>OY743141.1:23400163-24650163 GCA_963555695.1 Dasypolia templi | reverse complement strand
TTAAATGTTTGATAAATTCACCTAATTCGATGATACAAGATTTATCATTTCAACTATTATACTAGGTAGGTACTAAATTAAATGACTAAATATACAAATAAATAAAAAACAAAAGGGCACTTTGGCGTCGAAAAACTAACTCGTCCGTAAGTATTTTAATTAGGATTATAAATCACTTACGCGTGGGTATTAATTAAAATCATAATCAACGATCCTGATACATTCGTATAATATTAGGCTACATAGATTTTATGCTGAGCTTTATTATTTGCGTCGACTGTCACCGCTGAGACTCGACAAAGAGCACCTATAGTGAGGCTTCTTTTGAAACCTGACTGAACGTCTTTTTGTGGAGAATTAGGTGCCTTTATTAGAGCTGAATAAAATCAATAGCATCTCCTCTGGCGTGGCTTAATGAAGGCCGCTTGAATGCTTATTAGCTTCGCTCAGTCCAAGAAAGATTTAATGGAAAATCAGATTCTGCACCGGTAGTCTGCCGTGGCGTATTCCAGATTAGTGCTAGTGATTAATACCAGCTGCAGTCCTCATGAATCTCCGGTCTGTCATGGAATGATGAAAAATGCGTCGGCGTCAAATATCAAAGGGTTGATCTGGCGGCAGATGAGTTTGTAGCCGGCTTTTGATAACAACCGTTTGTTGTCAAACATTATATTGCTGTCATTTTTCTTTTTCATTGTTTAGAACTCAAAATCTGTAGAGTATTTCTGTGAACGCGTTGCCCTTCATCTTGAAAGCGTGGTCTCTCTTTGTGAGTAATGTTTTTTTAACACAGCCCAATTTTGTTTTCTTGATTAGGTTTTTTTTTATTTATTATGCAAAGACATCCACTTTATATTTACAACAATCCTTACCTACAAAGTTTGGTGGCTTCAGGCTTGTCATATTTATAAGATAAGGCTGAAACGAAAGTATTTGCTGTTCTTTGAAAACATGTTACTATTAATAGCAGACTGTATTACCTACTTCAACGTTCAGTGACGCAGTCATCACTTCAACAAACTTCAAAAAGAAAAAATATTTTTCTTTTGCGAATTTATCGGTCTAGCGATTCTGTCTCGCATTGATTTGAATAATCTTTATAGAAGACAGAGAGGTCTGTCTTCAAACGTTAGCAATCATGAATTTTAAGTACCTACAGCTGTGCAAAAGAATACACGAAGGCTTCTTTATACTCAGCTTAGTATCTGTCGAATCGTAAACCAACTGTCAGTTCATTGGTTTTAAGTTTCAGTATAAAAGTATTTTGTTACCGCCGTGAACGGTATTTGAGATCTTATTATGGAAGCGGTAGTGCATCCGGGTTGCTACGGTTCCACATAAATGGATTTTCCATTAGATGCAGTACTTGCCTATAGAAAGAACTCGGCGCGAGGCGGAACTGAATAGCACTGGTTTTGAATACACCCCGGTGCTTATTGAAGAGCACCCGTAGGCCTAAGAAACTAAATTTACTAAAAACTTTCTGAAAGCTAGAAAGCAATTAATTTTCTTTCCTTCCTGTTGTAACGAAATTTAAAATAATCGTTTTAAAACAAATTTTACGTGTACTGTATTAAAATTAAAAATACCAGCGGGATGTTTAATTTTAAACATGATCTTCATAAGTTAATCGAACGAATAAGACACGGTAAAATCCAGAGAAAACTTATTAACGATTAACCGAGGCCGAATTTATTACTAATTGAATTACGGTAGCGTTTAGGAATATCCTACTTTATATTAATTTTATTCAATCCTCGAAAAAGTATAAAAATTACGTTGTAACTTGTAATAATGGTGGCCCCTCTAATTTATTGTCGTACGCGGTGATTTGGTTCATTAACAGTTTAACAAAGTTCCCTATCTCGGATTTACGAGTATGTAGGTAAATGATACTACACTTAGACACGTACAGAAATCGTATAGTAAATATATGATTCTGAGACTATTTTAATGAATCCAATGTATATTCTGCAATGTATGAGAAACGAATAGTTATGTCATGTTATGATTGCGTTAGGCTCCTACAAACAGGTGCATCACGCGGTGTCTTTGTGTCGCGAGCGATTCTCGTCGCGTGTCGTGCTTCTGTACGAGCCTTTATATTATGTTTTTTTAAACGTAGTAAGTAAGTGGTTTCTGTATGGCAATACTAAAAACGTGAAAGTAGATCATGTAAAATGTTCTGTGTTGAAAAATACTTACTGATATTTCAGCAGCAATTTGGCTAGCTTTAATAGCATAGCATGTAAGCCAGACTCAGTAAATTTGTAGCCAGTCAGGACTTTGTTTTGTCTGCTTTCACTCGAAAATAGCTAAAATAAACGTCTCAGCGAACGAAAATCATTTCCATACAACAGTGACTCACTGCACTATAGTAAAACAGCTATAAAACAATAAGATTCCGAAGCCGTGTGATATATTGCGTCAAGAACCGGCGCCGGCGGCTCGATGAACCCTCGTATGTGAACTATTGTCTAGCTCTTATCTTATCAGCGCTATTACCTTTCCCTGTATTTCCTTTTACGTTTAGTTTTCAACTTATTGTTTATTGCGTAGGTAGATTTCCTAGGAAAACAAACGCTGTTTACGTAGTTTTTAGAATGGGTGTCAATAGTGTTCAAAGGATTGTCTGATCTAAAATATTTGAGTTTCTCTTCTGTGTTACTGAGACAGAAATAAGAAATAAACCTAATTTTGAAAAGTACGCCAACAAATTGCAACTAGAACTCATAATAAATGTTTTTTTTTAATCTCTTTGTTTTATTTTCTATACTCGTACCTACTCAGATCCCATCTTTATTGTAGCTGTGTGTGTATACAAAGGAGATGCTCCAAAATGTATGAAACCTGGGCCCGGTCCTTGTACACTATAATTAAAAATAGAGAAACATATTTCAATCAGTTCTCAACTGTCCATTTATTTTAACATAACACTTTTACACGTCAATCATATTTTAAAAGCCATGTTAAAACAGTCTCTTATAAAGTCTAGACATAATCTTGGTCAGATCATGTGAAGACCTAGTAGACTAGACCTAGAAAGAACCACACCGATCGAGTGGACCTCTCCAGTCAGTGCCCGTATTTGTCAGTAATACAACTCAGAACTAAGGAGCTCAACGATTCGACGAAAATTACCGAAGAAAGGGCATTTGGGTAGGCCGCATAAATTACTCAAACTGCCAGACCATCATTAAAACTATGTCGCGGGTAATTCGATTGAGATAACCGTGGCCCTGGCACAGGCAACTGAAGGAACACGGGTGGGTTTTAGTCAGTAAAAGTCTGACACACCCTCCCCCTCGTAAATATTCATGGCATTGATTATGTCAAAAGGTACAGATACAGAAAGAATAATAATAAAACTAAAATAGTTAGCAAAATAAATACATCAACATTATCTGTGTAAATTTATTGGCACAGCTCAATTTCAAGCCTTCTTGCCCCCAATGTAGTCTTTGACAGTATAGTAGGCTTTTTTGCATAGTTTCGGCTTTTTACCAAGATTTGAATTTTTTAAAGCCTAGTTAGTTCTTGAATGTGGCAATGAAGTTTCATAAAAACGTAATCTTGAAATTGCAACACAACAAAAACCCGTCATAGCGGTAACCTGTCATTTTGATTGATTAATGATGTTTGACATGACGAAAGTGACTAGAAGTGACACAGTTGTGACAGCTGACAGTTCTCTCTCTATGTTCAATTGTCGATCTATGGTGTATTGTAATTGTTTTAGAGCAGAGTAACTAAATCCGCCATGACGCCATGTTCAAAGTCGATAAAAGTAATTTCTAAATATCAAATAACTACCACAACAGCATACATTTAAATAAACTATCTGTATTTTTCCCGAATTCTACGCATTTTTCTTTTTTTTTGAGGTAGTGAACATACACCTGTCCCATTTTGAAACATCTTTACAGAAATTAGAAAAATCTTTTCTAAGCGTTCTAGATATTAGGTATAGTCCTAGATATTAGGTATAATCCCTTCTAAAAATAGAGCTCTTATAAAAAGTGCTATCATCTAAATTTGTGTGTAGGCTCCTAAAACAAAATTATTCTTGTCGTCATCGTCTACTTGAAGGGAAGGGGTGATTAACCTGCCTCTCGACGGCCGGGTGAGCAACCCGCCACCCACGCAATGCTGTGATCGTTTACCCATCAACTACACATGGTTGATGGGTTAACAGCATCGTAGGAACGTGCGTACGATGCTGTTAAGACTCAATTACAGTTGGTAACAATTATTTGCATTTATAATGCCTTGTGTGGGTGTTTTATACTTGTGCATCCCATTCGGCCATTGTGTGTTGAATACGAACTACAAGGTAGGTACAGATGCACGTAACTTGGCAAGAGTCGTTAGATGCGTTTTTCCTTTCTATAACTTTCTTCTAAACATGTTTAAAAATAAAATATGGCAATAACCATAGAAAAATGCCAAGCAATTTTTTTTTGTGTGTGTGTACACACGGCTTCATGTCAAGCTATTCATTTCCAGTACAAGCAGATCTCGCATTGTGTAGGATTTCCGTACAATGCGAAGTCGGCTTATACTTCTTCTTCTTAGCGTATCGATGGCAATGTAAATGGACTCTGCCAGGATTCGGCTACGTGTTTGGCGTCATCACTAGCGTCCATCAGTTCCTGTAACGTGCAGCTGACAGAACACGCAGGACATGATATCGAGTGTCCCATCGTTTCTGGGACAGCACCACATTTACACTGCAAGGCTGAGTCGTTTATGAATCTCCACCTGAACAGGTGGAAATGTTCTGAAACTGGATAATAATGTAGCCATGTGTGTATGCGCGAATTGACTATCACTACGCCTAAACATTTCAATTTAATTTCTCGTCTCTGTCTTTTTATTGGTTTTAAGTTATAAGGTAAAACCAAATTAATATTGCTTTAACATAACATAACAAAACGCCTTGTTTCCCCGAAGGGTTGGGCAGAGGTGTACCTATAGTACACCCACATTTCGCCAGTTATGCTTAAGTCCCATGTAATAGGGGGCGAGCTTTAAATTTTATTATTTTACTTTTAATTATACACATCAAGTTGAAACACAAAAAGAAATCATTTTCATAGGATGTTTTCATTATTTTCTAATAATTTGTATCTATCTGTGTTACATTTTTATTTCATCATGTTTGGGTATATTTTCCATAAATATTCGGGCGACGAAATTCTCATAGTATTAAATGTAGAGCTTATCAGGTAGGTAGGTATGTAGAAATTGTATTATTTCCAAGGAAGAACCTGCGCAGTAAGAATAGTTATTGAGTGTCACCTCCTTAGCTACTTATTCCGTACTCGTAGAATCGGGCTGCGAGTTTCAAATTTCCCGGATGGCTTTTCGAATTCGGCAGTTAGCCGGCGCATTCCTACAGAGTATCCTGTGCGGCGTAACAGATAAGCGAAGTAATAGCCTTCGACGTGTTTCTAATACTTCGAAGGAGGTAAAATGTTTTTGGAAATATTCGGTTAAATCAGTGATGTTCGGGGAGATATATATTTGAGCGATCCGATTTTAATACCTGTGCTCTAATAACAGACTAAGAACAGTAAAAATAAAGATTATTGTAAGCCTTCAATTTCTATTAAATGTCGAAGGGGTTTAATTTGTCATCAATCACATTTATAAAAAGAGAATAAAGGATCCCACAAATAGGCGCGACGCGACAGCGCACAAATACACCGCTCGTCGGGCGCAGTCCTTTTGTGTGGAGCTGTCGCGTCGCGCCAGTGTGTACTATTATTGCAAATACTATACTAACAAATATAATAACCCAACCTGACTAAAACTATTAACAAACTATTGCAATTTCTTAAATTAAACAATGGGTAAGTATAGTCAAACGCGTACGCGTGGTCATTTGACATTGACAGCGCCTTTATGCTGTAGCAGTAAGTATGATCTTCATAATGTAACTGAAAATGCTCCTTTTAGCCCAACTCGTATCAAAGCATGCAACAGAGTGTTTTGTGCAACATCAAAATACATTGAAACCACACACAAGACAGATAACTTCTCGTTCAGCTGTATCTGTATGTATCTGTATGCAGCCGTATGTCACTTGTTTGACCGTCTCTAATTCCGATAGCTCGAATACTCCAACATTCCCATTCAATGGGTGTCTGCAAAATGTTCAAGACCCCTGGCAGAGTTTCGAAATTCGAATAGGTAGCCCGCCGAATGGTCGGTGCATCGCTTTTTATTAACCACTCGTACTGCGCTTAATCCAATTTAAAGTTCCGAGTTCTGCCGTCAGTACGACGTTCAGCTGTTTCATTAAAACTGTATTTCATTAGGAGTGGATCTGGTTAATTATTCCGACTGTACACATGTATAACAACTTTTTAGTCAAAAACAAAAATTACCATTTTAATACTCTCTAAATATTTATCTTGTTAATAGTCGTTACTTTAATACCCTTTGTATAATCAAGAATCTGGGAGTTTCTAGAAGCCCTTTAATACTTCAAACAATTAAGCATTAACACGGTTAGAACTTTCGATACGACATCAAAATACAGTAATCCTAAAAATGTTTAAAGGTTAAACTGTCAAAGTAGTCTGATATTTAGGGTACTTAACTACCCGCGATGTGAGTACTTGGAAAATGTTGTCATACGTAGCAAGTTGAAAATTACCTAGCACCTACCTAACAATTAAAATACAATGAATATGCGAATAACTTTAATTGGCTACGGGCTTACTAACGTTGCAAAACATGATGCAAAACGAACTAGAATTGTAATTTAAACAATATTTCGCTAAATAAGCAACTAATGTTTCTACTGTTGCCCTATTAATATTATGCAACGGACAATGTGTGCATAAATTCATACATTACTGAACATTTTCCAGGAGTATGTTAAGGAAATGCCGTTTCTCGTTCCCCTTGAAATAAACCCCTGTATCAACTTACAGGAAAACATATCCGTAAGTTAAGCATAGTGGCATTGATTATTTATAAATTCGACCCATGCAGTGTCGGTCCCTTCGGGGAGAGTGACATAAACATCTGTTGTTTATTCATCGTGTCCTCCGAATATCGCTTCACTTCTCCTCTCCTTTTACGTGTCTATTTTTGTTTGTAAAACGTGTCTTTCCAGAGCCTTTCGTATACTTTGAGATAAAACAGGAGGAAAGCAATCACTCGTGTTTAATACAAAGGTCGTTGTGTACATACATGTTTTAACAGTAAAGCCTACAAAATCCCGAATTCAGAGTGGGGCTTAGTAGAAATCTTGAATTTTAATTATTTAATAGGATCTCGATCTCGTTAACTCAGTGCTGTTTCTGCTGAAATCAAGATACTTTTTTTACACATGGCTAAAAGTCCTCAGAAATGGCTCAGCTAACTTTGTATGTACGCAAATATTTGCACCTCTTCGAGCCTTTCGAGAAGTATGGCTATGTCAGCTATTCGAATAAGGCAAATGTTCGACTCCGAATCGGAGGACCCAACTGGCATTCCATAGCAGGTAGAGGCAGGTAATCAAGTGTCATTGATCGACATGAATGCTCGGCACTCGATGTATTCTCGTCGAGCTCGACCCTGTGGTACTTGGGGTTGAGTATGTAACGTGTATATACCAAGTCCTTTTCCTCTCATGACTATGAGACTTGTGACGTTTGGTACATCTCCCGCAGTTGTGAAGGCATTGCATAAATACAGGGTTATTAGTAATATGTCTGCAATCCATCAAGGGGATGTAGGGGAGGACATTTGCAACATATGACCTCTTATGACCCCTATGCAAATGTCAAACATTTTCGAGTAATTTGACATTTTGTATTGGGAAAAAATTATCAAGTGTCCCATAAAACTTCAATAACTACTCGACCCAAATGTATGGCTGGACGGCTGATTGTTTTTCTCGATAACGATGTTGTTCCCGTGGAGGAAGTTGTTCAGTTTGGTGGTCTGTACCACACTCTTAAGTTTGACCACACCTTTCTTGCACACGCGGTATGCTCTTTTAGTGTAGATCTGGCCATTATCAAGATTTCTATCTAAATTTAAATTCAAATTTTTTTTTTCTCAGAAAAAACATTGTTCAACAAGGGAAGATCTTAAAGCCTAAATTTATTGTATTCTGCCTGCAAGCAAGCGTGCAAATTATCAAAAACACTATTATATAAATCATAACAAAACTATTATTATTTAATGAAAATTATTATTATACAATACAATGATCTGTCCAACTACTCATAAATGATAATTAATTAATTGTTTTACAAATTCAACAAGTTTTTATAAATTCCTTAAGGCTATAGAAGCAACTATTTTGTAGCCACTCGGTCAATTTGGTTATAAAACATTACCCAGCAATCATTTTAATTCATAAGGAATGTTTTTATAAATCAATATACACACATTATACACATTTTTCGAAATTTATAATCGCATTCATAAGTTGCGAGACTAAGCCCTTTTTTGTCTTGGCACTACTAAGCGAGGCTAAGTGCGTTTATTATCTATACTTATACTTATTACTTATATATTACAAAGAAGAAAGATTTGATTGTTTGTTTGTATTGAATAGGCTCCGAAACTACTGGACCGATTTGTAAAATTGTTTTACCATTAGAAGCCGAAGTTATGTCTGATGAACATCTGCAACATTTTTTTTTTTAGAAATTCACACGTACGAAGTCGCGGGCGAAGTGCTAGTATATGATATGGCATTGACACAATCAACTAGGAAGCAAAAATGGAGTGATAAATCCTCACTCAAAATCTCGAAAGAAACAAGATGAATCTGTACCCTACTCTAAAAACCAGGTCAAGTAGGTTGAAACTTGAGGAAATAATGTCAGGAAAAAAATTAAGATTAAAAGATGCCTCCATTATTACGGCTTAGGTGGTTACCACTTAGGCAGAAAACCGTAATTGTTGGGAAAATAAACGTGAGTAAGCGTGAGCAACTTTATTAAAGCTTATATAAACCAGTTTGTTATTATTAATTAACTGGTCTTTCCTGATTAAAGTTTCCGGAACAAGGGTACACGTCACTTAGTAAACAACTCGAGTTTGGGCAGAATTCAAAACTCATACCGACGTGAAATTCTAAATTGTTTACTTTGAGGATTATTTCTCCTTTCTGTTTGAGTGATCGACTATTTCCATTCAACTGAGAAATAAAAGTAGCTGGTGGCATAGTTTACACGAAAAGCGTCGAGCGTGAGATATTAATAAGTGAGTATAGTGCAGTTCTGTGTTCGCAGACAAAGGTAAGCAACGCCTCTAGGCTCCGTGCGACGCATTAATTTGCTACAGTAAACACAGAATTACTCAAAGGCACTGGAAGCTGAAATAGTTTATGGAGGCTCACTTTGTTGATGCTCAAATTCACGACGAGCAAACAAAATGGACTACCGATGTAGTCTATACCACTACTACTGATGTAAAAATGCGAGAGGAAAACAGTTCAAATACCCTCTAATGTATCAAATTCAACCTGCAATGCAACCTTACCGAACAAGGTGCTAAAATGAAAACGGATCATAAAATTATTCACGAAAATAAAAACATGAGATGAAAAAGCTATAAAAACAAAGCCTCGCGTTGACATATTGCAGAGCACGCTTACATTGTTAAGTCATTTTGGAACACCGTCAGACTCGCCGTAAACACCGAGACACCGTTTGAACAGGAAAATTCCGAACTCGTATTTATTATGTCCAAGTATTTTAATTTGAAATTTAAATATTTCTCGAGAACTCATATGGTTGATGCCTGGAACTTTAATTAAGTACATGTCGCTAATGAAGCCTAATGTCTTTAAAATGTACGAATAATGTTCTTCTACATTAAATTTGTATTTCCATTCATATATTAGCGTGTTGCACTTGTACTCAGCATTAATAAAACCTGTTTCAAGCACGTTCCTTTGATTGGCCAATAATCGATTCAAAGAAATGCTTCCGCAAATTTGTGAGCAAGCGAGACGGCCTTCGTCACGGATGATGAACATCTGCTAATATAAACACATCAATGACTCATATATGCTATCTCAGGTGCGTTCCGAATACCGAATACCGAATACATTACTCGAAATGCGTGTCCGAATTGTGAAGACAATCGGAAACTAGGTCATCATGCAATTGGAACGGTAATAGAATTCGCTAGGTTAGGTTTGACAGGTGAGCCACAAGCGATTGGTGATGTAAATTGGCTATACATAATAAGCAAGGTGCAAGGTGGTAACTTCATTTTGTAACTGTTTGCTCTTGAATGGAAACACTTTTATGGATCACATAAGCTATTACGTAAGGATCCTATAAACATGTTATCAGCCAGTCTGGACTACAAAAGTAGATATGGGGACTCGCTAAAGTACTTCGCTCGAAATGTGAGAAAGTTTTAAAGCTTATACCTACTTTAATTCAAATGATTCTACCACTAAGTGAAAATTCTTTTCTCAAAGTTAATAGAAAAATGTTTATTGGTGAGAAGACTCCTAAGAAATCCAGTTGATTGTTTCCCAGCAACCTGCGACCTTCTTCAATAAGCAAGGAGGGACCAGAGCCGACCTTCCTTCCTTCAGACTTCAAAGATTAGTATTCTCGCCGCGTACGCTACACGCAACTGGCGCCAACTACTGAATGAAATGCGACACTGATAAGTTCCTTATTTACAAACATTAAAAGATCTCCAGCCATGCGATTATAGCTCTTTGCTCGTTGAAATAAAGTGGTTATGAAGTGTAAATGTGTTGCCAGGTGATGAGATCAGCGTCGTCATTCACAACATTCACGCACTAGATGTTATGTGTGCAGCTCAGTGGGTCGAGTTATATAAATGAAACGAATTTTGTAAATATACGTGAAAATTTACTTACGAATACGTTCATTACCTACGGCTGGTAAAACGAAGCGTAATATCTTTCAATTTGTACACGCTGCTAATTTACCTGAGGCAATTGTAGAGCGTTACTCCCTAGTATTCATTCTTCAAAAATCTTTTGCAGAAATATATATTCATGATTATTTACAATACGGCAGCGATAATTATTTTCCTTAACACCTGAACGTACAAGTATTTATTCCAGACGGAATTCATAGTGGAGACACATACTTCACAAATTATTGATGAAACCAAGGCTGTAATCAATGGAACCTTGACCAAGGTTGTGTTAAAGCGGAAGAACTCCAACCTTGCCTGCGTGCATCACTGTGTAACAAGGCAACAACGTGCTGGTACGAAAATGTTATGTTACCCCAAATTACAACCGTCTGGGCTTGTAAAGTTACAAAACAACTAGTAGTGCTATTCTGTAACCATCTCACCGTCAAAACTTAGGTGAAGTGAGCGCGGAGTGTGCTGTCGGTGCCACTGATGCTAGGGATTGACCAAGATGGGGTGACACTGACAGCTCACTCCACACAAGTAATCACGGTGAGATTTTGACAGAATCGATATGCTGAGTTTCTATTAATATAAATTAATGAATATTTTTTTGTTCACGCAGTGTGCAAATTATTGAGGATTAATGCATTACAAGAGTTGTTACTTTACACTATTAAGATAATTTTTATTCAATTTAATCAAATTAATAATATCCTACGTTATTTTGTCGGTAAATTTTAATTAATTATTTATTAATGTAAAGGCGTGCGTTGAATTATAGACTATTTCCTACTCTGCCGTCGTTTAACCTCCATCTCCGTCGAGAATTTTCCTGTTTCGGATATCTTTCTTCACTTTATTTAAATCAACGCTCTGATAATAAGAAGCCTCGGATCTTGGATCATCTCCAAATAGCTCGGCCTTGTAACACTACCGTTCGAGGTCGCTATTGTGTCCAGTTCTCCAAAACATTGTGCTCGACTATCTTACGGGTTCCGTATTCGTTCCAACTTAAGGGAATCATAACAAGTGAGAAAAAGACAGCGATAAGCCAAGAAAACGCCTATAAAGTAGAGGGACTCAATAGATAGACCTCGCCTTTATGTAAGCTTGCCAACACATCGTGTCAGGTATTTCAGAAATACGTGTTAAAGCGAGATTAATTTCTTCACACGACTTTGTATTCATCTTATCAACAATAAACATTAGTTTTTGGATGATAATAATTTCCAAGTCTTTTCAGATTCATTCAATGGGGAAGGTCGGGCAAAGCTAATTGTAGATGGCGTGACCATAGCTAGGCCCCTACGGTCTTCAATAAATTTGACATTTCGTTCATTCATTCCATTTTGTGTTCATTCATGAGTTTGATTTTATCTCACTATTTCGTTATTTTCGGTGATTTCAGTATTATAAATCAAGTACTTGACATGAAAAGTGTCAGAATTTTAAACCTTGAATACTTCCTCGTAATCACTTGCTTTCAAAATGTTTCCAACTCAAACTCGAACTCAAAAAAATCTCTATGAATAGCTTTAAACCACAATCTTCTAATTTTAGATTCTTCGGGAAATGGTGCACTCCAATTTCAGAGTATCTTTGAACACAATAACGCGTAAATTTTAGCTAAAATAAAATAAAACCACTTCACGCCTTGTATTATTAGCTTGTGTTGGGAACTAGCTACGACAGCGCCATTTTGACAGTTGCCTTCCCCATTGAATGAATATTTGTTCGTATATTCAGGCTGTAATCATATGTACGCACAACATTCCCGATAATGATCGCTGTAATTATTTTCTATTAAACAGGGCATGATAAATGAGAATCGTGAAGCTAACAGCAATATCCTTCAATTACCTTTGCCCCAAAGACCAAGACATGGGTAATGCCCTGCAAATGCTGAATCACTATCTCGTTTGGGCATGCATTCGTTATCATATTATTAGGAAGAGGAGAACATAAATAATTAATGGCCATTCGATACGAGGCAACTTTGCTAATTGGGAACAGTTGTATTCGACGGCCCTCTGATTCTTTATATACGTATTGTGAAGGGGAAAATGGAGAAAACAAGACGCGACCTTTTGGCGCCGACTCGCCTGTTTATTTGTGTTTTCGTAGGAATTAAGGATTGTGTAGAGAAGGTTAGATTACTTTTACATGATTCACATACATGTTGCTTAAATTATAAACATTGTAACGTGTGTATTTTTAATATAATAAACTGATATTGAACAATAAGGGAGCATTTTTGTAGATACGCGAAATTTTTAATAGATATCGTTTTATTGTAGTTGGTAACACTACTAGTCTATTGTCTATTCATTGATTTTACCGTCAATTTGGGCACAGACATTGTCGATGGTGTGTTTTAATAGGCTTTGTTTTTAAAGCGCTCACACTATTTTTTTATCGCTATCGAGTTCAGTGGAATTGGTATGAGGATGTATAGCTCTGAACACGTTTTTGTTAACAACGAAACGGTAGTTTTCAGTAAAAACAAAATGTGGGCCAGTTGATAACATAGGTACCTACTATAACAACAGTAATCCCCGTAGGATTAGGCAGACGTGTACCTATTGTACACCCAACTTTTGCCAGTTATGTCTAAGTCCCATAATTATGTGATAGGGCATCACATGGCACAAAGCTGGTATTGCCATCAACTGGACTCAAATCCAGACTCTGGGGTGCTATTGAGAAATTCCAACATATCCCAATAAACGCACGACCTGGGAATCGAACCCAGGGCCTCCTGCTCAGTAGTACCGCTGGCGATCGTTAGACCAACGAGGCATTTATATGCAGGCAAGTTAAACTACTTACATAATGTGAGAAACTTCTCACACAAACTGATAACAAGATAAATTTCCAGAAACTGCTGCAATATTCACTTCCCTCAAAGAAATGTTCTGTAAGTTTATAATCTAAAAATCAAAACCCCTTCCTTGTTTTGAAAAGAGCGTCGCAACAAAGCCTTCAGACTTTATCTAGATAAATTCTGAGTTGCGCTACATGAAGGCATTGGCTTCACTGTCGCTTTCATGCAGCATTCGACGAGTTACTCTTGAGCTTGCAGCTAGGTTGTGGTGCAGTATACCCATTTCCTACGTTCCTTGAGTGTGGTGCAGTGCACCTGAGCGGCGCCTTCCTAAGTATATCACGTCTAGTTAGATTACACTGATCAGGGAAGCTAACGTTGGGTTATTTATTGGTTCGCACCACACCGCATCGCACCTGTGATCCGCGTGGGAAATTCTGATAGAAAATGTTTTACTCCCCTGCCTGACGCTCGTGATAAACTTGTATTGTAGTGAGCTGGGTTTGTGGCTTGTTTTGTGCAGTAAATTGATAAAATTATATGGTTTTATATTGGTTCTGTTGCGGGCACAACAAAATACGTTTCGCAGGATTGAGCATTTTGTGTCTTTATCGCTTAGTTATATGTAGGGTTTACAACCCTAGTATATAATATAGGATCACCATATTTAAAATATAAAACATAGTAGGCGAAACTACTTAATTGCTTATATTTATAAAAATGGCGACATTATGCGCAATACTATTATTTTGTAAACTTAATTTAGAGTAAATTAGCTGTCATTAAAAACCGTGCAGGCTGAAAAAGCAACAAATATGCATTATAAAATAAAAAAATACTACTGCTTACAATTTAGGTATTATATTTATTTTTTCGCTATCTACTATATTTTTACAGGCAATGGCTTTGAAATTTGAAATAAAATAAGTTGGCAACCCTAGTTATAAGTGTAGTAGTTGTGTTGTGTTACCTAATTACGCGATATTTTGCTATTCTAAGGAAAATCACACAATACGAATTGCCAATAAGCTAATTGCAGTAACCTCTATAAGCTTATTGGCAAATAACAAGTTTTGTGATGTGAACATATTGCACAATGCAGATAATAGTACTTTTCTCAATCACTTTTCCATACCGCCTTGAGCAATATCTCGGAATAATAGTTCCGGATCGAGATCTTATTACTTCAACACCTCTCCTATCATAAAGTATTACGGTACTTATTGGTGATAGGTACCTTTTTTTTTAAAGAAGTTTATGTTGAGCTGCGAACTTCGGTAAATGATAATAATAATTTAGTTTACGATAGCGATAAACTTTACATCTGAAAGCCCGTATTTATAAAAAAATAAACCTGTACCTTTAAAACTCCGTACTACGTGCTCCGAGAGTACAATTGTGAATGAAGGCCACAGAAAGGTTTGTTTCGAAGTATTCAAAAACTTTCCGGTTTTCTCTGAAAATTTTCATGTAAGTCGAGATTCTACTGGCGGAAATCTCACAAAGTATTCAGACTTTTTGTAGATAAAAAACTAGTTTCTAGTCCCGAAATACACGACTAGTTTGAGAGATAACATTGTTGAAGGCTTGGATCTAGTATCGTTTGGCAGGAGTTTTGGGGTAAAAAGGGTTGAAGATGGTAGGGATGGGTTCCCTTATTATAATGCTACCACTCTTAATACAAGGTAATGCGTATTTTTCGAGAAATTAATAATAAATGTTTCTAACCTCAAATTAGATTACAGCGTAACGAAACGTTAAAATCGGCGATTGACAACCAAATCTGTACTAGTGTATTGTCTGTGGTGTAAACTGTCGTGCAAAATTGATGAAACGGAACGTAAAAAAAAAAAAAACGCTATTTGCGTCATGTGTCAGTGTCATTTGTTTACGTTCATTCCGTTCCTCCCAGAGTTGTGAGAAGTTAGTGCACCCCCACTTCATGGTTAAAATAGGTCGACATTGCTCCAAAACCGAATCGGGGCACCCCGACTCCACGTAGTCTTTTGGCTCCTACCCCTAGAGTGTTTATAAAAATCCGGAGGCGCGAAGGGAGGGCAACCCCCGCCCGCTGTAACAAAGCATAGGCACCCGTGCGAATCGTAGCGGCTGAGGCTGGTCGCCGGAGGCGACCAGTAAGCCGAAGCTGCGGAGGTTAGCATGGGTGCCTATCCTTTGTTACGCAAGGGCGAAGGGGTTGCACTTCCCGCAGCGCCGGAGACGTTAGAAAAGCGACATTTAAGTGTTTTGAGGTTAGGTTACAATAATTAGTTTTTCTCAAGAACGGTGCGTTACCTTTTCACGGGAGTGGTACCAGGCGGGACGGAGCACCCCCCTCCTTCCCCCCCACCACCTCCCCACCCCTTCCTCCTGCCAAACGATACTAAACTTTTACCTTGTTGAATAATGTAGCACGACTCTGCAGGGCCCCCATCTTTGTAATGGACAAAAGATAAGCTGACAATATTGGCCACAAATGACTTTAACGAAGGCCATGCTCGTTAGACAACCTGAAATACTGCCTACAGACACAAAATGAAACTAAATGCCTACTTAGCAAAACTTAGAGTACAGTAAATAGCCTTAAAGCGAGACCTATTCAGTAAGCCTCAAAGTAAAAAAGATTTTATGCCAATTAGTTAAATGTAGCCCGGGGCTTAAAGAAGATCTTCTTATCCGCTCTTATTAATTTCAATTCAATCTTCGCATAAAATGAATTCACACACAAGTAAACAAAATGGATTGTATCAGGCGAATCTTAAATAAACACATTAAATCAATAAAACCAATGCCAGTGAAACTGTGCACTATCTACTGTTTTTTTTTTTTCAATACTTTGAGCTAAGAAATTGAATATTCTTTGAAAACAAAGATGTTTTAAACGAAATGAGGACTACAACCGTTTTTGTATCATATTTCTTACGATCTATTGTTTTCAGGCTTTGGTAAACTCTCAAGTGTCCGCAGTTAGTAAAATTACGTTACTTACTTTGTATCTTATCTCCTTTACTAGTATTAAACTCTGTAGATAAATGCTTACACAGTAGCGTTTTCCTATAACTCAGAGACCGTACTAAAACACGCTGCTGTTAATGTACTTTTCCTTAGATGCTAATACACATTAACTTAGCTTTGTTCTTCGTTGTCGAGTCTAATGCCACGTATACTGTCATTTTCAGGCATATATTCCTTACACACTAATTCAATAATTGACAGGTCGGTACTCCATAATTGACAGGTCTAAGCATTTCATAGAAGATAGATTAATTAATTATCGAAGATTACACATCAACAAAGCTTTCCTACATTAATACTGTAGTATCCGCAATATCACCAATATAGACGTTAATGAATCAAATCATCGCTCTATTGTAGGGTAATCAATCTCCGTACATGAAAGCTTCAGGACAATAAGAGACCTACCTAATTAGTGGATGAATAATGATGCAAGTTATGTATGCCCCTAATCTAGCGGAAGTGCTTAATTAAGGTAAAGGATTATCATTCCTCCATTATGTCAGCCTGTTGACGGCATATGTGAAAGGTGGTCAAAAACACTGTGGCACGGCAAGGACCTTAACTAATCATATAAATGCAATGCTCTGTGGCCAAAAATTACTGTACTGATTAAGGGGGAAGCGAAAGGAAGCCCTCGAAATTCAAATTTCTCGTTGTATGTTGTACAAAATATGATTCGCGACTGTAACAAGTACGTATTCACAGAATTATGTTATTGTGTACCCAACACAAAAACACAACATAACATAAATATAACCCCGTAACTCGCAAGTTCATGTAATCACATTGAATGACTTTGTCATGAAATAGTAGCGGATTGGTGATCCATGGAAATAGTAGGTGCCTACTATGTTTGCTAGTAACTACTACTTCCATGTGGTGGTGACATTGGCTTTACTCGTTTTTTTGTTGTTGACAGTATTGTGATTGCTGTACTCCGTTCTCCGGATATTATTTTGAAGTCATGGCAAATTCAGTTTCCGTATTTTCTCCAAAATAGTTTATGCAGTAAAATATTACTTTCCATAACGTTTAATAAAATTCAAAGCGTTAGTAGGGAATGTAATTTTCATAACGAGGTAGTTAATCAATAGCCATGGATTTTCAGTGCGGTATGCGGAGTTCAATTTGTGTGTACGCACACTTTCACTTATACAATACCGGAAACTTGATAATGACAGATTCACTGAATTTTCACATTTGTCAAGCAATAAGTATCCTATCAGATGTTTTAGTAAAAGCCAATATTCCTCGAGAACTCGCGTGTTCAATTCCGGGCGTTTCTTATTTTGTTCCGAATCTTGTTTTCTAATGAAAGTAAACACGGTAACACAGTTTAATTAAAGGAAAATGCTTTTTCATGTTCTGTTTTTGTGGAGACCTTAGAATGGCGATAACGGTTTTTTTGGAACGAAGTTCTTTAACTTAGCTTACGGGAGGAGTAAAATGCTAGACATTTTTTAGAAATCGTCAAGTATCGAAAAAAAGTTATCTTGGATTGAAATAATAAAGAAAAATAAAGAGATGGATAGCGTTCATAGTTTTCGAGGGTGTTGAAGCTGATATTGAGGTCAAAATAAAAATCCAAGATGGCGGCTGCAAAAAAATTAAATTTTTCATCATGAGTCTCGTTTTTATGGTTTTCGAGGGTGCTATAGCCGATAGCAAAGCGAAGTACATTCGGAGTTGAAGAAATGGCGTAAGGAACTTCGTTCCTGACGGGGGTCCCCCGACGCCCACACGTTTTTATTTATTTTGCTTGTACGAAAATTGGCTTTTGTCCATTTACTCCATACTTATCTAGATAGACAGAATATGCTTTATTGTAAACTAAAATTTTAATCTTAAAAAATCAAAAAATGTGCGCCTACCAGTGTATATCGTAACAACGATAAGTCCAACGCAGTAGAACACAACATGTCGAATTATACATAGCAGCATATTTATTAGTGCATTGAAATTACATTAATTGCGTTCATTAGCTACTTAGCCTCATTTCTGCATTAAATCAAGAAGCCACATTCAACGAACAACATTCTACTGTCTTATAAAACCCAACATTTCATAGATTGGGCATGCAACATTCAATTTCCACTTTCCCTCTCCACGAGGCAAAGGAAATCACATCAACAGCCTCGTACAAACGAGGTTGTGTTGTACTTAATGAGTGAGTTGACAGAACATTACCATAGACACTGACTCAAAAGCTGTTGTCTCTGTCTATTGCGAGTGAGCAATCTAACGATCCTCGGTCATTAAGATTTACGAGGCACTATCAGTGACGTCGATACAAAAGGGATAAAGATAAGGGACGAAATAAAACTTTTATGGAAATCTATAATATCCTTTCCGACAATCGAGACTAAACACTGCACTGGCTGTTCATTAAATATTTAGGCTTTATTCCGTAAAGGATTGGAACCGTTTGGACATCAGGATGTTTCTCCTTTCTTCTAAGTAAGGTTTTTAAGGTATGTATGTTCTTAGAATATTTTTATAATAGCTCAGATGGGGTTTGTTTATGGATGGCAGCAATTACTTATAAACATAATACTAAAATAGACATTAGTGACCTCATAGGTGATGTTTAGAAAGGTCAGGTGCGTAGTACTCGCAACCGTGGCTAATTACTGTTATTACACTTGTTATATGTTACTTATACTTACATCATTAGTCATCATTCATACATCCATTCATGTCCCGTATCATATCCTTTTATTTGTTAGCATGTTACGAATCGTTCTAAAACGATTTATTTTATAATATCTTTAAAAAATCATTCATTGTTTACATTTTCCATTCTTGTGACACAAGTCAATTGTCAAACTGTCATTAATTTTTCTCTTTTAGTCTATGAAGATTACTTTTTGGTTTATATAACTTGGAATTATTTTTATCAATAGGTTTAGCTGAAATATTTTATTTTCTATATATTTACCGATTATTAACTGTATTTCGACATCTAAAATAATTAATAAGGACACGCTCAGACTCGATCGTGGAGGTTTTAATACATCTTGGCCGAACACACAGGCTGGTTTTATGACTGGCAGATGAGGTGTCAGAATGAAAAAAACAATTTTGAAAACTTCAAATATCGTCTAAAATTAATTCTGGAAAAGGAATATTTTGCCTATAAAAGAAAAGGCTGAAGCATCTGATGAGGATTCAGCGTCCGGGCCTGTTTCACTAACCATCTGCCTGGGATTTGGCGTCCGGGTTTTGTCAACAAACCATCTGTTCATCCATCAATTCTACGTCTGCACTCTTCTATATAACCTTCTGCCTGGAGACTCATCGAGCTTTGTCGAAGGACACTGGCACTCTAAAGTGTCCCTTCGACACCTGAAGACCCTTTTTCTCCACCTCCTCCTCTTCTTTCCTTCACGAAGCCAATCTACTAAAATTCTTCATCCTCCTCCTCCGGACTTCAATTCAAGCCTATATTAACTTCAGTGTCGCGTGAACTGTGTTTTAGTGTTTTTTATTTTTATATTACTACCTGTATTTTATATTTCATTAATTAAACTATCTGTTCCAAGTCTATTTGCATTCTTTTATGTTGTTAGAATCCATTATTACGTTACATTACCTAGCCGATTCGCACGAATATACTCGCCTGAAACGGGCAACATGCACTGTTGGGAAAATGTACACTAGAAACTACATTTACCTTATAATTATTGTGTAAGTACTTTTTCATAACTTTATTGCATACAATTCAAAATGTGCCAATTGCCTTTTATTACATATTTCTGGAGATGTCGATTCGCCCATGCATAAATTAACTTTGTGCGAGTCGCCTACAGAACCAATAATATTATTTAAAAGTGTCGACTTGCCCGTTTCGGGAGAGCAGATTCGTACGAATCGACTAACAAGCCGAACCCGGCATAAGTGTATGACCATCTATGAACATAAACGACGCAAAAGAAGTATGTCGGGATCGTAGCAGATGGCGTTCTGCAGTTTCTGCCTACCCGCATGGGGAGAAGGCGTGGGTTTGTGTATGTGTGTTTGTATAATATGTTAAAAGCTTTTGTAATTTTCGCTTAAATAAAAGAATTCAACAGAAAAGAAAGAGAGCAATAAATACATTATAGCGCTTGTATAAACAGTACAGATAGCCATCAAATGAATGGGCATTGGATAAGGGAATATGTCTACCTTACGTAGATAAAATATAATTAGTAGTACGTTCCTAAATTCCAGGCCTATTAATGCCCAACTGTATGCCATTAACAAATACAAACGTTTCTAAGTGTAATTTAGGGAATATTATTGAGTTATATAAATAAAATAATTAGTGTTGTACCTATATGTATAAATACTAAAACCTTTCAAATTCAAATATATGATGAAACAGAAATAGCTTACCTATTTCTGTTTCATCATATATATATATTAAATATATGTGTTGTTTCAACCACAAAAAATAAATTTAAATGCAAGTGCAAATGCATAGGTAATACGTAGTTCCGCAAGTGTTACATTTCATCGAATTCTTTAATGCAATCTTATACAGCTTTGTTTTAGCCATTAATTAAGGTGATACTATCACAAAATTAACCTACTAACCTTTAAAACTTGCAAAAAAATTAATAAAAATCATGCTGCGCTTATTAAACACGAAATCGTAAGTAATTGATTATGAACACAATATTTACTATTTCAGCTAGTTTATTAAAAATCGAGATTAAGGATATGACGAAATACATGACTAATCTCAATTATTTCAACGGGATCCAATAAACCGTATTTAGTTCAAATAGAATTGCCAGATTGATCGTGGGTCGTTAAATCCCGCATTCCCGTCTAAACATCAAAGTAATATCACCAAACTTGGGTTGCTACTTATATCCTTCTGTTACGTATCGAACTGTATCGGAGAAATACTAGGAGATCATATTTTACAAGGAGGAGGGGAATCAAAAAGCGTCGTAGCGTTCACAAGTGCGTGTTGGCAAGTAATTCGAGTATACTCGCTTTCGCGTCGGTACGCAATGAGGGATATTGCAAAAAAATCCAATAACAGTCGTAGGGGGGAATAGGGGTGTTCAGGAAATTGGACCGGTGACACCTCACAGCGACGGGCCCCGGCACCTGCGCCAATTACACTTAGCGGCACGGAAAATTGCCCACATGTGTACTGATTAAATTGTAATTTTTTTATTCAAATACTTCAGCTTCTAATTAGGTGGAATTGCTGTAAATATGTTTATTTATTGAGAGGTATCATTACAGATTAAGTTTAAATTGTATCAATTTCTCAAACCGGTTTTGAATCTACTTAAATGCGATCGATGTCTACTTATAAAAATGTAAATTTCATCATAAATACATCGAGCTAATAATTTATTCATGAAATTCTGTTTTTGGCCTACTTTACAGTTTATCATAACAATAAAAGTGGTTTAACAATTGTCCCACTGACCTGCTGCTTTCTCGCGACCTTGACTTAACTCTTAACTGTCACCATTTCTTTTTCGTTTGGGAACTGGCCAACTTGAACATGGGAAAGAGAACATTTAAAGGTTACGCAAAATTCTAAAGTGACCTTCATGGATGCTGGATGCTCGCCATTCCATGGTGCGACTTTGACCCAGAAAATGAGAACAAACGTCAAGCTGCCAGCCAAAATAATAAAGGCCAAGTTTGAATTCAACTACATACATACATTTGATTAATCTAATGTATGTAGGAATTAACCTACATCCATTATTTGTTCGAATAAGGATATTGTTATTTCTATTTCTAGTTATTTTCAGGCCAAGGACTTGTCCGGAACAAAAAATACTACGGAAAACAAATTAAGTAAAAGATTTTAGTAGTGTCAGTAAAAAAAAAAATAAGCAAGTTTGTAAACGACAAAGGCCGGTTCGTTTAGTCGGTGTGTTATATTCCGCAGGGCTCACTACATGAGAACTTATCGGAACTGCACGAACAAAATGAGTTTCTCGATTGACTTAGTTTTACCCAAAAAGATTCAATAGGAAACAGGTGATTTCTGGTGCGACAAAAAGTTTTCCAGTCACGGGCAAATATGAAACTTCTCATTCAATATAAAGGACAAAAGTCTTTTGTCCTGACGAACATTGTATTGAGTTTATTTGTGGATATAGTGCGGGTCGTGTGGGTCGTATCGAAAAACTTTAAGCAATCACTTAAGAGTGACATAAAAGTTGTTGTGTGGGGGATTGCAGCCATTCCGAGGATTAATTAGCCGTACAGGGCACTTGAATTTAATTATTTACGACGCTCGTTTGAGTCGCATGCTTCTCGAACATTTGTGAAGACAGTTGTAGAGGTTATAAAGCTAACGTTAACGGCCGCCGCAGTAAACACATGCTGTGGTCCGGCACTTGTATACCGACCCTCGTAAACGGCACGCCTCTAACAAAACGCAGACTCCATTTGTTTTGAGAAAAAAACACGTTTTATCTAAATCATATCGTCATTAGCTTACAAAAACTGAAAACACAATGGTTTAATTAATACATATCTCTAGCTTCAGCAGACAATCAAAAATGTTTAACACAAAGGCCTGGAGATACAATGTAAATCGTTCTTTATCGAACTATAGAAAACTCAACGAACGATTATGCTTTAACAACTCAACTATAGAGTTGCCACCTACCCCCGTTGCTAAGACAAAAGCAAACTCAGGTTAACACGGGTTCCCACTCGGCGGGTTTAATAGGCGTCACCGGATGATCGGGTCGCACCTCGGGCCGCTCGGCGCCCGGCCGGAGGCACAGCGACGACAAACACCACTCACATACAGCACTGTGTTTTGTATACAAACAATTCATATTCTACATTATTATTATTACATAGAACCTACCAAAAGTATCGGTAGTGCGTTAGTTTTTCAAATTTATCATAACTGACGTTGTAAAATTTTGAAAACACTAAAAGATGCATCACTGAGAGATGTTGCATAATAAGTATGAATAAAAACATTGCATACGAGAGAGATAAAAGTCTTCCTCCCGTAGTAACACACAAAAAAGCAAAAACAAGATTTGTACGAGTCATTTGAGAAATGGAAGAGAAGCTTTAACTGAGACAAAGTTTCTGGAACAATCGTTATTATTATTGTCGCTCGAAGTGTTCTTGTAACATAATATATTTATGTGTCATACGGAGCAGGGCGAGTAGTGTGACGGGCGGTATAAAAACAACAACAAAATATAATTATTCAACTAGTTTCAGCAGGAACATCATCCGGGGAAAAACAATAACAAAACTAGGTTATTTATACGCTTGACAGCGTTGAAATCTTGAATCGTAAAGTTTTCCTGAGAATCCCTTCAGCTGTCCCGCTTTGAAGAGGAAATAAAGAGATCGACTCAACAGAACTCGGTCTGATGTTTGTAGGTAGGTAGGTACTGTTTTTGTTCCCCCCTTTAAGTAGATATCAAGTTTAAGGAACTTTTTACAGGACCACATTGCGTTGTTGATTTATATATACTCTGAGGCATTACGAAGGTAATGGGCCCTAAAATTATGCTAGTGGTTTACCCGGGTTGTTTCAAGAACATGTATTTAATCTAAATACGTGTGGGAGTGAGCAGGGAGAGGAAAGGGTCTTCTCGTGACAAACTCCCCGTTCTCAGGAATATAAAATATTTCGGTGTTCGTTCCAAAACTTCGGTGAAGTAGAACGCTTACTGAAAACGGCTGACAATGGGAGCTAACGAACGGCCTTTGATTATTTTATCTTTTCCATTATCAAACACAACATTTTACAGGTTTAGTTGTTCATTCATTAGGTATTAACTTCCATGCGAATGGAAAGCCGTCACCTCCTTCTGCGAAGCAGTAATGCTCGCAAAGGAGGAGGCGGAGCGCGTGAGGGAGAGAGCCTTGCGCCCTCACGCCCCTAGTCGCCGCAGGAGACGCCCTGGGCGTCGGGAATCGCAAGCAGATTCCCGGCCACCGTAGGCGCGGGCTTGCGGACGGCGAGCCATGGGTAGCTCGCTGTCCGGTAAGGACCAGGCCCGGGTCGACGGCGCGTTGTGTTCCACGCGCGCCTCAAAGAGATGTCAGCACAAAATAACGGGGTCCGATAGGGCCGACGCCTCAGGGTCACGGGTTATTCTAAAGAGAAAACCGTGGCCCTGGCACAGGCAACTGAAGGAACACGGGTGGGTTTTAGTCAGTAAAAGTCTGACACGCCCTCCCGCTCCACCCTGAGCGGGAGCAGTCATTAGATGATTTCCCACCCAAAAAAAAAAAGGTATTAACTTCCATACTTGTGAAAGATATATAAGATGAAAGCAGTTACAGGAGGTATTTGCATATCAAATATCCGAGGACCAAATAAACTCTAACATTAACACAAAAACTAAGTGAACTCGAATAAATGTGAAAAATAGTAACAACTATAATGAAACAGAGTGTAAATCAAGTACCCAAATTAACGGCATGGAAAAAAGAATAAGGGAGTTCATTAGCCTTTCCAAAAAACAAAACAACAAATAAATAAAAGAAACCATAACATTTGTGATGAGCTTGCACATCCGCGAATGTTGAACTTCCACAAACATACAACAAAAGAAAACTCCAAACTCCGTTGCTGTGAAGTTGCGATATAAATGAGAAAGGATCTGACCAAAGCTCCGAAATATTCACTTTGTTCAGGGGCACATTGTTGACTGAAACTATTCAATAACAACTGTAGTTAGTCCACAAAGCGCTTGCCTATTCCCCCTGGCCATTTTGGGGCTCGGCAGTCAGAGTGTAATTCCTTATTAATTTATAACGCGCATGAAACTGAACGATGGAACTTGCGACAACAATTTTGGTATTTCGAATTTTCGACGTAATTTACTAAGTTCATAACAGGTACTGGCGCATGGTGGCTACATATTGCAAACTTCAATATTTAAACGACTCCGGATATTCTTCACCCGTAGTGGAACCCAATAACGTATCTATCTCCAATGTTGACGTGCTGGAGATAGAAAAACCTGTCAATCTCTGGTTTTAACGTCGCAATAAAGGCAAAGTATGCGGTCCTATAACGTGTTGACAGCTATTTGTTTGACATGGACAGAGAGAATTGTACTGTCTATCATCAGTAGCGAACTGTCTCAGGTGATTGGGTTTGGCCGTTAGTGGGTCAGCGGCTTCAATATCATCATGATTGTGCCGGATCAAAGGCTCCTTCAAACACGCGGTGCCTTTGTGTCGCTGGGGATTCGCGCCGAGTGTCGCGCCTGATTGAAGAAGCCCTAAAGCAGTTCGTCGTGGACGTGGTTCGACAGCGGCTCCCTCTGACATCGTCTCTATCATCAGAAGCTGCCACGCAACCATCGACTCGACGCTCTGCTGGAGTGACTGTGTTACTAGCCAGTAACACTGTTATCCGACCTCTTCGGTGGCTTCTAGTACCTAACTTGGAGACGGCGTCACTTGCTGCACCGTCAAATAAATTAACATGAGGTTTAATTAAGTGGAGAGTGGGTCACTGTTGTGCGTACCATTTATTGGCTGGAATAAGGGAAGTTATTTTTATTATTATTCTCACGCAAGTGGTGAGAATGGGCAATAACGTAAGTCTTGGACTTTTATTACAGCACCAGCAATATAAACAAAATATAATGTGAATAGATATGCCTGTAACATACCATCTAAAAGATATTCTTAGCAAGCGAAGTCCACTTCTTCGGAGAACACCTTAGCATACCTACCTACTGATGTATTGTTATGATGATATAATAAATATGAAATAAATAATAAATTATCTTATATCTTAATTTCATTGTAATTTCAAAATAAAAAAAGCAAAACACCTAGAAGTCTGAGATAATAGATATTATTGCGGAAGTCAAACAAGGATGCAGCTTGAAGGCTCGTTCTAAGATGCGCAACGCGACAGCGCGACTCAAAGCACTGCTTGTCGCGCGACGAGTGGTGCCTTTAGGTCGCGCTGTCGCGTCGCGCCTGTTTGTGGGAGCCTTGATGCAAACTACTAATTAAAGCAATCCCTAGGTGACGTGTGTTAACATGAACCAACCGGACATAATATATTAGAGCTACAAATACAACTACATAATATTATTAACAACCATCTTTTATAATGTGCTAATACCAGGGACTTAAAAACACCATCATAAAGGTTACAGAACTCTAAGTGTTTTTACATTTTGAATTGATAACGAAACCAGATATTTAACACTTCTAAATGTGTTTTTCAATGTGTTAACCCAAGACACTTCCAAAAGTGTAACAGTAATGCATCAGTGTTAATAAGTGTAACAGGTAAACGCGGCGTTTTTGCAGTACCGTGCAATTATACCTAAAACTGCTTACTTCTGTTAAAAATACTTTAAAAAAGGTTACACTTTGATACTGTAACATTATTGTGTCTGTTACATTTAAAAATGTGTTTGTTTTAAAACAGTATTAAGAAAAAGTGTTAAAAAGTGAGAAATTACGGTTATAGTTGGAGTTCCTGACTAATACAGAGATTACGCTTCGGCACAAACTACATCACATAAATCCTGGACTTAACGGATAAAAATAGAGAGGTTGAACAAATACGAGTTTATTTTCCACGGAACATGTCTCGGAGAAATATAAAGTCTTCATCTCCCGTATTTACCTTTTTCTTAAAGATTTATGTACACAATAAATATAGGCCCATCACTGGCGTGCCCAATCACGCTCCCAATATTCGGAGAGTCCAGTCCTAAACAAACTCGACCCGGACCCCTAAAATGTCGATTACACTAACTTCTCTTTGCTAAATAAAATAGAGCTAATTATAAACCATTATAATGTATGTGCGGTCATGCGTGTCACTCTTTCGGGCGCTAAGGCCAGGGATTATGCAGAATTTTGATGAACTGATCTGCATAGAAAGAGAAAAGAGTATTGTTAAAAAGTCAATGAATTGTTGAGAGATCCTCAATTTCAATGTAAATTGGAGCTTTTATTTAAATTGCGACGTAACTTCTTTCAAACGTATTTACACCGCAATGTCACGGCAAATTAGAGAGAGATTGTGGCGAAGGAAAGGACCCGTAGAAAGTGTACAACTTAGATGAATTACGTCTAATGAGAGCTCTCATTTTCATCATAGTTTATGTTCATATTGCAATTTAGTGCGAGTTGTTTATAAAAAAGCTTGTAGAACACTATTAAGTTTATGGTGGATGCATAACACATAACATCATGCCTGTAATCCCAGAAGGGTTAGGCAGAGGAGTACCTATAATAAACCCACATTTCGCCATTTATGCTTAAGTCCCATGTAATAGGGGGCGAGCCTATTGCCGCGCAAAAATTCAGACTCCGGCTGTTACTGAGAAATTCTAGATAGAAAAGCCCAATAACACTTTACCCGACCTGGGAATCGAACCCAGAACCGTATGCTCAGCAGTAGCTTTTGTGACCACTAGACCAACGAGGCGACTTTAAGTATAGCTCTAAAAAGTTTAAAAATGCTCACAATGTTGTCTAACATAGGTAAAAGATTAATTGCCGCAAGAAAAAAATACTACAAATCCAAAAAGTTAGTCTGTACAAATAGCAGGTTTAAGATTAGCGCAATATTAAAGGCCCAGAATTCCATTATCCCGGAGAGAGCCCGGACGTCCTAAGGGTTGTCAAAGAAATTCACGAACGTTGTACGCTCCCCCAACTAAATTCGATAACACATTATAGATACTACTTTAGAAATTATAGTCATATTATCCTACAAATCCATACTAATATTATAAATTCGAAAGTATCACTGTCTGTAGGTATGTTACCTTGTTACGTCTACACCACAATTACGATAAAGAACAATGCCCACTTCCCATACATTTATAAAACCTGATAATTAAAGTTTATGTATAGTTATATAAGGTATAGTAAAAAGACTACCTGTATGTTTAAAAATTAATTTCATATAGTCATTTTTACGATTTAAACGCTACGATGTCCAAAAATATTAATGTTACTTTTTAGGTTAGGATTTGCCGTTACCAAATATAAAGAAACAAGTGTGCTAGAACTCCTTATTTACCGCTCAAAGTTTAGTCTAAAATAGGAATACTTACCTAATAATACAACCCTATGGTCTAAAATATCTTTTTTGCTTTGTGCATTCCTTGAAATCAACTCTCCTTTGTCACTGTTTAGACTCTAGATGATTGTCACTATAAATTGAGTGTCGAGCATTAACTGCCAAAATAACATAATTATTATTTTATTAATATGTATTATACATAGACTAATCAAGAACTGCTTACTGAAAAAAACGTAAAATAATGTATGAAACTCAGAAAGAGTTGAATTAAGTCAAGTAGCAGTATGTAAAATGGAACGTCGTAAAAAAAGATAGTTGGGATGTGTTCATGACATACGTTTGACATGCATAACATTACGTCAAGGGTAAACATATTATGTTTACCCTTGACGTAAAATAAGCATAAAGAAATATTCAAAAAAACCCTGCGTTTATTTAATAATTTCGATTAGCGTAATTAATATACAATGCAATTAGCTGCATTTTAAGAATTATTTCATTTCTATACATAGTCTGGTGAAAAATGGGCATTCTTCTTTGGCAAGGAGATAGATGGCATCCTGTGAACTGACATAGGCTACTTTTAGTTCCGGTAGCACGTTCTCGTGGGATAGTCTCCGACATCCACGCGGGCGAGACGCCGCTAGCACAAGCCAGTATTCTCATATTTATCACATTCACTGCTCTATAGTATCAATACAATGAGGAATTGACACAAGCGCCTATTTTATCACAATACGCTTCATTAAAATATTTTTCAAAAAACACGTACCTAGATTGAAATTGAATAATGTCCATACAAGTAGAGGAAACTGTATAGTCTACGAGTAGTAGCTCGGATAGAAAATACAGATCATGGCAAATACCTTATATCTCGGAGGTTATCGAAGCAACGACTTCGATTCCATATTCCGATAATAAGAAAATTGACAAGAGATTGAGCGGGGAGCGCCCCGACAAGGGGCGGGAATTTTCATTGATTCTCAAGAATTCCCTTTAGGCTTAAGAGGGATTACCGATCATTTGTTTCAGTTTGATTCTGTAAATCAGGGGCAACCGAGAAATTGACTCATGCGCCTTTCCAGAAAATGAAAATGTATAAGAAAAGACTTTCTTATTTATATTATTAATCCATTTCCAGCGTCCGAGGGAATGTTTTTGCATTCTCTGACGTACATGTACATTTGATGTGACGGTTTCCTTATCACAAAAAAGGCCTTGTTTTTCGTTCATAATATTGGATAAAAGTTAAGGAAATATTTGTGTTTACTGCTAATGTTTAAGTATTTTCATAAATACTTTTAGACATAGAATTTATGATTATAACAAAGTATATAGGTATCTACGTAAAATAAAGCAATGAATGAAGAATATTCAGTTTCATTATGAAACGTACAGTAATACCGCGCACATTATTTCGACATTTCCTAAATGACCTCTCAGTAAATCCTGCGTTCTTGGCAGAATCGAGAATACGTTAAAGCCATGTCTTTAATGACTGTTTCAATATTTACAAAGGGTAATTTTCTGTACTTCGATAAATAACCTAAGCTAAGCTCTTCATAAAGCGACGTGGGGGGAAATAAAACTGCGTGCTGCTGTCCCACGGAATCCGGGCTAATGTGAAAGCTTTCGCTGTGTTGAATTATGCAAATTTAATTTAAATAACTGACTTGGCCAGTTTTGCTCGCACGCCACTACGGGCTATGCGAGGCTACATGTTGCTTGTGGTGTCGCGTGGCCGGCCTTCGGAAATAGCCTCACATATTTGTTACGTTAACGTTTCTACGTATTCCGCTAATTCTAGTTGGGTGGTGAACAAGGCTGGAATATATTGACTTTGAAACAAGGGTTCTTGCCATGAAGTTATGTAAGCACAAACGAGTTATGTTCCTTATTCAAAATGTTTTTGTTTGCTACTTTAGTTTCATTTTTCGTTTAACAAAAATCAACGTGACTTTCAGGAAAAGACTTTTTTACAAAAAGATTGTAGACAGGAAAAATCTAGATAGGCAGTTACTTTGTAAACAGTTTGTCATAGAACGTAGATAGGAGTTAATCCGGACAAGGGTAGCAAAGTGTATTGGGGAATTTATTATACACAACAAGACGTATGACCCTTCCCTTTTTAATTTATTACAGTAAAGCACCTATAACGTAACAAAGAACTTCAGAATAATGACAAGTAATGTGACAAGATGCGACAAACTACATGCACGATCTAATTTAGCTTGAAGAAACATAAAGTCTAATTAATTCAGAAGCTTTTGTCGCGAGCGCCGCCAACTTAAACATTCCGGGAGTTTGTAAGACGACCTTTGTATTAAAATTACATAAATATTGTCTTTCCATTACGTCACTGTGGGATATTGTGATAGCTCACGAGTTTACATACCTGTCCAAAGTTCCACACGAGGTATAATTGAGTGCGATTTTCTATATCTTGTTGTTCTCGCTGAACAGGGAAAACAGAAGGAAGAATATGTTAAAGGAAGACATTTGACCATTTTTTTTTGTTTTTGGGTGTCATCAAATGACTTTTACCGCTCTGGGTGGAGCGGGAGGGCGTGTCAGACTTTTACTGACAAAAACCCACCCGTGTTCCTTCAGTTGCCTGTGCCAGGGCCACGGTTATCGGACCCCGTCATTTTGTGCTGACATCTCTTCGAGGAGCGCGTGGAACACGACGCGCCGTCGACCCGGGCCTGGTCCTTACCGGACGGCGAGCTACTCATTGCTCGCCGTCCGCAAGCCCGCGCCTACGGTGGCCGGGAATCTGCAGGCGACTCCCGACGCCCAGGGCGTCTCCTGCGGCGACTAGTGGGGGCGTGAGGGCGCAAGGCTCTCTCCCTCACGCGCTCCGCCTCCTCCTTCGCGAGTATTACTGCTTCGCAGGAGGTGACGGCTTTCCATTCTCTCTCGCTCCATACCATGGCCTGGACCAGGGCCGGACGCGAGAGATCGCCGCCGCCAATCGCCTCCGCGAGGACACTGCGGTGCTCCGCCCAAGCTGAGCAGGCCTCCACCGTATGCTCCACCGTGTCCTCCGGGCGATCCACACAATGGTGACACCCGGGCGTTTCCTCCCGCCTTATGCGAAACAGGAACCTCCCGAAACAACGGTGTCCGGTAAGGACCTGTGTCAGGCGGAAGGTGAGGACGCCGTGGTGCCTCTCCAACCAATTCTCAAAGAGGGGACTTACCGCCGCTATTGTGGCGTGCCCAGCACTGGGTTGCGACAATCGCACCCTCCATGTCGCCATGAGATCCCGCCGGAGCTCTATCCGCTGTACCGTGATTTCTCGCGGCAGCGGAGTTACACCCCGGCGTTTTGGCCTCATCGCACCACTCCCATACGTGCGCGTGGGCTTTTGCCTCCAGATCCCATGGCGGCAATCCGGCAAGGAGGCTCGGCGCCTCGCAGGAGACCGTGCGGTATCCCCGGACCAGCCGGTCGGCCATGACCCTTTGGGACACGTTCAACCGGCGAGCTGGTCGGCGCCTCAAAGAACGCGCCCACATCGGTGCCCCGTAAAGACATTTGACCATGTCAGTACAACATATAAAGGCAAACAAAGATTTTTTTTTATTAGACCATTCATAGAGATTTTTGAAAGTCAAACATAGAAACTGCTAAATAAAAATACAAAAGTGGCAGTCCTAAGTAATAAATCAGCTTTTAATAGTACGTAAGTATTATATAGTTAATACCAATCCTTGACCAACCCACTCTGACTTAAATGTTTTAACCTTTAAACACCAATAAAATAAAACTAATAGTTCTCCTTCACTAAAAGCTGGATCCAATTCCCCAGCGAGTGATACACACAATTTCCTATTTTATAACGGTTCGCGAGGGTCCTATAAACTTCTGTAAGAAGATATTATGGTGGCCGCTATCCCTCACGTTAATTGCTACTGTTTTAATCTCTTGGAATAAAACCCGTCCTAAGCAAATATACCGAGAGCACCTCGTTAGATTTTACAAACATTAATGTGAAAGCTTCAGTTTCCAACCGCGGAGAAAAGGATCAAATATGACAGTTAATTTTGGGGTACAGATTTTTTTGCGAAGTAATTTTTTTCACAATGGCAATTTAATTAAGGACTTATATAATTGTTATTTTAAGAAGTTCTTCCAGTAGGTAAATAACTTGTACATGAAGTTTGCCGACAGAATAATGTCACATTCTGTAATGAAAGTTAAATATGTATGTACTAAATCTTTGTTAGTCGTTCAGGATTTAAAAGGTTTTCAGACTGACTTCAATTAATTAAACATTAAAGATTTATGAACGTTTGCTTCTGAAACTAACGTACCTACAGCTGTGATATTTTTAGACATTATAGAGCTGACAAATATTGTTAGTACGTAGTGTTGACAAACTCCTCCACTAGCATAATATTACATTTTAAAAAGTTATAAGTCCCCATTCACACATAAAGTTTGTCACTGAGACTATGGCGCAGTTGATAAATAGGATGATGGGAAACGAATGGAAATAGTCGAGCTAGAAAACTAATACTCAAAGGTTAATATTGCATCTCACTACAGATTTTATTTCTTCATTTGACAGAATAGGTATATTTACCCTTTCCCTGACCCACGCGTAGAGCTTAGAAACGAGTTTTGTCGACACTAGAATAGACAAAATGACAGTTGAATAAATGAAAACTATCATTTTGTCTATTCTTCTGTCGAGATAAGTTTCTCAAGCTACGCGTGCAGCGGGGTAATTGCGTAACACACATATAATGACATGTCTTTCATTTTGACAGTTCAACAACATTCATTGCGTTGTTTCACGTTGTTGAGCAGACAAATGTTTCGAACATATGAAGCGATGTATTAGCAATATCCTTCAAAATGATACAGATTGTGTTTGATATAGGCAATAGGGATGATGACTGATATTAGAAATGTTCATAAAAATAATGTAATTTCAAAGTAGGCATAGTAAAAAGGAGATAATCGAAAAAATCTGTTAAATCGGTGGTAATAAGAAGAAGATACACGCTTTTAAAGTTTTTGGAGGGGATTATACCCCTCCTTGTCGCACGGTACGGACAATGTACGCCGCTAGTTTGAAGTTACATAGTCGTGACGTCACTTCTAGCATAGTGTTGTCCTTGTCTAACACCTATCTTAAAACGTTTATAGCTTGGCATTTTTTAAGCTTTTTACTTTTTGTAATTTTGTTTGCACTATTAGGAAACAAACAATTTATTGAGATAAAAAAAAAAATATTGTCCTCATCCCTATTGGGTTAGCCTTTTCCTTCAAAATCTTTCGAATAGTAATTGAGTGTGTTATGCAATAAAGGGTGATGTGATCACATATGATTATTGTCGATTGTTATAATATTGTCTCTGCTTCGCGGACTATAAAAATACTAATTTAAAATAACTTTGTGGTATCCTGAACCTTTTAATAAGTCGACTATGCCCTATGTCATTTTTATGTAGCTACAAATAATAAGCAACAAAAAAATTACTGATTTTGGTAGAATGATTTCCATATTTTCAATTCATAGACATTGTTCTACCAGTAAAGTCGCATCGCGCTGTCGCGGGGCTCCTGTATGCCCCGTCTTAAATCCATATTTACAGGGTGCGATTTCATTGCCTGTGGCATACCATAAGTTCAAAAATAGAAGGTTTTCCGTCTAAACAGTGTTTAAACAATGCGAGTATTTTATTTGTTGCTTAAGTGTTTGTATAATAATGTGAAGTACATAAAGTCAAAGTCAAAGCATTTATTTCAAATAGGCCCATAAAAAGGCACTTTTGAACGTCAAAATTTACATTAAAAATAAAACTGATTCTAGGCGCCACTTCCAAAAAGTAGTTTCGTATGGAGAAGAAGTGGCAAGAAACTCCACCTTACTCTTTTAAAATGTTTTACAATATTTGTATACATATTTAACTTATTTTATATAATATATTTTATTTATATTTCAGATACATATAAAGGTCATTTAAAATCATCAAATTAATTTTCTTAATTGTTGATGTAAATTAACAACGCGTGGGAAGCCTAATCACTTTGTTAAAAACGTTATGAGGAATGGAAATATAAATATGAAGGTATAGGAAATAATACAAAACTTTTCGTCCAAAATTACAATTTGTACGATTTTTTTTGTTGTAGCCGAATACAGAATGTGATGAACGGGTAAATTGGACGACGTCAATCTCAATTAAGTCATTGAGTATTGTGTAGTTCACTCATCTTAAGTACTTCGAAAGGTGTATTTACTCAACTAGCAACCTAAAGGTTAGTCTGTGGGCTAATTGGTTAATACACTATCAACATCATTCATTGCGTTATTTACGTTGTTAAGCAGACAAATGTTTCGAACATAATGAATTAGCAATATCCTTCAAAATGATTAAGAATAAAGTGTGTTTCGCAATTAGGGTGCTGGACTAGAGACTCTGGACCGCAAATAACACTAAGTAGGTATAAGTTATTTGCCTGCCTCGATGGCCTAGTGGTCGCAACATCTCATTCTCATTAACAGCACGCCGATTGATGGCAATAGCCTCTACCCCACTTACATGGGACTTAAACATAATAAGCGAAATGTAAGTTACCTGTGCCTTACCCTTTGGAAGAATCAGGCGTGATATTATGTTTTCTTATATAAAATGTGTCTAGTCGAAACTATATCTAGCCAGACATCGAATACTCCTTCATTACCGTCTTATATTGTGATGGCAGCGCGCCGGTAAACGTCCACAATTTGTGACACCAATAAATATAATGGTAAGTGTCCTTCTAGCCACCAGTCCCGCTGTGATTAAACGACTACAATATAAATGATAAAGGCTCGCAATTAAGCGGACTCGCCCACCGCATCAATCACTCCGGAGATATCTCGGGAACTGATTTTGTTTAGCCATTTTTCTGGTCGCACACCCTTTCACTTTGACGCGTATCGGCGATTTCTATTTTCGGTTTTAGATTATTAGTCTCTGGACGCTCTGCAGTGAAGGTTTTATCTAATTAGCCTGAAGTGAATAACATGATTCAAACTCTGATTAACGGTAAGACGCGGTCTTACCATTAATCAGAGTTTGAATTCTGTTTGGTTGTTTTTATATTCGCTATTTAATATGGAATACTATATCTGCGTCACACCACACACGCACTAATTAACCTTTTCCTTCCTATAATTTACCTGAAACAAAAGGAAAACATCTTTAGTAACAGTGTAAAATATCGTCAGCAGCTTAATATTAATTTGATCAAAACTTCGCTTTATCTAATAGGCTTTATTACATGTTTAAAAATATACTTCGCTGAGGGGGCCCAGTGGTAACGGCACCGAATTATGAGTTGTAGGACCCAGGCAGGCGCTTTACTTTGTATAAATAATAACATCACCAGTGCTCTCAAAAACGGTGAAACATAACATCGTGAGGAAACAGGTCCTAGAACCAAAAATTCGAAGACTTGTGACATCTACCAGCCCGCACTGGGCCCGCGTCGTGGATTACGGCCACTTCCTCTCACCGAGAGCAGGCCTGTGTCCTAGCAGTGGGAACATTATAGAGTGATTATGCTTCGCTGAGGAAGTTTTCAAAGGCATCCCAGGTGTAAGTACCTATGGCCGTCCGGCTGGTCCGGGGATACCGCACGGTCTCCTGCGAGGCGGCGAGCCTCCTTGCCGGATTGCGAGGCAAAACGCTGGGGTGTAACTCCGCTGCCGCGAGAAATCACGGTACAGCGGGCAAAGCTACGGCGGGATCTCATGACGACATGGAGGGTGCGATTGTCGCAACCCAGTGCTGGGCACGCCATAATATCGGCGGTAAGTCTCCTCTTTGAGGAGTGGTTGGAGAGGCGCCACAGCGTCCTCACCTTCCGCCTGACACAGGTACTCACCGGACACGGTTGTTTCATGTTTCGAATAAGGCGGGAAGAAACGCCCGGTTGTCACCATTGTGTGGATCGCCCGGAGGACACTGTGGAGCATACGGTGGAGGTCTGCCCAGCTTGGGCGGAGCACCGAGTGTCCTCGCGGAGGCGATCGGCGGCGGCGATCTTTCGCGTCCGGCCCTGGTCCGGGCCATGGTACGAACCGAGAGAGAATGGAAACCCGTCACCTCCTTCTGCGAAGCAGTAATGCTTGCGAAGGAGGAGGCGGAGCGCGTGAGGGGGAGAACCTTGCGCCCTCACGCCCCTAGTCGCCGCAGGAGAAGCACTGGGCGTCGGGAATCGCAAGCAGATTCCCAGCCACCGTAGGCGAGGGCTTGCGGACGGCGAGCAATGGGTAGCTCGCCGTCCGGTAGGGACCAGGCCCGGGTCGACGGAGCGTTGTGTTCCACGCGCGCCTCAAAGAGATGTCAGCACGAAATAACGGGGTCCGATAGGGTACCGACGCCTCAGGGTCGCGGGTAATTCAAAAGAGTAAACGTGGCCCTGGCACAGGCAATTGAAGGAACACGGGTGGGTTTTAGTCAGTAAAAGTCTGACACGCCCACAGCGGGAGAAGTCATTTGATGATTTCCCACCCAAAAACAAAACAAGGTGTAAGTACCTATGTATAACCCTCGTAAATGGTAACATGTCACGAGTGTACAATGTGTACATCATACATAGGTTATTAACTCTTATGACTGATGTATGACCACACTAAACTAGCAACCACAGCTGATTTCTACAAGTTGCGCAAGCTCACATCCTACTCAACCTTTGTTTCACTCCTAACTTAAGTTCATCACGGAAATTGTACCGATTGCCCAACAAGTTTCGATCTATTACAGTAACGTTGTATTAAAACCTCATTTTGTTGCGTAAGAACAAGAGTCACGACGCCGACGTCTATGCACGACAAAGGTTAAATGACATTTCAAGTCTCTTTGTCATCTTTCCTTCGCCGGGGCCAAGCGCTGGCTTCATCTCAGAACGAGCGCGGTGCAATAAAATGCAAGTGCATCGCTATTCGCCTTTGTGCCTCACAGGTATCCTATAAAGTATTTATTGCCTTGTTAAGTCGGCATTCAAGTCTTTAAACGGTTTGAAATGAACTCGCACTAGGTGATGTTTCGCGTAATGCTCGGGCAAAGATTTAATTATTACTTATGGGTTACACGTTTCAAACAAGGATATCCGGATTGTCCTAGTAAGCTAGCAAGCTATAAGTCTAACTATCCTCATATCTAGGCTAGTAAGCTAGTGAAAAAGATAGTAAGCTAGTGTGATAGTTTGAAAGGATAAGGTTCTATTTGATTTTCCCTCCGCAGATTATACATTTTACTAGGTACGCTGACTTGTGTACTACGTGTGGCCGGCGGAGCTAGTATCCAATCGGATTATTTTACTCTACGGACTAAGTCACTGCAATGCTATTGGCTTATCATTTCCTAGCATGGTGTAAAAAAACTCTAACATTTGCTAAGCCAGGATATTACTTGGTATCCTAGCTTCAAGAGCTAGCCTCGTGTAACCCGGGCATTACTGGTACCTAAAGTGGAACATTACCGAAGTGTCCATAAAATACAAAGTTGAAATAATGTGTGCAGTGTGATGTCGGTAGAGGTACAGTGTCTTGTGGATTTTCTTAAAGCATATTATGCAGTAGAAGAGCTTTTGCAAGTGAGGGTAATCTCTCAAGCATCTTGACTTGTGCTTAGTAGAACCACGTTAAAATTATGCAAGGATTTTCATATTTTTGATACAAAGTGCAAAAACTTAATTCATGAAAGATACGATGAGAGCGTGGACCGTGTTGTGCATTACTTCAGCAGTTGACCTACAAAGTCTGAAAATATTGGAAGAGTGAATAAGTAAGCGTACCTACTGTAAATATCGTAAATATTCGATCGTGATTCGCGAGTGAGCTTTCGAAATACGACTGCTGCATATTTTTAATGCATTTGCATTGTAAAATAAAAGTCATAATTTCAGAATGATCTTTCATAATTAATATTGTATTTTTAAATTGTTTTCGTTTGTAAAACTCTCGAAGTAAATGGTAAAACTTCAAACCTTCGCTTCTTTTACATATTTTCAGACGATCGTCCAATTTTCTTAATTGGCGCCCAGACAAAAATACATTGATCAGAAAAATATTGGAACTTTTCACCGCCTGAGTTGATTATATTGTTAATTTATGAAATACATGGGTACCTACATACTTATTTTATCTCTATTAAGTATGAGAGATAAAATAAGTATGTACATACAACGAGAACTGAAAACTGCCTTTCATTAAAAAGGCCTTTTATATTATTTGTTTAACTAAGAAGATGTAAGTATGGTATAACTAGTGTACCACTTCCGTGTGTTCTGTCCTTTTCGAGATTTAAAATTGGAAAAGCTCCTCACCGGAAAAGTGGATTTAGGAGATTTACATTTTGCAATAAGAAAACGTTACAGCTCATGACATCAATTGACAGTGATCCGAACTCCGCAGATTAAACATACGGGTGTTTAATCTTCGTTTACTGAAAACGGGACCCGATCGATCTCAATATCTACCTACGTATAGGACGAGCACTCGTTAAGATAACGTTTGGATTGTCTAAATAGGGGCGGAGTTTAATTCCGGTATCCACACCCTTCGCTCCTGCCTATATGTTATGTTTACGAATACTTACGTGAAGTGATTTGTGTTAGCACGCGGGCATTCCGATAAAAAATAGGTCGCATGCGTAGGTGTACGGCTTGCTGGAGCGATCACGATCAACCCTCCCTCAGTAAAACGACATTCATCACGGGACCGGCGTCGAGTGTAGACGTTCCAACGTCACCGCCGCTCCGGAATCGATGACGTCACTTGTCAATAGGCCAATTTCGACGGCCATCAATTCTTGTGGCTTTATCGCGGTCGCCGCTATAAATATGGGACAAACAACCCAATTGTTTACGTCATATCTGGAAAGACTTTCAAGTTGGGGTATTTTGATGTGTATTCCATCTAGTCTAGGTTCTTGCCTCAATATATCTCTGTCGAATCCTAAGTAGAATGGACGTTTCTTTGCCGTCGATGTGTTACTTACCGGAGGGTGTTCTGTTGCGATTTTAGAATCGAACATTTTGTAGCCGTTAGCATATAAAACGGTAACAAAATAGGTAATACAAAATAAAGTACGCACAACAAAGGCCCACCACGTTTTTACGTTGTCATTAACAAGAATTAATGTTTATCTGGTTTAAGGACAGATGTGTTTAGGCTAGAGCTTAACAAGTTGTTTAAACATAATCAATATTCCAAGTTGTATAATTGCTCAGAAAAACACAAAAAATACACTTTTTTAGGGAAATTGCAGAAAAATAATGAGAAAAGTAAGCATAACCTATCACTTTTTTTTGTGACTATTGCTTCAGTTATGTCATGCTTAGTGGCGAGTGCGGTCTCCTCTACTCTGTATGCACTCTCTGGGCCTATCTGGTACACTTTCAATCAGATCGGGAACATATTGATCCGGTATTCGTTCCCAAAAGAGTTTTAACGTCGACTGTTCACCTGCCTGTAATTCTCTTTGAGGCTTCTTTTCAGTTTATCCCATAAATGTTCAATGGAATTGACGTCGGCACTCATTGCAGGCCATGGCAAAACCTTGATACTGACGTCAGAAAGAGCTCTTTGTGTGATACGGACGAGCATTGTCTTAAATTAAAACTTAACCAGCACCCTCTCTTTGTGAAAATGGAATGACATGTGGTCGGATTACACGCTCAACGTAACCGGTAGCTATAACAGAACCCTCATTCAGAATTACCAGCTCTGTTTTGCCCAGCTTATTCCATCCCACACCGTAACACTTGGACCCCCGAAACTGTCTGTTCCATGGATGCATGATGCTGTTAAGCGTTTGCCTTTTTTTCACCACACTCGTACTCGTTTGTCATCACTGTAAAACTTGACCTTACATCTGTAAAGAGTACCGTGCTTCAGTTATCCATGGTCCACAGTCCAAATGTTCGCGAACATACCATACGCGAGCTGCACGATGAGTCCTTGTCAGTTTGAGTCGAACAGCACGTACTCTGGAACGTCGGCCATCTCCATCGAGTCGATTACGAATGGTTTGATCACTGACTTGCGTACCAGAAGATCGCCGCAGTCGGGTTTGTAAGGCCCGGGCGGTTACGGTACGCTCCCAACGTGCAGTTAAACTGATATAGCGGTCTTCATGAGCAGTTCTAGCTCTAGCCCTTCCTGTTCCTGGTCTCTTAGCCACACTCCCGGTTTCCTGGTCGCGCTCCCAGACTGTTCGGATAGCTCTTCGTGACACACCGACACGTATTGCAACAGATCTCTGAGACTCTCCCTCCTGAAGCAGAGCAACTGGTCTTACTGCGGTTTCCATGCCCATATGACGTCGAGCACCAGCCATAGTAATCACGATGATTAAAAAATCAAACAAAACTGTCTACGAAAGCAAGGTCTAACAACAGCATTTGGAATCACACTAAGAACACAAGTGACAGAATTCGTGCATTTCATGTTTTTGTCAAGCACTTTACTCTTTCTGACTAACCACTTAAATTAAATGCTCAAATTGTCGCTCGAAACATTTTAATGACTTAATCACATGTCAACTACACAATCAAATGCTTTATTTTGATAACCATAGCCTTTTGAGTAATTTATAGACAAAAATTTAAAATATATATATGATGGTGGGCCCTATTTTGTTTTGAGTAGTTTATGTGAACTGAATAAACGGAAGTGCAGCAGTTCTCTTTGAGAACATGGCGGCAATAATGTTAAAATCCTCAATACAAAGCTTTTTATCGGTGATCAATTTCCTGCTTTCAATACATAAGAACGTAATACGCGCTAGTAATGCCATACAGCATGACATAACGGCATTTACGATAAAACAGCATTGTTTGTAGCCGTCAGTCAGTCTGCCGAATGATTGATGGCGACTTTCGAGAGCGATACATCATGCCGCGCGAGACGAGACGATATTCAATAAGAACTGTGGCTTTGTAACGTGTTACCGTTTAATCATTTCGACTTACACGAGTCATGGTTAAGGCCGTATTATGTTCAATTAGTTACCTACTATTACTTGCAGTTAGAAGGAAATAGAATATCTCATTGTTAGGTAGGTATTGTTAAAACTAGAATTAAAGTAATAGTTGACTGTCAATGCCAGCTCGGCAGCGAGTCAGCACGATATCTATATTTATAAAGTACATAGCGTGTCCAATACAATAGGTTCATAATTGTGTTCGCTGAACGTTGCTTCCCGGATAGCAGCGCGGACGCATGCGTGGGAGTGCGAGTGAACGAACTCGTGGTGACGCGACGTGTGCGCATATTCATTTGCCACCCACGTCACATTAAGCCCATGGCCCCTTTACTTAGCCAGATAAATGTGCGGTCACGATTGAAGATGTTTCGCTAAACTATTGCAATTTATCAATTTCGTTAAATTCTCACTAATAGGTACCTTGGAAATTCAGAAATCGTAAGAAGCCTTGGTTTTTATGTCGCTATAGTAAATGACCATGTGTTTTAAGAGAGGATCAGTATATTTATGAAAATCTTTTATATGCCCACAAAAACATAAAATTGTTTAAAAAATACAGTGATATCCATAATATAAATACTAGGAACAAACACAAATTTGTTGTACCTACAACAAGGCTCAAGAAAATAGGTGGCTCGTTCAGATGTCAATGTATACGCTTTTATAATAAACTTCCAAGCCATGTTCAAGATCTAAGCCTTAATAAATTCAAATCATTTATTAAACTTAAGTTGTGCCAGAAAGCTTTTTATACAGTGAAAGACTATATTGAGGACAAAAAGGCTTGGGACTGACCTGCTCCAATTTTTGCATACTGAGTGTGTTTTTTTTTTTGTTTGGTACGTAACTTTTGTTTTATTTTATATACACTTTGAAATTTCATGATTTGACATGAATGTTTACTTTGTATAATATTATTATTATTTTAATTTCGTGTGAGGACTTAGTGGGTATTATTTCTATATATTTTGTCTATCTCAGTTATTTCATATTTTTTTTTATATCTGGCAGTTTGAGTACTTAAAGCGGCCTACCCAAATGTCCTTTCTTTGGTATTGTTCGTCGAATCGTTGAGCTCCTTACGTTTTGAGTTGAGCTGCACGATTAATGACAAATGCGTGCACTGACTGGACAGGCCCACTCAAATCTGTATGGTTCTTTCCTCAAAAGACCATTTCAGACACCTACCTACATGGTCCTCATATGATCTGTAAAATAAACAATGTCATGAATACTTACCTAGGTATTATTTTATTGTTATTATTGTGAATGTTAAGACTATGTGGGTCATTTTATTTTTTACTTTTGTTTTTTTATATTTTATTATCTCAGTTAATTTTAATCGTAACTTGGCGGTTTGAGTAATTATGCGGCCTATCCAATGTCCTTTCTTTGGTATTGTTCGTCGAATCGTTGAGCTCCTTATGTTTTGAGTTGAGCTGTACGATTACTGACAAATACGTGCACTGACTGGACAGGTCCACTCAATCAGTGTGGTTCTTTCCTCAAAAGACCATTACAGACATCAATCCACATGGTTTTAACATGATCTGACCAAGATTATGTCTGGACTTTAAAAGAGACTGTGACCTCTGAGTTTGTTTCGGCTTTTCTTTTCAGAGTAGTCAGATAGGAAACGCCGACCTCATCTAGTTTAAAAAAAAAATGTTTGACGTGTAAAAGTGTTTTTACAAACCCACTTACAGAAATAACAATTTAGTTTCCAAATTCACGATAATGAGCGGTGTAGCTACGAGCTCGTATCAATTCCTACCAATACAACAAAAGTAATTAAATATAGTTTTATGTTAAAGAAAATGATCGTAGGAAAACGAACACTGTCTAGGGTACGCTCTTAAGTTTAGTTAGGCGAAGTAGTTGCCGTCGTCTGGCAAGTGCCCGCAGGCCGCATACCCTCGCGGTGATCACACCTTACCTACCCACAGATTTTTTACTAAGTATGCTTGTGTATGAGGGAATATATTCTACAGTAGGTACTCCAGATTTTCGGATATTCTTCGCCCCAACTTACACGGCCCTCATAAATAAATATGTAGTTAACTTGTGGTGCTGAGAAACGATTCCTACAAATTGGAATGTCATGCATACATACCTAACAATTTAAGTTTGGAATTGAACTGTATGTCGCTTAGGACTACGGTCGTTGGCTCGCGGTGATCCTTGAAGGAGTGGTGACACTCCTTCAAGGATCTTTAAATTTACTTTTCAAAAAGTGACCTCTATAGAATGCTGCATAATGCTTTGCTGGGACACAGGCCTCCACTCTGTGAGAGGGAGTGGGCCGTAATCCAGCACGCAGGCCCAGTGCGGGTTGGTAGATGTCACATGTCTTCGAATTTTTGGTTCTAAAACCTGCCGGTTTCCTCACGATATTTCCCTTCACCGTTTTGAGAGCAGTGGTGACGAAATATTTTATACAAAGTAAAGCTACGGCCTACAAGCCGCAAGCCGCTGCCGCTGCCACTGGGCCACCACTGCAGCATAGGATGCTGAATTCTAAGAATTTCCCTAAGTTTTTTACTATAAGGGTATTATTTTAACGTCGTAATTAAGAAACACAAATAACGGCACACCGGACTGACTTCACAACTTTTAAATTTGTTTATTTTTAACTCCTTGAACGCTTTATTTTTTCCATCTAAAAATTAGCTTTAATTATACGCTTTATAAGCTCTTATTTAAATAGTTCTACAAAGGAGAAGTTTATTAAAATGATGTAATCCTTTGAAATGTTTTTAAAGAAAACTTGCAAACAAGGAACCTTTTCAAATTAAACAAAGGCAAGGCAAGTCTTTTAAAATTGTTAATAATGAATGTGCATTGAACCTGAAATGAAAACGTGTACCTTAACTTAAGTTTTAATACAAACAACACTATGTGCAAAGTCAATGTTTAAATACAATCTGTTGCCGGGTTCGCAGATAAAACACTGGATTTTGATCAAACATTCCTCGTACAAAAAGGAGTCCCGTAAAATACTTTCGCACTCAAAATATTGGCGACGGGGACACACATAAACATAAAACACAAAAAATATTGTAAGGCACACGAGGAACCCGAGAGATATTGATACTAGAAACATTTACGGCGTTTGCTTCACTGGATAAACCTCTGCACATAATATATAGCTCTAATATATTCAGACTATGACGAACGGTAAGAGCCTTTTATGGTCCGCCCTGGAATCTTTCTTTACTTTGAACTCCGACTATATTTTTTGAGTAAATATTCCAACATCTCTACATAGTTATCGGAAATATTTAACTGATCCTCCAAAATCGTATTGACCTTCTAATGATGTACACTTTATAAAATCAATGAACCTCTAAGAAGTTTTTGGGCTTCTCAAGATGCAATTTTTTTTAAAGAATCGAGCGTCTTTTTATGATCCTGGACTATTCGCACCGTTAGTCGAAGTAACTAAGTAGTAAGGTTTGGTTGAAACTGTGAACAACCACGGGCGAGCTGAATTGGTCGCAGTAACTAAGTAGTAAGGTTTGGTCAGAACTGTGACCAACCACAAGCGAGCTGAATTGGTCGCAGTAACTAAGTAGTAAGGTTTGGTTGAAACTGTGAACAACCACGGGCGAGCTGAATTGGTCGCAGTAACTAAGTAGTAAGGTTTGGTCAGAACTGTGACCAACCACGAGCGAGCTGAATTGGTCGCAGTAACTAAGTAGTAAGGTTTGGTCAGAACTGTGACCAACCACGAGCGAGCTGAATTGTTCGCAGTAACTAAGTAGTAAGGTTTGGTCAGAACTGTGACCAACCACGAGCGAGCTGAATTGGTCGCAGTAACTAAGTAGTAAGGTTTGTTTAGAACTGTGACTAACCACGCACGAGCTGAATTGGTCACAGTAACTAAGTAGTAAGGTATGTTTAGAACTGTAACCAACCACGCGCGAGCTGAATTGGTCGCAGTAACTAAGCTAGGGCATCCCGACCTAACATGGCAATAGAGGTTCACAAAAAGAGGCGCATTCATTATATTAGAACGTTCAATCATATTTTTGGGAAAGCAAAATAGGAATGTTTTGAGGTTCGATAAAATACAAGCCCATAGTTATTCAATGTGGTTTTTGCTAATTTATTTTCCAGTGGCGTCTTTCATTATAATTTATTAATAGTGTCGACAGTTTCTAGCTGCAAGAAGGAGCCTCCTTAAATGAATGTTTGGTGTAACAACATGGGCACGTCGGCGTTTGCTATTCGTTGCAACAACTGGGTCTTCATTTACTGAAACATAGATAATAATTTTGTCCAAATAGTGTAAAAAAACTGATTCCTCATGCTATATTTTCGGATATTCCGAATTCTTGATAGCTTACGAGTTTTATTTTTCAAGATCAAAAACTTGTTATACAAAATGAAAATATTTGATCGATATCGATATTTACGTTTCAGTGATAGAGTCGAAACACCAGTCATTATGATGAGTTACCTGGGCCGGGCATTGTCGGTCTAAGAAATTTGTAACATTTTATTTTTAAGAGTTTATTAAGATAATTTCATGTATCTAATAATCCTCTAGAACCAATTCGATAAAAAAAAAAAAAAACTTGAATGAATGACAGGAATATGATTATTTTATGTCTGAGTATTGATTAACAATAAAAATTGCAAAAAAAAAGAATGCGAAAGAGCCGTTTTTTGAAAGCGGTTCACATAACATTTTCAAGAAATTAAAAACAATAAGTATATGTATAACTCGAAAACTATCAAGAATCTTGGCACTTATGGGGTATTTGCGGATAACCCTGGGTATGAGGAATATGTTTTATTATTTCATACCTCAGTATTTTGACCACACTGTATGTGTAATCAGTGCATGTCAGTCGTACATCTTTTAACAGAAACTTCAAAATGCAGCAAGCATGGAGCGAATATGACAAAATAAGCTGACCTTTTTTTTTTAAAATAAATAAGCGAATTAATCGAAACCATTGAAAAACACAAAATAGCTAGCGTGTAAGAGAAGTTTTTTGTATTTATTGCTGCCGTTGTTGTTAAAAGAAAAGAGTGGAACGAAGACGTAAGTAGCTGACACTGCATTTCATTGTCAGTGTGACCGTTATTGTCCTCGTACAGAAAAGCGTGGCAGATATTTTTGTCGGAAAATATACGCGCATACAAAGCTCAACACTTGATATTAAATGTAATTTATCACGAAAATTAAAAACTTGCCGTCAGTTGGAGTATACTCGTGCTCGTGTCAAGAGCGCGGGTTACGTATGAAGGCTCTACATTTTATAATGAAAAATAACATGCCTAAAGTAACATAATATCTAGTTTGTGTCGACCTTTTTTTTTTTTTTTTTTTTTTTTGTTCCCGGGGTGGAAAATCCTCATGGATGTCCTCCGCCCTGGGGCGGGCGGAGGGGTCTGTCAGACTCTTACTGACTAAAAACCACCCCGGTGTTCCTTCTCACACCTACGCCGGGGTCGCGGGAACACATTATTCTTCCACAACCCCGGCTGGTGCCGGCCCGCTTGCGCGGGCCCCGTCTCGGGCGGGGGGAGTGAGGTGTACTCCCCCCGCAACGTCTGTGGTCGGCGCGCGAGGAACACTACGCGCGCCGCCTTCTCGGGTCTTGATGTTGGGGGGCGACGGATGTCCCCGAATCCGTCGCCCCTGGACCCATTTAGGGGGGCCGGAAGAGGGCGTTGTCCGCCCTCCTCCGAGTCTGCTGCGGGCCGGGTCGAGAGTCGAGATCTCTCTCTCCCTTTCCGCAGCCTCCTTCTGCGAGATGACCGTTTCGCAAAAGGAGACCACTGCGTCCCAGGACTCTGCGCCGCCGACCATCGCGTTCACGACGGCCGGCAGCGACAGGTCATTGCCTACTTCAGTTATGAGGGCACGGCGCGGCTCCTCCCAAGCGGCACACTCTGCCAGCGTGTGCCACGCCGTGTCCTCCCGGCAGTCGACGCAGTGGTGACACCGGGCGTCCGGCTCCCTGTTTATGCGACACAGGTACTTCCCGAAGCAACCATGCCCCGAGAGCACCTGCGTCGCCCGAAACGACAGGGAGCCGTGCCTTCTCCCGAGCCAGCGGTCGAGCACTGGCCGGATCGCCTCGATGGTGCTGAGGCCGGCGGTAGGGCGTGAAAGCCTCACCCGCCATTCCGCCACCAGGACCTCGCGGAGCTGCAACCGATGCTGCTCGATATGTTGCTGCATCGGTCGCTCGCCCCGCTCCCGCGCTGTCTCGCGCCACCGGTACAGTGACGCGAGCACCTTCGCCTCCAGGTCCCAGGGCGGTGATCCGGCCAGTGCACAACCCGCCTCGCAGGAGATCGTGCGATACCCCCGAATGACTCTGACGGCCATAGCCCGCTGCGGCTTGCGCAGGACAGCTATGCTGCCGGCCGTCAGGTCAGACGCCCAGATCGGCGCTCCGTAGAGCGCCATGGAACCACTACTACAACTCTGAACCAAATTGTATCCAAATTCGTTCCGCTAAACTCAATCTGCAGATCCCATTCCCAGCGAAATTGAAGTCAGCTTCGAGTCTCACGAAATTGGAGTCAGCTTCCAGTCTCACGAAATTGGAGTCAGCTTCCAGTCTCACGAAATTGGAGTCAGCTTCCAGTCTCACGAAATTGGAGTCAGCTTCCAGTCTCACGAAATTGGAGTCAGCTTCCAGTCTCACGAAATTGGAGTCAGCTTCCAGTCTCACGAAATTGGAGTCAGCTTCCAGTCTCACGAAATTGGAGTCAGCTTCCAGTCTCACGAAATTGGAGTCAGCTTCCAGTCTCACGAAATTGGAGTCAGCTTCCAGTCTCACGAAATTGGAGTCAGCTTCCAGTCTGACCGGTTGCACTTAAAGAGACTGCCTACCTGACCTGACGAAGCAAAAGCAGTGTGTAAGGATCGTAGCAGGTGGCGTTCTTTAGTGTCTGCCTACCCCCATGGGAAATACGAGTACGTGAATGTATGTATGAACAACAAACGTGCAAAAGCACAATAGATATTTGCAAGATTTGCTGGTTTTGATAAAGTTCCTTACACCCTACTATATTTTACCTGGATACAAGCAATACTAACACCTGCATTCATAACAGGGTAAACAGAGCATCCAGTTGGGAATTGGGCCACACAAGAATCATAGCCGGCAATAAGTCAGACTTGTAATCAAATGTGGAAAACGCAAGTGGCCTACGCAGATCGCTTAGCAACTCTTAATTTATACGTCGGTAAAGAAATAAAGGTATTAGCCACCTTCATTTATGTGAACCTGGTAAGTACTAGTGTTGTCTGTACACCTTTGATTTCACAAAGGTAATGACTATGTGCTTGTTATGAAGGGAAGTCCTCTGACTCACAGAAATTTCAAAGACTTGTAAGACTTTCCCGAGGGTATTGAGATCACAGATTCACAAGCCCATAAACGTTGCGACAGTAAATAATTTGTTAGTTACAAAGCAGCACTAATTAAGTATGCTATAAACAGTTTGTGCAATTAATAAGGAATCACACTGAGTAAGTATTAACAAGACAGGCTAACGTTTCTGAGCAAACATTTGTCTACGCCCCGTGCGTGTGCGATAAGCAAACTTGAGCATGAATATATTAAAAACATAAAGTGTTATTTCATGAATTGTTCATCAAAGTTCGCCTTAATCCCAATCCAAACAAATTAATTTATTCCAGTCCAGTTTATACAGATTGGAAGCGTTTCCTAAATATTATTTTTTAATCGAAAAATTGAAAGTCTCTACAATGAGAGTAGAAACCAGATATCTGATAAATAAGAAAAAAGCGCCCCAGTGCGAGTCGAACTCGCCCATGAAGGGTTCCGTAGCAGGAAGTATCATAATATAAAAGTTCTTGTAGTTCGTTGTAACTTTAATCGATGTTTTAATAATAGTGTTTTTTTTTTAATTGCGGTTATCGATTTATGACGTATTAAAAAAAACTACTTACTAGATCTCATTCAAACCAATTTTCGGTGGAAGTTTAATGGTAATGTTTAATTGCCATTTGGCTATGGAACCCTAAAACGTAGGTGAATCAAATCGTGATAAGTAACGCGGCCACATAGAAGGTGCCGTCGTTATGTCCAAAATAATTTGGACGTGTTCGTCCCGCTGCCGCCGCCGGGACGCTGCGGTCCCGCCACGACATTAAGCGATATTTCCAATCTCACGCCCGCACTCCTGTTTTATTAGATTTTTCACAAGCTCGCGCTATCGTGAATCTTCACCGGTGCCAAATAATAATAACGAAATTCAGCTAAATTTGCGTTTCGTTCACCGCTCCACATCGCCCTCTTTCTAAAATAAAAATGATAGGCATTTTCCAATGCCATAATAGAATAAATCGTTTCAGCTAAATCGCATGAATACAAAATCGTCAGTGGCACTTTTACCCGCATGCCCTTAGGAAAGCTTTTAAACATTTAAATGTGGTATACACTGGTGAGTATGTTAATGAGCAAGTTTTATGCAGGCGAGCGCGCACAGATAGTTTGTGACGGTCGCCGGCCGCCGCCGAACAGAGCTCCTGGACGTTTTATTGCCGCCGTTGCTCAGTTTTGTGAAAATTTTAATTCAGCTGCACACTCGCCCACGTCCAGGAATATTTATTCGGACAGTATACTACGCAACCGGGAACGAGCACTAATTCAAACTGAATACACATATCTGTTCTGTCAGCACTCTAAATCAATGCACCGGTGCGGTGCTCCGGGCACGTTAATACAAACAAGTTGGATTTCGTCTCTTGAAACTGGACGTCGTCATTAAATCAAGCGATTAAGGCGTGCACGGCGTCTGATTTCAGCGAGGGACCGGTGCGCGGTGCATCGGTGCGGGTGTGCGGCGCGTCGGAGGTCGTCGTCGGTGACCGCATGTTGCCGCACTTGCACCCGACAGATTTAATCAGGCGCCAACAACCGCGAACACGATCTCAGGGCGTTCCACTCCACAGAGCAGGCGACCACTTCACTCGTATCCCTCCACCATTATGCACCGAGTTAGTTTTTTACAGTTCTCGGAACGAAACCTTGCGGAGACGAACGCTGGTTTTCTATTAAATGTTCCATGTTGTTGAATTCATTATCACCACGAGACGCATGCCAACGTGCACTCAAAGCTCTGAGACAAAAGGTACACTTTAATATATAAAAAATAACAATATCGGAATCTTCGTCAGCGTCATGTAACGAATTCGGTTTGTCACGATTCCGAGAAAGAAATAAGCGAACAAAGAAACAAGGAGAGCATGAAATCGGTAAGAAACATGCAAATCAGCGTGATGTTGCGGAGCGGCCAACGAACCGCGCGACCTCACAGCCATCGCGGGGTTCAATATACGCGCACCACAATAAACTAAATTAATCTTCTCCCACGCGAGATAACGTATTCGGGTACTTAGACACACCCGGGCTCCTGTGGAAGGACTAATAGCAATAACAGTCCCTAATGAAATGCGAGAAGTCGTTCCGAATCGGTGTCAGCCGAGAAATATAGAAAAATAGACTTCCGACCATGGATTTGTATGAATTAAGATAAATAAATTAATCAATTACTGAGCCGCGATTCCGCGTTAAGTGTGATGAAGATTGGGGAGTACATCAACGTCAGCGGTGTCTGCGGCCGGGGGGCTCGGATCGTACTTTATCCGACGCAATAAATTGCACTTGGGACTATTTGTCTACTCTCGCAGCTCGTTATCGACACTCTAAACTTAACTTTGAAGTACTTACACTTTTCAATTTAAAATCAGAGGTCTATGACAAACCGCACTAAAATGTGGCGTTTGCACAACCCTGGCAGCTCAATAAATATCAGCTTCGAGACTCGTACAACCGTCGGATTATCGTATTTCTTTGAAAGCAATTATAATTTCAAAGCAGTCAGACAGTTCGCTGGCCTCAAATAACGTACCTATATAATGCATCATTACAGAAATATTGGCCTGCCGACACATCCGTTTCTCAGAGGCAGTACAAGCATAACAAGAGAGAATGTTCCGAGTTATACAAATTGCGTTCCATTCGCTCGCCACTGAAAAATACGAGCTTCACACAAAAAAGGGTTGGTCGAGATAGAGCTAGCTCTGAGTAATATTACGGGTTTGAAAGAGGTGAAGAAATCCACGTCAGTCCTCTGTGTGACTTTTGATATGATAATGAGATTCAATTAGGATAAGCGTATTGTAATTACCATAATTCGGCTTTTGTCTTTCGTGGTGTCTGTTTAATTTAACACACGCTGCTAAAATATCGCTTAGTTTAACGCTTCACATCATTTCCAGGTCACGTAAAGCCCAGAATCATCGTACACGAAAAACTTGCTCCTTTTCGATAAATTGGGAACACACACAAAACAACACGCACAGGAACTGAAGACATACGAAAAGAACTGGGAAAAATCATAACGCGTCAGCAGTTTTAGTTTGCTCTCGGAACTTTGCTCTCCGTCAGTAAACAACTCCGACGACACAACTGTTTTCTGCAAAGAAATATATTTAGGAATCAGCCACACGCCTCGGTTCAGAGGAAGAAGTCGAAAAACACGTACGTGATACAAAAACATGATATTGATTTAAAATTCACTACCGTTACTTTTTCCCGTGGTTAACTTTGCGTGCTCAAAGTTTACTGCTATACATGGTACGACCAGTTTGTTTTCAACCTTGAAAAAATGTTTGCTTAAGTATTTGTTGCGTTCTCAGTGGCGTGGTATCACTTTAATTTACATCTATTTAAAACACAAGTGTCAATATAAACTTACAAAAAACCGAATATCCAGTCAATAATATCAATAGCACGAAGTAGGTACGCAAATTCTATTAAAAGGAACGAACTAAGCGAAATATTTCACAAAGAAAACAATTTATAGTGAGAGGAAATTCAAAGCATTCGGGAGACGTTCGGATCACAAACTTGAATCGATCAGTTGTCCCGTGAATAAATAACATTTTCGCGTAATTTAACGGTTACATTCCGCGATTGTATTCAAGCAGCTATCGCGACGTCGGGGAGCACAAATTGCACCCGGTCGCGCACCCAACGCTCTGAAAAATGCTTTCCTTTTAACAACTGGCAGGGGAACGGCGCAGGTTAAATGGTCATATTCAGTCAACTCTTACGTACAAATGGGTGTGTGTCTCCTTCGAAGCTTTGTTCAGGTTCGCTGCTGAACATCTTGCTTTAAGTTATTGCGTTTTTGTCTTTACGTACTTGCGAAGAAATGTTAGTCAGGCAGCATTGAGTGTTAGTCAACTGTAACTGCTGAGGAGATCACCAATTCGTTATTACGCGTGGTGATCGTAAATAAAAAAAAAAGGTCACGGTCAATTCTCCAACTGCAAATGTAAGTTTGTAAACGCAAAAAAAATGTGACAAAACTAAAAATTAACGATTTTAGGACTTTTGCTTTCCTTTCCTTGCGCTGTGAGACCTTGCCTCTTGCCAAATTTCATGATTCAAGGTCAACGGGAACTTTGACTTAATTGCGAGTATCAAAATATGTCGCATAAATCGCCGTATTTTTTTATTGCGTTGACTTAGAAGCTTAATTTTTTTAGAGCTTCTTGGGACCGTAGACTTACGTCTTTGACATTAATTTCAACCTGATACCTCCACGCTTTTCTGAGAAAACAGGTATTGACAGACAGACAGAGGCAGAGAGACAACGAAGTGATCCTATAGGGGTTCCGTTTTTTTTCCTTTTGAGGCACGAAACCATAAAAACACCTTTCGTGATAGCAGTTTTTGAAGAGAAGTAAGCATTTCAAACAGTGAACATGTTTACAGAATACCAACTAAACAACCAGTCTTACCAAGCGGTATTTGGCTACCCAGTTACAAAATAACAAATGAATAAAAGAAATATTTACTCTATTCTATCTGTCTTTTTGTCTATTCTTCCGTCAAAAAAGCGCAAGGCCATTTTTTTTTTGGATTGGTAATCATCAAATGACTTCTCCGCTCCGGGTGGAGCCGGAGGGCGTGTCAGACTTTTACTGACTTAAACCCACCCGTGTTCCTTCAGTTGCATGTGCCAGGGCCACGGTATCTCTTTCGGACAACTCGCTGGCCCGCTACAATAATGAAGCTTGATGATGAGGGTTGTGTGTTATTTTCATTGAGTAGGTTAAGCGGAAGATTCAGAAAACATCAAATCATTTTCCCAAACATAGACAGACCAAAATGGGAGCAATGTTTTATTTCTCCCCCTCACAACCAAATTAAGACAGCAGCACCCTAAAATTAATCAAGATTCAATTCATTTTATAAAATAAAAAGAAGAGGAAGATGATTAAATTTTTTGTCAGTAAGTGGCGTTGTTTTTTGCAAGAAGTTTCCGATTTACATTCACAACGTCATAAAGCAAAAATACAGCATGGAATAATAAGTTATTTTTATGCAATTAAACGAACGTCTGCGCTTAGGGGGCGGAAAAAATTAAAAGAGTAAAGGTGGCATGCTCGCTCCGGTGCGGTGTAGAGACACTTTAGATGGAAAGCGAGGAAGAGGCAAATAACTATAGCTTACCAAAGTGCGGGTAATCGCAACCTGACACAAAAATACAATCGTAATTGCGGCAATAGAAAAAAGTCATATTTTCTTGAATTTATGCGAACACTATTCATTGGAATACTCGTAAGTCCTTTATAATGCTTTTGGTCACGGATGGGCGGGCAGGGTGTATAGCCGTGACCAAGTGCGCTGCAAAAGTGAACAGAATGACAAATTTAACATTATAGGCTAAGTGATTCTTGGATTCGTGATTCTTTAAATTGCCTTGAGTTTAGCGAGCCGCACTGTTATCGTATTTAAAGAACATTTAACTTGTAAAATGGAACCATTTGAGAAGAGTTTTATTAAATGTATTGCATGTGTATTTTAAATTGCGCTATTGTCGAAACGGTGAAGGAAAACATCGTGAGGAAACCGGCATGTCTTAGAACCAAAAATAGAAAAAAAACCAAAAAAAAAGAATTGTGAAAATATTATCTTTTGTCCTTTTACTAACAAAATGGATAAAAGATATCATCCAACTAATAGTCTATCGATTTAAACAACAGTTGCCAACTGTTCGACAAAACCCACTGTATATTTATTATCAGTGCGATTAATTAATATCAAACAGTAGGTTGCACACAGTTTAACTAATAGGTAATTAATATTATGATATTGTGTTCGCGTTACGCTTGGCTGCTTAATGATTACTCAAAGAGAACACAATTCCAGCTGAACTACTGTTATGAATAACTTTTAATTAATTAAATAAAAGTAACTCGAACTATTTAGTTTTGATAATAAACTACAAAAACAAAACAAGAGCTTTTAATTGAACGGGAACTCGTTGAAAAACTATTTTATTATCGAGTTTCAATATTAATTTAAAAGCACATCTCAAGGTGTGTGTCGACGACCATATCACGTTTGCGACATTATCCACAGTAGTACATTTGTGTTAAATATACTGTCAAGCACTATACAGATGGACAGCTGCTCATTATTTTCTTGCTTTCATTCACAACAACGCGATTGTCATTAAAATGCCAATGTGGGACATCACAACTGTGAGGACTCGACGCTCGACTCTCGCCGCGGACGGACGTGTTTGTGCGCTCTCCCGCTCCAGTGTTGTGTTTCGTGTTATTATTCGTCGCTGCCACGTGACGTCATCGTAGTCGCCCCGACTACTCCGATTTAAAATCAAATCAAGAAATTGATTTGACTTTAATAACTCAAAAAACTGCCTTTTTCAAGGCATCCCTGTTTCATTATCAGTCATTCGTGAGTAGCTTCACTAGGCCCCTTCTGGGTAAAACCACAGTTTCGTGGTCCTCGGTTGAAACCTTACGGTGTCAACGAAGCCGAGTGGGGTGTTGACCCAATTCACACCCGCCGAACCCCTTCAGGGCGAGGCAGTTAGTTGGACGGGTCCCAGATAACCGGCCTTGGGGGATCTCCTAGTCGGCTCTGGTGACAGTTTTGCTTTCCAGCTACTCACCTAGTGTCTTTAGGGTGTGTCTACACCCTTCGCGCTAGACTGGTCAGGGCCCCGTTCGCACAATAAGATTGGCGACGGGTTACAAGCTTAGGGCTCACCAATAGGTACTCACCTCTCTGTCTACACCCGACAGAGAGGGTCACACATCCCCGGGCCCATCCACCCGGGGAGATAGGTATAGGGTTTTAGTCTACGTGGGAATAATTTTCCACCATTCCCTCCCTAATCTAGCTTCCCCTCCGACCATGGAGGACGCCTATATTTTGGCGTTCTTCAGAGAGGTCCTTTTTAAGGACCCCGATTTCCTAGCGAGATATGGCGACAAGCTATGTCATCGCTCCACCCCCACTCCGTCCCAGGGCGCACTCGCGAACTTCAGCGACGCCCTCGAAAGCCCGCTATCGCCACCTGCATGCGAACAAGGCATTCCGCCTTTTGTTCCGGCAGACAATGTTCCGGCCGACAATTCGGCCCCCATTGTCTCACCCGCCTTTGTCTCGACAGATAATACTCAGGCCGCTAATCCGGCCCCTATTGTCTCGCCCGCTACTGCCCCGGCAGTAAATAAGTCGGCCGCTAATCCGGCTCCCTTTGTCGCGCCCGCCATTGTTCCGGCCGCCATTGTCTCGGAGACAATAAACCCGACGCAGCTGCGCACCGAAACTGACTCGACTCGCCCAGAGAGTATGGACACGTCAGTCCCACTCTCCGAGGAAGAAGCCCGCACCTCCTCCTCCAGCGATGACGACTTCCAAGTCGTGGTCAAAGGAGGCAAGAGAAAGGCGGCTAAATCCTCCGCCCCCGCTGGCCCGGTCACCAAGGCCCAGAAAAAACAGGACGACTTATCGTCCAGCTCCACAACCGCCCCTAGTCCGCGGGCCAGTCGCCCCGCCAGCCCTATGGCTTGCCCACCCGCTCCTACCGCGAGGAAGCAGAAGCCCCCTCCCCCGATATACGTCCAGGAAAAGTCCAAATGGACTGAAATATCTAAAATGTGTGTTGATCGCAAGATCAACTATACTAACGCCCGATCCACCCTCCAGGGGATCAAAGTTACGGTCCCCACGTCTGCGGACTTTAGGGACCTCTCCCGCGCCCTACGTGAAAGGAACTACTCCTTTCACACTTACTCCCTTCCGGAGGAAACCCCTACTCGCGTCGTAATAAGGCGCGTTCCACAAGAAATCTCCACCGAGGAGATTAAGAGCGACCTCATCGCTCAAGGAATCCCAGTTTCCGCCGTCCATCGCTTACATAAAGCGAGACAGGGCCTAGTCTACGACATGGTCCTGGTCATCTGTGACCCCACAGACGGTCACCACCCGATTTTTAAAGTTAAGTCGGTGTGTTCGCTCTCAGGCATCTCAATAGAGAAGCCTTACAGAGCTCAATTAATTGGACAGTGTCATCGCTGCCAATTATATGGTCACTCGCAGTCCAACTGCTATGCCACCCCTAGATGCGTCAAGTGTCTAGGAGAGCATGGCACCGCCGACTGTACCCGCCCAAAAGATAGGGAACTATGTTTAGAGCCTCCCAGCTGTGTACTCTGCGGCCAATCGGGACACCCGGCAAATTACCGGGGCTGTCCTAAGGCCCCGAAGTCCTCCTCTTCCAAACTCGCGAAACGCGCGAGCGACCGCCAGCACAGGGAAAGCCCCTGGGGAAAGCCTCCTTCCGCGCTGATGCCGGAGCGGCTCAGTCCGCAGAGGCCGTCTCCCTGGGCTAACCTTAATCACCTGAAGGCTCCCGCAGCTTCGGTGCCCTCTATTCCCGCGCAACCAGCGCAACCCGCTCAACTTCCAGCGCTGATGGCTTCCGCCATCCCAGCGCCTTTGGTAGCCCCCGCGGCCCCTACGGCCTCTCCAGCGAAACCTCAGGGAACCCAGGGCCGAAACAGCGCCCAAATTATACTTAGTACATACGCGGCTCTCTTCACCACCGCCGCGGACAAAATGGCGGAAGAAATCGTTGCTGCAAACGGCAACGCACTCCGCCTTATGGAAATCCTCAGCGCGTATCCCGAGATCGCGCAAGTTCTACACTCACTCAAATATTAATTCTCAATGGATAATACGAGAGTAAACAGTAACAAACCCCGATCCCTTAAATTAGGCTTCTTCAACGCAAATGGCGTTTCAGGTCAACGCGATGAGATCGCCGCTTTCCTCCGCGACCATCAGCTTGACATCCTCCTCATACAGGAAACCTTTTTAAAACCGCATCACCGAAACCCGAATATTGCCAACTATAAACTAGTTCGCAACGACAGGTCTCGATGCCACAGGGGTGGCACACTAATATACTTTAGGAAATCTTTGTATTGCATCCCTATCGACCCACCTTCTCTCTTCTCCCATCTGGAGACCTCTATCTGTCGGCTCGGCATGACTGGTCATCAACCGATCACCATCATCTCTGCTTATATTCCACCAGACAATGGTCCGGAGGATCCCATCTCTCTCCAAAAGGACTTCACCGCCCTCTTCGGTATGAGTGACTCCGTCATATTGGCGGGGGATCTTAATGCCAAACACCCGGCGTGGAATAGTAGCACGACTTCTACCAGAGGTCGGATCATTTCCAAGTTAGGCGAATCCCTTAACTTTGACGTCATCGCTCCAATGAGCCCGACTCACTTCCCAGGTAATCCTAATCACCTTCCCGATGTTCTCGATGTAGCGCTGCTCAAGAATGTGAACCTCCGTTTGCAATCGATTGAGACGTTCCACGAGCTAAACTCTGACCACCGCCCTGTAGTCATGCATCTTGCACCCTACTCGGGCCCGATCGACCCCAACCGCCCCCCTCAGACCCAGACGATAACCGACTGGAGGAAAGTAAGCGAAAGACTGAAATCCACCACGTCGCCTCACTTAGACACCATCCCCGATCACTTAGTGTCAGTCGCCGACACGACGGCCGCAATCGACTCGTTTACAGAGCACATACAATCCGTATTGACGGATTGTTCACGGGAAGTTCCGGTGATGGAAGACCATCGCTGGAAACTACCTACTGACGTACGTGACCTGATAACCGAGAAGAACGCGGCCATCCGTGCCTACGACTCCTTCCCTTGTGACGCAAACAAAGCCCACATGCGCCATTTACAGCGTGCTGTAAAGAAACGCATAGGGGAGGTACGCTCAGAGGGTTGGAACAAGATGCTGAGTGAACTCGAGCCCACTCACCAAGCCTTCTGGCACCTTCAGAGGAAATTGCGCTCCTCCGAGGAGGTCTCTATGCCTCCCCTCATCCGCCCCGACAAGAGCGTTGCGTTCGACAGCACCGACAAGGCCGAATGCCTTGCTGACAGCCTAGAGTCCCAGTGTTCTCCCAGCTCTCAACCAGTAGACCAAGCTCACCTGAACAAGGTCGACGCTGAAGTCGAACGGAGAGCCTCCCTTCCACCCGTTGAAGACCCTGATGATCCGCTGCCTCCCGTCACTCCAGATGAAGTGCACGACATCGTAAAAGGGCTCCAAGCTCGTAAAGCCCCCGGTTCGGACGGTATTACCAACAAGGTATACAAACTCCTACCTGCCCCTCTAATAATGCTCATGACCGCCATCTTCAATGGCGCCATGAGCAACAACATCTTCCCACAAGCGTGGAAAGAAGCAACAGTCATCGGTATCCCAAAGCCAGGCAAGCCAAAGTCTGAGCCCTCCAGCTACCGTCCCATTAGCTTACTCAACGTTCTCGGCAAAATCTACGAGAGGCTTATTTATAAGCGTCTCAAAGACTACGCCGAAGCAAAGAGCCTCATTCCCAACGAGCAGTTTGGCTTCCGTCCACACCACTCGAGTATCCACCAGGTCCACCGTATCGTAGAGCACTTGTGCGCCGGTATGCAGCGTAACGCGACGACGGGGGTGCTATTCTTCGACATAGCGAAAGCCTTCGACAAAGTCTGGCACAACGGCTTGTTATACAAGCTTTACCAACTAGGAGTGCCAGATCGTCTCGTACTCATCTTACGAGACTTTTTGTCGAATCGCACCTTCCGCTATCGCATCGAGGGTGCACTCTCGTCCCCTCACCCTATTCGCGCCGGTGTCCCTCAGGGTTCCGTCATATCTCCTCTAGTTTTCACGCTGTTCACCAGCGATATCCCACAGAGTAAAAAGGCTCAGTTGGCTCTCTTCGCCGACGACACTGCCGTTTACTATACCGGTCATTGTCCCAATGCTATAGCTCGTACTCTCCAAACCTCCGCAAACGTCTTAGGCGCTTGGTTCCGGAAATGGAGAATCGAGGTCAACCCCGATAAGAGTCAGGCGGTTCTCTTCTCGAGACGTCGTCGAGTCCCACCCCCCCTTCCCAGCCCGATCACTATGTACGGCAAGCCAATCCCTTGGGAGAAGCAAGCCAAATACCTAGGCGTGATCCTTGATCAAAACTTAACGTTCAAAGAGCACATTAAGGCTGTTCGCGCGCGCGCCGCTTTCGCTCTTGGTAGACTCCACTTTATTCTGACAGCCCGTTGCAAACTGTCACTTAAATGCAAGCTGCGCATCTACACCGCAGTCATCCGTCCCATCATGACCTATGCCTGCGTTGTTTTCGCGCACGCTCACCCACGTCATCTCCATAAGATGCAGACCCTCCAGAACCGTTTCCTCAGAAAGGTCACGGGTGCCCCCTTCTATGTCCGTAATATAAATCTCCACATCGATCTTAAAATGCCTACCATAAACCAGTTCATGAAACGCTTATCGAAGCGTTTCTTCGACTGTGGCATAAAACACCCCAACCCCTTGATCTCAGCGGCCGCCCGCTACACTCCTTCCCGTATTAGTAGTATTCGCCGACCAAGGCATACCTTAATCGCCCCCGACGACGCCACTACCCTCCTCCAGGAGAGTAGTAAGGCAACCAGCACGCTTCATAAGCCCAAAACCCGATCGCCGTCCTACCGTCCTCGCCGCCGAGGCCCGCCGCGACGCCCAAATCTACGCCCCTCCCGACCCTTGCTCGAGCCAGCCCGCGCCGCTGAGCCTGTAGCTTTAAATTCGTCCCTAAATAATATCATTCCTGATCCAGCTAGTCATTTGCTGCCCTCTTCCAGCGACGCCCTAAGCCGAGGTTCGTACCCCACAGGGGGTGCCCTTAGCGTGTAGTCGCTTAGTTTTTAGTTAGTATTTAAGTTTAAGTCCTGGCTGGAGGCCTTAATTTATTAGGGAATCCACAGGCAAGTCCGTTTAAGCAGACGACAACCTCATAGGTTGACCTGCGAGATGCCATTTATAAAAAAAAAAAAAAAAAAAAAAAAAAAATCACAACTGTCCAGTAGGCACATACTGAGTAGTCACATGTCGTGTACATTGGCCGAATAAAACGGTAGAGCGGTAACAGATGCGCACACGGTCACATGAACCACAATGGCCCACTATGGCCCCACAATGGCTTGTCAGCGGCCACTGCACAATACAGCCGGCGACGGCCCTCGGCGACCGGCACCTCCTTTACCGCCCACGGCTCGTCACCGGCTTTTCACATCCAATGCTTACACTGAAAATAACGTTGAAAGCCCGCTATATAATTATTTTCCAGCGGCTCAGCTGCGCTTGAGACTATAAAGCAGTTTATTGCTGTTTCGCCTGAGAATAATTCTCGGTTTGAACGTGGAACGTGGAGACTTGACTTAAATATTTTTTAAGGTTATGTTAAGGATCCGATAAAGTTTGTTGTGTGGGACGTTTTTATTATAATTATTAAAAAAAACAAAGCTATAATAATATCAACAATAACAGCATTAATGTTTAAACCGTTCAAACCTATGTACACAATATTTGCTGGTAAATCTAACAATGCATTATTCGTGCTTAAACATCAAAATGAAAGCGCCAGTAAACTCTGCGGTCTGCTATCATTTATTGATGATGTTCGGCTATTATAATAAAGTGATTATGCTTTTATGCGTGTTCGCCAATAATTTGTGATAATAATTATCACACATAGATAGCTTTTAGGCTCTGTGTAGCTGAAACTGGGGTCGTTGACTTTACCGAATCGTGTTCGAGTTGCCAATAGAATAGAATTCGGTTCAACGGTAAGTGACAAGCGCTAAGACGTCATTTAAATGCGAGAGCCCTATGTTTAGGCACCTATCCGAAGCGACTAGTTATCAACGATTTTCTCGCTTAAGAAAAGTACAAAAGATTATAGGATCAGTGTAAGTAAAAGAGATACATATATTAATAGTGGATCGCTGCCTGTTCATACCGCCAGAACTCGTTTGTCGCAGCGAAAAGAGTTATCAAAGAGAGTACTCGCTTAGAGACGCTCGCTTGGCGGGGAGAACACTCGCAGCGAGTAATCGCCGTAGCGCACTCGCTGCTCGTTGCTCCCCGTTTTTTATTGCTAGCTCTACCCGCTTCTCCTTAATCTCCGGCGGTGGAACAGGTGCCTCAGCAGTGGTCTGCGAAAGACCGAGCTGATTGTTAATTCAACATGTTATTTATTTTATACACAGACAAAATATGTAGACTATACACAGTTCTCTGTTCAACATATTACGAGTATGTACACTTAAACGGACGATCCGAAATAACTACCAAGTAAAAACAACTTGAGTACATTTTTGATAGAGCTCTTTCTTAAAAGTCCTAACTAAATATCAATTTACTATATCAACAGACGCCACGAACAAAATTGAGAGTCTTTATAATAAACCTGCAAAAATATACGAAGAAAACTGGAGTTATTCCAAATTGTCTTCTTTAAAAGAATATAAAATCGAAACGTTGTAGAACAATACCTCATTACAAGCTTAGAACGCACACGCGTATTACTTTAGATATTTATGTAACGTTTAAGTTTGCAGGAGTTTAAAGTACGCACCAGCCTTGGAAAACTCGTTCGTCGTGACATTTATAATTATCTTCAAATATAAGCATGTTTCAAAATTTAACACAGATAATGGGTGGGCTATAATGCAAAGGAAAAACACTGAAATAATTAAAGTACCTGCCAACCGCGGCGTTAAACCAAGGATTCATACTTTAACCGTAACAAGTGTTTTATACACAATTTTTTTAAACTATTTTAACAGAAATAACCTTTATGAATGTAACAGATAAAATAATTTTACAGTATCAAAGTGTAACCTTTTATATGTGTTACAGAAATAAGCAGTTTTAGGTATAATTGCACGTAACCGCAAAAACGCCGCGTTTACCAGTTAAACTTATTAACACTGTTAACACTTATACTTACTATATCGGTTACAGATTCAATACTGTTACACTTTTGTGTAACAGCAATAAAGTGTTTTGAGTGAACAGTGTTTACATATCTCAGGGACAATTCTCTAATTTTTAAGAACGGCCGCATTTTTGGCAGATTGAGACTAATCAGTCTGAATCCGTCAAAAATACCTATAATTTTCATACATTTTTGACATTTGATTTGATCGTCGCTTAAGTGAGACTGAGATTAGATTTTGAAAGATTTTAATTACGGGAATTAGCCTTCTGATTCTGTTACCGACTCAAAATGTAACACTTATAATTCTGTAGGTGTTTTTAAGTCCCTGCATAAAACAGATACCTAACTACTGATGACAGTTTTTGCTGTAAAAATAATCTACGAAAGCTCACTTATTGTCAGATATTGTAGATTATTATTATGGTCTTAAGAGTCAGTGGTCTCATCTCATCAAATATGATTGAAAGAGTAAATAAACAGAATAAAAGGATAATAAAAATAAAGCCTGCTTTACCACCAGTAGTTTTGCATGTATTTTGATCAAAACCGTTGTTAATGTATGTTATGTATGCCAGTAATTGCAGAACACATTCATGCGAGTATTTTTATGGAAACGACAAGAGTTCGTGGAAATATTGAAAAGCACATGTTTTTATTATTTTACAAAATATTACCCGCTATAAACCTGCAGATATTTTGTCAATTTGAACTTGAAATGCTGTAGAAATGAAATCTGAATGTTTTTCAATGCGTCGAGTTTTTAAATGCTTTTGTACATTAAAAAAACCAAGAGCTGTTTTGTCCTTACGTTTAAATATAAAATACTTAGATACAAAGCTACTTATACAACAGCGTCGCGTCTTCAAATTCCGTAGGTAAGCCATTCCGGCAGTCTTGAAAACTATCAAAAACATTCTACAAAACTCGCAACACAGTAGACGAACCACATCAAAACCCACTGTCTACAACTACTGTATGATTAAATTCCTTTTGCTCCAGTCATTTGATATTGCAGATTCTGAGAAGGGCTCGAATGCTAACTCCCTTTTTAATTCAATCGGATCTCGGCTTTAAAAAAGGAATGCTTCAACAACAACAACAAGAAAGGGTCGTGTTATTAATTTAATTGGAATGCTGTGCAGCGCAGTGTATTTTGATGTACAGTGTATTTACCCGACTACGGCGAAGGATAAAGGAGGGTTATTTTCTCGTGTCTTATTTGGTATACATAAATCGCGAATTTTTGCATCAATCATACTCTTAAGTAAGGTATGAACACTTGACATGAATAAGATGAAAACTACTTGGAATTTTATTTTAATTTGTTTTGGGTGGCTTACAGCTAACAATACAAAAGTAATATTTATGTTATTGACGACAAGCCATTTACAGGCCTCCACAGTTATTTTAACCATAGCAAGGACGTTAATTTTCACGAAGACGAACCTCCGGCAGATATTTGTTAACCAAATAGAACTAGTAAGAAAAATACACTTCCTATTCTTAGTTTTATCAAGAATGTTATTGTTTAACTTCATGTTTTCTGAAGCGCTGGGAACTCGATGACTACTCGTATGTGTGTCGGTGGGAACATTGTATACCATTACTTCGTAATGAGCCACTAATAGAATAGTCAAGTTACTTAAATGCACATTGAGATTAAACGGTTTTATGTATTTCTTGTGATTGTGTTATGCGACACTACATTATGATATAAGTATGTATATTTCACACTCAATGTGTCAACTTCTTTAACTAAACTACTGGTAAATTACCTTATACTTATTATTTAAACCCTACGACAAAAACTATGACATGACATACGACAAATGGAAAGCCAAATCAAAAAAGATACTGCCTTCCTGATGAAGCCGAACCTTTGAAATAAAATAAAACCTCACAAGTAAGGTAATTCAAGAGGTCCAGATGCTTCTTACATCATCCCCCTCCTCCTTCTTTACTTCTATGTGGCAGATACTTCCTAAAAAAGTTATAATTCTAATTCTGCTAGCTGTAACCACAGATCACCAAGAGTTCTGCCAGAGTGAAAGATGATAGGTAACTAAAAGTTTTTACGTTTTTACATATAACGTACATGTACGGCGAATTCTCATCTTCAACCAATGTCATGTTTTGAAGGAAACATAATAAGACAACTTCCCACAAATTGAAGGGACATTTGTGGGGTGGTCTTTCCAATAATTCGTTCTCATGTGTTTAATATTTCAAATGAAACCTTTTTACTAAGAATTTATGGATCACTTATTTGTCCGAAATAAATTTCATTTGATTTTGAAAAAGCCCTAATCACTAGAGAGTCAGTAGGTATCTAAATACCCAATTACCTTTCGTTTTATATGACAGCTACAGTCAGAGCCTATTATGTACTAAAAACGCTCTTACTAATACGAGCCATTAGAAACTTGCGTTAAATTAACATCAACTCTTTAAGTATATGCAGGGGTGTGTCAGTTTAAATTTACTCTGAATTCATTTACGACGACATTCAAGAGTTAAGTACGCATTTGTCTGAAAGTTATTACGGATATTTTATGACACAATGTTTTGATTTGTGTACTTACTAAGTTATTCGCTTATAATCTGCAGTGCGTGGAACAAAGCTGCCAATGATGTTGCTGATGAAGATGATGAAGGCAGGTTCGCGTGGGTTCAAGTCTCTATAAATGGTCTGGCTGATAATCCTCCTCAAGAAAGGCTTAGAAAAGGGTTTAAAATGTAATCAACGGTGGTAAACCAGAATAATATAATACAGAATTAATTAAGATTTTGAAAAGGATTATTGAATAATTATTGTTGCACGACTAATTTTATGTAAGATCTCTCTTCATATTTTAGTTTGTTAATAGTTTTAGTTAAGTTAGGATTTTATATTTTCGTTTTATTAAGTTGGGTTTTATGTACGTACATGATATTTTAATTCTGACTATACATTATGATCTGTTTGAAAACATCAAGCAATTAAGGCCTAACGCAAACAAGATAAAGATATCCAACATTTTGGCAGCACCCAGTCATTCATTACTTTTTTATCAACGGCAATTTTGTTAAGACACAACCATTGCTCACAATAATATTGAAAGAAATATAACACGCTTGTGCATTAGCGCCCTCAGTACCGCGAACAGTATTTTGTTACGAGTTCCTGTACCTCTAAAAAAGTACTAAAATAAAAAGAAAGTTCGCACATAAAAGTGCCGTATTCATGTTAAAGCTGTACGTATAATGAGATGTTACACTCGACGGTAACTTTTATTAAGTAACTAACAAGTAACACGCCTTTCTAGAATGTTCCGCGGCATATGGCGCAAGAGTTTTGTTATAGTTCGCTACGTCCGCAACTTAAGATCATAAATACAAGTTTCGAACACATGGCAGAAGCAACTGAAACATGTATTAACATCACTGAAATACCTCATCGTTTTAAGGATTATTCTTTAAACATTTTTAAATCTAAGGTAACTGCATTACTTTTAGGCAAATGCTATTACTCAGTGAAAGACTTTCTAAATTATACGAGTTTTTCCTGATTATGACTGTTATAATTAATTGCAATTTTGACCATGTAAGACTTTTTTACCGGACTATATAATACTTCACTATAATTTCTGTTTTGATCTGTTGACATTATTTTGTTTGTATAATATTTTAATTAGTGTAATAATTTGCACGACATAAGTTGTCTTGTTTTGTTGACATTAATTTTGTTTTAATAATATTTTAATAAATGTAACAATTTGCACGCCGTAAAGTAGACTGTAGCCGATCTCATTAATTCATTACAACATCTTATACCTGTACCTGCATTCATAGCCAATAAAATTGTGATTCTGATTCTGAAAGCTGCCCATTTTTAGGGTTCAAATCAAGCTTCAAAGTCAAGGCAATAAAAAAATACGGCGATTTATGTGACATATTTTAATACTCTCAAATAAATCAAAACCGGATAATATGAAATTTGGCAAGAAGCAAGGTCTCACACCAAGTAAAGGAAAAATCCCGTAAATCGATAGTTTGTAGTTTTATCACAGTTTTTATTTTATTTTTTGCGATTACAAACTTACATTAGCAGTTGGAGAATTGACCGTGGCGTATATCGACGTACGGGAAACATGTTTTTTGAATGTTCTTGGGATAAATTCATCCCAACTGCGGAACCTTTTATTGTACGTGGTTCGACATGCACTTAGCCGTTTTTTTTTTTCAATAATATTGTTTAGCACCATCTCTGCTTTCCTTAGGATTCGTTCTCACATGCCTATCTAGATTTGTGCTGGGACCTTATAGGATCTTATAATAAAAATATTTTTAATAATTTTAAACTTACTACCCCCTTTTCTCATGAACGCGCGAGAACTTTTACTTATATACCTACCGGTTTGTACGGAACCCTCGGTGCGCGATTCCGACTCGCACTTGGCCGGTTTTTATATCTAGCTTTCATAGGAAGAACTGTAGTAATGTAATGAGATTCCTGAAAAGAAGTACATATTTATTTATTTAAACATTTCGAACACAAAAAGGTACAAAGCGGAGTTAATGCCTTAGGCACGCTCTAGCATTCAACCAAGGGTGGTGAAAAGATTAGCTGACAATATCACATTAAAAAGATATTATATGGACTTAATGTATTTTAACCCCGTGTGCATGGTAATGTTACATCTCCATTCATTTTATTCCAATATGAATTAAAATAAATAGTTCAGCTTTTATCGATGTACATTTCTGTTTTGTCTATTGTTGTATTTTACAATCCAAAAATGATATATGTTTTTCCTATGTACCTACAAGGGACAAACCCATATATTGGTTTTTGCGAAAGCTCCGAATGCTATTTTGGTAGGCCCAAAATAAATCGAATATAAAAAGTAGGTACTAGGTACTGATATTTTCAATCCCAATGGATTACGAAAGAAAACAATAAATACTCCATTCCAAAATAGTCTTCACGTTTTTCAACTCTTCCATTACAAAGTTCCCTTTCTTCCTTGGTTCAGAAACATTAAGCAAGAACATCTCACGTGCTTAAAAAGAAATTCTCAAACTTTGACTATGTAGAATCCCGAAGAACTTTTTAAGATCCCCCGAGGTAAATGGACTAACCCAACGCAATATATTTAAGGACCGTTCGGCTCCTGCCAACTCTAAGTGCCTATTTAGACGAGCGAGATCAACCGGGCGTAATTCTATCGTTTCTCTTATTTAAATAAACTTCCATTCGTTGAAAACAAACATGAGACAATTTACGCAAGGTTCTTTTTTACTAGATATAGATAAAATGCGAAATAAATCTAGTAAAAACCCTTCTTATCTCAGATATAAGCTCGAGTCTTAAGGTACTTTATTCAACCCGTCCAAATAGTTATCTTGTTGACATAAAGCTTTTTTTAGCATTCTCAGTTTCAGCTGAAAATAACTTCCTTTGAGGCATTAATGTTCAAATCTATCTTATAAAAGCAATTTAGCAAGTTCCTCCACAACTAATAGGATTAGAATAATAAAGACTTGATATAAATAAATTCAAAAGTTTGTTTAGACAAACATCGTTTCAGAATGTACAGGTTTATACCCTCATCAATAGTGAGTTGTTGTCTTATCGTCTTGGTTAGTCTGCAGGCATGCAGGCAATCCAATAAACATTGGATCAGGCTTTAAATATATCCCTGGCGTCGAGTGCAACATTTTCTTTAACTTTAGTTCGTCCATTGCGATTTTTTTACCTCCGTTAGTTTGTCTCCTTTGGGATAATTTAATCGCAGCAGGTAACGTAACGACAGTCATTTCGATGCGATATGGGCATCGATACATCTACATCAATAATGTGGACAGAGCCAAAGACTATACAAGTATTTCTATTACTGCTGATATCCAATCAATGAACTTAAAAAAGTTGCCACAATTTCTTTCTCAGTTCGTCGAGAGCATACGTAACAAGCGCTTCCCAGATGAAAGTTATCGGCAGCGTGTTACACAATACAAACACCCACACTGTCTTGTCTATACGTACAATGTTCGCTTTGTAGTCGTAAACAATCAATATTTGCAACTGTTGTTCTTATTTCGTTTGCTGCGTTAGTTGGCAATATTTCGATGCAAACTGTAGTTTTTTCGGAAAACCACCCATTATCATTTGATCCACGACATTTCATTGAAAACTTTATTATTTTACCATTATCATTCTCATCGTCCTTTGGTAATGATGTCCATAAAAATATAGGTTGCCACCAAGTGTCCGTGTGACTATGTGGTGGAGGCAGACGTTTATGGCATCGTCCAGTAACCGCATAATTTTCTCATCTCGACGGGCGCAGTCCTCGCCGGTGTCGCAGCCACGCCGCTATCGCTACGACACTCAACGACCGCCTGCGGACAACTGCGACACAAAATGTTCACACTTTGCTGTGTTGCTACCAAATAAATGCAAATATATTGATACAAACGAGCCTCTATATCGACATTTTTCGTTTTCGCTTCATTGTTTTTATTCGGGACATTTATTTGTTTATGCTTCGATACTTTGAGTCAATAAGGAGACCTTAACTAAAACAAATGTTAAAAGGCTTCCAATAAGGCCAAGATATCTTAGTCTGTGTTCTATTTCTGTACGGTTTCGCTAATCTAGTTTGGGTATTAAAAGGTCAAGGTTTGGGCATACCTGCGTCACACATTTTTCTGCTAAGTTCTAAGACAAAAGAGGGCACAAGAGGAATCATTATGTGCTACGATCCAGGGTGTTGTTCCTGTCGACTTAGAGTTGTGACCCTTGGCGCGGCTCATTTGAATAATTTGAGACCAGATGACCAACGCACCAACACGAGGAGTAGTAACACAATTTTCAAGCAAGATTAAATTTACATACTTTGCTTTACAAGTTTCATTAAAACATGAAAACACTGAAGCTGAGGGTAATTTGAATAACGAATACAACCGAGATTGTAGCTCTCATAACGTTGTAGCCTTGCGTTCTGTAAAATAAGGCGGCCCTATGGTGCAATTATGAATCCGCAACGATAAAATGCGAGTTCCACTCACACGCCTGGGGATCCGCACCGCGAACATGAAGCACAAAACCTACTCACAGTAATAGCAGAACTTACAGCGCTACTATTATAAACTCTTGTCAGGAGCTACATAGGTACCTATATGCACATACAGTTAGAGAATATTACATAGTAATTAGTGAGTAAATAGGCATAGCGATGCCAGCAAATTAAGCAAATAAATTGTTGATTAATCCTTTGCCGCATTAGCGGAAACAGCTCTGCGGTCGGATTGGTCAGAACCCTTGATCACGTCGATGCGGCCCCATCAGTCATGCGGTACCTGACTGACGAGGGAGGCCACTCCGGTATCCAAGATGAGAGCACGGCGGACTACCCGCAAACCTATAATTAAGAATCGAAAAGGTGCATGGCCAAGCTTACACTAAAATTACCTGTACACTCTTTGCTGTTAAAATACAGTTTTGAGTGTTTAGAAAACAAAAGCACTTTAGAAGCAAATTTGTGTTTTTGTGGCGCCCAACAAACTCAACCAAATTTAATTTAGCATCAATCTAAAGAGAGGAAGCCATATTACTAAATTAAATGTTTGAAATTTTTATTAAGTGCCCAACATGCCATACAGCAACCAAAGTTTTTTTATAAAGGCCCTAAAAACATGGCCAAATAATTAAAACATTCAGAGGTACCAATAAAAAGAGGCGTTAAATATGATAAAACTTATGCTACAAGGCTAACCAACTGTCGGTGGAGTTAATAGCCTTTCGCTCGTTACTTAATCCCAGCCGCCGCTGATTAATTGTGGCAAGTTTGCCGTTGTCCGCAAGGACAACGACCCTACGCAGATAACTGCGGTGAGACTTGCTCCTAACTAGGCATGCGGGGACACTTTCTAAGACGTGTGACTGACGGGGGAACATCTACTAAATTGCTTTATATCGAAGTAATGTGTTTGAACGGAACCGGTCTTATTACTCTCGGGACGGAAGGAATTCCTGCGAAGCAATGGCTAATAACCATAACACAAAATGACTTCGCTGACAGCCTCATCTATCGCTGACGTGAAGAAATATAAACAGAGATAATAATGCAAACAAAATATTTTACATTATCAGCTTCATATCGCTTATTCCAAGTTTTTAATGTGTTTTGCACACATACAATGAACAACTGTCGACACATACATACATACTTTTATACATAAAAGGCTGTTACTTCGAAGCAATCGACATAATACTACCATCAAGTTCTTAATCAAGCCGGTGTTGATTGTAGTATAAATTTAATATAAAATTTAAACAGGTCCTATAAAACGCAGTTTATGTCAACCTCGCCGCCCAGGTATTGGCAGAGCATAAGTTTCAATATTGAAGCTCATTTAGAAGGGAACGAACGAGTTTATTACAGTAAACATGACTCATAAAGCCAGATCACTGGGCAAATAAAATGGCTACCCTCGGTGTCTGCGAAAATACAGCGCAGCCCAAACTGAACCCCATAACGGTGACCCTTACCCATTTCTGCCCATGTCGGGACTGGGGGAGACGGGGATGAAGTATTGCCACGTTTGGAACCTAAACAACAATAAAATCCGCAACAAAAATAGCGCAGAGCGCCAGCAAATTACTAGTGGACCAAAAACATGTTTCCTATACAAGATATATAGGGCTTCGTAGCAGGGAGCGAGGAAGTCAATAAATATTTCCCAATAACATGATTACTGCAGAGCCTTTGATGGGAATAAATGTACTGCTTGGAAACAGGTGCTGGGCTCGGCGGCATATTAGGAGGCAACACACGCATATTCAGACACACTTAATGGCTTTCTTGATTTATTTAACTTTTCAATTTTGTGTTTGACACGCAATCCAATTAACATTAACTACCAAGGGCGTTAATCGTGGTCAATGCTGATTAGAAATTACAGGAAAGTTTTTCAGGATTTTACCTTTGTCGATCAAATAGACATCAAAATCAGTTTTCAGTTTTCTGTATTTTTGGTTATCTTCCGTTTTTTGTTTGCATTCAAGTTTCTTTTTTTGTTGGAACCAAAATGAGGAAAAACTCTGCGTGCGACAGGTTAAACACATAATAAGTAAAACAGTATCTATTTTGTCATAACACCCTTCTTACAATTATAAGCTATCTTATTTTTCTTTTACATCGTACGCTCGAAAATTCTTTTGTTTTCTCAGAATCTATTACAGAAACATTACCATTAAGTTTGATAGTTCTGTAGAGTCTTACACAAGTAGAGTAAAAAGTTACATTTTTATTTTCTTAGATGAATCTGTAGCTAGATTCGTTCAGTTAACTTTGCAAAATAATGTAACGTGTTTTCAAGGGTTTGTCAGGTCGGAGGATATAAACATAATGCTTTAACCTAGTTTAACCACGCCACCAATAAAGCTTACCCTGGATGGAATTGAACGTTTTCAGCTTGTGGAACCGCCGGAACGTGTGAAATGCGGCTGTCCTTTATAATATTCACGAGGATACGTGGCAAAAATGTTCGGTGACCTCGAAATGGGGCTTTTTCCCGGAGGGCTCTCACCGAGTCAATTTCGTAACATTTTGAACCTAAAGGAACGCTGCCTAAATTATCTATGGGACGACTTGGGAAAGAGGTCACCTGTATGATAAATAGTTAAGCCCAGGTTAATAGGTTGGACGTTAGTGCAAAGTTGTTTTGTGGCTGAATGTTTACTAAACACTTTGCATTCGGAGAAACTACGAACTGCTTCAAGCTTAATTGCTTTAAATTGTCCCTCAGAGCAACACTTCTGCAAAAATGTTGAAGTATGAATGGTAAATTCTGCTTTATGTGCTAACCTCCGTGTGCTGACATTTGCATGCGACCAAAATAATTTATCTCGCATACGCTACAAACTACAAACAGAATAATATTAATTAGTGGGTGTCACAGGAGTCAGTAATTCAGGACACGGTTCTTTGAACCATCTGTTATGCAGTTGGAAATTTCCGTTGCTTTGGGGAATAATCTATTCGTGTGCCCAAATTATCTCGGTCAGATAAATTTACAGTGTCAAAGAAGACTAGTAAATGTGGTAATTTATGTTTTGTGCTAATTGTGCGAACGTAATAAAAAAAAATGTCCAAGTCGTTGACTCGTGGACATAGCGAGCCCAGTGTAGCATGACGAGAGAAAGTAGGCGCGGGCTCATGGCATCGGGAATGTACGCAAATTGGGTTTCGATTTCTATACAGCCATGAATAATTAGGTTTGTATAGGAAAGTAAAAAAGGTACAAAAAGCCGGGGAGTGATTGTGAACGCGCACGCTGCCATTAATTTGCTTACGGACGTTTTTGTCGTGTTCCGGTGGTTGGACAACGACGGGTGATCTTGATCACTGTGTTGTTACAAACAAAACTTCTCTGCTCATTGTTTTAGCACTAAAGTTACTTAAACAACTGATAACTCTCCAATGCTCGTGTACTTCACTGATACCATACACACAACTTTAATGGGAATACAGTTTGGAATACGTGTTCACAGTTAAATATAAGTTACATAGGTATATAAACCATTTCATTACGAGTTTAACAATGATCTGCCATTTTCACGTTGCGGTTTAGTTTGTCTTATTACTTGTAATTTTCATGGGCAACGTTCTGATTAAAACATTAGTTAAACCGCAAAAGAACAATGAACCTAGTGCAAAGAACATAAGATAATTTTTCACTTTTTTTGTTTCTTTGGAGAAGGCCAGTTGATCGAAATGCCAAAATAAATAATTTCATTTCATAATTTAAAATAAACATTGTATATTTGGACATGTCAATAACATAACACACAACAGCACTAAGCAGCTTAATTTACTTACCTTATTTGTAAAACGCGCGAATTGATTTCCCAGAACGTGTAACTTTAACGTTGTCAACGTGAAATACCTTCAAAACCCGAACGAAATAAAATTCGGCCGTTGTTAATTATAGAAAAGCGGGTTCGGTACAGTACTACCCAAATATCACAGAGCCGCGATACTATAAAGCATGTACTGTTTAAAACAATCTCAAGAGCCAGTAATAACACGGCACATAATTCAGTGAGGTTCGGAGCGCGGTCTCCGACGGAGGTAGCTACATAATACATAAACAGTTCAATTTAAAGCCCCAGTAATGCATGAGGGAGTAGAGAACTTCGGTAATGAAAGTAATGAACCCACTGTTTTAGTTCACCTTTACGAGGTGCCTGCGGTTGCCGCCTATCACACCGAACCGTAACGATTCACACCTCGACGATTCGGTCTTTCCATTACCGCAAGTTGGAAACACTCATTATATCTCAAACTGTTATGTCGCTCTCGAACAGCGGTGTAAGTTCATTACTATTCTCGAAGCCATTATACGAAACTTAATCCTTAATGTCAACGTACTTAAAGAAATCTACACAGTAAATGGCTAATTATAATGCCGCAACAAAGGCGCGTCCTTTTAAATATTTTAGTATAATATTTAAGCTATAGGCAATATAATAAATAGACTTTAGATTTTAGAATAATAATTGGAATTTATAGTCAAAGTTACAAACTTAAATTGCACTTTGACCTTTGGTAATCTTTTGAAATTAAATTGGTAGCCCTTAACAATGTAATTAGGAAAATAAATAGGGGCTTAAAAGTTGTAATGTAGACGGCTATTCATGTCATAGAAGATGCCATTATAGAACGTGAATTATACGGACTACTTAGACTAAACTTGGCACAAGGCTCAATAGATTTTCGCTATTGAAGGGAGGGAAATGAAACTTTATCTTATGTCTAAAAAAACGCCGCCGCAGCATCAGCGTTAGTCATAAGTCTGAGCAAACATTAACTTCCCGAGTCAGGCGTTTCAGAACGTATAATAATTCTGTTACTACACCTCCCTCTGCACGCGTTGTCAGAACATTAGTATAACACCTCCCTCTCCACGCTTTGTCAGAACATTAGTATTCATATAACTACAACACGATCGGTGTAAATAGCCATTAAGATTAAAGTGTGTATAAAAGCGCAGCTGGGTCGTCCGCGGAGCAATCCCATTCAGCGCAAAGTGTTTAAGTGGCAACACTAGGCGAACGATCCCTCCCGGAGGTGTCTGTGACCCGACGAGCAAAAAAAACGAACAGTGAACGGAGTACTGCGGCTTTTGGACACTAGGTAGATATTTTTGTGTCGAAAAACGATTGAAAACGAAGTTGTGTGTCGGTTCTAAGAATGAAAGTACCATTTAGATTTTATTTTCTTTATTGAAATGCTGATCATTACTGCCGATCCTAATTATATTTTTGCGAATCGGTATAAATTATGCTGATAGTGCTGGCTTTAACTAAAAATCTCTACCAAATTCAGGCTGCTGCATAAAACTAAAATTAAGCAGATAGTTGATTGACAAATAATGTATTTAGTGCTCAACTAAAACCGATTCGAAATTGTGCGCAATGCGGCCCTTATCAAAAGAGCATTACCAGCAGCATGTTTCACATGTATAAAACATTTCGCACACAGAATATTTATTTACCAACGTTCGATGGGCATTTAACTGCTGATTTTCAATTTTGATTACATTTTTTGTGTACCTAACTGTACGTAGTGTATAAGTCACGTGAAAAACTTATAGACATATAAGATTTTCACGTGACTATGAATCTGAACAATGCCAGTGAATGTCCAAGCGATTTTCGTCGTAAAGGGTCCTCACATAAATTAATGTTGTATCAAAGAGACCGCCTACATATCGCCGCGGCAGTTAAAGTCGAGAGCTAGCGGAGGGTCCAGAGTGGCGTGTAGTGGCTTCCTCTTGTTCTCTAACCCAATTTGCAGTAAAGAGGGCTTCTTGATAGTACTTTGATTTCGTTTCGAATTCGACCACTGTGAAGTGTGGAAAACCAGTGGACTTGTCGCGTGGACTTTAAACTTTAAGTTAATTCTACGGAATAGAAGAGTAGTGGTACTTTCTTTGCGTCCTTCATGGGCATTCTATACTCAAATCTATCTAAAATATAAGTTTGTGCGAACCTCAAGAGTTTTTATTTTTATTTTTGCACGATGGAGCTTGCTGGCTTCTTTTTTCATCAGCAAACTGGAAAAAGCACCAAATACCATTTTTGGTTTTTTGCCCGATTAATTTATCTAAACACAGAAATGCGGTAGAACCCTCTTGATTTCTCGGGATTTCCAATGAACACTTAAGCAATTACGACGGGGTTTGAGAATAAATTCTGGAAGGTTAATGTGTATAATACATTAATATTTAACTTGGGTTTAGTACAGAAATCTCGACGTATCGACAAGTCGCTACATCAGTAGATACCAGGGACTTTACAACACCTATATAAATATTACAGAACTATAAGTATTACATTTTTAATTGATAACAGAATCAAATATATGTAACACGTATAGATGTGTTTTTTAAATTTGTTAACCCAAAACAATGTCTGTAACCGATGTAAAAGTGTTAACAGGGTAATAGGTAAACGCGGCGTCACCAAAATAGCCTTAATATCGACTGGATTGGAAATTGGAGGCTATTTTGGAAAAGATGCGTCTGCCTGTCCGCACCCCGCACGTAAAACTGCTAATTTCTGTAACACATATTAACACATAAAAAAGGTTACACTTTGATAGTGTAACATTATTGTGTCTGTTACAATTAAAAAGGTTTTTCTTTTAACACAATGTTAAAAACACTTACCTATTACGGTTACAATTTGAGTCCGTGGTACCCGAGCGAAGCATGAGCGGTTCGTTAATTTTAAATTAAACATTACTTGTATTCACCTCAAGAGAACACACAAATATTTAAGGGCTGAATATAATAAGTGAATACCAAGTAAGTACAACATGTGTTGCCAGTTTATATATTTATGCGGCCTCATTACTGTGGCACTTCGGTACAGGCAGGGTCGCATGACGCCTTTGCCAGGGGTCACCTTAATTTAGCAGCTACCCATTTAGATGTCCACGTTTACTCAACTATTTTTGAGGTTACTGACCTCTTATTTGCGCATTGTTTCTTTACTCGGCATAAAAACTGTCATTTTCTTTTACCAGGTTCAGAATAATTTGTGCTGTGACCATGGCACCATAAAACCATAGACCATAGACCGTGCCACCATAAAATATGTTGAAACCTTCATAATAGGTACAGAAAGTGTTACTAATTTTAGTGCTGATTTCACCAATTAAACTGAATGCGTTCAAGCGCTGTCAGTGTCAATATTCCACAGAAAATAGTGACATTGACAGCTCCTAAGCGTAGTTTATGTGCTGATTGCGTTCAATAGTCATCTATTATAAAAAAAAAAAAAAACAGGCATAGTAAAAATGATAAAATCGAAAAAAACTGTTAAATCGATGTAAATATAAAGCAGCTTCACGCTTTACAACTTTTTGGAGGGATAGTTCCCGTCCTTGTCGCGAGGTACGGACAATGTATGGCGCTAGTATGAAGTTATGTCGTGACGTCACTTCTAGTGCTGTCTAATTGTTTGCACTATTTGCAAAACAAATATTTTTTGAGTGAAAACTTTTAAATAAACGTCATCAGCCTGATTTCATTGGTGAAATTAGCCCTTATTGAGGTATTGCGTGAGAAAATCACCCAAACAAGATTTGTTTACACTTTCAACAGATCATAGATCAAAAAGTTGAGCAGCTACGTTTAAATTAACAACAAGTGCGATCATCAATCTGTGATCTTGTTAAATTCAATGAACATTGATTAGAAAGGCAATTGTAGCAGCCATTTCAGGAGTGAATATACAGGCTGATAGACAAGCTAGTGTTAAATCATTAAACGCACTTGAACTCTTGTTTGATATAATTTTCTAACGAGCAGAGTAAAAAATCTTTCGAAAAGTTGCTTACATAACATATGGATAACAGGCGTGTTATCCTGTTATCCATAATATTATGAAGGGTTAGGCAGAGGTGTACTTAGTAATAGTAACACCCACATTTCACCAGTTACGTTTAAGTAAGTAATAAAGCGAGCCTATTGCCATCAACCGAGCACAAACCCAGACTCCGGGTGTTACTGAAAAAGTCCTGGTGGGAAATCCCAACAACACTTTTCCTGACCCGGGAATCAAACCTAGGACCTCAAGCTCAGCAGTAGCGCTCGACCACTTCTTCTACTTCTTAGCGTGTCGGTGGCAATGTAATTGGATTCTGCACAGAACTCGGCTACGTGTTTAACGTCATCACGTTCCTGTATCGTGCAGCTGATAGGACACGCAGGCCATGATATTAAGTGCCCCCCGTTTGTGGGACAGTACCAAATACACACTGCAAGGCTGAGTCGTTTATGAATCTCCTTCTGCACAGGTTTTTCTCGCCTTTAAGTGCTCGACCACTAGACCAACTAAGCAGTTTTATATATATTCGATTGAAAGCTGCCAGCAACCAATTAACTAAAGGTCACATTCAACAAACAATTGTATTGCTTGCGTAAAGCCTGTATTTTGCAGCTGAAAAGTAAATATTTTACTCTATTATAACAATGTCACATACACTAGCGTACTTGTCATAACTATATTGTTTTCACTAAAATGTTCGTTATTTATTGAGCAAACATTTACGGGTAGATATTATTAAAGTAAGAATTTGTTAGCAAAATGCATTCAGTTCGTTATATTGTGTTCGTTCGACGTACCTTTACATATTTAACTATCTTCTGCCGGCGACTTCGTTAGCGTGGAAGTCGTAAGACACCACGATTTATCTACTGAAATAAAAGCAAAAAATATATAAAACTCCTTTTACACAGAAATGCGGTAGAACCCTCTTGATTTCTCGGGATTTCCAATGAACACTTAAGCAATTACGACGGGGTTTGAGAATAAATTCTGGAAGGTTAATGTGTATAATACATTAATATTTAACTTGGGTTTAGTACAGAAATCTCGACGTATCGACAAGTCGCTACATCAGTAGATACCAGGGACTTTACAACACCTATATAAATATTACAGAACTATAAGTATTACATTTTTAATTGATAACAGAATCAAATATATGTAACACGTATAGATGTGTTTTTTTAATTTGTTAACCCAAAACAATGTCTGTAACCGATGTAAAAGTGTTAACAGGGTAATAGGTAAACGCGGCGTCACCAAAATAGCCTTAATATCGACTGGATTGGAAATTGGAGGCTATTTTGGAAAAGATGCGTCTGCCTGTCCGCACCCCGCACGTAAAACTGCTAATTTCTGTAACACATATTAACACATAAAAAAGGTTACACTTTGATAGTGTAACATTATTGTGTCTGTTACAATTAAAAAGGTTTTTCTTTTAACACAATGTTAAAAACACTTACCTATTACGGTTACAATTTGAGTCCGTGGTACCCGAGCGAAGCATGAGCGGTTCGTTAATTTTAAATTAAACATTACTTGTATTCACCTCAAGAGAACACACAAATATTTAAGGGCTGAATATAATAAGTGAATACCAAGTAAGTACAACATGTGTTGCCAGTTTATATATTTATGCGGCCTCATTACTGTGGCACTTCGGTACAGGCAGGGTCGCATGACGCCTTTGCCAGGGGTCACCTTAATTTAGCAGCTACCCATTTAGATGTCCACGTTTACTCAACTATTTTTGAGGTTACTGACCTCTTATTTGCGCATTGTTTCTTTACTCGGCATAAAAACTGTCATTTTCTTTTACCAGGTTCAGAATAATTTGTGCTGTGACCATGGCACCATAAAACCATAGACCATAGACCGTGCCACCATAAAATATGTTGAAACCTTCATAATAGGTACAGAAAGTGTTACTAATTTTAGTGCTGATTTCACCAATTAAACTGAATGCGTTCAAGCGCTGTCAGTGTCAATATTCCACAGAAAATAGTGACATTGACAGCTCCTAAGCGTAGTTTATGTGCTGATTGCGTTCAATAGTCATCTATTATAAAAAAAAAAAAAAACAGGCATAGTAAAAATGATAAAATCGAAAAAAACTGTTAAATCGATGTAAATATAAAGCAGCTTCACGCTTTACAACTTTTTGGAGGGATAGTTCCCGTCCTTGTCGCGAGGTACGGACAATGTATGGCGCTAGTATGAAGTTATGTCGTGACGTCACTTCTAGTGCTGTCTAATTGTTTGCACTATTTGCAAAACAAATATTTTTTGAGTGAAAACTTTTAAATAAACGTCATCAGCCTGATTTCATTGGTGAAATTAGCCCTTATTGAGGTATTGCGTGAGAAAATCACCCAAACAAGATTTGTTTACACTTTCAACAGATCATAGATCAAAAAGTTGAGCAGCTACGTTTAAATTAACAACAAGTGCGATCATCAATCTGTGATCTTGTTAAATTCAATGAACATTGATTAGAAAGGCAATTGTAGCAGCCATTTCAGGAGTGAATATACAGGCTGATAGACAAGCTAGTGTTAAATCATTAAACGCACTTGAACTCTTGTTTGATATAATTTTCTAACGAGCAGAGTAAAAAATCTTTCGAAAAGTTGCTTACATAACATATGGATAACAGGCGTGTTATCCTGTTATCCATAATATTATGAAGGGTTAGGCAGAGGTGTACTTAGTAATAGTAACACCCACATTTCACCAGTTACGTTTAAGTAAGTAATAAAGCGAGCCTATTGCCATCAACCGAGCACAAACCCAGACTCCGGGTGTTACTGAAAAAGTCCTGGTGGGAAATCCCAACAACACTTTTCCTGACCCGGGAATCAAACCTAGGACCTCAAGCTCAGCAGTAGCGCTCGACCACTTCTTCTACTTCTTAGCGTGTCGGTGGCAATGTAATTGGATTCTGCACAGAACTCGGCTACGTGTTTAACGTCATCACGTTCCTGTATCGTGCAGCTGATAGGACACGCAGGCCATGATATTAAGTGCCCCCCGTTTGTGGGACAGTACCAAATACACACTGCAAGGCTGAGTCGTTTATGAATCTCCTTCTGCACAGGTTTTTCTCGCCTTTAAGTGCTCGACCACTAGACCAACTAAGCAGTTTTATATATATTCGATTGAAAGCTGCCAGCAACCAATTAACTAAAGGTCACATTCAACAAACAATTCTATTGCTTGCGTAAAGCCTGTATTTTGCAGCTGAAAAGTAAATATTTTACTCTATTATAACAATGTCACATACACTAGCGTACTTGTCATAACTATATTGTTTTCACTAAAATGTTCGTTATTTATTGAGCAAACATTTACGGGTAGATATTATTAAAGTAAGAATTTGTTAGCAAAATGCATTCAGTTCGTTATATTGTGTTCGTTCGACGTACCTTTACATATTTAACTATCTTCTGCCGGCGACTTCGTTAGCGTGGAAGTCGTAAGACACCACGATTTATCTACTGAAATAAAAGCAAAAAATATATAAAACTCCTTTTGATTCGTATCGATAATAATTCTTCTTCGGGTTCTGCCTGACTTTTTGCTTCTTTTTGGAGGGCTCCTAAGGGTCGAGGCGAGATTTAAGAATTTTTCGATTGGAAGTCCCAGACACAAGCGCGTTCAAACAAGCAAACTTTCGAGCTTTTTTATATTAAGTATAGTTTTTTTTTTACATTTAAAATAGTTAATAAAAATGTATTCAGTTCGTTATGTTCGTTCGACGGACCTATTTTAGGTAATTAGGCATATAAATTATATTTTATTATTAAAAATCGACTCCTCTTATTTCCGTTATTGAAACGTTGGTTCAAATAAGAAGCAATATTCCAATTAAATTAATTTCCTTAAATACAATACAGTGTTTAATTACGGATTTCTCCCTTGGGAGAAGCAAGCCAAATACCTAGGCGTGATCCTCGATGAGAACCTTACCTTTAAGGCTCATATTAAGGCGGTTCGCGCGCGCGCCTCCTTCGCTCTTAGCAGGCTCCAATTCGTACTGACAGCCCGTAGTAAACTGTCCCTCAAATGCAAGCTCCGCATCTATACCGCAGTCATCCGTCCCATCATGACCTATGCCTGCATTGTATTTGCGCACACTCACCCACGTCATCTCCATAAGATGCAGACCCTCCAAAACCGTTTCCTCAGAAGGGTCACGGGTGCCCCCTTCTATGTCCGTAATATAGATCTTCACGTCGACCTCAAAATGCCAACCATAAAACAGTTCATGAAACGCTTATCAAAGCGTTTCTTCGACTGTGGCATCAAACATTCTAACCCCCTGATTGCAGCGGCCGCCCGCTACACTCCCTCTCGCATTAGCAGTATTCGCCGACCAAGGCATACTTTAATCGACCCCGACGACGCCACTACCCTCCTCCAGGAGAATAGTAAGGCCACTAGCACGCTACATAAGCCCAAAACCCGATCGCCGTCCTACCGCCCTCGCCGCCGAGGCCCGCCGCGACGCCCAAATCGACGCCCTTCCCGACCCTTGCTCGAGCCAGCCCGCGCCGCTGAGCCTGTAGCTTTAAATTCGTCCGTAAATAATACCAATCCTGATCCAGCTAGTCATTTGCTGCCCTCTTCCAGCGACGCCCTAAGCCGAGGTTCGTACCCCACAGGGGGTGCCCTTAGCGTTGTCGCTTAGTTTTAGTTAGTATATAAGTTTAAGCCCGCTTAAGCAGACGACAACCGCATAGGTTGACCTGCGAGATGCCAAAACAACAAACAAAAAATTACGGATTTTTTGAGCTAATAAGAGGAAACACGTTTAAATCATTAAAAACGTTCAAATCTTCAAAACGTTGAAGGAAAACATCGTGACGAAACCGGCATGTCTAAGAACCAACAGGTCAGCAGTAACTGCAGTGAGTCAATGCGTACATTGTTCGTTTTTCAATAATTGATGCTGCATTCATCAAATTAGGTACATAACACACTGGTACATGGCACTATAATAACTACAACAGGACTCCGTAGTGATTTAAAATGTAAACACAGTTTTTAGGAGCACAGAGGTGAACGCATCCATGCGGAAGTAGTTCGTCCGAGTCGCAGGAATGACGCCATTGTGCCGCCAGACAAACCAACATGGCGACTGTGTGTGACACACACGGACGTAATGTGCAGGAGTTTCTTCAGAGTTGATTTAATTATCAAATTGCCTGTAGCATCTGCTCGAGATTGGTTTTCTTATTGAGGTGAACGCTCAGAAAAGTGGCATATTCTCTAAATTAAATAGCAAGCATGAAGCTCTAATGACCAGGTTATACGAGGCTAGTGGTTCAAACTAGGATAGCAAGATGGTGCTAGCAAGCTAGTCACTCTGGCCTCGTGTATACAGAACTATCAAATTTTTTGGCTAGTAAGCTATATGAGAAAGATACTATAAGGTCTAGTGATCATAGGATTGGGTTCTATTTTTGAGCTAGTAACGGCACCACTGGTTTTACTACACTGGCTTGTGTACTAGCCTCGTGTAGCCGGCGGAGCTAGTATACAATAGGATAATTTTTTTACGGACTAAGTCACTGCAATTCTGCCGGCTTATCATTTCCTAGCATCGTATATACAGCTCTAGCATATGACAAGCCAGGATATTACTTGGTATCGTAGCTTCAAAAACCCGAGCATTTGGTTCAAGTTACTACCAGTTTCAAGACGCTAAACAGAGGTATTAAAAGGATAATCATTTAGATTTATGGAATTTTATCTATCAACGGCACCGGATTTTATAATTTTTTGTAAATCAACACAGTTCAGAAAAAAAACTAATAAACCCACCGCATCTTTGATGAAAAATGAAACAAGCCATGAAAAACGTTATGAAAAAGAAAATCTGTGAACTTTCAATTTTGGTGTGACCTAAATCGGAAGTAACGCCTCCGTCTTGTTTTTCAATACATTTCTCGAGACAATGAGGGTTTTCTGACAGCACTGAGACGTCAGGTCCGAGCACTTGTCGAAAGTGTCAAAGCGCCTATATTTTATTTTCTGATGAACGAATGAATGAAACGAATTATGAACTTCATCATGCATTTTTTATTCATTGTCGAAATGGAATACCTCTTGTCAAATTAACGCCAACTGTTGGGGTTTTCATGAAAACCCTCATTGCATGTTTACCAACAGCAACGTCATTCGTGCGCCAAAAGGTCCTTGTAGCAGTGCTGTAAACCGGTAACAGGTTTTTTTACCTATGAGTTGACACCACTGTCAAAATCACAGTGATCTTTATTGCCGTTGCAATAAAGTTGCTGTTGGGTTACTGCCATTGAAAAGTCTGTCAAATTCACAATGACCTTTATTGTCGTTACAATAAGGTTGCTATTGGGTGGCTGTTGTCAGAAGTAAAATAACTGTAAAAGAATATTACCATGGAATTTGAAACAAACACCACACACCATGCATTCGTAACCAGAATGTACTGAAGATAAGTACGTACATGGTGGTAGGTGTACAACATTAATACTCCAAGTTTCCGCAAGACGCCATTTGCTTGATGAAAAATTAAGTTAATCAAACTTAGAGCGGCGCAGTTTGTGTAATTAACAGATTTATTATGTGCCAGCTCGTTTCATACGTACTTAGCAGGTATGTTATGTTAAATATACTTATATTATTTTACCCCGCGAGACGAAAACGTTAGCTTACTAAAAATCTAAACTTGGCTTTAAAACTCAGTACCAAGGTCATAATGAGTTGTTTTTTGTCTCAAAATTACGAGCTTATTCAAATATCTCGGCAAAAATGAGAAATCTAAAGAAAGCGTATATTCCAAAGAAAATAAATTTCAGAATCATTTCCCAAATTAAGTTTGGAACCTTATTTCCAAGGGTGAAATTGTTTCATAATTTTGGTACAAAAAATCTCTAACATTTCGGTAAGCAAGGCCCAAGACCTTATCGAATTTGTTACTTGGGCTCATTACATTTTTTGACTTATAAAATGGTAGTCTAAGTTTACTTCGACCCCGCCAACACATCAAAGTTGACCTTTTAAAACGGTGTTTAGCAAACCCCTAAAAATCGGAATAGAATGTTTCGTAAATCAGATACAGTGAATGATATACTCGATATACGTACAAAGTTGAGATATAAAAGAAAACATTAACGAAGATTTTATCATGAAACGTCTTATTAACTCAATTAGTTCTTAAGACCCTAATAACGTAGCAACTTTTGGATAAACCCCGCACAAAATAAATTAACGGTTTATGTATTAAGTTATAATGTAAGTACATAACACTAAACAAAGTTATAAATAAACATAACTAATATTATTAACAACTTTTAGTGAAAATAATTTCTCAACACGGCTACGTAGACAGCGTTGAAATCTTCTACACCGCTCGGCACGCTCGTAGCGCTACGAGAGCTCGTAACTCCGTAGCGCTACGGCTACGCTCTACGGGTTTCCCACCAACTTGTCGAATACAATTTAAATAACGGATTAAATGCATAAGTTAGTGCTTAGTGGAATCAAATCAAATATATTTTCCACGAAACTTGTCTTACACAACAATTTTATTACTAATATATTCCCGCTCCAATATTTAAATTTCAACAATAATGCAATTAAGCAGACAGATAATCCCATGCCGCTAATAAATTATCCATAATTTGTTAATTATGAGTTTAATTAAATTAGGGCTTAAATCAGTTTTCGATTCACAAAATAAATATGTGCGCGGGTGATGCGGGAGCACTGGACTATTGACACAATATGCGGATTACGTGAATAATGTATAACAGTTTTTATATTGTTCAATAGCTGTTTCAACTCACACAAACTACCTAGCAATCGTCAAACTCCTGCAAAAGAAATAAAAGTAAACACTATTTACATTCTAAGAACTGCCATTTACACAAAGCATTGATAGGGAACAAAATAAAAAAGTTTCGCTGGCGTTGCCAAAAGATTCAATTACAGCAACATTCACGGGTGTTTTCAAATTCTCTCGTATAAAAACTTCTAGCAATAAAGCCTCCAAGGAGAAATACGGAACAGTGAACAGTTGATTCCCAAAAGAAATCTCATTAAAGTGTCTTGCATTGAGGACTGATTAACGTTCCGGCGGCGCACCGGACGAATACTGATGTTAGCCGCTATTTACAACCGTTTCAAGAGATAAATGACTTCTTAAGTTAGCCGTGTTGTCGTAAGGACGTGGCTAGTTTAATACCAGAGTAGAATGTGTGATTTTTATGTGGACTGTACTGATTCTTTGTAAATTAAATACCCTTATAAGATCAATGAAGTGATGAGAGTGAGTTTCTTTTTCACAAGATCTCAAACCAGCTTTTCGCTGAACTGGGCCTATTCGGCGCAGCCGTGAGGCACACTTTCCTGCTAATATCTTACAATGCACTTTACACTTTTTTTTTATTGCAGTTTGTGTGCCTTTTAGTCTGTGATATTTTAATGCATTTTCTTCAGTGTACAGTTTCACGTGAATGTAATTTGAATGAATTAATATAAGACTATATGACGATGAGAAGTACAAGGTTGAAACTATGAATAAAATCGACCAATGTACTTATTTCTTGTTACAAAATAAAAAGAACACGTCATGATAAAAAAAATTGCACAGTTTACACTTCTACAATTATAAACATGATAAGGTTGTTTTATTCGTGATTTTCTCACCCAGTGCAAAGACGAAACACTGTTCCACATAAAAAAAATAAAACGAAGCTCCTCAAACACATTTAATGCAAACAAATCTCTAGCTTAATTAAGTGCCATTTTCTTCTTAAAACGTCATCCGGCGTCGGCTAATACCTGCCATTCAGCTATTTGTGTTACAACCAGCGATTCAAACGTTTTTAGCGTTAAGAAAGATTGCATTTCCTCCGTGTTACGAGACTCACTGATGGAATTAGGCAATAAGGAGCTATTTTGTTCATACAATTGTATTTGACCTGAATCTTTAACGTTATTGTAGTTGTAAGTTCAAAAGATTATTTTGATTTAAACATTTTTATTTTGAAATGAACTAATGAAATTCAATATCAGAAACACAAAAGGTCAAGTATAAATATATGTATAATAGTAGATTATTGCATCGAGCATAAAGTAATTTATTACTGCACCGAGTGCCTGATTTAGAGCCCGAGCGTTAGCGAGGGCTCTAATCTAACAGGCACGAGGGCAATATAAATTACTTAAGGCGAGGTGCATAATCTGCATTTCTTTCAACTATTACATATAGGAATAGTAGATAAAAGAAACTCACATCAAACAGTTAAAATAGAAGTTTAATTATTGAAATTAAAAGTTATACTTGAGCAATTATTAAACGTAAGGTTAAGAGTTTTGTTGGGCAAATTTATATTTAAATTTGGAACAAGTAGGATAGAAACGAAAAATACGTACGTAAAAAAAAGTATTGATATCGGCTGGCTGAATAGAGCTAATCCATTGAGATTGGCACCATTTGGTGCTATAAAAAAAAACTGTGCAATAATGAAATTTCATACATTTTTATTTCATCACATCATACTTAAAACTCAGTACAAAGCGATTCTTTAATGATCTACATTAAAGACCCGCTTTGTACTGAGTTTTTAGTGTGATTGTGATGAAATTAAAGCATAGTTGGAAGAAAAGATTTTTTATAGCGTGACGCCAAATACCTTCTAATTTTTATTAAAAGAGCTGAGAACGCGAACAGACGACTTATGAAGACAAATTCAAATATAGTCGTGCGTGATAAGTCTAGCCACAATTTTCTTAGAATACTTGTTCAAAACGTATTAGAACAGTGAACACTTAGTGCAGATTTCACCAATGAAACTGAACGCGATCAGCACTTTTATACCCAGTTCAAGAGCTATCAGTGTCATATGCCATAACAATTTTGTCATTGACAGCTCTTGAACGCGTTTTATATGTGCTGAACGAGTTCAGTTTCATTGGTGAAATCGGCACTTAAAAATGAAGCTTTAATTTAGTGACACAAGTATATGTAAGGCCAAATCAAACATGAGCGACAAGTATGGGGGGTCCTAGCTACGAGTACCTATTTGCTGTAATATCCACTTGAAGCAAGTTCTGCAACTTGTTTGAGTATGTTTGGAACATTCAAAGTTTGAGCAAACAGTGAAATGCGATAGCATCGAATATCACACGGGTGATGTCACGTTCCAGCCCTCGGAACTCGTTAATCAGAGCCGCTGTTCAGTCTGGCCCCGTCCCCGTGCAGTGACGCCAACGGTCAGTCTAGCGCCGAGGCTCAGTCTAGTGTTCACAATAACATGAGCGTACAGAACCGGTGGCGAGTAGCGTTCCATTTGGAGGCATGTTTGGTGCAGAAGTTTTACTGTTTAAGGTTGTTACGATGATGATAACGGTTTGCCCTTTTACTTATAATGTTCCTTTAAGTTAAGTAATGATTAGCGATTGTGTTAGCATACATTTTTGACGTTTCAACGTCTCTTAACTTTAATAATTGGTTATTTTAAAAAAAACCTTAGAGTTTGGACACGTCCCGAAATAGATGTTTTCGCCTGCTGTACAACAGTACCGCCAAATGTTATGTCAGTTTTGTTTGCGTAACTAACCAAAATCCGAATGATACATTCATTATTTTTATTTAGAGTACTACAAATGTAACGTTTTATTAGAACCGACGCTCCGAACCACAAACACCAAATTGAAACCACGAATGTCGAATCCCGGATCTGGGCATCGGCGTTCAACCAAATAATAACGGACGTGAACGAAATAAATAAAAACGACATGAAACCGATTTCTTTAATAAAGAACCCAAAATCCCTGCGAACGCAATTCGTTTGAACAGATCACTTTATAAGCGAATATAATTTTTCAATACGGGAAGGCGTATGAAAGTGTTAGGAAGTCGACGACAGAAAATCCTTATAAATCTGTACCCTCGCGGCGTCGCGGGCCTCGGCTAAAGGGGGATTTGGTCCGCTACGCCTCCTTACCAGACTTTCATTAAGTCCTCGCTTAAACGCGACAAAGCTTTGTGCGAGACTTTAAAAAGGGACGTAGGTAAACCGAGTCGTAATGAATTAAAATACAGACGAGAAGTATAGAACGATTCAGTAAGTAACACGAGTAACATAATAATAACGTAGGCAAGCTACCAAGGTACCAATGACATCATCGAAAATGTACATATTTCAGGAAATGAGATTCGAATTATTTCTGCGACATCGACTTTCGTTTCACGAGATTATAATTTCTCATACACCTATGTACATACATTAATATAAAGTAGGACAAAAAAAGGTCTTTTCTCCTCAAGATGGTCCGATACAAGACGGATGAAAGAGTGCTTGACTAGAACCATTGTGCGTTACAAACACAGCTAAACCATGTAATTACACGCTCATTTAATGCTTGCGTTACTGCGTGAGAATATGTCATACAATTATATTGTTGCACTACATATCATACATTATGACGTATTTACATCATGCTTTCGTTCCGAGCATATTCAACACACCTTATGTACCACATACGTCTTGTAGACGTATTACTTATGTACCACATACGTGTTGTCGACGTATAGCTGGGGCTGAGCTATTGTTATTGCTTCAATCGATTGTTATTCGATAGTCCAATACCGTACGGAATTGGTGAGGATTCTTATTTACGACTATCACGAAAGTCTAACGTGACGGGTGTGTTGTATGAATAGGTACAATTTGGGGAATAAATCGCGCTTTCAACGCCACAGCGCCTGATCAACATCGCCACTACCAGCAGTTTCAATTTCGGTAAAATGTATGGAGTTTACAAACGCACCCATTTTGAACGTCGCCGCGTCGTACTTCTAACAGATTGCCTCACGCTGGAGTCGTTAGTTGCATCGAGGAGGTTATTCTTTAGTTTTATTTTTTCTGATGCACTGATTCGTGTCTATTAGAGTTCTGTATAACATGAACAACAATGTATACAGCTAATATTTATGTCGTTACAAACCGAGATTTCCGTTTAGTCGCTTCAAACATGCTTCATGTAAATAAAACAAAACATTATTTGCACTGAATTATTCTCTAAACTGAACTCACATTCAACATATTGGTAAATGAACTATGTAAAAAGGTAGGTACTTATTGAAAATCACAATAGATACACATTAATTTGTAAAACACCGTTGAGCCTAGAATCGATTCTATTTTAATGTAAATGTTGAAGTTCAAAAGTGCCTTTTACTGCCTACAATTCAAATATGAAATAAATGCTTTGACTTTTTTCTCAAAACACTTTTAGTCGTTCGTAAATCAATCAATGTTTACCATAAAACATTACATCGCGTTGATGGCGGCACAAATCTGCTCGGCAAGCACGGTGGTATTACATAGAATATACTCCCCGGAGCTGCAAGATGGTACGTTGTATGTTGAGCGGAGTTATCAAATGCCAGCCAAATTCAGCAATCAATATACGTCACTACCTTGTCTAAAATCACAGGTCAAGCCGTCCAACGTTCCCTGCACATATTTACTTAAGATAAACTTGCATGACATCTCAATACCACATTGGTACATAAACCATGCAAAATTACGAGCGGAGCGGAGTGCAATACATTTCATAATCACGCCATTGAATATTACGATATACATCAATTCACAGATGAAAGCAATACTACATTATTTTAATAACCAACTATTGGCTTCAAAACTTAATTAAAGTCGTATATTTGCAATAATATCGGTAAAGCATATCGAATGGAAAATGGAGACGATTATTTCTAGATAATGTTTATTTATGGTCTACTGCACAATGCTCAAGCCGGGAATAAGATCACGCGATGTAAAAAATTACGGCTTTAAACATCATACGTTTTAATAAATAAACTAGAGTCCGTTTATATTGCCGGTCGGTTGACAATCATTGTGTAACTACAAAAACAATCGTATCATAATTAACTAACCACACTGTATTTGATATTTACATATGTAAAGGTCAAAAGTTACCGAGACTATTTTGAATTACCACCGATTACTTTTCACAGTTATTTATCGGTTATTTGGGGGTTTGACATTCAAGCGCAATATCTTTTCAAAACCACCTTAGGCCACGAAACCAAACCAAAGGAATAAAATCTGAATTTTTAGATGTGAGTGTGTGTGAGTATTGATATATGGGTGAGCTTTTTACAAAGCAATCTCAATATAAAGCGCAGCACTTTTCAAAGCGACCTCTTCAATAATGGTTTGAAAGGATCGCATGCAAAAACTGTGCTGAGTCTAGTTTAGAACTGTACAAACCGATTCGACAAGACCCCGCGACGAATTGCAAATGAGAAGATTGGAAATATTAAGAATAGTTTTAATCTATACATATATATGTATAATACAATAGCGAAGACAAAACATTTTTGCAAAAGTAATTGATACGAGATGTGGCAACGAGTCTGATTCCTAAAACATAGTTTTTTTGTCAGTTTGTCTGTTCATCTGGATGAATGTTCCGGATTCCCGCAAAAACAGCTGAATGGATTCGGATGAAATTTGCCACATTTATACTTTATAACCAGCATTAAAACATAGGTTAGGTACTTCTAACAACGGTAGTACGTTCCCGTAGGACATTTCCCGGCGTCCACGTAGGAGAAGCCGCGGGAGAAAGCTAGTCTCAAAAAAGTTGTTATCTATAGAAAAATGCTATTAAAAGTGTGAGTGTGTGAGTCAAGTTTATTGCGAATAGAGATGTCTCGCCCAATACAGATAATGTCAAGGCTGTATGTGCTAAGTACCAACAGCTCCGTATAGTGAGGTGACATTGAGAACATATTATTATTAGTGACCCTCTCACCGCAGACGCATAGAGGACGAAAGGCCGAACTTAGATGCTATGATCGACCTCTTACGTATATATGAAAACTTATAATAAGAATGTATGAAAACTGACAAATTTTGAAGCGCGATTGGAGAGTGAAATACAATTTATTACACAACTAATTATTTACACTAGGCACTAAATTAATTGAATCAACCAACTATACAAATAAATTGAAAAACAAAAGGAAACGTAGGCGTCGCTGTCATCAGGAAACGTGCCCAGAAGAATTGCTAATTCATGAAATTCCTCAGAGTTGAATGAAATAGCTGTTTTAAAACTATTGAGATTGAGTGTTACTGTTTACTGGCAAGTGGCGAGCCATTTAAGCATCGTTAATGCAAGAGGTGACATTGGATGTCGAAAAAAGTTAAAGACTCACGCAAAAGGTGGTTTTAGTCATCGAACTCATCGCTTATGTCATTTATTTTCTATTTAAATGGAATACAGAAGCCAGTGCCGCTTGTTATTAAATATCGTCTAGACGACGCTAATTTATTCAAGAATCTAAATATTGAAGGAGACAACAAGACACAGTCCTATTTAAACACTTCGAAGACAACATTAATTTGATGTCACCGAAACCAAACAGTTTTTTAATTAAAGCAAACCGCCCTGCTTTGCAAAGTTTTTATTACAACTTAACAACATAACGTGAATGTGTTTTAGGCATAAACCTTCCGTAATAAATTATCGAAATGAGTTGAAAATCGCATCAAAATCCGTTGCGTAGTTTAGAACAACGCGGCCTCACATACAGACATTCAAAGCGACGTTAAATTATAACATATAACATTTCAAGTGCCTCGTCTCGCTAAAACTTGAAAACGGCTTAACTGATTTGAGTTTAAATAAAAATGTTGTTCGTTCTTAAATAGGGGTGGACTGAAAAAAAAAGCCATTGTAACGCATGTCGGGCAAGAGAGAGTATGTAATAAAGACAAACTTGAAGGGAACCAATTACATATCAAAGTTGAATTTAAAATATACCCTACTTAAATACGAAACATGCAATGAACAATGCCGATAGAATATTTCGTTACTCCTCTTAATTACTATAATAATTTCGGATCAATAAAGACGGATATTGCTTAAAATGCTCCATAGTAAAAGTTAACTTCATAAATATTCACGCCAACTCCGTAGAGGAAATCCGATAGAAGGAATAAATTTAGTGGAGGGGGTTATATTGGCCCAGCTTTAGCAGAGAAATGAAGAACTTTGCAGCTAAGGGCTAGGAATAGGTAGGACCAGTCATTATTGAAAATGAAGTTAAACAAAACACCACCTATGCTATACGTAACGGATAGCCTTTACCAGCCGATCTATTCTGTAAAAATCTCACCGTGAAAACTGAGATGAAGTGAGCGTGATGTGAGCTGTCAGTGCCACGGATGCTCGAGATTGACCAAGCTGTGATGACGCTGACAGCTCACTCCACGCAAGTCTTCACGGTGAGAATTTTATAGAATTAAATTGCTGATGCCTAGGGATTTGATACTATTGACAGCTCACTACATCTATGTTTTCACATTGTGATTTTTACAGAATAGCACTACCGAAGTGGTCATCTTATTAGTGGTCCAGCCGATTAAATATAATCAGGATTGTGCCGGAATCACGGGCTTGAATATAGCAGTTCGTCGTGGACGTCGAACGACCGTGTCACCAGAAATCGCCACGCAACCATCGAAGCGATGCGGCGACGCTCTGCCAAAAATAAAAAAATAAATAAAGAAAAACAACGTTTATTTGCGGTAAACACAACAGCGAACGAATGCAAACACCAAAAAGAACAAGTTGAGGGAAAATATGCGTCACATCCACGCAAATCGGCCATCGCTCAGCATAATGCTACGACCCTATGCAAAACAGAGCCCCAGCGCTGGTTTTCAGCGACAGCCAGCGATGAATGACGGCAACCGGTGCAGCAAACGCTAAGATTAAAAACATTCCGGGCACCAAATGCTCACGAAAGACAGAGTGACAGACGATCAGCCAATTACACTCATATCCGACCTCTTCGGTGATTCCAGTTAATACGTAACAAAACTACACAGCACCACAGGCTGTGCCGTCAAATATAATTATAACTCATAGAAATATATGTTTATATTTTCCTTTTGCTACACAATCTTCCATAGCAAACAGTTTACCCAGACTAAAACTTAAAAACTTTCTTATTGTAGCACTATTACACAGCATCTAGTGCAGTGCACATTGCGACCATTTTTCTTCAAGTACTTTACCATTACGGGCTACTGTTTGCACTCGCTAAGATTTACTTGAAAATTGATAGCTCAAAGAGAATCGATAAGATACATGAATCCCACGAATCCGTTCACTTATAATTATATGGAGAGGTTTAAACTGAAAAATTCATGAGCACAACACACAAAACTGCGCCAAACGTACAAAAAAATACAACAAACTTTATCGAATACAATAATTATGAAGCCCGTACATCAAATGTATGAGTGCATATGGACGCCAAATAAATAATTAATGAATTGTATATTAAGTAGTTCTCGGTTTTGTAGTGTTGGTTTAGTTGAATACGACAAGCAAAATCAATCTATTATTGAAAAAAACATCTATAGTTATATTTACCCAATATCGATCAATATTTCCAAAGACATTAAAACAACAAAAACACGCACACATAGACCAGCCGGCGAAGTGAGCCTGAAGTGAGCTGTCAATAGAGTCAATCCAAGCATTAGTGCTATTCTGTAACCATCTCACCGTGAAAACTAAGGTGAAGTGAGCGTAGAGTGAGCTGTCAGTGCCACTGATACTAGGACCAAGACGGGATGACACTGACAGCTCACTCCACGCAACGTCTACACGGTGAGATTTTTACAGAATAGATCGGCAGACTATCTTTATTATTTATTTTATTTAATTTGTTTTTGAATTCAGATGAAATCACTCTAGTGTTTTATTAACTGTCTCAGGCGCAAGATTTTTATAATGAACAATCGAATGAAGTCGTAATTTTACCTTTGATACAATATTATATTACAGCGCTTGAAGCATTACCGTCTAGACAAGCCTAAAGTTCATAAACATTATAATATGGGTCACCTTCATACCGGGCTCAACCTAAATCAACAACTGCTAAATACAATTCAAAGTTACATTGTGTTTTGACTAAAACCATTACTAAACATTAATTCGTTCGCTTTTTGGCCGTTGGCTGTTTCAGTATTGTTACGTAAAACTCGTAAAAGCTAGTTTTTTTTTCTACCTCCACGACAATGATTAATGACGACACAGTGATGAAGCGATTAAGGATTCAATGGGCTATTTTTCACGACTTAATATTTATTTTATAATATATATATATCTAGTCCGATCGTAGAATTGGCCATATCGTGATCTGCCTAGCCATTTTACGATACGCCGCCATTTCATTTATAGGCTCAGGCAGTGATGCGCGACAGTTCGACACAAGGCACCGGTCGCGACGCACCTATGTATACGAGCCTTAACGCTCAGCGTTCGACGATTTGCTCAGCGATGCTTGGGTATATCGACCCAGATACGCGTCTTTGCTGCCGCGCAGTCGGGTAATAATTCCTATATTCGACCTACCCCTACTCTAATAATTCCTATTTTAGGGTCCTAAAAATACTAAATAGCCAAGTAACTGCGACCAATTCGAATATAGCGCTCGCCGGCCGCGATAACCACGATTATCCATCCGCAATAAATATAAATTTAAACAGAGATGGGCCTTACAAAACAGTTGACAAACTACAAAACGATTCATGAGCTCCAGCGAAATGAGTCAACCAATAGCTGCCGGACAGTTCGGTTTGACAATCTATTTTCCATAGAAAACAGGCCCGTCATATTGTGGTGCGGTGTGTTCAGATGACCGCAATCGCAACTGGGGCTTGCGGTCGTTTTTAATCACAATCGAAGGATCCTGTATTCAATCTAATATAGATTCGTCGTCACCGCAGACTTAGGATTGGGAAATACTCTGAGAAACATTGGAAGCTTAGTCCTTCTGGTAAATTCCATAATAGTTTATGGAATTATTCATTGAATAGTACCTATTTTGTCTAGTCTAAAAAGGTATAATAAAATAGTAACGAATTCGAAATTATACATTGAATATTTTTGAAAAAAGTAATTGCTACGAGGTGTGGGAAAAGTCTGATGCCGAAAATATGGTTTTTTGAATTTTTGACCGTTTGACTGTTAGCCTGCATGTTCCGAATTGGCGCAAAATCGGCTAAACGGATTTGGATGAAATTTGGCACACAGGTAGTTTATAACCTTGATTAACACATAGGATACTTTTAATCCCAGTAGGTAGTACGTTCCCGTGGGATATTTTCCGACATCCACGCGGACAAAGCGGCGGACAAAATAACCCCATAAAGTTAACCTTTAACATCTAAAACATTTACCTTTTCTAATTCTCATTTCTACCACGTTTTTCAGTGCGCAAGGGTTGCCCAACAAAATACATTATCCAAAATTGATCAAGGGACGACCGAAGTTCAATTGTTCGCTAAATAATCCATTTTGTCCGAAGAAAACTCGTCTTTATAGGATCCAGCTTTTATAAGACGTCGTCCAATAGCTACAAATTGGAGGACAGTCTGACGAAGATCTGAGATCGATGTTGTATCAAGGATTGGGAATCCGTTGTCTACGACTAAAGAGTACATGATGTGTTTTAAATTTGTATTGTCGACTCGAACGTGGTAGTGTCAGGTTTAGTTGGAAATCATTATTGTGACGGACCACCGTCATAAACATGGTTGTCACACATGTTTCTGTTCAAAAATTACGTTGAGAAGATGCTCAGATATCCTGCGTTTAAACAATCGTCACAGTACACTGAACTATATGTGTATTCTAATTGTTAAATGCAAATTCAAGGATAAAAACCTGAAACGGTTAAATAGTCACACGTCATACGACACACAAAGGTCCCTGACACGCCCGCACTTTTTGTTATTTGAACGACTCCACTACGAACAAGCATTCAAAACATTACTCAGATTGAGTAAGCTAACATTTTTTTTTGTGGTTCTAAAACACACACGTGGGCGGAAGTGGGTTAATGATCCGTGATTCAGACGGAAGGACGATGCACTCGCAAATGATCCGCACATAAATCATGCCAAGTACTCATGGAGGTAATAAAACAGTACATATAGACACGACCGTACCGGCGACAGACGATGAATAACAATTCCCTAGAACGTTTCAATAAGGCTGAATTAATTTAAGGAATGGAAGTTGATGGGTTACTTCCCCATCAAACAAGTTTACTGTGGAGGACGCACTAGAGTAAGTAAATAAGAAAGAAAAAACGTTTATTTGCGGTAAACATGACGCAGTGATTGAACACAAACGCTAAAAATAACAAGTTGGGGGAAAATATGCGTTACATCCACGCAAAAAAATGTTTCGAAAAATGAGCCGGAATAGGAGGTCTGTTCCCAAAGTAGTTTTGGGCCTAAGATACGGGCGTTTCCTACTCCGTATCAACTACGGGCATTAGATAAGTTCGGAGCCAGAACTAAGAATGAATGACAACAAGACTTGACTGTTGCCCCTACCCGCAATGCATTTGTGCCCGTTCGAAAAATGTAATTGTTCACTTGCTTAGAGGGATCAACTCTTTTAGGACGGGCCCGTATCTTCGTCGACGGACTAACGGCGGAATCCGATAACGTATCTTTCTCCAATTTTGGCGTACTGGAGATAGCAAACCAAATTATCTGGTTTTAACGTCCCAATAAAACTAAAGTATGCGGCCCTATAACGTGTTGACAGCTATTTGTTTGACAGAAACAGATAGAATTGTACTGTCTATCATCAGTAGCGGTCTGTCTTAGGTTATTGGGTTTGGTTGTAAGACAGAAGACCCTCTGTACTTAGCTTTTGTTGAAACTGTGTCGCAACAGCGAGCCCATTCTACGAATCGCCGCTGTAATAAAGTTTAACAAAATCAGTGATGTTTGTTTAATTCTTTACGCAAATGAAAATCAGCGGATTTATAAGAGTAACTGTATTTTGGACATTTAAAACTCATTTTACGGCCGAACTTAATAACAACGCGAAACAGCAATATCCTTCTGAAAATCTCTTTAATTTTAGATCCTGAGTACCTACTTAAAGCAGACTTAAGTGTCGTTATTACATGCAATAAATAAGACTGTTTACTTACTTTGTGTAAGACACGGTCTTAAGAATAAGGTAACTACAACAAGAGGCTTTTACTTGATAAAGCAATGAAACAATTCCACGTAATCCCTTTTCTATAGACACGATGACATAGAAAATATCACTTAAGACGAGTGCTAAAGTGCGCGCAAGATAAGTCTGCGTGCGTGTTTGACCTTTAAGACTAATATCCCTGACAGCACTTTTAATAAATTTCGGCATATGGCGATTACTAACTTTGGAAAATACAGAACACAACACACTCTCTTGACACCTGATATAAACGTCTAGATGGATGGCGGCATACGATTACTCCGACTTCGGCCGCGCGCAGACTTATTTTGCGCGAACTCTAGCTGTAAGGCAGCAATACATTAGGTAACAAATTCAGCATTTCTTTTTGGTCAGTATTGTCGGAAAGAAGAAAGACCATGTCAATGTCAACCCCTTATCCATTATATTATATAGAACCATCATATATTACATAGAACCATGTCCACGAGGATCAATGTGCCTAGCACTGGGTCTAAAACAGTGGCTAAAAGGCAAAGGCTTTGTTAAACAAACGATTACGTACTTTTTTTCCATATTTCTTCATAGAAAAGTTCTGGTACACACGACGACATTTCAAGCTATGCATAAGTAGTATAAGCTGACCTCTCGTTGCGACGAAAAGCCTATACAATAAGAGGTCAGCTAAAACTGGAATTGGTTTTCTAATTGGGATGATGACAATTTTGCAATTTTTATCTCAAAATATTACTTTGTTTTCAAATAGTGCAAACAATATTACAAAAGTGTAAAAGCTTAAAAAATGGCCAACTTATAAACGTTTTAAGATAAGGATTAGACAAAGACAGCACTACCGTAGAAGTGCCGTCACGACTATGTAATCATGCTAGCCGTACATTGTCCGTACCGCGCGACAAGGACGGAAATAATCCCCTCCAAAAACTTTTAAAGCGTGTATCTTCTTCATATTGACATCGATTTAACAGATATTTATGGTTATATTATTTTTACTATGCCTTCTTTGAAATTCCATTATTATTACGAACATTTTTAATATTAGTCATCTTCCCTATTATTATATATGCTTAAAGCATGTTGTAGTTTTTTTTTACAACAACAACCATCGACAATATTCTTATGTATTCTAAACTAGCCATAACATGATCAGCTTTGCGAAAATATAGCGCTATAGCTATCGTGACGTGCACGTGTCACATAGGTATGCGCATTTTAAACTTTCCACACCTCTTCCGATCTACTTGTACATTTGTACAATGTCACACTGTCACACATATGGGTGCGTACCGACCATGCGATCTATAAGATAAGTAGGTACCGTACCGAGGGTTCCGGTTCATGTGCTCATGATAAAAGTACTGCTCTACTTGATCAAATACAGAGAAAATACCAAGAATATCGAGTTGTTGTAGGTTATAGTCGTTAATCGATACTGGAAAATATAGAGAAACACGTTATCGAACTAACACAAGGCATGTAACTGAGCTATAAACCACAAACGCATGCAGAAATAGAATGCTAGGAAACCACTTAAAAAAAAGAAAATGATGGCCACATTTCTACACCGCAAATAGAATAACAAATGCCACGATTATCTCTGACCTTATTACATACTGACTTAAATTAATATCAGGCCTACCGTTCTACGTTACTCTGACAGACAAAAACCACACAGCCACATATTAGCGTCCGAGGCATGAAATGTTGCATGTTTGTCTATGTCCGTGCTCATTCACAACACTACACATCAGGTTCGGCGTATATCAAATAAATACACAGAAACAACAAAGAGGAATCATGGCAACACACACGCTCTCCATCAGAAAGTAAACAAAAACTAGAAACGTTAGATAGGAAAAATAATTGGCTAGCTAGAAAATAAAAACTGTCTACATTTAGGTTTTTTGCAAAACTTCATAGAATCTTAATGTTACTGGTTTCAACAACAAAGAGAACGAGACAGACGAAAAGACAGTGTTCTTTAATTTAATTGTAGAAATCTCAACATTCCAGAACGGATTATTTACTCAATTAAATTGATCTAAACCAATTAAGACCAATTGACGGTCAAAACTGTACGCACACTTTGAATTGGTAATGATACTTGAATGCCAAGAGGTTGCTTATTAATTGCGTTCTATTTTAGCCTTAATTGTAACGACATTTTGAACTTTCGCCCATTTATTATTTAGGTTAGTTACTTGTTTCAGAAGAATATGTTTGAACAGTTACCTACACATATAGTTCCGCACAATTAAATCACATTGACAAAAATAACTCAAAAACATGTTTTCTTTTATTCCGATGTGGTGTCAAGGAGTCGTGTATGCTGGTTTTTTTAACAGAAAAATTTAACCTATGACTTTGACATTAGTGTAGAAGTCATTCACATTACATTTCATGTACCAGCTCGTACTCGGTCTGTACACTATCAACAAAAGCACAACAACAGTCATGTCAAAGTCAAAGGTTAGACGTTTCTGCAAAACAAAATATACAGTTGCGGTAATTGACTGTAAAACTACGGTTTCCTATAAAAGCGGTGGCCGCCACATGCGTCCGTTATGTCCAAATCTATACTCTATGGTCCAAACACAGAGCATTTTTTTAAACCTTAATATCAAATACTGGTGTAAACTACAGATTTTCATGACGTCCGTTAAGATTGTGGCGGGAACGGTCTTATAAGTACCGTAGGTTACCTTTTTGACAACGTCAGTAACTGGCTTTATAAATGTTGGGCTTAAAGCACTCTCTAGTTCAGCTTTTGTTAAAGTCTGCACTTTTTACTATTCAATGAGATAATATTACTCACATGTACCGATAGCCTCTAACGGATAAACGCAATAACGTATCTATCTCCAATTTTGGCGTACTGGAGATAGAAAAACCTATCTGTCTCTTTTTTTAACGATCCAATAAAAACAAAGTATGCAACCCTGTAACGTTTTGACTTGACAGCTATTTGTTTGACAGGGACAGATATAATTGTAATAACTGTTATTGAGTTTGGCTGTAAGACAGATCCCTACTGATGATAGACAGTACAATTCTATCTGTTCCTGTCAAACAAATAGCTGTCAACACGTTATAGGGTCGCATACCTGGGCTTTATTGGGACGTTAAAACCAGCGATTGGTAGGTTTTTCTATCTCCAGTACGCCAATATTGGAGATAGATACGTTATTGAGTTCGGCCGCTAGGTTATTGGGTTTGGCCGTAGGTAAGCTAAGCCAACGTGACGCGATGCACTTACGTCGCGACCCATCACGCTGACAGCATTACACATGTTAAGAATTTATTATTAAAAAAGGTAATCAGCAATTCTAATTACGTTCATAATAAAAACAAATTAGGTAATACACGCCCTTAAAGATAATCGCACTTTCATATATGAATTCGATACCAAAATTACCGGTAGTCATCAGAGGGTGTCTACGTAATTAAACCATCGTAACTTCGTAAACACATGAGACGGCAACCGACAGCGAAACTTCCTCTTTGTATAAACGAAGACACGCTTCATGGGCAATACAATTACAGGAGTCAAATTAATGAGACTTTAATGAAACCATTAAAATGCCAGAATTCCCGCGGTGGGAAGGGACGAAACCGCAAGCAAGCGTTATTCTATCCCTTTCGGGTGACTCTTTCCGATGCCGTTATTTAGGCACGACGTAGGTTCTTCGAGACATCGATTTAAACTCGACAGCAATTCGAGGTATAATTGAAAGCTGTTTCCTTCAACAATTAGGTTGTCAGCATTAGGGAAATGTTCAGGACGCTGCACGCTGGGGGCGTGCGCTCCGCCGCAATTTTCGAACAAATAATTACTTTTGTTGAAAATGTTCGCCTCAATATAGGAGTCCCAACGCACGCGTCACTCAGGTATACTTGTTAACTGTTTAATCGAAATTACATCCGTTTCAAATTTACCCAAGGGTAAATTAACAATACACAAACAAGCCCTCTTCGTGACCGTTTATGTTCTAAACGAAATGTTTTCTAGGCTCATACCAAACATTTATCGAATAAACCCCATAATTATCATAATTATTTTCCATTCATATTTTTCCATTTACTTGCTACGAGTCGTAAATAGCGGTAGTCATGTGTGAATGTGAACGAAGCAAAAACAGACATGACACAAATATAATAGTGGTTAGGTTAAGTATTACATTCGTAGATGCTCATCGAACACATATTTGTTTTCACATGTACATAGTAGTACGATTTAAAACGTACCGCGCTGAATATTACAACGCCGTAATACTTATTCCACTAAATTATTCAGAGCAACCGTTCGCCAATTACGTCGGCGCTAGAGCCATGTGTTTAAGCACACTGTATACAATTTCCCACAGTTGTTTTTATTTGGCTCGTGTAAGTGTGTTGTAAATCCGTGAGAACAGTATGCTTGCAAACAAGAGCGAGCTAATAACAGGTTATGCAATAAAATGAACACGAACTAAACCGCAGAGCGCGACTCCGATGAAATTAATTGAGTAATTATGGTTGACTTCGAAATTTCACCGGCCTACGTAAACGTAGGGAGGTTGGGTAAAATTAGACAGCACGGAAATGAGACCGATGTGTCTAGACTGAAGGCACTCGGATTAAATTGGATCATTATTACAATAAACGAATAAACTGAACGCTACGGTATTTTTTGAAAACATTATTTGGACTTGTTTAACGATTGCCGAAAATAGCCGTGTTCAACCCACACCCTACAACAAACAAGTACAATTAGCTAAATATTTGGAGACGAAAAAAAAAACAACGAATTAGGAACTTCGCTTTTCTTCATTCTAGAAATGATTTACCTTGTTTCAGCAACTAGAGAGTTTTAATTATTGACGATGTCGCAACACTTACCTACATTTCTAACAAACTGGACTATTGACTATTATGTAATATCACGTACCCGAGCAGTGGTGGCCCAGTGGTAACAGCCCCGACTTACGAGTTGTAGGTCATGGGTTCGATCCTAGTCAGGCGCGTTACTCTGCGTAATTTATTTCATTACCACTGCTCTCAAACTGTGAAGGCAACATCGTGAGGAAACCGGTATATCCTAGAACCAAAAGTTCAAAGACATGTGACGTAACCAACCTGCATTGGGCCCGCGTGGAGGATTACAGCCCACTCCCAAAAAAGAGAGGCCTGTGTCCCAGCAGTGGGAACATTATAGGCTGATTATGTACGCACCTGAAACAAAATATTTTTTTATTAAATAGGGTTCGTTTGATGAGGATAAATAAGATTATATTTTTTCCCAAGTTCCCAACGCTGGCTACGTTGAATAAGCGTGGGAGCGATGGATGAAAAATACTTCAAATAATACGGTAGATAATTTTATTGGAAACACGAGTACCTATTTTTTTTTTCCATTAAAAAATTATTAGTATCTCCTTTATTATATTTTACAAACTTATAAATTACATTTTTAAATATTTTTTAAAAAATCTGAAAAAAAAAAAACATTTAAAAATATAAAAAATAGTATCCCACCGGTATCGGGAACAGGGTCCAAGCTACCGGCGGTCAGGGCTCCAGAGAGAGTAACCTCCTGACAATGCGAGCCGTGTCCAGAAGTACCGCTTTCTGAATCAAGCCCTTGATCCAGCTGCCCAACGAGGGCCTCCTCAGGTGTTTGTCGAGGCTCTTGGCTATTAAGCCATTGGCTGTCACGACTATCGGCACAATGATTGCTGAGTCCACATCCCACATGTCGACAACCTCGCGATAAATTATTATTATTATTTCAAAAATTGTAGTACAGTCTGTTACAATAAATATTATTTACAATCTATGGATAAATCATAAATTGTAACGAATACTAGATGTGGCGTCCTAGCTAGTTACATGGTAACCTGTATTAAGGTTCGCCAGCCCAGGCTCGCACAAAAGGAGTACAAAATTTAAATAGAGACTGCTTAGGACTTTATGGTACAAACGTAAGTTACTTATACTAAGTGTGTGAAGTGTTAGCATTTGTGTGTTTTTTGTAGTGTAGATGAGTTGTATATGTGTTAAGTGATGTAGCTGCTAAAATACATCCAAATTGGCTCCAAATTTACCTATAACTTGAAACATTTTAATCGAATTGAAACTTAGTCAATATTTTGCATTCATTGGTTTCTGTAGACCGAAATTATAATATTGAAATTCAGCAAAACATTGGCTCTTCTATTTAGTGAGTGAACTTTACTAGGATTGTGAATACTTGTGCTGATTCAAAATCCTAGGTGAATTCTACATGGCGAAAAAAGAAAGTAAGCAAATTATTTAATTTGTGACACGCACAGAAAATACAAACATAACAAAAAACATTGAAACTAACAAGATCATGAATACAAAAAAAAGAAAGAGCTGTGTGTGCGAGGCCAAAAAAGCTCTTAACCGAGCATGGTGCCGCGTTAGGTACCTACCTAAGTGTCATGAACTTCACCAAGCAAGTTCTTTGGGGAAAATCTTTTATGTTGTCGAAAGCACGTATTACAGTTTTCCGCCAGCATGTTGCCTGCCACATGGATAACTCTTCCGTCAGCGTTCATTAGTTCCTCCCGAATGCAGGTATCAGGGCCCGCAGGACCATGTTATATGTTTGCCATTTGCCGTTCAAGGTAGCCACGTGGAAAAACTTTTGTGAGGTTGGATTTACAACTTACAACCAAACCCAATAACCTAAGACAGATCGCTACTGATGATAGACAGTACAATTCTATCTGTCCCTGTCAAACAAATAGCTGTCAACACGTTATGGGGTCGCATACTTTGCATTATCGGGACGTTAAAACCAGAGATGCCTAGGGTTTTCTATCTCCAGTACGGCAAAATTGGAGATGATAAGTTACTGGGTTCGGCCGATTGACTTCTGTTTTTAGAATTTCTTATTACCTAAACCTATGTTACTACTGCAGCTTGACAAATGTACACAACAAGCAAGATTACAGCAATACTACAATCAGTTAACAGTAGTTATAACATTTTCCGTCTTGCAGAATCTTTAGTAATGTTAGATCCAATAATTAATCTGCGTTATTGGGCTTAACATGATCATCATACATCACATGGGTGTTGCCACAAACTAACTGGAGTTGCAAGAAACCAAATTATAAAACAAAGGAGAAGAACGACTCCAAAAAGTAATTTCCCTCGGGATCATTAGGCACCAAACAAATTCTTATAAAAATTATACATCGCAGTTTTACATAATTGAATAAGAACTTAATTATATTTAGGGAAACAAAATCTCTATAATTAAGATTTTGTAGGTGTTATTACACCTACAAAATATATTATTGCGCTGGAAAATAATTGATGATCATTAATTTATTGAAGATTCATCTTTATCGCTGCTTCCTTATTAAGTTATCACGCCTTCTGTAAGTAGTTATCTATCTATCGAAGCTGAACTCCCAATCAACCAATGTCTATTTTATAAAAACAATATATGTAATCAATTAGAAATTCAATCTTCTTGTATGTGTTATATAACGGCGTTATTTTTATTCATCACTTTGATACAACATTATTCTTCTTCACAAAAACAATTTGATAGATAACCGGGCACGACTGCTCGAGGTGCCCGAAGCAACTGACCTTTCCAACCGCTAGAATATAAAAAGTGTGTTACGCCCAACTCGTCTCGCCAAATAAGGAACATGTACAGTTACATGTTCCATCCCGATTACTGTAAATAACATTAATCTTAGTTATCAGTGCCAGTGCACGGATCTAATGTTCTATCTGCTTACGCGAGGCAAACTAATTTATACGCGGAAATCAGAAAAGTACAGTTTGACGTGGCCTTTTCCAGGAAACTTTTGTAATTCTGTTTTTCAAATTTGGGCTTTGAACTTTATTAGCAAATAATAATTTTAAAAACTCTGTAGTTTGAAATATACCGCAGTTGTAGATTTAACTATGTACTCACCCACGGCACAACACGGTGACAGTATTTTGCGTGCAAAGGCCTGTTTTTTAACGATTGTGATCGGTTTTAGATAGGTTATTTACAAAAAAAACTTACGGAAAAAAACAGTTGGCCAGTACGTTTTACTTCTACACTAAGCTTATCTCTTTGGAAAAAAGTTCAAGACTGCAATATTTTTGTTTTCTGTAAAATTGCCTTCTTTACCTCTTATATTTTCGGAGTATTTTTTATTTATTTCAAAAATTATACGTATTATTTGGCGAAACTCCTGTTCTTTTTTATTTCGCTACACTACCTACTATGCCTAATCGTTGAACAGGAAAAAACAAAAAAATATGTAATCTGTAAATTAAAGATTAAATCTGCACGTAGGTAGACCCGTTTTACTAACCATTATTATTTTTGGTACTTTTACAGTACCTACACATATATTTGAAGGACATCAACCTATACTCACAGAGTAACCTAAACATAAATATTTGTTTGGCTACAAATATAAATGATTCTTGCTTAACATGACAAAATAACATGTTTGACGTGTAACTGTACAAGTGATTGTATTAACCTTTACACGACTAGGTAGGTATATGAAAATTAATTACATAAATGTGTCTGCAGACTAGGTTCTGCATAATATTAAATGCAATTTAACGATAGATCTGATAAGTATCCGGTATATGTGCATGTGAAAACTTCAAAGATCATCGAGAAGAAGTAGGTAGGTTACTACCTAATAACAACATCACGCCAGTATTCCCAGAAGGATTAGGCAGAGGTATACCTAAAGCTACACCGACATTTCGCCTGTTATGTTTAAGTGTCATGTAATAAGGGGCGAGCCTATTGCCATCAACCGGGCACAATTACAGGCTCCGGGCTGTTACTGAGAAATTCGTGTCCTTCACAACACTATCATCACCTTTAATGACTTCATGAAAATCAATTTTGAAAACGCAAATAAATGGTCAAGAAATAGTAACTAAGATTTAAAAAATAGTCGACATATGATTCCGAAGATATAGCTATAAGTAAGTGAGGATTGTAGGGTGAACGTCTCCACAGAATCCTCACCTCAGTGCAAGCAAACGACTGGGAGTATCGACTTGGTTTCATTTCCGAAAAATAGTCGTTTCGCTATGCCAAATCTCGAAAATAGTCATTATGGCATTCCAAAAATATAAAGGTGAGTGAAGATTGCGTGGTAAGGCTTTCTCTCCACAATTCTCATTTGGTGGCAAAAACTAGTCAAGAATTAGACGTCTCCAACCATGATAATTTCGACCTGGTTTACTGTGTAGAAGTATTTTAAACTTCCATGTAAAATTCTACATACATTTTCGAGTCGAGCACAGAAATTCCAGATAGAAAAACTCAATAACACTTTGCCCGATCCAGAACCTCATGCTCTGTAGACTCAGCACTACCTAATCCTTAGGAGTTAGTTACTGCGCAGGCCACGTCCTATAAAAAATAATCAAATGCTAAGAAGAACTTAAATCTTCCAAATATGGTATTTGCCGATTAGGTACAGCTACTCTCTGCACCTCATTAACCCAGTTCGTCCATTTATGGCGTCAATAGCATAACAACTTTTGAAGAAATTCTTGCTATTTTGTTTCCGACATTACCTACATACACCTCACCAAAAATAGTCATCGCTTGAACTCTCAGATCACGATCGACAACATAATGCGATTTTGTGCTTTTTATCCTCGTAACCAACTCATACAAATTATCTTGAATAATAATGACAACGCTGTATATTACCCAGCAAATCAAGATATACTATTTTTAAAGGGACTACAGGACCTAAACGCAAGTATTATAATGCCTAAAAGTATGATCCACTGCAGTAAACAAAAAAATATAAAAATATATGATATTCTTCAGGCTATATTCTAGTTATGATAGTGTGTTGAAAACATAATACATCTAATTTGATACGATAGAAAACATCACGAAGATGCCTCTAAAAACTTATTTTAACGAATTAAAAACCATACTTATATAACACAATTATTCAGATTGTTTGTCAGATTATTCTACAAGCAACATATTAACGTAATAGTGGTTTATTTTTTTAGTCCATTCAATATATTTTTTTAAATAGATAATTGCTTCATATTTTGCAACAAATGACCAGTTGTGATCGCGCTTCTCTTATCTATGCGACTGCATAGAAAAGAAAGACAGTGACCGCGCTTTTGCTCTTGTAAGCCTCCTAATGAGCAGGCGATTAATATGATAGATTATCTCTTAACGACTTCAACCAAATTAACTTTTAGAACTAGTCATGATCTTTCAAAAACAAAAACACGACCCCAACCTTTTCTAAACCTAACTCCTTTCTCTATCATACGTATCCGGCATTAACCGCCAGAAGGCATCTGACAAGGATGACGCGGTGACGTCACTGCATGCTCCATCGATGACTTCACCTCAGCATGTAAACACATTGGAAGCTAATGGCAGCAGCCTTTTATTATTCAATTGTTCAACTTTACCATTTTGCAGAACCTTGGCAGATTAGTTCAGTTTTGAGGTTTCTGCACTGTCGCTTAGTGATGCAGCTATGTGCAATAGGATGTAACGATGTGCCAAATGTTTAGTTTCAAGGAATCTTCACAGAGAACTTGACATAACTCAAATACGGAATGTTTTTAGGGTTATCTTATTTCATATGGGAAAATGTCTGCAAATTATTTGTAACTATCTGTTGTCCGCGATTTCGTCTGCGATCCAGAATGACAAGTACCTTATGTCCTAACCCAGGTCATGGTCTAACATGTACTAATTTCATCCAAATCCGTTCAGCCTTTTTGGCGTGAAAGCGAAACAAGCAAACAAACTTACTTTCACATTTATAATATTAGTTAGGATCTAAGCTTTGGTTCTTAGGCACATACGCATGAGCAGAGCTGTTGGACTTCATGACTGTCTAGGTACATTGTTGATGTCCATTTGGATGCACTTATTGTTTCATGAATTAACCAACTTTGGCCTTATAACCTCTACAACCGTTAAGTGGGTAACGTTGTATCTAAGAACGAATTTACAGGCCTTTAGAAGTAATACGAATGTTAAGTAAACATTAACGCTAATAGCTTTACATATATAAGTAACATACATTTAAGATGGCTTAAAAAGGTCACTGATTTCATTATCTTGCATTTTCTTATTGCATGAGTAATAGTCCTTGACCTTGTCAAAGACATGCCAACTTTAATAACCCTACTAAATCGTACTCGCATAGAATCAATAATTTTCTAACCAAGTTCTAAAAACACATTTTATCGGTAAATTTCGAACGTATAACACATATTGTCTAGACTAGATTCTATCCTACTAAACGAGCACTATAGAAGCTTTTTCTAACATTCACGGTTTTTCGACAAATTGAACAATAGTGTTTTAAGAAATTCTGGTGGATCGGACTCATTCTTAGTTGTTCTTTACAAGATTTAACCAAAGGATCTCCTTTCTAATAACCCTACAGTTAAAGTATGTTGTTCTCTAGATTTCTCTAATCAAGGACGTGACGGGTTCATGCCACAACCGGTCCCACACAGCTCATTCCAAGACAGGCCACATCACGTCCGCACCAGAGTATTAAACATTATATAACTCATCATAAACTACTAATGTAACTACGCAATCATCACAAACGAAACGTTGCCGAAAACCAAGCCATTAGACATACTCCGGCAGAATATACGTACAAGTTGAGTAGATAATAATCAAAATTTAATTATGGCTTATATCCACGAGGCACGCGGCCATTAATTGGCTTGTGTCGAAATAATTACTGGAGGGGTTGAGGGGGCAAGGCGAAATCTCGCGACCTTGCGGCTACCTTCCGTCTTCCGTTTTCACACAACAGTAACGTATTATATTTTCTGATAAGTGTATGCTTAACAGGCTTCGGCCGACCAACTGACGAAGATTTATTTCTATGGACAAGCTGCGTAAAAGGAGAAGTTACAAAGAATCAAGAGGCATCCTTCGAAACGTAAATATTAAAGGTAAAAACATAATGCATGTTTGAACATAATGACAGTAAACATTACCTTTGAAAATTGATGCCACTTTTCAGAATAAAAGCTCCGAATTTCAATTAAAAGCGTAATTTTGATGAGCACAAAAAGGCAAACATGACGCATACAAAAAATATTGCTACTTTAATAGCTAGTCAGTTTTAGCACGATCAGCGCCGTTGCAAAAGAAACAACGGTTCGCTTTTTATTTTAATTAATTTTGCTTGTGGCAACGTGAATGGTACATGTGCATAAATAAAAATAAATAAAAAAGTTGGTACGATATCTATGCACGCTATTCTGCACTCAGATCTCTTCCATTTTTTAATATAACAAATGACTCGGTTTTAATATTAATGTAGATTTTAGAGAATTAATTAGAAAGACAAGTGATACAGACACCTGCCATCTAATCTCTTCACCACCCTTGGTTGACTGGTAGAGAATGCCTAAGGCATTAAGTCCGCCTTTGTACCTTTTTGAGTTCGAAACGTTTAAATAAATCCATAAATAAGTATTTGGCGAACGTCATTATCACTGTAATCGATATTGATAGTTAACGTAGAGAGCTAATGCACCGTACCGAGACATAACACAATTAGTCAAATCACAACAATTAATATTGTGTCGAGTAAAGGTAGCTTATAATATTAGCAATCCGGAATTTATTCCGGCTTTGCACACTTGGGTACCAATCAAAGATGACGTAGCATTAAAAGTAAGTATAGTCAAATAAGTTTCCATTGTATTTTATATTTTTTGTAGACGACACTGAAAACATGTTTTCGGCGACCAAGGTTGTCCATTTATGAACATTAAAAGTAGTGACGAAGACGATTATATATATTTATTAAAGGCCAGTGCATAGACAGAACAGGTTAGATCATTTTAGCTCCTGCGCAGATACACATAAAATTATAGCTCAACAACCGGTCGGCCCTGCTAGATTCCCAGTTTATCTAGTCGCGGTGAGCCAAGAGATATATTAAGAAATTAATACTCCTCAGTGGTATACCAACCTCTCCTAGTACCGACGTCGTGACGAGCGTCATACATTTACTTATTTGCGGCGCCATTTTCACGTTTAAGTACTTAATATACTTTTGTTTCCTTAACTTTTTTGCTTGGTACGGTAGAGAAATGGTTGTTGGCCATTCTGTTCCTAAAGCTAAGTACTTTCATCGATGCTCAGAAGTCCATTTCTTACTTCCACAAAAGTTTCGAAATAGTGTTTGAGAGCGTATCGTAAACTAACTTATGAAGTGTTCTTCCTCAAATAGTTCTAAGTTTGACCAGGATCCCAATGGACCTTCAACACAATACGGATAGCAAAGGTTTGCCCTCAAGGGGACTTGCAACATGTTTACTTATGAAATAAACAACGAAAGTCTTTCTTTCTAACCCAAACTACAAACACAAGCTTTATTAAGGTTTTATTTAAAACATTTGCAATAAGGCAAAATACTTCCTGAAAGACATGGGTCAGTAAATACATTACGCTGTGAAAGAGTTCACTCACTACAAAAAGAGGCTGTTTATGGCAAGCCAATTTGTACAAGGACAGTTTCAAGAGATTCCTCGCTATTGGTTTACGAGTTCGTGGTTCAGAAAAATGCAGGTTATATTTTTTGCTCTCGAAACGTTCCGTGTGTTCAATATTACCTACGAATTGTTCAGATACTGAGAGGCGGAGCGTATTTATGTAGCATGTAATATTGAAGAATGCAATACCTACCTAGGCGAAAATAACAGTTCACTTCTAAAAGCTTACGGAAAGGGGGTAGTACATTGGGCACAATCATGTTACAATCTTTTTCCAGAATAGCACCTTCCAGTTGAGTTTAATTCTCCTTGTGCACCTTTCTTGCACTCCACATAGCTTGCGAGTATGCCATACACCAGCAAGTACATCAACAGGAAATTAAGTGGAGAACGAGACAAGATTACTACAAACTATGAAAGACTAATAGAGCTTGGATGTCAAGTGATTGCTATACAATTTATACACCATTAGCACTTATGGCAATTTTGACACAGCGGCCTCGCCAGCACAATCGCTGCGGAGAGCCGAGTGCCGAGTACCGACGACAAATCTTGTCGCAATGTTCGCATCATTGATAATTGTGTTGTAATCTTATTATGTTGCTTACCCACGGGTTAAAAGCTATCAAGATTGAAGAATTCTTCTTGAGAATGAGTATTGTTCATTTTAAAGGTTGTGAAGGAATACTATAGACCCCCATTGTTACGTGCCTTCAATGGGTTTCTTAAAACAGAGTTTAATTATATTTATCACTGCGACCATTCAACTTCAGATGTGGCAAGAAATATTAAGTGGAAGGATACAGGTTAGTCAATCATAAACAAAATGGATAGTTGTGCTAAAGGTTTTATTAACTACTTCAGGGAAGAAACCGTATAAGAAAACTGCTAGCTGTTCTAATTCCCTGAAATCTTTGTAGCTGTAAAAGATTTCTCTAGTACTCGTACCTTTTAGCAAAACATTCCAAGTGGCGGCCTTTAACACTCGTTTTATTCGAGCCGAGTCGGGGCGCAGCTTCTTTGATAGCTCGTTATATGGAACAAAGGCAAACGCAACATCAAACGAGGTATTTCTTTACGCTGTGACATTTTAATAACGGTTCCCCAATTGGTTTCCCATTTTATTGTTAACGTCAAATTAACAATGGTTGGTTGTCGAGCGATAAATTGTTTCAATTGCGCACTTTAGGTTCACAGTTTCAATTACCTGGACGACATAGATGCTCTACATTGCACAGAATTTCTGGACAGCTGAGATTGTGCGACACCCATTTATGTATTTTATCATGCTTGGCCTCTAAACACTGTACATCGATTGGGTTATCCAATGCATGGAAAACTCTTTTAGCTCAAGACCCAGTCCCCTTCTAGCCCGTATGGTTTTTATCTTGGAACAAGTTATACGAGACCATTAAAGATGTTTCGTACTAGACCTGACCAGCCTTTAATCCCTTTTTAATGTAAACGAGCTAATACGTAAATGTAACGAGCAATTGGAAGCTAGCAAAGTCATTTGCCATGTAATGGAGACTCATTGGCCTCTGCAAACCAGTTCGATGGACGCGCGAACACAAACAGGATTCGCGGTCTGCGCCTTCCTTACTCGACGATTACGAAATAATTACATGAACACGTTAAAATAGTCAACTTATATAAACAAACTATCACACTGTACTGTCTTTTAATATGTGTTTTTAACGTAGACTAGTGCTCAAGTGACCTACCTTCTAATTTAACAAAGCTACTTGGCATCACTGCGTCCGCCAGGGGCATTGTGTCCGATCAGTCACGGTCTCGTTCATGATCGCACGAATAAGCTCGCTCTACCGGACGGACCGAGATCATGTTTCACAGTCATATTTCGTGATGAGAATGACGAAACGAGGAAGTTTCGTGAGAGTCTGCAGCGCGTTACTATCGCATCATCTAGATGTGGTGGAAAAGTTGCCATAACACTTATCGATGTGAGCAGCTGGATATATTATCTGTGGTGCCGAATCTGACACGATCGCGATAGCACGTCTAGACTCGGAGGTGGAGCTCCCTCGCGCCACAGTCCCGTTAGCCGGATGCCGCAGCGCCCGCTTGTTATGCAACTGATGTGTCCCTCGTTTGCCGCACCGACCGCGACGCGGATCGTGCGTCGGCGGCGAGCCGGCCGCGCATGCGCTCGCAACAATACAAATTTTATAATCCAATTACTTTATAACTCACCGTTAACTACTTTAATGTATTCGTCAACTGCATAGGTAATGGTTTATGCAGTTGACGGTCATAAAAACGTCTGCAAACGATTGGCTTCATATTAAATTACATGTTTGAACACACCTCCATTCTACAACCCCAAAACACATACATAATTATTTAAGATAAGCAAAAGTACCTTACACACACACAGACTACTTAATAGTAAAACGTGAGTAAAGAGTAAAGTTATAGCAAGTATAAGGTCAACTTTGCTTGCATTTATCAACCGTTAAAATCTTCTGGCGCTACCACCACTACCAACAGAAGTTCTCTTCTTTCAAATTATTTTAGAGTTCTGAATATTTCTGTTCTACCATAAACTTTTTCTACTCCTAATTCTTTTCTTTCCCTTTCGTTCACGCTGCTTAAAGTTACAAAGTTGTAAGTTATGATTAAAGTCTGCTTAACCATAAATTTTTAGACGTTAAAACGTATGTTAACTTTAGTAACGTTTACTAACTTCTTCGTTTACGACTTTCTTTTTAAAGTAATTTTTGTGAGATCTGGGAACGATTTTAATGCCGATGTTTTTTTTAATTTCTTGCTGTCTGAATGTATGTTCCTAATCACGCAAAAACTACTGGAAAGATTTTGTACAAATTTTGCAAAGATATTCCCTATAAGTCTGGGCAGTATATTAGGCTATATTATTATATTACCACGCTTCTCGCTATGGGCAATGAGCAATATTGCTTTATGTTCGTATTCTTCTACAGTTTACCCCAAATTATGAAAACACGAGGCAAAAGGTTGGAATATTGTAGATTTTTACAGATTTAACCTTTTAAACGATTATCATCACGCTATACGTTTAGAGCCATCCAAAAGCGCGTTGGGTGGATGATATCTTCAAAGTTGCGGGAACACCTGGATGAGGGACGCACGGAACCGGGAAGTATGGCAGAAAAAGGGGAGGCCTATTAACCCAGCAGTGGGTGATTCCGGGCTGAAATGATGATGTTGATGATGATACCTTTATGGAGCTAATCAGTCAATCAACTAGGCCACTCAGAAAGAATTGCGAAAAAAGTTTTTATGTATGAGAGATTGGCCAGTTATAGTCGTCTTTACAATCTAAAATCTACTGATTTAATATTATTTTAGTGATGGCTGTTCGTCAGGCAGGAATAATCTGTAAGAATGCATAAGTCAGTGTACTTATCAGTGTTGTGCAATTAGGTAGTTTGTAAATAGGGGAATGCAGGTATTCATTAATTAAAAAAGAAAATTTTCGCAAGCTATGGGATATTACAACCGAAGGCTGCGGGTGTCGCCCGAGCTGTTTGTGTTGTGTCGCGGGAAACTGTACGTCGCTTGCTCCCGCGTCACCAGTCCTATACTTCTAAACTCTCTTCATATTTTTGCTGCTAAGACCATAATTAAAAACGTAGGAAACTTTTTATAAAAACGTGGGTGTCATTTTAGTATATTGTGGTGTCTTACGAGTTCCACGCGAACGAAGTCGCGGGCAGAAATTAAAATTAAAAAATTAGGCACTAGTAATTAAATAAACACGAAGAAAGCAAAACCATGGGCTTTAAAAAAAAAAAAAAAACACCAAGCTAGACTGCTTGACTAACATGGAATAAATAGATGGAGGTGAACATCCGGTGTTACCATAAAAGTGGCATCAGCTGTCGATGGAAATGGAATTAATAAGTTTAGTTTAAACCTTATTAGTAGGTAAAGGATTCTTAAAGCGTACAGAGAATAACGATAATATATTTCACGACACTGGCTTTGGGGTCTGAAGTGCAGCGCTTGAGTACCAGTCCACCACTGTATCATGAAGTGACGGAAGATAAGAAGAGTCAAAATAGGTGACCTAAGAGACTTGCATACAGTTTTTTTACCACATCTCGCAGGTTCGAGGTTTGAGGTTTGAGTAGGTTTACACCAGATCCAGCTCAAATAACTATTTTGTCAAGCTGTAGAAGAAACTACGCTAGAAATATTTTATAATCCGAACAACCCTTTGATCTTACAGTGAGTGATAATACGTGCCAGCACCAATGACGCTGCTATTGTTAATTGTAAAAATAGCGGTTTTCTTAGCCAATGAAATCGATAACATCAAAATACTTACGTGGATTGCAATTAAAAGAAAATGAGAACATTTCTCCGTGTAGCGGCAAATAATGCGCGTGTACTGATGGGGACGCGCTCCTTCCGTGAGAGATAGCCTGATATCTGCAGCAGCAGATAGATAGCTGCCAGATTATCGACTCACGGAGCAATTTGTGGGGATTTGCCTCAAGATCTCCACAGAATATAAAAACCGGCGTCCTTCATTAGAGTGTAAATACTGAATTTGCAAGTAAGTTGAACTCTACCGGTATATTTTAACAAAGTTCGACTATAGGTGAGAAGTGGGCTACTGATCACAGTTTGATTCGCAGTTTTAAAATGTCGTCGATTTAGGCTTTGTTAAGTGAGTTATTCCTACTACGAGGGCGACGCTGAAAGTTTTTAGAACTGGCCACTTGTAAACCATATAATAAAAAATAAGTTCAAATTTTGAAAATGGAACTCTTTGCCAATATTATTGTGTATTTATTCATTTGTCATTTGTTTACGATTTGGCGGAAAATTGAAAATTGTCTGTGTCACGTCAGCATGAATTTAAAGCGAGAAAATTTTCGTACAATGATTTTTTATGACTTTCATTTAAGTCAACAAGTTAGACTTCGATTGGCCTTTCACGATGAAGCCCCATCTCGTGCCACTGTTTACAATTGGTTTAATGAGTTTAAACGTGGTCGCACTAATCTCACCGATCTTCTGTGTGAGGGACGGCCTTCTACGGCGACGATTAAAGATAACCACAGTGTTGTGCGGCGTATGATATAGACTGACAAAAGAATGACTTATCAGCAGATTCGGACAAGCTTAGGCATCGGTATGAGTCAAGTGCACAAAATCCTCCATGAATATTTAGCGGTCAGGAAGCTTTGTGCTCGGTGGATACCTCATAATTTGACAGAGGCCCAAAAACTCCGTCGTGTTGGTTGGTGTCGTGAAAAGGTTCACAGATTTAACGGAGGTGACTCAAATGCTGTGTTCGACATACTTACGGGTGACGAAAGCTGGATTTATTGTTATGATCCTGAAACTAAGAGACAGTCTGCTGTCTGGGTGTTTCCTTCCGAGGAGTTGCCAACTAAAGTGAAGAGAGGTCGAAGCGTGGGAATAAATATGGTGGCGTCGTTCTTCGAAAGGGCAGGTCATTACGCAACAATTGTTTTAGAGGATCGAAAAACAGTTACTACGGAGTGTTCCACTAACAATTGTTTGCCTTGGAAAAGTTCGGGAGAAACGACCTCGCAGTAGGATCCTCCTTCGCCACGACAACGCCTCGTCGCACACCACCAAGCAAACAATCGACTAATTGGCGACGTCACACTTGGAATTACTGGGTCACCCGCCCTATAGCCCCGACCTCGCACCTTGCGATTTTTATTTATTTCCGAAAATAAAAGAAAAACTGCGAGGAAAACGTTTTATGGACGCCGAGGAAAATGCCGTTGAAGATACCCCTAAGGACGAGTGGGTAAAGTGCTTTTCTCAGTGGTTCCATCGGATGCGGCGATGTGTTGATATAAATGGACACTATTTTGAAAAGATATAAGAAAATTAATAACTTGTTTTTGATTTTCTAAGAACTTTCAGTGTCACCCTCGTATTAAAGTTGGCTACTGTTCTGAGAATTGTATGGGCATCTCATCTTGGGTCATAAGGTGGACACAGTAGATTTTTTTTTTTTTTTTTGAGATTATCTTGAAAACAGCACTCCATAATCCACATGCACCAAGGTAGCAGGATCCAAACTAACGGAGATAAGGGAAGCATGCCATCATTGTAGAATATTGGATTCACTGTTTTATTGGATTCAGTGTTTAAGACTTAGGTTTTCAATCAATCACTCTTTCAGTGAAAGGTCAATGAGTCTAATTTTATGGGAATACACTTTATATTGCAAGTAGGTATATGATAATGAAGTCATCAAAATGTATAAAAGTAAAGGAAAATTTAAAAAGTAATACATTGTCAATTACTTGAATTTCTTGCATTACATAATAGGAGGTTTTGATCTTAATTAACAACATTGTTGATCAATGTTAAATAAAAAGGATGTATTTATTATTTGCCAGAAGTTTTTGTTTTAACAGGAATTCATCTGTTTTGTTGTGTTTTAACCAACTTCAAAAAGGAGGTTCTCTCAATTTGTTTGTTTATATTATTTTGCCTTTATTCACAAATTGACACTAGAGATCAAATCCTGCAAAATAATATTTAGCAACAAAGCTAAGCAAACGCTGCATATTTTTTCTCTTGCATTTACTTAACAGGGTGACAAGTAATTTGACGTGTTCCTTCCACCACATGATAGTGTACACTTGCATCAAAATGTACAGGGTGAATTCCCTGTACATTTTGATGCAAGTTTACATCATTTGAAAATTTTGCTCAAAACCTTTCAGTTTGATTTTAATGATGTCTAAATAAAAATGGTTGTGACTATTTGAACTTTAAAAACGTAATTTTTAGTTTGGATACTATGGATACTAATATATTTTTCCACATTCCTCTTACAGCTGACAGGCAGCATCGCTCAGTGCCAAAAGACAATCATATTGATGTTGACATAGTTATTTTATTTAATGGCGCTATTCCATTCAAATTCATATAATGACAAAAACAAACAATAATAATAATTATGTTGTTTAAAAAGTTATTAATTTTGAGCTATAACTGTTCTTTTATTGTCTCCAGTGATGTTTGAAGATTAATTATTGTTCATAGTGTTTGCACACACAGGGCAAATATCAAAACATTTTTTACGACAGCTGGGTTCATTTGAATCCTCAAATTTTGGGGAAAAGTTACCTAAATATGAAATGTGAACAATTGATTATGTTGACATTTGTATAACTAAATTTACCTATATTTCACTTTACCTATATTTCACTTTACCTATATTTCACCGAGCATAATGTATCCTATTCGCAAAGCTCCAGTGGGAGGTAAGTAGTCACAAGTTACATTAATAACAAAAGAAAAAGAGAAGCTACTGCCATCAACTTAGTTGTTATAAACAGCTTAATTTCATATCAATTCTGTTAAGGTGCCTGTTAAACATCCAGAAATAATATAAGTAATTAAAAAGATAGGTTTTTGTTCAAAAAGTAGGTATTTTAACAATCAAACTTTTGGAAAGTTTAATATGATTGTGCTACAAAGTCTACTGAATAAAAAGCATGTAGATTTTTAAGCAAATTAGTTTTAATGAAGACAAATTGAAAGTAAACAAAAGTAGTAAAACAAGCTTGTGTGACATAAACATGCATAAAGCCATGCAAATAGCAACACAGACGGCGCTAGGTAGCACCGCGACGAGCGTAGGCGGCAAGGTTCCTCTCGTCTCTTACCTTGCGGGATCGGCGGCGCGGGGTCCAGCGGCGTCGCCAGCACCGCTGTCAGCTGCGCCACAGCTTCCACGGCCCACAGCACCCGCCACATGTCCCACAACCACATCACAACACTCCACTATCTCATTATTGGCACAATATTCACACAACTTATCCAATACGAAAGCCTAATTAAACTAATAACTTCTACTGGAACGATCATACTTTGGAAAAAATCATGTCGCAATAAAACCGTTTACTAGCACATTATCGAGCTCTATCTATCACATTATTCTATCACTCTCGAGAAAAGTTTAATAAGAGTGTTATTCAAACAAAGACAGTTACTGCACGTCATAACATTCCTTTGCCTGCGAATTACGAAACAATCTACAACAACGACTCAGTTACCACTAGCTCATACAAAACTCGACTACCTTCACCTTGTGTTGTGTTGACTACTGCTGTGCTCCGCTCGCTCGAATTTGACGTTCAGAAACGAGTGACAGTTCACAATCGAAAAATCGATTCGAAATAATCGATTGTCGAAAATCAAATTTATTAGTTTGCACCTTAGTGCGCACATATGATTAAGACACAAACACAAAAACTTAATCGTTTAAAAACTACTAATTAATACAATTTTTTCTTTGCTTGCATCCACATGGATAATATGGTTCAATTGGTGGTAGATCTTTAGGTCCTAAGTGCATTACGAATTCTGCCATTTTTTCTAAGTACGGTAACTTCATTTCGCGATCCAACGGCATTAAAAAATCAATTGCTGGTTTCCAATGTCCATTAATCAATCTTGCGGGTTGGGAAAATATCCCATCAAAATGTAATCCAAAAGATCCTATTTAATCAATGATAACGTTAGTGACAAAAATATTAAAACCTATAACATAAACATAGTAATGCTTCATATTTACCGTTGCAACTAATGCCCAAGCATATTATGTGGTCGGGACTGGGATTCAGAAGCCACATATTGACCAAACTTATTACAGCTTTTGCTTTGTTGAATCTTGCCTCAGCTGGTCCCTGACTATACATTTTCTAAAAAAGTCTTTACAATTATTAAAAATGTAATAACATAACACCCCTGTAATTCCCCGAAGGGTTAGGATAACCTTAGCATGCACACCCACGTTGCGCCAGTTATGTATAAGTCCCATGTAATATGGGGGCGAGTCTATTGCCATCAAAGGATATACCATGCAAATAGGTATCCAAAGTGAACAGTCAGGAGTGAGCTCGTTGCGGCAGCCAATGAGAACATGTTATTGAAACGATTCGATGTTTCAACAACTTTTCTGTATGGGTCACTCGATGAAGAAATTTTCATGAAACAGCCCGCAGGCTATGATGATGGTTTTGATCGCAACTGTTTGTTGAAGAGAAGCATTTATGGTTTAAAACAGGCTCCAAGGTGTTTGAATTAGCGGATTTTGGTCTATTTCAAAGATATTGAATTCAAAGTTAGTGATGACTCAGAAGAAATAATTTTCTTTCTAGGCGCTTTACTTTGTGTACATTATTCCATAATCGCTATTCTCAAAACGGTGAAGGAAAACATCTTGAGGAAACCAACATGTCCTAGAACCAAAAATTCGAAGACATGTGACATCTATCAACCTGGCCCGCGTGATGGATTACGGCCCACTCCCTCTTACCGAGAGGAGGCCTGTGTATTGGAAACAGTATAACTAAGCTGTTTATGTTTACATAAATATAAAATACTTGCTTTCATTTCAGCTACTTTTATCCATAACGTATCATCAAAATGCATCAAATAATATAAAGTACGCATTTCTGGAGTAATTGATCCAATGTTTAAAGTGGAATTCTTCACTCTTGTGTATCTTATATAAGGTTCGAAACTGTTATACTGATGCACCGTTGTTCTAACATCCACCTGATGGTTTATTCCAACAAATCCCCAAACGGGTGGACAAAATATATTTCTCATGGGTACTTCAGCGATTTTAGCTACTATTGGTAAAATCTCCATTCCTACATCCGAAGTTGCAACAACTATGTTACTTTTATCAATATTGACGTGATTTCTAAGAATTGTGGCGTTATAACATGCAGGCCCTAAATTGGGAAAAATGATGTCCAAGTTTCGTGGACCTGCCGCATTGATCATGAGGGCTAGGTCTTTCATTTTGTTTCTGTTCTCACGCAGCCATTGCCCAATTGGTTTCTTCTCACTGAAAAATGCGTGATGTTCACATGTGATAAAATTGACATGAAATAGAGGCCGGGAGGCGGCAACCCGTTACAGGGCTTTAAATATAAATACAATTTAAAGCCCTGCCAAAGGCTCCCACCACATTTTTACTTACTCAAACGGTTCATGGTCAAGGATTATCAGCATATCTGTACTTGTAAGTGCTATTCCAATTTTGTCAACATATTTCACAACTTTGCCTGGAATATCAGTCAGGACATAGGAACACTCTTTCTCTACATAATTCATAAATGTTTTGGAACAACAAGTATCATACAAGTATATTTTATTTATTATTTTATTCCGACGTGTATACTCTGGAGCCAATAACTCCGAAATCAAATGCATCGCTAATAAGTGGCGAGCGCCAGAAATCGTAACGACAAAATTATTCTTGGGCTCAGTATATACGGGATTTTTGTCTTCCACTACGTCGAGCAAAATATTTTCTAGATGAACCTTCCTTTTAAATTGTAGAATATTGTCTAACAATCCTTCGTATTTCTCAGAAGCAAATAAAGCATCGAAATTGTAATATGAATAACAATAATCCAGAAACTCTGACGCCCCACCAATATAATGTGGTTTGCTGCCCTTCATTAACAATTCTTTCCAAACGATAGGTGACTCCGTATGGTGCCATTTGTTTTTCACGTTGATCTTGCTTAGCCAACTCTAAAACAATTATGATTTTATTTTAAAATCAATTGCATACTACCTTTAGCTATCTACGGCTACAGCTTGCCTTTACTTCATACATGCAGGACGGTGGTGACTGATGGTGACACGCCACATCTTCTTTTACCATTAATACAATTTATTTATGGTTTCTTTTTCAAAATTTGTAACGTACCTTCCAATCTCGCACCGATTTTTGAATACAATTATAAGAAAAGTTTGGAAGTTGTTGAGAAAGATAATCTGCTAGGAGAACGGTTTCCGCGTATGCAACGCATTGTGCCTCACCGGCAATTATAATACGAAATCCCATGATCAGCTAAGCAACGATTATTATACGAAATATAATTCAAAAAATTCTAAATCACCGAATAATTTCGAATAATTTCAACAATCCGTTTGAAACGGTTTGACAACGTGTTGATAAACATTGACAAACAGTAATTGACAATGGGTATTTTTATCAAAAGCGTAATTTGCCAGTAACTTTATATATAGTTACTTATATCATTCAGATTGTAACAGTGTGTAGTTAAAAAAATCTACAACAAGTTGTTATTATAAAGCACGCAACAGTACTCGACTAATAACCGAATTGAAAAGAAAATCGAGAACTTCAAATCGTTTTCTGAACCTTATTTCTAAACGAAACAAAATCTGTCAGAACTCTTGGTTGACCTGCACAGACTTCATAGATATTACGTCTATGTGACCTCCAAAGAGTACTATAATTAGACGGTGACCTCCTTGCCTCCCGTAATATTACTAGACTATTTGCTGCTTACTACCAAAATAAAAGGATATATTCGGTTCTGGGCTACTACAGTACGCGCAAGATAAGTCTTCGCATGTTTGAACTTCAAGAAGTATATATTTCTGCCAGTGCTTTACAGTACGACCAACTTATCTGTGCAATTATTGGTGGCGCTCGCTGATTGGATTTTTTCCGATTTCGGCCGCGCGCTGACTTAGTTTGCGTTTGCGCGCACTTGTAGTAATCACAGACGACGACGACAGTACTACTTAGTCTGTGACGACGACGTAGACCGTATTAGGCATCTCTGTAATCGTCGTTCGCAAGATTTTTTGGCACTGGCAAGGGAAACTCAAATAGGCCACTTTTATTGTAAACGTCAGCTGTCAAACGTCTTGTTTTTGTTTTGAACTTCATTGTTGAGCTTAAATATAGGTTAGGTTTTATTTTCTCGTTATGTTGATAAAAATAAATAATTAACTTAGAAATCTAACATAAAAATAAGTATGGCTAATCGAAACTGGGGTTTTTGTGACTTATTTATCAGCAAGAACTTTGAACATGAGAAATTAAATCTGTTAGAAAAACTTGGTTATAATACAATAGCTATTAATACACACGTTGAAGAACCTTCGAATGAGCCCAAGATAAAGAAAAAGAAAGGAGAAGCCAGAGATAAAAGAGACTATTTGCCTTCGCCAATAGATATTTCAAAAGATTTCACAAAACACACAAAGCTAAATATTTTACAAAGGGTGACTATAGAATTCTCAGACTCTAGTGTTGCTCATAAAGTGAACCAATCAGAGAATTTAAAGAAGTATGACATCATTGCCGTAATACCTAAAACTTTACAAGCATTCCAGTATGCTTGTGGATCTATGGATATAGATATTATAACATTTGAACCGGAAAGTAAGATCCCTTTTAAAATCAGTCGGAAACTGTACTCACAAGCTGTGGAGAGGGGTATATTCTTTGAGATAATGTACTCACCCGCTATAAGAGATTCAACATCAAGGAAGAACATAATCAGTACTGCTCACAATTACCATGCCATTGGGAAGTCAAGAAACATTATTGTTACTAGTGGTGCTGAGAACAACATGCAAGTGAGGGATGTTCATGACGTCATCAACTTGGGATTCATACTTGGACTTAACAGTAATGAGAGTCTTGAAGTAGTGAGGAACAACGCACGAAGAGTTATCCTGAAAGCTGAAGGCAGGAAGTGTGGTAAACACTACATGCTGGTTGACTCAATAAATGAAACAGTCAATAAAATGTCTGAAGATTATATTGCATAGTTTTATTATAAACTGACCCTATTTACAATAATATTTTAATTTGTAAAATTTTTTACTAATTAGTCATCACAGACAGATTACAGTTAGTTTCATCTCTTCTCAAACCTTATTTTAATAATAATATAATTATGATTGCATGGTACTTTTTGGCATAATATCACTAAACATAAAATAATAATTGTTTGATTTCAGTCAGTTGAATTCCTTACAATAAATAAATTAAAACAAAATAGTTAGTGTTTTTGTACTGAAAGAGATGAAACATAACAATACACCTAGTAAGTTTTATTTGCTTGATAATAAACAAACTATGAATGTAAATTATCAACTTATCACTAACTTATTTATAGTTGAATATGGTCAAGGCACTACCACTTATTCACTTAAAAACAAAGTCTGTATTCTTTATCCTCTCCTGTTTTTTGAGTTACTATTGGATTTAGGTGCACTCATCACATACTAGTTTGGTTCTCATTAATACTCTGATAACATGTTGAATACTGGGCCATGTGCACTATATCTACTCTGCCTTGTAACTTAACTTTGTGCATGTAATCAAGGGCTCTGGCCACACTGAGGCCAATCTCGGACGAATCCGCGAATCTTTTATTTGAATGATTAAGCCGTCTTGCGACTATTCGCTTATTCGCAAGTTTCAACAACATCGGCGCGACCGATATTCGTCCCAAAACCCGAGTGCGATTCGCCTTAGTTTGGTCAGAGCTTCAGTATGAACAACTACAAAGCTAGATTTTTTATTCTGAATGAGTGGTGCCTAGCTAGATAGATTCCTCTTTTCTGAACATATTATTTTTAAACACCTACCTATGATACTAAAGGAAACAATCATTTGACTTTTATTTTGTATTTCACAGCAATGGTACCCTATTGCCATTTTATTCTGGTTTCAAATGTTCCACATTATCTTTTTCTACATTTTCAACAGAAGGTGTGTTCTCAGCCGCCACACGCGTTGCATTTAAAGTCGCTTTCGTCTTCGCTTCCTCTGGGAATGTGAACCCATCTGCTACCCACCTGAACCTAAATTAAAGGAACATTCGATTTTAGGCATACACTTTTAGGTAAACCTAATGAGACTGAATAAAAGACCTCTAAATGCAAAAGTGTTACAATGTGTGTAAAAACAAATGTAGAAGCTTTGCATATAGTGGCAGCCAGGAAAAAGCGTTCAGATGAAATGCCAAGCAACTTATGTATATGTTTAAGTGCTACTGCTACTAGGAAATATTAAACTTGTGGGCAGAAATAAAAAGGACCATATCAATTTTTATAATGTATTATTTCAAATGCAATCTCAACGTTAGGTACAAGATAATACAAAATGTATAAAATCCGCACACTAAATATAATTACTCTACTCGCAAACAATCGAGATTCACACATAAGACTTACAGTACATTACAGAATAACGTTGCATATTTTTTTCTTGTGGTGTGTTGTAGTTTATATTAATGATAAATTATAGCACCACGCATTATTTCGTCAACTTTATACATTTAACATTTTAAACACACTACTTAAATTATGTTACTACAATATTATGTGTGATCTAACTCTCCTAAAGTATACTGCAAGTTTGCGCGTTAGTAGCACGTAAATAATGATAGCTGATGAATTCTTCAAAATGGGTTTAATGTTAGAGAATATTATCATTTGTGCGCTGAAGCTCACGAGATAGACTAGAGTATTGGTTAGCCTAAACAAGTAAACCACAATAAATAAAAACATTATTCATATTCATCATCATTGCAGGGTTTATTTGTGTGATGTAAAATTGAGCAACAAAAGCTTACATAAATCTATAAGTAGTTATTCTAGAATAAAACAGTCTTCAATGTCTTTTATAGATAAAAAATCACCGTGTGATAAATTTATGCACAGTGCGAACTAAAAGAAATTGAGACGACATAAAAAAAATGTGGCTTCACATAAAGGGCACCACAGCAGCACATTTATAATTTCATGGCAATAATAATGTTACACAATTGTTGAATTTAAATAATAATAAAACTAATTATTGTAATTCATTCACGAGTCACATTTAGTAATTAAATAGACGTAACGAAATAAAATAAATAATCTCCTGTTCCTAATCATAACTTTAACAAATTCAGTCTCATTGGTAATAAAAGAAATCAAATTTATTCTAGCGAGTCTTTCCTCAAAAACTTTACAATATTATAATTTACAAATAACAATTATGACACAATATGTATGCAATACAATACTAAAATAGGAACCGAAATAAATATAAATAAATTGGTACAAATTAAATGCAATGATCTTACTATGTCTACCATGTTAATCATTATATTGTTGTTTTTTACTTTTTTATTACTTTTTCATTTCTGTCGTAAACACCTAATACATTTTTGTAATTAATTAATTATTTAAACAAATACCTAGCAAATTACCTACATTAAATCAACTTCAAGTGTCCCAAAGTTAAATAAGTAAAATATTTCAGAAGAGGAGACATTATTCTACATCACAATATCTCCATGCTTTTATATTTTCAATTGCATGTCATTAGAATTGAATGAACTAAACATGAACCAAAATTCGTTCAATGCGCTAGTAATAATGATAGAATGATGAACCAGATCTGTGAAGTTATTTCTAAAATACTTATAAAAAACCATCCAATTTCTTATCGCATACGTAATTTGATTAAGCAGCCATACAGGATGGATGTAGCTGCTACATAAGCGCAGGCTATGGTAAAAGTATGATAACTTAGGAACAAAGGATCTCAGGCGCGCGGCCGTTCAGTTGTTGAGGAAAGACACGCAGTGCGCGACCGTGTTGACGTTTTCCACCAACCTGTTGTACAGTTCGCGGCGCACGCTGGCCGTGAACTTGCTGACGAGGCACAGAGTCACCGTGCCCGCGAATATGGCATTGTATAATAGAACGAGTTTGAAGTTTCCCAGCCATTCGATGCGGCCGAACTCACCCAACAAATCGAAGTTCGTTATGCCTGGGGAAAATTAAAAGTACGCTTTACTAATACATTCGAAGATCAGCGATTTACACGCTAGGCTCTAGCGTGAGAAATAAAACCACATTTTCACGAGGAGAATTTCTCGACCACTGATAGGCGAGAATGTCCATACGAGACTTGCTACGCGATTATCGCTCTTCTGTGTAAATTTTGAAAGATGAGGCGATTTTCGACCTTTTACGTGAGAGCTGATGTGAGCATCGTAGGCAGGTATAGCATACGTAGCATGGCCACTATAGAAACGGATGACAAAATGACAGGTTGTAGAAAGACTTCTATGGCGCTATGTCAAAATCCAAGAAAAGAATAACTTTTTGTTAAGACAGTGATTTGTCTTCTCTTCGCAGAGTAGAGAAAGAAGTGGTCATGCTACAATACTCATGCTGTTTACACAAGTCAACATTTTTAACTCTTTTTTAATAGAGGAACTCTGTTTAACACAGCAATAAAACCTCTTTTGACAGTTTTATTCACAAAGAAAACAGCCAGTACGACATACGACAATATAGTAATAAAAAACGTACCCAACATCTTAACAAGCAGCGGATGCGCAGTAGAGTAGACCAGCAGCAGCGTGCAGTGCGCGATGATGCGCGCCAGCGGCGTGCGGCGCGCGCGCGGTTGCAGGCGCAGCGCGCGCAGCGGCGTGCCCAGCCCCGTCAGGGACGCCGCGTACAGGTACACGATGAGGAACGCTTCCAGGACCGCGCCTGCGCAGCCCAGCTTCGAGAGAGACGCTATGCCCAATGTAAATTGCTGGAACGTCCAAATGTATTACTCGTTAAGATTGCATTTACTGAGGTAAATTCGTATTGGTTCACATTTGGGGCAGAATTTTAGTTATATTCAGAAATTGCCTCAATATAGCCTCGACTGGTCATCAAAGATTGTATAAATAACAAATCTGGTTTTAGCTGGTACCAAATATGGTATCAAAAGCAGTCATTGACCCGCCTTCATTTATTTACAGAATATAGTAGGTATTCTCTATTAAAAAACAGAAATAAATCCCGTTAATATCCTAATTCGATAACTATCGTTGTCGTCTACACATCTCCATTATATTATATAAAAAATCAATCGCTGATAGTTAGTCTCGCTAAAACTCGAAATTGGCTCGACGGTTTATGATGCAGCTTTAGTGAGTTGTGTGCGCGCCGGAGAAGGTTACTGTCGTTCCATGCCGCATTAGCTAGTCATGAATGAAAAACGATACATTTTTATAGTTGCTTTCATGGATTACTGACAAATGCTTGCACTGACTGGACAGGTCCACTCAAACCTGTTTGGTTATTTCCTCAAAAGACCATTTCACACACTAATCTACATGGTCCTCACATGATCTGACCAAGATAATGTCTGGACTAATGGACTTTATTGACCTCTGAGTTGCTTCAGTGAAGTAGTCTGATAGGAAACGCCTACCTCATCCAGTTTTTAAAATATTGTTGACGTGTATATTATGAGAACTAAGACCGTTAGCACAAATCTACTTACAGAAATAAAATCATTTATCATTCATGGATGCAGCATGGTATACCAACCCGTGTGCTAAGCGGCAGCGCTTTAATCCCGATGAGCAGTTCGAGCGTATTTTGCAGCACCATGAGCACGGTGATGGTGGTCAGAGCCAGCAGCAGTAGCATCGCCAGCGGGTACACCACGTTGCGCTGCAGGGATGACGTCTTGCGCTGGCTCTCTACTTCCTGGGGAGAGAGGAACGTAGTGTTACTAACATGGTAGTTTTCAGGGTTCATTCAGGTTCCTATATACAGTATTTAACTTTGACGTTTCAAAGAAGGAATCCATACTAATAATATAATTGCGAAAGTAAGTCTGTCTGTCCGTCTGTTACCTTTTCACGCCATAACGGCTGATAGTTACAGGGTAATCTCCAAACTAGAAATAAATATAAAAATCGGCTAAAATACGCGAAACCGCGAGGTGCAGAAAAATCATCACCACCATCAGCCGAAAGACGTACATTGCCGGACACATACCTACCCTGACCCTACGCTACAACGACAACCTCCCTTTAGAACTTTTCGCCCTGTTTATTCTTCTACTTAATAAAATTCATTAATTCACGAATAGACAGAAACCGTACAGCCTAAACCGCTGTCTAAAAGCATGAAACTGTGCACAAGAGTCCCTTGTAAAACGAAGATGAGCACGAAGGAAAGATTTTTGAAAATTCATCCCCTAAAGGGGTTAAATTGTAAAAACTTTCATTCATTTTGTCATTTTAGCCGATGGGAAATACCATCGGGCACACGGCATGTTATGTAGCTTCTATAAAATCGTTCGTTTCGCTGGGGTGTTTATTGCGTCACTTCTTCTTCCCAGCTAAAGCACAAGGATGCAGTGAAGAACAGGCGCTATGAGGGACTGTCTTATGCAATTTCACGTTCAAAAAGTACTGATTCTCAACCTAATTTTAATAAATGACTTGATTTCTATTTTGTAATGTCTCTTACCTTCCTCATAGCCACGATCTTGTGTAGCCTGTCGCTGAGGCCGGCCTGCAAGGCACCGTTCCTCAGTCGCAGCAAGGGAGACTCCTTGCCCAGGCGCACTGAGGCATGCTGGCTGTCCTTCGTTATCGACACATCTGCGTCTAACGGCCCCGATATGTCTCCGCGGTCAGGGTACATGGGCTCGGGGGATATGTAGCCTACTCCTGGGGAGTAAGAAACGATTTTAATGTAGGACACAACGATACAACTTTAGGGTTCATCGCAAAACTCGATCACTTCCGGACTACATAGAACGGCTTGGGTTTATACGAACTCAGGCCCTTTATTTACATACATAACATCACGCCTGTAATCCCAGAATAGTTAGGCAGAGGTGTAACCATAGTACACCCACATTTCGCCAGTTATGCTTAAGTCCCATGTAATAGGGGGGCGAGGCTATTGCCACAAACCGGGCACAAATCCAGACTCCGGGAAAAACTCAATAATACTTTGCCCGACCTGAGAATCGAACCCAGGACCTCATCAGCGGCATGGACTGACTGACGACCTCAACGAGGCAGTCAGTCAGTCCTTGCCCTTTATATAGGCGTACATAAACGATTTGAGAGCCCGCGTGCAGTTTTAAATAGTTGGCATTAAAAACTCTAGTGATTCAGAAGTAACCATTGTATTTGGGCTAGCTGTAAAAGCTGTCGCTAAAACCTGCTGTTTTACAACTGGATAAATGTTTTTATAAAGAACTATCATTCATAAAAACTACAGCATAAATCGTTCTACTCCGATACAGGAACACAGAGGCAGGGCTTTAAACATGCACTTGTAACATCTATAATAATATGTCAGTCTTATTCTACACCAGACATTTATCGGTTAAATACCGCTTTTTATATCCGTAAATTATGACTTGTTTTAAAGATAAAAGATAAGATAATATGATGAGATCAAACAGTTAGATAAAAAAAAAACTTTCAAAATAAACAGAAAGGCACACACTACTTGTTCCGTTTGTTTTTGCTTTGCACTTGCACAACTCGTCATTATCCTTAGCAGAGACATTGTGTTTGTGATATTCTCTTTAGATTTCACAAGGCTGCTGGATAAACAAAGTTATTTCGTAATAAAGAGATATTTAGCTGCAGTGTTGTCTAGCTACCTAGATCGTTTTTCTGTATACAGGGTGGCAGGACATCGACGCGCAAACTGAGACCATGAATTCAGCACATGATTCTAGACCCCTTAGCATAGAAATTATACTTAGCGTTTTTAATAATAAAAAAACTGCTGTTTCATAGAAAAGTGCAATACCTACGCTCCACGACCTCATCCCACCTGCCCCCTTTTATCATCGAACATCCAGACGTACTGCTAATTACCATCCATACCTAGTTGCCATTCCACCAATTCGCAATAAGCGCTTCCAAACACCCTTCATAATGCGCACGGCAAAAGATTGGAACTCACAACCTGCATCTGTGTTCCCGAACGCATTCAACCCGAATCTCTTCAAAGTTAGAGTGAACATGCTTCTTCTGGGTAAACTCACTCCATCGTAGACTTTGTCTCTGTCACCTCTGACCTAGACTAGAGTCAAGAGTAAACCCATCTCAAATAAAAAACAAAACCCTGTCAAAATGTACTGCACGGTGTTTTTTTTTTAAAATTGGTAACCGACAGTGGAGTTCAGCAACACTTACTGAATCCATGGTAAGCCCACGTTCGCACGGATTTAAACATATCGCGGTGGGATTTTATCGCACACTGGATTTTCAACGCACTACTTAGCGCCGAGAATTGAAAATCACTCTGTCAATCAATGCACTCTGTTAGATTCTCAACGCTCGGCTCAACACCGAGAGTTGAAAATCCATTGTGCGATAAAATCGGCGGCGATCGCTCGCGTCCGGCCCTGTACGGATCGAGAGGGAATGGAAAGCCGTCACCTCCTTTTGCGAAGCAGTAATGTTTGCGAAGGAGGAGGCGGAGACCGTGAGGGAGAAAGCCTTGCGCCCTCACGCCCCCCTAGTCGCCGCAAGAGACGCGCTGGGCGTTGGGAGTCACCTGCAGATTCCCGGCCACCGTAGGCGCGGACTTGCGGACGGCCAGCAATGGGTAGCTCGCCGTCCGGTAAGGACCAGGCCCGGGTCGACGACATGTCGTGTTCCACGCGCGCCTCAAAAGAAGAGATGTCAGCACTAACTTACGGGGTCCGATAGGGCTGACGCCTCAGGGTCGCGGGAAATTCGAAAGAGAAACCGTGGCCCTGGCACGGGCAACTGAAGGAACACGGGTGGGTTTTAGTCAGTATAAGTCTGACACGCCCGCCCGCTCCACCCAGTGCGGGAGAAGTCATTTGATGATTTCCCACCCAAAACAAAAAAATTGTGTGCGATAAAATTCCGCCACGATATTTTTACGCCCGTGCGAACGTGGGCTAACGGTTGTGTTGTGCGTCGATGTCCCTGGCACGCCGACTACAACATGTCCAAGAATGAATGCACGCCACCAAACACCCCAATTAGAATATTAACAATAATAATATGCATATATACACTGAATTATTACTATTATGTTTAAAAATTGTTTTTATATTCAAATCAAATCAAATCAAAATATTTTATTTCACATAGACCTACATGGGCACTTATGAAACGTCAGATTCTAGGTGCACGGTTCCAATTGGTCGTTTCCCATGGAGAAGAGCCGGCAAGAAACTCCATGGTTACTCTTTTAAAAATATGTCTTTTACAATGTTTTCCAATTACAGTGTTAACAGGTATGGGAGGACAGTGTAGGCCTGTCAACAAGTACCATATGTTAAACAAATAGACAAACAGGCAACTTTATGTGCTCCTGTCGACATTACGCAAACACTCTGTCCGGCCTTTAAATGAACCATCTGGCAGACTTAAGCACAATGTTTTCCCCTTTGAACGCCATAGAACTGTATTTGCCAAACGCCAATTCTACGTTAATAGCATTAAAATGTACAACTTCCTAAACAAAAAGTTAAAAATTTATTCTTGCCCCATATATCAATGCAAAAACCTACTTAGAGATTATCTACAAACACTAAGTTATGACAACACTGAGGATCTTCTGCTCGGTAATTTACAATGATGAACTGGCTACACCCAATTGCTTCTTACTATAAAGACCCTACAGCTACTAACTACATAGACACACTCACATATCCTACACTCACTCACTACACACACACACACTCAAACCCTACATTTATTCACCTCACCACACAGTTAAACGTTTCTCATTTTGTGTTTTCTTTACTAAATTTATATCCTGTTATTATTATTATTTTTTTTACTCCATTTGCTCATTGTTAAAACGTCCTATTTAGTGTAATATGGCTTTGTTTGTTACGGAGAATCACTGACTCCTAAGACACAGGCACATACACCTAGTTTAGGAGTCAGAGTATTAAATTTATTGTGACCTAGTTATAAGCCTAATGTGCCCTTGATCTTGGTATAGTAATAAGATGGCTTTTGGTGAAATAAAGAATTTATTTATTTATTTACATCGACACATACGCACCCTCACAAAGACACACTCCTTCTCTTGCTCTCTCACACACACACACACTCTGGCACACACCCACTCTTACAAATAGTGCACATTACGTTAATTTCAAAAAGTCAAATTGATTTAATTTGACTTATTTAAATTTACACAATGTTTTAATTTTGACTTTATGCTATTACATACCACCTATGGACTCCCCGTGACCGGTTCGACCTAGTGTGGAGTTCATAAGAAAAATGCTTCGTTTGCGTCTTTTATATAACTGTTTTTATTTTGAATGTAAACCTAGCTACATAGTAATGTAGACTATAAGGAAATTGTAAAGCACTGTTTTTGGAAAATAAACATTAAACATTAATTGTCTATAAATTTATAATCCACAGGGCCTACGACGTTCTCACATTTACAAAATATAAAATAATCTAATAAAGTAAAATCAAAAACTAATTAAAAATTGTAGGTATATAATGTCAAATAATGAAAGAATTATGTCAGAGAGAGAAAGTCCATATCTAATAATAAAAAATAAAAATTAAACACCATTATTTGGGAGCAGTTATTAGAAATTTACATAGTGATGCCGTTTATGAGGTACCAGGGAAGCCACATGTGCAGAAGGAATTATTGCCAAACTTTCTTGTCTTCGACGTAGTCTTTAATCTTATAGTACGCTTTTTTGAAAAGGACACGTTTAATGTGGGCTTTGAACTTTCCATCGCTAAGTTCTGTAACCGACTTTGGCAACTTATTATAAAAGCGGATACTGTTTATCAGAAATGATTTGCTTGTTTTAGTTAATCTAAATTTGGGTATAACAATTTCATTTTTACTACGTGTATTTATATTATGGAAATCACTTCTTATTTTAAAAAGTTCTAAGTTTTTGCGAACATACAAAATACTTTCTAAGATATAAAGGGAAGGCAGAGTGAGTATATCAATTTCTTTGAATTTGTTTCTAAGAGACTCGCGAGGACCCATTTCATAGATCGCGCGGATAGCCCTCTTTCGTAAAATGAAAATTGAATCTACGTCAGCTGCTGATCCCCACAGCAGAACGCCATAAGACATAATACTGTGGAAATAAGCAAAGTATACCAACCTAGCTGTGGCTATATCGGTCAACTGCCTTATTTTTCTTATTGCATACGCAGCTGAACTTAATTTACCTGAAAGAGCTCTAATGTGAGCGCCCCATTGCAATTTAGAATCTAAAGTAATTCCTAGAATTACAGTTTCCGTAATAGCATCTACTTTCTTGCCATCAAGTTTTAAATTTAAACCCACTTGGGGTATATTTGGTAATGAGAACTTAAGACATTTAGTTTTGTTCGCATTGAGTAAAAGATTATTAGCTGCAAACCATTTCGAAAGAATAGCCAGACTATCATTCACATGCAAGACATCCGTATCTTTTCTATCTATTTTAAAAATAAGAGAAGTATCATCAGCGAATAAAATTATGTCTGATAAGTTAGCCATCATGTAAGGAAGGTCATTAATATAAACTAGAAATAAGAAAGGGCCGAGAATTGAACCTTGAGGCACTCCCATCTTAACTAAGGACCCCGAGGACGTCGCCCCGTTAACGTTCACTTTCTGTTGCCTGTTTGATAGATTGGAAAGAACAAGATTAGCGGCTTGTCCACGAATTCCGTAGTGGTGTAATTTACAGATCGTTGTATTGTGGTCAACGCAGTCAAACGCTTTTGAGAGGTCACAGAAAATGCCAATTGCATCCTGGGACTTCTCCCAGGATTCCAAAATGTGACTGATGAGTAACACTCCCGCATCAGTCGTCGACCTACCTTTCGTGAAACCGAACTGGCGACTATGTAAAATACCATTTGAATTAAAATGTGACAACATCTGGTCTAGCATGATTTTTTCATAGATTTTACTCAATGCTGGTAGCACTGATATAGGTCTATAATTAGAGGGATCACTCTTACTACCCGATTTGAAAATTGGTACTACTTTACTATGTTTCATTAAATCAGGAAACGTACCGCTGTCTAAACATTGATTAAATATGCCTGTTAGGACAGGGGCAATTGTGTCAATAATATCTCCAAGAACCTTAACGGAAATCCCCCATAAGTCTACAGTGTTTTTTATGTTAAGACTTTGGTTTTTTTTTTTTAAATTAAATTTGTAATACTGATTGTGGGAGAATATTGTGGTCACATTACAAATCTACGCACGCAAACATTCGTTACACTTTTATGGGTCTAGCATAAAAGGCATTTCGTTCATTTTGGTTTGTTTAGACTGTACAGCGAAAGTGCGACTGTAATTTACGTAGTAACCCTATTAAATTACTGGATTTAGTAAACGATTCTGAACGAAATACTTTTATGATGTGCATAAATTCAGTTACACATTGTATTTGGACCTGCATAAGCCTGTTAAAGGCCAAATACTCCCAAAGGTAGCAAAGGTAGAAGTAAATTCAGACAACCAGTCTTACCAAGGGGTGTCATATTACCCAGTAAATGGGTTGTGGAGATCAGTAGTTCTATTCTGTAACCATCTCACCGTGAAAACTTAGGTGAACTGAGAGTGGAGTGAGCTGTCTGTGCCACTGATGCTAGGGATTGACCAAGACGGGATGATACCGACACCCACACCACGCAAGTCTTCACGGTGAGATTTTTACAGAATCGACATGCAGATAGGCGGCCGCTCCATGTAAAATAATGGTATTCTGCTGCTCAGCTTCAGTGTAAATGGATACCTTGGAAGTCGACCCCAACGTGGGAAAAGGCTGAGCAGGTTGATTGGTAGCAAAAGTAGAGTTACTATCCTTAAAACATACCTTAATGGTTAGTTGACATCCCTGAGTGAGCAGGCAGCGTGTCTTTACAAAACAGTCACAGATTAAAAGTGCCACAGTTAATGTATCAACACGTTTAAAATAAGTGTTAGACAAGGACAGCACTATGTTACTTCATTAGTATGAATATACATTGTCGTGTCGTGTGCGCTAGTGCACCATACATTATCCATACCGCGCGACAAGGACGGGATTAATTCCCTCCAAAAACGTAAAGCGTGTAGCTTCTTCTTTACATCTATCTCATTATTACTATACCTTCTTTGAAATAACATTATTTTATCGAATATTTTTAATATTAGCCATCATCTGTATTTCAATGTGTCGAAGGTACATTGAAGTTTCAGGAAATTGCGCTGAAAAAATAATTAACAGCGCATTTGCAAACAAAACAAAATTTATCATCTTAGGTAATTTTGTGGTAATCAACAAATTAATTTCTAAGAAATAATGTAGATAAGTTGATTCATGACATTGTTTCCAGATTTCTCTAGAGAACTCTTGTTCATAGTTTCGATGGGATACCCATACGGTTCCATGGAGTTGCACTTTCGATCATACAGAAAAGTTTTTAACTGGTAAAAAAACACTTTGACACGTTAGAAATAAATTATGTTTGAAAAATAGATGACTTCGGTGTCTCTTATCCGACTACTTTGAGAAGAAAGACCTAATCAAAATGTCATGGCTTTATTGGCTCTTACTGTGTCACTGCACCACGAAATTTACGACGCTCTCGAATATTTGATGAATGATGAATCTCGACGTGGGAATGATGTTAAGGGAGACTGCATGGCAGATTATAATCATAATTATCATATTATGGCTATAATTTTATTATCAATAAGCGATAGACACCTTAGCAATACGTAGGAAGTGTGGGAGCATGTTTGTAAACATGAGTGTTGTTCGAAAGGCCACGCGCTGCTGCTGATCGTATTGTGATTCGGTGAAGTTACGCAGTTTGTTGACTTGCCTTTGCCATTGAATTCATCACAATAACATTCCTGACAGATTTGAAGGCGAATTAGCGCTACCCGCTAGAATGTGCGAGAGGGAGGGGACAAGTGATTTTTGCTACACAATGTAACAAAGTTGGACAAGCGAGTTGTTGACCAGAGCGCCAGCCCACACACACTAGTAATGATTCTCGTGTCATAGTAGGACATAATCCCTTATCCACTAATAGCCTCTAACGACGCCCACGATACGAAACGGAGACTATTATTTGCAAGGCACCACTCTTAAATTCTCATTATCCAAAAATACTCGCGAAACCAGAATAGCTATATAAAAACAAACCAAGTGCAGCTATTTATGCTGTCATTACCGTCAGAAGTTTTGGCTCATTTAGTTTTAAAGTCATAAAAACTTCAGACGATGTCAAACGATGGAATGTGTAGTTCATGAAACATTGCACGTCGATTAACCCGGACAGACTGGTATTGAGGTTTCGTAGTCACGTGGTATATATCAAACACGTTGATGAGATGAGCCCCATTGCATAACAAAGTGTTTGTTTTGAGCTGCAAACGTATGCAGCAGAACTGTAGAGGCGACAATGGTATAATCACAACTCATACGGGAAGAGTTTCACATAAAAGTTATGCCACTCTGGCTCGTTTGTCCATTGGACGCAAGCGGTATTGCTGAGCAGGTGGTCCCGGGTCAGATTACCAGGTCGTAGGATCGGGATTTCCCGTCAAGGATTTTTCAGTAGCAGCCCGAAGTCTTGATTCGTGCCCGGTTGATGGCAATAGGCTCGCCCCCTGTTACATGGGAAATGGCGAAATGTTGTAGTAGGCACTATAGGTACCCCTCTGCCTAATCCTACCGGAATTACAGACGTGATGTTATGTTTATGTAAGTTATGCAACTAGGAATCATATACCGTTATCTACAGTTCCGACATAGTCTCTACCGTCTCAAATTGATCAGTAAAAATCTTAACAACACGTCAGTTAACTTCAAACAGTTGTAACGCCTCACAAATTCCTACAGAAAAAAATAAACATCCGTGCTTATAGAATCTTAATTAACTGAATCATATGTGGAAAGATGAGTGAATATGTCTATTGAGTACTTACGTAATATTTTTTTTATATAGCGAAAAATATCACCCGTCTCTCCAATAGGTTAATGTTTACTTTAAGGTGCATACTCCGTAGGCTCAAAATCCCTCCTATCCTAAGGGCACGTCCTCCCAACCATTACAGCGCCCCCGGTCTACTTCTTGATATGCAATGGTTTTAGAAGCACCATGAAGCATGAGGCTTCAGGGGCTAGTGCAAATCTTAGTGTTCATTCGAATAATCGAGTCTGGTCGGTGCATTACATTTATTCATTCGAACTCTAATGTTTCAAGTGCGGACTTCGTTTGATCCATCGAAAACATACAGTATGATCAGAACCGAATCAAAGAAACAAAAAATATGAACCTACTTATCGGTCATCTATACACATAACATAAGACAACATCACGCCTGTAATCCCAGAAGGGTTTAGCAGAGGTGTACTTATGGGTGTTATGCTTTCGTCCCATGTAATAGGGAGCGAGCCTACTGCCATAAACCGGGCACAAATCCTGACTCCGGGCTGCTACTGAGAAATTCTAGATAGAAAAACCCAATAACACTTTTCCCGACCCGGGAATCGAACCCAGGACCTCATGCTCAGCAGTAGCTCTTACGACTACTAGACCAACGAGGCAGTCATCTATACAATTGTACATATATCTTCTTCTTACATAAAAATCAAGTCTTGTTCGTTAGTTTAGCTAAAACTCATAAGCGGCTAAACCGATTTATGTTTTTTTTTGTTCGCTTTTACACAGGGGTGGATTGAAAAAAAAAAGCATTGCAACGCTTGCCAGGCATTACACTTATTATAAATTAAAGTCGTTCCGTGGGTGTCTTTGTGACCGCGTTGTTCTTCTAAATGTTTCACCTTCATGTAGAGGAAGATGTATGTGTGTAATACGTTAATATTAAAAATACATATTCCAATACAGAAATCTCAATATTTCGTCAAGTCGTTAAAACGTTGCGAAGCCAGTGCGGGGTCGCCAATAGTTGTAATTAAAACAGCTACGTGCAAACATAGGTTTGAAGGAAAATGATTCAGCAAAATCATAAATTATAGAAGAGTGCCGTGAACAAGCATGGGTATCCGTGTGCGACTTTGTAATCATCGACCTATGATGCTGCTTGATGAAGGTCACGGCCTATCCGTCTTCTATGCTTCATACCCCAGAAATTGAACATTCTTAATGATTATTCATAAATCGCTGTAATTACGCTCCGAAACTACTGGACCGATTTGAAAAATTGTTTTACCATTACAAACCGAAATTATGTCTGAAGAACATAGGAAAGTCGTGGGCGACGTGCTAGTAATATTATAATTTCGAAGGTAAGTTTGTTTGTTTGTTACTATTTCACGCCTAAACCGCTAAACCGATCATCATGAAATTTTGCGTATACGTTTTCAGGGGTACAGATGTCCTCTACATAGAGTACCTTTCATCCAGAAAAAAGTATTATTCATGAGGGAAAAAATAATAACTTTCGACGGTCACAATTGCTTTAGGACGCTAGATGGCGGTAAGTGTCTTTATTATGATTGAATTATAATATTAGAAACTTTATTAGTGTGCTAAGAGTTATTTTTTATAATATAAGTAATACATTTCGTGAGTTTGTAACCTGGATACTTACTTACATAGTATACTTTTTATCCCGGTAGTACGTTTCCATGGGATACTGTCCGACCACTACGCCGGCGAAGCCGAGGGCAACAACTAGTCAACAATATACACGGTTAAATTTAGGTCGTTCTGGAACCGAAAGGATCATCGAACTCGAAACGATTGAGACCATTATAAAAAATAAAAAAAAACACTAAAAATTTAATTTATTGTTTTTTTTTTTGTGAAATGAGAACTCGAAGTAACGCTTTCTTGCGATAAATGCGTAAGTGTGTAAAACGTATCGACGAATGGCAGCACAAGCGAACAAAAATTTGATTTTTCGTGTTTTTTTAAATTTTAAATAATGGTCTCAATCCTTTCGAGTTCGATGATCGAGTTCATGGCTTTCGGTTCCAGAACGACCTAAATTTAACCGTGCATAGGTCAAACCATCTTGAGCTATCTCGTCACAAACCCGAAATTTTACTATTGCGATTGTAAATATAAATAACACTAATGCACTATTACTTTTTTCCCGCCTACATAGTGGCACGTGTGTTGCGACTTTAAAACGTATGTGGGAAGGCCGACCCGTCAGTTCGTAAGGTTAAAGCCACGTCACACAGATAGGAAACAAACGCAGCATCATTTGCGTCTGTAATATCCTTGCGTACGTGAGAGGTTTTGGCTTCTACATTGTTTAGTTAACCTTCTACCTAGCAGATAGGATAAAATATTACAATGTAACTGTTAACTTGATTTATGTTCGGCTTACGGTACATTCACAACCAAAACACTTTCATACGTGGTTTATCTTCGTTGGCGCATTTGCCGATTTAGAATGACTGCTCTGAATTGATTGTTAACATCCATACATGTTTGAATTGGAATGTTTGCTTTACCTACGCACATTTTGATTGTATCTACTTAACGGGGATGTGCCGAAATTATTATTTTTTTCATTCAAGACCGCGAAATTCTTTTTTTTATTCCTATTTAATGACCATTGTTTTGATGATTATAATTCTGTGAATACATACTTATTACGGTCGCGAATCATGTTTTCTTCAACATACGCTGACTTAAGAAAATTGTGACTTCGCGGGTTCTTCCTTTTTAAATAATAATAACAATCTTACGTTCACTGACAGAGAATGCACAGCCTAAACAGCTGAGTCTAGACGGTTAAAGTTTTGCAGAAGATATCCTTTTATAACGAAGGTGAGCACTAAGGAAGGATTATTGAAAGTTCATCCCCGAAAGGGGTTTAATAGGGGATGAAAGTTTTTAAGGAAGTTCATTATTATTGCCGATGTGGAAACCATGGGGACACGGCTTGTCTTCATGTACTCATATTAATAATATCCATACTAATATTATTAATTCGAAAGTAACTCTGTATGTATGTGACATTTGCACGCCTAAGCAACTGAGGCCCTAGTGTGAGTTTCTTTTAACCATTTCGACTTTACGCATCGACTGCGTTCGGCGCTCCGGTTGGCCCTTCACCATTTGATCGTCGTTCGATTGGCCCTTGGCAATCGGAGCGCCGAACGCGGTGCGTAAAATCGAGACGGTCAAAATAAACTCACAATTGGTCCACAGATCGGATTTCGGAAAAAAAAATGCAAGGAGATAGATAACATCCTGGTGAAGGACTTAAGCCAGGTGCTCGTGGGATAAGTTCTGATATCCATGAGGGCGAAACCGCGGGTATAATGCATGCATAATCAGCCTATTATGTTCCCACTGCTGGGACACAGGCCTCCTCTGTGAGAGGGAGTGGGCCGTAATCCACCAAGCGGGCCCAGTGCCGGTTGGTAGATGTCACATGCCGGTTTCCTCACGATGTTTTCCTTCACCGCTAGTAAGTAATATGAAGAAGTTTTTAAAGAAAATGTTTGACCATCTTTATCTGACGTGAGGCAATGCAGAGGTCAGTGTCAGAAATCTTACCACAACGAAATCGTTACCTGTAGAGACAGCATTGTTGATCCGCCTCCTGATGGTGTCCTCTTCAAACGAGTACACATAGTACTCCTCGTTGAGGTCCCTCAGGAACTGCGGCTTGACGAGCACCCCGCCGACGACTCCGAACAATCGCACGAAGCCGAGTGGAGTGAACACTGTACAAAAAATCTTAATATTATTTATTTGTTTATTCAAGCAGGCCTTTGCCCTGCAGTGGTACAACTAGGCTAAAAATAAAATAAATCACGGGTCATTTATTCAAATTAGGCTGAGACTCAGCACTTTTCGAACGTCAAAATTAAATAAGACAGTCCCTCGAAACGCCCTTCACCACTTCGTAGTGCTTTAGCTGGGAAGAAGAAGTGACGCAACAAACTCCCCAGCAGCACAGCTGTGTGTTCAGTCAGAAAAAACTTGAACAGTTTTGTTTAGTTTGAAAAATAATAAAGGTACCTACACCAACAGTTTTTAGTACAGTACAATCCAATTTTGGTTTACAATAGTATTAAGGAAGGATATTACTGCTAATGTAGGTATACACAAATAACATTGATCAACGACAAAAGAAAAACAACCATTGAGGAAGATCATCTGCCAAGCCTATTCGCAACTATGTTGGGGTGGCTCCCAGCCTGAATGTAATGTATTTTACATGGAGCGCCTGCCTACCTGACCTCCACAACCCAGTTGCTGGGTAATACGATACCCATTGGTAACACTGGTTGGCAGACTTTCGGGCTTCTGACGACCCGTTACGACTATCGAATGACAGCCGGGACCAGTGGTTGTGTGTATGCAAAGATGGTCACCCATCCACGGACTAACCGCGGCAAGCGTAACTTAACCTGATCGATCGACCCGTGAGGCTGTTATTAATTAGCCACAATCCCCTCATAACATTGAGAAACGCCGATCGTAATATTATCTCGATTGATTAATGAATGAACGGTGCTTTGCATCATATATCTAATTTTATCTTCGAGATGACTTCGGCAATCCAAACTTATTTGGATGATTGCTGTTCGAGTGAGATAATTTGATAATTTGAACTTTGAATGAAACTAGATTTCCAATTCACGTGATAAAAACAGTCAAATTCAAGTCTTGTCAAAAATGTATGTAAAATGATTGTATTTTTGACAGATAGAGAGAATTCCAAGGTTCTTAAAAATACGGGAATTGCCTTCTGGTAGTGTCTAGTACTCATAAAAGTAAATAACATTTAATTCTACAGGTTACAAAGTTAACAAAAAGTTATTAGTAGTAGGTATCGCATTATAACCAGCATATTTATTACGTAGCGTTTTTGTTTGAAGTCACAAGTTTTTTTTTCTACGCATAGAGTCAGACTTATGTTTTGCGTTCAGCACAAGACAATATAGATAATACAAGATTGAAGAAAAATATAATACGAGGAAGCACTTTCCCCTAAGTTTACACTGAGCACATGTGTTATAAAGAACACTCGAAAACATTTCTAACTCACCTTGACATAAATATAGAATCAACTAGAACATTAAAATCTCGAGACTTTTCTAGTCTAACAGGCTTAACTTAAAAACATAAATTATCTGTTGAATGAAGTACTTATTAAACAAAATAATAAGTACTGGCCGTTACTGGATAAAAATAGACACGACATTGGTTTTTGTTTACCTTGACAATGGTTGCCATGTAAACTGTAACGTCAATGCTTCAGTTTGTAAACAAGCTAGATAGACGATTTTCTGAATATTTAATTAATATTACCAAAAACAGCGACAATGAGCATTGCCAACAATCCAGCTATCAAGGATAAAAAATCTATAGAATTAGATGAAGAATTCAACAACTTCATGCAACGAGTCACTGAAGTATCCAATATAGTAAAGGACATGGGTAGTGGTGACAAAGTTAAGGCAGAAGCAGCTAAGGTCCTCGCTGACCAGTACTTGGATGGAAAAATAATACTTGACGAGGACGTTCTGCTGACTGTGAAGCAAAATCGCACTCTCGTCAATGAGAAAGCATTCAAAAATCTCGAAAATAAAGATGCGGTGAGCATGAATTTTGGATTCCTTAGATAATGGTGCTATTTTTATGAAGGCGTGTTAAAAATAGAAGCAGTATCCTGTTTATGACACCCTTCGTTCGTGTAATGAAAATAAAGCACCTTCCCTTAAAGCTTCTATATTTATTGGAAGGATAGAGTAGGGGAAACGAGAATAAACAGGTTTAGAAGTTGAACTCATAAGAAGGTATGCTAACGATCCTGATAAAACGACAATGAACAATTTCTAAGTTACACAATATCAAAACATTCCATGACAAAGATTGCGTTCCTAATCTAATTCTGAACATGGAATTAACAGAAGCAAACGATACGGTTAATTGTATTACTCAATACATAACGAAACTAGGTTATCAGAACTGGTCATGGGTTCTCAACTCGAACAAATTATAATAAGTCTTGAAAAAAAACATAGATTTCAGTATATCATTATAAAATTAAGTATCACCTAAAAAGCGTGAAACGACAGAATTTTGATATGAAGTAACATTGGTAAAAATCGAAACTTTCTTGTTTAATGCTGATTTATCTATTTACACTCATTATGCACGTGTTTTCAAGAAAAACTCGAATGAATCCATACATTTCAATTCGAACCCTTATAATGATGATCTGTAAATAATTTCGTTTAGAGCTCTTTGCAATAAATGGCGCTTTACAATTTACACATATCAGAGTAGCCACTATCGTTACTATTAAACCAAACAATTTTTTTTTTATCTATTACTGTACATAGAAATGTAAAGAAATCTAATAACACGTATTTCTGAACCCGGAACTATTAAACTTTGTATAAAAGGATTGCACGAAACGATTTAAAACTATGTCTAATTATGATTTAAAATATGTTCTTTGTATTGGAATTGGGTATCTGTACGTTGTATTATATTATCTGTGACCTGGTTATGCACTACATTACTGAATGTGTAAACCGTTTTGTTGTATAGACGCACACACAGAGTTCATACCCAGACTCGCATATTGAGTAGTGAAAAAAAACATTAACACTTAGGTGCGTAGGTGGCATGCATAAATGTTTATGTATTTGCGACAGACAAGAGCACAATAACATGCCATAGCGTTATATTTAACTACACAGGTGCCAGTTAACACATGGGCCTGTAAGTGGGTTGTCAAAACTCGATATATATATATCTAGCTCTGATCTGATCATGTAATTATTGGGGCCTGCATAGAGATCCCATAGATTCGGAATCATTTGGATGACGTTCTCGACTTCTCTCGCATGGTTTATTCATGTTTAACCACACCCGCAGCTTGCATTTCTAACGTCATGCAATGCACTTTCGTAGTAGACCTCCAAGATGTGAGTAGGTGCACGTCTCGTATTATATTATCAGTGAAAGCAAATTGGCTCGTTTCTCTTTAAATAAACATCTATCTACCATGTATATATATACTGTTGTTTTTCTCTATTTGCAGTGCGGACAGAAATAATCATGTTCATTGTTTACATAGATTACGGTGAGGCGGCTTCGCTGTCTTACTATTTCTCTGTACTTACTGTTTTTTAAGAAAAAAAAAAAATCTGTTCTATTTTTTCCCAACGCCAACGACGTTTTATTGCTGTCAGGTACGCACAAAAACGAGGAAAATTGTGTCATAAAGTTACTCTGTTTAAGCACTAGGTCCCTATAGGTATATTTTTCTGCGGGGATTACTTAAAGCTAAAGTGCTACTACCTATCACATACGTGTTTAAATAACGTTTTGGACAAATCGGTCAGTAGAACATAGCGTGACTGACCGAAACCATTGTCATACAATAATATTTACTTTATCAATCACTACAAAGCAGGTGCCAATCATTTGTCAAATATTTTAAATTTCATTTACAGAAGCAATTAGGTACATGCGTAGACCTAAACGATGCTTTACGTAATTATATGACAAGGACATGCACAAAGACAAACGAAATATTGTAAAATACACGTGAATTGGTAATTAGAATATGCTCATTACCCCCTGACAATTTTCCTATGTAGACTTTAGTAAATGATACGTTCCTCAAAGGTGAAAGTCTGTCTCATTGGTCATCTATGACTAAGCTTAATCAATGTTTCTTGACAGTAGTAGTGCCAACGTGGTATCACAAGGTAGGGCAGGCATTATCACTATCTTTCGTCGTGATTAAAGAATTAATTATGCGCCTATCTACCAACAATGATGTAACACATAATGTAATTTTAAATATCGAGGAATTAATCGACCGAAGGCTACGTCCTTCAAAGCTGTAATTTTAATTCTCAGAAGACTCGACCATAACATAAATAATTATGTATATTTAGAGAGTAATTCCTTACTGGTTTCTATTCAAATGACCAGGGCGAGATGGGTAAAGAAGCATGGATGGCCGAAGTGAGCAAGGATGCAGAAAAGCGCTACCAGGACCGGAAGGTTCGGCGTGAGAAAGCTGATACTCTGAAGACCCAAGCAACCAAGGCGTTCCGTCGTCAAGAATATGACAGAGCACTGTCATGCTACAACCGAGCTATTGAGCAAGTGCGAGACGACCCTATGCTGTACTGCGACCGAGCACTCACTAAAATCAAGCTAGGAAAATTCGACAAGGTCAGTTTTAGAAAGACGGCACCTCAACACGTACCTACACTGTTATCACTAGGTTTTTTGTATAAGATCATAGTTCGTAATCGTGATCGTGATAGAATCGTTCCAGCACACTAATTGCGTAACACATTTTCAATTACAATCTTAATCATTTGTTATGTTCGAAATTTATCTCAGCAACCTATATAGCGCAGTGAATGGTGTTGAACTGTCAAAATTAAAGCCATTGCTACTGTTAGTATGTTACGCAATCACCCCGCGATTTATTCCCAGTAACCGTGCCCATAACATTTTAGTAATTATGAATTCAATAGTGAACAAGATACAAGTTGTTATTATTGGGTTAATATTGCATTTTAGGATTGGAGTAAGCGTTGATTCTCGCACCGTCTTTGCTATTAACTTTTACGGACTTGGCCAATATCCCGGATCCGCAAAGTAACAGACATCAACCGGTTGTCGTATAAACAAACATTAAAAGTTTTAAACACACGAAAATAACTTCAAAAGATAGTATTAGATTCGATATTGACATTATTACACAGTCGGAAATTAAGAAGAAAAACCATCGTATTTTTTATCAGTAAAGTTCTAGTCTCCGTTTGTCATTTCGACGTGTCCGGTATCTGTGTTACTAAGATACATTTTCAATGAAGCTTTGTAACAAATAATTAGAAATAATATTAAGTAATTATATTTTAATTTGTTTGTAGCTTTGTAGTTTGATTTGTTGTGTTTTGTATTTTAAAAACATGTCAAAACCCAAGACCCATTATTATTTATAGCTAGTGCACGTTTATAACATACAAACTTATCAACCATTATCTGTGTGGTATTAATAACTTATTTATGCTATTGTCGTGATTACCACGTTTGTTAATGATGCATTCATAATTTGTACACCTACAACTACAGCACTTTTAGCGCTGAGCTGCACTTGATTATGTTAAGCTTTCAAGTTTTATGACAGAATATTTGTTTTTGTCTGCACGACAAGCCTTTTAAAGTATTAACGAGAACTTTCTTAATTCGGAATAAGCAATACCCAGTAATCAACATCACGCAAACTGAACAAATATGGCGTACACATTCACCAAAACAGCCAGTTTCTATAGTGCTATAGACAAAATGTTTGACGTAATAATCGAATGGGTACATCGGTGATAACTAACAAGGGATAGGCCCAATGGTATGAGTGCCAACATATAGATTCAAACCGCACTTGGCATAAATAGATAAAATTCCACTCTTGACAGCTTGCCAGCTCATCGCCTTTCTACTGTTGCAAGAGTTAAATAATATAGAGATAAAAAAGTGCATTATTCTCTTGCAGGTGTGTGAAGACTGTGACCTGGCGCTTCGTCTCAACGAAAACAGCTTAAAAGCACGACTTTACAAAGCCAAAGCATACAAAGAACTTGAAGAATTAGACAAGCTGCAAGAATCCAGGAAGGAACTGGACGAAATGTTCCCGCAGCACCAGGACCTCATTAAACACTTTCTTGACAAGGAAGAAGGGTACGGTGATGGGGAAGAAACCGCATAATTGCAGATTTTAGAAAGTTCGATACAGCACGCTATATATGTGCAACTTACTGACAAGTTTATTAATATATTTTTTTAATTATTTCAAAACGGACATGTTGCCAGCCGACGATAAGACACGGTCGCCTTCAGGCCATCACCATGCTTTTTTATGTATTCACGTGTTTACTTAGATAATCTAATTTTATTGGTTCTGAAAGATTACAGCTGGTTTAAATGCGCCTTATCAGTGCAGTCATTTCGCTAAACAATTCAATTGCTCTACTTCACAGTAATCGATTTTAATACCCTGAACATACATACATACATACATCCCATCCCATACAAAGAAATGACACCTCCCTAAGTCTGGCTATTGAGCTGGCTATTTTTCTTCGTCCAATTTTCAACAGATGGCAGCATCCGCGACTCACTAATTGCCAGAATCCAGTGCGTTAGAATTACTTTGAAACGTTTTGTGCAATCCTTTTATATACAATTTTAAAGCTCCGCGGGTTCAGAAAAACAATTGAGTGTTTTTTTTTTATATTTCCATGTAAAGTAATAGATAAATTAAAAGTTGTTTGATTTAAATTAGTAACGATAGTGGTTACTGTGATGACATGACAAATTGAGTAAAACGCCATCTATTTCAAAGAGCTTTAAACAAAATGATTAACAGATGGCTACTTTTATCAATATAGGAGTTCGAGTTGAAGATAAACGGCTTAATTTGTTTTTGTTGAAAATACGTGCATTAAGAGTGTTAATAGATAAATCTGCACTAAACAAGGAAGTTCTAATTTTAATAATCTTACTGCAGCCAAAGTTCTGCCGTTTAACGCTTTCATAAGATTGTATTTTCATAATGGGTACCTACCTATGCTGCCAAGACTAATTATAATTTGTTCGTTTTGAGACCCCATGCCTGAACTATGTACAGTCCGCGAGGCCTAAGCTGAGCTTTGCATTTGTGTGAGTGCACATCGCGACGCGTCCTTTGCTTGGCAATCGGCAAATCGGACAATCGGCCTGAGGGTCTGTGCGCCCTCGCGTGATCACATTGGTGCGATTGGTAATCACTCACACAAATGCAAAGCTCAGCTTAGGCCTCGCGGACTGTAACTATCTAAGTCACAAGTTTCCAGCCAACTTACTTTTATATCGGTAAACAGTTTAGCCCTGAGTTCGATGCACCTTTACTAACGACTCGCAACGAAATATACAGAATGTAATAATTCCAGGTCAATGTCTGCCAGTGCCGCCACGTGACGACACGTTACTTAAAGCTTCGATAGACCTCTATCCAAACAAACAAACATTCGTAGAATTCCTAATAATATAGCATGCAGCGCATTCGCATGCGGTGAAGGAATGCAAGAGAATATTGCACGTTGTAAAATACTCGCTGTGATCATGTGCAATTTGATAGAAAAGTTGCATAGAACCTGTCTATGCGTAGCCAGTTTTTACAATAAAGAAAGTAGGTAGGCTAACGACCGATCCACTGATAAGCCGTTGACGTCGGTTATAGACATTCTTATTTCTAAAAATAAATGACCACCGCTAAGGAAGAAATGTTAATAATAATTATGACTCACCTAGTAACATTAGAACTCCCACGAACGACACACAGGAATACAGGAAAGGGAGGTATGTCCACAAATCTGTGAGCAAACAATGACAGCATGTTATACAATTTTACATACAACACATTTGATACGCATCGTAGATTTGATTGTCAGGGCCCGGGGTTACTGATGTGTAACGACGGGTATAGCAATCAGGACAACACAATATTATTTATCCGCGACTTTGCGTGTAGATGCAACTCATGAGCCGTTAAATCGTTAGCATTTTAAACTCAAGGAGCCTAGGTAAGCAGGATGTGAAAACGGTGCAAAATCTGTGAAGCAAGCAGTACGTTGAGAGAGAAGAGAGTATTTTTCGATCAGAAAAAAAACCAATTCGTGGAATAAACAACACATAACTTAACATCACGCCTGTAATCCTCGAAGTTCAGAGTTGTTTTATTCACTACCGACATTTATTTTATTCGCCAGTTATGTTCATGTGATAGGCGGTGAGGCTAGTACCATCACCCGGGCACAAAACCAGACATAATACACAAACAAATACATTCTTCAAAAGTGTACCGTTTGAAGCAGACTACATACTTAATTTGTATTCGAAAATTCAGTATTCGTTCAAACTAGCACAGTTTCCAGGGCAATCGGCGCATCCATTAACATTGACTGTGACCGAACAATTACTGTGCGCTCGCTTTCTTCACACTCAATTGAACACAGCGGACATGATTATTATTTACGTTGACTACTCTAAATGTAAATCACTAAATACGAGTCAGTTTACGTTAAAACTCACACAGATTCGCAGAATATGTATGCGTTTTGTTAATTTGAGTTGGTGGATAGCCTTGACCTTCCAACTTTAATGCGTTAGCCTTAGTTAGGTGAAAATGTTTTCAAATTTGCCAACATCTATGTTTTATCACCTCATTTGGTGCCTTTATTTCGGCTCAGAACTCAGAAGATGTGACTGGTAAAGCATGCCACAAGGAACTATTTTGTGTCCCGAAATTTTTGCTTAAATATGTAAATGTAAGGATGGGAAGAAGGCGTGAATTTATGTATGTATGTTTGTTAATGTAAATAATAATTTATACTCACTTAGCAGAGCATCAATACTGGAACGGTCACCTTCCAACCACGCTGAAATGACGTAGGCCAAGCCCAGCATGGCAACACCAAGTAACGCGAGAACTATAAATGTTTCATACACCCTGCCCCTCAGTCCCCGGCATCCAGGGAAACCGGACGACTCCGAGAACAGGTAAGCGAACGGCAGGAGCACGAACATCGACAGGTTTGAGAACAGAAACACATGGTTCCATAGCCCTGGAACAAGTTAACAATTAATACTATATCTGGAAAGATAGCTTCTGGTTAGTTAGCTTTGGATTTGAAAAAATCTTGTATGTATGTGTCCAAAACGCCTCTGTGCTCAAGCATTGTGTACAGAACAAAACAAGTGGAATGACGCGTTTCAAAAAGGTTTCACTTTACCATACATATTGATTTTACGGTGAAATCGTCAGAACGATTATTTCGCCTTTCCTCTATTTTCGTGGCTTACTCCTCCAGCGATTATATTATCAATCATGTTCCCCCACGGCATACCATTAGGTGACTACATCACGCTTGGATTACCCGAAGGGATAGGCAGTGAAGGTATATTTTAATACTTTATTCAGTAGCATTTAGTCCTATCTGCTGGAGGACAAGCCTGTATAATGCCGCGTGATCTGAGGCTTGAACCCAGGACGCTCGGCAGTCGCGCTCACAAATACTGATCCATTGATGTTCGTTGCTAAGGAAATAGATATGAAATGTAACTAAACATTTTGAAAACTACTTACAATTAGTGGTAATAAGTATAATATAATGAGGTAGTAAGTTGTGTTATCGCTATTGATTTATTATGCAATACCCACAATACGTTACATCAAGACTATACAATTTCTATTGTCATACTAGACAAAGTAAATTTTTGCTTCATTCAAAAAAAAATGTCTGTTTATACAACAGAGACGTGGCGATATCAACACAAGCATTGAATATGAATTGCGTCTTAAAATTGCAGTTTCTTTAATCTTTAACATGGTAAATCGAATATGGTTACAAATAGACGGGTTTTCCAGAATAAAACTTACTTAATGCCCCTAAAAACTAAAGGGCTACATTTGCTAACAATTTTATTAAATGGATTTCAAGGGTTCTAGAATGTTTGTGGTATGGATCATCATGGTTTACATTAATATTAGTGTTTAGTAAATCTCACCCTGTATAAGAGAGCTGTTGAGCCATTTGACATAATAACTGTTTGGATACAGTATGAGCACTTCATTGCTGACTATAGATACTGGCAGTAAGAGAGCGGATCCAAGTGACACGGCTAGTGCGAACGTGCAGAGCCACAGACTGATACGGTAAACCTTCACTTCATCTTCGTCTCCCGTAAAGTAATCCTCGCTGTCCCGACGTCTGAACTTCTCAATCAACATAAATGACACAAGGTACAACAAGATGAATAGTAGTAGGAAGATCTGTAAGCAAAACAAGTTTATAAATTGGTGTTATCAAAATAAAGTATTCAAAAAAGTTATCTGCGATTATTTATAAAAATACAATACTTGTTAATTTTCTTTTGGTGAGCAATCCACCACCATTCAGAGAATTTCTCGAGGAAGGTTTATGTGTGTTTAGAAGTATGTGAAATTTGATTGGTTGTAAGTAATCAAAAAGTCATCTATAGTACCCCAGCCTAAACTAGTTCATAATCAAACAAGGATTGCTAAATACAGACTTGTTGATACCAAACAACGATCATGGTTTGACAACAGTGCATACAATAAGAAATGGTAAAAAAAAAAAAAAATGCAACTTATTAAAATAATTAACTTCTTGGCCACCACAGCTAGTCAAGTTTATACATAAATTTATGTTTATTTTGGACAATTCATGTTTTCATAATTAATGAAGAAGCTAAAACTTAACATTCCTGATATTTACTAGCAATTTATTACTTCCTATTAATATTTAAGTACCGCAATTAAGTAATTAGATTGTGTTTATTAGTAGAGTTTAGCATTGCTTTGTATTGTTAAAGTTTAGATTTTTAATTAGCTGTAACTTAATTTTTCAATTTATTTGGTGTGTGGTTGCAAACCACATCTTGTATTGGGGCCATCCTGTAAAAATAGTGTGTGTAAGTTTAAATATAAAAAAAGATTTCCTACCCAAAAAAAAAAGGCAGTGTACAGTGTTCAGAATACACTCATGTCCTGGGAAGCAAAACAGCTATGGTACAGGCAAGCTGCTGAAAGTAGTACTGGTAGGCAAAATACACAATTATGAGGCATAGCATAATCAGCCTATAGCATTCTCACTGCTGGAACACAGGCCTCTCTGTGAGGAGTGTGCCAAAATCCGTAACTATGATGGTTGTACTCCATACTTAATATTTTAATAAAATTTTATCAAAATCCAGGGGAAGGACAAAATCTACTTTTTGTTCCGGTAGTATCATCTCGTGGGGTAATTACCCACATACACTAGCAAACTAGGAGTATAAAAATTATATTCTTTGTTACTTTTGAACTCTCAAGTTTTGGCATTTCCTTCAAAATTTTCCTTTTGGCATTTCCTTCAAAATTTTCCTAAGAATGTTTTGTTAAAAATATTGTCATAAGGAAACCTATCCTCTCAGTCTGTTTATTGAAGGAAACTAAACATGTAATACAATTATTTGTTTTTTAATATATTATATACAGAGGCTCATAACAACTAGGACCAACCTTCAAAGAGTTTGGTTTGTTATCAGTATTGTCATGGTCACTCAAGCCATTTGGCACACAATTGATGACACGGAAAACCGACCAGTCTACTCGTTCTTTTAGCGAAAACGTTGGGTTTTGCCTGAATGGAGATAGGAACTAGAACTCAGGAACTCTGTGTGTTTATAAATTGGGGCAAAGTCGTGCGAAGAATATCTTGTTGTTTGGACTAGGGCTTAATTAATATAATCGCCTTAGGGTCGATACTCACGATTTGCTCCCTCACATTGTTGTGGAATATCTGTTCGCGCAAGTCTGCCTCATCATCATCCATCATCCCGTTTTTGAAAAATTCTTATCTTTTAACAAATATTAGTGGTTCTTTGCAGTGTCTTTCATTGAAATAGCACTTCATTTTCAAATAACATTACATTTTGCTATAAATTTTTAATATACAAAACACCGCACTATTCACAATACTAAGAATTTTATGTTCACCACACAAAAACGTAGTCAGACATTTAACAACGATTATTAAAATTTTGTTTTGTTCTTTTGTAGCACGCACGCAGCGCAATGAAATGAATTTGTGAATGTAATAAAAACACGTCCAATTTACAATGAGTGAATGAAACGAACTGAGTAAGTGAGTATTTTTACTGAGACCTCTGACTGGTTTAAAGTTATCTGTGACTGAGACTGACTGTCTCTGACAACTGACTGAATGATGATCACAGGAGAAGATGATGCTGATGCTCAATACTGTCAACCTTGTTTTTTTGCAGGGGTCATTGGTATTGCCATTGTATTAAATTTTTATTTTACATTTATTAAATATCTTAGACTCACGCCTTCTTCCCATGAGTGTAGGCAAAACCCACAGATTCGCCACAGAACGCCACCTGCTACAAATGTTATTTTTATCTCGTTAACACTCAGTAAAGCGCATAGAGTTATAGAAACCGCAATAGTATTAGTACACATGTGTTTTGTTTCGAGAAATACTATGAAATACGAACTATTTTTTGCGGCCGATAAAATCATTAAATTCCGGAACCCTTCACCCTCCTTCAACAGTTACTTTTTTAACTGGTTGTCACTGTCACTACTATCAAATTAGCTGTTGTCTTAGTGTCACTGTCAAAAATTGTACGCAAACATTGGGTGCATTTCGAGTAGACCGCCTTCGCTGACAGCGCTCAGATCGATAATTTGCGTTCCGATTTAACTTTTAAGAAGACAGCTGAGAGCTGTCAACAATGGGGAAGGTCGGGCAAAGCTAATTGTAGATGGCGTGACCATAGCTAGGTCCCTACGGCCTACACATTTTTTGACATTTCGTTCATTCATTTCATTTTATGTTCATTCATGAGTTTGATTTAATTTCACTATTTCGTTATTTTCGGTGATTTCAGTATTTTAAATCAAGTAATTGACATGGAAAGTGTCAGAATTAATATTTCCTCGTAATCACTTTCTTCAAAATGTTCACGACATAAATTCGAACTCAAAAAAATCTGTACGAATAGCTTTAAAGCACAATCTTCTAATTTAAGGGGCTTACGAGAAATTCGAACTCCAATTTCTGAGTATCTAGGAACACAACATCGAGTCAACTTTCGCAAAAATAAAATAAAACCACATCACGCCTAGTATTTTTAGCTTGTGTTGGGAACTAGCTACGACAGCGCCATTTTGACAGTTGCCTTCCCCATTCGCTCACAGTGATAAAAGTAGCAAGATGGCGCATGTCATAAAAAAAGTATACTTTGCAAACAAGCATAAATTACAAATTAGAGGATTATATACAAGATAAGAATGCTTGGAAACATGATGGTCCAGCTCCATAGGACAATCCCGTCTAGATAAAATCACACTGGTTGCTAATTTAATTGTATAATTTGTTATAAAAAATAACAACACACACTGAGTTATTCCTAGTTAATATTTTAGGAAAATCATATTTTTTACAATGTTTGTAAATATGTGAGCACAATGTAACTATCACGTGATTAATTTATCTGCCTTTTCTTTATTTTAATTTTTTTTGTACCAATTGTGGTATAGTATTTTTATTCGTGGTGCATCGTCTTTCACATATAAAAATATAATTCATGTATACAAATTATTGTAAAACATTTTAAAAGAGTAACGGTGTAGTTTCTTGCTCCTTCTTCTCCATACGAAAGTACCTATTGGAAGTGGCGCCTAGAATTACTCGTAGTATTATTTTTAATCTAAATATTGACGTTCAAAAAGAGTTTGCCCGGGACCCTTGCCCGAGGCGGACGTGTTTTCAACATATGGCGCGATTTGTTTGCCTGTGCATCTGTGTCGAAATTAAAATAATTTAAAACCGTGCAAAAGTGGTATACGTGCGTTCCTGATTCCCAGCCTGCGGTTGAGGAGACTACCTCGAGCTAGCTAACCTGGTGAGATCGTTCCTTATATTTGAGGCGTTTGCCTTCGAAGCTGTATATGTAAACTCTTAGGTACGCGCTGCCCCTGAACAGTTCTCTAACTGAAATCGCGCTACTTCTATGCCTTCACCATAACTCTTGTTATTTTAGAAATTATGTATAATAGCTCTACAAACCCTATGTCAATGAATCGGAAATTAAAATTAAAGCATTGTTTTAAAATGTTTTAAAAAGTATTTTGTAGCAAAACGCTTACAAAAATTTGCTTCAGGTAGTTACCCGAGGGTGTTTGGGTTACCCCAAAAAAAAAAAAAGGTTTGTCACAAATGGTCGGTCCCAGTGCTAAGTGTTAAGTGCTGCAAAAACATTTAGTGATCGAATGAGTTTTTTTTTGTTCCGTCTTGGTAGAAAGTGAATGTCAAGCCGCGACGAAGCCGCGCTGTACACCCAGCCTGCGCGTGCAGACCGCTCGCAATGTGTTATATTGGGTTCGATTCCCAACATGCTGTCCGGATTGAAGCGAAGACTTCTTCAGCTTTTATTTGAGTGAGGCAGGTAGCCATAATATATGGAAATCATAACTTGCAAGCAATGATAAAGTAATAGGAGAATAATGATAAGAAGATAAAAAGAGTATAATGAATTCCGGAAATTATCGAAGAGCGGATAAGTAATCTTTAATAGGTAGCACAGCAATTAGTTGACATATGACAGGCATGCGTTGAATTGCAGACAAAATTGCTAAAATGATTTAATAAAACTGCAATCTCTTTTTCTACTGTCTGCTACCATCACTGGCTCAGCGTAAACAATGCCACAATACAAAAATGAATACCTTGTAACACAAGTAATAATATGTTATTTACCACCAACACCTAAGATATTGGAGTATGGATGTTTGTTACTCTTTCACGCAAGAGCTGCTTAGCGGATTTGGATGAAATTTGGCGCACGGATGGTTTATGAAATGGATTAACACATAGAGTACTTTTTGTCCCGATGCTCCGACGGGATCGGGATTTGTGCGGGTGAGGCCGCGGGGAGCAGCTGGTAAGGTATCATTTTTTAAAACTATGAAATCTTACGCATATTATTAAGTTACTAAAAACGGTGCGTTACATGTGCGTTTTTTTAACTATTTTTTCAACAGTTTCGTTAGCCATAGCGATGATGTGTTATGATAATGAATGACTAGGCGCGAATTAAGGAACAGCTGATGCGAAGACAACAGGGAAGCACGTCGCCGAGTTATCAGATGTTATAGTGATGTGAAGGAACTGCGTAAACAGGTGGATTATCTAACCGTTATATTCTAGCGTTATAAGAATAGAAGTGATTTTAGAAAAAATATAAGGCAATTAATAAGAATGATTGCCACTAAAAGACTTGAAGACAAACGAAAACACTTACTGTTGAATATTGTTAATTAAACATATGAAATAAGACTAAGTAAACGAATAAATAAGGAATAACTTATATATATAAGGAATAACGAATAAATGTCTAAACCATCCACTGGATAAACGATGGTCTGCAGTTTTTCTCCTTCCTTGCCCGCGAAGACGAGTCGAACATTCGACGGGTCCGAAGCCCGACGCCGGTCGACGTCTGGATGACTTCGTCCTCTGGGCGTGTGCAGTGCTACGCGAAGTGTCTTCAACAAGGTATTGATGATTCCTGCTGGATCTGTCCTCGCTGAAGACCGCAACTGAAGAGCCTCGAGTTTTTTTTTTTTTTTTTTTTTTGCTTTTTTGAGACCGTTTCGTTTGAAATTAACAGGACGAGATCCTTGAAGGACCAATGCTAGCGCGGGGAGCATCTAAAGAGTGGACTCCTGTATTTTAGGCAAGGGTTTAATGCCGTGCTTATAACAATAATAAAACCGTTCCTGACAAACAGCTAATGAATAATGAAAAAAAATAAATGATGAATAATGTAATATATGTATGTATTTATGTATCTATTCCTTAGGATATGTTAATATGTATATATCTGTGTATCTGTTTTAGTTTAATGTATATTTATTTCTTGCACCACTGACAGCCCCATTTTATGTCCAGACAAATCACTGTCCATTCTAAGGTTGCCTGGAAGAGATCGCAGAAAGCGATAAGGCCGCCCATTGTATGTTTTTAGTATGATATTTTTTTTGTTATGTAATTTTGTGGTGTACAATAAAGTATATATAAATAAATAAATAATGAAACTAAAGTACGAGGAGTATCGTCCGCCGCGATGAAGACAGAGGAAGTAAGTGTCGTTACCGCGCTGCGCCTCAGCCTGCCGATGACGTGCTAAACACTCTGCCTGCGCGTGCAGACCATGCGCAATGTGTTGAGTTGGGTTCGATTCCCAACAGTGCCCATTCTACTTTTGGATACTTGGAATAACAGCTGATCAAGACTTGAACGAGAGCTCAAGACATACAAAATTTCGACAAGAGCGCTTCAATTATTGGATGGACACGGTGGAAGATCAAGAACGAGATATACAAAAACCGGAAACGGTTACTAGCGAGACCACAGACGAAGACATTGAAAAGTTTGAAAACAGCAACATTTAGCGCAGAAGAGCAGTGACATATTAAACAGCCGAGAAACCAGTTGAACTCCGCTAGAAGATTCACCGATGAAGCTCGACCTGAATCAACCCGGCTGCGACGTCGTTAAAAGATGCCCTCCCACAGACAAATATCACCCGCCTCTCCACTATTCCAATGCTAATTTTAGGGTGCACTACTCGATTGGCTCTCATTCTCCTTCCTATCCTAAGGGCACGTCCACCACCCTACCATTAAAGCGCCCCCCGGTCTATTCCTTGATATGCAATGGTCTTTGTAGCACCATGAAGCATGAGGCTTCAAGGGCTAGTGCAAATCTTGGGGTTCATTCGATTAATCGAGTCTGGTCAAACCACGCTGGGGTCGGTGCATTTCATTCATTCATTCATTCATAAATATTGACGTTCAAAAGTGCCTTTTTAAGGGCCTAATTGAATTATATGCTTTGACTTTCACTTCGACGTCATCTATCATCAATGACGATTCACGAGACATCGATATCGCGCTCACGCTAACTCGCCGTTCCGAGTTAGCGTGAGCGCGATAACGATGTCTCGTGAGAGGCTAAGCGCGCTCAAATCGATTACAGCGTAATTTGGAATGCGGCCAATTGAGCCGAGCCACAGTGTGACCGTTTGCAGTAGATTGACTAGCGCAACAGTAGATTTTCGTTGTAAAATTGGTAGCGCAGTAGATTTTCAGTATTTTTTGAAAAAGTAGCGGATTTTAGTAGAATATCCTGGCAATATTATAAACTTTAGCAAATATTTTTCTCGTATCACGGCAACGGAACTGCAAATTCACGTCTGACAGCTGTCAGAGATTTGTTTAAACTCGGTTGGCACCACTGCGAATCACGTCGAACGGAGCCATAGAGTGTTTATAGCAGAACACTATTACTCCTAGAGGAGGTGTTTATTATCGGGGAATCCCCAGCTCTCCTACGTTACTACGTCCGACCAAAATGCTCACAGTTCACAAAATTGACGGACATTACCAATAAATTGAAATATGATTATCTTTGTAGTTTTGCAAAAGCGATGATGTGTTTGCCAGTATCAAACGCCTCTTGTGAGCGTATATTTTCACAAGTCAATATGGTGAAAACAGAGCAGCGCAATAGGTTTTTAAACACTCATGTATCATCGCTTCTACATGTAAAGCAAGGTTTTTTCCAGCCAGAAAATAATATGGTTAAATAAAAAAAAAAAGACAATGATGAATAATTAAAATTTATTTATAAAACCTGATAATAGCAGGTAAACTTGTTTCATTTCTCTCTCATCAAAAATTGTCAATTTAAGTGAATTTAAGCCACAAACTATGTCAGTACAATTTCAGTAGGTTTTTCCAAAACTTTAGTAGATTTCAGTAGAAAAGTAAGTTACATTTAGTAGTTTAGCGGTTTTTGAAAACGGTCACACTGCCGAGCCAGTACTACATACAATTGGCATAAAGGCCTCGTAGCCATGCCATATACATTCAAAAAAAAAAAAAAACTACATACAACGTAGACAGAGAATGCTCTGTCTACGACATAATATAATGATCACAGATACAGAACACTATTACTCTTAAATAATGATGCTCTGTGAGCCGAGCCGAGCTGAAGTTTGTGATTTGTGAAATGAAATCGTGAACTGTGAACACCGAGTCCGAACAACAAACAAGGGACAAGTTGTAACATGAAAATTTATTTCATCAATTGTACTGTACTGCTGTACAGCCTATTTAATGAATAAGAGTAGCGTTCAATTAAATTATAATGTTCATAGATAAATAAGCATGAGCGCCTTGGATAGTAAGTAAAAATCCTTCTTTTGTTATAAACCTAAGAACTCGGTCGTATTCTAATGTGTGGCAACTGGTTTGGTTTCAGATAGTCGCGCGAATCCCGAATTTTCAGTTAGAGTTGTAGTCTGTGATCATTATTTGAGTAAACCAACGCCTGGAATTGATGTCATTTATTCAGATTTCCGAGGAGCAGTTATAAAACAGGTAAATCAGTCAGTCTTAATTCTATTAATTAACTACATTGGACGGTCAAAATCGGACTGAGAAGTTAGGGTGTTGCACTTTTGCCCAAAATCCAAACCTTTTCAGGAAGGCATGTCTTCAGCTTAGTAATGGTAGTTCTATCAGAATACAAGATTTCGTCGCAACTTTTTATTATGTAGTATTTATTTAAATTGCAATCGAAATTAATGTTGCAGGTGCCAGTGTTACGGATATTTGGACCTACCCCTGATGGTCATAAAGCATGTCTTCACATACATGGAGTGTTTCCTTATTTCTACATACCATGCCCAACATCAAACCCTCAACCACAATTTTTATACCAGGTAATACCTGAACATAACTCAGATAAAGTGTAAATTATTCTAATTAAATTGTAATCCGCTTTATGATAACTATATCTAGGTGTGTCGAGAGGTCTCAACACACCTAGATATAGTTATCATAACACAGAGAGGAGCCCTGTGTCCCAGCAGTGGGAACATAATAGGCTGATTATGCTATATGTTATGGATTACAATTTAATTAATAAAGATATAGAAGAGGTTGACTCGAAGTTAACTTTGGATAATGAACTGACTGAAACCTCCATTGAAAAATTCATCATATATGGCATAATCAGAAACCGTATTCCACTGTGAAAACCTAAAAACGCAAAATACCCTATCTGGTTTTCGCCCTTATTCACTTATTGAAATATATGAAAAACGTTTTGGTCCACGTTTGTCATATATTTCAATAAGTGAATAAGGGCGAAAACCAAATAGGGTATTTTTTGGAAAAAATATGGAAACATTTCAGATTACGAGGTATTTTCTTTGAATCACACTCATTTTAGTGTTGAGTGTAACAAATGCTTTAATAGGTATATAAAAACTGTGATAAAAAAATGAAGATAGCATCCCTAAAAATATTAAATACTTTTAGGGTTATATAGCTAATCGACAAGGCAGGTCTGGTATTCCATCCCAAATATATTATAGTAGTCAGTCTTCTAACAATCCACATAAAATATGCAATTTATTTCTCATCATTCTTTCAATCGGTTACGAAACCTCGACACTCTCTAATCACTGGTGCCCTTCACTTTATCAATTTCATGATAATATAGTGTTGTCCTAGATAATATATACTTCAGTCCACATTAGTCCTCAACCAATTAAAAAGGACTAAAGGACCCAGGTCCAGATTGTATACCTCCTAGCTTTCTTAAGAATACTGCTGAGACAATTTGCGTGCCTCTTCACTTAATTTGCAACAACTAGGCTATTATAACTTTTGTACCATGAAGGTTATAATGCACTATGTTCTAGGAGTAGAGTATTCTTTAGTTCTTGCCTACCAACTGTTATGTTCTATAGTCATCCTATGTTTAAGATGAAGTTATTGTATTTATAAATGAAATTAACTTTATTAAACCACCGTGTTACTCGTACGATGTTATCTTATTTCATTGGAAGCTAGCTCAGCTAACAGGTTATGGGCCCAGATGTGAACTGGTGTGATATATGAGCAAAGAAGTATCTGATCTCAATTTTCAATATGGAACAAGCTGTAAAGGGTATTGAGAGATTGGCAGGCCAAGCTAATTATGGTACATGGGCTTTTGCTATGGAAATGTTCCTGACAGACCTTGATCTCGATCGATCTCTGGGAGTGTGTGAACGAGAACTTGTGGAGGCTAAAAGGAAGTATGCAAAAGCTCGGAGTAAGATTTGCCTTATGTGTAAAGTAAATATTTATCCCTTGATCTCAAGACAGCAAGAGATACTTGGCAAGAGTTGCAAAAATCAGATGCTGACGGCGAGTTACTGCGAAGGCTGTATCTGTTGCGGAAGTTATTCAATGTCAAATTGACAATGTTTTAATCAATGGAGGAATATCTCAATGATATCCAGTCAACCAATCAGTCATTACTTAGCATAAAGGCAGGTAGAGATGATGAGTTTGTTGGGATTATTATGTTGGCAAGTTTAACTGATGTATCCAATCCATCACCAGAGATGACGTTGGAGTATTCACATATGAAGATTACCATAAAAAAAGCAGCTTGAGAAAAAGCAACACATTGAACACAACTGAAGATGACACGGCAACAGCACTAATGTAAAGGTACAAGAAGGTTGTTATATGCCATTTGTGTAAAAAGAAAGGGCATTATAAATGGCAGTGCCAACGTCGTAAGACGGTAGACAAGCCTGAAGACAACAAAGACACATGTTTATATAAGAAGAAAGACAGTAAGGAGACCTCGGTTCTAATGGCCACTCTATCCATGACGGTTGGTGAGAGCCATTAGGTCAAAGGTTCCGAAGATACATCACACATGACGTCTGACATGCATATTCTTGAAGATAGACAGTAAATTAGTTCTAAGTTAGTGACAACCGCAAACAATGATAGAATTGTGTCTATTGAACAAGGAGATGTGTATGCCATAGGGCGCTCTGTGAGGTTTGAGGATATACTTATGCTTCCAGGTTTGACGAAAAATTTGCTGTCATAAGTAAAATGTGTACTAAGGGTTGCACTATTGTTTTCGATGAGGCTTTTTGTAAGGTTTACCAAAAGGATTACAAAGTAAAAGTAATTGGAAAGCCAGTTTTGAAACAGGGGTTATATGTTTTAGATAGAGATGCAGCTATGGTTCTGACGTCTCCTCCAGAAGAATCTTCTCGCGCCTGTTTTGATTTGTGGCACAGAAGACTAGGTCACCTGAGTGGAGCTCTGATGGTGAAACTGAAAAGTTTGGCAGATTGTCTGACTTTTAGAGAAGTGAGCACGGAACCATGTGAAGGGTGCTGTAAAGGTCAGGAAAATGTTTCCAAAAGGTAAAAGCAAGAGAGACTTTCTTGAACTCGTGCATTCGGATTTAGCAGGCCCTATGGAGGTGCAATCCTGGGGCGGTAATAGGTACTACCTGATTTTTGTGGATGACTTTAGCCGAAAAACATTTGGCTATTTGTTAAAATCCAAGACCGAAGTTTTAGCTAAATTCATTGAATTCAAGGCACTTGTTAAAAGTGTGACGGGAATGAACATAAAGAAATTTCGTAGCAATAGTGGCACTGAGTATACCAACGCAGAATTTCAAGGTTTCTTAAAGAAACATGGGATCCAACACCAGAGATCAGTACCTTACACTCCTCAACAGAATGGAATGTCCGAACGAACCATACGCACATTAACTGAGAAGGCTAGATATATGATACATGAGGCTGGTTTGGACAACAGATTCTGGGGAGAAGCTGTTGTTTGTGCCGTGTACCTGAAGAACCGATCTTCAACAATGGCCTTCAAGGATAAAGTTCCAGAGGAGGCTTTTACAGGAGAAAAAGTCGATCTATCGAATCTGAAAATATTCGGATGTAGAGCTCAGGTTCAGGTAAAGTATCATAGTCGCAAGAAGTTTGATCCAAAGACAGTTCAAATGAAAATTACTGGGTATTCGATCAATGGGAAGGCGTACCGATTTATCAATTTGGAGGATGATCCAACAAGGATTATCATCGCTCGAGATGCTACATTTATGGAAAATGTTTCCCTGACTACTATAGGAAAACAAAAAGTAGCTGTTCCTATTTCTAAGATGTGGTCATAGATTTACAGTATGACATTCCTGGAGTCAGTCGTTCCACTACTCAACCAGAGGTTGCAAGGATTGCTGGTCCTGTTGCAGTGGGGGTTCCGTTGGCTAGTTCAAATGTGAATGAAGAAGAATCTGGAACTGACGAGATCGGATTCTTGAGATATATTTTTCGATTCTGTCTAGGTAGAAGATCATAGGACAGTAGGAGAATTTGCAAAGTTTGAGACGTTACCATGCTCGAAATAGGGTTTCGATGTGTGTGTGCCATGTGTCAGATGATCCTGATCCTATTTCTGTTAAAGATGCAATGGAGCATTCTGACACGAAGTTTTGGGTGGAAGCAATGAAGGATGAGTTCAATTCCTTGAAGGTGAATGGAACCTGGGAATTAGTCGATCGACCATAAGACGCTAAGGTTTTCAAGTTGAAGGTTGGAGCTGATGGCAGCACCCAGTGCCATAAGGCCAGGCTGGTTGCTAAGGGTTATTCTCAAAACCTTGTGAAGACCATTGAAACATTTGCACCAGGAGTCAAGATGTCGTCGATACGTCTTCTACTAGCACTGGCAGTTGAGAAGAACCTGAGCGTTCATCATATTTATGTTACCACTGCTTTTCTGAATGGAGATTTGTATGGAACAGCCGCAATTTTTAGTTGAAGAGGGGTATGAACGTAAGGTTTGAAGAAATTGAAGAAGGCCATATATGGCCTCAAGCAAGCTGCCAGGTGTTGGAACCAAAAAATTCATCAGCATATAATAAAGATGGTTTTTGCTCAGTCTAAATATGACCAGTGTGTCTACACAAAGAATTTTAAAGGATTTTTTATTGTCATTGCTCTATAGGTGGATGATTTTTATAAATTCACAAATAAAGCAGTAGAAGCCAGGACGGTGATACATAAAATTGGAAGATCCTTCAAAATAAAGGATTTGGGAGGCAAGAGAATGTCTTGGAATCCGGATCGAGCGGAAGAGTGTAAGTGAAATACAAGAAATACATTTAAAAAATCCTGGAGAAATATGGAATTTTGGACTGCAAACCAGTTAGTACACCTGTTCAACTAAATCTTCACCTGAAATCTGGTGAAAAGAATGACAACACTCGGTATCAGGAAATGATTGGTTCACTAATGTACCTTTTTTTACCGTTCTCCCGCTCTGGGTGGAGCAGGAGGGCGTGTCAGACTTTTACTGACTAAAACCCACCCGTGTTCCTTCAGTTGCCTCTGCCAGGGCCACGGTTATCTCTATCGAATTACCCGCGACCCTGAGGCGTCGGCCCTATCGGACCCCGGTATTTTGTGCTGACATCTCTTTGAGGCGCGCGTGGAACACGATGCACCGTCGACCCGGGCCTGGTCCCTACCGGACGCAAGCCCGCGCCTACGGTGGCCGGGAATCAGCTTGCGATTCCCGACGCCCAGGACGTCTCCTGCGACTACTAGGAGCGTGAGGGCGCAAGGCTCTCTCCCTCACGCGCTCCGCCTCCTCCTTCGCGAGCATTACTGCTTCGCAGAAGGAGGTGACGGCTTTCCATTCCCTCTCGCTCCGTACCATGGCATGGACCAGGGCCGGACGCGAGAGATCGCCGCCGCCGATCGCCTCCGCGAGGACACTGCGGTGCTCCGCCCAAGCTGGGCAGACCTCCACCGTATGCTCCACCGTGTCCTCCGGGCGATCCACACAATGGTGACACCCGGGCGCTTCCTCCCGCCTTATGCGAAACAGGAACCTCCCGAAACCGTCCGATGAGGACCTGTGTCAGGCGGAAGGTGAGGACGCCGTGGCGCCTCTCCAACCTCTCCTCAAAGAGGGGACTTACGTGCCGTGTATTCTCGCGGCAGCGGAGTTACACCCCGAAGTTTTGCCTCCTCGCGCCACTCCCATACGTGCGCAAGGGCTTTTGCCTCCAGATCCCATGGCGGCAATCCAGCATGGAGGCTCGCCGCCTCGCAGGAGACCGTGCGATATCCCCGGACCAGCCGGACGGCCATGACCCTTTGGGACGCGTTCAAGCGGCGGGCCGGTCGACGCCTCAAAGAACGCGCCCACACCGGTGCCCCGTAAAGGGCCATGGACCGCACGACTCCCGCGTAGAGCCTCCGGCATCACTAATGTACCTGGCATGTTGTATAAGACCTGATATATTGTATGCAGTTACGATGCTAAGTCAATTTAATAACTGCAATGATTCTACTCACATGGCGGCACTGAAACGAGTGCTTAGATATTTAGATATCTAAGCACTCGTTTCAGTGCGCAACTATCGCTGTGTTACAAAAAATTTAATACGCTTTTGGTTGTCTATGCAGATGCAGATTGGGGAAATGGGCCTTATGGTAAATCTTTCTCTGATTGTACCCTAGTATTCGATGGTGCTGCGGTGTCTTGGCAGTCTTTAAAACAGCGTTGTGTTGCGTGTTAAGTACTGCTGAAGCTGAGTAAATTGCAAACTGTGAGGTCGCTAAGGAAGTGATATCAGTAAATGGTTTATATACTGAACTGACTGGCTCGCATAACACTGCTGTTACAATTTTTTGTGATAGTCATAAAAATAAGAAATTATTTTGTGAGGGAGTTAGCAGAGCAAAGGGTAATTTGTGTTGAATATTGTAAGACTGCCCTTATGCCTGCTGATATGTTGACAGGGAGAAAGGGAGTTGGTAAGCAGAAACATGTGTTTTGCACACAGCCTAGTGGATAAAGTGGGGGTGTTGTACCATGAAGGTTGGAAAGCACTATGTTCTAGGAGTAGAGTATTCTTTAGTAGTTGCCTAGCAACTGTTATGTATATAGTATATGTAATCCTATGTTTAAGATGAAGTTAATTTTTATTTTAAAAATTAAATAACTTATTAAACCACTGTGTTACAATGATAACTTATTTCATTGAAAGCTAGCTCAGCCAACAATAACAATCTCTAGTTCCATTTAGAGCTGACATGTAATTTACCTTTACAGATTGCGGCTAGTTTGGATAAAGCATTAAATATTGCACTGAAACAAGCAACATCTTCAAACCAACATGTTTACAAAATATCACTAGTTAAAGGATTGTTAGTATTAAGTAAATCAATTACCGCAATATAATACATGTATACATTTTTATGGGTATTCTTGAAGCCATATTTTAAACAATTTAATCTTTCAGACCCTTCTATGGATACCACAACAAAGAACACTTATATCTGAAAGTGTTTTTATACAGTCCCGGTTTAATCAAACAAGCTGTAGAACTCTGCAGTAATGGTGCCATTTTAGGCCAAGCATTTCAACCCCATGAGTCTCATTTGAACTTCACCCTTCAATTTTTCATAGACTTCAACTTATTTGGAATGAGCAATATAGATTTACAATGTGTCAAGTTTCGTAAAGCAGGAATATCGCAAAACAGCAGTGAGGCTCAAAGTCCTAATGAATTTGGGCTAAAACCTGAAAGTTCCTGCTACTATGAAGCAGATTGTGCCGCATCACACATCATCAACCGGCAGAGAATAGGCAAAGGCGATGGAATTGAAAACCCAGGATTAGAAGAAGTATGGAATCAAGAATCGGAAAGGCGAAAACAGTTAAATATTTCTTTAGCTTCAAAGTCATTATCCCAAAGCAGAATAAAAGCTGAGGAGACAGCATCACATTACAAGTTTGAACAAATATTTTTAATTAAAATGTCCAATTTAGTTGATAAACCTGTGATAACTGAAATCGAAAATAAACCTCTAGAAATAGCACAATATCCAGCTGAAAGTGTGGAAGGAACACAGTTATTTAATGCTGTTGATGTTAGTGTCCACTTACCTGACAGTTCATTGGGTGCAAGTTTAAATCAAACATTGAGAGGAAATTTTTCCAACACTGAGGATTTTGATAACACTCTTGTCGACGAAAGTTTGGCTCTGAACAGTAGTCTATCTCTGCACTATAGTCAAGTTGTATGTATGTATTCATAAAAAAATCAATTCATATTTCCCAACAAATCACAATTGCTCATTAAATTTTAATTTCTTTCAGTAAATAATGAAGATTTGGAACTAGTAGACATGTTGCAAGATATGGATGAGAAACCAATAGAAGAAGACAGTGTAATGGGAACACCAGCTAATGTAGAGCAGGATGGAGAAATTGATTCAGATGACGCTGAATATTCACGAATATTTGATGAAGAAACCATCATTCTTGAACAGGACAAAAGGTAGGCACCAAACTATGTTCATAAAAATTATGAAATTTATATTTTTGTATACTACAGTGATGCTTATTTTAGTAAAGATGAAGAAAGCGAAAGTTCAGACTCATGGAATGATTCGTTTTGGGATGGAGTTAGCATTCCACAACTGGATGGAACGTGTGACGAAGATCGTAAGTAGACCATTTCCTTCCTCACAATGATCATCCACCTCATCTGAAAGAAGTCCTACTTCATCGTCATCCTTCTGCCCTTAAGTATCTTCGAGGCAGCACGCCAGCACATATTTTTCTTCCGAGTTCGACCATACATCTCTTTTAATGATTTCCTTATTCCTGTACGAAAATATTGACGTTTGATAACTTTATAGATACAAAGAAGGTCAGAAAAAGAAAAATGAGACCATTTAAACTTGGCTTATCAAGACCTAAATCCAAAAAAACAAACGAAAATGAATCTGATGATAAGTCAGAATCTACAACAGATATAAGTCAAATGGATGAAATAAACGTTTCAAGAGAAACTATAGAAGATATTATAGATTCACATCTGAGAAGAGTTATAAAGGCTGAACCTGAAAGTATTTTGGATAAGTCTATACAAGCTGATGAAGGTGATGTAGTACAATGCAAAGTAGAAAATGAATCAATTGTAGATTTAGTAAATAAAGTATCAAAATCCCATGAATCTTTGCAGCCAGTACTTGCAGAAGCTTATGATTTAGTGAAACAATTTGAACCAAAACCAGGACCTTCGAATATTAAAGTTGATAAATCATTCAATCGAAACTTCAATGACAGTGATAATGAAATAGAATCTTCTCCCGAAAACAACAGCCTAGGTATAATAAGCTTTTATGATAAGTCTAAAGTATTTGATATGTCTCTAGAAGAAACTAATAAAGTCATTAGCGAATCTAAAGAGTCTGTTGAATCAGTAAACAATGAATCTATTGTTATAAAAAAACGTGAAAGTATAGAAGTTAATAATTCTGAAGTACAAATGGAAACTGGCGAGGCCCTCAGGGAAGTGAACGTGAAAACTGAACACAACGTAACTTTATTCGAAAGAAAAGTTTTTAAAATATTAACACCTAAAATAAAACCTCCGACCAAGAGCTATGTATGCTCAAGTTTGCTACATTATAAAATACCTCAAGTAAGACATTGTGAGCCTTACTATTCAGATCATAAGGATGTAGGAGACAAGGTAGAGATAGGCCAAATGGTGTTGAAAGTAAATAGCAAACTATCGAGGGATCAGAAACCTTTTGATAAAGTGCTAGGCCTGACCAGTATAGAGGAATGGCGCCATTTACTATTTTTGCAAACAAATGAAATGTCTCAAGAATCTACAAAGCCAGATGCATTAAAGATACTACTGGCTGGCAACAGAAAATGTATTTTAGAACCTGTAAAAAAACCGCCGACCAGCAATGAAATACAAAAATGGTTATTAAACAAAGATGGTGAAGTAAAACAAGAAGATAGAACTGCCAACGATGAAGACATTAGTAACACTATCGATGAACTAGAGAATTCGCAAGCTTTAGGTCTAAAATATGAAATTGATAACAGTATTAGTTTGGAAGTTGATGAAAAGGTTAGTATAAAACATTACAACAAAATGAAAATATCCACATTGAACATAATTGTTTCGACCTAGAACCATTATTGAAGTCTACCGTTTTGTTTTTTGCAGGAAAAAACTGATATGAATAATAGTCTTCAAGTAACCATGCAACCTGATGGTTCATTTCTATGCTTTGGTAGTTCCGAAAATCGTCCAGAAAGCGGTTCTATAGAGGCTCCTTTGGTTGATGTAAGTATTGAAATCAAATAGCAACAAAGAGTTTTTGCAACAAACCTTCTAATACTCCCTAGGCTATAATGCGGATCATTTTTTTTTTTAGGCTAATTTTCTTACAGTCATGGTAGCTGAAGTTCACACTTCAGTCAGAGGAGATTTAAACCCCGACCCTGCGATTGACCCAATAGAAGTATTATTCGTAACAGTAACAAACGATTGCCCAATTGGTCATCGCTTAGAGAAAATATTTACAAAAATCATTGTCGTCGAGACATTTACACCAGTAAGATATTTAGACAGATGTGTTTTCAACGTCGATGTAACATACGTCGACAATGAAAGCGAACTTCTAGAAAAAGTTATCGAACTAGTTATGAAACATGACCCAGACATATTGTGCGGGTACGAAATCGAAATGAATTCGTGGGGATATATCTTAGAAAGAGCGCAAATTCTAGGATTAGAGATCGTTAAAGAAGTTTCTAGAATTACGGAAAAGTATCGACAAAAACGTTGGAGAGGGGAAGATAATGATTTTGAAGGGAGGATTATTGGAAGGATACTGTTAAACGTTTGGCGTTTGTTCCGCCATGAGATGGCGCTGTCAAGCTACAGTTTTGAAAACTGTATGTATGAGGTGTTGAAGGAAAGAGTGCCCAAGTACAGCTATGCCCAGTTGTCGATGTGGTGGCGCGATCATACCAGGATTTTAAGATGGATTCCAGTGGAGCATTACCTGACCAGACTGTCAGGGACCATAAGGATGTTGGAGAAACTTGATATTATAAGTTAGTACTTATTTCCATTCTAAATCTACTCAATTAGATTCTCGAACACTATCACAATTTTGAATAACATCAGACTGTCTGGAGCGGCAGACGGTGAGGCGCTTGCAATCGCTAGTGGCGATTGTTGAGTGTCCTGGGTTTGTTTTCCATCTTCGGTTTGCCCAGGTTTGGCAGTGTTATTAGGTTTATGCATTCATTCATAAATACACAGTAGCAACTAGCACCCCTATTTTTTTTTGGGTGGGAAATCATCAAATGACTTACTGACTAAAACCCACCCGTGTTCCTTCAGTTGCCTGTGCCAGGGCCACGGTTATCTCTTTTCGAATTACCCGCGACCCTGAGGCGTCGGCCCTATTGGACCCCGTCATTTTGTGCTGACATCTCTTTGAGGCGCGCGTGGAACACAACGCGTCGTCGACCCGGGCCTGGTCCTTACCGTACGGCGAGCTACCTATTGCTCGCCGTCAGCAAGCCCGCGCCTACGGTGGCCGGGAATCTGCAGGCGACTCCCGACGCCCAGGGCTTCTCCTGCGGCGACTAGGGGCGTGAGGGCGCAAGGCACTCTCCCTCACGCGCTCCGCCTCCTACTTCGCAAGCATTACTGCTTCGCAGAAGGAGGTGACGGCTTTCCATTCTCTCTCACTTCGTACCATGGCCTGGACCAGGGCCGGACGCGTGAGATCGCCGCCGCCGATCGCCTCCGCGAGGACACTGCGGTGCTCCGCCCAAGCTGGGCAGACCTCTACCGTATGCTCCACCGTGTCCTCCGGGCGATCCACACAATGGTGACACCCGGGCGTTTCCTCCCGCCTTATGCGAAACAGGAACCTCCCGAAACAGTCCGGTGAGGACCTGTGTCAGGCGGAAGGTGAGGACGTCGTGGCGCTTCTCCAACCACTCCTCAAAGAGGGGACTAACCGCCGCTATTGTGGCGTGCCCAGCACTGGGTTAGGACAATCCCGCCGGAGCTCTGTCCGCTGTACCGTGATTTCTCGCGGCAGCGGAGTTACACCCCGGCGTTTTGCCTCCTCGCGCCACCCCCATACGTGCGCGAGGGCTTTTACCTCCAGGTCCCATGGCGGCAATCCGGCAAGGTGGCTCGCCGCATCGCAGGAGACCGTGCGGTATCCCCGGACTAGCCATGCGGTATCACCGGCCATGACCCTTTGGGACGCGTTCAAGCGGCGCGCCGGTCTTCGCCTCAAAGAACGCGCCCACACCGGTGCTCCTTAAAGGGCCATGGACCGCACGACTCCCGCGTAGAGCCTCCGGCAGGAGGCGTTTGGACCCCCTAGGTTGGGCGGAGCCGCCTCAAGGCAGCCCCAGCCCGCTCCAGTCTGGGAGCCAAACGTCGGAAATGCTCCACGAAGTGCCACCGGCTGTCGAGGTCGAGTCCCAGGTACTTCATCGTCGACTCGACGCCGATGTGATCCCCTCCTGCCGTTATCTGGGAATCCGACTGTGGCGCGTTCCGAGGACCATGAAAACACATGGCCTCGGACTTGTGCAGGGCCACTTCGAGTCCCAACTGCCGGATCTCCTCGACGATTGTCGCAACCCCGAGTGTCGCTAGCTCGGCCGCCGCCTGGTGCGACCTCCCCTGAGCCAGGACCAGCGTGTCGTCAGCGTAGCAAACCACGCTGACGCCACCAGGGAGGTCGGCGCGCAGCACCCAGTCGTAACCGATGTCCCACAGAAGCGGCCCCAGGACCGATCCCTGTGGGACACCGCACGACATCTCTCGCCGGTTCCACTCTCAGCAACTAGCAGCCCCTGAGTCTGGATTTGTGTCCTGTTAAAAGCAATGGAAACGCCTCCTATTATAAAACATTATGGAACTTGAAACATTACTGGTGCACTTAAAGCGCTACCAGCGGACTTAAAACATTACTGGTGGACTTAAAACATTACTGGTGGACTTAAAACATTACTGGCGGACTTAAAACATTACTGGTGCACTTAAAGCGCTACTGGCGGACTTAAAACATTACTGGTGGACTTAAAACATTACTGGTGGACTTAAAACATTACTGGCGGACTTAAAACATTACTGGCGGACTTAAAACATTCTACCTATCCCTTCGGGGAATACACGCTCGATGTTGTATGTTTTAATATTATTTTCCATCTGTTTACGTAGATAGAACATCAGAACTAGCTCGTCTTTTCGGCCTGCAATGGTGGGAGGTGCTCTCTCGAGGGTCGCAGTTCCGGGTCGAATCCCTCATGCTGCGAGCGGCAAGGCCTCTCAATCTGGTGGCCCTGTCGCCTACTGTGAAGCAAAGAGCCTCGATGAGGGCTCCTGAATGCCTGCCCCTTATATTTGAACCAGGTATGAAGGCTGTCTTACCAATGCTAGTATCAAACACACAGAGTTGAGGTAATTTACAAAAAAAATAACTAGTGGAAAAATAGTACATACATGCCATATGCGGTTTTCATTTCCATTTGTTATTTTCATTTGTCTCTATTTTTTTCAACAATAGCTTTTATCGGATGGCTGCCGTTCCTTCTAGATGTATATCGATAAAGTGCTACTCGACTATGTATAAACCACAAAGACAGTAATAAAGGAAGTTTTGTCTCGCCAGAATCTCGTTTCTACACCGATCCTGTCATAGTCCTGGACTTTCAAAGCCTATATCCGTCGATGATGATTGCTTACAACTACTGCTTCTCAACATGTATCGGACGAGTGCAAAATATTAACGGGTAAGTTTAGTTTTACAACAGAAAAAGAAATATCTTTTAAAGAAGACGGATGTAAAATCCTGCTTCACGCGTGTTTAGAATCGCGCTAGCATCGTAAAGTTTCGGGACAATTCGTTCGAACTCGTTCAAAATCCTGCTATTATTCAAAACTTTGGGACGTATTTTACGCCCATTTAACCTCCTTTCTACGTATGATTTATTTTTATACAGCTCCACCTATGTCTTCAAATTATTATTATGCCTTTCTTTATTCTTGTATATCTGAGTTCTCCTTATTATGTATTGTATTTCAGAGAAGCCGCATACGAATTCGGAGCATGGCGACTCAGAATACCAAAAGCTAAATTAGAAACATTGGTGAAAAAAGGCTTAGTTCATTGGTCGCCCGTTGGAGTCGGATTTGTCAAGGCATCCGTACGTCGTGGTGTCTTACCTGCATTATTGAGAAGAATCTTAGCTGCAAGACAAGCAGTCAAGAAGAATATGAAAGTGCAGACTGATGAAGCTGTGAAAAAGGCTATGCATTCTAGGCAATTAGGTAAAACACCATATGTAGCGATGTAAACATTATAATTAGATGTATTTAGTCTTAAACCATTATCTTTTCTCGTACGAGGCTCATGGCGTGGGTGATACCTATGTCCAACGGTGGAAATCTCTCGGTTGAAAAAATGATAACCTTCTTTCTCATGCGCCTTCTTTTTCATCGTGACGTTTTCATCGTGACGTAGGTAACTAAATTAATCTTCAAACCGCCTCATGTAATCTCGTTTTTCCTTGCAGGTCTAAAGTTGATCGCTAATGTAACATACGGGTATACAGCAGCTAACTTTAGTGGTCGGATGCCTTGTGTCGAGGTCGGCGACAGTGTCGTGTCGAAAGGACGCGAGACGTTAGAGCGAGCCATCAAGATGGTGCGGGAGAGCAAGCAATGGAATGCTAGGGTAAATGAAGTAGCTACAACCGTTTTTTTTTCATAAAAAGTTAGACCGGGACTCGTACAGGAAGTATCTCAGACGGATATAAACTTTAAAATAACGCCCTTGAGTTTTAGGAATGCCCTTGAATTTTAAGCTCTCGTGACCCTCATATTTTGCTGCGTTTAGTCTTCTTGTGAATAGTTCGCGCGCAAGTGCTTGACACCGCCTCAAGTATGTGAGCGGCGGCACGGAGGTGCTTGTTGTATTTTTTTTGCTTGATTGTTTGCTTGTTGTGTATTATTTCTTGAAGCCTCAACTACAAAATTCGGCGATTCCATTTAAAATTGGCACAGAGCATAAAAGTATTGTGAAAAATTTCGTAAGTTCGTTTTTATTCGGGTACATAAAGTTGTTCATCTGAAGCCACAACAACAACTGCTAGTTTGCCTTAAATGCATCATTCATTCACTAACATACAACACACATCCTAAACCGCTGGGTCTAGACACATGAAATATTTGCACAAGATTTTTTCAACAAAAGTGAGCTTTACGGAAGTATTATCGTAAATTTAGAAAGTTTGTATGGCGATTCGTCATTTTTGCAAATGGGAAAGCCCATCGGGCACACGGCTTGTTACAACAATAAAATGCCATTGTCAGGTAATCTACGGCGACACGGACTCAATGTTCGTACTGGTGCCGGGCGGCACGCGCGCCGAAGCGTTCGAAATTGGGCAACAGATCGCTGATGCGGTCACCGCAGACAATCCCTCGCCCGTCGCACTCAAACTTGAAAAGGTAACGTTATAACATTGAAACAGAGTATCTTCTTATGGAAGCGAGACGGCGTCTCAAACGCCCGAAAAAGTAGAGCGCAATGGTGAAGAGGCATTTGGATTTTTTCCATCATAAGTTATTCCTCTTCAAATCTACTCCACAGCTCTTCTATTATTCTTCTCCTTAGATTACTCCACATACTACATTTACATCAGAACCTAGAATATAAAGAAGCAAAAGTATGCGTATCATATTAGGTGGCAAATAGCACGATTTGGAAAAGACTTTATGATTGTATTCCACAGCCTAGTTTAACCCAAGTTTTAATTAAAAAATATCAAGCAATTTTCAAGTGCAAGCAAAAGCAGTGGCGGTCTAGTGGTAAATAAAATAAAAACACTTTGTAATCAAGCATATTACAAATTAGAAGATTATATCCTTGATAAGAATGCTTGGAAACATGCTGGTCCTGCTCCATAGGACAATCTAGAGGCTAGACAAAATCATACTATTTGCTTATTGTATTGTATATTTGGTTATTTTTACTTTACTCACACACTGACTTATTCCAAGTTAATATTTTAGGAAAATCATATATTTTTAAATTGTTTGTAAATGTGTGAGCACAATGTACCTATAACGTGATTAATTTATATACCTTTGCTGTATTTTTAATTTTTTTATACCAATAGTGGTATAGTATTTTTATTCTTGGTGCATCGTCTTCACATATAGAAATATAATTAATGTATACAAAATATTGTAAAACATTTTAAAAGAGTAACGGTGGAGTTTCTTGCCACTTCTTCTCCATACGAAACTACTTTTTGGAAGTGGCGCCTAGAATCAGTTCTACTTTTAATGTAAATTTTGACGTTCAAAAGTGCCTTTTTATGGGCCTATTTGAAATAAATGCTTTGATTTTGACTTTGAACGGCCGCGTCTTACGAGTTGTAGGGCGTAGGTTCGAGCACAGACAAACGCTTTGGTTACATTATTTCATCAACGCTGATCTCAAAACGGTGAAGGAAAACATCGTGGGGAAGCCGACGTGTCCTAGAACAAAAAAGTCATGTGACATCCGCCAACCCGCACTGGGCCCTCGTGGTGGATTACGGCACTCTCCCTCTCACAGAGAGGAGGCCTGTGTCCCAGCAGTGGGAACATTATATGCTAAACAATTTTCCAAATTAATCAGGTATATCAGCCGTGTATCCTACAAACTAAGAAGCGTTACGTGGGCTACATGTACGAGAGTGCGGACCAGCAGAAGCCCGTGTATGAAGCGAAAGGCATCGAGACTGTCCGGAGGGATGGATGCCCGGCTGGAGTTAAAGTAAGTCTTATTGACTAATCTTTTTATTGTGCCCTAGAATATATCAAGAAGTCTCTAAAAATAGTAAATATCCAAGCTTGGTTACTAGTGGCCATAAATTAGGTTATCCTAACAGCTGACCATTAGTACTCATCTGCAGTAATTATTTTATTACCGGGCGGTGTTATCTATAGTAATATTATAAAGAAGTATTATTTTGTTTGTTTGATGGAATTTGAAAAATTCCGTTTGCATTTGCTAGCCCAATTCTTGAGGAAGTCTATAGGCTATTTAACATCACGCTAGGACCCTTAGGAGCCGACCAAAAAAATGTCTGAAAGAACGCTAACCGAAAATGAAGTCAGCGGATGCGATGCGACGAGGTGGGTCGGGGAAACATTCACGCGGACATAGTCGCGGGCAGAAACTAGACATATATAGAAAGACAAAAGTGATGTTCATTTGTTCGAGTCTCTTCGCTTGACTCTTTTCGCCCAAATGACCTAAACTTTATACCTTCTATGATGTTGATGTCTTTCGTTAATCTCAACAAAAGAAGATCTTGATAGTTTAATCTTCTTTCTTTGGATTTCTAGCTTCTCCAGCGAGCTCTATGCGAGTTATTCGATACCGGCGACGTGTCCCGAGTGAAGCGCTCAGTGATGGCCACGCTATCCCGACTGGCGGATGGCACTCTACCGCCACAAGAGTTGTTCTTCACGCGAGAGTACCACGGCGCTGCTGGGTACAGACCTGGAGCGTCTGCACCGCCGAATGAAATAGCTAAGTAAGAGTTACATAACGCCACTTTCTTACAAACTTTCATCCCCTATTCTACTCTTTCAGAGGGTGAATTTTCAAAAACCCTTCTTTGTGCCCAATAATTCGTCGTTATAAAAGGAACTATTTTGTAAAGTTTCATTATTAGACCCAGCAGTTTAGGATGTGCGTTGTCTGTCAGTGAATTTAAGACTTATTAAGTAGATTATTTTTCTCGTAACACGCACCTTAAAGCCACTTAAATACCATTCAAATTGTTTCCAGACGCCTTCTATCCCACGACCGGCGCGCCGCCCCGCGGCCCGGCTGGCGCGTGTCGTGGCAGGTGACGGCGGGAGCGCCCGGGGCTCCGCTAGTGCGCCTGGCTCGCACGCCCGCAGAACTCATGCGTGATCCCACCTTACAAGCACACAAGACTTACTACGCGGCTAGAGTCTTGCTACCGCCGCTACATCGGTGTCTGTCGCTGCTTGGTGTCGATGTTTTTAAATGGTGAGATGTTTGCGCTAAAAGGTTTTTCAACACATCACAGTTTCCAATATTGTGACAAATTTTTATCAAACAACTTTTATTATTTTATTTTACATAGAAATATAAAAGAAATCTAATAACATGTTTTGCTGAACCCGGAACTATAAAACTTTATATGTATAAAAAGGATTGCATGAAACATTTTAAAAGTAGGTTGACACCTAGATGGCATTGTAAAACTACAGTCTCTGGCAATTAGTGAGTCGCTTATGCTACCATCTGTTGAAAAATTGGACGAATTAAAATTGCCAGCTCAATTGCCAGACTTAGGGAGGTTTCATTTCTTTGTATGGGATTGGGTATCTGTACGTAGTATTATATTATCTGTGCTACTGTCATTCGACCAATTATCACGTACTTGGTCTGGTGGCCTAGGACAGACCTGAGCACAGCCCAAAGAGATCTCGAAAACTGCAGCAGTTTGCTTGTGTAGCAATCACTAGCTGCATGAGAACTACACCCACTGTTGCCCTACAGGCAATGCTTGGGCTGCCACCCCTACACCTCATCGTGCGGGAGGAGGCGACCCTGGCTGCCTTCAGGCTCCATATATCGGGAACCCTAAGCAAAGATTCTAGGGTCAGGCACACATGCATTAAGGAGGATGCGGTCAAACGACAACCAATGTTGGCATCACCCTGGGACAAAACCCCGAAGCGATACTACTTTCAAAAGCACTACAACATCGTTCTCTCAGAAGAACAGTGTGAATACTCAGGCTCAAATGAGATGAGAGTATACACCGACGGCTCACAGACCGGATCTGGGACCGGAGTCGGAGTCTTCTCACATGACCTCAACATAATCATCAAATCCGCTGGGAATGTTCAACACCGTCTATCAGGCGGAGTGTGTGGGCATTATACAAGCGGTGAATGCCATAGAAACCAAGAAAGTTACGGACACCCATATACGTATACTCTCCGACAGCGCCTCAGTCCTCCAATCTTTGAGGAAAAAATATATTACCTCGAGTATAATACTAGAATGTCACAAGGCTCTAGAACGAGTGACGGTATCCAACCGCAACACCGTGACACTGCAATTTTATCCATTGCATTGAAGGATACAGTGGATCGCTAGGAAACGACGCAGTTGATGAACTAGCCAGGAGAGCATCCAGCACGTCGGCCTGCGGGCCTGAACCCATCATACCCATCCCCTTCAACCAGATACGCAGGTGGCTGCGGGAGTCCACCCACACACAAGCCGAGAGGTGGTGGACCTCGACACCAGGCTGCAGGCAGTCCAAGGAAACTTTGCCATCCTTAGATGGCAGGCTAACCAGACGTTTACTACGCCTGGACAGAAATGGCTTGCGCCTGTTGACGGGGACCATCACATTTCACTGCTCGCTAAATAAACACTTTCACACAATAGGCATAACGGACAGCCCTCTGTGCAGAGCTTGCATGGAGTCGGACGAGACCGTCGCGCACGTGCTCTTTGAGTGCACAGGCGTTACCCAGATTAGGACAGAAACCCTCGGGACACCCGGATCTTACACAGATGTTCTCAACAGGCCAGAAGCTTTAATGGGCTTCTGGAGGGCTGGTTGGAATAACAACCATCGACGGCCGCCATGGCCCACGTACAATGGTCCACATGTAGGACTAAGTGTGGAAACCCAACCCTCTAACATAGAACATAGAAGGGTGTCGATATTACGGGTACATGATTCATAGTTTATCAACGTTGTCTCTAAAATCCCACCAGATATCTCTGGTTTTGCAAATATCGATAGGCACTAGGTACAAGAACGCCACGAAAAAAATAATTTGCATATTATGGCATTAACAGCCTATAATTTTCCCACTGCTATGTGTGAACTGCAATGGATAGACTGTGTGAAAGATTATATGGCTAGATAGGAAGTGACTACCGACATGACCACTAATAGGCCTTTTGGCCTCGTAAAGGACCTTTCGTATTTTTGTTAATGTTTTTAAGAGCGTGTTGATTTCAGTTTGTGATTTCAAAGTCACAACAAATACTTTTAATTTCGTTCTTAATTTCTAATAGAGAAGTATGGAAGTAAAATACATGTTGCGCCGACCCCAAATATTGGGATACAGGTCTCCCCTATGTGAGAGGCCGTGGGCCCTAATCCACCACACCGGCCCAGTGCGGGTTGTTGGATTGTCTTCGAATTTTAGATACATGCCTCACGATGTTTTCGATGTAATTAAAAAACTCAAACTCAAAGTATTTATTTCAAATAAACCAATTACTGGCACTTTTGAAATGTCAAGGTCGGTTTGTCAGAAAGATGAAGCCAGTTGACCATTCTAAAGCGTAGTAGGTACAGTCCGCGAGGCCTAAGCTGAGCTTTGCATTCGTGTGACTGATTACCAATGATTATCGATGCTACCATTCCATATGACGAGAACCTCGTGAAAGCTGAGAAAGAGAAACAAATTCAATATCTCGACTTTGCACACGAGGTTGTTGACATGTGGAATGTGAGCTCGGCTGTCATTGTGCCGATTGTTGTATCGGCCAATGGCCTGATGACAAAAAGCCTCGACCAACATTTCTCGAGGCTTTCGTTAGGCGGTTGGATCAAGGGCCTGATTCAGAAGGCAGTACTCCTCGATACGGCTCGCATTGTGAGGAGGTTCCTGTCTCTGGAGCCTTAACCACCGGTAGCTTTGACCCTGCTCCCGCTACTGGCGGACCACTATTTTTTTTATTTTTAAATGTTTTTTTTAAATTGTTTTATAAACATATTTAAAAATGTAGCAAATTAGGATAAAAATAAAACGAAAAAATAGTAAATAATAATAAAATTTTATTTATTTCGAATAAGTTACAGACGAAAAATACATATTATGTAGTTTAAAATAAAAATAGGTAAAAGATGGGTTACAACTGGTTGGCATAAGAGTAAAGACAGGTACATGAAATGGATGAGCCCTGCCTCTTAAACTAGGGTGACCTGTATCTTAAGAGACTACATCTGAAGAGATGGTTACATTATTCATGTTGAAATTATGGAATTATGATCATGTTATAAATCCATCTCTAACATTTCAGGTGGAACGAAGTAGGATACACTCGAGAGATTCAGCAAAGTGAGTCCCGTCGTACAGGCGGGCTCGGCATCGCGCGCTACATGTGGCGCGAGCGCTGCGCAGTGTGCGGCGCCCGCAGCGCGCGCGCGGCCGTGTGCGACGCGTGCGCCGGCGTCGCGCGCGCGCCGCGCTCTGCCGCCGCGCTTGCGCTGAGGCTGGCGACCGCGAACGAACATGTGCAGTATTGTGCCGCTGTGAGTATGTAAAATTTAAATTCCATTGCAGCCAAAAAAAAACAACTGACCGGGCGAACTTCGCGTTTTAATAATTATTCTGCTATTCGGGGCGGAGAAAAACCAACAAATCAAGGATCATGAAAATCAGTCTAGCTGTTCTTGATTCATAAATGGTGTAACTAACCCGACTTTGGTTTATTTGTATTGAAAGAGCCTCCACTAGTGTTATAAGCGTTTGTGCGTCCCATTTCATATAGCTTGTGCCGACACGAGAAAGGAAGCAACTATATGTTTGTTCGGCCTGTTAATCTAAGCTACATTTAATTCAAATTAATTTATTTTGCTTACACAAAGTCCTTAAATATACAAGTACCATGGTATGAAATTCTTACTAACAGAAGAGTAAAACAGATTAAGCAGCGGGTCCCAAACTAGACACAGTCTGTATCTTGGGGTCACCAAGATACAGACTGTGCCTAGTCACTACATGTTACGTATTTATCGAGAACGGGGGGTGCGCACATGCAATCAAACCGCGAGTCAGAGTCATACTCCTTTATTCTATCTGTTGAACCGATGTCGCACGCGCGCCGACACACACACACGCGTGTCGTGCGCGCAGTAGGTACAATATATAACATTCCCTTCCCCACATAGTTCAGAAAAATGGCTTATAATTAACAGGCAGAACACGTCGTTTGGATCTAACATCCTGTTGGTCAGGTTCTGAAACACTCTCACCGCCTTCTTCTGTGAGATGTGGTACCGACCCGTCGGAACTCAGTATCCTTGACTGATTTGGTGTCGAGGGCGCATGCGTGGCTAATGGCTCAACACTCGTCCCTTCCTCCTCTCCAAGATGAACCCTTTCGTCAGTTGTTGGTAATTCGGCGCAGGAATCATCGTTCTCACTCGTTACGCCTGCGGATTCAGACTGTTGCGACAAGCTACTGTCATCGGATTCCATGTCCAAATGCCCATCCTTCTTTTTGTTCCGTACCTCTGAAACGCCTTTGGATTGAAAACGTCGAATCTGGTCTATGTGACGAATTACTGTGCATTTTAGATTCGGAATATACACCGAATTCATGACATTCCCAATCTGTTTTTTGATTTTTCCTTCTACCCAACAAAATTTATCGTTCCCGCAAAAACGCTTTATCCAAACAACGTCATCTAAATTAAATATTGGTCTTTTCCTTCCTCCCTTGTTCTTACTCTGTAAGGACTGATTTTTCCTTACGGTTAGCGAAAGATCCGCGGATGTCGAGACGACTTGAAGTGGATTAATTAAGTCCAGCCGCGAGCGTAGAGGTCGACCATAAAGTACTTCTGCTGGAGATTTACCTGTGGTACTATTTTTGGAGTTTCTGTAATCAAATAAAAATTTTGCGATTTTTTCTTGTAGAGGTATTTTCGTGTCAGATTGCATTAAGATACTTTTGAGCCCTTTTTTAATTATTTTAACGAAACTTTCGGCTTGTCCGTTACTTGACGGGTGGTATACCGGTGATAAAATGTGTTGAATACCGTTTATACTGCAAAAATTCTCAAACTCCCTAGACGTGAAAGAAGTACCATTGTCTGTCACCAACGTGTGTGGTATACCTACTCTAGACATAAAATCACATAATCTACTTATAACAGTTTTTGATCCATATGATGTTGTACCAACTGTGTAACATTCGACCCACTTAGAAAATGCATCTACTATAACTAAAAACATTTGGTTATGGAACGGTCCAAGAAAATCCAAATGAATTCTATAGAATGCATGCGGCGGATAGGGCCACGGCGAGGGAGGTGCGCGGTGTGGCGACGGACGCAGCTGCGCGCACACGCTGCACGCGGCTGCCAACTGTTCAAGCGCTGCGTCGATTCCCGGAAACCAAAATTTTTCGCGTGCGGCTGCCTTCATTTTTAAACCCCGCCTAAACCCCGAAGTGAGAATCGTGTAGTTCTCCACAAATTCTTTCTCTCAGTGAATGTGGAATAACCACTTTATGACCACGCATTAAGCATCCATTTTCCAATGCTAATTGGAAACGACAGTCAAAAAATGCTCGTAATTCGGGGTCGAGAACTTTACGCGGCCAACCCTTTATAACATAATTCTTTACTTTTTTTTTTAAATCAGGTCGCTCTCAGTTTGGCAACGTAATTCCTTTAGCGTAATGGGTAATCTTCCGTCAACAACAAAATTAACGTAAGCAGCGCGCTCCTCACAGTCGCGGTTTTCCCCCCGTACTTCGTCCTGCAGACGGTTCTCATCCATTAGCGTCGCTCGAGATAAAAAATCTGCACTGTTATCTCCGCTACGAATATATTCGATTGAATAATTGTACGCTGACAAAAATAACGCATAGCGTTGTAGCCTATTCGCAGACACTTCAGGGATGCCACGATGCGGACCGAAAATCGCTATCAACGGCTTATGATCCGTACGTAAGATGAACGGTGTGACACGACCATATAAGTACTGGTGAAATCTTCTTACCCCGTAAATTATGGCCGTAGCCTCCTTCTGTAACTGTGAATAATTTTTTTCCGCTGCTGTGAGCGTCCTTGAAGCAAATGCAATCGGCCGCTCGCGATGGTCGGTATGTGATAACTGAGATAGAATAGCGCCTAAACCTTGTGGCGAAGCATCCACTGTTAATATCAGTTTTGCGGCAGGATCGTAATGGGCTAGCAATTGATCGCAAACGAGCCGTTTCTTAATTTGTTCAAATGCCTCGTCGTGAACTGGGGTCCATTCCCACTTTTTATTTTTATGAAGCAATTCATATAATGGATTTAGTACCGACGAAGCGTTCGGCACGAAGCTTCTATAGTAGTTACTTAACCCTAGAAATGACTGTAACTGCGAAACATTCGTCGGTTTTGGAGCTTTTAATATGGCCTGGACTTTATCTGGAGATTTCCTTATTCCATTTTTATCGATGATGTGACCAAGGTAGGAAATTTCGTTTTTAAAATATTCGCATTTATCCTGCTGAACTGTTAACCCTGCATCTTCTAGGCGTTTCAAAACTAACTTTAACTTGTTAATGTGCTCATTAATATTACTCCCTGTTATTAAAATGTCATCTAAGAATACAATTACCCCGTCTAGTCCTGCGAGCACACATTCCATTGCGCGTTGGAACACGGCCGGTGCACTCGCCAGGCCAAACACTAACCTGGTATATTTGAAAAGGCCACGGTGTGTGTTGATGCATGTTAGGCCCTGTGAGTCTTCTGTCAGTTCAAATTGGTTATAAGCACGAGAAAGGTCAAGTTTGGTGAACTGCTCACCACCGTGTAATTTAGAGAACAATTCATCTATAGTTGCTATTGGGTATTTTTCAATCATTAATTGCTTATTAATAGTCACTGAATAATCTGCACAGATTCTAACACCACCGTCTTTTTTTTAATACCGGGACTATGGGAGAAGCGCATTCCGAATATTCTATAGGTTTTAATATTCCAAGGTCTACCAGACGATTCAGCTCCACCTCAATTTTTTCCCTCAAAGCGAAAGCGACCGGCCTTGCTTTAAAAAATAACAACTTTGTATCGGGTTTTAATTTCAAAGATACCTTGTTCTTGTTAAAGCAACCTAATTTACTAGAGAATAGTTTTGGGAATTGCGAAATAATTTGAGCGATTTCGCGATTCTGTGATTTATCAATATAATTAACGGGTGCCGCCGGGGCGAACTCTAAGTTAAATGCATGTATGAACTCGCGGCCTAGGAGCGACGGCCCGCCGCCGCGCGCTACGTAGAACTTTAAAACATGTGTTCTATCTGCATACGTCACGGACAATCGAACGCAACCTAAACTTATAATTTCACTTCCCGTATAACTAAATAATTTTTTATCGGTGTCGGACAACGGCACTTCCTTGAGATAAGAGCGGTATGTATGATCTGAAATGATGTTAACGGCTGAACCACTATCTATTTCAAACTCCAAAAATACACCATTTACCTGCACTAACTCCGACATTGGTCTACCTCTCACGCATGTTATATTAAATACATGTGACTTACCATCGTCTCCGACATCCGCAATATCTTTTGCGACGTAATTTACTACTACTTTTGGGTTAGCCGCACACATTCTACCTAAATGACCCTTCTGGTTGCACTTTTTGCACTTGTAACTTTTAAAACGGCACTGATTTGACTTGTGATTGGTATAACCGCACACACTGCACTTTTCGTTTTTGGAGATACTGAACACGCTGTCGGGGGCCGCGCTGCCGGCGGCCATGATGTTGCCGCTCGATGTTTGGATGGCTGCTTTGCGTGCCGCGCACACGTTCTCAGCCAACCCCACGGCCTTGACCAGCGTCAGTCCCTGCAGATCCTTCGCGAACAATGTCTCACGCTCGGAACCTGCTGCCATTCCCATCACAAATTTGTCGTGAAGGGCCTCTTCCAGATTTTTGAACCCGCAGTGTGCCGCCAATCCCCTAATTCTTGCTGCCCACTGAATATGACTTTCACCTTGGCGCTGCGTAGCCGAGTAAAATTTATACCTCTCCGCGAAACCAAGCCGTTTCGGAGTGAGGTGGCAGTTCAAAAGATCGATGATTTTGTCATAATCTATCTCTTCTATTTTCTGCGGCAGCGCCAGGTCACTCGTTTGCTTGTAGGTCGACCCGCTCAATGCACTTAGCAATATTGCTTTCCGTTTGACCTTGGCTTTGTCCGACTCATCATTCACGTCGTTCGCAACAAACCACTGCGTAAGTCGCGATTTATAAGTCTCCCACTCGCTTGTGAGGTGGTCAAAGTTGGTTATAGCACCAAAAACTCCACTAGAAAACATCTTCGTGTTGTTTTAATCCTCGTCGCCACTGTTACGTATTTATCGAGAGCGGGGGGTGCGCACATGCAATCAAACCGCGAGTCAGAGTCATACTCCTTTATTCTATCTGTTGAACCGATGTCGCACGCGCGCCGACACACACACACGCGTGTCGTGCGCGCAGTAGGTACAATATATAACACTACACAAAGTAAATAATTCAATGTGTTTGTTACGTACGGAAAACGTTAAATAACATTTATTTGTGTGCCTTTTATAATAAATAAGCACTGAGGCCCCGCCCCTGCGATTTTACATTTTTCTAACAAAATAAATAAAGTAATAACAATAATAAATTTAGTTCACGACTTCAAGTTACCCACATTTCTTGTTAAGGTCATATTTGCTTGGCAAAACATATCGCCCGCGGCTCGCTGCCCGCCCGCGACGCCTAGCCAGTTCGCTTGCCACGATCGTATAGTGCGCATGTCACCGCGCTCTCGCGATCTACGCGTATTATCGCCGACACAGGGTCTCAGGCACTTTTCAACGTACAAACTGTTTTCTCATTTTACCCGACTAATCGCGTACTTGCGTGCTGTGCGCAACATTAAGTGGTCCTGTCGAGCCGGATCTAGGATCTCGGCCACGTGTTTAGTCGGACTAAAAACCTGTGTGCAGGGATGTCGCTGCTTCGCACACCCCCGAAGGGTGTTATAACACGTAGTAAACGTGCCACGGGGCAGCTGACTACAAGTAAAAGTGAACAGTTACTGGTAAAATCAGTGAAAAGTAATAAAACCGCGTGTTCGTCGGCGGCGGCCCGTAAGAGGCTAGAGTATGAAGCGGCTCAACTTCAAGCACAAATCGACCTCGATTTAGCACAAAAAAGTGCACAAATTCAAAAGGACTTGCTTTCGAAAAAACTAGAAGTCGATATAGCGGACCTACAAGATGGCTCAGTCTCGAAAAGCTCGAGAATGGTCGAGTCGTGGTTCGACAAACAAGATGGCGTCGAGTCTATCGCTAAAAGCGATCGCGCAGAAAATGTCTGCCCATTATATTCGATGCCGATGTACCATACAGAGCAGCAACACGACTTCGTCAGCGAGCGCCCGCCGCGTGGCGACAGTATCAACCAGTTGACGGAGGCGCTGCACCAAGTACTTGCTAGAAGTAACGTTCGTGACAACAACAGAGAACTCCTTGCGCGCCTAGCAACATCAAAAGACTTACCGGTGTTTGACGGTGACCCTATGCAGTGGCTGCAGTTCAAGGAGTCATATAAAGAGTCGTCACACCTATGCAGCTATAGCGATGCAGAAAACATTTGGCGGTTACGAAAGTGTTTACGTGGTGACGCAAAAGAAGCCGTGTCATCGCTCCTTATCGGCAACACAACACCGCAAGCTATAATTGACTGCCTAGAAATACAATTCGGCAGACCCGAGTGCATAATTAATAAAATATTTACTCAATTTAAGAAAATTCACCCACTTCCGACTGCATACCACACGGAGATCGTGAATTTCTCAATAAAAGTTAAAAACTACGTCACAGCTGTTAAAGCTATTAAGTTGCAGGAATACCTTCAAAGTCCGGAAACGACGTCATTGATACTCTCAAAGTTACCGCCCGCCCTTATCAATAAATGGGCCGAGTATACGTACGAGAGACAAGATAGTTCTATACCTAAACTGGAAATACTATCGGAGTTTTTATATAGAGAAGCAACCATCGTCGCAACCTCAGGTGTGAGCTACATACATAGCCAGAACGACGTAAGAAAGAAATACGACCATAATAACATAAAAACTCATTCAGTGTTAGCGTGCACTACTACTCCCTATAATAAATGCATGTTTTGTCGTGCCTCTCCGATGCACGCTTTAGACATGTGTGTCAAGTTCAAACGCGCTATGAGACGGGATCGATGGCAATTTGTACGTGCTAAACATCTGTGCTACAAGTGCTTGAGCGCTCGGCATAATGAACCCGCCGTGTGCAGCGCTCCGGACTGCAGCGAGTGTGGACATCCACATCATCATCTTCTTCACTGGACGAAGCCTACCAGGCCTACGGCCCCCACAGCCGCGCGACCTGCGGCGGCGGCGACGGCAACAAGCGCGCAACCCGAAACGGTGCGCCCTGCGATGGAAGCAGCCCGCGTGCACCCATGCACGCCCTCCGAGTCGCGCCGCGAGGACACCGTTGCCCACGCCCACACCAGTGCGTCCATTAATATCAGTGAATTGCCAGTGCCTAAAGTGTTCTTAAAAATAGTGCCGGTAACCGTTCATGGGCCTAAAGACAATATCCACACACACGCGTTGCTCGACGACGGTGCCACCGTGACACTGATATCTGCTGACCTCGCTGATCAGGCGGGTCTCCACGGTAAGACAGTCACCATGCGCGCCCGAAGTGCATGGGACTCCGGTGAGCTCGTGTGTCAAACAGAAAACGTAAGTTTTGATATTTCTAATAATACAGGTGAACGTTTTAATTTATGTGCTCGTAAAATGAAAGAACTCAATTTACCTACTCAGCGTTTATCGTGTATTGACTTTAGTAATTATTCGGACTACATTGAATATGACTTGTGCAAATGTGATGCACAACCGAAAGTGTTAATCGGACAGGATAATTATCATCTTATTGCTCCTATCTTGTGTTTAAAAGGTAATAGAAAAAATGAACCTTATGTTACGAAGACACCGCTAGGGTGGTGTGTACACGGTGTCGTAAACAGCATTAATATGATAAACATGTCAGCTGATCGTATCGCTAGTGATGAAAGCGCGCAACATTGTTGTGATTCTGAGTTAAACGAGTTAGTAAGAAAATCATTTGCGTTAGACTCGATCGATTTATCAAAACAACCGCGACAAAATGCGGACGAGTTGCGTGCTGTCACCATATTAAATAACACATGTGAATTAGTTGATAACCAATGGTATGTGGAATTGCCTTGGAAATATGATAACTTTGATATGCCTGATTCTTATCAAAATGCCTATAATCGTTTAAAATCAGTCGAAAGAAAAATGTCAGCCGACAACGCTTACGCGTCACGTTACCGGGAACGTATCCAGCATTTATTTTCCAATAATTATGCCAGGAGGCTTAACGAGGGGGAGTCTAGCGACCACGTTTGGTACCTACCGCATTTCGGGGTCGATAACCCCAATAAGAAGAAGTTACGTTTAGTGTTCGACGCAGCTGCGAGAACACAGGGATGTTCCCTTAATGATTTTTTATTGACAGGCCCGGACTTGTTGCAATCCTTGTTTGGAATTATGTTTAGGTTTAGAGAAAATCTAATTGGAGTTATTGCAGATATTAAAGATATGTTCCTTCGAATTAAAATTAAAGAAAAGGATCAACATTCACTTAGGTTTTTATTTACAGATGAAGCCACTAAGGACGTTAATAAATATGCTATGACGTCATTAATATTTGGCGCGAACTGCTCGCCTTTTATCGCGCAACATATTAAAAATAAAAATGCACTACATTATAAGGATACCTACCTATCCGACGGCTGTCGACGCTATATTTAAGCAACATTATATGGACGACTACATCGATAGTTTGCCCGAAGTCGACCTTACAAAGCAAATGATTAAGGAAGTCTCTTTTATTCACCAGCAGGGCGGATTCGAAATACGGAACTGGGCTAGCAACGTACCGGATGTTCTGGAAAGCGTACCGAAGGAAGCTTTAAGTGACAGTGTGTGTTGCACCATCGATAAAGATCAATCGGAAAGGACACTCGGTTTATTATGGTACCCCGCTAGCGATGAGTTAGGATTCGATTTGACCTTGAAACGTGTACCAGTTGATGTTGTAAACTTAAAAAGAAGACCAACGAAGCGCGAACTTTTATGTATTGTTATGTCTATTTTTGACATTCATGGTTATCTGATACCATTTACAATTAAAGGAAAAATAATAATGCGCGAAACTTGGAAAACAAATATAAAATGGGATGAGAAATTAAATGATGAGTTAAATAATTTATTTCAGAGTTGGATAACTCAAGGTAAAAATATTAATAATATTAGGATCCCGCGGTGGTATTTTTATGATAGCGATAAGAGTGCGAGTAACGAAAACTTAGAACTGCACGTATTTTGCGATGCGTCGCCGAGCGCCTACGCGACTGTTGCGTACTGGCGCAAAGAAATGAGCAGTGGACAAATTATAGTAGCGTTTATCGCAAGTAAATGTAAAGTTACACCTACGAAATCGGTTTCTGTGCCGCGATTAGAACTACAGGGTGCTTTATTAGGATGTAAATTAGCTGATAATATTAAAAAGGAACATCGCGTAAAACCAAATTCAGTTTATTATTGGACGGATTCAACGACTGTTTTACACTGGATCAGAAATAATTGTAGAACATATAAAGTCTTCATTGCTAATCGTCTAGGAGAAATTGACGATCTAAGTAACGCTGACGAGTGGCACTATGTACCGACCGACGTCAACGTGGCAGATTTGGGAACTAAAAGTACCGACTACGTACTTAGCAGCGACTCATCGTGGTTTACCGGTCCGTCATTTTTACATCAATCACGATCTTGCTGGCCTCAGGAACCTGAATATAAAATAAAAATCAATGAAGAAATATTAGAAAAAATTAATATAGTAAATGATAACAATAGTATAAACGACTTACCTGTACCGGAGCCGACGCGCTTCTCCAGTTGGTTGCGATTGCTTCGAGCTGCTGGAACTGCCTTGTTGTTCATAGATAAATGCAAGAAGATAAGAACAAACGGACTTACCGATGAGTTGATGAAACGAGCTGAAACATTATTGCTTCAACACTCTCAAGGCATAGCTTTCTCCAGTGACATCTTGCTGTTGAAACAAAATAAAGAAATAAAACGCGATAGTAGACTGCGCGCTTTGACACCCATATTGGATGATACCGGACTACTTCGTGTTGGTGGAAGAATAGGAGCAGCTAAGGATGTAGCGATCGACACAAAATCACCTGTGATTCTGGATGGACAAGATCACGTGGCTCGACTCATTGTCAAGTATTATCACATCCGCGTAGGCCACGGATGCAACGAGTTGGTGGTAAACGAACTGCGTCAAAAATATTGGATGTTACGTCTACGTCCTACAATCCGTACAGTTGCGACGCAGTGCTTGATCTGTCGCATCAGAAAAGCTTATCCAAGGCCGCCACGACTAGGTGACTTGCCCGAAGGTAGACTCACACATCACCAAAGGCCGTTTACCGTTACAGGAGTCGACTTATTTGGACCAATAGAGGTCACAGTTGGAAGATCAAGACCAAAACGCTACGGTGTCCTATTCACGTGCCTAACAGTACGCGCCGTACATATTGAGGTCGTGCCGTCTCTCACTGCAGATTCACTAATTATGGCTTTACGCAGAATGGCTGCACGTAGAGGCTGGCCAAAGAAGATTTATTCTGACAACGGGACCAATATGCGCGGCGCAGAAATTGAACTAAGGAAAGCCTACGACGCCGTAGATAAAAGTACTGTTGTGAACGAAGCCCTGAACAGTGGAGTTTCCTGGAGCTTCATTCCGCCAGCTAGCCCGCACATGGGAGGATCTTGGGAGCGACTTGTGCGCAGTGTCAAGACCGGCCTCAGGGTGGTCCTGAAAGAGAGAGCTCCGCACGAAGAGACTCTGATAACTCTCCTAGCTGAAGTGGAGAATATTATTAACAGCCGGCCCCTCGGTCACGTTTCCGTGGATCCTCGGGACGACGAGACATTAACGCCGAATCACTTTCTCATTGGATCGTCGTCAAATTTACCAAGCGCAGGAGTGTTCACAGACAAAGATTTAAGTCTGCGCAAACAATGGCGTATTTCCCAGCGCCTGGCTGACCATTTTTGGGCCAGATGGGTAAAGGAGGTGCTCCCCGATCTAGTGCCGCGCCGAAAATGGAGAGAAGAGGGTGCGCAATTGAAGATCGGTGATATGGTCGTCATAGTTGACCCTAACTCCCCCCGTAACTGCTGGCCTAAAGGTATCGTACAATCCGTGTACCCCGGTGCTGACGGTCGCGTAAGGGTTGTCGACATTAGGACTAAAAATGGCTTACTTAAACGTCCTGCAGCCAGGTTAGCGATATTTTAGATAATAAGTTGTGTAATATTTTAATTTAGGATACCGTTTTTGAGTGTCGTGTCGACACTGAGGGGGAGAATGTTACGTACGGAAAACGTTAAATAACATTTATTTGTGTGCCTTTTATAATAAATAAGCACTGAGGCTCCGCCCCTGCGATTTTACATTTTTCTAACAAAATAAATAAAGTAATAACAATAATAAATTTAGTTCACGACTTCAAGTTACCCACATTTCTTGTTAAGGTCATATTTGCTTGGCAAAACATATCGCCCGCGGCTCGCTGCCCGCCCGCGACGCCTAGCCAGTTCGCTTGCCACGATCGTATAGTGCGCATGTCACCGCGCTCTCGCGATCTACGCGTATTATCGCCGACGCAGGGTCTCAGGCACTTTTCAACGTACAAACTGTTTTCTCATTTTACCCGACTAATCGCGTACTTGCGTGCTGTGCGCAACAGTGTTCTTAATAAAATTAGCTCAAAATTTGGAAAATAAACAAAAATGAGTACAAAAGGAATAAATAACATAGTATTATATAAAACAGTTAATTCCATTAAAAATAACTGAACTATTGTCTACAGATCTGCGCGTCATGCTGCGGCCACGGTCAATCTGCAGAGTGCGAAAACACTGAGTGTCCAGTTCTGTGGCGACGCATAACCGCCAAACACAAGCTTGCACAAATCCGGGACGTTATCGCACATTTACCACACAATTTTACAAGAGAAAGCTTAGACTTTTAATCATGTTTTTCAATTTATTATATTAGGTTTATTAAAAATAATTTACGAAGCGACGTTGAAGTTCTTAGCTGCCCATAGCCTAACGGAATCAGCAGTTAACTATTGCATTTGGATGCACGAAAGAATATAAATAAATTAACTTATCAAATTATATTAAAACAAAAAAAAAAATGCTTTTTATTTTCTGGAAACGGACACCCTCATCATCTCGTTCATTAGCTACATATACGTTCACTGAGAGTGCTACTAGCACTATAATGCAAAGACTAATTAAAGATACTGAAACAATGTATTGCAAATCTATCCGAACAAATCAACACCAACAGCATACATTTATTTAAGTAAAATATATGTATTTATAGAGTTGAACTTTGATTAGTAGATGGGTTTTATGGTCGTTGAGTAGATGGTAGAGTAGTGTTGATAAACCATTGGATTGGCAGACGCAGTAGCGACAAATCAGATGGCACCAGTGTTGCCAACCCATACGATAATGGGGAAGGTCGGGCAAAGCTAATTGTAGATGGCGTGACAATACAATAAATTTGACATTTCGTTCATTCATGAGTTTGATTTGGCACTCGACGCTCGCCGCGGACGGACGTGTCTGTGCGCTCTCCAGCTCCCGGCCCAGTGTTGTGTTTCGTGTTATTATTCGTCGCAACCACGTGACGTCATCGTAGTCGCCCCGACTACTCCGATTTAAAATCAAGTCAAGAAATTGATTTGATTTTAATCAATCAAAAAGTGCCTTTTTCAAGGCAAATCTCGTTTCATTAACAGACGTTTGTGAGTAGCTTCACTAGGCCCCTTCTGGGTAAAACCACAGTTTCGTGGTCCTCGGTTGAAACCTTACGGTGCCAACGAAGCCGAGTGGGGTGTTGTCCCAATCACACCCGCCGAACCCCTTCAGGGCGAGGCAGTTAATTGGACGGGTCCCAGATAACCGGCCTTGGGGGATCTCCTAGTCGGCTCTGGTGACAGTTTTGCTTTCCAGCTACTCACCTAGTGTCTTTAGGGTGTGTCTACACCCTTCGCGCTAGACTGGTCAGGGCCCCGTTCGAACAATAAGACTGGCGACGGGTTACAAGCTTAGGGCTCACCAATAGGTACTCACCTCTCTGTCTACACCCGACAGAGAGGGTTACACATCCCCGGGCCCATCCACCCGGGGAGATAGGTATAGGATTTAGTCTACGTGGGAACAAATTTTCACCATTCCCTCCCTAAACTAGCTTCTCCTCCGACCATGGAGTACGCCTATATTTTGGCGTTCTTCAGAGAGGTCCTTTTTAAGGACCCCGATTTCCTAGCGAGTTATGGCGACAAGCTATGTCATCGCGCCACCCCTACTCCGTCCCAGGGCGCACTCGCGAACTTCCGCCGAAAGCCCGATGTCGCCACCAGTTGCCGAACAAGGCATTCCAGCCAATGTTCCGGCCGCTAATTCGGCCCCCATTGTAACACCCGCCTTTGTCCCGGCAGACAATACTCCGGCCGCTAATCCGGCCCCTATTGTCTCGCCCGCCTTTGTCCCTGCCGCCATTGTCACGGCCTCTATTGTTCCGGCCGCCATTGTCTCAGAGACAACGCAGCTGCGCGCCGCAGTAATAAACACGACTCACCCGGAGAGCATGGACACGTCAGTCCCAATCTCCGAGGATGAAGCTCGCACCTCCTCCTCCAGCGACGACGACTTCCAAGTCGTCGTTAAAGGAGGCAAGAGGAAGGCTAAATCCTCCGCCCCCGCCGGCCCGGCCACAAAGAAACAGGTCACGACTACATCGTCCAGCTCGACGTCTGCCCCTAGTCGGCGGGCCAGTCGCCCCGCCAGCCCTATGGCTTGCCCACCCGCTCCTACCGCGAGGAAGCAAAAGCCCCCTCCCCCGATCTACATTCAAGATAAGGCCAAATGGACCGAAATCTTGAAAATGTGTGGTGATCGCAAGATCAACTACTCAAATGCCCGATCTACCCTTCAGGGGATCAAAGTTACCGTCCCCACGTCTTCGGACTTTAGGGATCTCTCCCGTGCCCTGCGTGAAAGAAACTATTCCTTTCACACGTACTCCCTTCCGGAGGAAATCCCCACTCGCGTCGTCATTAGGCGCGTACCTCGTGAAATCGACACGGAAGATATAAAAAGCGACCTTGTTGCACAAGGCGTTCCGGTCTCCGCCGTACATCGCTTGCATAAAGCGAGACAGGGCGTTGTCTATGACATTGTCCTGGTCATATGTGACCCCACAGAGGGGCACCACCCGATCTTCAAGGTTAAGTCGGTCTGCTCGCTCTCAGGCATCTCCATCGAGAAGCCTTACAGAGCTCAATTAATTGGCCAGTGTCATCGCTGCCAATTATACGGACATTCGCAGTCCAACTGCTATGCCACCCCTAGATGCGTCAAGTGTCTAGGCGAGCATGGCACCGCTGACTGCTCCCGCCCTAAAGATAGGGAACTATGTCTAGAGCCTCCCAGCTGCGTACTCTGCAGCCACTCGGAGCACCCAGCTAATTACCGGGGCTGTTCTATAGCCCCAAAGTCCACCTCACCCAAACTCGCGAAACGCGCGAGTGACCGCCAGCACAGGGAAAGCCCCTGGGGAAAGCTTCCCTCCGCGCAGACGCTGGAGCGGCTTAGTCCTCAAAGGCCCTCTCCCTGGGCAAACCTTTCCCACCTCAAAGCTCCCGCAGCTTCGGTGCCCTCCAAACCCGCTCAACCCGCTGAAGTTCCAGCGCTGATGGCTGACGCCATCCCAGCGCCTTCGGTTGCCCCGCGGCCCCTATGGCTTCACCAGTGGCACCTCAGGGAAGCCAGGGCCGAAACAGCGCCCAAATTATATAAGGCACATACGCGGCTCTCTTCACCACCGCCGCGGATAAAATGGCGGAAGAAATCGTTGCTGCTAATGGTAACGCACGGCGCCTCCTATATACCCACCTCCTCTCTTCTCCCATCTGGAGACCTCTATCTGTCGGCTCGGCATGACCGGTCACCAACCGATCACCACCATCTCTGCTTATATTCCACCAGACAATGGTCCGGAGGATCCCATCTCTCTCCAAAAGGACTTCACCGCCCTCTTCGGTATGAGTGACTCCGTCATATTGGCGGGGGATCTTAATGCCAAACACCCGGCGTGGAATAGTAGCACGACTTCTACCAGAGGTCGGATCATTTCCAAGTTAGGCGAATCCCTTAACTTTGACGTCATCGCTCCAATGAGTCCGACTCATTTCCTCGGAAATCCCAACCATCTTCCTGATATACTCGATGTAGCGCTGCTCAAGAATGTGAACCTCCGTTTGCAATCGATAGAGACGTTCCACGAGCTTAACTCTGACTACCGCCCAGTAGTCATGCATCTTGCCCCCTTTTTTTTTTTTTTTGTTCCCGGGGTGGAAAATCCTCATGGATGTCCTCCGCCCTGGGGCGGGCGGAGGGGTCTGTCAGACTCTTAATGACAAAAAACCACCCCAGTGTTCCATCTCACACCTACGCTGGGGTCGCGGGAACACATAATTCGTCCGCATCCCCGGCTGGTGCCGGCCCGCTTGCGCGGGCCCCGTCGCGCGGAACACTACGCGCGCCGCCTACTCGGGTCCTGATGTTGGGGGGCGACGGATGTCCCCGAATCCGTCGCCCCTGAACCCATTTAGGGGGGCTGGAAGAGTGCCTTGTCCGCCCTCCGCCTGCGCCCGGTGCGCCTGCTGCGGATCGGGAGAGTGGACGAGATCTCTCTCTCCCTTTCCGCAGCCTCCCTCTGCGAGATGACTGTTTCGCAGAAGGAAACCACCGCGTCCCAGGACTCGGCGCTGCCGCCCATCGAACTCACTACGGTCGGCAGCGACAGGTCACTGCCTACTTCTGAAATGAGGGCACGGCGCGGCTCCTCCCAAGCGGCACACTCTGCCAGCGTATGCCACGCCGTGTCCTCCCGGCAGTCGACGCAGTGGTGACACCGAGCGTCCGGCTACCTGTTTATGCGACACAGGTACTTCCCGAAGCAACCATGCCCCGAGAGCACCTGCGTCGCCCGAAACGACAGGGAGCCGTGCCTCCTCCCGAGCCAGAGGTCGAGCACTGGCCGGACCGCCTCGATGGTGACGACCCCGGCGGTAGGGCGTGAAAGCCTGTCCCGCCATTCCGCCACCAGGACCTCGCGAAGCTGCGACCGACGCTGCTCCATATGGCGCTGCATCGGCCGCTCGCCCCGCTTCCTCGCGCCACCGATATAGTGACGCGAGCACCTTCGCGTCTAGGTCCCATGGCGGGGATCCGGCCAGTGCACAAGCCGCCTCGTAGGAGATCGTGCGATACCCCCTTATGACTCTAACGGCCATTGCTCAATGCGGCTTTCGTAGCACAGAGATGCTGGCGGCCGTCAGGTCAGCCACCCAGGCATCTTGCCCCCTACTCTGGCCCAAGCGATCCCAACCGCCCCCCGCAGTCCCAGATGATAACCGACTGGAGGAAAATAAGTGAAAGACTGAAATCCACCACGTCGCCTCAATTGGACACCCTCCCCGATCACATAGTGTCAGTCGCCAACACGACGGCCGCAATCGACTCGTTTACTGAGCACGTTCAATCCGTATTGACGGATTGTTCACGGGAAGTTCCGGTGATGGAAGACCATCGCTGGAAACTACCTACTTACGTACGTGACTTGATAACCGAGAAGAATGCGGCTATTCGTGCCTACGACTCCTTCTCTTCGGTGTGATATTCTTCGACATAGCGAAAGCCTTCGACAAAGTCTGGCACAACGGCTTGTTATACAAGCTTTACCAACTAGGAGTGCCAGATCGTCTCGTGATCATCTTACGAGACTTTTTGTCGAACCGCACCTTCCGCTATCGCATCGAGGGTGCACTCTCGTCCCCTCACCCTATTCGTGCCGGGGTCCCTCAGGTTTCCGTTATATCTCCTCTAGTATTCACGCTGTTCACCAGTGATATCCCACAGAGTAAACGGGCTCAGTTGGCTCTCTTCGCCGACGACACTGCCGTTTACTATACCGGTCATTGTCCCAATGCTATAGCTCGTACTCTCCAAACCTCCGCAAACGTCTTAGGCGCTTGGTTCCGGAAATGGAGAATCGAGGTCAACCCCGATAAGAGTCAGGCGGTTCTCTTCTCGAGACGTCGTCGAGTCTCACCCCCCCTTCCCAGCCCGATCACTATGTATGGCAAGCCAATCCCTTGGGAGAAGCAAGCCAAATACCTAGACGTGATCCTCGATCAAAACCTTACCTTTAAGGCTCATATTAAGGCGGTTTGCGCGCGCGCCTCCTTCGCTCTTAGCAGGCTCCACTTTGTACTGACAGCCCGTAGTAAACTGTCACTTAAATGCAAGCTGCGCATCTATACCGCAGTCATCCGTCCCATCATGACCTATGCCTGCGTTGTATTTGCGCACGCTCACCCACGTCATCTCCATAAGATGCAGACCCTCCAGAACCGTTTCCTCAGAAAGGTCACGGGTGCCCCCTTCTATGTCCGTAATATAAATCTCCACGTCGATCTTTAAATGCCTACCATAAACTAGTTCATGAAACGCTTATCGAAGCGTTTCTTCGACAGTGGCATCAAACACCCAAACCCCTTGATCTCAGCGGCCGCCCGCTACACTCCCTTCCGCATTAGCAGTATTCACCGACCAAGGCATACTTTAATCGCCCCCGACGACGCCACTACCCTCCTCCAGGAGAGCAGTAAGGCCACCAGCACCTTACACAAGCGCAAAACCCGATCGCCGTCCTACTGTCCTCGCCGCCGAGGCCCGCCGCGACGCCCCTCCCGACCCTTGCTCGAGCCAGCCCGCGCCGCTGAGCCTGTAGCTTTAAATTCGTCCCTAAATCATTCAAACCCTGATCCAGCTAGTCCCTTGCTGCCCTCTTCCAGCGACGCCCTGAGCCGAGGTCCGTACCCCACAGGGGGTGCCCTTAGCGTTGTCGCTTAGTTTTTAGTTAGTATTTAAGTTTAAGTCCTGGCTGGAGGCCTTAATTTATTAGGGCACCACAGGCAAGTCCGCATAAGCAGACGACAACCTTACAGGTTGACCTGCGAGATGCCATACAAAAAAAAAAAAAAGTAAGGTGTAAGTGTCCTCACTGTATCTTGAAGTCATGACGAGTGACGAGGGTAGCCGCCCTGTCCCAATTGTCGCGACCTGCACTGTTAAAATACCGCGGCACGATTACTGTCATCTGCGATATTTCACAGCAATGTCGAGCTTGTCCATAATAGTCACTACTCAAAGCTGTGAAACAAAGAATATAACTACTCTCTTGCTGTGAAAACATTGCATACAGTTCATACAGTTTGTACTGCTGATGGTGCTACTAGTATTGCTGAAATATGTCAAAGCGTCATTTATTTTGACGTTTATCGACGTAGAAAAACGATCATTTGAACTTTTTGAAGTTGGCAACACTGAATGACAATGTTGTTTGTGGATTGTGATTGTGACAGTGTCCACACCTTAGGGTATTTTACCCTAGATTTAGGGTATTTTTTCGCGTTTAGGGTAATTTTTAGGGTAGAAAATTATTTAGGGTATTTTTCAGGGTAAAATAAATTTATAAGGATATTTATAGAATGTTGAAAACTCCTTGCAAGCAAAATGGCGATTGATTGAATACGTGTTTCTGAACGTACATAACTTGTTGTGACGATGTACCGTTCTCTTCAGTCTTCCTCTAGCACAAGAATCTGTTTTTGAGAGACAAATGATATCGAATGAAATGTACGACTTTAAGAAAAAAAAAACTGCAGATGACATAGATGCCCAGACTATTATGGATGCATTCCAAGAATGTTTGGAAACGGTGTAATAGTTTGGCTATTAGTTTATTACTAAATTGCATTTATACGTAAATTTATTTGTATACATAAAAAAAAAAGTTAGGGTAAAAACAAAATAAAGTGCCTAATTTAGGGTAATTTCGGCAAGCGTTAGGGTAAAAAACAAAAACGGAGGTGGCAACACTGGATTGTGAATGTTGTTGGTTGTTTGTGTTAGCACAAATGTCAATGAGTCGTTTGAGGAAAATATGTTGTGAAAATAACTTAATAGTTTTGCAAAAGTGAGCTATAGAAAGCGCAAAACATGATTAATTCGCCTAAAATGCAGCGGCATGTAGAGTTACGGAAATTGCCCTCAGCCTCTCTGTATAACTTGGCAACTATTCTGGAGATCAACAACGACTGGCAGAAACTTGTACCCCTCATACCGAAAGACTTGCAAAGTGAACAGTTTGAACGTAAATACAACCAAGAACATCTGAGGTAACCATTTTATTATGGTTTAAACTTTGAAATCACGAAGTTTTTATTTTAAGTAAAACACTAGGTAAAGAAAATCTTTGTATTTAATGCCATCAACAGGTTAATGGAAGAACATGCCAGAAATACAAGCAGAACATGTGCTGAGGTGTTATTTGACGAATGGGGTACGTCAGGCAAAGTTAGACCAACTTTGGAAACTCTCATGAAGATCTTATGCCAGGCCCAAATATTCAGAGCTGTGGACGAAATCGCCCGCATGCTAGGAGGTAGGTATTCGACTTCCAATGACCTATGTTTGACATTCAGGTGAACACCACTATATAGTATTTATTATGTTACAGAGCCACCCCCACGACGGCCCAATGATGGCCCAGCAGCTCCCATACCAATCAACTTAACAGCCCTTCTAAATGATGAAAGTGTGGAACAAAGATTAAATTCAATGGCCTCAATTGAAAGTGATAATCTTCAACATTCAAGGCATGATCAAGCAGCTTGTAATCGCACTACAAGACAACTCAAAGAACCAAGTGACTTCATAAAATTTTCTGAAACCATACAAAGCTCGGATATACCAAATCTCAGTGTATTACAAACTTTTGGAAATAGAAGTACTGCTTTAATGGAGCACCAATCAAACCTGATCAACTTTACTGGCCCCAACTCCAAAGTTATGACTTCAGGGGAGTTTCCTGACTTTAGTGCTCTGATACCTAAATCCAATGAATCTGACCCAAAAACAATAAATTCTGTAACAACTGCATCAACTTCTACTGAGATTGAATCATCTCAAGTAGATATGACACCACAAAGTGAACTATCTCAATATGGTGCTGGTTGTAACTTTACAACAGTACATAACATATTCAGCATTATAGACAATGCTATATTAGAAGATAAGAAACTAGTTCATTTTGATTATAAAGAGTTGGAAACTATTACAAATAAATTTTCTGAATCCTTTGTAGATAAGCCAATTGGACCTAGTGGAAAAATAGGAAGTGGGGGCTTTGGAGATGTTTATGTCGGCACACATACTAAACATGGCTCTCTGGCTGTCAAGAGAGTGAAAATTCAATTTCAGATAAGCTGTGAGGTAGCAATGAAGGTGTTTAACACTGAAGTGAAATCACTGTCTCATCTGAGACATGACAACATTGTCCCTATATTTGGGTACTCCATAGATGGGCCAACACCATGTATAGTGTGTGAATACATTGATGGTGGGTCCTTGCTACAAAAAATTGCTGCAAAGATACTAACAGAGAAACAAAGAATGAATATAATGAAAGGCACTGCTGAAGGTCTGAAGTACATCCATCACAGTGAAAGGCCACCACAATATGATGACAGTGGAAATCTGTCAGAATCTGTGTCTACCAGGAAAAGTTATTTTCTCCATGGAGATGTTAAAAGTGCTAACATATTGCTAACTCAAGACTGTGTGCCAAAGGTAGCAGAAGTTAACATCAGCTTATATGCATTACATTTAACTGTTGTATCATTAACTTAGATTATTTTTATTTTTGCAGCTATGTGACTTTGGCTTGGCTAAACAATTAGAAACAACTTGCATCAACACCAGGCCGATGGGGACCACAGCATACATGGCACCTGAAGGCTTCAATGGTACAGTCACACAGAAAAATGACATCTTTAGTTTTGGTATAGTATTGCTGGAATTACTGACTGGTTTGAAACCAATTATAATAGCCAATGGCGAGAATAACAACATTAAGAATTATGTTGAAGATAACTGTGTAGATGGTGATATAACAAATCTTTTAGACAGTGTTGTCGACAATTGGACACAAGCTCAGAATGTTTTCATATTAGCACAGCGTTGTTTACAGCATCACAAGAATGATAGGCCTTCTATTGATGAAGTCTGTGATATTTTAACTAGACTAATGTAGTCCTAGTTATTTTATTAGAACTCAGATGTAAGTGTCTGACAGACTTGAAGGTTGAACAATCTTTTACCTAAGTAAAGTTATACATATGAAATTACATGAGTCACTCACTGCATCCATTTAGATTCACATAATCTACAGACAGTTTAGTTCTTGTAGGCATTAACTAGACTTTGTCTATGAGATGTTTTGAGTGAAGTGTCTTCATAATTTTTGTAAAGCAATAGTTTGCCTTACAAAAATAAATCCTGCATCGCGCAAGCGTAGTTTACTAGCATGTATACAAGTTCCCGAAATTCTTCGAGCAGTTGCCCACCAGACACAACACCCGTCGGGTCGGAGGATCCTCCCTTTTACATAGGGTATGAGGAACAGGGTTATGAAATTAATATTATAAGGAAGTATAGCTAGGGTTGCCAACCCTACTATATAATGTAGTATCCTGCTATAATAGAGGCGTAATGACTACCAATTCAATCAAAAAAAATATTGATGGCCGAAACTACCCTATTTTCATTTCAATACAAAATGGTGAAATAAGCGCAATAGGGCAATTATTAATCCCATAAAAGCTGAATTAAAAGGTATTTTCTGAAGAAAAAAAAAGGTATTTTGTAACCCTATTTTAGAGTGTTATAATAGTAACGACTCATTAAAAAGTACTAAAACCTGTTTATATAGGCTCAAAGCAAAATATATGCATTTAAAAAATAATATATGTATATATTTTTTAACATTCCTATTAATTTATTTATTCGCCATCTAGATACTATATTTTTACAAGCAATAGCTTCGAGAAAAAATATATTTATTAAAAGTTACCAAACCTAGGTCACCCTAGGTACAGACGAAATAGTTTGGATCAGACTGTACAATTGTTTGTAAGAGGTAACTCTGCAAGTAATTTTCAATTTCAAAAATTCTTGCACTGATTAAAAGCTACATGCCGATTGTCATAACATATTATATTTTATGGCATAGTAGACTACCACACAGAAGGAAGTGGCGGGCAGAGGTTTGTATCAAATAATGTAGGGTAAGTAGCTATAGCTATAAGAATAATTATGATATATAAAACATCTTGGAGCTGCAATCGCTGACCGCTGGAATATGCCCTTTAATGTAGTGATGGGATGGCTATGATTGAGAATCATCATCGCAATAATCCGTGTCACTAGCATGTGCATTTGCAGCACAAGACATAAATTTGAACCAATAGCCAAGTTATTCCGCTTCAACCATGGAGCAACCCTACCTAGACAAGACATGGATACGGCCGACGAATTGAGAAGATGTAGATTGCAATAAATCGCGATGGATAGAATAATATGAGCTTGTTTTATAATTAATCAATTATTCGACCAAGGGCGGATCCAGGTTTTTTTTCTCTGGGAGGGGCACAAGGGGCGGACGGGCAAAAAAAATCAACAATAGCTGTTAGAAATAATAAAGTTGAGTCGGTGGCTTACACAGTGGGTAAAAAAGGCTAAAGGCTGAGTGCTGATAGTGCTGATGGGGTTGTTGGCATTGATGTAGTTGCCGCATGCGTGGATGCACATGGGACACCACCAAATTTAATCTCTTTCCCTCTATATGTATCTTCAACTGCATCGTCGGTTTTTTTGTGTTTTAGTAAAAGAACGCACTTATGCTCTTTTGTCTTTTCCTGTCTGTATCACTCATTATATTACATAAAGTAATATTACTTGTTACTCGCTAAAACTATACTAAACTAAGTAGGCTACAAAGATAAGTTAATTTTCGTTTACGTAATTGTAGCAAGCGCATGAAAAACTCTCCCGGCTATGACCTGTCGCCTGACTCAGACTCACCCAGACACCCTAGTACTGCACTGATACTCCTGCGCCCCGACCCACGCTTTCCCCCGACCGTACCGCTCTTGCAAACGCAGAACTTAACTAACAAAATTCGCAATTCCAGCTAGAAATAGACAAGAGCTTCACGTTTTCAGGGTTCCGTACCTCGAAAGGAAAAACAGTAACCTTATAGGATCACTTAGTTGTCCGTCCGTCTGTCTGTCTGTCAAGACCCTTTTTATCAGGAAAGCGTGGAGTTATCAAGCTGGAATTTGTATCAAATACTCAAGTCTACTGTCCCTTGGAGCTGTGAAAAAATCAAACTTCTAACCCAACGCAATCAAAAGATACAGCCGTTTATGCCGCAAATTTTCGACACTCGCAAGGGAATTAAAACCTAAAATTAGCACGAAGCAACGTCTTATAGCAGAGAAAATTAAAACCGTAAATTGTTAGTTACATCATATAATAAAAATACTTTTAATAAAAACTTACTACCCTTTCCTACAAATACTCGGCTCATATATACCTACAGGTTTGTACGGAACCTTTGCCGGTTTTTTCTGGAATCTCCACACTACAAAAAAATACCGTCTGGGGGGGCCACGTGCCTCGTGTCCCCCCCCCCCCCTTAAATCCGCCCTTGCATTCGACAGTACTTTAGTAGATTATTTTGTATTCTATTTTATTAAGTAAATGTGATACTGTGTCATTAAATTAGAATATGTTTATCAAATTAAATATTGTCCTGGTATTGGTAAGTACTTATTTTGTAATTTTACATGGGAGGGTTTATTTAAAGCCAAACTTATGAAATCGGTATTAAAAAAAATTATTAAACAACTACATACTTTAAAAACAAATACTTTCTTTTATTGAATTAATTCTTACTAAGAAATCGTTGTTTAATCCTTTTGGCATTGATTCCAGATTACTACATATCTGCATCTGTTCTTCTTTAGTGCACAAATTAATTAATGTTAGAATAAGATTCTGAATTTGTAATATTGTTGTTTCGTCTTTGGCCACATACAGAGTTTTAATTAGTGCAGACAGAATCTTTTGGTTGGTAGGTAACTTCCAGATGCACCAGCAATAACTGATCCACATAAGGAGGCACTGAAATAGAAAGCAATAATGGTTTTAAAAATTATAATGTATCACGTAACATAGCATCGATCCTAGTCTCCCTGAAGGGTTGGGCAGAGGTGTACCTATAATGGCTATAGTACACCCACATTTGCCATCAACCCAGCACATATCCAGGCTCCGGGCTGCTACTGAGAAATTCCAGATAGAAAAGCCCAATAACACATTGCACGACCTGGGAATCGAACTCAGGACCTCATGCTCTGCAGTAGCGGTTACGAACACCAGACCAACGAGCCAGTCTTAAAAATAAAAAAAAACTTGCAGAAAAGAAAATATGGGGACCAGTTTTTATTTTTTACTTTAATTTATTTTTATTAGCCATAGAAGAACACACTTGTGTAAATTTAAATTGTCTACCTACATTTCAAAAGATACAGCCCTATGACAGACGGACGGACAGCAGAGCGCCATAGTAATACAAATCCGGTTGGCACCCTTTTAACAGACCCCTAAAAAGTACCTTCCAGGTAGTCTGCGAGGCCTAAGCTAAGCTTTGCGTTTGTGTGAGTGCACATATAGTGTAGGTGTGATGTCTGCCTAGAGTGCGATTGGTTTAAACCGGTTTATACAATTGGCCTGAGGCGCTTTGCTTTGCTTTGCCCTCCATTGGTGCGATTTGTAATATTAAAAAATTAATAAAAAATAGAAAATAAGTGTGTGATCTCCTAAAAAAAAAAGGGGTATGTTAATGTAAGAAATTAAAGAACAATGGCGGCTAATTATTTGAACATTAAAAACTTGTTACATAAATGAAAAATATTGTAAAATGTTCGTTTATAATTCCTACATACATTCTATAAAAGTTTTTACATTTTAAACTCCGTGGTTAATAAATATTGAGAGTTTCATTCTTTGGTTTTTTAGCGGTAAATATGAATTTTAAAACAACTCATCTCAACAATGTTGCCAACTGAATGCTTTTCGCGCGATCTAGAACTTTTGTAGCTGTGGACTACAGTTACACGTCTAAGAAATACGTACTAGGAGGTGGCTGGTGGTATAAATAAATTGACCTAAACGCAATACTAATTTATTTACTATGTCGTCGTTTGAAAGAGGTAACAAGTTTTTTGTTTTAGTTGTCCGAATGAATGATTAAAATGGCAACTCAGACTTTGCGTTGTTAGAAACACTGACAGTGACAGTTGCTCTCGAGCCGCAGTTATTTTTTTCCTTTTGGCTTTGCATGGTTTGTGCATTCAGCCAGTGTCACGTTTAGTTTATTACGAAGGAAACAAAGCTAGGGAAACGAAAATATAATATTTACAATAAGTTATAACGGGATTTAGGGCTAAAATCTTTAGGATCAGTATTTATAACAGTGATACCATAATGAATAATGAACTAAAATTACAACTTCATATTATTTAAAGTAATGAAGGATACTATACATTTATGTACAGGAAAGCTATTTGTACAAAGTAAAGAAAGTATTGAGGTAGGGAAAGGAGTACGAAGGGACAAGAGGTTACTGAGAATGGATGCACAGTCATATAAGGGACAGGAGAAAAAAATGTGATCTAAGTCACCTACGTCTGTGCCACACCTGTTGTTCTAAATGTTTGGGTTACAGATGACTTGTTTTATTTATTTATTAAATAATTCATTATTTTATCATTTATTCAAGAAACGAAAATTCACACGATTGACAATAGTCAAAAAACTTTAATACACAAAAGTTGTTTCAAATTCAAAATTCCCGCCAAAAAGACAAAAGTCTCAATATTTATTAACAACGGAGTTTTTTGACGAAAATGTTTTCTAATATAAGTCTATGAACTTATTACGAAAATTTTACGGTAGTTTTCATTAATGTAACAAGCTTTTTTACTTCAAATAAAATGATGTATGGGCACCTGCCATTGTTCTTTCGGGCGCCGTGGAGTGACACACTATTTATGGATATGCAGATAAAGTCGGAGAGATTGAACAATTAATATTAGGATGGGGGCCTGTGGATGTCAATAGTGATTAAAAGTCTCACTACCTTGAACATTCCCAGTTTATTGTTTACCTTTAGCCTAATAATACAATTATACTATTATAAATTTTAGTTGCTATCTCCTCATTGCATCTTTTAAGTAATTTTAGATTCGCAGCTGAAGGCTGTTTTGCTATGTTAGAAAAAAATATAAAAAAAAGAAAATAAACTTGAAGGTGAACCCCGAGAGCCGGAAGGTGGTACCTCTCAGGTAATCAGCCCCCGTGGAAGGCCAGTAAAATTCCTCGGTAGATGCTAGGGTGGAATAAGCACCCACAATTGTAGGCGCTTATTCCAGGTATTTAAAACTCGCGTCTCCCTCGGTGTACCGTGAAGATAGCTGGTATAAAAAACCGGAGGGAGGCGACGAGGAAATCAAAAATCCGAACGAAATATAGTCTGGGACCATTCCACGGGTCCTTCGGTTAAGGATAATGGTATCTAGGCCCCAAAATCTACCGGATTCACAATGATTCCATTAGGGAAAATCAGGAGACCCGTCACCTTCACCAACAAAGATCTCAAAAGTGACTTGTCAAATTATGACGTTGAAAATGTCATACGAATGTATCACAGATAAAAATACAATTTAGAAATCGTTCCGAAATCGACTATAATTATAAATACATGTAACGGTGTAAAAAAACTCGTTACAGATTGGTAATCACTCACACAAGTGCAAAGCTCTGCTTAGGCCTAGCGGACTATATGTGGTAGTACATGGGGGATAGATACTTTTGCCAAAAGTGGGACTTTTTTGGGAAGCCAAGCAAACAATGTAAGTAGCAGTTACCTCCATAACATGTTGTATTAGTATGTCATAAACACCTTCATTACAACACATGTCTAAATTATTGCAAATTATGTCTTTAAATATTTTCTTCTTCACACAATGGACACCATGCATCTCTATTATTTTTGTAGTGAAGTCAAAACAAACTGCCTTACGGTATAAGTTAGTTTCTGTGTTCAATTGGTCTATGACACATGAAAACACATCATCTAATGTTTGTTTCTGAAAGAACAAAAAGAGAATCTTGTCACAACATTTTTTTTTTAATAATTTTAAAATTTATCAATCTTTTTGCCAAGTTTTACATTTCACTTACCTTCACTTTTGAAGGCAACTTTTTTAAGAATTCTGGGAAACATTCAAATAATGCTTTTGTTACTTCAATATCTTTCTGATGAATGTTATGCCTGAGACTCCTGTACACAACTTCATAGTAATTACCAGTTGTGAAACTATTAGAATTCTGAAACAACATGATCAGACAACAAAATATTATAGAGACATTTATATGTAATAATCACTTACTGTAAAAATTAAAGAGTTCTCTCTTATTAAAAATCTTTAGCTTCTAAACTGATTGATATGTCAAATGTATGTTTTCTTAATTTAATAAAGCAGTTCTTACAAAAGAAATACATACCAAACACTGCATTATCAGTACACAGCACTGCAATCCTTTGGCTTTATAAAAAGTATTGTAGTCATCAACCATGAGTAAAGCCACAGGTATTACAGTTGCTGGATTTACGGTAACATTATATTCCTGCAAATGGAAGATTGATAGGTGTATATACAGCTTAGACATAAATATGTATGGAAGTAGAGCTTCACATAACCCTAAGAAAATTAAAATATGAACTGGACAACGACGACACATTTCTGGTGCAGAACATGAATATCACTCACCTGAACATTCTTTATTAACATACAGTACACTTCAACAAGACTGGGATACTGCTGAAAATGAGCTAATGTCATTCTCTGATGCAATTCTTTAATGCATTTATCAAAAACTTCTTGTGCATTGTAAAAATTGTCTTTTAAAAATACTTCTTCAAACGTAATATTATATTTAGTTTTAAATGCCAGGTTCAATTTTCCAGGATAATCCTTTGCATTCAGGTATTCTGTGTTCCATCGCCCATCAGTTTTTAATTCCATATATAAAATTATTAAAGAATACAGTGTACTTGAACATATTTCTGGCTGCTCCCTGAAGTCTACATTTTCTACTAAATCTAATAATTCAGGAAAATACTGTTCCACTTTACTAATTCTTATTTGATATTCAGAGTGAAAATGGTAATCTTTTTCATGGCTTAATTTGGAAAGTTTACTTAATAAGCAATTGTTGATACATCCTTCAAATTTTAGGAAACTATCTATCATTTTCAAGTAAATTGCAAACAAAGAGCGAGATCTCCATCAACGGCATCAACACCGCGACCACAGCAGTGTTGCCACCTCAAAAATTATCTTGTCACTAGATCCAGTGTAAAATGTCGCCATATTTAGGAAATTTGGATTGAAAAAAAACCACCAGTTCTCGCTATATTTTTTTTAATTAAAATTAAAGTACTTAATGCCTGAATAAAAAAAAAGGAATTTAGTAACAGTCAATAGAACAGACTTGATTAAAATTCAAGATTTTGAAACATTATATCTTCCATTACATTATCATCATCCACAGACGCCGACGTTTGTGCTGAAGACGTAGTTGGTTGTGATAGATCTCTAATGAGTACTTTGTGTTTTTGCCGACAGCCTCAATAACATCGCTAGGCAAAGTGAGCAAAACCCTTTCAGTTCGTCACCAGGTAGATGTTTAAGCCAGCTTTTGAGTTCATCATGCACCACTCTTTTCTATACTTTTGCGTATTTTATTTTTCTTGGACGGCAGTTCCATTCTTTGTCGAATTTAATATTCTGAACTTCACTATTCTCACTAAGACGATTAAACGATCCGATGGACACATTCTTCAACTAACTTCTTTACTGTTCTTTCACTGAGAAGGTGCCATTTCCTACCAACTTTAAATCGAATTCAGTTAAAGAATGATAAAACAAAAACAAAAAAGTCAATAACTCAGTGTTTGGGACTCCTCGACCATAGATTAAGTCCAGAAAGATACATATTTCCGTCTCAATTAGGTGTTCCCAAATTCCATATTGAAAAGTCGTCAAAAATCGGTAAAAAATAATTAGTCGCTAAACGATGAAAAAATTTCGCTAAGAGCTCTGAAAAATCACCAGATCTAGTGACAAAATCACCAAGGTGGCAACACTGGACCACAGACTAGACTACGAGACACTACTAATAAGTTTGTTAAAAAAATATCGGTACATCGAAGTATCGAATTTTTGACTCGATAAATCGATATTTTTAGCCGATATATTCTGAACCGATGTATCGATACAAAATATTCAGTTTAGAAAATCGTATCGAAAACTATATTTTTTCAAAATTTATTTTGTTACCGTTCAAGACATTTATTTTCTCAAACGATTACAGTAATCACTTACAGAGAAAATTCAATAATATGTAAACAAAAATAACCGATTAGCGTTTTTAGTAGGGCAGATATTAAAAATGTTAGTGGAGGTTGTATTTTGTGTATTATATTATGTATTACGGCCCAATCCCTCTCACAGACAGGAGGCCTGTGTCCCAGCAGTGGGAACATAATAGGCAGATTATGTATGTATGTATGGATTATATTCTGTTAATTAACAGTAGAATATTTTAACAGAAATTCAAAGCAACATGACAGCGGAGCATGTAAAGAGCAGAAATTTTCTACTTTCACTACCGGACAAACAATAAATTAGTCTTAAAAATATTACAATATTGCTCTTTAGCTTTGATATTTTCTAATTTTGCAAAATAATAAATAATGATCAAAATACCTTCGTTTTATTAAGATTCTCATTTAATATATTGTGCATTATGAATAAAAATCAATATCATATATATATCTTATTGAACCAAACTGAACTACAAACATTATTATTTTGAAACTGAAAATTTCTGAAAATTTGCCCGTTATATCGATATTTTTTTCTCGATACATCGAGGTCGATTTTGATATTTTATTAAATTTCGATACATCGATAAATCCATATATTTTTTCACTTCTGACATCCCTAGATACTACCGGCCCCGGTCAACTTTGTATGGAATCGGAATCTATGGAAGGAACGAAATGCCTACTAGGGCAAAAACACCAACTTGCCTTAAGACAAAACTAGATTTGATTTTTAGGTTTCTATACTGGTAACTCAAAACTTCCGGCGATAACACATAGAATGTAACGAAATTAATAAAAAGAGTAGGATTTTTATTTCACTAAATACAACCCGAAGTTACCAATGTCGTCGGCATAGAAACGTCAGTTGTTCGGTTGTTTGTTTGAGTAAAATAAACTATATAAAAGGTTAAATTATGTAACAAAGCCATGGAAAGCTTACGTTGAGTGCTGTGCAAAACTTATGAACAATTTCTCGAAAGAAAGTGGGTGAAAAATTATATGTGTTGATGTCATCTGTTTGATATAAAAGTAAATAACAAATCATTCATATCGTATTATTGTTGTTTTATTTTCTATTTTTTCTAATACTCGACTAAAATACTCTAAAACTGGCAGTGGAGACAAGAAATGTTTCCTCATAATCCCGATTACTGGGTATATTCCCCCAGGATTAAGAGTATGTGTTAGAATAAATTCATTTGGTATAAAATCATTCAAAACGAGCCACCTGGTTAGGTGTTTAATTGTGTTTAAATATAGTATAAGATACAATGGGGTTGACGTTTTCGTGTGGATAAAATCCTTAAAAATTTAAAAAAATAATGGAACGCAGATTATTGATGTGAGCGCTGTGAGCGAAGGCAAAGAGTAATATAAGTAGGCTTGTTGAAAAAATATCGATACATCTATGTATCGATATTTTTGACTCGATATATCGATACAAAATATTCAATTTAGAAAATCGTATCGAAAACGATATTTTTTCAAATTGATTTTATTACTGTTCAAGACATATGTTTTCTCAGACGATTATTGATAATCACTTACAGAGAAAATACAATAATAAGTAAATAAAAATAACCGATTAGCGTTTTTAGTAGGGCAGGTGTTAAAAATGTTAGTGGAGATTGTATTTTGTGTACTATAATATGTTGGATTACGGCCATTCCCTCTCACAGAGAGGAAGCCTGTGTTCCAGGCAGTGCTTCCAGATCCCAATAGTAAAATTACAGTGTTGCCGGTTAATAAATACAGTAGTTTCTAAAAACAATACAGCAGATTTTAAAATCTATTACAGTAAAATTACAGAATCAATTTGTTTCAAAATTTATAGAAAAAATAGCTTAGAACCGTCACTGTTTCTTTTGTTAGCACCCAGATCGGCAATCAAAGAAGAATCGCAAACAATGCAAATGCATTTAATATAATATGCCGACTTTTTATCACTCTTTAACCACTTACGGAAGTCTTGTATTTGGAGCCATTCATCACGGAATTTTTGCCGATATGTCTTTTTAGCTCTTGATCTTGACGGACCATCATCGCTACGCACACTTTCCTCACTGCTTGAGCACATTTTTACAGTAATATCGCTATAAATGTTTAATTTAGACTTTATTTAACATCACCCAAAATAAAATGTGTGCACCTTGTAACAGTCGATGTCTGAGCGACTGAGTTACTGAGCTATAGAAGAGCTAGTGAGCTAGAAGAGTGATATAGCTCTTTAGAGTGAAAGAGCTAGTCGCTCTTTTTCTTTTCAGTGAGTTGTTTCGCCCATGTCTAACCTTGACAAAACAAGTATACGATTATGTAAGACGAAAAATTTTCTTTGTAAAGACAAAGAAGACTAATAATTGCTAGTTGCGTAACAGAGTACTCTACGATAGTTCCGATTTGCCAGGGAATTCCCTGCAACTTTATTAGAAACCGGCATGTGGGCATGTACATTGTCTATGGATAAAGCTTAGTGGGTGTAGATTAGCTTGCTACATATAAGTAATCTGTGGTGTAGATTAGCTGCGATTCGTTTTAAGTATTAGAATTGATAAAGCTATATGAAAATAAAATACAGTATATTTCATACACTGTATTTTATCTTTACAGTATACAGTAGAAAAGTCTAAAATACAGTAAATCTACTGTAATTACAGTGAATCTGGAAGCACTGGTTCCAGGTGTGGGAACATAATAGGCTGATTATGTATGTATTATATTCTGTTAATAACAACATAATATTTTAACAGAAATTCAAAGCCACATGACAGCGGTGCATGTGAAGAGCAGATTTTTTCTACTTTCACTACCGGACTGGTTTGCCTGAAATAATAAATAAGTCTTAAAAATATTACATTATATGCCTAGCAGAAAGACACAGCGTTAGTATGAAGAAGCTGTCTATGATTCTGGCTTCTAGGAGCCAGGGCTGCCAGGTGAAAAAATTCTGCAATCGTACCACAGCATTAAAAAAGTCGTATACCCAAGGAAAATTCGAAACAAAAAATCGTACATTATTATTCATCCGTTTATTGGTTTATTGACTTTTATTACAAAATTAACAATAAAAATACTACGAAATAAGTAATGACATGTAATGAAAATTTAAATTATAGTAATGAAATCATTTTTTTTTGTATAAATTTTCCGTATTCATTAGTTTATTCATGTCATCTGTCGGTTTAAAATCGGTGCAGTTTCCGGTGACTCTTATCATTTGCTTTGCCAGCAAGGTGCCATTTACAGTTTCGTTGGCCAAACTATTTCTAAGTTTGGTTTTTAATTTAAGGAAATTAGAATAAAAGGGAATTCCCTCAACACTCTGGGCAGGCTGAGCACGTTCGTTTCATTATTTATATTATATTTTGAGACAAAAGTTACTTTGTTGCCAAGACCTAATTGAATAAAATAAATGGGTCGAATGTAAAAAATCGTATGTTTTCCGTACGATTTCGATGCTTCGATCAACTCGTATGAAATCTGCAAAAAGTCGTACAAATACGATTTAAATCGTACAAATGGCAGCCCTAGGAGCATAAATATTGAAAAACATACCTGATTCTCTATGGATTTATGTTGTTACCTCTCACTTCCAGCAGGGGTCGCTACCACTGGTTCCGGCGACCGGCCCGTTAAGGTTTTCATAGCGTTTATGATTTTTGTCGTGGTTGGAGCAAAAGTTTTCTTTTCAAGTTAAAAACTGACAAAAATCATATGATTCTAATATTTTATTGCTTTCAGTAAGAATATAGTGTTAAAGTATTAATACACGAGTATTCTATGTAAATTCAGTGTTTTTCATTTTAGTTCAGTGTTGCGTATTCGACGGATAGTTGGTAAGTACCTTCCATTATGAACTCTGAGGATCCTGTATTTTTTTTTTTTGGGTATGGCATCTCGTAGTTGACATTGAGAGGTCGTGACTACTTAACCGGACTATCCTGTGGCTGCCTTAAGCAGACTCAAAGCCTCCAGCCAGGGGCGTAAAACTACTTACATTACTAAGCGAACGCTCGCTAAGGGCACCCCCTGTGGGGTACGGACCTCGGCTTAGGGCGTCGCTGACGGGAGGACAGCAAGATGGGACAGGCTGAATCAGATTTTGTTGATTATTATTATTCGGGGAATTTAAAGCTACAGGCTCAGCTACGGCGCGGGCTGGCACTTCATTGAGCAAGGGTCGGGGGGGACAATTACGTGGGGATCTTCGCGAGGAACCTCGGCGGCGAGGTCGGAATGTCGGTCTGTGTTTGTGCACTGTACTGGTGGACCTACTGCTCTCCTGAATGAGAGTTATGTGGTCATCGGGATCGGTGAGGACATGCTTGGGACGGCGGACATGACTAGTGGAGGAGGAAATATAGCTAGCGGCTTTCACAACCAGAGGGTTGCGGAGATTCGCGGCGGTCTCGAAGAAACGCTTTGAAATGCGTTTCATGAACTGACGGATAGTGGGAATCCTGAGGTCTACGTGGAGGATTTCGTTGCGAACGTACCAGGGGGAGCCTGTTATCCTACGGAGGAACTTGTTCTGGAGGGTCTGCATTCTATTGAAGCGAACGGGCTTGGCGTGTGCGAAGACTGCACTGGCATAGGTCATGATCGGGCGAATGCACGCTGTGTAGATACGCAATTTGCACTTTAGTGACAATTTGCTACGTGCTTTGAGGACGAAGTGGAGTCTACCTAGAGCAAAGGCGGCGCGCGAACGAGCCGCCTTAATGTGCTCTGAAAACGAGAGGTGTTCGTCGAGAACTACACCAAGATATTTGGCTCGCTTCTCCCAAGGGATCGGCTTGCCGAACATGGTGATCGGTCGAGGGGGGGAGGGGGTATGACGCGGCTTCGAGAATAGAACCGCTTGACTTTTGTCGGGATTTACTTCAATTCTCCATTTCCTAAACCAGGCGCCAAGCTTGTTGACTTGGGTTTGGAGAATGCGAGATATCGAGTCTGGATCGCGGCCGGTGTAGTAAATGGCCGTGTCGTCTGCGAACAGAGCCAATTGCGCCTTGCTGCACTTTTGGGCATATCGCTGGTGAATAGCGTGAATGCTAGAGGAGAGATCACAGAGCCCTGAGGGACTCCTGCTCGAATAGGGTGGGGGGAGGATAGCGCTCCTTCGATGCGGTAGCGGAAGGTGCGGTTCGACAAAAAGTCCCGTAAGATGAGCACGAGACGATCTGGCACACCGAGTTGGTACAGCTTATATAATAAGCCGTTGTGCCAGACTTTGTCGAACGCTTTCGCTATGTCGAAGAAGACAGCACCGGTCATCAAACCTCGTTGGAAACCGAAGTTGATGTGTTCGACTATACGGTGGACCTGTTGTACGCACGAGTGTTGGGTTCTAAAACCAAACTGTTCGTTGGGGATGAGGCCCTTTGTCTCGGCGTAGTCTCTGATGAGGATCCTGTACCTGAACATGTAGCTCAAATTGCCGCTCCGGATGGAGGGCAAAGAGCTGTGAGCTCAAGCTCATCGCAAAGCAGTTCCTCGTCTTCGGAAGACGAAGAAGGTTTTGCCTCACCGCCACCTAACAAAAGGTCTAAGCGGCGCAAGTACAAACAGGTCGGAACCTGTTCGGATCCTCGGATGGATAATCTTATTAACCAAGTTACATATTTAACAGACTTTGTAGCTCAAATGCCGCAAATTTTTACGGCAATTAGTACGAATTATAATAATAACAAAGAAAATAATAATGGCGGCCGTTGCGATCCCGTGAATCCTGCAATTTGTAACCAATTTTTAAATAAACCATCGAATAACAATAATATGTGTTTGGGGGATTTAAAAATAACTTTTGACGAATCAAAGATTGGACCCGTAGCTAACCCCGCAAAACTAGCAGAGTTAAATAATCTGCAACAATTTAACTCACAAGCCTGGAAGGGTATTCGATATAAGAAGGACTTGCAAGCACATTTAGCAACACCAGGTTTTATAGGATTAAAATTGAATGAGGAACTGTGCCATCTAAATAAAGGTATTGATTATTTGTCTAGTCCGGAACAATTGTTAGCGGGATTGTCAAATGCTGTTTTGGAGAACAGGCAACTTTTGAAAAATGGTCTGCAGGAGGTCGTAAATTGGGCTGCTAGTTCTGACACAGAGCTCAATGCAAATACTCTGTGTAGTAAGTTATCTGAAAAATTTGGTCCAACGTCTCTGTCTTACAAAAATATGGAATCCTGTATGCAAGTCATATGTGGCAAGCGGGCAGAATGTATTGAGGTTTAGACGTGACCGCTTTTTAAAAGAAGTTAATAACATAAACCTTAAATTAGCATTATAAAATATTCCACCTAGTGCGGAGCATCTCTTTAATAGAGAAGCACTCATTCCTCTGGTTGATTCTTTAGGAGGCTCCCAGGTTTGGCTTAACATGCCCAGTTATTAAAGGGATAAAAACAAATGCAATAAGTCAAGTAAACAAGAGAAATACCAAACCATCTTATAAAACAAAATTTGATAAAAAAAATAAGTTCAACTCGGACAAAAAATCTAAAAATAATTATAAAAAACATTCTTTTCGTCGTACAAGTACCCAAGACACCTCCAACGTTAAAGATAAGTCAATCAAAGCAGTGTGTTCAAGGGGGGTTGCCTAAAATTCCATGTTCAAGCATGGAAACAACTGGGGGCCAGTCAATATATTCAAAAAATAATAGCCGAGAGCCGCATAACATTTCTAACAAAACCTCCATTACATTACCCGTACAAAAGAATCATAAACATGTTTGCAACAAAACCATCCAAGAAAATGACAGAAGTCATAGACCAGTTAAAAGAAACAGGCATTTTAGTAAAACCGAAAATCATAACACCCGGCTTTCACTCCAAAATGTTTTTAGTAAAAAAAACAGATGGGGGGATACGCCCTATTTTCAATTTAAAAAGTCTAAATTTACATGTCTCGACTCGCCATTTCCAGCTAATTTCTCGACTGGATGTAATTCAGTTCCTACAAGACAGGGACTGGATGTCAAAAATCGACATACATCAAGCATATTTTCACTTAAGCATAAAGGAAACCCACAGGCGGTTTCTGCGCATAATATATGGAGGCGAAATATTACAGTTAACAGCCTTGCCTTTCGGTCTCTCTTCAGCTCCTCACTCTTTCGCATCGGTAACCAATTGGATTGCGGAAATCCTTCGGAGACAAGGCATAAGAATATTAGTATATTTAGACGATTTTTTAATAGCCAGTCAAAATCAGGCACAGATCATAGAACAAACCAAAGTAACTGTGGATACTCTTGTAAAGTTGGGTTGGCATGTAAACCATCAAAAATCACTTTTCACCCCAACTCAGGAAATAGAATATTTGGGCATAGTGTGGAATACAAATACAAAATTAATTTCCCTTCCTGTAAAAAAAGTACAAAAAATAAAAGAGTTAGCATCGAGTTTAATACAAAAGAAAGAGTCTTGTCTCCGAGTAACTCAACAAATACTGGGTGTACTAAATTTCGCGAACTTAGCAACTCCAAACGGTCGCCTTCATTGTCGCCGAACTCAAATATTCCTAAAATCGTTCAGAGGATGCAGACCCAGGCAAAAGAAGGTTTTGCCACCTCTAGTGACTCGAGAGTTGCAATGGTGGGTAAAAAACGTGGGCAAAAGTGCAAAAGCAATGCACAGCCCCAAGATTACCCACTTTCTCACCACAGACGCGGCGGACGCGGGCTGGGGAGCACACCTGAACAACATCATGTTGTCAGGCAAATGGAATCGCCACCAAAAAAAATGGCATTCCAATGTGAAGGAGATGTTTGCTGTGTATGCAGCCTTGGTCAAACAAGGTGCACAAATGAAGGATGCACACATTCTATTGCAATCCGACAATCGGACCCTCATAGCTTACATAAGGAACCAGGGGGGCACCCGGTCCTTAGCCCTGTTGGGCCTAACAAACAAACTCCTTCACCTAACCGAACAGCACAACATAACGCTGTCGGCATCATACCTCCCGGGTAGGTTAAACGGGATTGCAAACCGCCTCTCAAGAGGAAAACCTGTTCCCGAATGGCAACTACAATCCCAAGCCATGAACGCAATATTCAAAAGGTGGGGCGTTCCAGACGTAGATTTGTTTGCGTCAAAAGAAACCGCAGTTGTCCCACAATACGTAACGAGGGACTCAACAGATGGGTCAGCAATTTTTTGCGACGCTTTCAGTCAAGATTGGGACTTTCAGTTGGGCTGGGTGTTCCCCCCCCCCCCCCCCAACCTGATCCCTCGGGTGTTGGATCATCTGAACAGGGCCAAAGGAACATACATTGTAATAGCACCACAATGGGATCAGTGTTTCTGGCTGACCGATCTACAAGCCAGGGCCCTGTCAAATCCAATACCAATAACAAATCTGCGGAAGAACCTCGTAGATCTATCAACAGGGTTCTGTCCCCCACAGGTGGACAAGTTGTCCCTACAGGCTTGGAAAATTGGGGGTGGTCAGACCAGGTAGCTAACTGGAGTAGGGACGAAATTAAGTTATTGAGTAATAGCTGGCGCAAAAGCACTCTAAATACTTACAAAGCTCCTATAAAAAGGTGGCTATCGTTTTGTGCCATAAACAATATGAACCATAAAAACCCAGATGGAAAAGACGTTGCAAGATTTTTTGCAGATTTGCATTTAAAAAGAAATTTTTCACTGAACACAATATTATTACATAAATCGGCTATTTCTACCTTTTGTGCTTCAAATACAGAAAATCTTTCAAAAAATTTCTTTATTCAGCAAGTTTTAAAAGCCATAGCATTGGCAAAACCTCTACCTTCAAAATCCCCTATTTGGGACACAAAATTGCTATTCAAATGGTTGAAAACAGTTCCAAGCACAAATTCACTTTTTGATATTTCAAGAAGAACTGCAATTATTTTACTGTTAGCATCAGGCAGAAGAATACATGACCTTACCTTATTGGATATATCTCAAAACAATTTCATACAAGAGGAACAAAAGATTTTATTATGGCCCAAATTTGGATCAAAAACAGACTCAAGTAAATATAGACAGTCGGGATGGTATTTATTAAAGCACCCAGATGCTAATATTTGTCCTCTGAGACATATTAAACAATTGATTGAAGCTTCACAACATAGACGTCTTAATAGTAATGTTACAAGTTTATTTGTTTCAATAAAAGGCGAAATAAAACCAGCTACAAGAACTATCATAGCGGGGTGGATTAAATCTATATTTAAGACTTAAACCTAGAAGCTACTCCAGGAAGCGTCAGAGCAGCTGTGGCATCCAAGGGATGGTGGGAGAATGTACCTGTGGAGGAGATATTAGCTAGAGGAAACTGGAAGAGCGATAAAACCTTTAGGAAGTTTTACTGTAGAGAAATTATTAACAATTCTAATAACAAAGAGGATGATTTGTTACGATTAAACTTCTCTAGTGTTTAATAAGAATAATTTCATTTTATGTGCCAAAGTTAATAGCTTAGGTTTGAAGTACAAAACTGTTTGTTTTGTTTGATTTTAAATGATTATATTTAGTAGTAATATTACTTACTGATTAGGGTAATCATTAATAAATGTTTGTTTATTATGAAACAATTTTCTTTCGTTCTATTAAAACATTTATTTATTTCACATAGCGTTTTCCTTACCTTCACCAGCAGATATAAAAAAAGTCTTCATACTAACGCTGTGTCTTTCTGCTAGGCATATAATAGGACTGTTTTACACTAAAATAAAACAGTCAATAAGTGCCGAAAGAAAGACACAGCGTTAGAGCAAGGACCTTGCTGGTGAGCGAAGACTATGGAAACCTTAACGGGCCGGTCGCCGGAACCAGTGGTAGCGACCCCTGCTGGAAGTGAGAGGTAACAACATAAATCCATAGAGAATCAGGTATGTTTTTCAATATTTATGCTCCTAGAAGCCAGAATCATAGACAGCTTCTTCATACTAACGCTATGTCTTTCTTTCGGCACATAATGACTGTTTTATTTTAGTGTAAAACCGTCCTAATATTGCTATTTAGCTTTTGATATTTTCTAATTTTGCATAATAATAAAGAATAATAATTAAATACCTTCGTTTTATTAAGAACCAGACTGAACTACATACATTATTATTTTGAAACCGGAAATTTCTGAAAATTTGCCTGATGTATCGATATTTTTTCCTCGATATATCGAGGTCGATAAAGATATTTTATTAAATATCGATACATCGATATATCGATATATTTTTTCACTTCCGACATCCCTAAATATAAGTAATTGGAGTGTAGCTTGTTTTACATGCACCCATTTGATGGTTTGGCACCGTACGGGAGGGGTGAAGAATGACAGAAGGGGGCGAGGAGATCTGTCATGTTCGTTTCTTCTAACCATAGAGTAAACGGTTGAAATTTTTTGTTCTTAGTTTGTTTAGTTACCGTGCTCAGTTAGGAGTATGGCCGTGCACGGCACTCACACGTCTACAATACAGTTATACCGGCCGGCACCGAGTGGGAAGCTTACTGTCCAGGCGCCGCCGCCGGCGAGGACACCGGTGGGAGGGCCGTGCCGGTAAGTGGAATAACATGCCTGCATTTGCTTCCCGGCCAGTGGTGCCAACTTAGGGTAATTTACCCTAGATTTAGAGTAAAGTAAAATAAACAGGGTAATTTTTAGGGTAGAAACTCGGTGAGGGTAATTTTAGAGTAATTTTCTTGTCAAGGTTAAATTGAATAAATATTCATGCAAATATTTTTGTAACTCAAGTCATGATTGAGTGAGCTATTCGTTTTTAAATTTCTGTGAATGCACCTAATTATCATCGATTCGAGATTTCTCTAACGCACTCATTTAATTTGTTTGTTACGACTCCCTCTCCGCCTGTCTTGTTCCTTCTTACTACATATTTTTCTGTGCCCGCTGACCGCTAGCAAACGCAAAGTACTTTTTATCCCACTCGCTCGACGAGTACCTACCAAAACTTCTTTCTCGTTACGCCTATCATAGACTCAATGAAGTATTCAAGTACTTGGGACAAATAGGATCTTTGGCAAACACCAGTTTTATTCATGGTTTCAAATAACCGTACAACTTGTCTATAATTAAGTATATTATAAGTAGATTGAATTGTCTCGTCTTGTTTATGATCTTGCATGAAATGTATCAAATATGGATAGTACCGTGCAGGAAAGCAATTTAAAAAACTTAGGGTATTTTTTTCATTTAACTTAAAATCTAGGGTAAATTGAGATCACACTTGGGGTAAAACAAAACCAAGACATGGTAACACTGTTCCCGGCTGCCGGAAGTGCCGGGCCGGTGCTGGCGTCGTGCAACACGCGTATCACGACCACCATAGAAACGAGTTTTGTCGACGGAAAAATAGACAAAATGAAATGATTAAAAGAAATTGTAATTTTATCTACATAATTATTCTATCTGACATTTTGTCTATTCTTCTGTCGGCAAAACCCAGGTCATGCTACGCTTGCAGGAGTCGTTCAAGTGCAAGTGGAAAAACGGCCCAGGTGTTTTTTTTTTACCGAGTTTCGTTACTTTACCCGGCACGAGGGCACGGCAGCTCTATTCACAGATAACTAAATATGATCTAATCAGGCTCTAGACAATAGACATTGTTCGTAACCACTATTGTTGGCAATACTGGAAAAAAAATTGTCATGTCAAAATTGTCAAACTGAGTGTGTGTCAGTGTCACCTGTGTCAAGAGCCAAAGTCAAGAAAAACTAAATAGTAAGATTGTTGTGTTGCTTCAAATATTATATAATTTCGAAGTAAATATTTTAACTCTTACTTTGATGACCACTTTTTCTTTGTAAAAATGTTAAAGTAAGTATTGATAACAGTATTATGTATGTTTTATTGTCTGAATATGTATTTCTAATAATGGGCACTGGTGTGCACAGTAAATTTTCTTGTCGTAATAGTATTGCGCTACAAGAAAATTTTACTCTACTTATTAGTAGAGTAAAATTTAATTTAATTTATTAATTTATTTATTTTAATTTTTTAAATTTATTTTAGATTCGGAATAAAATCAGCTGTTCTAGGCTCGGCGGTATATTACACCATTGACAAGGGAGTTTGGAAAGACAGTGCCACAACTACTGCTTTGTATGAAGAGCTCGAAAAAGGAGTATCTCCTTATGTTGGGGAACTTAAAAAACAAATACCATATGAGGTAACCTTGGAAGTATAACATCACGCCTGTAATCCCAGAAGGGTTAGGCAGAGGTGTGTCTAGTACACTTACATTTTGCCAGTTAGGTCCCATGTAATAGGGGGCGAGCCTATTGCCAACAACCGGCCACAAATCCAGACTCTGGACTGCTACTGAGAAATTCTAGATAGAAAAAACTCTAAAATACTTTGGACTTAGCCGGACCTGGGAATTGAACCCAGGACCTCATGCTCAGCAGTAGCTCTTGCGACTACTAGACCAACAAGGCAGTATATTCACTGTATAACCTTTGATGTGTTATGAATGTATTGATTACTTGGCTATTATAATTTCTGTTTTGTTTCTAGTTACCGCCACTGCCAACACAGGATAGAGTTTCATACCTGTTCAAATATTATTGGAATACTGGAGTGAAGACTACATTCAGCTTCTTAGTTGACCTACCTACACACACTAGTAATGCTGCAAGCAAAGCTTACGAATATATTAACTCGGCTCTGGATGCAAGTGAACAAGCTGCAGTGGCTGCTGTAACTGCAAAACAAGACAACAAATGAAGTTATTTAGGAAAATTGTATTTATTCAAAATCAGATTATTGTTTATGTGAAATAAAACCTGATTAATTAAATAACCACCATATTAATCAGTCCATTACTTTACTGCCAATTAAGGCAGCAAACTAATGAACTCTGATTATGCATGACTCAAAATCACAGTGATCTTTATTTTGGTTAAAATATATATGGTTGGTGCCACTTACAAGCCTATCAAAATCATAATGATTTTTATTCTTGTTAGGGGTTGCTGTCGTCAGCAGAGGTAATAGTAGCTTACGAAACAGATGCCTATTCATTAAAACCCGAGTGGCGACGTATGAATGGCGCCTAAACCAAAACCCAGAACATCCACAGGATGGATCACCAGACACTGGATTTTTGCGGTATTCGGTAAAAACCGAATCTGCGCTGGTGTGAACGCATGTATTAAAATGCTATTGTCACTAAATCGTAATCGGTATTTTGCCGTGTGACCGAATCTGTTTGCAGTCGCAAAATCGGATGTTTAGTTTTGCCCGTCTTGTTTCTTTGTCGGATCTGCAAAACGAATGCACGTGTGTCAAAACTCAGAAATTATGTGACTATCTAACTGCTAAAATCAGATCCGGCTTAGAAATTGATGTCGCCGTGTGAACGTACCGTAACGTTGACATGTGGCCAATATTGTCCTAAGACCGTCGACGGAAATACCTACCGCACTCAGCAGTACCGTGTCGTCCGTGTAACTTTAAAAAGGGTCATCATTTTAAAGAGTCTATTCTAACCTTTAAAATGAAACCTCTATCATGATGATTGGTACGATTTTTGTTTCAATATTGAGGTTCCAATGAAAAACCGGAAAACATGATATCCACGGTACGCACGAGTTGCGCGGTGCGAGCGCCTATAAAACCACCTGTAACTGAAATTTCCTTATCTCTGCCCGACTCCACTCAATCCCCTCCCACCAAAATGGTAACGGACTGGACGAAAGTAAGCGATCGCCCAAACCCCGATCATTTTTACTCTATCTCTCACACGACGGCCGCGATCGACTCATTCACAGAACACGTAGGGGAGAGCAGGTAGGATTCGTACACTTTTTACTCTAAGGCCTATAAAATAACAACTATTAGATATTTTAAAATAACTTCAATGCTGCTATATACCCCACCTATTTGACTTTAATAATAGTGAAGTGTAGTTAAGATACAAACCAGCATGGCGAAGTAACGGTAACTTTTCTGAAAAATGGAAAACGTACGAAACCACCCCACACATGGGGTAGCTTCGTACATGGTGTGGGGCACATTAGTACATAGTGGGGAACCTTCGTACAGTCAAAGAAAATGCCATTTATTAAATGTAAATAATAATATATTGAGATCAAAGTTAACATAAAATCAGCCTTCATTTAGTAATTATTACCGTCATTGTTTTCAAAGTGCTTATTTAAGTACTTACTTAATCATATAAATATATAAAAAACTGAATAAAGTAACTATGTAGTAAGTAAATCAACATAATAAAATTTACCATTAGATTAACAGTTGTTAATGCTATGTACTTAATGCGGTTACTATCCTACATTAAACATAGACAGGTCTGTTTCGAAGCTAAATATTTGGGCTGTTCTTGACGTAAAGGCAGATTTTGATGGCGACAATATATATACTACATCTGCTATGTAAACTGTCCCCTCATCTTTGGTAGTGGGAAAGACAAATTTCCAGGTATTAGGCTTCTTCCTCAAAAATGAAACTTTGTATTCAATGGGACTATATTTCTGAAGCACCTGCCCAACATAATATAAAACGGTCTTTTTTTTCTCGAACTTTACTAGCACAAAGCTTTCTTCTTCAATGTTCTCCGATATAACGAGAGTTTCATTCTCAGTATCCGATCCCTCAGGCGTTTCTTCGATGGGAGAACAAGAACTTTCTCTTGAACTCATATTGGCCTCGTCCGCACAATCAGTTTCATCCTCACTATCTGTCTTTAAAGCTTTATTTACCCTCTTTGGTTTAGCTGTCCCTGAAGTTTTCTTTTGTCTCTTTATTTTGGCTGTTATATCTGTATCTGACAGTAAATTTAACGCTCGCTTCATCTCCTTAGCCCTTTGTTTCCTCTCTTGCTCTTGTTTCTTCAACTTTTTTGCATTTTCTATTTCTTCTAGTCTATTTTTTTCTGGGGTATCTGTATATATTCTCGATTTTCCTGGCACTTTTCCTTTTTTCGACTTTTTTAACGCATTTCTGTCCACTCTGGGGTAGGTAGGGCCGGATTATTTCTGGAGTTATTAATCCTACTACTGATAAAGCTACAGGAGTAGTTGCAGGTGAAAGTAAGGAGGGGGATACAGGTGTTGACCTCCATGGAAGATCTTGTTGAAGCTCTGTTTCTGCAGGTTGGCTTTCTGGCACATAAAAATCTTGGCTCGCTGTAGAAGTTGATGGACAATCAACTTCTCGCGTAGGTTCTAATGGCTGTGGCGGTATAGAAGTTGAAGCATGCGGTATTCTCGATGGTAGATCTTGTAGATCTACTTCTGCAGGAATATTTTGTTCTATGTCAATATCCGGGACTTTTTCCTAATAGATAAAGTTTTATCCAAAACTTCTTTTATGGCAGGCTTCATTGCATGTTCATCTACCTCTCCCGTTCTTGTCCCCTTTTTTACATATATTCGCGGCATGGCTCTGTAACAATAATACTTTTGATGAACAATTTTTCTACTGCCACGCAGTAGGGAATGGGGAGCATTCGTACAGTACGAATCTACCCCATTCATAACTGCACGAAGGTACCCCAACAAAAGAAATCAACAAAGTAATTGAAAATAAAAATAACCGTTATAGTTACCCTCAAAATACCATTGATATATTAAACCAAGTTATCATTTCCTAAACTATATTGAATCACTTTTATAACTAGACAAAAACTTATAACTGCTAAGCGTGTTCAAAGGTGAATACAAAAAATACTTACGGAGGGCGAAAACGCGTATCGACTTGCTAGATCGAAGCCGGCGGCCGCACTGTCTCCCCGCTCCGCGGTTACCGTATCAGGGCTGCCAGGTGAAAAAATTCTGCAATCGTACCACAGCCTTAAAAAAGTCGTATACCCAAGGAAAATTCGAAACAAAAAATCGTACATTATTATTAATCCGTTTATTGGTTTATTGACTTTTATTACAAAATTAACAATAAAAATACTACGAAATAAGTAATGATATGTAATGAAAATAGTATGAAAACTTAAATTATAGTAATGAAATCACATTTTTTGTATAAATTTTCCGTATTCATTAGTTTAATCATGTCATCTGTTGGTTTAAAATCGGTGCAGTTTCCGGTGACTCTTATCATTTGCTTTGCCAGCAAGGTGCCATTGACAGTTTCGTTGGCCAAACTATTTCTAAGTTTGGTTTTTAAATTAAGGAAATTAGAATAAAAGGGAATTCTCTCAACACTCTGGGCAGGCTGAGCACGTTCGTTTCATTATTTATATTATTCTGTCACTGCTCTAGATACTTACTCTTTTGAGACAAAAGTTTGTTACTTTGTTGCCAGACCTAATGGGGAAGGTCGGGCAAAGCTAATTGTAGATGGCACGACCATAGCTAGGTCCCTACGGCCTTTAATAAATTTGACATTTCGTACATTCGTTCCATTTTGTGTTCATTCATGAGTTTGATTTTATTTCATTATTTTCGGTTATTTCAGTATTCTTTCAAGTACTTGACATGGAAAGTGACAGAATTTTAAACCTTGAATATTTCCTCGTAATCACTTTCTTCAAAATGTTTCTGACACAAACTCGAACTCAAAAATATCTACGAATAGCTTTATACCACAATCTTCTAATTTTAGGGTCTTTTGGAAAATGCTGCTCTCCAATTTCGGAGTATCTAGAAACAAAATAACGCGTCAATTTTCGCTAAAATAATATAAAACCACATCACACCTTGTATTATTTGCTTGTGTTGGGAACTAGCTACGACAGCGCCATTTTCACAGTTGCCTTCCCCATTGAATAAAATAAATGGATCGAATGTAAAAAATCGTATGTTTTCCGTACGATTTCGATGCTTCGATCGTACTCGTATGAAATCTGCAAAAAGTCGTACAAATACGATTTAAATCGTACAAATGGCAGCCCTGTACCGTATGCGTATGAGCGGGAGTCGTGCACACAAACGCGAACCCGTCAATGTATTGGATAGTGTAGATATCACCACTGTACGAATGCTCCCAGTGTACGAATCCTACCTGCTCTCCCTACAACCAGTCCTGAACGATTGTTCAAGGGACCGTCGCTGGAAGTTGCCGGATGATGTACGTGAACTGTTGAATGAGAAGAATGCGGCTGTCCGTGCCTACAGCAACTTCCCCTGCGACGCGAACAAAGCCCATATGCGTTACTTCCCAAGTAGGTAATAGGTAATAGGTAATACGGGCTGGTGTCCGCAACTCCACGTCAATGCGCGTATTTTGCGTACGGTGGGAAAATCGATCATTCGATCCACCCCAGCTCCTCGAGGAAGGCCAGCAACGCCTTGATGTTACTGACAGCCTCGCGTAGGGTACCTGGGTTACCGAAGTGCTTTGCCCTGTATGTGGCGACCACCGGGCAGTTTAGAAGCAAATGAGCTGCTGTCTCGTCCTCCTCCATGCAGGCCCTGCACAACGGACTGTCTGTGACTCCTATGACAAAGAGGTGTTTGTTAAATGACCCGTGGCCAGTCAAGGCTGCCGTAGCTATGCGCAGCTGTTGCTTAGTTAGTCGGAGAACTTGTTTCGTGAGGCGGCTATCAATTGCAGGGAGTGCTTCCCTAGCCTGCCTGCACTCACCTTGTTCCAACCATTGTTTGTGATGTTGTTCCCTGGTGCGTTTCCTTACCAGAGTGCGTAGATATCCGAAGGGGAGTGGCACGATGGGTTCTGGTCCCACTGCTGTCTCACTCGACCCCCTTCTGGCAAGTTCGTCGGCTGCATCGTTGCCCAGCGAACCGCTGTGTCCTTTGATCCATTGAATGGTTATTTTATTGAGTCTACCCACCTGGTTAAGGCGCTGGTGACACTCGTATATTAGCCCAGATTCAACTGTGTAGCTGTTTAGCGATTGCAGAACAGCCATGCTGTCTGAGAGTATACGGATCGAGTGGTCCTTAACCTCCCTGGCCATGATGGCCGAAGCAGCCAGAGAAATACCCATGCATTCGGCCTGGAACACTGTGTTATGGACCCCCAATGGTGTGGCTATACGTATGTTGAGGTCCTCCGAGAAGACTCCAGCACCTGTGCCCTTACCTGTTTTGGAACCGTCTGTAAAGATGCGCAGCTCTGCAGGGCACAAACCCTCGCATCTGCGATCCTCGTGAAGCTGGATCTTGTATTTTTTATCAAAGATAAATTGTTTGGGTACCCGATCATTGATGGCTCTCGTAATGGGGAACTCGTTGTTGAGTCCCTCAAGTAGCGCGGTGTGTGGTGTGTCTCTCTTACCCCAGAGATTTAGTGTCTTAAGACGCACCGCCGCCAGTGTGGCTTCCTGCTGTATGAACAGGTGGAGCGGTGGCAGTTCCAGCATGGCTTCAACTGCTGCAGTCGGAGTGGTCCTCATGCAGCCCGTAGCCGCCAAGCAGGCTAGTCGTTGTATGCGTTGTAGTTTGTTTGAGGCTGTAGCCAGCTTGGTTCGGGGCCACCAGACCGCGGCTCCATAGGTGATCATGGGGCGGATCACTGTGGTGTACAGCCATAGTATAATTTTAGGGGATAGTCCCCACTTTTTGCCTATCATTTTCTTGCACTGCCAGAAGGTTATGCAGGCCCTGTTTAGTTTGTTGTCCAAATGACTACTCCAGTTTAACTTACTGTCTAGAATGACCCCCAGGTACTTGACCTCGTTGGCCAACTGAAGTTCTGTATTGAACAGTTTTGGTAGGCGGAAAGGGCCTAATGCTCGTTTTTGGGTAAACATGACAAGTTCAGTTTTGGTGGGGTTCACTGATAGGTCATATTCCCTGCACCAATTTTCTACGATACGTAGTGCTTGCTGAGTTAGGTTGCAGATCGTACCCGTCACCTTCCCCGAAACAAGGATTGCGATATCGTCTGCATATCCTATAGTATAATAGCGGCTGGCGTTGAGTTTGTTGATGAGGTCATTGACCACCAGATTCCATAGAAGGGGGGATAGCACCCCTCCCTGGGGGCACCCTCTGGCTATCATGGCCAGTTGCTGCTCACCCTCAAGGCGAACCACACGTTTGCTAAGCATGTTTGTAATCCAGTCCGTTAGTACCTGTTCTACTCCATGTCTGGAGAGAGCGCTGCTGATGCTGGAGAAGCTGGTTTTATCGAAAGCTCCTTCGATGTCTATGAAGGTGCCCAGGCAGGTGCCTTTTTGATTAATCGCTTCCTCTATCTGGCTGACTACCAGGTGAAGAGCGGATTCGGTCGACTTACCCGAGCTGTATGCATGTTGGTTACCGTGTAGCGGTAAGGTTTTCAGAGCGCCGTCCCTCAGCTCCCTATCACACAGTCTTTCCAGAGTCTTTAATAGAAAGGAGGTCAGGCTGATCGGTCGGTAGGATTTGGCGTTTGTGTAGTCACCCTTACCTGGCTTAGGGATGAATATAACTTTCACTTCCCTCCATCCCTTGGGAACGTATCTAAAGGCCAGGCACGCCCGCATTAAAGGCACCAGTCTTATTGCGACACCGGTGCCACCCCACTGTAGTAAGGCGGGGAACACACCGTCAGGACCAGCTGCCTTAAAAGGATGGAAGCTCTGGATGGCCCATTGGAGTTTCTCCAACGTGATCACCCTGCTGGCGTAAAGTCTATCATTGTCTGATGGTGTTTGAATTACCTCTTGCCAGTCGATACCCTGCGCGAAGATACATCCAGGGAAGTGAGTTTCAATAAGGATGCGTCTCGCTTCTTCTGGCGAGGAAGAGAGTGTGTTGTCGGGTTTCCGGAGGGTAGCGGGCCCAGGTGTGTTCTGTTGCGCCAGTAATTTCCTTACCCTGTTTGCTTGCTGACAGGATTCAATGCTACCACAGAATTTGCGCCATCCCGTAGTACTTCTGAATCTGATGCATTTTTTGTAGCTGGATTTGGCTGCGTAATATTTATCCCAGTCCTCATCCGCACATGTGTTCATGGCTCTATTAAGTGCTTTCCTTACCTTGCCGCGCTTGCGCTCCAGATCAGCGCCCCACCAGGGTTGTTTGCCCGGTGTATTACGTGGGGTGGTCTCTGGGCAGGCAATTTGGTAGCTGTCTATCATTGATTTAGTAAGATGACTTACTTGTGCCTCAATTTGTGTCGTATCCGCAAAAGTCGTCGGAACGCTTGATAACGACAGCTTGCATTCAAGGCTGCGTGTGTAGGTGGCACGGTCCGTACTACGCGGATAGCGCCGTGGTGGTTTTGGGGTGACACAGACCTGGATGTCGAAGCGGATCCATCTGTGATCGGAGCAGGAGGCCTCCTTAGAGACCTGCCAGCCCGTGGCAATCTCCGCCGCGCCCTCTGTTGCCAGAGTGAGATCTATGATTGTGCGGCTTCGCCTGGTTACGAATGTTGGTTCGGAGCCAGTGTTTAGTAGGGATAGGTTAGTCGAGAATAAGTAGTCAACTAAGGCCTTACCCCTCTCGTTTTGCGTGTTCATACCCCAAAGTTGGTGGTGAGCATTGGCGTCGGCCCCGACGACGGCCTCAAACCCGCTACTCTCGCAATGGCTCACGAGGCGGGCGAGGTCGTGTGGAGGCGGCGCCTCCGCCTCGGGCATGTATGCCGAGGCGAAAACGATCACCATCTCCTCGGCTTCGCCACGCTGTATTTGCAGCTTTACTGCAGAGACATCTCTGCAACAGAAGTCATTTAAAAACTGTGTTTTAAGGTTACCTGTGACATAGATGCACGATCTAGGATGAACGTGATCTGTGGTGACCAGGAGCTTACCGCCAAGATTGGAGAGTCCTTGTATGCGGCCCGCCCTGACCCACGGCTCCTGGATCAGGGCAATGGCTGTGTGTTGAACCTCCAGCCACTTGCGAAGCTGAGCCGTCGCGGTCTGACTGTGGTGGAGGTTGGCCTGGAGGACTCTACAGGTGGACGAAAGGGACGCCATCGTTGGCCGAACCCTCTTCGTCCCCCTCCAGTCTCAGCCCGGCAAACAGGTCGCCCTCGTCGAAGCCGTCCCCCCCTCGGTCCGAGGGCGGGGACAGGATGATGTCATCCATCTCCTCACCCGATGAAGGAACGGCAACCACGGTGGCGGCAACAGGAGCGGCCAACTCTGCTATTGCAGGTTCGGCCGCTGATGCTTCCGGGTTGTTTGATGGGGGAGTGGACTCCCCTGCTGGTGCTGGCGTCTCGCCGATGGTTCCCGTGGCGGGGTCCCAACCCTGGGGGACGTCGGTGAACCTCCCGTTCCGACCCTGAAACTTCACGTACACCGTCCCTAATCCAATTGAGAGACGGCGTCCAGCCTCCATCAGGGTCGGAATTTGGTCTTCAGGGACACCGACCACCACGAACCATGCCGCAGCCTGTTTGTCGGCATGCAAGAGCACCCACCTCTTGATGTCGACCCAGGGGTTCTGGTAGCTGAGAGCGCGCCCAATATTGGTCGGCTCTCCGAAGACCCCCTGCTCGTCTGGGATCACGACACCACATCGTGCTCGCTTTAGAATCTCCGACTGACTCTTGACAACTAGCGAGATGCTAGTTGGGAGAGAAAGGTCAGAGACAGTCTTCCTTAGCCAGGCTAAGGTGTGGTCGTTACCGCACCACAGTTTCAATACACCCCCGGCGAACAGCGGCTTGGCGTTGAATGTTGGCCCTGGAGTGTCTTGCTTGGGGGAGCAGGCCTCGAGAATGATCTGCTTCTGGATAGCAGCGAGTACCTGGTCCGATACGTCCTTGCTGAGGATCCCCGTGCGGTCGCAAGTGATCGCGACGTCGAGGTTAGCGCTGGCAGCTTGGGCGTAGCTTCTTTGGGCGACCCGTTTGGATTGGTCAAGGCGCGGCCGCTTATGCTCTCCTCGAGGTGTCAAAGTCTCGTTGAGGGCTCGCTTGGCCGCGGCCTGATCCATCCGACCGGGTCGCTGTGTTTTAGTGGCACCTTCAGCTTTTTCCGGGACACTGGCTGGCGGTTGACTGGGCGCTGGTCGGCTGGTGCCGGCCTCTGCCTGCGACCGCTTACCGGCGGAGAAGTTTAGCTGGCCGCTAGTCGATTTGACTGACCCAGCGGCAGTAGCCTGTTTGTTCCGGGAGCCTTTTCCCTGGTTCCAGCGTGCTTGCTGACGCTCCTTCCTCGTGGTTTGAGCCCTTTGCTTGCCTTGTACTGAGGCAGCCGGTGGACCAGAAGGGTCAGTGCAAGGGCAACGGGCTTGTTGAGTGGATTTACCCTTGCCCTTGCGTTTTTGTACCTGCCATGCGCGTGAAAACGCGTCCTCGGTGCACTTGGCCGTCGCCGTTTGACCGGTGACGGCCTTCTGGTGAGGGGAGGCTAGAAGAGCCACAGGAGGAGGAGGTGGTTTGGTAGGATGCCCGGTGCCAGTATTACCTAGCGCCGGGGTCTGTGTGGAGAGGGTCGGACCGGCAGTGGTATGAGTCGTTGCCGTCTTCGCCGCTGTGTTAGAAGGGTCGGTACTGGTCCCAATCAGCGCCGACGTCCTTTGTTTCAACTGGGACTTGTGTTTTTTGGTCTTAGCTGCGGTTTTCGCCACAGCCGGACCGGCGCCCGCGCTGGTACCAGCAGCGTTAGCCGCATGGCCACCAGGGGCGAGGGAAGTGCAAGCACCTCCCTTGGGAGTCTCATTGGCTTTCGCCTCCACTCCGGTGTGTTCGTGTTTATTTAATTGGCCTTTTCTGTCCATATTAAAGTGAATTTAAAATTTCGTCTCTCTGGCTCCCACCCTCCATGGAGCCCGCAACTGGGAACGTCTTACTGTAAAATAGCTCGAACGTTAGGACTACCAGAGAGATATAGGGGCGCAAGGCTGGCTTACAGTGCGACATCGGGCGCTCGATCGGGTTGGCGTAGGGGGTCCTAAGGGCCACCCCCTTCGAACTGATCAACCCTCACTTACACCGTCAGCATGACCTTTACCTACCGCTTCGGCCGTCCGAGGACGACCTCAGCGGACCTCACGCACCTCGCCTGTGGCCCTCTGACGGGACACTATGACCATTTCCCTACCCCTGGCTAATGGGTAGGGCCACCGTTTCGCTTGAAATCCAGACCAAAGGGGGCGTGTTGCCTTACGGGCACATTACAACCAGAGCCGCTCGGCTCAACCCCCCAGGACTCCTTCATCCCCGCTCACGGCGCTCAACTGCGCAGGTCCTAGCGCAGGTAACTGCTTACTCCTACTCGCCATCAGCTGTCTTTAGTGACGGACGAGCCTGCCACCACCCAGTTACAGGGGGTCGCAGTAAGGAGTGGGAATTGTGGAGATGGAGGTGGAGGGAGTAGGGATGTAGGTAGGATGGGGTGGGGGAAGGATGAGATTTGGGGCAGGAGGGGCATATGAAGGGAAAGATAGGGGTAAAGGGACTTTTGGGAAAGGTTGTGCTGTGATGGCGCCTGGAGGTTTTCGTTACGTCTATTTCTTAAGGAATTAGACCGAGAACGGGGTGGCAACCTCGGGAAGGGACATCCTCCAGACTTGCCTTGAGGATCTACACGACTGTAGCGCTCTCCCTCAAGACCCCGCCACCTTGCCGCCTCTGAAGGAGGCGGCAGGGTAGGCCTGCATCTATACTACCAAGCAAAGCAAAGCAAAGCATGTCGTTGTGCAACCGTGAAAGCATAAAAAGCAGGCTCCTCCCCAAAGTAACACAGGAAGCATTTTAACAAACGAATAGTAAACCTAAGTAGAACTTAAGGTCCATATAAGCTCTTAAATAAGTTCACCGAGCATCTTGACGCTCTATATTGGCATTTCAAAACTATTATGATGCTTATCACTGTATAACGGTTGGATGTTGGCATATCAAAATGCTTTAATAAAGCCTTTAGTGTTAGTGCAGCAAACCACAACGCAATTGTCCAGCTATCAGCTGTTTTTAGTGCATTTGGATCTACAATAGCATTTTTAAGTAGTAAATAAATGCTTACTGCTGTTTAAAAGCATAAAAATCAACCAGTATAATGCCACGTAAATCCGCTGTACATCTTTCAGCACTCTTTTGTGCCTTAGGGTCTACAATAGCGTTTTTAAGTTGTCAGATAATGCCTAATGCAGTTTAATAGCATAAACTTGTACCGTTATATTGCATAGTCTATGATATTGCACTGTAAATTCGTTATACAGCTTTGGGCTGTTTTTAGTGCCCTTTGTTGTGTAATAACTCTTTTGAGTAGTGAGTAAAAGCCTAGTACTGCTGAACAGCATAAACGTGAATCAATGTAATGCTTGTATTTTTAAAGATCAACTGAGTTCTGTTGTACAGCTCACAGCTCTTAAGTCAAATACACGTGAGTTATTGTAATGCCTGAAGCTGTATGTAGTACATTCATTTTACTGTATTCGTAAAACATTTGTCGGTCATATTGGGGAAAAGCCCATATTATATGATCCACAAAACAGCAACTTTTATAGTGGATATTTAGATATTTTATATTTTTAATTTAACTGGGTGCCTATCCGTGTGTGGGTTACGATTATAGATAATATGCTTATAATAAATTAAGTTGTGATCTCATCGTACGTGTAACTTAATATAGCTAAAAAGAAAAAGCCGTTTAAAGTAAGAGTAAGAACCGGAGGAATCAGGCGAAAAATATCAAAGGAACATCACTTCGAAATCGATCAATGCACAGCAGAACAATTTGTACGAAGTGAATTGTAGCGATATTAAAGAAGGTTCCGTAGGTCACCAAACTCAAGAAGGACCTGCCAACACTGACAATACACATAGGTAATACGTAAACCTCGTGTTTTGAAAAATCTTTTTTAGAATATTCAACAAAATCGTGTTTATTCCTGTCCGCTTTATGCTGAAAATGTAAGACCTGAGATCTCCGACGAAAATGAAGATGATAGTGATATTAATAAATATGTAAAAAGTTCTTCATTTCGTGAAAATATAAGAAGATGGGCTATTGAAAGCAATATTAATCAAATAGCGTTAAAAGAACTCGCGAAAATTATGAATGGATGGATTCCGCAAATATTATCTATGTTTCCAATGACCATTTTAAAAACACCTAGATTTGTCAATATAATAAATTGAAGGTGGCAAATATTGGCATAACGGAATAACTAATAAATTAACTTTGCTATTGGAAAACTGGACAGATGTTCTAGAAAATATATCTTTAAATTTCAATTTTGACCGTTTGCCAAATTTTAAATGCTCAAAGAAAGAATTTTGACCAATACTGATATTGTCCTTGATCCTAGAGTCCTACAATGTAAATTATCATGTTTGCATCATCATGAATACTCATATATCATACCACTATTGCATACGTACCAATAAAAAACGTTATTTTAAGTACTGAAGTTTTTATTTAAGTAGATTAAAGGTAACAATTACTTTTGCATGTTATAATTTTTTATGGCCATAAGTTCAAAATTCATTACCTACTTCTTGATTTTGAACAGCGGTCGTCCGGGGTGCAACCATGCCAGTATATGATAATTCAGCTTCGGCAAGCTGATATGTTCGAATACTGTTCCTTTTTAAAATGCAGTCCCTTAATCTCCATTTTTTTATCGGGCTTGGATTGCTAATCTTTAATTAATTTAGTGTCTTTTTAGGCGGCCACCACAAGTTACCATTTTCCTCCCACAAAGAAGGTACAATAACTAGTATTGTTTTCCTTCTCTCTATCGTCTGTACTATTTTGTACGGCATTATAAGGTTGGTACAAAAAATTCTGAAAATAAGAAAAACATATTAAAAAGCAACGACCATAAAAAAGTGCATTTTCTGAAGTTTTTAACCATCCTAAAGTGTCTGTATATTCAAGTACTCGAATGGAACTATCGACTTTATTTATTTTTTGTTGATAGCACCATAATCATTAAAATAATCCATGCGCAGGAATAGTTGTGTAGATAATGCATTCAGAAAGCCCTTTTATCATGTCTTGGCAAACGGATTCAAGTTGTACAAAAATCTGAAATGTGTTTTATTGGTTTGCTCAAGGATTCCCAACATTGCGTTCAAGTGGTGGCACTATTTCAGTCTACTGGTATACCGGTGAACCTATATAGAACTACTTTATAGACCATGCCACTATACTGGTTCATCAAAAGTCTTCTCTATGGCCTCTGGCTTAATAATTGTTCACGTGTGAGTGTTTATACTGCTGGAGGCATTAATTAACCTTTTTAAAAGCTCACTGGCAGCTATAGACCGACACCATTTTGTAAATATTTGATAACCAAAAAGTATTAACATTCGCACCCATTTACAAAAGAAATAGACATTTAGAATAATTACATAACTTAATTTAATACAACCCAACCAATACTATAATTTTAATTATGCAAAATTCGTTCTGTACTAGGAATACACAATTGTTTTGATTATTTCACACATATCTTTATATAACATTTTATATCAAAACTACAAAATATCGAAAGCGCGTGAAAATTTTCAATAAAACTTGTACAGACATTAACAGTAAACTCCATTGCGCAGTGATATTTGAAGGCATGAAATAACAAAAGAGTCAAAAACTTACCCATTATTATACATTTTGTTTAGATGCAATTAAATATGGTGCCACTCACTCAGTTTGGCCGTCTTTATCCACATTATATTGCGAGAGAATAGTTAAATTACAACGTTAAATGTATTATAACTTTTGTACCGTGGCATTAGAGATGTTTTTGCAATGAGGTAGGGTTTATTTAAGTTCCAACTGTGAACATTTAAACAGCTCCAATCATTCTTTTACTACATTCTAATGCTAGTTTAATGCTTTTGTATTGCAATGAACATCTTCATTATCAATAATATTGCTAGTATAATGCTTCTGTAATGCGATTGGCAACTTTAAACGCCGTATTAATGCTTCTATAATGCGATTGATACTTTCTTTGACCACAATAATGCTAACATAATGCGCCTGTAAAGCAATTAAACAACTTTGGTGAACCTGTTTAGGATCTAAAGCCGTATAATTTGTGCCCAAATAAGCATTACTGTAGAAGTATAAACGTTTGTAATGCTACTATAGAACTGACTCAAAATGCGAAAACGATACAGAAATGCTGTAAGTCGGCCGATATAATGCTTTGATGTGTTACTTGGGTTACAGCGTACTGTAAGGAAACGCATAGAGGAGCTGTGTACCTACCGCCGGCTGAGACAAGATGCTGAGTGAACTAGAGCCTTCTGGCAACTCCAGAGGAAACTTATGTCCGGAGAAATAGTCTCCATGCTCCCCCATGAGCAACAACATCTTCCCGCAAGCATTTAAAGAAGCCACCGTCATCGGTATCCCCAAGCTCGGCAAGCCCAAGTGGGAGCCCACGAGTTACCGCCCCATCAGTCTGCTCAATGTCCTCGGCAAAATCTATGAGAGGCTTATATAAAAGCGTCTCAGAGACTATGCCGAGACAAAAGTCCTCATCCCTGACGAACAGTTTGGTTTTGAACTCAACACTCTTACGTACAACAGGTCTACCGTATCGTCGAACACATAAACGTTGGTTTCCAACGAGTTTTGATGACCGGTGCTGTTTTCTTCGACATAGCGAAAGCGTTCGACAAAGTCTGGCACAACGGCTTATTATCTCGGTGTGCCGGATCGTCTCGTGCTCATCTTACGGTACTTTTTGTCGAGCCGCACCTTCCGTTATCGCATCGAAGGAGCGCTATCCTCCCCCCACCCCATTCGCGTAGGAGTCCCTCAGGGCCCTGTGATTTGTCCTCACGCTTTCACGCTATTCACCAGCGATATGCCCAAGTGTTGTAAGGCGCGGTTGGCTCTGTTCGCAGACGACACGGCCATTTACTATACCGGCTGCGATATCTCGCACTCTCCAAACTCAAGTCAACACGCTTGGCGCTTGGTTTAGAAAATGGAGAATCGAAGTCAATCCCGACAAGAGTCAAGCGGTTCTCTTCTCGAAGCCGCGGCATAGCCCCTGCCCCCCTCGACCGATCACCATGTTCGGCAAGCCGATCCCCTGGGAGAAGCGAGCCAAATATCTAGGTGTGGTGCTCGACGAACACCTCTCCTTTTCAGAGCACATTAAGGCGGCTCGTTCGCGCGCCGCCTTCGCTCGAGGTAGACTCCACTTCGTCCTAAATGCAGGTCGCAAGTTGTCACTAAAGTGCAAATTGCGTATTTACACAGCGTGCATTCGGCCGATCATGACCTATGCCAGTGCAGTCTTTGCACACACCAAGCCCCATCGCTTCAATAGAATGCAGACCCTCCAGAACAAATTCCTCCGTAGGATAACAGGCTCCCCCTGGCACGTTCGCAACGAAATAAAAAAAAACTGTATTATACACTATACAGTCGCTTATCTGAAGTTGACCTGATAACGTCTCCGCTTGTGACGCTGTTTATCCAAAATTATGTAAACTACGCAAACGGAGGCCACACAAGTTGTTGCTCTATTGCAACAAGGCATCAGTCAGCGAGCTGTCGCTCTTCAGCTGCACTTGAGCCAGTCTGCTGTGTCAAGAGTGTACATAAGACTCCAGATGACTGGTGCCTTCACTCGCAGACCACACTGAGAGGGACGATCGTTTTATCGTCTCGACTGCACTGCGGAATCGCTACCTTACCTTAATTAAAATACCTTCGTTTTATTAAGATTCTCATAGGTACATCAATATATTGTGCAAAATGTATAAAAATCAATATTATATAGGTATATACCTCTTATTGAACCAGACTGAACTACATACATTATTATTTTGAAACCGAAAATTTCTGAAAATTTGCCCGATGTATAGATATTTTTTCCTTGATATATCGAGGTCGAAATTGATATTTTATTAAATATCGATACCTACATCGAAATATTTTTTCACTTCCGACATCCTTAAGCTACGTAAACAGGTTTGAAGCTTACGGGGATTGAATGGCATTGATGAATGAATGGTATCTAGGTGTGGTGCTCGACGAACACCTCTCCTTTTCAGAGCACATTAAGGCGGCTCGTTCGCGCGCCGCCTTCGCTCTAGGTAGACTTCACTTTGTCCTAAATGCACGTAGCAAATTGTCACTGAAGTGCAAAATGCGTATCTACACAGCGTGCATCCGCCCGATCATGACCTATGCCAGTGCAGTCTTCGCACACGCCAAGCCCGTTCGCTTCAATAGAATGCAGACCCTCCAGAACAAGTTCCTCCGTAGGATAACAGGCTCCCCCTGGTACGTTCGCAACGAAATCCTCCACTTAGACCTCAGGATTCCCACTATCCGTCAGTTCATGAAACGCATTTCAAAGCGTTTCTTCGAGACCGCCGCGAATCAATGCAACCCTCTGGTTGTGAAAGCCGCTAGCTATATTCCCTCCTCCATTAGTCAAGTCCGCCGTCCCAAGCATGTCCTCACCGATCCCGATGACCACATAACTCTCATTCAGGAGAGCAGTAGGGCCACCAGTACAGTGCACAAACACAGACCGACATTCCGACCTCGCCGCCGAGGTTCCTCGCGAAGATCCCGACGTAATTGTCCCCCCCGACCCTTGCTCGACGAAGTGCCAGCCCGCGCCGTAGCTGAGCCTGTAGCTTTAAATTCCCCGATTAATAATAATCAACAAAACTTGATCCAGCCTGTCCCATCTTGCTGTCCTCCCGTCAGCGACGCCCTAAGCCGAGGTCCGTACCCCACAGGGGGTGCCCTTAGCGAGCGTTCGCTTAATAATATAAGTAGTTTTACGCCCCTGGCTGGAGGCTTTGAGTCCGCTTAAGGCAGCCACAGGATAGTCCGGTTAAGTAGTCACGACCTCTCAAGGTCAACTACGAGATGCCTTACAAAAAAAAAAAAAAACTGTTAATCATTTTGTATGTGTTAATAGAACTCTTTGCAATAGATGGTGTTTTACTACATTTGTCCTGTCTTCAAATTTACCATTATAGTCACAAATTTAAATCAAACAACTTATTTTAAATTTATTTCTTAACATAGAAATATAAAAGAAATCTATTAACATGTTTTTCTGAAACCGGATGTATAAAACTTTATTTAAAAAGGATGGCACGAAACGTTTTAAAAATAAGTCGACTCCTAGATGGCGTTATAAAACTACAGTCTCTGGCAATTAGTGAAACGCTGATGCTGCCATCTGTTGAACATTTTGATGACGAAAAATTGCCAGCTCAATTGCCAGACTTAGGGAGGTGTCATTTCTTTGTATGGGATTGAGTTAGCGGTGGGTAACTCCGGAGGTACTGATCCAAAGGAGCCGGTACCGAACGCGGATACGTAAACCTTATTTATTCCTCACAATCCTTACCGGCACCGCGGTACCAAATTATTCCGGAGCGCGCGTTCACTGTTCACTCTCGTTCACTCGCTCAAGTCACTCGGAAGTACTCGGAACACGTCGTATCGCTCTAACTAACCAACTGTTCAATTCAAAATGTGCCAAATGATCCAGTGAACCAAATGAATAAAATGTTCTGCGAAACCGGGGAACCAAAATGAGCGAGTGAGTGCCGGTGCCAAAGGAATAAATAAGGTGAACCGGTACCGGACCCGGAGTCGGAATAAGTGAATCAATTCACTTGCCGGAATAAAGATTACCCACCGCTAGATTGAGTATCTGTACGTAGTATTATAATATGTGTTTCTAATGAGTTGTTAAGTCTCCATAATACTTCCTTATTACTTCTGCATCGCGTCAAAACATTAAGAATTAGGAAAGTTTACTTCGCGTAAAAGAGGCGCCTGGCGCCCCACCCGTTCCGACGCCTTCGTACATTGTAGCATTTATTGCTCCCATATTATTATTATACCTACTCTTTGATTTATTGGTACTTACCTAGTGCTAGAAAGATAAAAAGAGTGCGCGCGGCGGAATTGAAACACATCGCCAATTCCGCAGCTCGCACCCTATCTTGCTGTCATTAGCTATAATGATGTAGTGTAAATAAAAACCAAAGTTTACAAAAACAGCCCACAACTGTGGCACAGTTTGATTTATTTCTTTCTTGCAGTGTCACATATTTTACAACTTTACCTAATAATAGGGTCTGCTCCATAAACGTGTAAACTTTTCAAAGCTTCAACAAATATTGCAGTTAACACAACACAGATGTGACTTTCACAAAACATGAACGCCAATCACAATTTCAATATAAAACCACTATTTAACTATTTCTGTTTTTTTATAACATTAACTATTGGAAATTAAAGATAGAAAGCGTGGTTGTGTTAATACATTGTATGTAACTGACATCAACATGAAGATAACAAAATAAATGTATAACTTTGGATTGGGAGTTCTGCAATATAATCTCTGTAAAAATATGTCTAACAACTTTAACTGTTTTATATATATTCGCGCCGATGTTACTAATAAAGAAATTAAAATTTTGTGCAGATTACAAAGACTAAAATATATGTTTTATAAGGAATGGTCTTGATAAATCATTGTCTGATGAAATTATGCTTCTCAACAGTGCAAAATCATCACCTTTGTCATATTATGTACAAGTATTAAATTGTATTCAATGATGTAGAAGTCAGTGAGCAATTACGTATTGAAAGCAAAAGAAAATTATATTGTTAGTTTTCATAATAAAGTATAACACAGAAGTTGAATTTTGTATCACTATTGCAAATCCCACATGAAAAAAATAGCTTGTACCTATGCATAGTTCTTAAAGGTTTAAAAGTGGTCGCTAGTAGAGTAAATTCTCAAGCCCAAAATGTAACACAGATTTAAAAATTAAAAATTTGATATCACACATTTTCTAGATGTCTGATTGTTAATTAGATATCCTTTCTATGGGTTTGTTGGGGGAAGCTGTATTTAATTTCGTTTATGTCCTGGGCAATTTATCCTGTTGCTAGGCAACAGTTTCGACTTCCATTGGTTCTTCAGCACCAGTTTTCTTTTTCTTCTTCTTGTTAGATTTCGCGGACGAGTTGAGAAGTGCCTGTAAGAAGTGATATAAGTAGTAGAAAAATGAAAATCTGAACTTCCGATATTAAGCGTAAATAATTTTAAAAGCGGTTGTCGTAATGAATCAAACTGAAATGCGAATGATACGCAAAACGGCTCAAAAGGGTTACGTTTAATTTACCCTGTGCTTGTTCAAATCATACCTTGTGGAAGCATACTTTGAAAGATAACAGGGACAAGTTTAAGACTTATACTTATTGCAACACAATGAGTTTGTATCATCAAAGTATGAATATGTACACAATGTTATTGTAATATTTATACAGGTTGGATTTTCGAGATGGGGCATTCAGGACAGGTCCTTAACCTATGTAGCTACAGGATTTTTTTAACAGAATTCACAATTTTGAAAAAATAAAACTGGTTTCTTATAAGGATCAACATTGTACCAACTTAGGTTTGAGTAGAGAAAAGTCAGAAATCGCGAAAAAACTTTGGCCCATACATTTCGTAGAAAAAGAGAATCCATTTTATTACATCCAGTTTATTTTTTTGTAAAAAATAAACTTTGTATACTTTAAATATGATGCAGACCAAACTTTCTCAAAAACTTTAGATTAGTCTCAATAGACCGATTTCTTGTAGCTACAATGAAAACTTTGGCCCATACATTTCGTAGAAAAAGAGAATGCATATTACAAAAAACTAAACTTTGTTTACTTTAAATATGATGCAGACCAAACTTTCTCAAAAACTTTAGGTTAGTCTCAATAGACCGCTTGTAGCTACAATGGTTAAGGTGGTTGGTTAGTCTCAATAGACCGCTTGTAGCTACAATGGTTAAGGTAACTGTCTTTACTGCCTCATCTCAAAAAACCAGACTGTATAAGGTGTTTCCATTCATACACAAAATATTTTAAGAGATACACCTATAGCTGAGCAAGTAAAGAAGCCATACAAAAAAAAAGCTTTCTAGTGTTGATCGTCGTGTGATTCCTTCGGTTCGGTTTTGCAACAACATTGGGTTTTTGGTAGGTTTGGATTTGTATTTGTAGGATTTTTTTTATCGCACTATAATGTACCTAGTTAGAATAAGGTGGTTTTGGAACTTAAAATAACATTTATTATTATTGTAAGAGACAAGCTAGTAAAAATAAGACTAGTTCAAGTTACGAAGTCTACCTGCATTGGTATTCCCCGTAGATATTGGCAGAGGTTAATTTTGGTATGTCCACTACTGTTCACCAGTAATATTGCTAGATCCCATGTAATAAGAGGTGAGGGCAGATATTTGCGTCCGGCAGCACACAGACTGCCGTTAGAACGCAAAATGACTAACATTCATGCGCGGTCGCGCGGAGACATGCATGCAAACACAACCTCACCAACACGCTGCTCAACACAGAATAGACGAGACGACCCGTAGGGGCGCGAAACCGCGTCGGGAGGGCGATTCATAGAATAGGGAATAAGGTTTTATGCAAAATGCCTAAAGAAGTTGTAAAATGATATTAATTACGTTAAACAAACAATAAATTATATTTAAAAAAAAAACGATTCTATGGCTTCTTTACCAGCTGTTATAGAAGTATTTCGTAAAATAACTCTTGTATGAATAAATGTACCTCATATAATAACAGGTCAGCATTATAACAATACTTACGTTGAGTTCAAGGTCCTTGATACTGCGTTCGCTCTTGCACGTACTTTTATCGAAGGGCAAACCAGTGATACGATGCGTGCCGCTCGGTAACAGCAGGGCGGTGAACTTGAACTGTGCCACAAGCTCGCCAGGACGCTCATACAGAACCTAAAAGATTTAAAAAAACCTTTTATTCTAGGTGGGGATCCAAATAATACCTTATATAGTGGTTGTAATGACTATGTTGTTATGAAGTGTGACTAGCAGTCCCAAAATGCTGGGCCATTTCTAAAACATTTCATAAATTACAGACCTGTATTTTCTTTTTGTACTTTTGTTTCTTTGGATAGTATCTTAAAAAAAGTTTATCATACCTGGAAAGGCTCAATAAGTTTATGGTTGACACACTCGACGACGCCTAATCTCGCACTAGTTTCCTTATCGAAGCTTCGGAGGTTGAAGGGCATTGAACCATGTTTATTGCGGACCTGTCACATAATTAGACATAAAAACTTTGCAATAATTCTTATCACATTAAAATTTTTTCATAAAATCCATTAACTTTTTTTAAAATATTGATTCTATAATTATGGAACAATGGAATTGCTCTTACCTCACTATAAAACATTCTTGATGCTTTCAGTTTCAATTGATAAACCTCATCAGTTTTCTTGTATATTGTACACCTGGTGTCCATTTCTCGGCCCTAGACATCACAAAATATATGTTTTGTTAAATTATTAGTAAGATTTGATTTAAAAAGGAGTCCTTTATAGTTTAAATGTCAGTAATATAAAACCAAAATGCTATGAGAAGCATTTCAGTAAGAATTTCACTTTTTTCTATTCCCTGAGTACTGCCAGAAAATGTATCCTACAAAAACTGGAAAGAATTCAGGGCCTTTGTACAACAAAAATGAACTTGATAATAAAAATGCTGTTACTTAATTCATCTTTATCCAAAGTCACAAGTTGTTGTCACATTCTTAAAATGTTAATTTCCATTTCAAATATTGAGCAATGTTAGATACATACAACTCCTTCTCCAGTAGATACTAGTACATCCATTGCATAAACTTCATAAGTCTCCATAGTTGCCTTCTCATGTTCTTTACGCTGTGCCTCAGAAGGGTTCTGGATGATGCTCTTCTCTCCATCAATGCGGAACTGCTTTAGTTGATGTGAGAGCATGCCCTCTACAGGCTTGCAGCCATACTCTGCAGTGATCTTCTGCACAGCATCAGTAACTGCATAGTTCTAAAAAGAAGAAAACTACAATTATTTATTGGTAATGTATGGCAACAAGTGAGATTAAAAAGCTGGCAAGTAGACAAATAACTAATTTTTCCTTGTTGTCATTGAATGAATGTATCTATTTTAATAACAGTAATAAATTCATGCATACAGGAGGCTTCAAATACTATAAACAAATTAAATTCATCCAAAAAACACTTAAAAGCTGAAAGAAAAAAAAAACTAAATTTTTCTGAAGACAAAGAGAAAACATCTAAAAGTTAAAGTATACCTCATTACCAGGCCGCAACAACCTCAAGGCGGCTTCACTAGCATAATGGGCAGCAAGGACGACATCAGCAGCCTTTCCTGTCACCTCCACACCACCAACCACAACAGTGTGGGCAACAACTGCAATAAATCCATCTATGTGTGCACCTAGATCTCTGAAAAAATACAGCTTAGAATAGATACACAAACTAACCTCAAAATTTATTTATCTTAATTCCAAATAAATATTCAGTACAGTCTCAAATAATAAAAATAAACAGTACACAACCCTAGTTGAGGCAATCGCTATTGAGGTTATGAAAGCAAGGGTGTAAAGCAAAGTGCTAACAGTTTACACATTACGACGCTAAAGCAAAAGCAGAGTTCCTACTTCCTATAATAAACACTGATAGTAAAACAAAGAAAAAGAGGGCAATGAACGTGTTTCGACAAACGAACAAAGTTCACTAGTTTACCTATTTGAAATTACTTACATCTTGGCCAGGTCACCCTCCTTGAGGATATAATCGTTTTCGCTAGGAATGGGCGAGAAGTGACATATACAATTGTTCACCGAAACGCATGTTGAGAATGCAATACCCTTCTTGGAATCCTTCTCTTTTTTGAACACCTTTGAAGTCTCGTCTAGAACTTGCTGGTCGCCGAACTCGCAAAGCTCTCTGGCGGATGCGTCAGGCACACATTTAGCGATTAACTGTTCCAGGACACCTGTAAAATGATATTTGGACTGGATCAAAAATGCATCCGTATACGAGAATAACTTGGCACGGATAGCGGCACCACATTGTCCGCATGGCGATGACACGCGTCCATCGGTCCAACCTACGTAGAGTAAGTTTGATCACAAATTTTAACACTGGCGTATTTAAAATTATAATAACCATAGTTTCACAAAATGGACTTACGATTAACAATTTGTCCAGCTAGTTTATACTTGGTTACTACCAAGTCTTCCGCAATCGTTTTCTCTACTTCTTTATCGTCAGCCATTTCTTAAAATTGTGGTTGTTGGCTTATTCCTAGTAGCATTGAATTTTGATTGGCTCATTGGCTGGTTTTGGTTATGGTCACGCGATAGCGGCAACGAATCGCAAAGATGGCGTCACAGATAACTCTAAACTAGTCAGGGTGGCGGGTAAATCAGAATTTCATCACACCTCAAAAAAGTTTTTTTAAAAATTAAATGAGAATTAAAAAGCCACTTGCTCACTTCAAAATCAAAATCAAAATATTTTATTTCACATAAACCTACATGGGCACTTATGAAACGTCAGATTCTAGGTGCACGGTTCCAATTGGTCGTTTCCTATGGAGAAGAGCCGGCAAGAAACTCCATGGTTACTCTTTTAAAAATATTTGTCTTTTACAATATTTTTTAGTTACAGTGTTAATAGGTATGGGAGGACAGTGTAGGCCTGTCAAAAAGTACCATATGTTAAACAAATAGACAATGGTATATAAATTTACAATCCACAAGGCCTACGACGTTCTCACATTTACAAAATATAGAAATAATCTAATAGAATAAAACTTCAGATGTCGCTGCTATCTAACGTCACGAGAGCAACTTCCTTTTTTAAATTATTATTTTAGGTTGCGCAGCTGTTGACTGCAAAACAACAGGGACCCATGTATTTACCAAATATAAAGGTGATAAAAAACGAAAATTTGTGAGGGAAAGCACCGAAAAATCTTGGTAACCCGACACTTCGTCTAAACTTTGTCCTAATCTTTTTAAACCTAAAGACTTATAAGGCAGAAATTCGTATATGTGATGATCATAAGATAACTTAGTTTGTTTTTATTACCCATGCACTTGTTTAAGATATTACATAAATTATAGTAAAATTGTATGTTATCATCATATTAAATCAGTGCTAGAATAAACATAAGTAAAGTTTTTCAGTCAGGAACACTATCGTCGAGTTGGTTTTCAACTCCAATAAGGTTATTCCTGTCGTACGCCTCCAGTCTTTACCAAGAAATGAACTTCAATAATTTTTTGTTTGTTTGTTTGGCATCTCGCAGGTCAACCTATGCGGTTGTCGTCTGCTTAAGCGGACTTGCCTGTGGATTCCCTAATAAAATAAGGCCTCCAGCCAGGACTTAAACTTATATACTAACTAAAACTAAGCGACAACGCTAAGGGCACCCCCTGTGGGGTACGAACCTCGGCTTAGGGCGTCGCTGGAAGAGGGCAGCAAATGACTAGCTGGATCAGGATTGGTATTATTAACGGACGAATGAACTTCAATCACAAGAAAACCTGTATTATAAATAACGTTATGAATGTACTGTCACATTGTACAAAATGTATTGTCTTTTCCACTAAAGCGGCTTTTTTTACCAGGCAGGGGTCGACGCTTTTCTTTTCCTTAGCTCGTCTTTTAAAATACTACACGTGCACACTTCAAGTCTCTTAATCTAGTTTGTATTACTAGTTTTAGTTTAATTTGTGATTGACACATAAATAAAACGATGGAGAATTGTAGACGTTGAACTGTGCTGCCACCTAAGACAAGCTTTCAGTTTGTACCCCCGTTTACGTCTACATAATTTCATTGCAATGCCAACATTTTATCAGCAAATAATCACGAATAAAAAAAAATAAAAACCTAAGTAAAATGTGAAAAGGAATTAAGGGGTTTCCCCTCACGCTTAGCCTGGACATCAGGGTCACAACACCAACGTATATTTCAAGAAGCCATACAAAAATGAAAAGAAATACGTTTTGTGGGTGTTAAAGGGATGGAGACAAACTGTAGCTACATTAAAAAAAAATGGTTTTACTGTTACATCTATTACCTTTAAAAAAAGAAATAATTTATAACTTTGCTTCTATATCGACATCCTCCTTGTACAGGAAACCTTATTTAAGCCCAGTTACCGAAATCCGTAAATTGCCAGCTATCGCACAGTTTGCAATGACTGGACTCGTTGCCACAAGGGCGGCACCCTCAACTATTACAAAAAGGAGCTATACTATATAAGTGTCTTGCTGCCGGCTAGGCATGACAGGTCATCAACCGATCACCATAGTATCGGCCTATCTCCCCCCCATTCATAATACGGAGAATTTCCAACTCCTTTCTGAAGATCTCTTGGTCCTATTTTTCCTGAGTGACTCCGTTGAGATCACCCGATCTCAACGCCAAACACCCCTCCTGGAATAACAGCAGGACTTGTTCCAGAGAGAGACATTTTTTCAACCTCTCCTCCTCTCAGAACTTTGATGTCATTGCGCCGATGACTCCCACCCACTTTCCCCCCGATCACAACCACACCGCCGATGTCCTCGACGTGGCGCTTCTATAGAATATCAACTCTCTTTAGAAGTGGTACAAGAGCTCACTTCTGACCACCGTCCAGTAGCCAGGAAACTGGTTCCCCGCATAGGTTTGCCCGACTCCACTCAACCCCCACCCACCAAAATGGTGACGGACTGGAGGAAAGTAAGCGATCGCCTGAAATCCAACACGACCCCCACTTGCACCCAATCCCCGATCATTTTAACTCTATGGCTGACACGACGGCCGCGATCGACTCATTCACAGAATACGTACAATCAGTCCTGAACGATTGTTCAAGGGAAATTCCAGCGACGGTCCTCCGTCCGGTCTTTCCTCCGAAGTTGCCGGACGATGTACGTGAACTGTTGAATGAGAAGAATGCGGCTCTCCGTGCCTACAACAACTTCCCCTGCGACGCGAACAAAGCCCATATGAGTTACTTACAGCGTACTGTTAGGACACGCATAGAGGAGCTCCGTACCGCCGGCTGCGACACGATGCTGAGTGAACTTGAGCCAACTCACCTAGCCTTCTGGCAACTCCAGAGGAAGCCCAGAACCGGAGAAATAGTCTCCATGCCCCCCCTGATCCGCCCCGACAACACCATCGCTTTTGATGATGTCGACAAGGCTGAACTTCTAGCCGACAGTCTTGAAGCCCGATGCTCGCCTAGCTCTCAATCAGTAGACCTTTCTGAGGTTGACGATGAAGTCGACCATAGAGCCTCCCTCCCTCCCGTCGAAGACCCTGAGTATCCGCTGCCCCCCGTCACGCCAGACGAAGTGCACGACCTCATCAAGGGTCATAAGGCTCGTAAAGCCCCCGGCTCAGATGAAATCACCAATAGGGTATTCCAACTTTTCCCTGCCCATCTGATAATGCTTCTGACCACCATCTTCATTATTGCTCTGAGCAACAACATTTTCCCGCAAGCATTTAAAGAAGCCACCATCATCGATATCCCCAAGCTCGGCAAGCCCAAGTCGGAGCCCACGAGTTACCGCCCCATCAGTCTGCTCAATGTCCTCGGCAAAATCTATGAGAGGCTTATCTATAAGCGTCTCAGAGACTATGTCGACACAAAAGGCCTCATCCCTGATGAACAGTTTGGTTTTCGAACTCAACCCTCTTGCGTACAATAGGTCCACCGTATCGTCGAACACATAAACGTTGGTTTCCAATGAGGTTTGATGACGGGTGCTGTTCTCTTCGACATAGCGAAAGCGTACCAACTCTGATAGACTGGCTAAATTAGCGGTTACTGAATGTCAAAAATATTGTATAGTACCTAATTATGTAGAACAATTAAGCGATAGGTTTAAGGCATACTTCGACGAGCGAAGTAGGGAAAAGGGTTTCTGGTATAAAACGATACAATATTAGCCTCCTGGAGTACCGTGGTTTGCTATCAAAGAACTGAGTAGGTATCATATTGTTCTGCTTCATAGACTACGCTCTGATCACTACCGATCCTGCAAGTTTGGTTATCTAGTGAAAAAAGTGGATATCCCAATTGTGAAATATGCGGAACGGTTAAATATTATCATATTTGGTCCCTATGTTAAAGTTTTAGCGCAGCCTTCAACTGAGATAGCAAACCTACTTTCTTTTTTGTTTATACACCAATAATTGAAATTATATTTTTAGATTTAGTTATGAAAAGTTTAAGGTATGATGAGGCTGACATGCCACTGTGGATAAAAGCCTCTTATGAAAAAGAAGAATAAAATAAATAAAAATAAAAATGTGCAAAGACTGCACTGGCGTGGGTACGCCAGTGCAGTCTTTGCACACGCCAAGCCCCATCGCCTCAATAGAATGCAGACCCTCCAGAACAAATTCCTCCGTAGGATAACAGGCTCTCCGTGGTACGTTCGCAACGAAATCCTCCACGTCGATCTCAAAATTCCCACTATCCTTCAGTTTACGAAACGCATCTCAAAGCGTTTCTTCGATACCGCTGCGAATCACCGCAATCCTCTGGTTGTCGAGGCCGCAAGTTATATTCCCTCCACCATTAGTCATGTCCGACATCCCAGGCACGTCCTCACCGAGCCCGATGACCACCACAGACTACTTAGAGATACTTTGTATATGACCACATAACTCTCATTCAGGAGAGCACACAGTGTACCGCGTAGAACATGCTAGGTGGACAATATTATTTTATGATATTTAACGATGCTTTTATATATAAGTAGTCATGTTGAGGCATTATTAATAGTTTTTGGTATGATTTTGTAATAAAAAACAAAAAAAATATGTAAACATAGAAAAAAATGTTTAAAAATAATAAACAAACAACAAAAATGCATTAAATAAATAAATACCTACTGTACAAACTAACTTAACCTAAACCTAATCATCAGAATCATCATCAAAATCTTCTGGTGAATCGTCATCATTTTGTGGTAATGTGCGACAATATGATGACGTTTCCGGTCTTGATGCTACTATGGTCGTCGGGCTTACGATTAACTTTAATACTTCTGCACATATTTTTTCCGGCTTTTTTCGGGGAATCTCACGAAGGCCATTGATCAAAGGGTCAGATATTATTATTAACATGGACAGCAAGTCTCTATTCGTGGCAACACGTGAGCACTTGCGGGTGTTGTACTCCCTAAATCTGCGGCAATCTTTGTTACGTGCTTCTTGAGCCTCTTCGGAAAGTTGCCCAATTGGAAGCAATGCCGCTTTGATGACCTCAGTACTGTGTACTAATATTTTATGTACAGTAGCAGGCATATAGTACCACGAATAGAGACTAAGGTAATGTCTTCTAGTTTCAAGACAAAATTTATTAAATTCAACTAAGTTTATCTCGAACCCAGAAGACAATGTCCTCAAAATAACATAGAATTGTTTGATAATAGTAACATCCAATCCTGTGATTTGAGCGCTCATCTCAGCATTCTTAAAAAACCGACGGGCTGTGTTTCCATCATTGGAAGAACCAAATCCTGGCTTTGGTTTATCTACAATGAGTCCCATCTCGTTCTTGAATATCAACTTGATTTCTTCGGAACGACTCTTGATATCAGCTTTGTCTTCGTCGCTTCTAGCCTGCCATTTCTTAATATTCAACTTATAGCTGATATGTAAAAGGCATTCAAAGCAACGAATCCAAGCATGAAGTGTAGATAAACCAAAGCCAAAATGTTCCTGATTGCTGTTAAACTTCGCGGGGTCATCGTTCATCGTCTTGGGGGTGACACCACAGATGAAACACTTTTGAGATGAACGAGTTTCCGTTAAGGCGTTACATACCTTTCCGTCTATCATTGTCTGAAGAAGTTCGTGTTCCACAGAGATTTGAGAATCACCAAAGTTGATAAGTGTTGGAAGAAGAGCATTAATTTCTTCCAACAATCTATTTGTCTCCGCTAACGTGAAGTCACTCGTTTCCTTAGCAAATATAAATTTGATGGGGCGACAATACATAGTTGATGAAGGCCGAGGATTTTGCCAAATAATTTTAGACCCATCATATAACTTAAGGGGAACGAAAGAAAATACGAAAAGAAATTCGTCCGTATCTTCAGTGTTCTCAAACTTCTGTTTGTATGTGCTGTGCCCAGAACTTCCATCACATCCCATTTACTAACAAGTGTAAACGTTGGACTTGTTGGGAGGACACTACTGATAACTTCATTCTGTGCTATTACTAGACGTTCCACTGTTTTATTTAATAAGGCTTGCAAATTTATTTCAGCACGAGTTTCTGTTATAGAAATGTGATCCTCTGCAGGGTAACAAGCCTTTTTAGATTTTACTACACTAAAATATGACGGAAACACATTATGTCCTGCCATTATGGACCACTTCCTAGTTTGTTTGTAAGCATGTGTTGTTACTTAGAATCTATATAGTATGCTAAGGCTTCGTCACTTTATTTAATAAGGCTTGCAAATTTATTTCAGCACGAGTTTCTGTTATAGAAATGTGATCCTCTGCAGGGTAACAGGCCTTTTTAGATTTTACTACACTAAAATATAACGTAAAAACACATTATGTCCTGCCATTATGGACCACTTCCGAGTTTGTTTGTAAGCATGTGTTGTGACTTAGAATCTATATAGTATGCTAAGGCTTCGTCACTACTTAACTGCCTAAGATTAACGGAACTGGTATTTTCTTTTGACTTAATAATATTATCTGGCCTTTCACTAATGTCTCTAATCACATGGGCAATTTTTCTTTGCCCTGCTGAACGCATAGCAATTTCGGCAGCAGTCACTAATTCACTGGCACTTCGAGATTCTACGAGATCCACGACTCGACGTTTCTTCGTCTTAAACGACGATTCCTCGAAATCTTTGCGAGGTCTTCCTGGAGATGTCACAACCTCACTCGATGTTGAAGGTTGTGGGGCTAAAGAACTCACAGTAAACTGTATGTCTCCTTCATCCAGCCAAGTCTTATTTCTAACTAAAAAACGCTCCTTCGATTTTCCCGAAGCCAACCATTTGCCTTCAATCTTAGTAGAAAAGTTGGATATTTTCAACTTTATTTCTCTTTGGCTGCTTTCAGTAATGTCACCAAAGTGAAATTTTAAAGAAAGATAGTCATAAAAACGTGATCTTTTATCATTCTTCGTCTGTTTCAACCACTCTTAAAAAAATGCTACCCTTGAAATAGAGTAAACGTGTTCTGAAAAAAAATATAAAAAATATGTTGTACTGAAGTGTGCTGAACAATATGTGTATTTTTACAAACTACACAGTTATACCTACAATATATCTAAAAACTAGCCCGAATAGAGGCGAATCAATGTATTTCCTGAACGTTCAAAGTTTTGTTTATGAAAAAAATTACGCAAAAATTTATGCATTAAGTTAAAAAAATGCTAAAAATTCATTTTAATAGATTCTGATAAAAATAATATATTAAATAATAGTACATACCCTCAGTATTAATATCCATTACAAAAATCTTTCACAATATCACTATAAACCACTATGAGATGTGCACAAAAGTGTCGCTAAATTGCAACTGATTGACCGGAACGCTTGCATTAAACTCATTACCTGACTTCTGAACTCTATGACTCATCAGTTAAGCATTTGAAAAACAACTTTTTCTCGGAATTTGGAGTTTGGGGGTGTTGTTTGTGTTATGCAATTAAGATTTCCTGGAAATGAAAACTTGAATTTTGTCCACCTAGCATGTTCTAGGCGAAATACTGTGGAGCAGTAGGGCCACCATTACAGTGCAGAAACACAAACCGACATTCCGACCTCGAAGCCGAGGTCCCTCGCGAAGACCCTCGTAACTGCCCTCCCCCGACCCTTGCTCGACGAAGTGCCAGCCCGCGCTGTAGCTGAGCCTGTAGCTTTAAATTCCCCCCATAATAATTAAAAAATAATTTAAAAAACGTTTATTTATATAAAAGAGACACATTTACAATCGATACCACAACGATTTAAAAGAACACAGTTGCTAATATGCCTGAACTAGGTTGAACCTTTGTTTCAGGCTAGAAAGTGAAAAATTACTTAATATAATAAATTAACAATGAGTGCAAACAAAAACTAAATTAAAACTTAGGTAAATAACAGTAAAATAGCATGTTGGTGGATCTATTTGCAGACAACAAGTAGATCTTCTGTGTTTGCATAATCAAAGGTTAGTAAATATTTAAGTATAATTTGTTTACAGCTATAATTATTTAATTTATAGATACTTCGTTTTCTATTTAATTTATTGTACAAAAATGGGCCTAAGAATGTAAGAAATCTTTCTACAAAGACATGTTTCGATGTTGCAAGATAAGCATACTATGTCATTCCGTCTCTTGTTAGTATTGGTAGCATTGAAGGTAAGCATAGTGTGCTGTTTATTTCTAAGTGCATAATGAAAAGCGGGCGAACCGTTAGTACTTTGCAGGATTTATATAACAGATCTGTAGGAAAGAAAAAGGGATGGAAGTTTGCTACCTTTAAAATAGCTCTCTGAGCTCTTTCAAAAGGAAGCAAATTAGTTTTTGGTGCGCCACCCCAAGAAGTGATAGGTACAGTATTGTATTATAGATTGACATAGGGCCAAATAAACTTGTGTTATTGATTTTTGATCTGAGATTGTTCGCAATTTTTTAAAACATACATTATTAATCAACTAAATCTGATCCAGCCTGTGCCATCTTGCTGTCCTCCCGTCAGCGACGACCTAAGCCGAAGTCCGTACCCCACAGGGGGTGCCCTTAGCGAGCGTTCGCTTAGTAATGTTAGTAGTTTTACGCCCCTGGCTGGAGGCTTTGAGTCTATGATGATATATGATTTTGTATAGATGCTATACAAAAAAAAAATTGCTAAATAATAATCTGTGTTTTTAAAGAAAATTAAAAGCGTAACCCTTCTGAAAATCTTATATTATATAGTGTACTATCTATGTTCTGAAAATGCTGTGAAAGCGTTCGGCGGAGTAGTCACAGTTCCTGGAGAATATTCTAAGTAAATGCAAATGAGGAGAATGTTGGTAACATTCTCCAGCAAAAAATTGCATTTCGGAAATAGTAAAAAGCATAATGATGACTATATTCTGTTAGAACTCATTCGACTTCCTTTCTTGTGAAACACATAAAAATGAAATCGAAAAGACTTTCCTTGACCAAGGGACAAATAAGTAATTTATATCTGTTATTGTATAATAAATAAAATAATGAAAGGCATGTATATCTTGTATCTCTTCCGAAAACGCAACTGGCATATAATAAATAAATATAAAACAAATATAAAAATAAAAACTTTAATAAGTTTAATTTGGTGTGTTTCATTTACGTATTTCTCAGCAGTTCCCTGTAATTAATTAATGTATGAAAATATTAATCATCAAAACTGTATTATTATAATCTCCTTTATTACATTTTACAAACTTATAAGTTACACTTTTAAATATTTTTTAATAATCAGAAAAAAAAAAAAAATAATAATAATTGTATCCCTCCGGTATCGAGAACAGGGTCCAAGCTACCGGCGGTTAGGGCTCCAGAGAGAGGAACCTCCTGACAATGCGAGCCGTGTCCAGAAGTACCGCTTTCTGAATCAAGCCTTTGATCCAGCTGCCCAACGAGAAACTCCTCAAGTGTTTGTCGAGGCTCTTGGCTATTAAGCCATTGGCTGTCACGACTATCGGCACAATGATTGCTGAGTCCACATCCCACATGTCGACAACTTAACTTTGGCTTTCACGAGGTTACCCTCATGCGGGACCGTTATGTCAACAATCATTGTGCGCCGCTCTACTCGATCCACCACCACTATATCAGGCTTATTGGCAACAATAGTCCTGTCAGTGATGATGGATCGATCCCAGTACAATGTGATATTTCCATTTTCGAGAAGTGGGTCAGGCACGTACTCGTACCTGTAGTACGGCACTTCCGATTCCACAAGGCTGTATTTCAGAGCAAGTTGCTGATGGATAATCCTGGCTACAAGGTTGTGTATAAGCAAGTACTCTTCGTTAGCTAGACGAGAACAACCGGAGATAATGTGTCTTATTGATTCCCCCGGACGGTGACATGCCCGACAGATGTCAACCGTCACAACCGTGCCGTCTTTCACAATAAATCTCCGGTATTTTTTTTTTTCTTTTTTTTTTCTTTTGGCTTCGCACGGTTTGTGCATTCAGCCAATGTCACGTTTATTTTACTTAGAAGGAAACAAAGCTAGGGAAACGAAAATATAACTATAATAAGTTATCACGGAATTTTGGGATAAAATCTAAAGGATCAGTATTTACAACAGTGATACTATATTGAATAATTAACTAAAATTACAACTTAATATTATTTAAAGTATTGAAAGATACTATACATTTATATACAGGAAAGCTATTTGTGCAAAGTAAAGAAAGTATTGAGGAAGGAAAAGGAGTAAGAAGGGACAAGAGATTATAATAAGTTATCACGGAATTTTGGGATAAAATCTAAAGGATCAGTATTTACAACAGTGATACTATATTGAATAATTAACTAAAATTACAACTTAATATTATTTAAAGTATTGAAAGATACTATACATTTATATACAGGAAAGCTATTTGTGCAAAGTAAAGAAAGTATTGAGGAAGGAAAAGGAGTACGAAGGGACAAGAGGTTACTGAGAAAAAAAGAAAAAAATGTGATCTAAGTCTCCTACGTCTGTGCCACACAGACAAACGGGGTCGTCGATGATATGAAGTTTGGCAAGATGGGCTGGAGAGCAGACATGACCCAATCTCATCCGTATCAGAATGGAGGTCTCCATCTTGCCAAACTTTGCCCTGCCAAACCATGGTTTTTCCGGAACGTCTGGTTGAATATATGAAAAATAATGACCTTTCGATTTGCTTCCGATATCCCAAGCTTCCTTCCAGGTTTTCCGAAGAAAAGTCTTTGGTAAAGACTCGAGGTCAAAGTAAAAGTTTGTATAAGGAACTAAGTCCCCGCATTGCACCGCATCAACGGCGAGTGTGTCAGCCACTTCATTGCCATGGATTCCAGCATGAGCCGGAATCCACACAAATTGCAGTGTATTACCCTCAGAGATGGTTCGGAACGCAAATTGTCTTATTAAATAAATGATTGGCAACTGCGATTTGAGTACGAAAGGAGATTTATTGATGGCTAGAAGAGCACTTTGAGAATCAGTAAAAGTTAAAGTTTTTTTAAGCTTTAAAACACGAATATATTCTATGGCTTTTAAAATGCCAAAACATTCCCCGGTAAAAACAGAAGTCTCAGGTGGCAGTTTTATTTTTTGTACGATGTTGTATTGAGAATGGTAAGTACCAATCCCAACACAACCCGTCGGAGAACGCTTCGCAGCATCCGTAAATATATGGTGGTACTCTAGGTGTTCAGCCAGAAAACGGTTAAAACTTAAATGGCAATTGGGATCTGATTTACTTACACAGTTATATTTTATGATGGGACTGAATTGTAAACTCTCATAGCTACTGCTAAATAGCGGAAGTTTATTGGAACGATGAATAGGAGAAGCAAGTGATAGGATTTTCTTATAGCTTACAACTAAACAAGGAGCACGTTTATGGGACCAGTAATTTGAAGATTCAATCTGCAACACTAAAGAGTCCAGTTTAGGAATAAGAGGATGAGTTGAGATCTGAAGAATCCGGAACAAATATTTGTCGGATAGAAATTGCCTTCTAAGATGTAAAGGAGCTTCCCCGCATTCAACTTGGAGTGCATTAATGGGGCTAGACTTCATGGCACCCGAAATAATGCGTAGTGCCTTGGACTGGATGCGATCCAATTTTTTAAAAGCCATAGAACTTCCAGGTTCGAGAACGAACAATCCATAATCCAGAGTGCTTCTGATGATTGCGTTGTAAACGAGTTTCAAAGAAAAGGGATGTGCACCCCACCATACACCAGAGAGGCACCTAAGCATGTTTAGGTGATTTTCACATTTGTTAACAATATATTCACAATGAGGAACACTACTTAATTTACGGTCAAGTATTATACCTAGATATCTGAAATTGTCTTTAACTGGAATAGGTATTTCCTTATAAAAGAGATTTATTAAGGGAATATTTCTCTTCCGGGTGAATAAAACAGCTGCGCTTTTAGACGTGGATAAATCCAAACCGTTAAGATGCAACCATGACTCTAAAGTATCTAAAGCAGAATTGATGGCACAGCTTGCTTGTTCAATAGATTGGCTTGAAGAATATAATAACAAATCATCGGCATATTGAAGAACCTTAACATGATTAGCTAAGGACGCGTCTAAATCAAATGTGTAAATATTGTAAAGAATGGGACTAAGCACAGAACCCTGTGGGAGACCTCTCCATACCAGACGAGATACTTCTTGATCTCCTATTAACATGTTAACAGAGCGTTCAGTCAGGATATTAATAATGAAATTCGACAAATTCAATGGGACTTTTAAGGCTTGTAGTTTATTTTGTAAAACTGATAAAACAACATTATCGTATGCTGCATTAATATCAAGGAAAACTGCAACGGTAGATTGGTTATTAGAGAAGGATAACCGAATATCAGTTGTGAAAATACTTAAACAGTCAGTTGTACTTTTACCTTTTCTAAAGCCATATTGTGATTCTGCCAAAAGACCCTTACTTTCAACGTACCATTCAAGGCGATTTTTAATTAAGTGTTCCGCTAATTTCATCAGAATTGTAGACAAAACTATGGGACGGTATGAAGAAGCATCAGATGGAATTTAATTTGGTTTAAGGAATGGCAATACCATTTGACGTTTCCATTGTACAGGGATGTTCCCTGTTTTCATAATAGAATTAATAAGCTCTAAATAATAACTGAGGACGTCCTCATTTAAGTTAGCAAAAAAGGAATACGGGATGCCATCGATACCTGGTGCAGAATCCTTGGTTTTGTGAATAACGCCCTTTAATTTCGTGTGAGGACTTAGTGGGTATTATTTCTATATATTTTGTCTATCTCAGTTATTTCATTTTTTTTTTATATCTGGCAGTTTGAGTACTTAAAGCGGCCTACCCAAATGTCCTTTCTTTGGTATTGTTTAGACATGCGCAAAATGTGTCAGTGAAAAGAAATGAATGAAGTATATCTTTTCGCTCAACGAAGTAGTCCACTCATTTAGTTCAGTACTTCATTTAGTTCAGCAAATCAGAACTAGTCCCGATTGTTCGTCGAATCGTTGAGCTCCTTACGTTTTGAGTTGAGCTGCACGATTAATGACAAATGCGTACACTGACTGGACAGGTCCACTCAAATCTGTATGGTTCTTTCCTCAAAAGACCATTTCAGACACCTACCTACATGGTCCTCATATGATCTGTAAAATAAACAATGACATGAATACTTACCTAGGTATTATTTTATTGTTATTATTGTGAATGTTACTGACCAAGATTATGTCTGGACTTTAAAAGAGACTGTGACCTCTGAGTTTGTTTCGGCTTTTCTTCTCAGAGTAGTCAGATAGGAAACGCCGACCTCATCTAGTTTAAAAAAAAATGTTTGACGTGTAAAAGTGTTTGTACAAACCCACTTACAGAAATAAAAATCATTTATCATTTATCATTATCATTTATCAATTCAGTGAGAGTGAATGGTAGGTCCAGTGTTGCCACCTTGGTGATTTTGTCACTAGATCTGGTGATTTTTCAGAGCTCTTAGCGACATTTTTTCATCGTTTAGCGACTAATTATTTTTTAGCGATTTTTGACGATTTTACAATATGGAATTTGGGAACACCTAATTGAGACGGAAATATGTATCTTTCTGGACTTAATCTATGGTCGAGGAGGTCACTGACTTCACAGAGCATATTTTAAAACTCATATTATTGACTTTATTGTTTTTGTTTTATCATTCTTTAACTGAATTCGATTTAAAGTTGGTAGGAAATGGCACGTTCTCAGTGAAAGAACAGTAAAGAAGTTAGTTGAAGAATGTGTCCATCGTATCGTTTCATCGTCGGAGTGAGAATAGTGAAGTTCAGAATATTACATTTGATAAAGAATGGAACTGCCGTCCAAGAAAAATAAAATACGCAAAAGTATAGAAAAGAGTGGGAGGAGCATGATGAACTCAAAAGCTGGCTTAAACCTCTAACTGGTGACGAACTGAAAGGGTTTTGCTCACTTTGCCTAGCGATGTCATTGAGGCTGTCGGCAAAAACACAAAGTACTCCTATCACAACCAACTACGTCTTCAGCACAAACGTCGGCGTCTGTGGATGATGATAATGTAATGGAAGATATAATGTTTCAAAATCTTGAATTTCAATCAAGTCTGTTCTATAGCTTTAACTAAATTCGCATTAAAGTACTTTAATTTTAAATTAAAAAAAAATAGCGAGAACTGGTGGTTTTTTTTCAATCCAAATTTCCAAAATATGGTGACATTTTACACTGGATCTAGTGACAAGATAATTTTTGAGGTGGCAACACTGGGTAGGTCTAGTGTCGTGTCTTGCTCAATGGCTACGTCAGACAGGTTATGGTTAATACTCTCAGGTACAAAAGGAGGAGCTAATTTATCTAAAAATTCACTAGCTAAAGAAACGGGAATAGGAGAAGGGTTGTTATAAATGGAACTAAATCTGCGAATATTGCGCCAGACAATCGTAGGGTGAGTATTCGGCGAAATTGATGAGCAAAAACTACGCCAAGAATCAAATTTTTTCTTCTTAAAAAGTTTGTTGGTTTCATTTATTGAATTAGTAACGATTTCAAAATTAATGTCAGACATATCAAGGTTATAGTTGTATTCAGCCTCTTTACGTTTTTTGATCGATTCTGTGCACTCAGAGTCCCACCACGGAGGTGTGGGAATTGTATTATTATTGCTATTTTTTACAGGAAAAACTTCATCTGCCGCTGCGATTAGTATGAGTGCTAAAGCTTCAGCACAACTATTTTCATTGCCATCAGATATAACAGGCAAGGAGCATAACTTTCTGTCAACAATGTTTCTAAATTTGTCCCAGTCATTATTATTTCTATTAGGAAGTTTATGTTTTAAGTTTGTATGCCTTAATGGTGCATTTGGTTTGGATAGAGGATAAGAAATAACTATTGGAAAATGGTCACTACCATATGTAGAGGTTAGAGTACGCCAATTTAATGAAGAGGCTAAGTTTGGAGAACAGATAGAAAGGTCAATTGCGCTTTGGTTCTGATTGGGATCTGAACGGCGTGTGGCAGCTCGAGAGTTCAAGATGCATAAATTATGTAAGTCTATTATATCTAGTAACTCATCACCATAACAATTAGATGTTGAACAATGGCGCTACTGAAAGTTTCAGTTACTTTCAGTAGTTCCAGTAGTTGCAAATTGTTGGGAGCAAAAAGTTTTAGATCATCAATGTACAGAAGGTGAGATATAACCTGACCACCTCTCCTCAGCCGATAGCCTAGACCTGAATCCTTCAGCAGTGTGCTTTGAGGATTCAAGGCTAAGCAGAACCAAAGCGGGCTCAAACTATCGCCCTGAAATATGCCTCGCTCGATCCTTATCGGCTCGCTATTCCTCAGGATATTCCGACATCCTGGATAGCGAAGGACCGTCCTCCATCGCTCCATACATGACATCAAGAAGGTGCGCAGAGTTGCATCTACTTTATACAACTCCAGCACCCTCATGAGCCACGTATGTGGCACCGAGTCATAGGCCTTCTTGTAATCTATCCAACATGTCGACAGATCCTTTCGGGAACGACGAACCTGTTGGCTAATGGCCATATCAATGAGGAGTAGCTCCTTAGTACCGCGGGACCCGTTCCTACATCCATTTTGAGAGGCAGACATGATGGAGTTGATGTCTATATGTTTGTTAAGTTTAGCTCTCAAAATGGATGTAAGCACTTTATAGACCGTCGGTAAACACGTGATCGGCCTATAATTTTTGGGTTCCGCGGTGCTACCTGATTTATGGAGCAGGTGGGCAACTCCTGTTGTGAGGAACTGGGGTAGCGAACCAAACTCCAAAGCCGTCTGGTACTGGGCCGCCAATAAACCATTTAATCCAAAAGTTCTGCAGCCCGTCCGGCCCTGGGGACTTCCAGTTAGGCAACGGACGGACTGCACGAGCTACATCTTGGGGGCAGATGGTACTAGCCCCCATTTCTGGTATTGGATTGCAGGCTCGCTCGACTTCCCGAGCCCAGTCACCGTCGGTGTGACTGACAGGCACCGACCAGATACTGCGCCAGAAAGAAAACATGGCATCATCATCTGGCAGGCACGTGTCAGCCACGCCTTGGTTCGGTCGCTCCCAACCCCTGTAAACACACCTTTCATCGCTCTGGAAGGTGCGATTCTGAGTGTATCGCTCTACTCGCCGCTTATACCTACGAATACGGTTAGCCTATGCATACACTTTTTGCTTCAGGAAGTCGATGCGCTCTGTGACGCAGGACAGATAGTTCTGAGAGCTAATATCTAGTCCCTGAGAACGCCCGCCTCACAAAGCGCATCACTCTTGGACGAGTATTGCCGTCCCTGAAGCAGATTAGTTTGCCGATGAGCGCTCTGGCTACACCAATACGGTGCTCAATTCTGCACTGCCAAGCTGGTACGGTTGGTTTCGGTCGCGTAGCTCTAGAGTCATAGGCAAATTTGACGTGAGCTACACGACATGCCGCTACAGCCGCGCAGTACAGAATCGAATGAGTATCGGTGAGGTCTTCGCAGTCATCAAAATAGTTTTATAACTGCAAATCCAGGACCGCCACCAGCGCCCTATTTTTGTTATGCATAGGCAAACAAGGTAAGCGTGGATATTCACGAATCGCACACTCCAAAGCACTCCTCAATTCCTCATTGCACTGGGTACTTACGTTTGTAGACCTATCATCACTTCCCTCGTCAGCTTGATTTGTGTTGGACTGTGGTAGTACCGCAACAGTCTGCGACGGGGGGGCGATGACTTGGCTACTATGCATTTCACTTCGCAGGTGATCAAGCACAGTGTCATCCAACATATGATTACGTTGGATGACCCGCACCTGATCCGACAGTCGTTGTGCCGAGACGTTGACAGCTGGCTCAAGCACCTGAAAAAGAGAAAGCATCCGAACACGGTACGCTGTCAGATTGTTTCCCCCCTCTGTAGCCCCAGAGTATGAGCGCATGACGTTTCATTGATGGATCGTGTCCATCTCATGCGCTGCACACTTCCGCCGGGAGCTGGGACCCTATCAGAGGCCGGTGGGCCTCGAGGACCTAAGCCGTCCGGCGGCCGGCGTCCTCCTCGTCGACGAGCAGGTGGTGGCGTCGTGGGCGGGGAGAAATAGTCGTCGCTCGAGCTCGACGCAACTACCGCGGCTGGTGTCGTCACAGCGCTCACAGTAGTGCTGGGCGGCGGCGAGGCGGAGCTAAGCGATGAGTCCGGAGGTGTTATTATGTACTATCTTTCAAACTATCATAAAAAGGTGGTGGGCGTGCTTGACGTGCGGCTGATCTCGTCAACATAGTTTCTTCATTTTTCAATTTCGTCAGTTCTTGTTCATGTTATTTTTATCGGAGGTGAAATCTGTCATGTCACCTCCGATTCTGTCGTTTTTAATTAAATTATTACGTTATTATTATTAAATGATTATATTATATTTTTTATTATCATTATCTCAGTCTTATTCATAAACGTATAAACTATAAGGCGCTGCGTACAGTTGTTCCCAATGGCGTCAGTATGACATATCTTGAATCGTGTAAACAAACGAAAAAAACGAACATTGTGGGCGGTTAGTGTACTTTATTTGATAACATGGACGAGAAAATGTATTCTACTTGGAGCTTGCTTGAACTTAAAGCCGAGTTAAAGAGAAGAGGGGCGTCTGAGAACCGTAGAAAAGCTGATTAAGTGGAAAGGTAGGACTCATGAAAAAAAACTTTTTAGGAGCTGTTTCCCTAGACCTAGTTCAACGTAGACCTTTGAAATCAATACGCTTACAATGTTTGAACGAATAATTTTATAATTAAATAACTTGTTAGTGGTTAGTATGCATATTTATTATATGTTTTACATTTTATATTGTTGTTGAATACTGTCATCTATTGTATGTATAATAATTTAAAATTATTTAATAAAAATTCAGTATTATATTTACAACAGCTTAACTAATGCATAACTTTACTTAAGTAATAGTATATTCTTTTTACTTTTGGAGTTAAAGAGATATTAATAATTGGTTATATTTTTCCAGGTAAGAGCTGTATGACAAAAACATTAACTTTAGTACGCCACAACTCTCTCCAAATCCAACAGAACCCTCTATCATACTTCTACCATTGGAAATGTACCATGACATAAATATTAACTCTATTTTACCTCCGCTTGAAAGACAATGTATTAGATTATTTTCAAAGGTGAATATTTCCCTTCGGTTTTATTTTATGTGATGGTATGTAGTTCCTATTTTACTAATACGAAATATTTCTGTCATTTTGAAGATTTAACAAAAAAACAGATGCATCAGAAAAATTATATGAAGACAGATTCCTCATATTGATAAGATCCGCATTTATCAATGATCACTTATATAAAAGGATTTGTCAAGAAGACAATGCAAAAACTCAACTATCAAGTTGACATCAAGATAGATGACCAGGGGTGGCATGGCATGGCATGGCGTAGCATGGCATGGAATGGCATTCAAGACTTATTAGCCCTGAATCTGTACATAATCAAAATGGGGAATTACTATTTTAAAAAAACCTGCCTATATGATTTATAAGTACAAGGACAAATGTACTGCAGTGGCAGAACATTCTGTAATTTATTTATATTGTAAAAGATGAGTTGTTCATAGAAAACATATTATAAAGTTGGATTATTTTACAATAACAATATAAAGGCTGAAATTATGAATAAATATTTGTATAAAGATTATTATAATTTATTAAAAACACCTAAAAGCTATTTATGAGTTTTATTTGTGATACACTCTCGGAAATTGCATAACAATATACATATAAAAATATTTAATATCTATATAGGTCTTAGTAAAGCTGTTCAGTAGAAACTCCGCTTACCCCATTCACACCTGTATTTCAAATGATCTGCCATAGGCAGTAATGTTGACAAAACAAATTTATATTTCTCATAATTTTCTAATCCAGTGTAAAACTTGGCAGACTCAACATGACTTAATAAAAGGTCAGCTGAAAAAAGAGAGCATTGTGGCAGTCTGAGTAGAAACGGATGTTTTGTTATTTTGATTGTTAACATTGTCACCACAATCGATAGGTGTAATGTCTCGACATAACCTCGTAGTCCTAGTAGGCTCAGTTTTTAATCCTTACGGCAGCTATCCACTTTCTCTTTTAATACGATTTGTTGGAAATTTGTGTTGGCCTACGTTTTAACACCCAATTACACAACACTTTGTAATTTCTATGTTATTTGTGAATATATTTTATAAGATTCTATACAATTTGACAGATAATTTGGAACAATCGTATACAGCGCCACTTTGACAGTTGCCTTCCCCATTGTTAATGGTTTTGGAACATGGCGTAAGAGGGATGAAGAATAACAGACGGGGGCGAGGAGATCTATCATGTTCTTTTCTTCCATCCATAGAGTATGCGGTTGACATTTGTTTTGTTTCCGTGCCGTGCAGGCTGACAAAAGTCGTACTCTCTGGTCGTCCTACTCCATACGCATAAATAGTGTTGCCGTTTTAGCGACAATGTCGCTTGGAGATTCCCATAGCAGTGAAGTTCATTTGTCGTGTTACCAAACTCCGTTCCGTCTCTTTAAAACATTACAAATGTTAGTCATTGTTATCTTGTTTTACGCAGAGTACTTTGTCCACCAACTACTTATCTTCAGTTCGCTTGATTGTTTCAACATTTGACAACAAGTAACTCTGTAGTGTTGCATAGTTTTCTTCTTGATGAAGTTGATTAGTTTGTGTAAACATGTACCTCGAAGTGATAAACAATAATCGTTTTATGATTCTATCATGTACCTATGTAAAAATAAAAACAACATTTAGCTAGATTTTTCAGCTGGCGACTTTTTGTTGTTAGTTTAGCCGTTTAGCGACTGAGGACTTTTTGGCGGGATGTCAGTGTCCACACCTTAGGGTATTTTACCCTAAATTTAGGGTATTTTACCATACATTTAGGGTATTTTTACGCGTTTAGGGTATTTTTTAGGGTAGAAAATTGTTTAGGGTATTTTTCAGGGTAAAATAAATATATAAGGATTTTATAGAATTTCGAAAACTCCTTGCAAGCAAAATGGTGATTGATTGAAAACGTGTTTCCGAACGTACGTAACTTGTTGTGACGATGTACCGTTCTCTTCAGTCTTCCGCTAGCACAAGAATCTATTTTTGAGAGACAAATGATTTCGAATGAAATGTACGATGTTAAGGCCCCGTGCACGAAATTAACTCAATTTGGTTAATTTTGATCACTATTTGTGAGAAAGAGAAACATAATTTTTACATTTTTTATTTGTTAGTTTAAGAGTCGAGTTCTAATGGGGAAGGCAACTGTCAAAATGGCGCTGTCGTAGCTAGTTCCCAACACAAGCTAATAATACAAGGCGTGATGTTGTTTTATTTTATTTTAGCGAAAATTGACGCTTTGTTGTGTTCCACTATACTACGAAATTGTAGTCCACAATTTCCCGTAAGCCCCTAAAATTATGAGATTGTGGTTTAAAGCACTTCGTAGAGATTTTTTTGAGTTCGAGTTTATGTCGGAAACATTTTGAAGAAAGTGATTACGAGGAAATATTCAAGGTTTAAAATTCTGACACTTTCCATGTCAAGTACTTGATTTAAAATACTGAAATCACCGAAAATAACGAAATAGTGAAATAAAATCAAACTCATGAATGAACATAAAATTAAATGAATGAACGAAATGTCAAATTTATTGTAGGCCGCAGGGACCTAGCTATGGTCACGCCATCTACAATTAGCTTTGCCCGACCTTCCCCATTCTTGAATGTGGCGGAAAGGGATTTTGCAAATAAGTTATATAATATTGGAAAATCACCTATACCCTCAACCCCTTTTCCGAAAAAGTAACGAGCGAGTGATGTTTGGTTTCTTTTTCCACAAAACTACAAAAGTTTCTGCACATTAAAAATGCAATTATAAATAACATCATTAAAAGGTCTTCTTGGAGATGGCTGAATCACATTTTTAACTTTCGTACGTATTAAAGCAGAAAAAATATATGAAATAACGTTATTTTTGGGAAACTTCTAAACAAATAAGTATTTTTTTCTATTCCTTAGAAACACTTTACAGAAATTTTAAAAATTGCTTATTAATCAGTTGACCATTTAATAGAATATAATTTTTATTTTAAAAATAAACAAAAACTTCATTTAGTAAATAAACGGCAAAGTGAACCATATTATCGACCGCGCAAAACAGATCTCGTCAGTAGACATGCGCAAAACAGTGCGTTTTAAAGTGATGCCAAATGACATTACATTTCGTACCGAGGAATGTTGCATTACACCATGACTCCAAACATGACGCGAAATGACGCGCCACACGCGATGGCTATTGTAATGAAATGCTCGCGTTGTAGAAGATATACATCATTTCATGAGATACCGCATTAAATTATGATGTGATGTGACAACCGTCAAGCGCAATGCGCCCTCGCGTCGCCGAATTGCACACTTGCTTTTGTTATCATATTCATAAAGTCGATTTTCCTTCATACTTAACCCCTTCTACGGAATAATGAAACCAAAAGGGCATTCCAGGCTGACTGGCAATAAACATGGATTGCGATATTGATTATTGACCATGGCTATGAATATTGGGTAATATAAATCTATATATTTAGAGTTTCTTAAAATATAATTTAACACCTTATTAATTAATAATTACACAATCATATCAGTGTCCTACAGTAGTACAGTGCGAGTCATGTCATGATTTAAAACATCACGTAGGCCTAGGCAGTCCGCGGTGTCAATTAAACGTAAACCTTAATACATCAACAATACGGTTCTATATAATAGTTCACTTATTTCGCAGCCAGCCGACCGCATGCTCATGCGCATGCTCCTTCTCACTTGCTCACACAGCGAAAATTACCGAGATAATACGAAGTTTACGAACACCGAACAGCGCGCCGCGGCCCGCGCGTCATGCGTCATGTTTGAATGTCATGTGCCATGCTTAATTTGGTCGAGTCATGTGTAATGCTACATTACGCGGTCGGGATATATGACGCGCAATGCAACCATCACATTACTCATCAACCGATCACCATAGTTTCGGCCTACCTCCCCCCCATTAATACTTCGGAGAACTTCCAACTCCTTACTGAAGATCTTTCTGTTCTGTTTAGCCTGAGTGACTCCGTTATCATAGCGGGTGATCTCAACGCAAAACATCCCTCCTGGAATAGCACCAGGACCTCTTCCAGAGGGAGACACTTGTTCAACCTCTCCTCCTCTCAGAATTTCGATGTCATCGCGCCGATGACTCCCACTCATATTCCCCCCGATCCCAATCACCGCCGATGTTCTCGACGTGGCGCTCCTACAGAACGTCAACCTACGGTTGGACTCTATAGAAGTGGTACAAGAGCTCGCTTCCGATCACCGTCCAGTAGTCATGAAACTGGTCCCCCGCATAGGTCTGCCCGATTCCACCCAACCCCTTCCCAACAAAGTGGTAACGGACTGGAGGAAAGTAAGCGATCGCTTAAAATCCACCACGTCCCCCCACTTGGACCCAATCCCCGATCATTTTGAGTCTATCGCTGACACGACGGCATCGGGACGCACGAAGGGATCGGCTTGCCGAACATGGTGATCGGTCGAGGGGGGCAGGGATTGCGACGCGGCTTTGAGAAAAGAACCGCTTGACTTTTGTCGGGATTGACTTCGATTCGCCATTTTCTAAACCAAGCGCCAAGCTTGTTCACTTGGGTTTGGAGAATGCGAGCTATCGCATTTTCATCACGGCCGGTGTAGTAGATGGCCGTGTCGTCTGCGGACAGGGCCAACTGCGCCTTACTGCACTTGTGCATATCGCTGGTGAATAGCGTGAATGCTAGAGGAGAGATCACAGAGCCCTGAGAGACTCCTGCGTGAATAGGGTGGGGGGAGGATGGCGCTCCTTCGATGCGATAACGGAAGGTGCGGTTCGACAAAAAGTCCCGTAATATGAGCACGAGACGATCTGGCACACCGAGTTGGTACAGCTTATATAATAAGCCGTTGTGCCAGACTTTGTCGAACGCTTTCGCTATGTATAAGAAATATTATATGTAGTGTGTTGTTTAAATATATTTGTAATACGACAGAAAAAATTTAAAATCATAAATGTACATAAGTTAATTAGTAGTCAATTTTAAACTTGATGAAAACAACGATATCACTGAGATAATAATATAATATAATATAATAATATGTTTATTCAAAAAATTAAAAGGCATAAAAATAATTACAGTTTTGCTTAAATGTAAATTGTATTCCTAAGACTTACGTGCCTGAACTAGGTAATCCTGTTTTTCAGGCGAAAAGTGCTAAAATAGTCGGATAAAATTTATAAACAATCAAAAAAGTTGACACTAGACAAATAAATTAAATGTAGAGTAGCTTAAAACCTAGTTTCTAAATTTAACAAATACTTGTTGTAGGTGAGGATCTATGTTTACTTTAACACAGTTAATAAATTCTCTGTATCTTCATAAGACATACTTTGGAGAGCCTCCTTGAGAATTCTCTTACAATTTGTGTAGTTCAGGGAATAAATGTTTGCTTTTAAGTTTAGTCTATTATAAAGGAGAGGACCGAGGTACAGGTAAAATTTGGATATAAAAGCATGTTTTGTTGTATTTTGTGGACAGACTATATCTTTACGTCTTTTTTTTGTATATTCCGTGCTGTAGGGTAGAGCCCTGTGTTGTTTTAGTACAATGCCCATGATAAATAGTTGCCGAACTGTTAATACTTCACAAGATTTGTATAGGAGGTTAGTAGGAAAAAGGAAAGGGCGGAAAGTAGACACTTTAAGAACCGCCCTCTGAGCTCTCTCGATGGTTAGTAACACTGTTTTACCCGAACCACCCCATGTGGTAATACAGTACGTTATAATCGATTGACATAAAGCAAAGTAAACTTGTCTAACAATTTTTGTGTCAGCAATATAGCGTAGCCTTTTAAAAACAAATATTAACTTGCGAATTCTATTATTTAAAGCTGATATATGTTGCTTGAACGAGAGTGTTTCATCTATTATAACACCAAGGTATTTTGTTTTATTTACCATTTTAATGTTGGGACATACACATTGGTTATCAGTGGGATTTGTGCAATAATGAGCATATAATGTCGAGTTGCTAGTTGATGTTTGCTTGCGCATCGAAAACTTAATGTAATTTGTCTTGTCTGCATTTAGTGTTAGTGAATTATGTTGAAGCCATTTATTAACAACATTGAATCCGTGTTGCGCAAGCTTGTAGACATTTTTTTCTGAGTCAGCCGAGAAAAGAAGGGCAGTGTCGTCAGCATATGAAACAATTTGGCCGTGATTTAGATTTAGATTACAAAGATCGTTTATGTATATCAAAAAAAGGGTAGGCCCTAAAATACTTCCTTGGGGAACTCCGAAGGACGTGTTTTTTTTAACATCGCTGAGAACATTACCAATCCTTACACATTGGGTACGGTCTTCTAGATAGCTCTTAAATAGTTTAAGCTGGGTGCCTCTGATACCTATGGCTTCAAGCTTATGCAACAGAATAGGAATAGAAACCGTGTCAAAAGCTTTTGCGAGGTCCAGGAAGATTCCAACAGTGTGGTTACCTTTATCAAGTTCTTGGGCTAGATAGTCAGTCAGATGATGTACGGCATCGTCTGTTGACATTTTAGGCCTAAATCCAAACTGCCGTTTAGATAAAATTAATTTATCCTCCAAGTATTTGTAAAGCCTTTTATTTATAATTTTTTCTAATATTTTAGACATAGAAGGCAGCAAGGAAAGAGATGTACCCACCCAACCCGAAAGGGCGGTTATTTTGTGAACGTGTACAGAATTAATGAACAATATTGATTTAATTGTAAAACATATTGACACAATATTGGTATTTTCTAATATAATAATTGAAGTTAAAACCCATTTATGTATCCGACTGAAAGACTTGTAAAGGTCATGAATAAAAGTTATTTAAAAAAAAAGTTTTGCGACTTTAATTTTCCCTTAGCGGCAACACTGCTCCTAACTCCAGTCTCCATTTTGGCATAAAGGCCTCGTAGCCATGCCATATACATAAAAAAAAAACAGGCTCCATTATTGTTGTCTTAACAGTCTCCATGTTTAATTTTGCGGCATAATAACGGCAAGGAGTAAGTGCTTCAAAGTTTAATACTTTTTATTGAAAAATAATTATCGACGGTAAGTGATAATAATCAATCATAAGTAGTTATTTATTAGTTATTACATCGTTGTAGATAATAATTGCATACTTTTGTTGGGTAAATATATGTTATGATAAAAATCCACCTAATCGATCGTCGATGAATTTTGATTGTTGTACATTGAATTGAGTGTATCTGTAAGATTTGTAAAGCTCTAAAACTAATAACAAGTTTTTCATTCGTGGTGTATTTCATACTTTTCGTTTCAATTATTTGCATGTTGAGTGCCAAAGCCCAAAGCAGCCGTTGCCGTTGTGCTGACATTGACATCAACAGCCCTATTCAATCCAAACTTTAGGGCGGTTCGGAATAACATGAGGCGAGTCGCTGCTCAGTAAGCAGTATGACATTCACTTGTCGGTAGGGGTCATGGGTTAGGTAGTGCGTACTTTACTCGCTTTCCTAGCCAAATCTTAGCAAGCGTCTTTATGCACAAACATGTGAACGCGGGTATTTAGCCCGTCACAGACGTAGCTATAATTTAAATTAATTTATCTAGAAATATATTATAAGCAAACTACACGAGAGCTATAATATAATATATGTATTGCCCTTGCCTCGCCTTTGCAAGCGCACGGTTTTAAAGGCCAAAATATACCGAGATATAAATTTCGACATAATATATTTTGGTGACGTCATAGAAATATATATAATATATTATGTTTTATAAATAATATAAAACACTAGTGTAAAAAAAGTTCTCGTGTAGTTTGCTAGGCTTGAGTCTAGTATCGTTTGGCAGGAGTTTTGGGGTAAAAAGGGTTGAAGATGGTAGGGGTGGGTTCCCTGATTATAACGCTACCACTCTTATTACAAGGTAATGCGTATTTTTCGAGAAATTAATAATAAATGTTTCTAACCTCAAATTAGATTACAGCGTAACGAAACGTTAAAATCGGCGATTGACAACCAAATCTGTACTAGTGTATTGTCTGTGGTGTAAAATGTCGTGCAAAATAGGTGAATCGGAACGTAAAAAAAAAGAAAAACGCTGGCTGCTTTCCGAATTTGGATGTAATCTATTTGAGCGCGCTTACACCCGTTCCGAGTTGGCGTGAGCGCGATAACGATGTCCCATGAATCGTCATAGGTGACGTCATGACATGCGCCATCTTGCGATAACGCCGACCATGCCTTAAGCCCGTCACAGACGTAGCTATAATATATATTAATATGAAACATAGTAAGGCATATTACGACATATTTTCTATACACAATTTCGATTGACCGCACACGCAGCTATAATATATATTTCTATGACGTCACCAAAATATGTCGAAATATATATCTCGGTATATTTTGGCCTTTAAAACCGTGCGCTTGCAAAGGCGAGGCAAGGGCAAAATATATATTATAGTATAGTTCTCGTGTGTGGTAGTTTGCTATACTATAATATATATCTCGATATATTAATATATATTATAGCTACGTCTGTGACGGGCTTTAGAGAAATATCACTGTGAGCGAATTGTCAGCTGTCATAATCGTGATATCTAAATCGGAACGCTATTTATCGATGTGAGCGCTGTCAGCGATTATGGTCTAACTCGGAATGCGGCCGCTATTTGCGTCATGTGTCACTGTCAGTGTCATTTGTTTACGTTCATTCTAGCGGTGGGTAATCTTTATTCCGGCAAGTGAATTGATTCACTTATTCCGACTCCGGGTCCGGTACCGGTTCACCTTATTTATTCCTTTGGCACCGGCACTCACTCGCTCATTTTGGTTCCCCGGTTTCGCAGAACATTTTATTCATTTGGTTCACTGGATCATTTGGCACATTTTGAATTGAACAGTTGGTTAGTTAGAGCGATACGACGTGTTTCGAGTACTTCCGAGTGACTTGAGCGAGTGAACGAGAGTGAACAGTGAACGCGCGCTCCGGAATAATTTGGTACCGCGGTGCCGGTAAGGATTGTGAGGAATAAATAAGGTTTACGTATCCGCGTTCGGTACCGGCTCCTTTGGATCAGTACCTCCGGAGTTACCCACCGCTAGTTCATTCCGTTTCTCCCAGAGTTGTGAGAAGTTAGTGTACCTCCACTTCATGGTTAAAATAGGTCGACATTGTTCCAAAACCGAATCGGGGCACCCCGACTCCACGTAGTCTTTTGGCTCCTACCCCTAGAGTGTTTATAAAAATCCGGAGGCGCGAAGGGAGGGTAACCCCGGCCCGCTGTAACAAAGCATAGGCACCCGTGCGAGCCGTAGCGGCTGAGGCTGGTCGCCTGCGACCAGTAAGCCGAAGCTGCGGAGGTGAGCAAGGGTGCCTATCCTTTGTTTACTAAGGGCGAAGGACTTGCACTTCCCGCAGCGCCGCACTGTGGGCTGGATTCCGGCTTTCATAGACTTATAATCTTAATGTTTCAAGTGTCGACTTTTATGCTTGAAAATGATTTGAAAGACCAACTACATGCCTAAATATATCATGATTATGGAATAATATAGAAAACAGCACTAATATTTTTTTTTTTGTAAAATCTGTATGCGTTGGGTAAGAAAAATCATGATATCTCCGCTCCACAATTTTAGCAATTTATAAATACCTACAGGAAGGTTTAAATATAAGAAATGACAAAAAATATGCCATAGGATACTGTCAGATATGACCTAGTCTTACGATAAAGTGCAATATGACATTCTCCTGAATAAATTACATAGCATAGGGATACGCTGTAAAACTCATGATTGGTTTAAATCTTATTTAACAAATAGAGAACAACAGGTTGAAATAGAATTTTATAATGAAAATACCAAAGAAATACAAAATATTTGATCAGATAGTAAAACAATTAACACCTCTATTCAAAGTCAAAAAGACTACCTTGAAACTGCACTAGTTAGGTACCTATTACGCCTACGCTTATGCACGGCTCAGTTACGGCGTGATATTGTGGGGAAACAGCACAGACGCACCAACACTATTCACACTGCAAAAAAGACTAATAAGAATATTAGTAATATAGAAGACACCGACAGCTGTAAACCTCATTTTTAAGAACATACAATACTTACCCTCCCCTGCCTATACATTCTAGAAATTTGCAAATTTGTTCGGAAGTACCAACACTTTTACACCACGAGAGAAAATATACAGTCAAGATACACATTACGTCATTAAAACAGATTTAACCTACCAAGCTCTAAGCTAAAAATGCACTCAACAAGTACCCTAGTCATGTCAATGAAAGTATAATATAAATTACCAGAAATAATAAAAAGTGAACAAAAATTTAATTCATTCACAAACAAATTAAAACAATTACTATTATCTAAATGCTATTATAATATCAATGAATATCTAAATGACATGTTTCATAAAATAGTATATTTTTAATAATATTACTTTTGAATACCTACAAAGTAAGTAATCAAATTAAAGCATTGTTCCTCTCTCCTACTTACTTTATTTTATCCTTTTGCTGTGCCCTTACAGGGTCCATATTTTTGTACCTAGCTTTATGCCCTTTGTAACATCATTTTACAATACGGAATGCAATAAATAAATGATTATGATAGTCTGTTTCTTCCTTGGAAATCATGGGTGATATTTTGTTCAGCAAAACAATCAGTGTACTTTGATCATACTTTAAAAGTTATTGAACTCTCCAGGTAGTTCTCATAACAATTCGTTTAATAATTTTTCCATATATTGTCTAACAAAACAGCAACATACTGTAACTTTACAAGCAAATTTTTTTTGACGTCCCTTAACTTTTTATTAAGGGAATTTTAGTATAATTTTTACCTACAGAATATATCCCTTTAATCTGTAGGTAAAAATAATACTAAAACTCCTAGAATAGGTGGTAAAAAATGCATAGTTTCGGAGATATCGTCAATCATAATTGTACGAGGGCGGCACTGAAAATTTCGGGAATCAAGGAAGTGACACAACATTATTATTTAAAAATGTATTTATTGCTTTTCGAAGTATTCTCCGCGAAATTTGACACATTTTTCCATACGATGGAACCAATCATTGAAGCAACCATTCCATTCGGAAGTTGGGGTCTCCAAAATGGCCGTTTTGTAGGCGTCCACAGCTTCTTCAGGTGATGAAAATCTCTGTCCACGCAATTTATTCTTTATTTTAGGGAAAGTATAGAAATCATTAGGGCTTAGGTCGGGGGTGTACGGCGGATGTTCTAATAATTCAGTGTTTGTTGCTCTAAAAACTCTTTTGTTCTGTGTGCGGTGTGAGAACTCGCATTGTCGTGATGGAGGATGATGCGGCGGTTGCAGTTCTCTTTACGGAGTTCAGAAGCGACCTGTGGCAAACAAATGCTAGCATACCATTCTGCATTAACCGTTCTTTGTCCCTCAAGAGGAATAGTCGTAACATGGCCGGTTTTGGAGACAAACGTGGCCACCATTTTTTTTGCAAGACTCCGTGAACGAACAATTTTTGTTGGCTTTAACTCATTTTCGAACACCCAAACTCGTGACTGGTTTTTTGTTTCGGGTTCGTACGCGTTTATCCAGGATTCGTCACCTGACACGATGTTGTATACAGCATTTGAGGATCCTGCGTGGAATCTTTCGAGAATTCTGATGCACCAAGTAACGCGAGCCGCTTTTTGCTCTTCACAGAGCGAATGCGGTATCCATCGGGAAAACAACTTTTTTACACCTAATTGTTCATGCAAGATTATTTGTATTCGACTCATGCCAATGTCTAAAATTGCCTGAATTTCGCGGTACGTCACATGTCGATCTTCCTCAATCCGCTTACGCACAGCATCAACGTTTTCTTGGGTGACTGCAGTTTTTGGACGACCTTGACGGGGATCATCACTGAGCTTGACACGTCCACGTTGAAATTCAGCAAACCAGCGATAAATTGTGGTTTTGGATGGGGCTTCATCCCCAAATGCAGAAATCATCCGGTCAACACACTGCTTTTGTGTTAAACCACTTCGAAAGTCATAATAAATCATCGCTCTTGAATTTTCTCGAGTCAATTCCATTTTCTCAACAACTAAACAAGTTTGACAAAACCTTGTGACAAGCCCGAGAATCTTTTTTAAAATAAATAAATGATATTCGATTTTTAAAACCAAGGAGTTTTCAATTAAAAAGATATTAATATGACAGGAACAGTGGAAATATTCCATTCTCGATACTTTTAGTGCAGCCCTCGTATTGTAGGACCTTCTTAATAAATAAATATGAGTATACTTAAAAGTAATATTATTGTTAATGACAACTTTCACATGTTATGTTGTGTCTCCCCACACCTCACGGTTTGTAAGTGCCCCTGCCTTTCTCGCATCAATTTTGTTAAATATCTCGGTGTTCAAATTGATGATTGCCTCTACTCACATAAACACCCTCACCTCACGACTGCGCAGGTTGATCTACATTTTTAAATCCCTACGTCACGCTACAGTTCTAAGACTTGTATATCTCGCCCTCTGCCAAATGCTAATACAATATTGCATAATTACGTGGGGTGGATCAGCAAAGACTCACATGCTGAAATTGGAACGTGCTCAAAGAGCACTCGTTGGATGGCGGCTACCTTACCGCTTTCCTACCATCGATCTTTATAATACATGTACTGTTCTCTCTGTTCGCAAATTATTTATCCTTAACCTTGTTTTAACTACACACTCTCAAACTCCCTACGCTCCATGCAAATTTGTCTCCCAACGACTTAAACATACTGTCTGTCCTTTCAACCGCACAAATTGTCGTTCGGCTCAACGTAGTTTCCCTTTCCTCAGTAGCTACGTCTATAACAAGATAAACAAAATTTTAAATATACACCCTACGTGCAGATCAAAATGTGAATAAACTGTAACGAAATGTCTACTTGAATTGGATTATGAGCAGACTGAATATAAACTAAATAATATATGTCTGCCATTGCAATTCATTTTTTTTGGAACCTTCTCCGGCTCGCCCAGAACAACTTACCACAAGGTACATCACAATCGGTCAAACCATTTTTGAGTTTTGGCTAGACTAACGCCCGCAATTGAACTTTATATGAATATAGACATGGCATCCTGGAACGTGTGTGGAGATGGGGACGCCCCTTCAGACCTCGACGAAATCTTCTACAGTGCGGAGGAAGAGGATGTTGTGGAAACTGAGCTGGAGGAGCCCGAGTTGTTTGAGGCGGTGTACCTCGACGAGGAGTACCACGACAAGGAGATGTACCTCGTCGAGGCGGAATACCTCGAGGCCGAGGTTACCGTCAAGGCGGAGGATGCTTCCGAGGCCGAGGCCGAAGTGGGTCTCAAGGCCGAACCATCATACTTTAAGGTAAAACTGTACTAAAATTATGTATTATGGTAATTACTGCCTATGTCAAACAACGATTTTTCTTTTTTAGATGATTACAGGAGTTTATTGTTTTTTTTTTGGTCATGCAGTAAACGTTCAAAAGTGCAAAACGCACGTTAAGAGTCTTATTGCTGTGAACTCGCGGTACGACTGTATGTGTTCAAACGACACTCACCTCAAAGATCGCAGTTTTGCACGGCACACACTGACGTATCGTCGCGTACTCGCATCGCACTACGCGAAACAAAAATATATGTCCGTCGCTTTTGTTAGACAAGCATCATGTGGAACACCTGGTCGAACGAGTGACCTGGCCAGTTAATGGCATAGCTAAAATTCGAGTTAATCTGATATGAGCTGGTAGCAGTAGGCGCCAAGCGTTGGACTGCTAAGCAGCCGGCTTAGGTTCTGATCTCATAAGATGCAGCTCAGTTTTATTGCCAATTTTTTATTTTGTTTTCCAATAATAATAATAATATATACAAAAATTCTTTTTAAATTTGGTATTGCAATACAGGATTTAGAATAAATAATGCGTTACAACTCAACACAAAAAAAATGGTATAATATTTTACATAAATATAACAAACCGCTACGATTATTTATAAACACTTCTTCAGCCAAATAGGATGTGCCAGGGAATTTAGAAGCAATTTGTTTTATTTTGACATGTGAAATGTTCAAAAATAATTGATACTTACTTAGATTTTGTTTAGGCAGTTTAGGTTGGTTTTCGTTTGGGTGGTTAGTTTTTAACAGAAACAACGTCCTTTTCATACGCTCTGTATATTGACACTACAAAAAATCAACTCCTTCTAAATAGTGGACTGTATAGATATGTAGTTAGCAATAACTAGGTAGGCACACACGCATACATTGGTATGTACATACCCATCATCTTAGAATCATTTGGACATTCCGCCCACCAAAGAACATAGTTCTTTAATCACCATTGTACTTAACATCTAGGTTTGTACATAAAAACAACCTTAGAGGTCACTATTACGTAAACTACTCTAAATAACTTCGAAATGGTGAGTTCTACAAACAAACCAAAACAACAAATATCTTTTTACAATAAAGTAATAGATGCAATCATCTGACACAAAACATTACTTATGAACTCAAAAGTGCAGGTAAGTAATAATACCTAATACACGATAGACAGAAAAACATATATATGGTAATTAGATCTGAGTACTTATATTATTACAAAATTATAAGTATCTATCATCCAACTCCATAATTAATAGTCTTAATAAAACAACATCGTTAATGTCATGAAACAATTGACACAGTTTACCTCAACTTAAAAAATGTAAAATAAAGAAAAGTGTAAAATTACTTAAAATAAGCACAACACACAAAACAAGTACATAATTTTTATTTAGTTATGACGCAAATCTTACTAAGTGGACGCTTATATTCTCCTGTCTTACATTTCACTGTCACAACACGGGTTATGTTGTCGTGACCCGTATGTTTTTGTATTATTTTACCAAGAATCCACTTAGCTGGAGGAATGTTATCCTCTTTTACGATGACAATATCACCAATTTCAGGTTCAGTACCTTTTGAATTCCGTTTGTATCTTTGGTTAAGACTTACTAGATATTCTTTTGACCATCTATTCCAAAAGTCACTTACAATTTTTCGAGTGAGTCTCCATCTGTCTAAACCAACCATATTGGATTTAGAACAATCCTCATCAGCAATATTAATTAACGGCTCACCTACCAAAAAATGACCTGGTGTCAAGGGTAGGGGGTCATTGGGATTGTCACTGAGTAAAGTTATTGGACGTGAATTTAAACATGCTTCGACTTGAGCTAGAACTGTCGCCATTTCTTCATAGGTAAGTGTAGTATTACCGACTACCTTACGTAGATGTGTCTTGGTACTACGAACGCCAGCTTCCCACAACCCACCGAAATTAGGGGCGTGTGGTGGTATAAAGTGCCATGTTGTTCGCTCCAAAGTAAGTAACTCCGCTATTTCCTTTGGAAGGGCCGACTTGGCACTGTTGAACATTTCTCTCATTTGTTTGTCAGCGCCCACAAAATTTGTGCCGTTATCACTGTACAAGTCTTGACAGTGGCCTCTCCTCGCAGTAAAACGCTTGAACGCTGCAATAAAGCCCTTCGCAGTCAAGTCAGTTACAGCTTCTAAATGTACCACTCGTGTTACCATACAGACAAAAAGACATATATATCCCTTGTATGACTTAGAACCTCTGCCGGGTGAGAATCGAATACTCACCGGACCACAATAATCTACGCCAGTAGACTTAAATAGTTTACTGGGTTGTACTCTTGCCTCTGGAAGCGAACCCATTAATGGTACCGACTTCTTCGTGGAATACCTTAAACAAACGACGCATTCTCTAAAACACTTCTTGACACGTTCCTTTGCTCGTAGTATCCAATATTTTGTTCTTAAAAGATTCAACATAACCTGAGGACCTCCATGTAATGTCTTGAGATGAGCATCGACAATTATGAGCATGGTAAAATGATGTTTAGCAGGCATAATTATTGGATGTCTCGTATCATTACACGCATCTGCATGTGTTATGCGGCCACTTACTCTTACTATCCCTTTTTGATCTAAAAACGGACAAAGAGTTCGTAAAGAGCTCTTTTTAGATACACATCCTCGAGTCTTTAACTGTTTGATCTCAACTAAAAACGCGCTTTCTTGAACTAGTTTAATCAATACCATTAAAGTATCAATTAATTCGTTTGCGGTAATAAATTTAGGTAAATTCGGTCGTTCACTTTTAGGTGATTTCAAAGTTAATATTCTCCTACAGTATGATATAACTTTTAATAATCTCGATAATGAAGAAAATCTCAACCAAACACATGACTCGTTAATATTAGATGAAACAATTAAAGACCCGATTTTCTCCTCTTCATGTGTATCTATGAAATCTGTTTTGACCTTTTGTACATTTTTCTCTGCTAGCCATTGAGGTCCTGTCCACCACAATGGATGATTTTTCAATTCTCGAGGTTGTAAGCCTCGTGATGCACAATCGGCGGGGTTCGCATCAGTGGAGACATGTCCCCACTGTTCATAATCTAAAATATTTAAAATCGTGGACACCCTATTACTCACAAATGTCGCCCATCGACTTGAACCTCCTTTGAGCCAAGCTAAGACAACAGTGGAGTCTGTCCATCCATATAAATCTTTCTTAGGTATCTCCATTACCTGCGAAACTTCAAAAATTAGTTTAGCAGCTAAAGTTGATCCACACAACTCCAATCGTGGAATCGTAACTTCCTTATCAATTGGCGCAACTTTGGTTTTTGCAGTGACTAAATGTACATGTACATTATTTGACTCATCTGTGACTCGTATGTAAACTGCAGCTGCGTAGGCTGCTTGTGATGCATCTGAAAACACATGTAATTCCGTTTTAGAGGCTCGCGTTACGTTTAACCATCTTGGTATTGTAAGCTCCTTTAAATCAATTAAGTGATTTTTAAATGTTAACCACTGCCTCAGCAAATCCTCCATTAAGCAGTCATCCCACTCAAGGCCTGATTTCCAAAGTCTCTGTATAAAGACTTTGGCAACAACTACCACGGGCGCAATCCAGCCTAACGGATCATATAATCGTGCTATAACAGACAGTATTTGTCGTTTAGTGACCAGCTCCTCTTTGGTGTCAGGTAAGTTGAGTACGTATTCAAAATGGTCAGATTTCCGACACCAACTTACTCCGAGTACCTTAATTGAATTATTTACCTTAATTGGTGTATTTTGGTCACTATATTGTTCTCCACGCTTGCCTATGTGATTCAGAAAGGGTTCACTGTTACTGTTCCATTTTTGGAGTTCAAATCCACCCAATTTCATAAGCTCGTTCATCTCATAATGTATCTGTAATGCTTCAGTCAGTGTTTCAGCGCCTGACATCAAATCATCCATATAGTAGTCTAGTTTAGTTATGTTTGCTGCTAACGGATATTTATTTTTCTCCAACTCTGCTAATCTTTGTAAAGACTTAACCGCTAAGTATGGCGCGCATGCCGTACCAAACGTCAGCCTCAGAAGCTTATAATGTCGTATAGCTTCAGATGAATTAAATCTCCATACAATTATCTGAAAATCAATCAGTATCTTTATCAGCTACTCGGATCATTCGATAGAATTTTGTAATATCTGCTACTAGACCTATTTTATGGTTTCTCCATCTCATTAGGATATGCCTAAGATCTTGTTTTAACTTAGGTCCAACAAGAAGATCATCATTTAATGATACGTTATTGTTTCCCTTGCTTGACGCGTTGAAAACAACTCTCACCTTTGTAGTATCTTTATCTTCTCTCACCACTGCATGATGAGGAAGATAGACTGCACGTGGGTTCTCTATCTCTTTCTCATTTACTTCCGTCATGTGGTTTAAACTTAAATATTCTTCAAACACTTTCTTATACTCAATATTCAACTGGGGATCACGTGATAACCTTCTCTCTAAACTCTCTAACATTTTGATAGCTCTATGTTTTGACTGACCGTACTGACACTTGGGATCATCAGTCGCAAAAGGTAACCTTACTATAAATCTTCCACTATCATCTCTAACTGTGGTTAAATCAAATAAGTCTTCACATACCTTCTCGTTTCCAGTCATCTCCTTTTGTATTATGTTAGGTTCATTCTCCATTTCCCAAAATTGTTTAAGTAAATCAGTCTCTTCTAAATGTACATGCATGCTAGTCAGATTACTTCCTACCGACGAATAGTTTTCTTTTGACACTTTACCTGAAATAATCCAACCAAACAATGTATTTTGTGCAATTAAACTACCCTGCGATTGCCTTACAATACCGTCAAGCAATATATTTCCATACACTTCTGCACCCAGCAGTATATCGATTTTACCTGGTATTGCATAGGTGGGGTCTGCCAAAGGTAAACTCTTAATTTCCACCCACTCATGAGGCTTTAGATAGGCTGTGGGAAGCATAGACGTCAATGAATGCATTACATAAGCGTTGACTTGAATATAATTTGCTGGATTATGGCGTGATTCCACTTGAAGTGAAACTCTGTGTTTTATTCTCGTATGACCATCTCCCAGCCCTGACACGTAACCATTTACTGGTATACGTTTTAACCCAAGTAATTGAACAGTAGCCTCGGTAACTAACGAGGCCTGAGACCCTTGATCTAATAAAGCTCGAATATATTGTTTACAACCTTGTGAATTAAATACCTGAACTCCAGCCGTTGCAAGGAGTACCCTGGCAGGCTGCAGCTCCTCCCTAGTAAATGTAGTAGTAATGTGGGTATCACCTCGTGGTGTGCTCGCCTTCTCGTGTTGTTCACTCGGTGACATTGTTACCTCCCTTGCTTGTTTGGTGATCTCGGTTTTCTCTCTCTCGAAGTGTAGCAACGTGTGATGTCTTCTACCACATTTCTTGCAGCTCATTGATTGACGACACTTTATGACTGAATGTGTAGGTGACAGACAGTTGAAACATAACCCCTTATTTTGCACGAACTCTTGTCTTGCCTTCGGCGTCATAAGTCCGAAACGTTTGCAATGGTAAATATAATGGTTCTCGTTACATATTGCACACTCAACCTCGTTATGCTTTGGTTTGTTTTCAACTGACGTGTGGAAAGTTTTTGGTTTCTGGGCAGGCTTCACTGTCTGTGTTGAACGTTGAGTTGAGGAATCAATCATTTCTAAGGATCGAAATCTGTACTCTAAATAGTCTTTCAACTGCGACCAAGTGGGCAATCCGTCACTAGACAAAGTATTAAGATACTGTTCCCACTGTTTTATTGATTCCACATCCAACTTTGCGACGGTTAGATAAACAATAATTTCATCCCAGTTATCTGTTCTGATGCCTATACACTGCAGTGACTTCAAACAAGTTGATGTTGTGTCTAGTAAATGTTTTATTGAATTAGCCGACTCACTCTGTATTTTCTTAAGCCCAATCAGGTTATTCATAATAGTATTGCAGTTGTAACGCTTGTTATTATACCTTTTTACTAGTTGTTTCCACGCCTCCTCATAATTTGCTTCAGTAGTTGCAAAGTTCCGTAAAAGATTCATAGCTTCACCCGACAAATTACTTTTCAAATAATGTAATTTTTGAACTGACGTTATGGCTTTGTTGTTATGAATTAGTGATGAAAACATATCATAAAACGTTTGCCATTCTTCATATTTACCTCCAAATGTAGGTAGTGTGATACGCGGCAGCTTAATATCATTGTAGTTGTTCTCATTATTACTAGCGGCTGAAGCCATTGGCGATTGAGAAAATAGCGGTGTCAAAAATGGCTCCAACGCTTCTCGTAAACTAGTTTTATATTGCACGTACAGTTCCTCAAATTGTTCGTAATAGCCCTCGGTGAAATATGCTTCCTTTTTATCTTTCGAAGCTGCAGAAATTATAAGCTTATGTCCCTCTTTGAATTCTGTATATTGTAGCTCAAGTACCTCCAATCTGGTTTCTAAATAAGGTCGTTTTATCCTTTCTTTCGGCGTTTTCTTATAGTTTCGTTCGGCTGTCTTCAAATTGTTCATCAACTGTTCTTGTAATGTTACTAACTTCTCCATTGTATTTGCACAATAAGACGCGTAACTGTTTTAACCCCAACACACTCACTATTATAGTTATTTAGTCTCTGATAACACAAATTGTTCAAATCTCTAACTCACTTATGCATTGTCTCTTTGTTAAAAAAGCCACACTCGTAAATAAGTAAATAGTTCTCAATATTATTCACTCAATCAGTCACCGTAATAATTTAAACTCCCTAATTGCTTGCAGAAAACGTCTCAATATGTACAAGTTACCGATCACCGCACGAATCCTTATCTAAGGAATGCGATCTATTGTTCTCACGGCGCACGGCGATGTTCGATCGGAGGTGACACAATCCGGCTCGAAGGACCATATGTTTAGGCAGTTTAGGTTGGTTTTTAACAGAAACAACGTCCTTTTCATACGCTCTGTATATTGACACTACAAAAAATCAACTCCTTCTAAATAGTGGACTGTATAGGTATGTAGTTAGCAATAACTAGGTAGGCACACACGCATACATTGGTATGTACATACCCATCATCTTAGAATCATTTGGACAGATTTATTTCACCATAAACATTAAGCTTCGATCATGAATTTCCAAAATAACTGATTATGTTTGTTTACAGTAAGTTTTTTTCATTTTTATTTGGCTTTAATGAATATAGGTTACATATGAGGATAGCTTAAGTATTCATTTTCTTTAAAAAAACAAGATTCAAACTAAACCTTGTAAAGGATGTCGTCACCGTTGCCGGAACAGTTACAAGTCCAGATGTGTAGGACAAGGAATTTATTATGACGTTATGGTTGTACAATAAAACTTATATATAGGACGCGATACATTAGCCTTTTCCCGAAGGGATGAAAGTAGTATTTTGGGTCCTCTAACCCAAAAAGAGACAAGAAGTCGTGTTTCTTTAAGCCTTAGCAGCGGAGTCCCTTGTGACTATTCCAAGTAGGACGTAATCCAAGGATGCACCACTGGTTCAGACACACAAATATTTAATATTCGAGCGGAGGTCATTAAGACACGGAGAGTCATAACACCGCGATTTAGAAACGTGACGTATGTGCACAACGCCATCTAGTGTAGAATAGCCGCACTGTGTAGTGGCTTTCTACCGTAGCAGGTGGTGCTGATGGGTCGTATAATATGTTTTGTTACAACCTCAGTTTTTTATAATTAAATAATCACGGATATAGCGCAATATACAAGATAAACTATTATTAGACGAAACTTGAACCGTTCTTGTTTATTACGTTATTGCTTGCTGGGCTTTGGTGATGCAACTAGTGCTTCCAAAATTACGAATTTGCTATACTCGCCGGCACGTAACTTGGCAAGAATCGTAAGATGTTTTTTTCCTTTTTTTTTAACTCTCTTCTACACAGATGTTTAAAAACAAGTATGGTAAGAACCATAAAACAATGACAAGCAATATAAGTGAAAAAAAAAGTTGTTGCACTAAGTGCACATGCGTGAACTTACTCCGACTACGCCAAAACCTTGCCAAGTTACGTGCCGGTTACTATAATTACGTAACTGTTTTGATTTTTTTAAAGCACGATTTTGTATGCGTGTATTAGGTATTTTAGAAGTGCAAATAACAAACGACTTCAAATGATAACATAATTTATATGGAATTAAAAGGAAACAAGAGAAATAAGACAATAATTTTAAAATTAAGCTCCAATTCTAAAATCAACTACGAATAAATTCAATCAACAATTCAAAACATGTACCACGAATAGTTTAAAAGCAATAAATAATATAAATTATGGTTATTTGTTCTTGATGATATGATTTTGTTGTTGATTATAAGATCTCATAAATGATAATGAATTTAATGTTTAACCCAGGGAACTTCTTAGTTTGGAACAAAATTCGGGGCACATACCGCACATGCACACAACTCAGTGAATTAAGCTTAGCCCAGGTCAGGCTTCTCGCAGGTGACCGTGCGTGATGACTGAGTACCGAGTATTGAGACTGTGTTTAAATTAATAAAAGTAAAGAAAAATGTTGGGGGTTCCCTAAGCTTGCTCAATCCACAATATTAAAATCAAATCAAAAACTTGCGAAACACTTTTAAACTTTGATTTTATTATGTCCCCAACTATCCACAACCAACGGGGATTCACGATTAAGAAAAAAAAATTGCAGACTCAAATGGAAGTTATAAAATAAGCCCCGGAAATTCGGGGGATACCCACTGAAAGAGTTTCGGTGTTGTAATAACGTTTAGAGTTGCCATAATTTAAGTCGGAATTTAATCTATAATAAATTATTTTGTATTAAGATTTAAATTGTAAATACATACATAAACTCATGAGTCATGCCCATGGAGCAGACAGAAACTATGGAACCAGATAAAATAGTAATAAATTAATATTATCCTATAATTCCGTTATCACGGAATTGAACTCTTCAGTTACGTATTTATGGGACTTCTAAAATCTGTCCGTAATTACGTAATGGAAGCCCTAGATGCAACCTTTTCAGGTTGGAGTACTCGGCGAACAGTTTTTAATGACGTGTTGAATAATTCAGCAAAAAACCGGTTGGTATGAAACCCATTTATTTCATATTAATTCACCATGTGATTATTATAGATATTATTATGCTTATTTAAATAAGCCTTCCACTTCATTAATAAGCGCTCCGACTAGCAAGGATTCCCTCTTCCTCACATCTCTTAACCCACAGACTCACAATTTTTCTCTAGAACAAAGAATGAAATACTATTAGACATCGCTAAGCAATATTTACTATTATAATTAAGAAAAAATATTACAAATAACAATATATTTATTTTCACTTTACTCATCATTCACTAATTTAAACAAATAATCATTTACATCCACTTTTACACAGCGCAATATTATTTGCCAACGCTTCAATATACTATCACTCGTCGTGTGAGCGCGCACTAGCCCAGTTTTTTTTTTTTGCTTTTGGCTTCGCACGGTTTGTGCATTCAGCCAATGTCACGTTTAGACTAGCCCAGTTATCGTGTACGGTACGGTCAAAAAAAATAGATCGTCAAAATGTTTCACTACTCCATAAAGTTGTACTTTTAAATATCTCCGAATAATTATTTTATTCACGAGGAACACAATGAAGACGTGTGCAATTCGCAATGATCAGTTTAATGACGGGGTACAATGTGGAAGCTGCAAGAAGTTCTTGGATTTCTTTTGTGCAAGTGTGTCTGAAGCGGTTTGGAGGTAACTAGGACCCGACCGAAGATCACTATGGAAATGTCCTGCTTGTAAATCGTCGCCTGCTCTGCTCTCACCACAGCCTACTGCTTCACTGGATACAGTACTGGGTGAGATTCGACAGTTAAAGCACCAGCTGCTGAGCCTACCAACCTTAGTCAGCGACATAAGATCGATTAAAGATGACCGAACTTAAGAATAGTTGTGATTTCTCTAGTGGTAGACTCGATGAATCCGATACCAGACTTGTTGATCACAAGAATCACGAGAATTCGTGAACCTATATATTTGCACTGTTTACTTGTGTAAACAAAACAAATGGTTTTCGTTTTCGGAACAACTTAATAACTTCCTGTCTAAATTGAACCATACATCTCTGAATAGAATTTCAGGTGTGTTTTTAGTTTAAGGTGATTTTAATATGAGTGGAATCACGCGGGCTCCATCTAATAACCTTTCGTTAGTCCCAATGAACCCCGCCACTAGTGACGAATGTTTATTCGCGGACGAGTTCTGTACTCTGGACTTTGGACAGTATAATGGAGTAGCTAATGTGGTACTGGAAACTGTTGGACTTAGTCCTCTCAAATAAGTTAGCCTGTGTTAGTGAGTGTGCTGGCTCTCTAGTGCCCTTGATCCCTATCATCCTGCGCTGTTAAACAATATTGACATCTTTGAAATACCTCCTTGAGCATTCGCCGCGTTTGCGTTATATTTATAGCAAAGGCGATTTTGATTCTATAAATAACGAGATTTAAATATTTACAATCCGATCACTGGATGAGTCGGTTGAGTACTTTATAAACACTATAAAACAGTTTCAAAACAAGTATATACCACAAAAGCTAGTATGTAACAAAAAAAAACCAGTCTGCTTCAGCGCATCACTCGTCAAAACAATTAAACAAAAATATGAATATCTGAAAAAGTTCAAGATTTATGGCAATAAATCTGACGAGTTAACTGTTAAATATTTGCGTGACAGAGTCAAGACGATGGAAGCTTCTTGTTATAAATGTTATCTTCATCAAACTGAAAAATCTATTAGAACTAACCCTAAACATTTTTGGACTTTTGTAAAAAATCGCTACAACTCTAACACTATACCTAATACATTGTATTATAACGATGAATCATTACTCACCGGTGAATCTATTTCATCTTATTTCATGTCGACTTTCCTCAACCCCACTTCATCTAATACTACGAGTCCACCTCCTGTTTTGTCTTTAGATACTAACAGAATCTCATCTGACATTTGTCACATTGAAGTGAATGTAGATGTCTTGTCTAGTTTACTTCGTAACTTGGATCCAACTAAAGGTGCTGGCCCTAATAACACATCGTCTAAATTTCTAATTAAAAGCGCGCCTTCCATTGCCATACCTATATCAATTTTGTTTTCCAAGTCTTTGACTCACAGTGTTGTCCCCAAAGTATGGAAATCTGCTTTTATTACACCCGTGCATAAGAAGGGGTCTAAAACCGAGATTACTAATTATAGGCCATAAATATTGGGGTATAAAATATTTGAGAGGATTGTCTACAACCAATTATATTCCGCCCTTGCTAGTTCGTTCAGTTCCTTTCAGCACGGATTTTTAAAAGGGCGGTCTACCACTTCTAACTTGATTTTATGTAATTATTTCATTACGGATGCTATGTATAATGGTAAGCAGGTCGATGTGGTTTACACAGATTATAGCAAAGCATTTGATCAGATCGACCACGATACCTTGATAAAGAAGCTAAGCTACATGGGCATCCGTGGGGACCTCCTGAGGTGGTTCTCTTCTTACATTGTTAACAGGTCACAAGCAGTGGTACTCAATAATTACATGTCAAGTTGAGTAAACGTGCCCAGCGGAGTGCCTCAGGGTTCGTTGCTCGGTCCTCTTTTGTTTGTAGTTTATGTGAACTACATCGATCAGTGCTTCTATTCATCCAAACTTTTATGCTTTGCCGATGAAAATCTTTGCCACTATTTCAACGCTCGAAGATAGACTAGCACTGCAATTTGGTATTGCAATACAGGATTTAGAATAAACAATGCGTTACAACTCAACACAAAAAAAATGGTATAATATTTTACATAAATATAACAAACCGCTACGATTATTTATAAACACTTCTTCAGCCAAATAGGATGTGCCAGGGAATTTAGAAGCAATTTGTTTTATTTTGACATGTGAAATGTTCAAAAATAATTGATACTTACTTAGATTTTGTTTAGGCAGTTTAGGTTGGTTTTCGTTTGGGTGGTTAGTTTTTAACAGAAACAACGTCCTTTTCATACGCTCTGTATATTGACACTACAAAAAATCAACTCCTTCTAAATAGTGGACTGTATAGATATGTAGTTAGCAATAACTAGGTAGGCACACACGCATACATTGGTATGTACATACCCATCATCTTAGAATCATTTGGACATTCCGCCCACCAAAGAACATAGTTCTTTAATCACCATTATACTTAACATCTAGGTTTGTACATAAAAACAACCTTAGAGGTCACTATTACGTAAACTACACTAAATAACTTCGAAATGGTGAGTTCTACAAACAAACCAAAACAACAAATATCTTTTTACAATAAAGTAATAGATGCAATCATCTGACACAAAACATTACTTATGAACTCAAAAGTGCAGGTAAGTAATAATACCTAATACACGATAGACAGAAAAACATATATATGGTAATTAGATCTGAGTACTTATATTATTACAAAATTATAAGTATCTATCAGCCAACTCCATAATTAATAGTCTTAATAAAACAACATCGTTAATGTCATGAAACAATTGACACAGTTTACCTCAACTTAAAAAATGTAAAATAAAGAAAAGTGTAAAATTACTTAAAATAAGCACAACACACAAAACAAGTACATAATTTTTATTTAGTTATGACGCAAATCTTACTAAGTGGACGCTTATATTCTCCTGTCTTACATTTCACTGTCACAACACGGGTTATGTTGTCGTGACCCGTATGTTTTTGTATTATTTTACCAAGAATCCACTTAGCTGGAGGAATGTTATCCTCTTTTACGATGACAATATCACCAATTTCAGGTTCAGTACCTTTTGAATTCCATTTGTATCTTTGGTTAAGACTTACTAGATATTCTTTTGACCATCTATTCCAAAAGTCACTTACAATTTTTTGAGTGAGTCTCCATCTGTCTAAACCAACCATATTGGATTTAGAACAATCCTCATCAGCAATATTAATTAACGGCTCACCTACCAAAAAATGACCTGGTGTCAAGGGTAGGGGGTCATTGGGATTGTCACTGAGTAAAGTTATTGGACGTGAATTTAAACATGCTTCGACTTGAGCTAGAACTGTCGCCATTTCCTCATAGGTAAGTGTAGTATTACCGACTACCTTACGTAGATGTGTCTTGGTACTACGAACGCCAGCTTCCCACAACCCACCGAAATTAGGGGCGTGTGGTGGTATAAAGTGCCATGTTGTTCGCTCCAAAGTAAGTAACTCCGCTATTTCCTTTGGAAGGGCCGACTTGGCACTGTTGAACATTTCTCTCATTTGTTTGTCAGCGCCCACAAAATTTGTGCCGTTATCACTGTACAAGTCTTGACAGTGGCCTCTCCTCGCAGTAAAACGCTTGAACGCTGCAATAAAGCCCTTCGCAGTCAAGTCAGTTACAGCTTCTAAATGTACCACTCGTGTTACCATACAGACAAAAAGACATATATATCCCTTGTATGACTTAGAACCTCTGCCGGGTGAGAATCGAATACTCACCGGACCACAATAATCTACGCCAGTAGACTTAAATGGTTTACTGGGTTGTACTCTTGCCTCTGGAAGCGAACCCATTAATGGTACCGACTTCTTCGTGGAATACCTTAAACAAACGACGCATTCTCTAAAACACTTCTTGACACGTTCCTTTGCTCGTAGTATCCAATATTTTGTTCTTAAAAGATTCAACATAACCTGAGGACCTCCATGTAATGTCTTGAGATGAGCATCGACAATTATGAGCATGGTAAAATGATGTTTAGCAGGCATAATTATTGGATGTCTCGTATCATTACACGCATCTGCATGTGTTATGCGGCCACTTACTCTTACTATCCCTTTTTGATCTAAAAACGGACAAAGAGTTCGTAAAGAGCTCTTTTTAGATACACATCCTCGAGTCTTTAACTGTTTGATCTCAACTAAAAACGCGCTTTCTTGAACTAGTTTAATCAATACCATTAAAGTATCAATTAATTCGTTTGCGGTAATAAATTTAGGTAAATTCGGTCGTTCACTTTTAGGTGATTTCAAAGTTAATATTCTCCTACAGTATGATATAACTTTTAATAATCTCGATAATGAAGAAAATCTCAACCAAACACATGACTCGTTAATATTAGATGAAACAATTAAAGACCCGATTTTCTCCTCTTCATGTGTATCTATGAAATCTGTTTTGACCTTTTGTACATTTTTCTCTGCTAGCCATTGAGGTCCTGTCCACCACAATGGATGATTTTTCAATTCTCGAGGTTGTAAGCCTCGTGATGCACAATCGGCGGGGTTCGCATCAGTGGAGACATGTACGACTGGGTGCTGAGGGGCGAGCTCCCGCCGGGCGCGGACCTGACGTGTTACGCGGACGACACGCTGGTCACGGCCCGGGGGAGTTCGCACAGGGAGGCAGCGTTGCTCGCGACGGCGGCGGTCTCACTCACGGTGAGCCGCATACGGCGCCTCGGCCTGGAGGTGGCCCTCAACAAGTCGGAGGCCATGGTGTTTCATGGCCCCCGGCGGGCGCCGCCGGCCGGATCACACATTGTGGTTGGGGGTCCGGATCGCTGTCGAGCCCACCATGAAATATCTGGGATTGGTGCTCGACAGCCGGTGGGACTTCGGACCCCACTTCCGGCGGCTGGCGCCCAAGTTGTTGGGCGCGGCCGGGGCGCTGGCAACGCTGCTTTCCAATCTGGGGGGCCCGAGCGCCGCCTGTAGGCGGCTCTATATGGGGATCGTGAGATCCATGGCGCTCTACGGAGCGCCGATCTGGGCGTCTGACCTGACGGCCGGCAGCATAGCTGTCCTGCGCAAGCCGCAGCGGGCGATGGCCGTCAGAGTCATTCGGGGGTATCGCACGATCTCCTTCGAGGCGGGTTGTGCACTGGCCGGATCACCGCCCTGGGACCTGGAGGCGAAGGTGCTCGCGTCACTGTACCGGTGGCGCGAGGCGGCGCGGGAGCGGGGCGAGCGACCGATGCAGCAACATATCGAGCAGCATCGGTTGCAGCTCCGCGAGGTCCTGGTGGCGGAATGGCGGGTGAGGCTGTCACGCCCTACCGCCGGGCCTCAGCACCATCGAGGCGATCCGGCCAGTGCTCGACCGCTGGCTCGGGAGAAGGCACGGCTCCCTGACGTTTCTGGCGACGCAGGTGCTCTCGGGGCATGGTTGCTTCGGGAAGTACCTGTGTCGCATAAACAGGGAGCCGGACGCCCGGTGTCACCACTGCGTCGACTGCCGGGAGGACACGGCGTGGCACACGCTGGCAGAGTGTGCCGCTTGGGAGGAGCCGCGCCGTGCCCTCATAACTGAAGTAGGCAATGACCTGTCGCTGCCGACCGTCGTGAACGCGATGGTCGGCGGCGCAGAGTCCTGGGACGCAGTGGTTTCCTTCTGCGAGACGGTCATCTCGCGGAAGGAGGCTGCGGAAAGGGAGAGAGAGATCTCGACTCTCGACCCGGCCCGCAGCAGACGCACCGGGCGTCGGAGGAGGGCGGACAACGCCCTCTTCCGGCCCCCCTAAATGGGTCCAGGGGTGACGGATTCGGGGACATCCGTCGCCCCCCAACATCAGGACCCGAGAAGGCGGCGCGCGTAGTGTTCCGCGTGCGCCGCTCACAGACGTTGCGGGGGGAGTACACCTCACTCCCCCCGCCCGAGACGGGGCCCGCTCAAGCGGGCCGACACCAGCCGGGGTTGTGGAAGAATAATGTGTTCCCGCGACCCCGGCGTAGGTGTGAGATGGAACGCCGGGGTGGTTTTTAGTCTGTAAGAGTCTGACAGACCCCTCCGCCCGCCTCAGGGCGGAGGACATCCATGAGGATTTTCCACCCGGGAACAAAAAAAATAAAAAAAAGTTGAAATTACAGACAAAGCGAGTGTATGTGCGTGTCTATAGTATAGAAACAACTTATAGACGAAGGTCTTAAATGAAACCGAAGCGTCAATCTATTGCTTTGAGAGATTGCTGACGGACCAATGAGCGCTACTGTGCATTGTTTGGGATTAAATGGGTTATTCATTGTTTTTCAGTTTTGGTGTGGTGATTTTATGTTTTTTGCTGGTGCTATATTATGTGAGGTCTAATCGAATGTTTTTAATAGTTGTTATTCTATCCAAGCTTATTTTTTTGTCAGGTAAACGATCCGGCCACCGTCACGGCGATGTGGAACGATAATTTTCCCTCGACGTGAGTAATAAAATGGCAAATCAATAGTGTGTTGTTTATAAATGGCTTTATGTATAATCAATGAAATGCTTTTATTTCATAGGTCAAGATCACCTACGTTGCCGCGGGCTCCTTACACCTCAGCTGCTGTTGGCTCAGGCTCGCCGCCCGTTCTTACGCCGTAAGTGTTTAAATCGTATTCATTAGTCGTGTACCTTTTCTTCGTGATTAACACGTATTATATTTTTATCATTTATCTTAGCTTCGATGTCGTCGTCAAGGCCCCCATCGACGACGACATCGCTATGGAGGAGGACCAAGTCTTTCACCTTGCTGATGAACATGAGCTGTTCCAGCAGGTGGAAGAAGTGCCGGCAGAGCAGCCGCAGCAGCAGCGTCGTCCTAGGCGCGGCGGTACTGCGCAGCGTGGGCTTGCAAGGGAGCTTGGGGCACGCGGCCAGGTGCCAAGTGTTGGCCCCCAGCGGGTGACAGGAGAAAGATTGGTGGAGGTGTATATAAATGACGATGATGTGTCTGAGGACTTGAGAGAGGTCATGCGTATAGTGAACGAGAGAGAAGCAGCGAGAGTGTGGGTGGCAAGAAGAGTAAAAGAAGAGAATGAGGAAGAATGGGAAGTTGCGAATGACGGCGAGGCCCAGTCCTTATTTGCTGCCGAAGGAACTTCCGACACATTTGAATGGTCACCCATGGGTGATTATCAAGGAAAGAGGGAGCAATTTCTTCCTCAGCAGACGGGGGCGGTTGTCGCATCCGAAAACGCGTATGGGGCGTTTAGGCAGTACTGGGATGACGACATCATGTCGCACATTGTGACTGAGACGAACCGGTTTGCCGCAAGGATTGCTGGTACGTCCGCTACCTTCGCCCAAGGTTGGTATGACACGAACGTTCATGAACTTCTTATCCTATTTTCGTTCTGGATGATGCTCGGAATCATCCGGATGCCCTCCTTAAAGTCTTGTTTCACCGAGAGTCCTCTTTTGCAGACCAACGTGTTCAGAAAGATGTTCTCCCGTTCTCGCTACGAAAATCTCTGCCGCGCTTTCCACTTGAATGACAATAGTAGCAGACCGACAGACTCTACTTACTTTATGAATAGTCTTGGTCCGATCGTAGATCATTTAAATGCCCGCTATAAAGAATCCTACATTCCATCCCAAGAAATTTGCATTGACGAATCATCGACTTTGCGGAATGGTAACCGATCCTTCCGCCTGCTTATCATCACCAAGGCAGCCCCGTTCGAAGTGAAGACTGTAGAACTCCGCGAGACATCCACGGGCTACCTTTGGTCATTCTTTGTGTACCTTGGTGCTGGCACTTCCTATGATTCCGGTTTCCCACCCACTGTGCATAAAAGCACATCCTCCGTCATCCAACTCATCCGTCCTCTCCTTGACAAAGGTTATACTCTTTTTATGGATAGCTGGTTCAATAGCCCCCTACTGGCCAGATTTCTGAAGTCACGTAAAACCGATTGTGTAGGTACCTTGCACGCTAACTGCCGCAATGTGCCTCCACTCATATCGCTGTGTCCTCTGCAAGATGGCCAGTTTGTATCTCGACATTCCGGCGATGTGGTCGTCTTGGCCTTTCAGGACAAGCAGCGTAAGATAACCACCATCAGTACCTACCACGGCAATTCACAAGGCCAGACGAATGCGAAACCATTTCGCCCAGCTCTGTATAAACCTCAATTAGTTTTGGATTTCACAAAGGGTATGGGAGGCGTTGATCGTAAAGATCACATGCTGGAGCCATACCTCTGGACTACTGCAAAAAATAAAATAAAATGTAGTGTGCGTGTCTTCAAACAACTGCTCAACTGTTCTATTTCGAACGCTCGTATCCTTCTCCAGAATTCGCCGGCTACTTCGACAGAGGACTTAGTGTTTCGATTGGAGTTAGTCCAACTAATTCTGCGGCACCACCACCAACATGTCCCTAGACCGACGTAGTAGTGCTTAGTTTGTGAAGTCCCCCTTTCCATAGATCCCTGCTTCGCGTTATACCATAATAATGGTTAACTCTTTTTGTTATAAGCATCTTTTATTTCCATCGCATACAGACGACCTGACCTTACCATTTTATATAGTTAAATATACATACACATAGTTTGTTGGACAAACAGACTGACTGACTTATGTATTTCCAGTTTTCATAGGAGAGTATGGCTTTGCCACAAAGTCAAACCGACAGACAGACGACACTTAGTAGAGTCACTCCTTTTCTCTGTCATACAACCTTTCTGTCTAAGCGCCGTGTTTGTGTGTGTGACGTGTGCTAGACTGGGGGCCACCTAAACGCAAAAATAACTCCAGCTAACTGCTTGAGGTTTGAGGCTTGTCAGAGGCTTTTTGTTTCAAGTAACACGCTGTAACATGTTTTTACATACTCATGCTGGCAGTTTTTTTAAAAGTTTGTTGCACTTTTTAAAAATAAGTAGCGCCTTCGTACGTAATTTTTATAGCCTTTTTTCATGTATTTCTCTGTGTAATACCATCTAGCAGTTCCGCTGGCAGTTATTATAAGAAATAAGCAGCACCTTGGTACTTAAAATTTTTATCAAGATATTAATTTGAAAGTTTTTGGTTTTTTCTATTTTGTAAGTCTAGCTTTTCTCATGTTTTCCTCTGGACATTATAAAGAAACCATAAATATGAGTGTAATGTATACCTCTGTGAGGAATACAGACGAGATGTTATGTGTTACTTGACGGTCACAGGCATTCACTCTGTGAGGAGTATTAAACGGGATATTTAGGTATGATAAATAAAATAAAAATTTAAACATATTTCAAGAAAGAATTTAATGTTTTTCTTCCCTGTGTACACATAGTAAAATACGTTTATCTAATATATATCTATACATTACTAATGGAACTAGCGCTGAATATAATGTCATTTACGATGTGTTCATGAATTAATGTGGTGTTACAGTCACAACTGTATCGATATTTATGAAATATTTAAAGGTATACATTTCTCCAAATGTAATTTTATTAGAAATGCCGGGATGCTTTGCTACGATGACAACGAAAGTAAATTATGTGAAAGTACAAAAGACCCTGTTGGCATCCATTTTCTCACCTATGGTTTTGTAGAGGTGTAACCAGATTGATATATGTATTATTTGATTTTTCATTTTCTTAAAAATGGTTCAGTAGAAATTTTTATACAGGGTGGAAGGGTCATGGACTCAGTACATGATTCTGAACCCCCTGCGTTAATTTTTTTGTCGGTTATAAAATTGCTCTGCCATACATTTTGACCGCGTAGGTAGGTATTGCACTTTTCTATGAAAATACAGTTTTTCTCCCGGTTGTGCCTCGATGTCCCTTCCACCCTGTATATGTACTACTAGTCCAAATTTCAAATAGAAGAATGCCGATTTATCACCTGACTATGTATAGAAATGAAATAAGTCTTAAAATTAAATTGTATATTAATAACGCCTAACACAATGTTAATAGAAACGCATTTTTTTAAATATATTTCTTTATGCTTAAGCAGTGATATATGGGCAGTTGGTTTCAAGGAATTCACAAAGTAAAAATAACGTTTTAGTTAGACCATGGCTAGGTAAGTATTACTATTTTAGAGTAAACTTTAGCGTTGAATAATTCGTTCTAGCACATTTATTTCTTTATATTTGGTGAAGGCAAATCCTAACCTAAAAAGAAACAATAATATTTTTTGGATTTCGAGCCGTTTTTATCGTAAAAATGACAACTTTCATTATATAGTTTTTAAATGTATGGGAAGTGGGCATTTTTCTTTCAGGTATTAAGAAAAAGTTAAAAATCATTGGTTAATGTCTAAGAGTTATAAATGGTCTAATAAAATATAAACATATTTACATATTTTAGTAAATAAATAAGTTATTGAATTTACTACGGTCTTTAAAGTTTGAAAATACTACCCTATTTTGTATTTTATCTAATAAAACACCAATATAAGTATTTTTTTATTTCAACCACTATTAATCAGCACGTGAAAGAATAAACATTCAAAAGAGAAACAAAAACGAACGAGCCTTTTTCAGCGGCAATACATGATCATACATCGGTTTCTGAGGCAGAACGGACAGGTTGGCTTGAGTGTTTCTCATTATAGAAAAAAAAAACAGGCGTTCCTGTAACACTGACTGCAATTTTGAATGTTGTCTTTACTTTAACGAAACATACGATAATGAGATATTTTGAATCGTATCTTCTCTGCATTTGTTATAACTTTTTTTAATGACTCATAATGTTGAAGTTAAGATTTTGATCCGCATTCACAACTTTAAAGTTTTTTGATGCTTGCTTAATACATTCGGCAAAATCTAAAGAGGTTAAAACGTAGGTAATCTTTCTTTCTATTAAACTTCTCTATACTTTTGCCAAAACATCGATCACAGGGGAAGCAATGACTTGACACAAATGGCTGACATTATTTTCATTTGTTGCAAAAAGGAGGCAGGTCCGGACCTGCTGCCTTGCCTGGAATAGGGTGGCAGACCCAAATTTTGTTACAGCGCGCTTTTTTTTCGTCGGGTCTGCCTCGTTCATACATCAATTGATAGCCCTATTTTTTTAACACGCTTTTATTAGCATGACCTGTATATATTTATGTAACGAAATCTTTTAACTTCATTTTCACCTACTTCTAGGAGTCTGATTTAACTTGAAAATTTGCACAGGGGTCAAGGACCGATGACAATACAATAATCTCATATTTAATTTCTGCTTATGTCGGTTAGCAATCTCATGCCCTGGTAACTTAGAACATTTTTTTTTATTGTGGAAAGTGCCGTCTGTCCTGAACACATGGAACTTTTTCATGGCAGTGTTGCCACTTTTTTTTGCTTAAATTGCACAAATTTTGAATTTTACTATATTTATTTAATAAGTCCAGTCGCACCAAAATTTATGATATAACAACCAAATGTAATTTATTCGTAATTTTTTAATATAACATTCTGTATTATAAATGATATTTTCACGATGATAGAATTTTATCAGTAGTTTTCTGGTATCATACGTTAGCAACACAAGTCCTAACGTCACAGGAAATTTTCCACTGGTGTGTTTACATGCTCGTACGCATTTTTCTTGTAATTTATGGTGTTTTTGTGTTTTATTTCGTTGAGTTTTATTTGTTTTGTTTTATTTGTGTAATGCAAGTGATGAAACCGACCCCATCTTTCTACGGGCTCGAGAATATTTTATGAAAACAAAGGGTGCGAAACGACAGAGGCAAACTGGTGTCGAAATTAATGTATGATAAATAAATTAATTCAATAATATATTTGTGTATTATTAACTCATTCCCTGTACCCCATATAACCCAAGATAGGTACTTAAACTTAAACACACAAGTTTAAATGATAAATGATGATCATTTAAACTTGTGTGTCTAAAAACATCCATAGAAATATAATTAAGACAACAATTCATGAATTCATACGTAAGTACCTATGCGTAACGGCCTATACGCACCTACCTATACAAATTATATATATTCATTTAGTTCATTGCTTGGCGTTCAGACGGCGCTGGTCGCTAACTAAAACCGACAACGTCAGTTGCCAGTCTATCTCATTTTATATATATTAGTCTATGAGCAATCTATCACTCTACTGCAATCCGAATACGAAACATACCAGCGGAGAAAAAAAAACAGCACCCTAATGGGGAAGGCAACTGTCAAAATGGAGCTGTCGTAGCTAGTTCCCAACATAAGCTAATAATACAAGGCGTGATGTGGTTTTATTTTATTTTAGCGAAAATTGACGCGTTATTGTGTTCCTAGATACTCTGAAATTGGAGTGCACCATTTCCCGAAAGATCCTAAAATTAGAAGACTGGTTTAAAGCTATTCGTAGAGATTTTTTTGAGTTCGAGTTTGATTCGGAAACATTTTGAATAAAGTGATTACGAGGAAATATTCAAGGTTTAAAATTCTGACACTTTCCATGCCAAGTACTTCTTAAAAAGTACTGAAATCTCTGAAAATAACGAAATAGTGAAATAAAATCAAACTTATGAATGAACACAAAATGGAATGAATAAACGAAATGTCAAATTTATTTAAGGCCGTAGGGACCTAGCTATGGTCACGCCATCTACAATTAGCTTTGCCCGACCTTCCCCATTGCGTAACACATTTTCGTAAACGATTACGACTAATCTGTTTGATTTTGACGGTTCAAGAACATTCATTGCGTTCTATATATTGTTGAGCAGAATTTTTATCGAACTCAAGAACAACAACTCGAGAACTTTTTGTTTCATTTTTTTGTTGTGGTCTTGAAACAAAAAATTCAGAAAATAAATTATAGTTTTGAAAAACACGATTTAGCAAACGAACTATAAAGTAGATTTTGTTTAACTATAAGAGAGTTTGTGTTGCTGCAATACAAACGGGACTCGACGCTCGACTCTCGCCGCGGACGGACGTGTTTGTGCGCTCTCCCGCTCCAGTGTTGTGTTTCCTGTTCCTACTCGTCGCAACCACGTGACGTCATCGTAGTCGCCCCGACTACTCCGATTAAAATAAAATCAAGCAATTGATTTTATTTTTAATCAATTAAAAAAGTGCCTTTTTCAAGGCAAATCTCGTTTCTCTAACAGACGTTTGTGAGTAGCTTCACTAGGCCCCTTCTGGGTAAAACCACAGTTTCGTGGTCCTCGGTTGAAACCTTACGGTGTCAACGAAGCCGAGTGGGGTGTTGACCCAATTCACACCCGCCGAACCCCTTCAGGGCGAGGCAGTTAGTTGGACGGGTCCCAGATAACCGGCCTTGGGGGATCTCCTAGTCGGCTCTGGTGACAGTTTTGCTTTCCAGCTACTCACCTAGTGTCTTTAGGGTGTGTCTACACCCTTCGCGCTAGACTGGTCAGGGCCCCGTTCGCACAATAAGACTGGCGACGGGTATACAAGCTTAGGGCTCACCATTAGGTACACACCTCCCTGTCTGCACCCGACAGGGAGGGAACTCATCCCCGGGCCAATCCACCCGGGGAGTTAGGAATAGGGTTATTAGGCTAAGTGGAAACTTAATTTCCACCATTCCCTCCCTTAGGCCTTCCCCCCACTCCGACCATGGAGGACGCCCTGATAGTGGCGTTCTTCAAAGAGGTCCTATTTAAGGACCCCGACTTCCTCGCCAAGTATGGAGCCAAGTTCGCTGCTCTGCAGCAGTCCGTCCCCGGTCCCTCTGACCTAGTAGGCACCGACAGCTCGGACATCGCTACGTTTAGCGATGCCCTCGAGCCCTCTCCATCGCAACTTCCAGGTTGCTCGCCGCCGGCTGTCCACATGGACACCAGCGAGCCTTCCCCTCGCCCAACCTCGCCTTACTTAATATCGAGCGACGACCAGAGCTCCTCCCCCTCTTCCGACGAAGGCGTCTTTAAGACGGTCGGCTCCAAGAAGAGGAGCCTCAAACCGAGTCCTGACACAAGGACGAAGAAACCGGCTATCGAAGCCACCTCCGCTCCCGTGGCTCCATCCGCCACCGCCCCCTCTCAGGCCGCCTCGGCCTCAGCCTCTTCACTCAGCCACAGTGCTGCCAAGCCCGCTGCCCAGCCTTCTGCGGCAAAGAAAATCGCCCCCCCTCCCCCTGTGTACATCCAGGACAAGGGGAAGTGGACAGACGTGTCCAAATGGTGCACCGACCTGCGTATAGGCTACACCAGCGCGAAATCTACCCAACAGGGTATTAAGGTAACCGTCCCGACGTCAAACGATTACAGAGAGCTCACAAAGACTCTCCGTCTTAGAGGTGTGTCCTTCCACACCTACGCCCTCCCCGAAGACCGTCAAGTCCGCGTCGTGATCCGTAGGATCCCGAAGGAGATACCCGCGGAAGATATAAAAGCCGACCTTCTGTCGCAAAACGTCCCCGTTGCGGAAGTCCACCGCATGCACCGCGCCCGAGGCAGGGTACCATTCGATATGGTCCTCGTCGTCTGCCCCCCTACTGAGGGTCACCACCCTATCTTCAACGTCCGTTCAGTCTGCAACCTCACCGGCTTGCAGATCGAGAAGCCTTTTAAGACCGGTGTCATAGGGCAGTGTCACCGCTGCCAACTTTACGGGCATTCGCAGATGCACTGCCACGCGAAACCCAGGTGCGTCAAGTGCCTGGGCGATCACGGCACTGCTGAGTGCACACGACCTAAGGACCGCACCTTGTGCACAGAGCCGCCTAGCTGTGTGCTATGCGGCGACTCAGGCCACCCGGCCAATTATCGTGGGTGCCCCAAGGCCCCCAAATCATCATCTCCCAAGCTGACGAAGTGTGCAGACGCCCGTCAGCAAAGGGAAAGCCCCCGCTACGCCCACGCGTGGCCTACCACACAGCATCAGGAGCGACTCAGTCCTCAGAGGCCCTCGCCCTGGAACTACTTCCACCATCAGCAGGCTTTTCCAGCCTTAGCTCCTAGACCCGTTCCTGCGGCCATCCCTCCACTTATGGACCCCCGCATCCGCGTCAACGCGCCCCCAGGCATTCCAATGCCCATGAATAAAGCCGCTCCCGCCGCTTCAGCTCCACCCGCAGCCACCCGTGTTATCGGCCAGAACCCGATGGACGCGTTCAACGTCATATCAAGCACTTTTACGGCCTTCCTCACCCCTCGTGCCAGGAAAATGGCCAGTGAAATTGTTGCCGCCAGAAATGCCGGCAACATATTTATGATTCAAAATATCTACAATGCGTACCCGGACATTACGCAAGCCCTGATGTCCTTTAACAACCAACCCAACCCTAATCATGGATAAAGGAATCCTCGCGCGAACCAAACCCCGATCCCTAAAGTTAGGTTATTTCAATGCCAATGGCATCCTGCGACAACGCGCTGAAATCAGCGAGTTCCTCCGCGACCACCACATCGACATCCTCCTTGTTCAGGAAGCGTTCCTTAAACCGAGTTACCGAAATCCGTCAATTGCAAACTATCGTTCAGTTCGCAATGACAGGACGCGTTGCCATAAGGGCGGTACCCTTATCTATTACAAAAAGGAGCTATACTGCATTCCCATAGACCCTCCCACACTCTCACGATTAGAAGTGTTTTGCTGCCGGCTTGGCATGACAGGTCATCAACCGATCACCATAGTTTCGGCCTACCTCCCCCCCCTTAATACTTCGGAGAACTTCCAACTCCTTACTGAAGATCTTTCTGTCCTTTTTAGCCTGAGTGACTCCGTTATCATAGCGGGTGATCTCAACGCTAAACATCCCTCCTGGAATAGCACCAGGACCTCTTCCAGAGGGAGACACTTGTTCAACCTCTCCTCCTCTCAGAATTTCGATGTCATCGCGCCGATGACTCCCACTCATTTTCCCCCCGATCCCAATCACACCGCCGATGTACTCGACGTGGCGCTCCTACAGAACGTCAACCTACGGTTGGACTCTATAGAAGTGGTACAAGAGCTCGCTTCCGATCACCGTCCAGTAGTCATGAAACTGGTCCCCCACATAGGTCTGCCCGATTCCACCCAACCCCTTCCCAACAAAGTGGTAACGGACTGGAGGAGAGTAAGCGATCGCTTAAAATCCACCACGTCCCCCCACTTGGACCCAATCCCCGATCATTTTGACTCTATCGCTGACACGACGGCCGCGATCGACTCATTCACAGCTCACGTACAATCAGTCCTGAACGATTGTTCAAGGGAAATCGACGAATCGACGGTCATCCGTCGCTGGAAGTTGCCGGACGATGTACGCGAACTGTTGAATGAGAAGAACGCGGCTGTCCGTACCTACAGCAACTTCCCCTGCGACGCGAACAAAGCCCATATGCGTTACTTACAGCGTACTGTAAGAACACGCATAGAGGAGCTGCGTACCGCCGGCTGGGACAAGATGTTGAGCGAACTAGAGCCCACCCACCTAGCCTTCTGGCAACTCCAGAGGAAGCTCAGATCCGGAGAAATAGTCTCCATGCCCCCCCTGATCCGTCCCGACAAGACCATCGCCTTCGATGATGTCGACAAGGCTGAGCTTCTAGCCGACACTCTAGAAGTCCAATGCTCGCCTAGCTCTCAACCAGTAGACCAAGCTCACCTCACTGAGGTCGACGCTGAAGTCGAACATAGAGCCTTCCTCCCTCCCGTCGAAGACCCAGAGTATCCACTGCCCCCAGTCACGCCCGACGAAGTGCACGACCTCATCAAAGGTCTTAAGGCTCGTAAAGCCCCCGGCTCAGATGGAATCACCAATAGGGTATTCCAACTTTTCCCTGCCCACCTGATAATGCTACTGACCACCATCTTCAATGGTGCTCTGAGCAACAACATCTTCCCACAGGCATTCAAAGAAGCCACCGTCATCGGTATCCCGAAGCTCGGCAAGCCAAAGTCAGAGCCTAGTAGTTACCGCCCCATCAGTCTGCTCAATGTCCTCGGCAAAATCTATGAGAGGCTTATTTATAAGCGCCTCAGAGACTACGCCGAGACAAAGGGCCTCATCCCCAACGAACAGTTTGGTTTTAGAACCCAACACTCGTGCGTACAACAGGTCCACCGTATAGTCGAACACATCAACTTCGGTTTCCAACGAGGTTTGATGACCGGTGCTGTTTTCTTCGACATAGCGAAAGCGTTCGACAAAGTCTGGCACAACGGCTTATTATATAAGCTGTACCAACTCGGTGTGCCAGATCGTCTCGTGCTCATCTTACGGGACTTTTTGTCGAATCGCACCTTCCGTTATCGCATCGAAGGAGCGCTATCCTCCCCCCACCCTATTCGCGCAGGAGTCCCTCAGGGCTCTGTGATCTCTCCCCTAGCATTCACGCTATTCACCAGCGATATGCCCAAGTGCAGCAAGGCACAGCTGGCTCTGTTCGCAGACGACAGGGCCATTTACTACACCGGCCGCGATCCAGACTCGATATCTCGCATTCTCCAAACCCAAGTCAACAAGCTTGGCGCCTGGTTTAGGAAATGGAGAATTGAAGTAAATCCCGACAAAAGTCAAGCGGTTCTATTCTCGAAGCCGCGTCATACCCCCTGCCCCCCTCGACCGATCACCATGTTCGGCAAGCCGATCCCTTGGGAGAAGCGAGCCAAATACCTTGGTGTAGTTCTCGACGAACACCTTTCGTTTTCAGAGCACATTAAGGCGGCTCGTTCGCGCGCCGCCTTCGCTCTAGGTAGACTCCACTTCGTCCTCAATGCACGTAGCAAATTGTCACTTAAGTGCAAATTGCGTATCTACACAGCGTGCATCCGCCCGATCATGACCTATGCCAGTGCAGTCTTCGCACACGCCAAGCCCGTTCGCTTCCATAGAATGCAGACCCTCCAGAACAAGTTCCTCCGTAGGATAACAGGCTCCCCCTGGTACGTTCGCAACGAGATCCTTCACGTTGACCTCAAGATTCCCACTATCCGTCAGTTCATGAAACGCATTTCAAAGCGTTTCTTCGAGACCGCCGCGAATCACCGCAACCCTCTGGTTGTGAAAGCCGCTAGTTATATTCCCTCCTCCATTAGTCATGTCCGCCGTCCCAAGCATGTCCTCACCGATCCCGATGACCACATAACTCTCATTCAGGAGAGCAGTAGGGCCACCAGTACAGTGCACAAACACAGACCGACATTCCGACCTCGCCGCCGAGGTTCCTCGCGAAGATCCCGACGTAATTGTCCCCCCCGACCCTTGCTCGACGAAGTGCCAGCCCGCGCCGTAGCTGAGCCTGTAGCTTTAAATTCCCCGATTAATAATAATCAACTAAACTTGATCCAGCCTGTCCCATCTTGCTGTCCTCCCGTCAGCGACGCCCTAAGCCGAGGTCCGTACCCCACAGGGGGTGCCCTTAGCGAGCGTTCGCTTAAAAAAAAAAAAAAAAAAAAAACAAAAAAGCAATACAAAATCCAACAATCGATTATCATAATTTATTTAGAATAAGATTACTATAAATATTAAGATAAACAAAAATTCAAATAAAGTAAAAAAGCGTGGGGTGCTTCATTATATTTTTATAATAATTCTGATATTGCAAACAGTAACTATCTGCCCCCCTTTTGCAGCAAGGTCCTTTTGTAGATTTATTGTTAATTTTGCAAGCTGTGATCAATAAACATCTTATTAATTAAATATACATGTTTTTAGATAAAAATAACAAATGCAGTTTGAAGTAGACGTTGTCCAATATAATTGCTAGTCTTGAGTTAGAGGTATTCCCAAATCAAATCGAAATTATGGTTACCCTGCTCGAACGTTGTATCAATACAAGTATTCAATTATAGATAATTGGTAGGATTTCACGTCATGCAGAAAAATTTGAGAATAATAAAAAAAATGCTTTGTTGTTCTAGTGGTCGCAAAAGCTACTGCTGAGCACGAGGTCCTGAGTTCGATAACCAGATCGGGCAAAGTGTTAGTAATCTAGAATTTCTCAGTAACAGCCTGGGGTCTGGATTTGTGCCCGGTTGATAATAAAAGGCTCGCCCCTATTACGTGGGACTTATGCATAACTGGCAAAATGTAGGTGTACTATAGGTACACCTCTGCCTAACCCTTCTGGGATTACAGGCGTGATGTTATGTTATGTTTTAAAAAAAAACAAGAGCCAGCGAAGAATATTTTTGCATCCCGACTAGAGATGGGACTATACCCGGTAAAAACCCAGACTTTGGGTAAATACCCATTTATACCCATTTTTACCTTCCCATTTTTAATTTATACCGGGTAAAAATTAAAATCAGTTTCAGTCTTTCACCTTGCTGATGAACATGAGCTGTTCCAGCAGGTGGAAGAAGTGCCGGCAGAGCAGCCGCAGCAGCAGCGTCGTCCTAGGCGCGGCGGTACTGCGCAGCGTGGGCTTGCAAGGGAGCTTGGGGCACGCGGCCAGGTGCCAAGTGTTGGCCCCCAGCGGGTGACAGGAGAAAGATTGGTGGAGGTGTATATAAATGACGATGATGTGTCTGAGGACTTGAGAGAGGTCATGCGTATAGTGAACGAGAGAGAAGCAGCGAGAGTGTGGGTGGCAAGAAGAGTAAAAGAAGAGAATGAGGAAGAATGGGAAGTTGCGAATGACGGCGAGGCCCAGTCCTTATTTGCTGCCGAAGGAACTTCCGACACATTTGAATGGTCACCCATGGGTGATTATCAAGGAAAGAGGGAGCAATTTCTTCCTCAGCAGACGGGGGCGGTTGTCGCATCCGAAAACGCGTATGGGGCGTTTAGGCAGTACTGGGATGACGACATCATGTCGCACATTGTGACTGAGACGAACCGGTTTGCCGCAAGGATTGCTGGTACGTCCGCTACCTTCGCCCAAGGTTGGTATGACACGAACGTTCATGAACTTCTTATCCTATTTTCGTTCTGGATGATGCTCGGAATCATCCGGATGCCCTCCTTAAAGTCTTGTTTCACCGAGAGTCCTCTTTTGCAGACCAACGTGTTCAGAAAGATGTTCTCCCGTTCTCGCTACGAAAATCTCTGCCGCGCTTTCCACTTGAATGACAATAGTAGCAGACCGACAGACTCTACTTACTTTATGAATAGTCTTGGTCCGATCGTAGATCATTTAAATGCCCGCTATAAAGAATCCTACATTCCATCCCAAGAAATTTGCATTGACGAATCATCGACTTTGCGGAATGGTAACCGATCCTTCCGCCTGCTTATCATCACCAAGGCAGCCCCGTTCGAAGTGAAGACTGTAGAACTCCGCGAGACATCCACGGGCTACCTTTGGTCATTCTTTGTGTACCTTGGTGCTGGCACTTCCTATGATTCCGGTTTCCCACCCACTGTGCATAAAAGCACATCCTCCGTCATCCAACTCATCCGTCCTCTCCTTGACAAAGGTTATACTCTTTTTATGGATAGCTGGTTCAATAGCCCCCTACTGGCCAGATTTCTGAAGTCACGTAAAACCGATTGTGTAGGTACCTTGCACGCTAACTGCCGCAATGTGCCTCCACTCATATCGCTGTGTCCTCTGCAAGATGGCCAGTTTGTATCTCGACATTCCGGCGATGTGGTCGTCTTGGCCTTTCAGGACAAGCAGCGTAAGATAACCACCATCAGTACCTACCACGGCAATTCACAAGGCCAGACGAATGCGAAACCATTTCGCCCAGCTCTGTATAAACCTCAATTAGTTTTGGATTTCACAAAGGGTATGGGAGGCGTTGATCGTAAAGATCACATGCTGGAGCCATACCTCTGGACTACTGCAAAAAATAAAATAAAATGTAGTGTGCGTGTCTTCAAACAACTGCTCAACTGTTCTATTTCGAACGCTCGTATCCTTCTCCAGAATTCGCCGGCTACTTCGACAGAGGACTTAGTGTTTCGATTGGAGTTAGTCCAACTAATTCTGCGGCACCACCACCAACATGTCCCTAGACCGACGTAGTAGTGCTTAGTTTGTGAAGTCCCCCTTTCCATAGATCCCTGCTTCGCGTTATACCATAATAATGGTTAACTCTTTTTGTTATAAGCATCTTTTATTTCCATCGCATACAGACGACCTGACCTTACCATTTTATATAGTTAAATATACATACACATAGTTTGTTGGACAAACAGACTGACTGACTTATGTATTTCCAGTTTTCATAGGAGAGTATGGCTTTGCCACAAAGTCAAACCGACAGACAGACGACACTTAGTAGAGTCACTCCTTTTCTCTGTCATACAACCTTTCTGTCTAAGCGCCGTGTTTGTGTGTGTGACGTGTGCTAGACTGGGGGCCACCTAAACGCAAAAATAACTCCAGCTAACTGCTTGAGGTTTGAGGCTTGTCAAAGGCTTTTTGTTTCAAGTAACACGCTGTAACATGTTTTTACATACTCATGCTGGCAGTTTTTTTAAAAGTTTGTTGCACTTTTTAAAAATAAGTAGCGCCTTCGTACGTAATTTTTATAGCCTTTTTTCATGTATTTCTCTGTGTAATACCATCTAGCAGTTCCGCTGGCAGTTATTATAAGAAATAAGCAGCACCTTGGTACTTAAAATTTTTATCAAGATATTAATTTGAAAGTTTTTGCTTTTTTCTATTTTGTAAGTCTAGCTTTTCTCATGTTTTCCTCTGGACATTATAAAGAAACCATAAATATGAGTGTAATGTATACCTCTGTGAGGAATACAGACGAGATGTTATGTGTTACTTGACGGTCACAGGCATTCACTCTGTGAGGAGTATTAAACGGGATATTTAGGTATGATAAATAAAATAAAAATTTAAACATATTTCAAGAAAGAATTTAATGTTTTTCTTCCCTGTGTACACATAGTAAAATACGTTTATCTAATATATATCTATACATTACTAATGGAACTAGCGCTGAATATAATGTCATTTACGATGTGTTCATGAATTAATGTGGTGTTACAGTCACAACTGTATCGATATTTATGAAATATTTAAAGGTATACATTTCTCCAAATGTAATTTTATTAGAAATGCCGGGATGCTTTGCTACGATGACAACGAAAGTAAATTATGTGAAAGTACAAAAGACCCTGTTGGCATCCATTTTCTCACCTATGGTTTTGTAGAGGTGTAACCAGATTGATATATGTATTATTTGATTTTTCATTTTCTTAAAAATGGTTCAGTAGAAATTTTTATACAGGGTGGAAGGGTCATGGACTCAGTACATGATTCTGAACCCCCTGCGTTAATTTTTTTGTCGGTTATAAAATTGCTCTGCCATACATTTTGACCGCGTAGGTAGGTATTGCACTTTTCTATGAAAATACAGTTTTTCTCCCGGTTGTGCCTCGATGTCCCTTCCACCCTGTATATGTACTACTAGTCCAAATTTCAAATAGAAGAATGCCGATTTATCACCTGACTATGTATAGAAATGAAATAAGTCTTAAAATTAAATTGTATATTAATAACGCCTAACACAATGTTAATAGAAACGCATTTTTTTAAATATATTTCTTTATGCTTAAGCAGTGATATATGGGCAGTTGGTTTCAAGGAATTCACAAAGTAAAAATAACGTTTTAGTTAGACCATGGCTAGGTAAGTATTACTATTTTAGAGTAAACTTTAGCGTTGAATAATTCGTTCTAGCACATTTATTTCTTTATATTTGGTGAAGGCAAATCCTAACCTAAAAAGAAACAATAATATTTTTTGGATTTCGAGCCGTTTTTATCGGAAAAATGACAACTTTCATTATATAGTTTTTAAATGTATGGGAAGTGGGCATTTTTCTTTCAGGTATTAAGAAAAAGTTAAAAATCATTGGTTAATGTCTAAGAGTTATAAATGGTCTAATAAAATATAAACATATTTACATATTTTAGTAAATAAATAAGTTATTGAATTTACTACGGTCTTTAAAGTTTGAAAATACTACCCTATTTTGTATTTTATCTAATAAAACACCAATATAAGTATTTTTTTATTTCAACCACTATTAATCAGCACGTGAAAGAATAAACATTCAAAAGAGAAACAAAAACGAACGAGCCTTTTTCAGCGGCAATACATGATCATACATCGGTTTCTGAGGCAGAACGGACAGGTTGGCTTGAGTGTTTCTCATTATAGAAAAAAAAAACAGGCGTTCCTGTAACACTGACTGCAATTTTGAATGTTGTCTTTACTTTAACGAAACATACGATAATGAGATATTTTGAATCGTATCTTCTCTGCATTTGTTATAACTTTTTTTAATGACTCATAATGTTGAAGTTAAGATTTTGATCCGCATTCACAACTTTAAAGTTTTTTGATGCTTGCTTAATACATTCGGCAAAATCTAAAGAGGTTAAAACGTAGGTAATCTTTCTTTCTATTAAACTTCTCTATACTTTTGCCAAAACATCGATCACAGGGGAAGCAATGACTTGACACAAATGGCTGACATTATTTTCATTTGTTGCAAAAAGGAGGCAGGTCCGGACCTGCTGCCTTGCCTGGAATAGGGTGGCAGACCCAAATTTTGTTACAGCGCGCTTTTTTTTCGTCGGGTCTGCCTCGTTCATACATCAATTGATAGCCCTATTTTTTTAACACGCTTTTATTAGCATGACCTGTATATATTTATGTAACGAAATCTTTTAACTTCATTTTCACCTACTTCTAGGAGTCTGATTTAACTTGAAAATTTGCACAGGGGTCAAGGACCGATGACAATACAATAATCTCATATTTAATTTCTGCTTATGTCGGTTAGCAATCTCATGCCCTGGTAACTTAGAACATTTTTTTTTATTGTGAAAAGTGCCGTCTGTCCTGAACACATGGAACTTTTTCATGGCAGTGTTGCCACTTTTTTTTGCTTAAATTGCACAAATTTTGAATTTTACTATATTTATTTAATAAGTCCAGTCGCACCAAAATTTATGATATAACAACCAAATGTAATTTATTCGTAATTTTTTAATATAACATTCTGTATTATAAATGATATTTTCACGATGATAGAATTTTATCAGTAGTTTTCTGGTATCATACGTTAGCAACACAAGTCCTAACGTCACAGGAAATTTTCCACTGGTGTGTTTACATGCTCGTACGCATTTTTCTTGTAATTTATGGTGTTTTTGTGTTTTATTTCGTTGAGTTTTATTTGTTTTGTTTTATTTGTGTAATGCAAGTGATGAAACCGACCCCATCTTTCTACGGGCTCGAGAATATTTTATGAAAACAAAGGGTGCGAAACGACAGAGGCAAACTGGTGTCGAAATTAATGTATGATAAATAAATTAATTCAATAATATATTTGTGTATTATTAACTCATTCCCTGTACCCCATATAACCCAAGATAGGTACTTAAACTTAAACACACAAGTTTAAATGATGATCATTTAAACTTGTGTGTCTAAAAACATCCATAGAAATATAATTAAGACAACAATTCATGAATTCATACGTAAGTACCTATGCGTAACGGCCTATACGCACCTACCTATACAAATTATATATATTCATTTAGTTCATTGCTTGGCGTTCAGACGGCGCTGGTCGCTAACTAAAACCGACAACGTCAGTTGCCAGTCTATCTCATTTTATATATATTAGTCTATGAGCAATCTATCACTCTACTGCAATCCGAATACGAAACATACCAGCGGAGAAAAAAAAACAGCACCCTAATGGGGAAGGCAACTGTCAAAATGGAGCTGTCGTAGCTAGTTCCCAACATAAGCTAATAATACAAGGCGTGATGTGGTTTTATTTTATTTTAGCGAAAATTGACGCGTTATTGTGTTCCTAGATACTCTGAAATTGGAGTGCACCATTTCCCGAAAGATCCTAAAATTAGAAGACTGGTTTAAAGCTATTCGTAGAGATTTTTTTGAGTTCGAGTTTGATTCGGAAACATTTTGAATAAAGTGATTACGAGGAAATATTCAAGGTTTAAAATTCTGACACTTTCCATGCCAAGTACTTCTTAAAAAGTACTGAAATCTCTGAAAATAACGAAATAGTGAAATAAAATCAAACTTATGAATGAACACAAAATGGAATGAATAAACGAAATGTCAAATTTATTTAAGGCCGTAGGGACCTAGCTATGGTCACGCCATCTACAATTAGCTTTGCCCGACCTTCCCCATTGCGTAACACATTTTCGTAAACGATTACGACTAATCTGTTTGATTTTGACGGTTCAAGAACATTCATTGCGTTCTATATATTGTTGAGCAGAATTTTTATCGAACTCAAGAACAACAACTCGAGAACTTTTTGTTTCATTTTTTTGTTGTGGTCTTGAAACAAAAAATTCAGAAAATAAATTATAGTTTTGAAAAACACGATTTAGCAAACGAACTATAAAGTAGATTTTGTTTAACTATAAGAGAGTTTGTGTTGCTGCAATACAAACGGGACTCGACGCTCGACTCTCGCCGCGGACGGACGTGTTTGTGCGCTCTCCCGCTCCAGTGTTGTGTTTCCTGTTCCTACTCGTCGCAACCACGTGACGTCATCGTAGTCGCCCCGACTACTCCGATTAAAATAAAATCAAGCAATTGATTTTATTTTTAATCAATTAAAAAAGTGCCTTTTTCAAGGCAAATCTCGTTTCTCTAACAGACGTTTGTGAGTAGCTTCACTAGGCCCCTTCTGGGTAAAACCACAGTTTCGTGGTCCTCGGTTGAAACCTTACGGTGTCAACGAAGCCGAGTGGGGTGTTGACCCAATTCACACCCGCCGAACCCCTTCAGGGCGAGGCAGTTAGTTGGACGGGTCCCAGATAACCGGCCTTGGGGGATCTCCTAGTCGGCTCTGGTGACAGTTTTGCTTTCCAGCTACTCACCTAGTGTCTTTAGGGTGTGTCTACACCCTTCGCGCTAGACTGGTCAGGGCCCCGTTCGCACAATAAGACTGGCGACGGGTATACAAGCTTAGGGCTCACCATTAGGTACACACCTCCCTGTCTGCACCCGACAGGGAGGGAACTCATCCCCGGGCCAATCCACCCGGGGAGTTAGGAATAGGGTTATTAGGCTAAGTGGAAACTTAATTTCCACCATTCCCTCCCTTAGGCCTTCCCCCCACTCCGACCATGGAGGACGCCCTGATAGTGGCGTTCTTCAAAGAGGTCCTATTTAAGGACCCCGACTTCCTCGCCAAGTATGGAGCCAAGTTCGCTGCTCTGCAGCAGTCCGTCCCCGGTCCCTCTGACCTAGTAGGCACCGACAGCTCGGACATCGCTACGTTTAGCGATGCCCTCGAGCCCTCTCCATCGCAACTTCCAGGTTGCTCGCCGCCGGCTGTCCACATGGACACCAGCGAGCCTTCCCCTCGCCCAACCTCGCCTTACTTAATATCGAGCGACGACCAGAGCTCCTCCCCCTCTTCCGACGAAGGCGTCTTTAAGACGGTCGGCTCCAAGAAGAGGAGCCTCAAACCGAGTCCTGACACAAGGACGAAGAAACCGGCTATCGAAGCCACCTCCGCTCCCGTGGCTCCATCCGCCACCGCCCCCTCTCAGGCCGCCTCGGCCTCAGCCTCTTCACTCAGCCACAGTGCTGCCAAGCCCGCTGCCCAGCCTTCTGCGGCAAAGAAAATCGCCCCCCCTCCCCCTGTGTACATCCAGGACAAGGGGAAGTGGACAGACGTGTCCAAATGGTGCACCGACCTGCGTATAGGCTACACCAGCGCGAAATCTACCCAACAGGGTATTAAGGTAACCGTCCCGACGTCAAACGATTACAGAGAGCTCACAAAGACTCTCCGTCTTAGAGGTGTGTCCTTCCACACCTACGCCCTCCCCGAAGACCGTCAAGTCCGCGTCGTGATCCGTAGGATCCCGAAGGAGATACCCGCGGAAGATATAAAAGCCGACCTTCTGTCGCAAAACGTCCCCGTTGCGGAAGTCCACCGCATGCACCGCGCCCGAGGCAGGGTACCATTCGATATGGTCCTCGTCGTCTGCCCCCCTACTGAGGGTCACCACCCTATCTTCAACGTCCGTTCAGTCTGCAACCTCACCGGCTTGCAGATCGAGAAGCCTTTTAAGACCGGTGTCATAGGGCAGTGTCACCGCTGCCAACTTTACGGGCATTCGCAGATGCACTGCCACGCGAAACCCAGGTGCGTCAAGTGCCTGGGCGATCACGGCACTGCTGAGTGCACACGACCTAAGGACCGCACCTTGTGCACAGAGCCGCCTAGCTGTGTGCTATGCGGCGACTCAGGCCACCCGGCCAATTATCGTGGGTGCCCCAAGGCCCCCAAATCATCATCTCCCAAGCTGACGAAGTGTGCAGACGCCCGTCAGCAAAGGGAAAGCCCCCGCTACGCCCACGCGTGGCCTACCACACAGCATCAGGAGCGACTCAGTCCTCAGAGGCCCTCGCCCTGGAACTACTTCCACCATCAGCAGGCTTTTCCAGCCTTAGCTCCTAGACCCGTTCCTGCGGCCATCCCTCCACTTATGGACCCCCGCATCCGCGTCAACGCGCCCCCAGGCATTCCAATGCCCATGAATAAAGCCGCTCCCGCCGCTTCAGCTCCACCCGCAGCCACCCGTGTTATCGGCCAGAACCCGATGGACGCGTTCAACGTCATATCAAGAACTTTTACGGCCTTCCTCACCCCTCGTGCCAGGAAAATGGCCAGTGAAATTGTTGCCGCCAGAAATGCCGGCAACATATTTATGATTCAAAATATCTACAATGCGTACCCGGACATTACGCAAGCCCTGATGTCCTTTAACAACCAACCCAACCCTAATCATGGATAAAGGAATCCTCGCGCGAACCAAACCCCGATCCCTAAAGTTAGGTTATTTCAATGCCAATGGCATCCTGCGACAACGCGCTGAAATCAGCGAGTTCCTCCGCGACCACCACATCGACATCCTCCTTGTTCAGGAAGCGTTCCTTAAACCGAGTTACCGAAATCCGTCAATTGCAAACTATCGTTCAGTTCGCAATGACAGGACGCGTTGCCATAAGGGCGGTACCCTTATCTATTACAAAAAGGAGCTATACTGCATTCCCATAGACCCTCCCACACTCTCACGATTAGAAGTGTTTTGCTGCCGGCTTGGCATGACAGGTCATCAACCGATCACCATAGTTTCGGCCTACCTCCCCCCCCTTAATACTTCGGAGAACTTCCAACTCCTTACTGAAGATCTTTCTGTCCTTTTTAGCCTGAGTGACTCCGTTATCATAGCGGGTGATCTCAACGCTAAACATCCCTCCTGGAATAGCACCAGGACCTCTTCCAGAGGGAGACACTTGTTCAACCTCTCCTCCTCTCAGAATTTCGATGTCATCGCGCCGATGACTCCCACTCATTTTCCCCCCGATCCCAATCACACCGCCGATGTACTCGACGTGGCGCTCCTACAGAACGTCAACCTACGGTTGGACTCTATAGAAGTGGTACAAGAGCTCGCTTCCGATCACCGTCCAGTAGTCATGAAACTGGTCCCCCACATAGGTCTGCCCGATTCCACCCAACCCCTTCCCAACAAAGTGGTAACGGACTGGAGGAGAGTAAGCGATCGCTTAAAATCCACCACGTCCCCCCACTTGGACCCAATCCCCGATCATTTTGACTCTATCGCTGACACGACGGCCGCGATCGACTCATTCACAGCTCACGTACAATCAGTCCTGAACGATTGTTCAAGGGAAATCGACGAATCGACGGTCATCCGTCGCTGGAAGTTGCCGGACGATGTACGCGAACTGTTGAATGAGAAGAACGCGGCTGTCCGTACCTACAGCAACTTCCCCTGCGACGCGAACAAAGCCCATATGCGTTACTTACAGCGTACTGTAAGAACACGCATAGAGGAGCTGCGTACCGCCGGCTGGGACAAGATGTTGAGCGAACTAGAGCCCACCCACCTAGCCTTCTGGCAACTCCAGAGGAAGCTCAGATCCGGAGAAATAGTCTCCATGCCCCCCCTGATCCGTCCCGACAAGACCATCGCCTTCGATGATGTCGACAAGGCTGAGCTTCTAGCCGACACTCTAGAAGTCCAATGCTCGCCTAGCTCTCAACCAGTAGACCAAGCTCACCTCACTGAGGTCGACGCTGAAGTCGAACATAGAGCCTTCCTCCCTCCCGTCGAAGACCCAGAGTATCCACTGCCCCCAGTCACGCCCGACGAAGTGCACGACCTCATCAAAGGTCTTAAGGCTCGTAAAGCCCCCGGCTCAGATGGAATCACCAATAGGGTATTCCAACTTTTCCCTGCCCACCTGATAATGCTACTGACCACCATCTTCAATGGTGCTCTGAGCAACAACATCTTCCCACAGGCATTCAAAGAAGCCACCGTCATCGGTATCCCGAAGCTCGGCAAGCCAAAGTCAGAGCCTAGTAGTTACCGCCCCATCAGTCTGCTCAATGTCCTCGGCAAAATCTATGAGAGGCTTATTTATAAGCGCCTCAGAGACTACGCCGAGACAAAGGGCCTCATCCCCAACGAACAGTTTGGTTTTAGAACCCAACACTCGTGCGTACAACAGGTCCACCGTATAGTCGAACACATCAACTTCGGTTTCCAACGAGGTTTGATGACCGGTGCTGTTTTCTTCGACATAGCGAAAGCGTTCGACAAAGTCTGGCACAACGGCTTATTATATAAGCTGTACCAACTCGGTGTGCCAGATCGTCTCGTGCTCATCTTACGGGACTTTTTGTCGAATCGCACCTTCCGTTATCGCATCGAAGGAGCGCTATCCTCCCCCCACCCTATTCGCGCAGGAGTCCCTCAGGGCTCTGTGATCTCTCCCCTAGCATTCACGCTATTCACCAGCGATATGCCCAAGTGCAGCAAGGCACAGCTGGCTCTGTTCGCAGACGACAGGGCCATTTACTACACCGGCCGCGATCCAGACTCGATATCTCACATTCTCCAAACCCAAGTCAACAAGCTTGGCGCCTGGTTTAGGAAATGGAGAATTGAAGTAAATCCCGACAAAAGTCAAGCGGTTCTATTCTCGAAGCCGCGTCATACCCCCTGCCCCCCTCGACCGATCACCATGTTCGGCAAGCCGATCCCTTGGGAGAAGCGAGCCAAATACCTTGGTGTAGTTCTCGACGAACACCTTTCGTTTTCAGAGCACATTAAGGCGGATCGTTCGCGCGCCGCCTTCGCTCTAGGTAGACTCCACTTCGTCCTCAATGCACGTAGCAAATTGTCACTTAAGTGCAAATTGCGTATCTACACAGCGTGCATCCGCCCGATCATGACCTATGCCAGTGCAGTCTTCGCACACGCCAAGCCCGTTCGCTTCCATAGAATGCAGACCCTCCAGAACAAGTTCCTCCGTAGGATAACAGGCTCCCCCTGGTACGTTCGCAACGAGATCCTTCACGTTGACCTCAAGATTCCCACTATCCGTCAGTTCATGAAACGCATTTCAAAGCGTTTCTTCGAGACCGCCGCGAATCACCGCAACCCTCTGGTTGTGAAAGCCGCTAGTTATATTCCCTCCTCCATTAGTCATGTCCGCCGTCCCAAGCATGTCCTCACCGATCCCGATGACCACATAACTCTCATTCAGGAGAGCAGTAGGGCCACCAGTACAGTGCACAAACACAGACCGACATTCCGACCTCGCCGCCGAGGTTCCTCGCGAAGATCCCGACGTAATTGTCCCCCCCGACCCTTGCTCGACGAAGTGCCAGCCCGCGCCGTAGCTGAGCCTGTAGCTTTAAATTCCCCGATTAATAATAATCAACTAAACTTGATCCAGCCTGTCCCATCTTGCTGTCCTCCCGTCAGCGACGCCCTAAGCCGAGGTCCGTACCCCACAGGGGGTGCCCTTAGCGAGCGTTCGCTTAAAAAAAAAAAAAAAAAAAAAACAAAAAAGCAATACAAAATCCAACAATCGATTATCATAATTTATTTAGAATAAGATTACTATAAATATTAAGATAAACAAAAATTCAAATAAAGTAAAAAAGCGTGGGGTGCTTCATTATATTTTTATAATAATTCTGATATTGCAAACAGTAACTATCTGCCCCCCTTTTGCAGCAAGGTCCTTTTGTAGATTTATTGTTAATTTTGCAAGCTGTGATCAATAAACATCTTATTAATTAAATATACATGTTTTTAGATAAAAATAACAAATGCAGTTTGAAGTAGACGTTGTCCAATATAATTGCTAGTCTTGAGTTAGAGGTATTCCCAAATCAAATCGAAATTATGGTTACCCTGCTCGAACGTTGTATCAATACAAGTATTCAATTATAGATAATTGGTAGGATTTCACGTCATGCAGAAAAATTTGAGAATAATAAAAAAAATGCTTTGTTGTTCTAGTGGTCGCAAAAGCTACTGCTGAGCACGAGGTCCTGAGTTCGATAACCAGATCGGGCAAAGTGTTAGTAATCTAGAATTTCTCAGTAACAGCCTGGGGTCTGGATTTGTGCCCGGTTGATAATAAAAGGCTCGCCCCTATTACGTGGGACTTATGCATAACTGGCAAAATGTAGGTGTACTATAGGTACACCTCTGCCTAACCCTTCTGGGATTACAGGCGTGATGTTATGTTATGTTTTAAAAAAAAACAAGAGCCAGCGAAGAATATTTTTGCATCCCGACTAGAGATGGGACTATACCCGGTAAAAACCCAGACTTTGGGTAAATACCCATTTATACCCATTTTTACCTTCCCATTTTTAATTTATACCGGGTAAAAATTAAAATCAGTTTCAGTCTTTCACCTTGCTGATGAACATGAGCTGTTCCAGCAGGTGGAAGAAGTGCCGGCAGAGCAGCCGCAGCAGCAGCGTCGTCCTAGGCGCGGCGGTACTGCGCAGCGTGGGCTTGCAAGGGAGCTTGGGGCACGCGGCCAGGTGCCAAGTGTTGGCCCCCAGCGGGTGACAGGAGAAAGATTGGTGGAGGTGTATATAAATGACGATGATGTGTCTGAGGACTTGAGAGAGGTCATGCGTATAGTGAACGAGAGAGAAGCAGCGAGAGTGTGGGTGGCAAGAAGAGTAAAAGAAGAGAATGAGGAAGAATGGGAAGTTGCGAATGACGGCGAGGCCCAGTCCTTATTTGCTGCCGAAGGAACTTCCGACACATTTGAATGGTCACCCATGGGTGATTATCAAGGAAAGAGGGAGCAATTTCTTCCTCAGCAGACGGGGGCGGTTGTCGCATCCGAAAACGCGTATGGGGCGTTTAGGCAGTACTGGGATGACGACATCATGTCGCACATTGTGACTGAGACGAACCGGTTTGCCGCAAGGATTGCTGGTACGTCCGCTACCTTCGCCCAAGGTTGGTATGACACGAACGTTCATGAACTTCTTATCCTATTTTCGTTCTGGATGATGCTCGGAATCATCCGGATGCCCTCCTTAAAGTCTTGTTTCACCCTTTTGCAGACCAACGTGTTCAGAAAGATGTTCTCCCGTTCTCGCTACGAAAATCTCTGCCGCGCTTTCCACTTGAATGACAATAGTAGCAGACCGACAGACTCTACTTACTTTATGAATAGTCTTGGTCCGATCGTAGATCATTTAAATGCCCGCTATAAAGAATCCTACATTCCATCCCAAGAAATTTGCATTGACGAATCATCGACTTTGCGGAATGGTAACCGATCCTTCCGCCTGCTTATCATCACCAAGGCAGCCCCGTTCGAAGTGAAGACTGTAGAACTCCGCGAGACATCCACGGGCTACCTTTGGTCATTCTTTGTGTACCTTGGTGCTGGCACTTCCTATGATTCCGGTTTCCCACCCACTGTGCATAAAAGCACATCCTCCGTCATCCAACTCATCCGTCCTCTCCTTGACAAAGGTTATACTCTTTTTATTGATAGCTGGTTCAATAGCCCCCTACTGGCCAGATTTCTGAAGTCACGTAAAACCGATTGTGTAGGTACCTTGCACGCTAACTGCCGCAATGTGCCTCCACTCATATCGCTGTGTCCTCTGCAAGATGGCCAGTTTGTATCTCGACATTCCGGCGATGTGGTCGTCTTGGCCTTTCAGGACAAGCAGCGTAAGATAACCACCATCAGTACCTACCACGGCAATTCACAAGGCCAGACGAATGCGAAACCATTTCGCCCAGCTCTGTATAAACCTCAATTAGTTTTGGATTTCACAAAGGGTATGGGAGGCGTTGATCGTAAAGATCACATGCTGGAGCCATACCTCTGGACTACTGCAAAAAATAAAATAAAATGTAGTGTGCGTGTCTTCAAACAACTGCTCAACTGTTCTATTTCGAACGCTCGTATCCTTCTCCAGAATTCGCCGGCTACTTCGACAGAGGACTTAGTGTTTCGATTGGAGTTAGTCCAACTAATTCTGCGGCACCACCACCAACATGTCCCTAGACCGACGTAGTAGTGCTTAGTTTGTGAAGTCCCCCTTTCCATAGATCCCTGCTTCGCGTTATACCATAATAATGGTTAACTCTTTTTGTTATAAGCATCTTTTATTTCCATCGCATACAGACGACCTGACCTTACCATTTTATATAGTTAAATATACATACACATAGTTTGTTGGACAAACAGACTGACTGACTTATGTATTTCCAGTTTTCATAGGAGAGTATGGCTTTGCCACAAAGTCAAACCGACAGACAGACGACACTTAGTAGAGTCACTCCTTTTCTCTGTCATACAACCTTTCTGTCTAAGCGCCGTGTTTGTGTGTGTGACGTGTGCTAGACTGGGGGCCACCTAAACGCAAAAATAACTCCAGCTAACTGCTTGAGGTTTGAGGCTTGTCAGAGGCTTTTTGTTTCAAGTAACACGCTGTAACATGTTTTTACATACTCATGCTGGCAGTTTTTTTAAAAGTTTGTTGCACTTTTTAAAAATAAGTAGCGCCTTCGTACGTAATTTTTATAGCCTTTTTTCATGTATTTCTCTGTGTAATACCATCTAGCAGTTCCGCTGGCAGTTATTATAAGAAATAAGCAGCACCTTGGTACTTAAAATTTTTATCAAGATATTAATTTGAAAGTTTTTGGTTTTTTCTATTTTGTAAGTCTAGCTTTTCTCATGTTTTCCTCTGGACATTATAAAGAAACCATAAATATGAGTGTAATGTATACCTCTGTGAGGAATACAGACGAGATGTTATGTGTTACTTGACGGTCACAGGCATTCACTCTGTGAGGAGTATTAAACGGGATATTTAGGTATGATAAATAAAATAAAAATTTAAACATATTTCAAGAAAGAATTTAATGTTTTTCTTCCCTGTGTACACATAGTAAAATACGTTTATCTAATATATATCTATACATTACTAATGGAACTAGCGCTGAATATAATGTCATTTACGATGTGTTCATGAATTAATGTGGTGTTACAGTCACAACTGTATCGATATTTATGAAATATTTAAAGGTATACATTTCTCCAAATGTAATTTTATTAGAAATGCCGGGATGCTTTGCTACGATGACAACGAAAGTAAATTATGTGAAAGTACAAAAGACCCTGTTGGCATCCATTTTCTCACCTATGGTTTTGTAGAGGTGTAACCAGATTGATATATGTATTATTTGATTTTTCATTTTCTAAAAAATGGTTCAGTAGAAATTTTTATACAGGGTGGAAGGGTCATGGACTCAGTACATGATTCTGAACCCCCTGCGTTAATTTTTTTGTCGGTTATAAAATTGCTCTGCCATACATTTTGACCGCGTAGGTAGGTATTGCACTTTTCTATGAAAATACAGTTTTTCTCCCGGTTGTGCCTCGATGTCCCTTCCACCCTGTATATGTACTACTAGTCCAAATTTCAAATAGAAGAATGCCGATTTATCACCTGACTATGTATGGAAATGAAATAAGTCTTAAAATTAAATTGTATATTAATAACGCCTAACACAATGTTAATAGAAACGCATTTTTTTAAATATATTTCTTTATGCTTAAGCAGTGATATATGGGCAGTTGGTTTCAAGGAATTCACAAAGTAAAAATAACGTTTTAGTTAGACCATGGCTAGGTAAGTATTACTATTTTAGAGTAAACTTTAGCGTTGAATAATTCGTTCTAGCACATTTATTTCTTTATATTTGGTGAAGGCAAATCCTAACCTAAAAAGAAACAATAATATTTTTTGGATTTCGAGCCGTTTTTATCGTAAAAATGACAACTTTCATTATATAGTTTTTAAATGTATGGGAAGTGGGCATTTTTCTTTCAGGTATTAAGAAAAAGTTAAAAATCATTGGTTAATGTCTAAGAGTTATAAATGGTCTAATAAAATATAAACATATTTACATATTTTAGTAAATAAATAAGTTATTGAATTTACTACGGTCTTTAAAGTTTGAAAATACTACCCTATTTTGTATTTTATCTAATAAAACACCAATATAAGTATTTTTTTATTTCAACCACTATTAATCAGCACGTGAAAGAATAAACATTCAAAAGAGAAACAAAAACGAACGAGCCTTTTTCAGCGGCAATACATGATCATACATCGGTTTCTGAGGCAGAACGGACAGGTTGGCTTGAGTGTTTCTCATTATAGAAAAAAAAAACAGGCGTTCCTGTAACACTGACTGCAATTTTGAATGTTGTCTTTACTTTAACGAAACATACGATAATGAGATATTTTGAATCGTATCTTCTCTGCATTTGTTATAACTTTTTTTAATGACTCATAATGTTGAAGTTAAGATTTTGATCCGCATTCACAACTTTAAAGTTTTTTGATGCTTGCTTAATACATTCGGCAAAATCTAAAGAGGTTAAAACGTAGGTAATCTTTCTTTCTATTAAACTTCTCTATACTTTTGCCAAAACATCGATCACAGGGGAAGCAATGACTTGACACAAATGGCTGACATTATTTTCATTTGTTGCAAAAAGGAGGCAGGTCCGGACCTGCTGCCTTGCCTGGAATAGGGTGGCAGACCCAAATTTTGTTACAGCGCGCTTTTTTTTCGTCGGGTCTGCCTCGTTCATACATCAATTGATAGCCCTATTTTTTTAACACGCTTTTATTAGCATGACCTGTATATATTTATGTAACGAAATCTTTTAACTTCATTTTCACCTACTTCTAGGAGTCTGATTTAACTTGAAAATTTGCACAGGGGTCAAGGACCGATGACAATACAATAATCTCATATTTAATTTCTGCTTATGTCGGTTAGCAATCTCATGCCCTGGTAACTTAGAACATTTTTTTTTATTGTGAAAAGTGCCGTCTGTCCTGAACACATGGAACTTTTTCATGGCAGTGTTGCCACTTTTTTTTGCTTAAATTGCACAAATTTTGAATTTTACTATATTTATTTAATAAGTCCAGTCGCACCAAAATTTATGATATAACAACCAAATGTAATTTATTCGTAATTTTTTAATATAACATTCTGTATTATAAATGATATTTTCACGATGATAGAATTTTATCAGTAGTTTTCTGGTATCATACGTTAGCAACACAAGTCCTAACGTCACAGGAAATTTTCCACTGGTGTGTTTACATGCTCGTACGCATTTTTCTTGTAATTTATGGTGTTTTTGTGTTTTATTTCGTTGAGTTTTATTTGTTTTGTTTTATTTGTGTAATGCAAGTGATGAAACCGACCCCATCTTTCTACGGGCTCGAGAATATTTTATGAAAACAAAGGGTGCGAAACGACAGAGGCAAACTGGTGTCGAAATTAATGTATGATAAATAAATTAATTCAATAATATATTTGTGTATTATTAACTCATTCCCTGTACCCCATATAACCCAAGATAGGTACTTAAACTTAAACACACAAGTTTAAATGATAAATGATGATCATTTAAACTTGTGTGTCTAAAAACATCCATAGAAATATAATTAAGACAACAATTCATGAATTCATACGTAAGTACCTATGCGTAACGGCCTATACGCACCTACCTATACAAATTATATATATTCATTTAGTTCATTGCTTGGCGTTCAGACGGCGCTGGTCGCTAACTAAAACCGACAACGTCAGTTGCCAGTCTATCTCATTTTATATATATTAGTCTATGAGCAATCTATCACTCTACTGCAATCCGAATACGAAACATACCAGCGGAGAAAAAAAAACAGCACCCTAATGGGGAAGGCAACTGTCAAAATGGAGCTGTCGTAGCTAGTTCCCAACATAAGCTAATAATACAAGGCGTGATGTGGTTTTATTTTATTTTAGCGAAAATTGACGCGTTATTGTGTTCCTAGATACTCTGAAATTGGAGTGCACCATTTCCCGAAAGATCCTAAAATTAGAAGACTGGTTTAAAGCTATTCGTAGAGATTTTTTTGAGTTCGAGTTTGATTCGGAAACATTTTGAATAAAGTGATTACGAGGAAATATTCAAGGTTTAAAATTCTGACACTTTCCATGCCAAGTACTTCTTAAAAAGTACTGAAATCTCTGAAAATAACGAAATAGTGAAATAAAATCAAACTTATGAATGAACACAAAATGGAATGAATAAACGAAATGTCAAATTTATTTAAGGCCGTAGGGACCTAGCTATGGTCACGCCATCTACAATTAGCTTTGCCCGACCTTCCCCATTGCGTAACACATTTTCGTAAACGATTACGACTAATCTGTTTGATTTTGACGGTTCAAGAACATTCATTGCGTTCTATATATTGTTGAGCAGAATTTTTATCGAACTCAAGAACAACAACTCGAGAACTTTTTGTTTCATTTTTTTGTTGTGGTCTTGAAACAAAAAATTCAGAAAATAAATTATAGTTTTGAAAAACACGATTTAGCAAACGAACTATAAAGTAGATTTTGTTTAACTATAAGAGAGTTTGTGTTGCTGCAATACAAACGGGACTCGACGCTCGACTCTCGCCGCGGACGGACGTGTTTGTGCGCTCTCCCGCTCCAGTGTTGTGTTTCCTGTTCCTACTCGTCGCAACCACGTGACGTCATCGTAGTCGCCCCGACTACTCCGATTAAAATAAAATCAAGCAATTGATTTTATTTTTAATCAATTAAAAAAGTGCCTTTTTCAAGGCAAATCTCGTTTCTCTAACAGACGTTTGTGAGTAGCTTCACTAGGCCCCTTCTGGGTAAAACCACAGTTTCGTGGTCCTCGGTTGAAACCTTACGGTGTCAACGAAGCCGAGTGGGGTGTTGACCCAATTCACACCCGCCGAACCCCTTCAGGGCGAGGCAGTTAGTTGGACGGGTCCCAGATAACCGGCCTTGGGGGATCTCCTAGTCGGCTCTGGTGACAGTTTTGCTTTCCAGCTACTCACCTAGTGTCTTTAGGGTGTGTCTACACCCTTCGCGCTAGACTGGTCAGGGCCCCGTTCGCACAATAAGACTGGCGACGGGTATACAAGCTTAGGGCTCACCATTAGGTACACACCTCCCTGTCTGCACCCGACAGGGAGGGAACTCATCCCCGGGCCAATCCACCCGGGGAGTTAGGAATAGGGTTATTAGGCTAAGTGGAAACTTAATTTCCACCATTCCCTCCCTTAGGCCTTCCCCCCACTCCGACCATGGAGGACGCCCTGATAGTGGCGTTCTTCAAAGAGGTCCTATTTAAGGACCCCGACTTCCTCGCCAAGTATGGAGCCAAGTTCGCTGCTCTGCAGCAGTCCGTCCCCGGTCCCTCTGACCTAGTAGGCACCGACAGCTCGGACATCGCTACGTTTAGCGATGCCCTCGAGCCCTCTCCATCGCAACTTCCAGGTTGCTCGCCGCCGGCTGTCCACATGGACACCAGCGAGCCTTCCCCTCGCCCAACCTCGCCTTACTTAATATCGAGCGACGACCAGAGCTCCTCCCCCTCTTCCGACGAAGGCGTCTTTAAGACGGTCGGCTCCAAGAAGAGGAGCCTCAAACCGAGTCCTGACACAAGGACGAAGAAACCGGCTATCGAAGCCACCTCCGCTCCCGTGGCTCCATCCGCCACCGCCCCCTCTCAGGCCGCCTCGGCCTCAGCCTCTTCACTCAGCCACAGTGCTGCCAAGCCCGCTGCCCAGCCTTCTGCGGCAAAGAAAATCGCCCCCCCTCCCCCTGTGTACATCCAGGACAAGGGGAAGTGGACAGACGTGTCCAAATGGTGCACCGACCTGCGTATAGGCTACACCAGCGCGAAATCTACCCAACAGGGTATTAAGGTAACCGTCCCGACGTCAAACGATTACAGAGAGCTCACAAAGACTCTCCGTCTTAGAGGTGTGTCCTTCCACACCTACGCCCTCCCCGAAGACCGTCAAGTCCGCGTCGTGATCCGTAGGATCCCGAAGGAGATACCCGCGGAAGATATAAAAGCCGACCTTCTGTCGCAAAACGTCCCCGTTGCGGAAGTCCACCGCATGCACCGCGCCCGAGGCAGGGTACCATTCGATATGGTCCTCGTCGTCTGCCCCCCTACTGAGGGTCACCACCCTATCTTCAACGTCCGTTCAGTCTGCAACCTCACCGGCTTGCAGATCGAGAAGCCTTTTAAGACCGGTGTCATAGGGCAGTGTCACCGCTGCCAACTTTACGGGCATTCGCAGATGCACATGCCACGCGAAACCCAGGTGCGTCAAGTGCCTGGGCGATCACGGCACTGCTGAGTGCACACGACCTAAGGACCGCACCTTGTGCACAGAGCCGCCTAGCTGTGTGCTATGCGGCGACTCAGGCCACCCGGCCAATTATCGTGGGTGCCCCAAGGCCCCCAAATCATCATCTCCCAAGCTGACGAAGTGTGCAGACGCCCGTCAGCAAAGGGAAAGCCCCCGCTACGCCCACGCGTGGCCTACCACACAGCATCAGGAGCGACTCAGTCCTCAGAGGCCCTCGCCCTGGAACTACTTCCACCATCAGCAGGCTTTTCCAGCCTTAGCTCCTAGACCCGTTCCTGCGGCCATCCCTCCACTTATGGACCCCCGCATCCGCGTCAACGCGCCCCCAGGCATTCCAATGCCCATGAATAAAGCCGCTCCCGCCGCTTCAGCTCCACCCGCAGCCACCCGTGTTATCGGCCAGAACCCGATGGACGCGTTCAACGTCATATCAAGCACTTTTACGGCCTTCCTCACCCCTCGTGCCAGGAAAATGGCCAGTGAAATTGTTGCCGCCAGAAATGCCGGCAACATATTTATGATTCAAAATATCTACAATGCGTACCCGGACATTACGCAAGCCCTGATGTCCTTTAACAACCAACCCAACCCTAATCATGGATAAAGGAATCCTCGCGCGAACCAAACCCCGATCCCTAAAGTTAGGTTATTTCAATGCCAATGGCATCCTGCGACAACGCGCTGAAATCAGCGAGTTCCTCCGCGACCACCACATCGACATCCTCCTTGTTCAGGAAGCGTTCCTTAAACCGAGTTACCGAAATCCGTCAATTGCAAACTATCGTTCAGTTCGCAATGACAGGACGCGTTGCCATAAGGGCGGTACCCTTATCTATTACAAAAAGGAGCTATACTGCATTCCCATAGACCCTCCCACACTCTCACGATTAGAAGTGTTTTGCTGCCGGCTTGGCATGACAGGTCATCAACCGATCACCATAGTTTCGGCCTACCTCCCCCCCCTTAATACTTCGGAGAACTTCCAACTCCTTACTGAAGATCTTTCTGTCCTTTTTAGCCTGAGTGACTCCGTTATCATAGCGGGTGATCTCAACGCTAAACATCCCTCCTGGAATAGCACCAGGACCTCTTCCAGAGGGAGACACTTGTTCAACCTCTCCTCCTCTCAGAATTTCGATGTCATCGCGCCGATGACTCCCACTCATTTTCCCCCCGATCCCAATCACACCGCCGATGTACTCGACGTGGCGCTCCTACAGAACGTCAACCTACGGTTGGACTCTATAGAAGTGGTACAAGAGCTCGCTTCCGATCACCGTCCAGTAGTCATGAAACTGGTCCCCCACATAGGTCTGCCCGATTCCACCCAACCCCTTCCCAACAAAGTGGTAACGGACTGGAGGAGAGTAAGCGATCGCTTAAAATCCACCACGTCCCCCCACTTGGACCCAATCCCCGATCATTTTGACTCTATCGCTGACACGACGGCCGCGATCGACTCATTCACAGCTCACGTACAATCAGTCCTGAACGATTGTTCAAGGGAAATCGACGAATCGACGGTCATCCGTCGCTGGAAGTTGCCGGACGATGTACGCGAACTGTTGAATGAGAAGAACGCGGCTGTCCGTACCTACAGCAACTTCCCCTGCGACGCGAACAAAGCCCATATGCGTTACTTACAGCGTACTGTAAGAACACGCATAGAGGAGCTGCGTACCGCCGGCTGGGACAAGATGTTGAGCGAACTAGAGCCCACCCACCTAGCCTTCTGGCAACTCCAGAGGAAGCTCAGATCCGGAGAAATAGTCTCCATGCCCCCCCTGATCCGTCCCGACAAGACCATCGCCTTCGATGATGTCGACAAGGCTGAGCTTCTAGCCGACACTCTAGAAGTCCAATGCTCGCCTAGCTCTCAACCAGTAGACCAAGCTCACCTCACTGAGGTCGACGCTGAAGTCGAACATAGAGCCTTCCTCCCTCCCGTCGAAGACCCAGAGTATCCACTGCCCCCAGTCACGCCCGACGAAGTGCACGACCTCATCAAAGGTCTTAAGGCTCGTAAAGCCCCCGGCTCAGATGGAATCACCAATAGGGTATTCCAACTTTTCCCTGCCCACCTGATAATGCTACTGACCACCATCTTCAATGGTGCTCTGAGCAACAACATCTTCCCACAGGCATTCAAAGAAGCCACCGTCATCGGTATCCCGAAGCTCGGCAAGCCAAAGTCAGAGCCTAGTAGTTACCGCCCCATCAGTCTGCTCAATGTCCTCGGCAAAATCTATGAGAGGCTTATTTATAAGCGCCTCAGAGACTACGCCGAGACAAAGGGCCTCATCCCCAACGAAGAGTTTGGTTTTAGAACCCAACACTCGTGCGTACAACAGGTCCACCGTATAGTCGAATACATCAACTTCGGTTTCCAACGAGGTTTGATGACCGGTGCTGTTTTCTTCGACATAGCGAAAGCGTTCGACAAAGTCTGGCACAACGGCTTATTATATAAGCTGTACCAACTCGGTGTGCCAGATCGTCTCGTGCTCATCTTACGGGACTTTTTGTCGAATCGCACCTTCCGTTATCGCATCGAAGGAGCGCTATCCTCCCCCCACCCTATTCGCGCAGGAGTCCCTCAGGGCTCTGTGATCTCTCCCCTAGCATTCACGCTATTCACCAGCGATATGCCCAAGTGCAGCAAGGCACAGCTGGCTCTGTTCGCAGACGACAGGGCCATTTACTACACCGGCCGCGATCCAGACTCGATATCTCGCATTCTCCAAACCCAAGTCAACAAGCTTGGCGCCTGGTTTAGGAAATGGAGAATTGAAGTAAATCCCGACAAAAGTCAAGCGGTTCTATTCTCGAAGCCGCGTCATACCCCCTGCCCCCCTCGACCGATCACCATGTTCGGCAAGCCGATCCCTTGGGAGAAGCGAGCCAAATACCTTGGTGTAGTTCTCGACGAACACCTTTCGTTTTCAGAGCACATTAAGGCGGCTCGTTCGCGCGCCGCCTTCGCTCTAGGTAGACTCCACTTCGTCCTCAATGCACGTAGCAAATTGTCACTTAAGTGCAAATTGCGTATCTACACAGCGTGCATCCGCCCGATCATGACCTATGCCAGTGCAGTCTTCGCACACGCCAAGCCCGTTCGCTTCCATAGAATGCAGACCCTCCAGAACAAGTTCCTCCGTAGGATAACAGGCTCCCCCTGGTACGTTCGCAACGAGATCCTTCACGTTGACCTCAAGATTCCCACTATCCGTCAGTTCATGAAACGCATTTCAAAGCGTTTCTTCGAGACCGCCGCGAATCACCGCAACCCTCTGGTTGTGAAAGCCGCTAGTTATATTCCCTCCTCCATTAGTCATGTCCGCCGTCCCAAGCATGTCCTCACCGATCCCGATGACCACATAACTCTCATTCAGGAGAGCAGTAGGGCCACCAGTACAGTGCACAAACACAGACCGACATTCCGACCTCGCCGCCGAGGTTCCTCGCGAAGATCCCGACGTAATTGTCCCCCCCGACCCTTGCTCGACGAAGTGCCAGCCCGCGCCGTAGCTGAGCCTGTAGCTTTAAATTCCCCGATTAATAATAATCAACTAAACTTGATCCAGCCTGTCCCATCTTGCTGTCCTCCCGTCAGCGACGCCCTAAGCCGAGGTCCGTACCCCACAGGGGGTGCCCTTAGCGAGCGTTCGCTTAAAAAAAAAAAAAAAAAAAAAAAAAGCAATACAAAATCCAACAATCGATTATCATAATTTATTTAGAATAAGATTACTATAAATATTAAGATAAACAAAAATTCAAATAAAGTAAAAAAGCGTGGGGTGCTTCATTATATTTTTATAATAATTCTGATATTGCAAACAGTAACTATCTGCCCCCCTTTTGCAGCAAGGTCCTTTTGTAGATTTATTGTTAATTTTGCAAGCTGTGATCAATAAACATCTTATTAATTAAATATACATGTTTTTAGATAAAAATAACAAATGCAGTTTGAAGTAGACGTTGTCCAATATAATTGCTAGTCTTGAGTTAGAGGTATTCCCAAATCAAATCGAAATTATGGTTACCCTGCTCGAACGTTGTATCAATACAAGTATTCAATTATAGATAATTGGTAGGATTTCACGTCATGCAGAAAAATTTGAGAATAATAAAAAAAATGCTTTGTTGTTCTAGTGGTCGCAAAAGCTACTGCTGAGCACGAGGTCCTGAGTTCGATAACCAGATCGGGCAAAGTGTTAGTAATCTAGAATTTCTCAGTAACAGCCTGGGGTCTGGATTTGTGCCCGGTTGATAATAAAAGGCTCGCCCCTATTAAGTGGGACTTATGCATAACTGGCAAAATGTAGGTGTACTATAGGTACACCTCTGCCTAACCCTTCTGGGATTACAGGCGTGATGTTATGTTATGTTTTAAAAAAAAACAAGAGCCAGCGAAGAATATTTTTGCATCCCGACTAGAGATGGGACTATACCCGGTAAAAACCCAGACTTTGGGTAAATACCCATTTATACCCATTTTTACCTTCCCATTTTTAATTTATACCGGGTAAAAATTAAAATCAGTTTCAGTCTTTCACCTTGCTGATGAACATGAGCTGTTCCAGCAGGTGGAAGAAGTGCCGGCAGAGCAGCCGCAGCAGCAGCGTCGTCCTAGGCGCGGCGGTACTGCGCAGCGTGGGCTTGCAAGGGAGCTTGGGGCACGCGGCCAGGTGCCAAGTGTTGGCCCCCAGCGGGTGACAGGAGAAAGATTGGTGGAGGTGTATATAAATGACGATGATGTGTCTGAGGACTTGAGAGAGGTCATGCGTATAGTGAACGAGAGAGAAGCAGCGAGAGTGTGGGTGGCAAGAAGAGTAAAAGAAGAGAATGAGGAAGAATGGGAAGTTGCGAATGACGGCGAGGCCCAGTCCTTATTTGCTGCCGAAGGAACTTCCGACACATTTGAATGGTCACCCATGGGTGATTATCAAGGAAAGAGGGAGCAATTTCTTCCTCAGCAGACGGGGGCGGTTGTCGCATCCGAAAACGCGTATGGGGCGTTTAGGCAGTACTGGGATGACGACATCATGTCGCACATTGTGACTGAGACGAACCGGTTTGCCGCAAGGATTGCTGGTACGTCCGCTACCTTCGCCCAAGGTTGGTATGACACGAACGTTCATGAACTTCTTATCCTATTTTCGTTCTGGATGATGCTCGGAATCATCCGGATGCCCTCCTTAAAGTCTTGTTTCACCGAGAGTCCTCTTTTGCAGACCAACGTGTTCAGAAAGATGTTCTCCCGTTCTCGCTACGAAAATCTCTGCCGCGCTTTCCACTTGAATGACAATAGTAGCAGACCGACAGACTCTACTTACTTTATGAATAGTCTTGGTCCGATCGTAGATCATTTAAATGCCCGCTATAAAGAATCCTACATTCCATCCCAAGAAATTTGCATTGACGAATCATCGACTTTGCGGAATGGTAACCGATCCTTCCGCCTGCTTATCATCACCAAGGCAGCCCCGTTCGAAGTGAAGACTGTAGAACTCCGCGAGACATCCACGGGCTACCTTTGGTCATTCTTTGTGTACCTTGGTGCTGGCACTTCCTATGATTCCGGTTTCCCACCCACTGTGCATAAAAGCACATCCTCCGTCATCCAACTCATCCGTCCTCTCCTTGACAAAGGTTATACTCTTTTTATTGATAGCTGGTTCAATAGCCCCCTACTGGCCAGATTTCTGAAGTCACGTAAAACCGATTGTGTAGGTACCTTGCACGCTAACTGCCGCAATGTGCCTCCACTCATATCGCTGTGTCCTCTGCAAGATGGCCAGTTTGTATCTCGACATTCCGGCGATGTGGTCGTCTTGGCCTTTCAGGACAAGCAGCGTAAGATAACCACCATCAGTACCTACCACGGCAATTCACAAGGCCAGACGAATGCGAAACCATTTCGCCCAGCTCTGTATAAACCTCAATTAGTTTTGGATTTCACAAAGGGTATGGGAGGCGTTGATCGTAAAGATCACATGCTGGAGCCATACCTCTGGACTACTGCAAAAAATAAAATAAAATGTAGTGTGCGTGTCTTCAAACAACTGCTCAACTGTTCTATTTCGAACGCTCGTATCCTTCTCCAGAATTCGCCGGCTACTTCGACAGAGGACTTAGTGTTTCGATTGGAGTTAGTCCAACTAATTCTGCGGCACCACCACCAACATGTCCCTAGACCGACGTAGTAGTGCTTAGTTTGTGAAGTCCCCCTTTCCATAGATCCCTGCTTCGCGTTATACCATAATAATGGTTAACTCTTTTTGTTATAAGCATCTTTTATTTCCATCGCATACAGACGACCTGACCTTACCATTTTATATAGTTAAATATACATACACATAGTTTGTTGGACAAACAGACTGACTGACTTATGTATTTCCAGTTTTCATAGGAGAGTATGGCTTTGCCACAAAGTCAAACCGACAGACAGACGACACTTAGTAGAGTCACTCCTTTTCTCTGTCATACAACCTTTCTGTCTAAGCGCCGTGTTTGTGTGTGTGACGTGTGCTAGACTGGGGGCCACCTAAACGCAAAAATAACTCCAGCTAACTGCTTGAGGTTTGAGGCTTGTCAGAGGCTTTTTGTTTCAAGTAACACGCTGTAACATGTTTTTACATACTCATGCTGGCAGTTTTTTTAAAAGTTTGTTGCACTTTTTAAAAATAAGTAGCGCCTTCGTACGTAATTTTTATAGCCTTTTTTCATGTATTTCTCTGTGTAATACAATCTAGCAGTTCCGCTGGCAGTTATTATAAGAAATAAGCAGCACCTTGGTACTTAAAATTTTTATCAAGATATTAATTTGAAAGTTTTTGGTTTTTTCTATTTTGTAAGTCTAGCTTTTCTCATGTTTTCCTCCTGGACATTATAAAGAAACCATAAATATGAGTGTAATGTATACCTCTGTGAGGAATACAGACGAGATGTTATGTGTTACTTGACGGTCACAGGCATTCACTCTGTGAGGAGTATTAAACGGGATATTTAGGTATGATAAATAAAATAAAAATTTAAACATATTTCAAGAAAGAATTTAATGTTTTTCTTCCCTGTGTACACATAGTAAAATACGTTTATCTAATATATATCTATACATTACTAATGGAACTAGCGCTGAATATAATGTCATTTACGATGTGTTCATGAATTAATGTGGTGTTACAGTCACAACTGTATCGATATTTATGAAATATTTAAAGGTATACATTTCTCCAAATGTAATTTTATTAGAAATGCCGGGATGCTTTGCTACGATGACAACGAAAGTAAATTATGTGAAAGTACAAAAGACCCTGTTGGCATCCATTTTCTCACCTATGGTTTTGTAGAGGTGTAACCAGATTGATATATGTATTATTTGATTTTTCATTTTCTAAAAAATGGTTCAGTAGAAATTTTTATACAGGGTGGAAGGGTCATGGACTCAGTACATGATTCTGAACCCCCTGCGTTAATTTTTTTGTCGGTTATAAAATTGCTCTGCCATACATTTTGACCGCGTAGGTAGGTATTGCACTTTTCTATGAAAATACAGTTTTTCTCCCGGTTGTGCCTCGATGTCCCTTCCACCCTGTATATGTACTACTAGTCCAAATTTCAAATAGAAGAATGCCGATTTATCACCTGACTATGTATAGAAATGAAATAAGTCTTAAAATTAAATTGTATATTAATAACGCCTAACACAATGTTAATAGAAACGCATTTTTTTAAATATATTTCTTTATGCTTAAGCAGTGATATATGGGCAGTTGGTTTCAAGGAATTCACAAAGTAAAAATAACGTTTTAGTTAGACCATGGCTAGGTAAGTATTACTATTTTAGAGTAAACTTTAGCGTTGAATAATTCGTTCTAGCACATTTATTTCTTTATATTTGGTGAAGGCAAATCCTAACCTAAAAAGAAACAATAATATTTTTTGGATTTCGAGCCGTTTTTATCGTAAAAATGACAACTTTCATTATATAGTTTTTAAATGTATGGGAAGTGGGCATTTTTCTTTCAGGTATTAAGAAAAAGTTAAAAATCATTGGTTAATGTCTAAGAGTTATAAATGGTCTAATAAAATATAAACATATTTACATATTTTAGTAAATAAATAAGTTATTGAATTTACTACGGTCTTTAAAGTTTGAAAATACTACCCTATTTTGTATTTTATCTAATAAAACACCAATATAAGTATTTTTTTATTTCAACCACTATTAATCAGCACGTGAAAGAATAAACATTCAAAAGAGAAACAAAAACGAACGAGCCTTTTTCAGCGGCAATACATGATCATACATCGGTTTCTGAGGCAGAACGGACAGGTTGGCTTGAGTGTTTCTCATTATAGAAAAAAAAAACAGGCGTTCCTGTAACACTGACTGCAATTTTGAATGTTGTCTTTACTTTAACGAAACATACGATAATGAGATATTTTGAATCGTATCTTCTCTGCATTTGTTATAACTTTTTTTAATGACTCATAATGTTGAAGTTAAGATTTTGATCCGCATTCACAACTTTAAAGTTTTTTGATGCTTGCTTAATACATTCGGCAAAATCTAAAGAGGTTAAAACGTAGGTAATCTTTCTTTCTATTAAACTTCTCTATACTTTTGCCAAAACATCGATCACAGGGGAAGCAATGACTTGACACAAATGGCTGACATTATTTTCATTTGTTGCAAAAAGGAGGCAGGTCCGGACCTGCTGCCTTGCCTGGAATAGGGTGGCAGACCCAAATTTTGTTACAGCGCGCTTTTTTTTCGTCGGGTCTGCCTCGTTCATACATCAATTGATAGCCCTATTTTTTTAACACGCTTTTATTAGCATGACCTGTATATATTTATGTAACGAAATCTTTTAACTTCATTTTCACCTACTTCTAGGAGTCTGATTTAACTTGAAAATTTGCACAGGGGTCAAGGACCGATGACAATACAATAATCTCATATTTAATTTCTGCTTATGTCGGTTAGCAATCTCATGCCCTGGTAACTTAGAACATTTTTTTTTATTGTGAAAAGTGCCGTCTGTCCTGAACACATGGAACTTTTTCATGGCAGTGTTGCCACTTTTTTTTGCTTAAATTGCACAAATTTTGAATTTTACTATATTTATTTAATAAGTCCAGTCGCACCAAAATTTATGATATAACAACCAAATGTAATTTATTCGTAATTTTTTAATATAACATTCTGTATTATAAATGATATTTTCACGATGATAGAATTTTATCAGTAGTTTTCTGGTATCATACGTTAGCAACACAAGTCCTAACGTCACAGGAAATTTTCCACTGGTGTGTTTACATGCTCGTACGCATTTTTCTTGTAATTTATGGTGTTTTTGTGTTTTATTTCGTTGAGTTTTATTTGTTTTGTTTTATTTGTGTAATGCAAGTGATGAAACCGACCCCATCTTTCTACGGGCTCGAGAATATTTTATGAAAACAAAGGGTGCGAAACGACAGAGGCAAACTGGTGTCGAAATTAATGTATGATAAATAAATTAATTCAATAATATATTTGTGTATTATTAACTCATTCCCTGTACCCCATATAACCCAAGATAGGTACTTAAACTTAAACACACAAGTTTAAATGATAAATGATGATCATTTAAACTTGTGTGTCTAAAAACATCCATAGAAATATAATTAAGACAACAATTCATGAATTCATACGTAAGTACCTATGCGTAACGGCCTATACGCACCTACCTATACAAATTATATATATTCATTTAGTTCATTGCTTGGCGTTCAGACGGCGCTGGTCGCTAACTAAAACCGACAACGTCAGTTGCCAGTCTATCTCATTTTATATATATTAGTCTATGAGCAATCTATCACTCTACTGCAATCCGAATACGAAACATACCAGCGGAGAAAAAAAAACAGCACCCTAATGGGGAAGGCAACTGTCAAAATGGAGCTGTCGTAGCTAGTTCCCAACATAAGCTAATAATACAAGGCGTGATGTGGTTTTATTTTATTTTAGCGAAAATTGACGCGTTATTGTGTTCCTAGATACTCTGAAATTGGAGTGCACCATTTCCCGAAAGATCCTAAAATTAGAAGACTGGTTTAAAGCTATTCGTAGAGATTTTTTTGAGTTCGAGTTTGATTCGGAAACATTTTGAATAAAGTGATTACGAGGAAATATTCAAGGTTTAAAATTCTGACACTTTCCATGCCAAGTACTTCTTAAAAAGTACTGAAATCTCTGAAAATAACGAAATAGTGAAATAAAATCAAACTTATGAATGAACACAAAATGGAATGAATAAACGAAATGTCAAATTTATTTAAGGCCGTAGGGACCTAGCTATGGTCACGCCATCTACAATTAGCTTTGCCCGACCTTCCCCATTGCGTAACACATTTTCGTAAACGATTACGACTAATCTGTTTGATTTTGACGGTTCAAGAACATTCATTGCGTTCTATATATTGTTGAGCAGAATTTTTATCGAACTCAAGAACAACAACTCGAGAACTTTTTGTTTCATTTTTTTGTTGTGGTCTTGAAACAAAAAATTCAGAAAATAAATTATAGTTTTGAAAAACACGATTTAGCAAACGAACTATAAAGTAGATTTTGTTTAACTATAAGAGAGTTTGTGTTGCTGCAATACAAACGGGACTCGACGCTCGACTCTCGCCGCGGACGGACGTGTTTGTGCGCTCTCCCGCTCCAGTGTTGTGTTTCCTGTTCCTACTCGTCGCAACCACGTGACGTCATCGTAGTCGCCCCGACTACTCCGATTAAAATAAAATCAAGCAATTGATTTTATTTTTAATCAATTAAAAAAGTGCCTTTTTCAAGGCAAATCTCGTTTCTCTAACAGACGTTTGTGAGTAGCTTCACTAGGCCCCTTCTGGGTAAAACCACAGTTTCGTGGTCCTCGGTTGAAACCTTACGGTGTCAACGAAGCCGAGTGGGGTGTTGACCCAATTCACACCCGCCGAACCCCTTCAGGGCGAGGCAGTTAGTTGGACGGGTCCCAGATAACCGGCCTTGGGGGATCTCCTAGTCGGCTCTGGTGACAGTTTTGCTTTCCAGCTACTCACCTAGTGTCTTTAGGGTGTGTCTACACCCTTCGCGCTAGACTGGTCAGGGCCCCGTTCGCACAATAAGACTGGCGACGGGTATACAAGCTTAGGGCTCACCATTAGGTACACACCTCCCTGTCTGCACCCGACAGGGAGGGAACTCATCCCCGGGCCAATCCACCCGGGGAGTTAGGAATAGGGTTATTAGGCTAAGTGGAAACTTAATTTCCACCATTCCCTCCCTTAGGCCTTCCCCCCACTCCGACCATGGAGGACGCCCTGATAGTGGCGTTCTTCAAAGAGGTCCTATTTAAGGACCCCGACTTCCTCGCCAAGTATGGAGCCAAGTTCGCTGCTCTGCAGCAGTCCGTCCCCGGTCCCTCTGACCTAGTAGGCACCGACAGCTCGGACATCGCTACGTTTAGCGATGCCCTCGAGCCCTCTCCATCGCAACTTCCAGGTTGCTCGCCGCCGGCTGTCCACATGGACACCAGCGAGCCTTCCCCTCGCCCAACCTCGCCTTACTTAATATCGAGCGACGACCAGAGCTCCTCCCCCTCTTCCGACGAAGGCGTCTTTAAGACGGTCGGCTCCAAGAAGAGGAGCCTCAAACCGAGTCCTGACACAAGGACGAAGAAACCGGCTATCGAAGCCACCTCCGCTCCCGTGGCTCCATCCGCCACCGCCCCCTCTCAGGCCGCCTCGGCCTCAGCCTCTTCACTCAGCCACAGTGCTGCCAAGCCCGCTGCCCAGCCTTCTGCGGCAAAGAAAATCGCCCCCCCTCCCCCTGTGTACATCCAGGACAAGGGGAAGTGGACAGACGTGTCCAAATGGTGCACCGACCTGCGTATAGGCTACACCAGCGCGAAATCTACCCAACAGGGTATTAAGGTAACCGTCCCGACGTCAAACGATTACAGAGAGCTCACAAAGACTCTCCGTCTTAGAGGTGTGTCCTTCCACACCTACGCCCTCCCCGAAGACCGTCAAGTCCGCGTCGTGATCCGTAGGATCCCGAAGGAGATACCCGCGGAAGATATAAAAGCCGACCTTCTGTCGCAAAACGTCCCCGTTGCGGAAGTCCACCGCATGCACCGCGCCCGAGGCAGGGTACCATTCGATATGGTCCTCGTCGTCTGCCCCCCTACTGAGGGTCACCACCCTATCTTCAACGTCCGTTCAGTCTGCAACCTCACCGGCTTGCAGATCGAGAAGCCTTTTAAGACCGGTGTCATAGGGCAGTGTCACCGCTGCCAACTTTACGGGCATTCGCAGATGCACTGCCACGCGAAACCCAGGTGCGTCAAGTGCCTGGGCGATCACGGCACTGCTGAGTGCACACGACCTAAGGACCGCACCTTGTGCACAGTGCCGCCTAGCTGTGTGCTATGCGGCGACTCAGGCCACCCGGCCAATTATCGTGGGTGCCCCAAGGCCCCCAAATCATCATCTCCCAAGCTGACGAAGTGTGCAGACGCCCGTCAGCAAAGGGAAAGCCCCCGCTACGCCCACGCGTGGCCTACCACACAGCATCAGGAGCGACTCAGTCCTCAGAGGCCCTCGCCCTGGAACTACTTCCACCATCAGCAGGCTTTTCCAGCCTTAGCTCCTAGACCCGTTCCTGCGGCCATCCCTCCACTTATGGACCCCCGCATCCGCGTCAACGCGCCCCCAGGCATTCCAATGCCCATGAATAAAGCCGCTCCCGCCGCTTCAGCTCCACCCGCAGCCACCCGTGTTATCGGCCAGAACCCGATGGACGCGTTCAACGTCATATCAAGCACTTTTACGGCCTTCCTCACCCCTCGTGCCAGGAAAATGGCCAGTGAAATTGTTGCCGCCAGAAATGCCGGCAACATATTTATGTTTCAAAATATCTACAATGCGTACCCGGACATTACGCAAGCCCTGATGTCCTTTAACAACCAACCCAACCCTAATCATGGATAAAGGAATCCTCGCGCGAACCAAACCCCGATCCCTAAAGTTAGGTTATTTCAATGCCAATGGCATCCTGCGACAACGCGCTGAAATCAGCGAGTTCCTCCGCGACCACCACATCGACATCCTCCTTGTTCAGGAAGCGTTCCTTAAACCGAGTTACCGAAATCCGTCAATTGCAAACTACCGTTCAGTTCGCAATGACAGGACGCGTTGCCATAAGGGCGGTACCCTTATCTATTACAAAAAGGAGCTATACTGCATTCCCATAGACCCTCCCACACTCTCACGATTAGAAGTGTTTTGCTGCCGGCTTGGCATGACAGGTCATCAACCGATCACCATAGTTTCGGCCTACCTCCCCCCCCTTAATACTTCGGAGAACTTCCAACTCCTTACTGAAGATCTTTCTGTCCTTTTTAGCCTGAGTGACTCCGTTATCATAGCGGGTGATCTCAACGCTAAACATCCCTCCTGGAATAGCACCAGGACCTCTTCCAGAGGGAGACACTTGTTCAACCTCTCCTCCTCTCAGAATTTCGATGTCATCGCGCCGATGACTCCCACTCATTTTCCCCCCGATCCCAATCACACCGCCGATGTACTCGACGTGGCGCTCCTACAGAACGTCAACCTACGGTTGGACTCTATAGAAGTGGTACAAGAGCTCGCTTCCGATCACCGTCCAGTAGTCATGAAACTGGTCCCCCACATAGGTCTGCCCGATTCCACCCAACCCCTTCCCAACAAAGTGGTAACGGACTGGAGGAGAGTAAGCGATCGCTTAAAATCCACCACGTCCCCCCACTTGGACCCAATCCCCGATCATTTTGACTCTATCGCTGACACGACGGCCGCGATCGACTCATTCACAGCTCACGTACAATCAGTCCTGAACGATTGTTCAAGGGAAATCGACGAATCGACGGTCATCCGTCGCTGGAAGTTGCCGGACGATGTACGCGAACTGTTGAATGAGAAGAACGCGGCTGTCCGTACCTACAGCAACTTCCCCTGCGACGCGAACAAAGCCCATATGCGTTACTTACAGCGTACTGTAAGAACACGCATAGAGGAGCTGCGTACCGCCGGCTGGGACAAGATGTTGAGCGAACTAGAGCCCACCCACCTAGCCTTCTGGCAACTCCAGAGGAAGCTCAGATCCGGAGAAATAGTCTCCATGCCCCCCCTGATCCGTCCCGACAAGACCATCGCCTTCGATGATGTCGACAAGGCTGAGCTTCTAGCCGACACTCTAGAAGTCCAATGCTCGCCTAGCTCTCAACCAGTAGACCAAGCTCACCTCACTGAGGTCGACGCTGAAGTCGAACATAGAGCCTTCCTCCCTCCCGTCGAAGACCCAGAGTATCCACTGCCCCCAGTCACGCCCGACGAAGTGCACGACCTCATCAAAGGTCTTAAGGCTCGTAAAGCCCCCGGCTCAGATGGAATCACCAATAGGGTATTCCAACTTTTCCCTGCCCACCTGATAATGCTACTGACCACCATCTTCAATGGTGCTCTGAGCAACAACATCTTCCCACAGGCATTCAAAGAAGCCACCGTCATCGGTATCCCGAAGCTCGGCAAGCCAAAGTCAGAGCCTAGTAGTTACCGCCCCATCAGTCTGCTCAATGTCCTCGGCAAAATCTATGAGAGGCTTATTTATAAGCGCCTCAGAGACTACGCCGAGACAAAGGGCCTCATCCCCAACGAACAGTTTGGTTTTAGAACCCAACACTCGTGCGTACAACAGGTCCACCGTATAGTCGAACACATCAACTTCGGTTTCCAACGAGGTTTGATGACCGGTGCTGTTTTCTTCGACATAGCGAAAGCGTTCGACAAAGTCTGGCACAACGGCTTATTATATAAGCTGTACCAACTCGGTGTGCCAGATCGTCTCGTGCTCATCTTACGGGACTTTTTGTCGAATCGCACCTTCCGTTATCGCATCGAAGGAGCGCTATCCTCCCCCCACCCTATTCGCGCAGGAGTCCCTCAGGGCTCTGTGATCTCTCCCCTAGCATTCACGCTATTCACCAGCGATATGCCCAAGTGCAGCAAGGCACAGCTGGCTCTGTTCGCAGACGACAGGGCCATTTACTACACCGGCCGCGATCCAGACTCGATATCTCGCATTCTCCAAACTCAAGTCAACAAGCTTGGCGCCTGGTTTAGGAAATGGAGAATTGAAGTAAATCCCGACAAAAGTCAAGCGGTTCTATTCTCGAAGCCGCGTCATACCCCCTGCTCCCCTCGACCGATCACCATGTTCGGCAAGCCGATCCCTTGGGAGAAGCGAGCCAAATACCTTGGTGTAGTTCTCGACGAACACCTTTCGTTTTCAGAGCACATTAAGGCGGCTCGTTCGCGCGCCGCCTTCGCTCTAGGTAGACTCCACTTCGTCCTCAATGCACGTAGCAAATTGTCACTTAAGTGCAAATTGCGTATCTACACAGCGTGCATCCGCCCGATCATGACCTATGCCAGTGCAGTCTTCGCACACGCCAAGCCCGTTCGCTTCCATAGAATGCAGACCCTCCAGAACAAGTTCCTCCGTAGGATAACAGGCTCCCCCTGGTACGTTCGCAACGAGATCCTTCACGTTGACCTCAAGATTCCCACTATCCGTCAGTTCATGAAACGCATTTCAAAGCGTTTCTTCGAGACCGCCGCGAATCACCGCAACCCTCTGGTTGTGAAAGCCGCTAGTTATATTCCCTCCTCCATTAGTCATGTCCGCCGTCCCAAGCATGTCCTCACCGATCCCGATGACCACATAACTCTCATTCAGGAGAGCAGTAGGGCCACCAGTACAGTGCACAAACACAGACCGACATTCCGACCTCGCCGCCGAGGTTCCTCGCGAAGATCCCGACGTAATTGTCCCCCCCGACCCTTGCTCGACGAAGTGCCAGCCCGCGCCGTAGCTGAGCCTGTAGCTTTAAATTCCCCGATTAATAATAATCAACTAAACTTGATCCAGCCTGTCCCATCTTGCTGTCCTCCCGTCAGCGACGCCCTAAGCCGAGGTCCGTACCCCACAGGGGGTGCCCTTAGCGAGCGTTCGCTTAAAAAAAAAAAAAAAAAAAAAAAAAAAAAAAAGCAATACAAAATCCAACAATCGATTATCATAATTTATTTAGAATAAGATTACTATAAATATTAAGATAAACAAAAATTCAAATAAAGTAAAAAAGCGTGGGGTGCTTCATTATATTTTTATAATAATTCTGATATTGCAAACAGTAACTATCTGCCCCCCTTTTGCAGCAAGGTCCTTTTGTAGATTTATTGTTAATTTTGCAAGCTGTGATCAATAAACATCTTATTAATTAAATATACATGTTTTTAGATAAAAATAACAAATGCAGTTTGAAGTAGACGTTGTCCAATATAATTGCTAGTCTTGAGTTAGAGGTATTCCCAAATCAAATCGAAATTATGGTTACCCTGCTCGAACGTTGTATCAATACAAGTATTCAATTATAGATAATTGGTAGGATTTCACGTCATGCAGAAAAATTTGAGAATAATAAAAAAAATGCTTTGTTGTTCTAGTGGTCGCAAAAGCTACTGCTGAGCACGAGGTCCTGAGTTCGATAACCAGATCGGGCAAAGTGTTAGTAATCTAGAATTTCTCAGTAACAGCCTGGGGTCTGGATTTGTGCCCGGTTGATAGTAAAAGGCTCGCCCCTATTACGTGGGACTTATGCATAACTGGCAAAATGTAGGTGTACTATAGGTACACCTCTGCCTAACCCTTCTGGGATTACAGGCGTGATGTTATGTTATGTTTTAAAAAAAAACAAGAGCCAGCGAAGAATATTTTTGCATCCCGACTAGAGATGGGACTATACCCGGTAAAAACCCAGACTTTGGGTAAATACCCATTTATACCCATTTTTACCTTCCCATTTTTAATTTATACCGGGTAAAAATTAAAATCAGTTTCATTTAAACTAATTGTTGTATTTTTTATAAATACTTCGAAATACAGAATTTCTAGAGCTCCGCAATTTTGTTGTGCACGCGCCGCGCAGTCGCGCTTCGTTTATGCTTTCGTGTGTCTAACGTCCAAGTTATACTTTTGCTATTTATATTCAGTTCTTTTTTCGTGATAATAGTATCCTGACGTGAATGAGTGTGAAGTTTTGTTCACCTAATACTATAAAAGCAGGTAAGCCAACTTTAAAAAAATATAAAAGAAAAGAAAACCGGAGAGACTTTGAAATTATCAGTAAAAACACGATGGGGTAGCCACGTAGCTTCCTTAAAAAGTTTAAACAAAACATCACAATGCTGATGTAGTCACAGATTTGGCTTATTACAAAGCCAGGGACGGATTTTCATTTTGGGCACGCCACAATAGCGGCGGTAAGTCCCCTCTTTGAGGAGTGGTTGGAGAGGCGCCACGGCGTCCTCACCTTCCGCCTGACACAGGTCCTCACCGGACACGGTTGTTTCGGGAGGTTCCTGTTTCGCATTAGGCGGGAGGAAACGCCCGGGTGTCACCATTGTGTGGATCGCCCGGAGGACACGGTGGAGCATACGGTGGAGGTATGCCCAGCTTGGGCGGAGCACCGCAGTGTCCTCGCGGAGGCGATTGGCGGCGGCGATCTCTCGCGTCCGGCCCTGGTCCAGGCCCTGGTACGGAGCGAGAGGTAATGGAAAGCCGTCACCTCCTTCTGCGAAGCAGTAATGCTCGCGAAGGAGGAGGCGGAGCGGGTGAGGGAGAGAGCATTGCGCCCTCACGCCCCCACTAGCCGCCGCAGGAGACGCCCTGGGCGTCGGGAGTCGCCTGCAGATTCCCGGCCACCGTAGGCGCGGGCTTGCGGATGGCGAGCAATGGGTAGCTTACCGTCCGGTAAGGACCAGGCCCGGGTCGACGGCGCGTTGTGTTCCACGCGCGCCTCAAAGAGATGTCAGCACAAAGTGACGGGGTCCGATAGGGCCAACGCCTCAGGGTCGCGGGTTATTCCACAGAGAAAACCGTGGCCCTGGCACAGGCGACTGAAGGAACACGGGTGGGTTTTAGTCAGTAAAAGTCTGACACGCCCTCCCGCTCCACCCAGAGCGGGAGAAGTCATTTGATGATTTCCCACCCAAAAAAAAAAAACAAAGGCCTGGTGGCCACGGCTAAATACATCAGTGTGCCAATCAATTGTTGGTATGGTAACTTTTCATCACAATTTTCAGTCTTCCATGTAATTTTTTTTAACACTTTTTCAATATGTTCTTGATATAATTTTATTCCGTCCCTCCTTGCCTTTTAATTTGTATTCCTCGAAGTTGTTCAAGCTCTCCTAGATCCTTCATTTAAAAAAAAAAAGGGACGGATTTTCATTTGGGAAAAAGTTCAAGATATAAGTCCCGTAACATGGTGGAAGGGACTTTGCTCGTCTAAAAACCTGAGCAAAATAGCAGTACGTATTATAACTGCCCCGTGCACATCTGCAGCAACAGAGCGATCGTTCAGCAAGCATGGCCACTTATATTCAAAGAAACGAAACCGTTTGACGGCCGAAAGGGCAGCTAAACTTGCTTTTGCATCTTATAACTGGGATCTACTCCACAAGTACAATGAAATTGTAGGATCTGAAGATAGTGAATCTCCTGAATATAGGATGACTCCAGATCATATTCAGAACATTGAACAGTCTGGAGAAAACCAATCTAGTGAAGATGAAAGTCAGGACGATGATCGAAACAACCTCACTGCAGAAGAAAATATCTTAGCAAGAAGATCACCAGGAAATGATATAATATTTTTGGACTGTGGTGGTAATAGTATCAGTAATGAGGATTGAAATTGATATGACCTGACTGAAATTAATATTAAGAGTACTAAAATACGAGTGTGAATTTTTACTAATTATAATTTTTGTTTAGTGTAAATATTGAGAACTAAAAGTAATCTGACATCGTGCCATGAGGCCCTACTAAATAAAAATAAGACCTACTAAATTAAAGTAATAATTTAGTGGAGTTAATTTAATGATGATGACTAACACTAATCTTTCAATATTACATATGTAGGTAATTGTGATATGTTAGGTAACAAAAAGGGTTTAGACAATGTGATTTTGATCGGTTGATATTACTAAAATTAAAGGTATTATGAAGACTGAATATTTGCTCTATACGAGTATCAAACTATTTGAGTGTGCAATTTTAATATTTTGTTTTTACTGTCTAGGTTGCATTGTATTCTGAAACGAAAAATCGAAGTGATTGTTACTCATTTATTTGTTTTGAAATGTTTTCACGATTTATATAGTGTGCTACATTTAGTTAACTATATTTGATTTAATTAAAACAGTTTATTTTATGTTGATTAAAGATTTTATTTGTTTTACATGTGGGTAAAAGTGTTTTTTGCCGTGAGTGCTTGGATTGAAACCTGAGCTAGCGAAGGGTTCTAGAATTAAAGCACGAGCGAAGCGAGTGGTTTAAAAGAAGAACCCTGAGCGTCGCGAAGGTTTCACATCTATACACACTTATATAAACTTTTACCCATAAGTGAAACACAACAATTTTCACCACGGGGGATTCGGTTGTCAGCCATCGTGGCGTGTCTCGGCTGTGTTCCGACAAAAAATAAAAAGCGTGCGCCAACCCTGCGCCCAGTTTCGGACAACGAAGTGATAAGTGTTTAAGAAACTGCTGGTGTGCCCTGTGTCGCGAAATACAATTCTTTGGAACTGTACACCTACATACATGCGAGGAACTGCTTGCCGATCCTGAGCTTCGAATTTGGTGAGATCAATCCATTCTATGGTTAAGGAAATTTAATTCTCAACAAGAAAGTACAAAGATCTCACGTAGCTCAGCTATTGTTTTAATTTATAGCAAATCATGTAAGGCTCCAACGAGCAACGAGAACAAGCTCGAAGGCAATGAACAACTTGCGTAAAGAGCCTAAAAGTGAGGAAAACCTGGATCTGTTGTGATCAAGTTTCATTGCCCAGCTCGCCTGTTTTTGATAAGGCCAAAAGGCTAAATAAGCCAATCGGACTGAGTTTTGACTTTCAGCTTTAATCTAATTATGGTTGGGCCTAGCGGGTCAGCAGGGTCGTGAACTTGAGGTTTGGCGGTTGTTATCTCAAGAGTCATTCTGGAAAAGGGTTTTTGTAGGATGTTATCAACTCAAAACAAAACGAACGCTGTCGATTTAGATTTCGTACAAGAACTTATTACCTTGACCTAGACACTAACCTATTACCTATATGTTAACAATTGTAGCATTTATTCCCAGAAAATACGGCTAACAAATGTATCAAAGTAGAGTAAACCTTCAACGAGGCGTTCTGGGGTGGAGAAGACATCCTAATTGCCGCGTCAGAATTGTACCTTGTAAACGTGTGCTCTAACTTGTAAAGAGCGGATGATTCGTCATATCATTAAACTGAACGCATTGTTTCTAAAAACTTGTATTTTGTTGCAACAAGCTTACAGAAATGTGCTTCAGGTAGTCCGGCCCTAGGTTAAAAAAAAAAAGGTTTAACAGCCGCACAAATAGTCGGTCCAAGTGTCAAGTGTTAAGTTCAGAAGCGCTGCAAAAACAGTGAGGGTGACGGTGACGCGCCTTGTTGGAATGCGGAATGTTGTAGTGAAATTATTTGAACACAATAAGCCCTTTTGGATCTTTATTGGGTCTTGGTTTTAAATAAATATAGTAATGTAAATGTAAATTGTGACGCGATGTCACTAATACCATTTATAATAAACTCAAAGATGGGCTAGAAATAAGCCAGACTAATGTATCAAATGGTGATCGTACCTTGTATGATACACAAACAAACAAACGATTTTATTTTTCATAAACAGTTTCCTCTATCACATTACTTTCCTTAAAAACACAGAACGTATTTCAAGGTCATTGAAATTAAAATGTTTCTGCATTAGGTAGGTCGGTACCTACTGAGGCTACTGATAATTGTACATTTTCTGGCACGGCTGCTAAGTAATCTATGGGAGAGTAGGCCCGGAACCCTCGACCTCGACTCAGACGTCTTTTCAACATATGGCGCGAGTTTCGAGCCTGTGCATCTGTGTCGAAATTAAAATAATTTGGAACCGTGCAAAGGTGGTATACGTGCGTTCCTGATTCCCGGCCTGCGGTTGAGAAGACTACCCCGAGCTAGCTAACCTGCACCCTAATTGCGTAATACACAATCATTGCTTCTTAAGTTCGATAAAAATTCTGCTCAACAATATATAGAACGCAATGAATGTTCTCGAACCGTCAAAATCATACAGATGTGAGATCGTTCCTTATATTTGAGGCATTTGCCTCGAAGCTGTATAAGTTAACTCTTTTGGTGCGCGCTGCCCCTGAACAGTTGTCTAACCGAAATCACGCTATTTCTCCGCTTTCACCATAACTCGTGATTATTTTAGAAATTATGTATTAAAGCTCTACAAACCCTACGTCATTAAATATGAAATTAAAATTAAAGCATTGTTCTAAAAGAAACTGTGTTTTGTAGCAACGAGCTTATAAAAATGTGCTTCAGGTACACGACTCGGGGGTGACAAAAACAAAAAATGGTTTGTCACAAATGGTCGGTCCCAGTGCTAAGTGTTTAGTTAGAAAGTGCTGCAAAAACATTTAGTGTTCGAAGGAGTTTTTTTGTTCCGTCTTGGTAGAATGTGGATGCTGCGCCGTACACTCAGCCTACGCGTGCAGGCCGCGCGCAATGTGTTGTGTCGGGTTCGATTCCCAACATGCTGCCCGGATTGCAGTGTAGACTTCTTGAGCTTTTATTTGAGTGAGGCAGGTAGCCATTTCTCATAACTTGCAAGCAATGATAAAGTAATAGTAGGAGAATAATGATAAGAAGTTAAAAAGAGTAAAGTGAATTCCGGAAATTATCGAAGAGCGGATAAGTAATCTTTACTAAGTAGCACAGCAGTAAGTTGACATATGACAGGCTTGCGTTGAATTGCAGATAAATTTTCCAAAATGATTTACTTAATAAAAATGCAATCTCTGCTTCTACTGTCTGCTACCACCACTGGCTCAGCGTAAACAATGCCACAATACAAAAATGAATACCTTATAACACAAGTAATAATACGTAAATTACCACCAACACATAGGTTATTGTTAAAAAATGGGGACAAGTATATAAGGCATAATTTTAAAACTATGAAATCTTACGCATATTAGTAAGTTGCTAAAATGCTGAGGTTAGATTTCATACAGGTGCGTTTTTTAACGATTTTTCAACTTTTGCGTTAGCCATAGCGATGATGAGTTATGATTATGAATGACTAGGTGCGAATTAAGGAACAGCTGATGCGAAGACAGCCGAGTTATCAGCTTTTTTTATCGCAAGGAATTGCGTAAACAGGTGGATTATCTAACCGTTATACGATAGCTTTATAAGAATAGAAGTGATTTTAGAAAAATATAAGACTATTGATAAGAAGGATTGCCACTAAAATACTTGAAGATAAATGAAAACATTCACTTAAATGTTGTTAATTAAACATATGAAATAAGACTAATAAACAAATAAATAAGGATTAACTTGGAACAAACTCACAAAATGTCTAAACCATCCACTGGATAAACAATGATCTGCAGTTTTCGTACTTCTTTGCCCGTGACGACGACTCGACCATTCGACGGGTCCGAAGTCCGACGCCGACCGACGTCTGGATGACTTCGTATTCTGGACGTGTACAGTGCTACGCAAAGTCTCTTCAACAAGGTATTGATGATTCCTGCTGATACTGTCCCCGCTGAAGACCGCAACCGAAGAGCCTCGAGTTCGAAGTTTATTGTTTTTTTGAGACCGTAGACCGACCTTTTGAAATTTAGACGACGAGACCCTTGAAGGACCAATGCTAGCGCGGGGAGCATCAGTGGACTCCTGTATTTTAGGCAAGGGTTTAATGCCGTACTTATAACAATAATAAAACTGTTCCTGACAAACAGCTTAAAATGAAACTAAAGTAAGAGGAGTATCGTCCGCCGCGGTGAAGCCAGAGGAAGTGAGTAGGCATCATGTGTGCCCGACATGAAATTTTAAACGGAAAAACCGTAACCAAACGCATCAAGAATCATAGGATGTGTTATCTCGCACATGTCCACAGACGACGAAAACCATACATGCAGCAATGCAGTACAAGGCAAAATCCAAAAAAGTCGGCCGACCTATTTACACTTGGAATGACAACCTCAAACAGGACAGGACTTACTTCGAAAAGGAAATCAACTTGGACACGGCTGAAGAACGAGATAAGATCTAAAAGGCTGCTAGCGAGATATACAGCAAACCGGAAACGGATAGTAGCGAGACCTCAGATGAAGATATTGGAACAACACAGCATAGCAGCGACCGGCTGTGACGTCCTTAAAAGATGCCCTCCCATAGACATATATTACCCCCCCCTCCACTAGTCCAATGCTAATTTTAGGGTGCATTACTCGATTGGCTCTCACACTCCTATCCTTTCCTAAGGGCACGTCTTCCCTACCATTACAGTGCCCCCCGGTCTATTCCTTGATATGCAATGGTCTTTGTAGCACCATGAAGCATGAGGCTTCAGGGGCTAGTGCAAATCTTGGGGTTCATCCGATTAATCGAGTCTGGTCAAACCACGTTGGGGTCGGTGCATTTCATTCATTCATTCATTCAAGTGAAACACAACAATTTTCACCACATTATGAGGAACTTGCAAAAAAGAAAGAAAACCAGTAAAAGAAAACCGTCTTTTCAACTAATTCTGACGGAGTCAAATTTTCATCGCATTTTGAGAAATTTGTAAAAACTTGTCGTTGTAAAAGTTTTTGAATGTTAGCGTGGGTGGGACACAGGCAGGCCACAATGGGATTCTTTCAAAGGCTTCTTTCAAGTGCCTGTTGTTTTTTAATTCGCTCATGCAGGCAAAGGAAGTGAGCCATACAGCCTTGTCTTTTTTGTCATTTCTTAGTGAGAAGGTACGTTCAAAACAAATGCTTCATACACTTTATTTATTTATTTCGATGCACTAAGTATAGTTAACCATTACTTTTATTACCTTTTACTGTATATTACGATTAGAACTATTCAAATTAACATTAAAAATTACATAATTTTATAGTGTTAGAAATAAAACTAAATTAAAAAGCGGATATTTTCGGTTCTGAATAACCAGGTATTTTCGGTTGACAGGTTTTGAACGTTTCTAACTTTTGTCTTAAAAACTTTTTTGTTCCTAACTCTTTGGTTTTATTTAAAACTTCGAGTAAATGTTGAATCGGAAGCCTTCGAATTTTAAAACACTTTTACACTCTAGATAACAAAAAAGGCTTTTACCTACGGAAATCGATGGGTAAAAATTGCAAATAATAGGTAGTGTGGTGAAAAATATATTATTAAAGTAGTAGTTATTTAAAATCAATATTTTATCTTCAGTTGTCAAGGTCAAAATTAACATGGTATTGATGACGAAGCCAATTACATTATATAAAAAAAGTATTCATTTCACGGCGAAGCCATTTAAATGATATAATGGCAGTACTCATTTTTTACCGGGTATTTGTAATTAATACCCGGTAAAAAAGGGTATTTTTTCTTTTTTACCTTTTTTATCCTTTCTTACCAATTTTTATCTTCCCATTATTTACCCACCCGCCCATCTCTAATCCCGACTTGAAGGTATCTACAGGTTAGGTTTTTTCGAGTACTTTCGACCTTTCATATTCAAATATGAGTTTCGTGAACGACTCAAAGCCGAAAATTTTGAGGTAGCGAACTTAAGACCGGGCTAGAAAATATTAGCACCCTACCTTTATACTTTATTAACATCATGACTGTACCCTGTCAATACATCTATGAAAACATCATGTACGTAAGAAAAAAATTACATCTTTACAGTAAAAGAGGTGAAAGACATAATTATAGTACTAGAAATCGGGACCTATTAGTTCAACCAGGTTTCAGACTGGCTAAAGTAGACTCATCTTTCATGGGGTACTGTCTAAAATGTTATGATAAAATACCTCCCCACATACTTCAACTGAATGTGACAAAATTCAAATCCTTTGTCAAACGCACACTATGCAGGCAGGCGCAATATAGGTTAGGGGATTACATAACTGATAAAAATGCCTGGCTTAATGCTGGTCCTGCTCCACACCACAACTAATTAATTGACATTTGAAACACTGTTGAAGCTGCTGAAGATTGTAAGAATATATTTGCATTATTTATATAAACTCAATCTCCTTTTTATTATATAGATGCAGATGTGAGTACTTTGTACTATAGGGCTACCATTTACCGGGTAATGTCATAGATTGATTTGAATGTGCCTTGGCGGCTGATAGTATGTCATGCTCACTCAAATGTCTCGCTGACGGTGGCGCGTGTGTCGGATCATTTAGCTCCCTTAAAAATGGTTGAGCTGAATGGTGCTGATCCATGCGTCATGTTTGTGAACGGGCGCCGTCAGTTGGGACTGGTCATCTCTTAGCTGCCACGGCTTATTTTAATAATTAATTTGCTGGATTGTTTAATTATGTTTTGCTGCACTCTGGACGCTTTTAACGTCACAACAACGACGTACGGGTTTTGTACATCGTTCTCACTTAAAGTGCCAACATTAATCGATGTAACTACGTAATATATTTGTAACAACAATACTATTTAAAAGAGTGTCCATGGAGTTTCTTGCCCGTTCTTCTCCATAGTGACCTACTGCGCTTTGGAATGGGCAACTAGCTTCATATTTCTGACTGACCGATTCCTTGACAATTCAAAAGTGCCTGCAAATGGTTTAATTAAAATAAATGATTTGAGTTTGCATAGAAACGTGTTTTGTCGACGGAAGTATAGACAAAACGACAGATAAAAGAAATGTGTCAATATTTCCATTTTATCCTTCATTTTGTCTATTCTTCCTTCGATAAAAATTAGTCATGCTACGCGTGCTGGTATTATTTTTGGCGCGCAGGTGAAATAAAGGCACTGGCGACATACACAAAATGTGTTTTGAATACCTCCGCAAAAAAAAATTGACAGGGGCTGCCCTAGCATCAGTGGCACTGACAGCTCACGGCATGCTCAGTTCACCCTGAAGGGCCTGAATTCAACAAAATTTTCACGGTGAGGTGGTTACAGAATAGCACTTCTGGAATTCGATTATTAGATCGTCATCGGAAATACGAGGGCGGCACTGAAAATTTCGGGAATCAAGGAAGTGACACAACATTACTATTTAAAAATGTATTTATTGCTTTTCGAAGTATTCTTCGCGAAATTTGACACATTTTTCCATACGATGGAACCAATCATTGAAGCAACCATTCCATTCGGAAGTTGGGGTCTCCAAAATGGCCGTTTTGTAGGCGTGCACAGCTTCTTCAGGTGATGAAAATCTCTGTCCACGCAATTTATTCTTTATTTTAGGGAAAGTATAGAAACCATTAGGGCTTAGGTCGGGGCTGTACGGCGGATGGTCTAATAATTCTATGTTTTCTTGCTCTAAAAACTCTTTTGTTCTGTGTGCGGTGTGAGAACTCGCATTGTCGTGATGGAGGATGATGCGGCGGTTGCAGTTCTCTTTACGGAGTTCAGAAGCGACCTGTGGCAAACAAATGCTAGCATACCATTCTGCATTAACCGTTCTTTGTCCCTCAAGAGGAATAGTCGTAACATGGCCGGTTTTGGAGACAAACGTGGCCACCATTTTTTTTGCAAGACTCCGTGAACGAACAATTTTTGTTGGCTTTAACTCATTTTCGAACACCCAAACTCGTGACTGGTTTTTTGTTTCGGGTTCGTACGCGTATATCTAGGATTCGTCACCTGATACGATGTTGTATACAGCATTTGAGGATCCTGCGTGGAATGTTTCGAGAGTTCTGATGCACCAAGTAACGCGAGCCGCTTTTTGCTCTTCACAGAGCGAATGCGGTATCCATCGGAAAACAACTTTTTTACACCTAATTGTTCATGCAAGATTATTTGTACTTGACTCATGCCAATGTCTAAAGTTGCCTGAATTTCGCGGTATGTCACATGTCGATCTTCCTCAATCAGCTTCCTCAATCAGCTTACGCACATCATCAACGTTTTCATGGGTGACTGCAGATTTTGGACGACCTTGACGGGGATCATCACTGAGCTTGACACGTCCACGTTGAAATTCAGCAAACCAGCGATAAATTGTGGTTTTGGATGGGGCTTCATCATCAAATGCAGAAATCATCCGGTCAACACACTGCTTTTGTGTTAAACCACTTCGAAAGTCATAATGAATCATCGCTCTTGAATTTTCTCGAGTCAATTCCATTTTCTCAACGACTAAACAAGTTTGACAAAACCTTGTGACAAGCCCGAGAATCTTTTTTTAAATAAATGATATTCGATTTTTTAAACCAAGGAGTTTTCAATTAAAAAGATTTTAATATGACAGGAACAGTGAAAATATTCCATTCCCGATACTTTTAGTGCAGCCCTCGTACGCATACTATACTATACTGGAGAATACTAATTTTGGCGGGAAAGTAGTATTACGTATGTTCAAAGTATTTTGTTATTGCAATGTACATATGTTCATGTAAATATATAAATGTGATAAATCGCTTATAGTTATAGATAAGTGTGTTGGAGTTTGCTTCACAGAGCATGATCTCCTTACTAGCCGTTGCTATGGAGTTTTTTCCTAATAGACTTGTCATTCATAGTTCTGTACCTATAATAACCATGTATCAAATTATCACATTGTTTTATTTAATGATGTGCTGTAAATGAATAAAACTATCAATTGGTGGCAAAGCGTGGATTGTTCGAGGAACGATGTCGTCATCGTATCGTATAGAACCACTAAGTAAAACTAATTATGATACCTGGGTGCGAACAGGCTGAGGCCATCTTAATAAAAAACGAGCTATGGGAATACGTGAGCGGATCTACAAAAATTTCCGTGAACGCGACTGCCGAAGAGACAGAGAAGTTCCTAAAGAGGGACATCATGGTTCGTTCTGAAATCATGCTATCGTTGTCTCCACCTCAGCTCAAGCAGGTAACTGGCTGTAAAACATCTAAAGAGGTTTGGGAAGCAAGCAAGCATACTCATAAATAAGCATGCTCAAAGCAAACGTACCGGAAAGACGTGCTGCTATCTGGCACCAGGCTCTTGGACAAAATGTGTATATAGTGACGGCTATCCATACAGAACTCAATAAAATATATTTTTAATTTTAGTTTTAATTATTATCATTGTAAAAATTGAATATCATTTTTGGAAGCTTAATGGGGCGTGTACAATAAAAGAGGCGCGATAAACTCTGCTTGCGCGATGCAGGATTGATGCGTTTGTTCTCATGTGGCGGTGTAGATGCCGCCACATCACTCCCCTCCGAAAACCGGAGGTCGATAGTGGACAAAGTCTTGTAACTTGCGATGCTTGCCAATGCCAGTTGGGTTACAGTGGGTTGGAACCGGGTAGCGCATAGTTCGCGGTGAGTCGGAACTGTCTGCGATGATGCCCCAGTGAGTCGGGGTGGCTGACTGCTGATGTCGACCAGGAGAGGGATTAAGCGCTCTGCTTGTGGACCGGCCGAATGTCAGTGTGGTGTGCCAAGGTTGCTGATGAGGCTGAAGGTGATGACCAGGTATGCGCTTGCGCTGCATGCTGATGGTCAGGACAACCGTTCAAGCCGTTTGTTGCTGGCTGGCTGTGTGACTTGCGGGAGTGATGATGATGACGTCACGCTGAAGTAGTTGCACGAAGGCTGCGCTGACGTTCATCACGTCGGGGTCACCACTTTTGGAAGCTTAATGGGGCGTGTACAATGAAAGAGGCGCGATAAACTCTGCTTGCGCGATGCAGGATTGATGCGTTTGTTCGCATGTGGCGGTGTAGATGCCGCCACACATTCATGTCCTTTAATAAAGCCTCATAAGCATTATTTCTTGCAATATTATTTTTATATATAGGAGACACACAAAGTAAAGTTTTTTTTCTCCCCAACGCGACATATTGAGGGTTCAATTTTCGTTTTTATTAAAATAATAGCATGCTAATAAGCAAACCTGTTCAGACGCGCTCGGAGCACGCCCTCTTCTACCCGCGCCTCAGGTAGCATGCTCAAAAATCAAACGTCGGTTGATTTTTGAGCACGCTCTAAATAAGTATGCTCATTAAATTACACACGTGCTACTAACGAGCACTTACTCAATAAAAGCATGCTTTCGTGCTAGTAATGAGCACGTTTTTCTGTACCTTATAGCAACTTTGCTGAAACAGCTCGTTCTGTAGAAAATGACTGAAAAAGATGGATGTTCAGGATCACTAGCAATTTTATGGACGTATTTGATAAACTAGCAACAATGGGTGTGGAAATCCATTCAGAACTATTAAGCATTATGATGTTGTATAGCCTGCCTCAGGGTTTGGAAAATTTTAGGATTTATTTATTTATTTATTTATTAGGGACAAAAAACAGTTACATGCTACAAAATACAGAGAACTACTTAAACTAAGTTTTAACAAACACGTAACCCACACCATTGTCCACGATTTAGCAAAAGGTTAAAAGCCGTGCTGAAGACAAGTGATATAAAAAAATATAAAAAAAAATAAACAAGAATACAGTAGTCGCTGTCACAATATTGCTGAGTTAAATTAAACTACTCGCTAGACAAAATATCCAAAGCCATTTTCTTAAATAATTGTTTAGATAGACAAAATATATCTAATTCTATAAAATGTGTGTTGTAAGAATCAACAAGGCGACGAAGCGGCGCACGTTCTCCAGCGTTAGTCTTGCATATTCCTGTATGGAACAGTTGAGGCACGCGCACCCCCCTTCGAATAACACTTCTGGGTACCTTGTAACACAATTTGTTTGTAAGGTCTATACAGTCAAATTTGTTATTGCATATGCCGTGCAGTGTCATGACATCAAGTAACAGCCGCCTAGATCCCAAATCCATAACGCCATACCGTTTCAATAGCTGCACGTAAGGAACCTTTGATCGGAAACACTTATAGTTCATAGACCGTAAGAACTTCTTTTGTACCCTTTCAATTCTAGTGCAGTATTTGTCGTAGAAAGGGTTCCAGATAGGGATGGCGTATTCTAACTGGGATCGTACCAAAGTCTTATAAAGCAGCAAGAACGTAGAGGGCCGCACAAAGTCACGTGAAGATCTCATGACAAAACCATACATCTGATACGCCTTGTTTACTATATTGTCAACGTGTTTGTCGAAGTGTAAACTGGCATCCAGTGTGACACCTAAGTCACGAACAAAACTTACTTCATTTAAGAGTTCGTTATTAATTGAATAATTAAAATTTATTTTATTTCTCTTTTTGGTAAATGAGATGGCATGACATTTGGGTAGACTGAGAAAAAGTTTACTATTGTTACAGTACGTATATAATCTTTCTAGGTCCATTTGAAGAAGTAGACAGTCTTGTATATTCTTGCAAGATTTGTAAATTTTTATATCATACGCATACATTAAAAAATTAGAATTAATAAAACATAGGATTGCCATCGAAACTAGAGATAGTGTGCCATGCCCAGATAGTTTATAGATTAAAATGTTTGAAGAAAGTGTAGTCAGAAAGAACAGCAACAATAGAGATAATGCTGAAAATGTGTTGTATAGCAAAAATAAAAGACAAGGAAATAACAATAACAGCGGAACTTTCAAGTTCAGATGCAACAAATGCATAGAAAGGGACATACGGCTTCTGAATGCTAAGCGAGAGCTGGATATAGTGAAAATAGGTTTAAAGAATTTTTATTACTCATAAGAACAATATACAGTTCTCATACAGTTCGTTATACAGTATGAGATTTAACTTTTAATACATATATTATCGTCGACTAATGACAAAGCATGCAGATGTAGATTAAGTAAAACTATAATAACAACGTACGAGAGCAACAGCTAACAAAGCAAAAGTGTACATATAAAACAAGTTGATGCAGCTGGCCAATTTGACGCCAAGTAGTATTCATTATTACTGATTTTTCAGTTTGTGGGGAACCTTAGCAAACGATTATTATGAAGCGAACTACTTTGTGAATGTGTTGATGTGTGCTAGTATAGTGCGTGTTCGTGTTTGTTTGCTTGTGTGCAACAAGTATAGTCTCGGAGACCGCGATTTTTTGTAATTGTGATATTTTGATTATCACTTGCGTGTTCTGGTAATGTGTTCTTGTTTTGTATTATTTAGTGTAGTTTATAAGTAAGTATTTTGTATTGTGTTTTCAGGGTATTTATGAAATTGCTTTTTGCATAATATAATCCTTTAGTTTTATTTTGTAAAGATAACTTTTGAATATTAAGACAAATTTTAATAAGAATACTTTTACACTCTTTGATTTCATTTGGCAGTTTATTAAATAATTGGACCACTTCAAATAAAAAGTTCTTTTTTTCCATATTTTACTGTTCTAGGAAATCGTAGAACCACTTCGTTTCTACTTCTTAGGATATGTGTATGACTTTTTTGTAAGTTTAATGTTTGTTTGTGTAGCGTTGTCTAAAAACTTTTTTTTCTAATATGCAAGTATTGTAGTTGTATAGTTGACGGAGATTGAAAAGTTCAGTTTTTTCATATAGTTGTTTAGTAGGTGTTAGGAAGTCATAACAATATAATAGTTTTTTTTTTTTTTTGGGTCTTCTGTATGTAACTGATGTTAGTCTTTGATGCTGATCCCCAAATCTCAATCAGGTATTCTAGATTAGGTTTTACTAATGAGTTGTAGATAGTGCGTTTTGTTCTAGGTGGTAAGCAGTTTCCCATTCTGCGAAGCGCTCCAGAAAGTGACACAAGTTTGGCTCTAACCTGCTCAATATGGGGTTTCTAGGACAGTTTGAGAAAGAAAAGATGACTATCTAATAGTAGACCAAGATACTTTACTGTACTGGACTGCTTGATAGATAGGTTATTAATAATCTAAGGGGCGAGGGGTGGAATCTTTTTGTTTTTAGCTGCAAATATCATGTGAGATGTTTTCGAAGTATTAATGGTAAGTTATGTAGAAACCACTCACTTATTACATTTAAGTAGTTTTGCGCCTCAATAATGATATCATATATGGATTGACCGAAGTAGAAAGGACAAGTATAATCTGCGTAAAGTGTTAGATATCCTGTTAGCCCTATCTGATTGATCTTGTTAACATAAATTAGGAATAAAGGTGATCCTAGAATAGATCCTTTTGGAACTCCACATCTAATTTCTGGAGCTTTACTCTTATAGTTAACATTTTTAACAATTTGATATCTGTTTGATAAATAGGATTCGAATAAGTTGTAAGCTGTTCCAGTGATACCTAAGTTAATTAGTTTTTGTAATAGTTTATCATGAGAAACAGTATCAAACGCCTTTTTGAGATCAACAAAAATGCCAAAACCTATATTTGTTTTATCTAGATTAGTTTTTATATTCGTAACTAGGTCAATGGTTGCTGAGAAGGTCTTTGATTTTGATCTGAAACCATATTGTTGATCTATAGGGAAGCTTTTCTCATTTAAGAATTCTATTAAGCGGTTTTATATAACTTTTTCAAAGATTTTAGATATCATCGGAAGCACAGAAATTGGCCAATAATTGCTCGGGTCTGTTTTCGTACCCGACTTGAAGATAGGAGAAACGTTGGCCACCTTCAGGCTATCAGGGAACGTACCATGGTCAAGACATTTATTAACGCAACTTACTAAGGGTGAAATTATAACATTTTTGAAACATTTTAATGCTTTTTGCTAATTTCATCCACACCTGTGCTAGTATCAGCATCCAAATTATCGAAGTTTAGTAACTTCCTCGATTGTACAAGGTCTAAATTGCGTAAGCGTTTTTGTGTGTTCATTTCCGTCTTTGCACATAAGTGTGTTACCTGAATTTAAACGGTATCCCGATGGTATCCCATTAGCCAGCTCTGTACCAATAGTGGCGAAATAAACATTCAGTATATCACAGATTTTTTCGCCCTCTTTTACACTTTGTGAATTTACTATTTGCTTTGGCGGCAAAATATTTGCTTTAGTCTTATTCATAGCTAAAGAATTAATAGTTTTCCATATCTTATTCGGATTATTGCTACATCTTTGATTTTTTTTGTAGTAGTACTTGTTTTTATCATTGTTTATCTTCTTAATTACTCTATTTTGTTCCGTTAAAAACTTTCTTTTCCATATAATATTTGTTTCTTCATTTTTTAACTGCTGCCACAGGGTATTTCTGTTATCGATCATCTTAATAACTTCTTTGTTATTCCAGTCGTCCTTTGGATAATCATTATTTTTGATTTTTGCTTCTTGTTTTGTAGTATGTGTGACGTAACAAAGGCTTCCAGACATTCGAAATTATCATCTATGCCTATGCATGAGGCTTTGCTAATAGTTAAGCATAAGTTTTCATAGTCTATAGCCCAATATTGTATCTTTTGTTTAATTTTGGGCTTGTATTTAAACATTTCCAGATAAATCTGTTTATAGTCAGACATAGCAGACTCTAGAATAACAAAATGTAAGGACTGTTTTTGTAGGTCTGTTGCAACATGATCTAAGATGGTGTTTGTTGTTTGTGTTTGTCTGGTGGCGTATTTCTTATCTATTTTATTTCATATAACGTAGCCACTTTCTTCGAGTCCTGATATATATTGAGTGACACATGTGCTGGGATTCCGTAGGTCTATGTTAAAATCAACAAACACGATCGATCTCTTTCTAGCTTCCAATTGCAAGGTATATCTTTCGAGAAACTCTTTTATATTCGAATGGCCTGGGTTTGTAGATACCTCCAATATGCAGCGCATATTTGGGACCCATAGGTAGTGGTTGCTATCCTTGTAGGTGTCCTCTGTTCATGAAAGGGAATACCTTAGTGAATGTAGATAGATACGCCTCCTCCCTTACTATCATGTCTATAATTGAAAATATGTTTGTAGTAATGTAGATCGTATAATTTTGCATCCTGCACCCTAATTGCGTAACACATTTTCGTAAACGATTACGACAAATCTGTTTGATTTTGACGGTTCAAGAACATTAATTGCGTTCTATATATTGTTGAGCAGAATTTTTATCGAACTTAAGAAGCAATGGATTAGCAATCTGTTTCAAAACGATTCAGATTCCGATTGATTGTGTATTGCGCAATTAGGGTGCTGGTCTGATGTTATCCAAGTCTCAGTTAGAATTACGACATGTATTGTAGAAGGTATGCACTGTAGTTCTTCAAGTTTTCCTGGAGTGCGGATACTTCTTACATTAGCATAGTAGGTTTTGAGGAATGATGACTTTGAGGGCAAATCTTTATACTTGTGAATTCTTTGGCATGTAATATTTCCTGGGCTAACATTATAGGAACAACTGGTGTTAGCCTCGGTTAGTTTTTTTTGAGTTGATATTGGTTAAAGTAGGTACTCCTTTGATATATTTAATTATTAGTTTTGGTTCCCATTTTTGCTCACGCTCTTTGAGCTCAGTTTGGAGATTTTGTAGATAAGTAAGTAAAATAACTCTAGCTATGGAAGTTTTAGTGTGCATCCAATTTGCCCAACGACTGCGAAGCATTTGAAGAAAAATATATGGTGCCTCGACAGCTGTACATCTCACATGTGCGGCAATGCGGAAAAAATTGACACCATAAATAGTGATTCTGGAACATTGAAACTAGCTTCCGATCAGTATGTCACTCAACAAAAAGGCAAAGGAAAAACACGATTAGAGTGAAGGATGGACACTTCGATTTAAATAATGCTCTATATGTACCTGAATTATCCATGAACCTGATTTCAGTTGGAAAAATCACTGATAATGGATACACCGTAGTATTCCAGAAAGATCAGGCACTAATAAAGAACAGTGACGGCAAGATTGTTCTCAAGGCAAATGGAGATAATGATTTGTACTACAAGAGATTTGACGAAGTAGAAAAGGCCAACGCAGTAGTAGTGTATTATGAAGTGGCACACGAAATTTGGACACTTAAACGAATCTGACCTGAAAGCAGCATCTTCTGGGTAAGCTCACTCCATCGTAGACTTTGTCTCTGTCACTTCTGACCTAGACTAGAGTCAAGAGAAAACCCATCTCAAATAAAAAAAATAAAAAATCCAAGAAAGAACTAATAAAAGGATTAGAAATTAAAGAAAAGGAAAAGTTGGGAGACTGTGAAACATGTCTGAAAGGAAAGATGACGAACTTACTTTTTAATACCTCAGACGGTATAAAGACAAGAGAGCCACTGGAAATAATTCATACCGACGTGTGTGGACCTATGCAAGTTGAAACTCATGCTGGATCAAGATACGAGTACGTTTGTGACTTTTATTGATGATTTCACTAGATATTGCTGCATATATAATTTATGAAAAATAAAAGCGAGGTATTCCAGATATTCACAGAATACAAAAACATGGTCGAAAATGCCATTTCCATTTCATTTAACCATCAAATAAAATATTTACAATCGGACACTAGTATCGAGTACATAAACAATTTTTTAAATAAATATTTAGTTCAACATGGAATACAACGCAGACTAACGTCACCCTATACTACACCTCGAAAGTAATGGACTTGCAGAGCGTAAAAATCGGACATTAGTCGAGAAGGCAAGCAAGATGCCTAATGCTTGAATCAAATGTTCCAGAGGAACTGTGGGCAAATGCTATTCATACAGCAAACTATGTAACGAGTAGATGCCCAACTAAATCTCTAAATGGGCAGACGCCCTACCAAAATTGGATTGGTCGTGAACCATCTGCAAGACAACTACATAAATTCGGACAAAAAGCGTTTGTCCTAAGGAAAGGACCAAAAAGAGGATGGAAATTTGCGCCTCGAGCCACCGAAGCCGTATTTGTTGGATACGCAAAATGTGCCAGAGGGTACCGAATCTTCATTCGTGACTCAAAAGAATTCATAATAACCAGGGACGTAAAATTTGTAAATACATATTATGTTTTACTTAGAGCACACGTAAAGAACAGTACGTGGAATATCGCAAAACGAGAAAAAGAAATGAATCTTGTAGATTTCAAAATGATTTAAAAAAAGAGGTAAAGAAAACGAGACTCGTTGCAAGAGGATTTAGGCAAAGACCTGGAGTTGATTACAATGAGACATATTCTCTCGTTGCAAAGCTAAGTTCAATTAGAAACATCATCGCTGTATCTGTGGAAGAGGAATTGAAACTTAACCAAATGGATATCACGACAGCGTAATGGCGAGTTAGATAAGAAAATAGCAATGGAGATGCCAGATTACTTGGAAGAATATGTGGAAGAAAGTGGTAACAATGATTTAACACTGTTCCATAAAGCTAACAAAATGTTAGAAGGCTTGAGAAACATAAAACGAGAGAAAGAATGCCATCTCGATAAAGCACTCTACGGCTTGAAGCAGTCAGGTCGACTATGCTACCTAAAACTGAGTAGCGAACTAGAAAAAATGGGATTTGTCCCATCAGAAGCTGATCGATGATCTGAGTAGACGATTTGTTAATAGCTAACGCCTGTGACACAAAACGGAAAGAAATAAAATAGAATGCTAAATGAAAAATTCGAAATGAAGGATCTAGGAGAGCTTGAACAACTTCGAGGAATACAAATTAAAAGGCAAGGAGGGACGGAATAAAATTATATCAAGAACGTATTGAAAAAGTGTTAAAAAAAATTACATGGAAGACTTAAAATTGTGATGAAAAGTTACCATACCAACAATTGATTGGCACACTGATGTATTTAGCCGTGGCCACCAGGCCTGATATAATGTTCAGTGTGAGCAATTTGTCACAATTCAACAGTTGTGTGCGAAGCGTGTACTACGTTATTTAGAAGGGACAAAGGACATGGGGCCCGTGCTACAAGAAAACTGAAATGGAGTTGTATGGTCAAGCTGATGCAGATTTCGCATCTTGTGCGATAGATCGAAGATCATACAATGGCTACTGTTTTAAACTCGCTGGTGGTCCCATTAGCTGGGAAAGCAGAAAACAAAAGAGTTTAGCCTAATCAACGGCCGAAGCAGGGTACACGTGTGTGGCTGAAGCTTCTAAGGAAGCAATCCATTTAAGGCATTTAATAAATGACGTAACAGAATGGAGGCAACCCATCGTCAGATATATGATGATAATTAGGCTGCCATACAATTGACGAAAAATCCTGTGATTGGCTCTAAGACAAAGCATATTGATACGAAACTTAATGTCATACGACAGTTAAAGGAAGTTGAAATAGAATACCGTCCAAGCATCTACATGGCGGCAGAGACGCTGACTATGAGTTTATCTGGACCAAGGCTTAATGGGTTGAGATCCTCATTTGGTTTGTTATAGCAACAGCTAATGATGAGGAGGAGTGTTGGAGTTTGCATCACAGAGCATGATCTCCATATTAGTCGTTGCTAAGGAGTTTTTTCATAACAGACTTGTCATTCATAGCTCTGTACCTATAATAACCATATATCAAGTTATCACATTGTTTTATTTAATAATGTGCTGTAAATGAATAAAACTATCATAGTGTTATTCTAATCCTTTTCTTTATTCTGTATTAATCAAGTATTTGTTGCGGGTAACTTGACTTACTTGAAGAATGCAGTAATTGACGATCTATTATTTTTATTTTATTTTATTTATTAGGGACAAAAAACAGTTATACATTACAGGATATCCAAAAAGCAATTACAATTCAATCGAAAAAACGTATAACCCACACTATTGTCCACGAAGTGACATCGGAATGAGAGAACGAACACATGTTAAACAAGGAAGAAAAAAAAAAGAAGAAAAAAGGAAAACAATAAACTAACAAAAAATAAAAGAATAAGCCTATGGTGAATAGTAATATCGTCTTATGGTCGACTTGCAAGAAATAGTGAAGCCATTTTTTTAAATTTGTATTGCGATAGCGCGAAAATATCAAAATCTATGAACTGTGAGTTATAGGTTTCTAAAAGTCGGCTGAGAGGGGCCCGCACACCTGCCTTAGTTCTGCAACGCGAGGTGTAGAATAGACGAGGTGCACGCACCTCCCGCCGAATTACAGTCCTAGGTACTACATAACATAATCTATTAGAGAGCTCAATACAATTAAACTTGTTGTTGCATATACTGTACAGCATCATAACCATGATCAATGAACGTCTGGAATCCAAGCTCAGCAATTATAGCCCTATCACTGAGAGTCATTTTAGTTATATAGTTATTGGTATTTAGCACCATTTCAATATAAAGAACACAAAACACACGATTTCTTTTCACCAAGAAAAAACACACACGACATTACATTTTATTTTGTTTTTTATGTCACATAGCATTTTCAAATATTCAACACTAAAGAGTTCCCTACACTTGATGCTATGCAACCTATAACTCTTTCCCTCATTAATTAAGAAAATTAGGCTTCATTGTCTAGTTTAAAATTGGTACCCCATCCATGGTAGTAAGCGAGCTGTGTACTCTCTGGAGCCACACAAGATCACGAGCGCCTTCACTTGCTGCTACTATTTCAGCTTCGGTAGTTGAAATCACGACTGAAGATTGTCGTTGGCTTAGCCATGATACTATTGCTCCAGCAAAGAGACATGCAATTCCCGTTGCATAGTGTCCTGTTTGCTGGTCTCCTCCATGATCCGAATCACTATAGCCTTGTATTAGGTTGGAATCAAGTTCTGCTTTATACGTTACCGGTATACCTAAAGAACAAGTCCCTTTTATGTAGCGCATAACCTGCTTAACACGTAGCCAATCTTCATGTGTCAGGTTTTCCAGTTTCCTTGACACTAATCCAACTGCATACGCTATATCAGGTCGCGTCCCTGTCATTAAGTACGCTAAAGAACCTACTGCCTCTCTGTATGGAAACTTCTTCTCTTCTTCATTTAGCTTGTTATCTTTCCCTGCTTGAGAAGTCGTTTCTAATTGCGTTGAAACTAGATTACACTCTGACATCTTAAAACGATCCAGTATCTTTTTGGCGTACGACTGTTGTTTAATTGTAATGGAGCCAACTTTCGACTGTGTTATCTCAAGTCCAAGGTAATAAAATAATAAGAAGCTGGCCTGCTAGTGGTCTTAGTATCCCCTAATTCTATAAGGAATTGATTTTTCAAATCTTTATCTGTAGCGGCTACAAGGCCTCATCAGGCATCATCCACGTACAGATTTATCAAGATTTTCTTGTCACCTATTTTCTTAGTGAATAGGCAACAATCAGCTGCATTTTGCTGAAAACCTTTATCTAATAAAGTATCCTCAAAACATGAGTTCCAGCATCTGGGAGCCTGCTGAGTCCGTATAGACTCCTTTTAAGACGACACACATTTGAAGTTCCGTTATTGAATTCATCCGGCTGCTGCATGTAAATTTCTTCCTCTGGCTGGCTAGTGTTTTATTTGTCGATACTGCTGTCTGGGTTTCGCCTGATACGAAATACCCACTTGCAAGGGAGTGCCTTTCTATCTTTAAAGTTCATTATGCCTTGACCCACTGTGCGCTGTCATCCCATCCCTTTCAATAGCTTCTTTATGTCTCTGGAAAATATGATGTGCCTAAGAAACACACGTAGTCTTCGAACTTCTTAGGACGTGAGAGGCAAGTTCGATCGTGTAAGTTGTATCGTGATCTCGCAACAACGGTGGTTCGACTATCTCTAACTCCTCGTCAGCTTTAACGAACTCTTCGTTAGCACTCTCATCCTCTCTGGTTTCGTTGCTATCTCCCAAAACGTCAACATGTACATGATCATCATTTTCTCCATCTCCCTCTAGAGCACTGTTAGTTTTGTCCGTGGGTTTGGGTTCTTGGATGGTAAAAAACGGAGTCCAAAGCCGGACGCCCGGTGTCACCACTGCGTCGATTGCCGGGAGGACATGGCGTGGCACACGCTGGCAGAGTGTGCCGCTTGGGAGGAGCCGCGCCGTGCCCTCATCTCAGAAGTAGGCACAGTGACCTGACGCTACCAACCTTAGTGAGTTCGATGGTCGGCAGCGTCGAGTCCTGGGACGCGGTGGTTTCCTTCTGCGAGACGGTCATCTTGCAGAAGGGGGCTGCGGAGAGGGAGAGAGAGATCTCGACTCTCGACCCGGCCCGCAGCAGACGCACCGGGCGTCGGAGGAGGGCGGACAACGCCCTCTTCCGGCCCCCCAAAATGGGTCCAGGGGCGACGGATTCGGGGACATCCGTCGCCCCCCAACATCAGGACCCGAGAAGATGGCCCGCGCGCGCCACTCACAGACGTTGCGGAGGGAGTACACCTCACTCGAAAAAATAAAAATGAAAAAGTCAGTTGCGAAAATTTTACCACAGGGCGGTACCGACTGCTTAGCAGTCGGAGAATCCGCCACGCATCCGGTTTCGGATGCGTCATGCCCCTCGTATTCTGGGGGGGGGCAACAACTGTCTCGAGGGAGGAGAGAGAGGAAGAACCCGGTCGCAGTCATTCGGGGACCCGCTAAGCGATGGTTTGGCGGGCCCTCGAGTGACTGCCACCGGTCACCAGCGAAAAACGGAGCTTCTTTTGAAGCTCCCGCGCGTGGTGATAGAGCCACTTGCCACCTACGATGGCAACCAGAGCCGAGGAGGCTCCGGTCCCTCCGGGGACACAGTAGGTCGGATCCGGACCTGAGCAGGCGCGGCAAGGCGCTGCTCAAGAGACGGCAGACGGAGGAAGAAATACTGCCGGCACCAAAGGCGCCCAAGGTGACGAGTGGTCGGGGTCGTGCGGCTGCAAAGCCGGGGCGTGACCCATCGGGCCGCTTCACGCGCCCTGCTACGCCGGTCCCATCGCAGGCTTCATCGCCGGCTCCGTCACCGGCTCCTTCGCCAGCTCCGTCGGAGAGCGCGGGGAGCGACGCCGAACTGGGGAGGGAGGACCTCGCGAGCATAGGCTTAGGCCTATGCTCCAACAGGGCGGAGGCAAACGCTGCCAAGAGGGCGCAGCGGAAGGCTGCCGCAGCCGACGTGGTGGCTGAAATGGCCAGCCTGAATAGAGATCGACGCGCTGCCCGGATGGCAGCCGGAGGGAGCGTTACCGGATTGGCGCTCAGTAGCCAGGTGCTGGACAGCGTGGGGGTCGTCATGACGGTTGCCACCAAGTCCGGCAACCTGAGGGGGACCTACGTTCGTGCCCTAAAGGAGGCGGTGGACGGGATCAAGGAGGCGGTCGAGCTCCTCGTGAACCGCACCAGCACGGAGGAGACGGCGAGGCCGCGCGAAAAGTAGAACGACAGCTTCGACGTCGCGCGACGCTCAGGGTCGCTTTCTCAAGCGCCCCGACACGCCGGTTCAGGGCATTAAGGAGGCGTTTGAGGTCCTCCTTAGTCGAACAAGTAGGAGGAGACGGCAAAGCTTTGGGAGGAGAATGGCCGTCTCCGATCCGAGTTGGAGGACCTCAAGCGGCAGTTCGCCGCCCAGAGGGCAATACCCGTAGCCACTGGCTCCTCTTCGGTTGCGGCTCCGTCGTCGGCTCCATCACCGGTCCCGTCGTCGACACCTGCTCTTGCGGATGCGGAGATCGAAAAGATCGCGCGCATCTGCATGATGCAGTGTGGGCAGATGGTGGGTGCCCACATGGAGGCCATCGAGGAGAGGCTCCTCCCAGCTATAAATCTCCGCCCACCGCTCGCTGCTGACAAGCGCAAGGAGGGGCCCTCAAAGCAGGGGCCAATAACCGCGGCGGTTCGGAGGAGTGGGTCCGGAAAGGGGACTAAAAAGCCCGCGAAGGGTACGTCCGTGCCCACTTCCCGGGCGACCGCACCACGTCTAAAAGCGCAGCTGTTTTATTCACCCGGAAGAGAAATATTCCCTTAATAAATCTCTTTTATAAGGAAATACCTATTCCAGTTAAAGACAATTTCAGATATCTAGGTATAATACTTGACCGTAAATTAAGTAGTGTTCCTCATTGTGAATATATTGTTAACAAATGTGAAAATCACCTAAACATGCTTAGGTGCCTCTCTGGTGTATGGTGGGGTGCACATCCCTTTTCTTTGAAACTCGTTTACAACGCAATCATCAGAAGCACTCTGGATTATGGATTGTTCGTTCTCGCACCTGGAAGTTCTATTAAAAAATTGGATCGCATCCAGTCCAAGGCACTACGCATTATTTCGGGTGCCATGAAGTCTAGCCCCATTAATGCACTCCAAGTTGAATGCAGGGAAGCTCCTTTACATCTTAGAAGGCAATTTCTATCTGACAAATATTTGTTCCGGATTCTTCAGATCTCAACTCATCCTCTTATTCCTAAACTGGACTCATTAGTGTTGCAGATTGAATCTTCAAATTACTGGTCCCATAAACGTGCTCCTTGTTTAGTTGTAAGCTATAAAAAAATCCTATCACTTGCTTCACCTATTCATCGTTCCAATAAACTTCCGCTATTTTGCAGTAGCTATGAGAGTTTACAATTCAGTCCCATCATAAAATATAACTGTGTAAGTAAATCAGATCCCAATTGCCATTTAAGTTTTAACCGTTTTCTGGCTGAACACCTAGAGTACCACCATATATTTACGGATGCTGCGAAGCGTTCTCCGACGGGTTGTGTTGGGATTGGTACTTACCATTCTCCAAAAAATAAAACTGCCACCTGAGACTTCTGTTTTTACCGGGGAATGTTTTGGCATTTTAAAAGCCTTAGAATATATTCGTGTTTTAAAACTTAAAAAAACTTTAATTTTTACTGATTCTCAAAGTGCTCTTCTAGCCATCAATAAATCTCCTTTCGTACTCAAATCGCAGTTGCCAATCATTTATTTAATAAGAGAATTTGCGTTCCGAACCATCTCTGAGGGTACACTGCAGTTTGTGTGGATTCCGGCCCATGCTGGAATCCATGGCAATGAAGTGGCTGATACACTCGCCGTTGATGCGGTGCACAAATAGCTTTCCTGTATATAAATGTATAGTATCTTTCATTACTTTAAATAATATTAAGTTGTAATTTTAGTTCATTATTCATTATAGTATCACTGTTGTAAATACTGATCCTATAGATTTTATCCCTGAATTCCGTGATAACTTATTAGAGTTATATTTTCGTTTCCCTAGCTTTGTATCCTTCTTAGTAAAATAAACGTGACATTGGCTGAATGCACAAACCGTGCGAAGCCAAAAGAAAAAAAAAAAAAAAAAAATGGCAGACATTTTGAAGTTGACATTGACATCACATATGTTGACATGCAGCATTGTTTTTTTTTTTTTGTAGTAAATATTAATCTAATTAAAAATGGAAACTTCTGAAGAACTATTGACCTTGCTAAACGAAAAAGTTTATTTTGGAGAAAATCTTATTATCCAGTTGGAAGCAATTAATGAAATAGACGGAGTTATAAAATTACAAAGGAAAATAAGGCAAGAAATTGATTTCTTGAGGAAGGTAATGAAACTACGAGCAGTTTGGATTCCCTGCATTATTCTTTGAATTAAAAAAAAATCTTTATTCTAGCTACAAAAATTGAAGAAAGTAAAAACCGAACAGCTATCATGTTCAAATCTGCGGCATCTTGGCGCTATGGTGGACTCCGCTATGCGGCCTGGCGTTATTGCTGTGTGTAAAATCTTTCACATTAACGACACCTCTAAATTAGTTATTGATATAATTAGCGAGGAAGGCAGGGTGTGGACTAAAGGTAAGAAAAGAAACCCAAGTTCCTGTATATTATGAAACAGGCGTGATGTATGATGGTGTTGTTTTTATTTCTAAAATATTCATGTTCCAGTAATTGCTAGGAATCCTAAATCATTATCAGCACTTAGTGCAGGCAAAGCTTCGTATGGAGCTCGATCAATACTGGACCAAGCAGAGGATTATCTGGAGTGTGCCAAGCTGTATCCATGCATGTATCAACCTCCCAAAGTATGTTTTATTTCATATGAATCTCATTTCATCATCCATCTTTATCATTAAAATGTGCAATGGTTTTATATGATTGTGCAATTTTGTATATGTTATATCATGTTTATTGTTAGATTGCAAATTTGATTAAAAATGTAGTAGATAAAATTTGTAAAAAAAAATGCTATTGCAATGGCTAATGCATATACAGTCCACAGACTGAGCTTTGAATTTGTGTGAGTTACCAATTGCACCAATGTGATTGTGCAAAGCAAAGTTCAGCTTAGGCCTCGCGGACTTTGCCTACATGTTATTTTCTGGATTTCAGATTATTTTTGAATTTATGAGTGGCATAGAGGAGTGTTTGGCTAATAAATTAAAAGCTGTTGGTGTGGTAGTGAAAGGTGAAATATTGCCAAATTATAAACTGTGCAAGGATAGTAATGACTCTTGGGATGAAGAGTCCAGCGATGAGGAGTGTCTTCAAGGCAGGTAATCATTCCATCAAGTTTTAAAGCATGTCTTTAAAATATCATTAAAATTAATTCAGCTTTTATGCACTAATACATTCCTCAGTGTGGTGATTTCTTTATTCTGTTTGGGCATATGATATAAAAACTCAATCAAAATCTTTTGTTAAACCAACCAAGTTTACTTATTTCAAAACCAGTTGAATACTTTTTCAAATGCATTGTTTGTCAACTTGTCTGTTGTCTTGCTTCCAGCCAAGAATCATCATTAAAAGAAATGTCAGAGAGTATGGAAATTAAAACACTGAACCTAGATGTGACAGCAATGATGGCATATGTGAGCAACATGACAAATGGACACTGTAATTATGTGTTTAAACAAGAAGTACTCACTCAGCAATCTGCATGGGAAGCCGAGAGACCAGTCAAACCTGTTTTGGAAAGATTATTTAAAGGTAATTTGGATAAACCAAGTCATCCAATCCTCTATACTTTAATTTTGATGCCACAGTGCTGCTATTGTTCCAAATCATACTCAATTGCCTCTTTTTCAGATAAGACATTAGTATGCTGCAGAACAGCTTGGGATGACTTTGAGAAAATTGTGAATAACTTAGGTGGGGCAATGGAGATCAAAAGAACAGAGGAACTTAAGAACATGGTCAGAGTGTATCCTGATGAATATGGTGGTAGGTAAACTATTAAACTCACATGAGTAAGATCCAAATAAGGGTTTTGCCAACAACAGAACACTGTTCATGTTCTGCTCAGCTTTAGAGTGCAACTTGCGCCAGATCAGAATCCGGAAAAATATGGTTGGGAGGTGTCGGTTTTTTTTTGGATTCGTATTCTATGCAGTGTAGTCTTTGGCGAGTTAGAAACCAGACCAGTGCCATGCTGGTCCCATTCTTTGTCTGGAGAGGTCTTATTTCAAATTAAAATATGCTTTCAATTGTCTCCAGGCGAAGATGATTATCCAAGAAAGACTTTAAAAGTTAGAGGCCATGTTAGATTAAGATCCAAAATTATATTTAATTTTGGACACAGAATCAAGGCTCTCACTGTTTCAGCTAACGAAGGGTTTGTCCGGGCTGCCATGCAACAGGTAATGTCAATAATTAACAATAAATTGTATGTGCATAAAGTCAGTAAAGTTTCTTATCTATCTTGTAATTTCCAGGGTATTACATATGCATCATTTGTTCATGAATCAAGAGCCCTGACAGAAGGTAAAGAGCCAACCGCTACAAAAATCCCATTATGATATTTCATAATTTTTTGTTTAACTATTCCAATTAAAATAAGGGAGAACAACTTTATTACTAATATTATACGAGAAAAGATTTGATTGTTTGTTTGTATTGAATAGGCTTCGAAACTACTGGACCGATTTAAAAAGGGTTTTACCGTCTACATTATGCCTGATGAACATATACGAAATCCACGCGGGTACGAAGTCGCGGGCGAAGTACTAGTGAATAATATAATGTTATTTTTACTCTAGTTTGTCAGAATAGTTTTTCAGCATTACCATTGTATGTTTTCAAGAATTAGCACAAAATTAAAAGTATAATGTTTGTTACGTGTAGGTAAAGCAGGAACAAAATACATTTAAAGCTAATTCAATTGGCCTTGATCTCATTTTATGCAATTAAATTAAATTCTAATCATCGATCACTAATTATTAGTGATCGATGATTCTAATACAACTGCCTTTCATAATCTTTCAAGTTTCATATGCTTCCATAAGCATAGTTAGGTACACTATATTCATTTACCTACTAAACATCATTGGACATGTTGTAATTTTAGTTTTAATGGTTGTTATTACTTATTTATAATGTTTGCTAGTTTAATCTCTAGAGTAGAATTTTTAGATTTATAATAGGGCCTTGTAATGTTATAATACAAAATCTTCATAACTATGATGCCTTGTGGCATATTTATTCTGTGATCACAAATAAATATTGATTATGCATTTAAGTTTTTTTTTTAAATGAGGTATTGGTACAGGACAACGACTAACTTTTATTTGAGGATTTTCCGTTTCTATGTCCTGGGTTCCAAAAGGTACTCTTTAATTTATTAACAATTAACTAGAAAGTGCACACTAAATGAACCCTAAGACGTGAAGAATTCAACTCATTTGTTTCAGAGCCAAGTATAGCAACAAGACCAGTTATCAAATAGTACTCCCAAAAGACGAGAAAATAACCGATTTACCACATTAGTAGGTTAGTTGTTCAAACAACCATATGTATCAACGTTGGACGAAGTAAAAAGAGGAGGTATACACAGACCAATTATTACATAATGGAGCATATTAGGATTGAGAAAGATTGCACCACGTGAATCTTTCTGCCTACCCTTTGTCCTTTGTGTATGTTAAGTTGTTTTTTTTTGTGTATGGTATATCGTAGTTGACCTTGAGAGGTCGTGACTACTTAACCGGACAATCCTGTGGCTGCTCAACTGAACTGAACTCAACCAGGGTCGAAAAACTTACATTACCTAAGGGCACTCCCTGTGGGTTCCGTACCTCAGCTTAGGGAGGACAGCAAGATGGGGCGGGCTGGATCAAATTGTATTATTATCGGGGGAATTTAAAGCTACAGGCTCAGCTACGGCGCGGGCTGGCACTTCGTTGAGCAAGGGTCGGAGGGGACAGTTACGTCGGGGTCTTCGCGAGGGACCTCGGCGGCGAGGTCGGAATGTCGGTTTGTGTTTTCTGTGCACTGTACTGGTGGCCCTACTGCTCTCCTGGATGAGAGTTATGTGGTCATTGGGGTCGGTGAGGGCATGACTTGGACGGCGGACTTGGCTAATGGTGGAGGGGGTATAACGGGTGGCCTCAACAACCAGAGGGTTGCGGTGATTCGCGGCGGTATCGAAGTTTGTTTCAGAAATTGACGGATAGTGGGAATTTTGAGGTCGACGTGGAGGATTTCGTTTGAGAACGTAGGATAATACCGCGCGGTTGATAAAACCGCGCTCCAACGTAACAAAAAATCTGACTATAGAAAGCTATGGCTGTGTATGCATCAAATGGACGCCTTTGCGACTGAGTAACCGCTCCCCGCACGGCAGTCCCCCACGATCGGTGATTCGAGCGATACGTGTGCTAAAAACTTTCGCGCGCATTTGTTATAATTTTTCGGTGACTGACGCATCCAGGTATGTACTACTTTTTGTAGGCTAAATTAACTTGTAGTAATGTATTTTGTAGCTTAATTTCGTGTTACTTAAAGTGGTTATGAGTTTTATGGCCAAAATGTTGTTTGTAGATTACTGTTGTGGCAACAAAACAAAATGGCGAAGGCTGATAATGCCGCGCCCAGGGCGCGGTATTGTCAAACGGGGCACGGTAATCAATTGCATATTGTACAGAAAAAATCTTTTACAGATAGCTGAAAGAAAAAGGGGTCTTGGGACCCACTTCAAATGCAAGCTGCTTTAGAAGCTGTAAGTAATGGGAGGAAAATAAAGGAAGTATCAAGATCATTTATGCTTCCAGAATCTTCAATAAGAGATAGATTAAAAAAAGGAGAGTGCTAAGACCCCCGACTTGGCCGGAAGGCAACATTTTCAAAAGAAAATGAAAAGGAGTTAGCTGACCATATTATTCTATTGGCTAAAACATTTTTGGTATCACACAGCAACGGCTTCGCAAATTGGCTTATGAGTTCGCGGTTGCAAGAAACAACACTCCCAAATTTTGACCGCCACACCCCTTAAACAACCGCTAGAAGATAAGGACGAAGAAGGCGATTAAAAGAGAAAGAAAAACAAGGTAAAGACAAACATATAAAAGGAAAAGCTTTAGCAAAGGGAAAATGTGTGAAGAGAAGAGTGTTAATTTCTAGCAGTGAAGAAAGCAGTGATGACATTCCCCTATCATTAGTATGTAATGACGACGAGGAAGATGAGATGAGCACAGACAAAGAAAAACACGATAATAATGATAAATGTGCGATATGTGGTGAATTCGGCCGTGACAAGGAAGTCTGGTTTCGTTGCTGCGCTTGTTTAACCTGGATCCACAAAGAGTGTAGTGGAAAAGAAACGGCAGAAAACTATATTAGCCACTTTCGTTAAGATGTATTAATAATAATAATGAAAAATGTACCTAATGTAAAATGGCTGTGATTTTAACATAGTTTGTATGCCTAAATAAATGTTGATTCACCAATATTTCGCCTATTATTCATAACGCACGTGATTATCAAACTGGGGTACGCTATTCTCAAACCAGTTTGATAATGCCGCGCTTTCATGAATTTTCTTATTCTTTCTATATTTTTACATATGTGCTGTAAAAAGTAAATTTTGTATTTAAATTTCATTGCTAGGTAACCCGTATTAATAAAAAGCTGGCTTGAGTCGAAAATATCCGCACTAGTAGTACATTATAGCTATATACTCTTAAGGGCTCGGCATTATCCAACCCTCCCTAGGGGGAACCTGCACCCTAATTGCGTAACACATATTCGTGAACGATTACGACTAATCTGTTTGATTTTGACAGTTCAACAACATTCATTGCGTTATTTACATTGTTGAGCAGAGTTTTTATCTAACTTATGAAGCAATGGATTAGCAATCTGTTTCAAAACGATTCAGATTCCGATTTATTGTGTCTTACGCAATTAGGGTGCTGTTCTCCTACGGAGGAATTTATTCTGGAGGGTCTACATTCTATTGAAGAGGTGGGGGTTGCTATTGCAAATACTGCACTGGCATAGGTCATGATCGGGCGAATGCACTCTGTGAAAATACGTAACGCGAACGAGCCGCCTTAATGTGCTCTGAAAAGAAGAGATGTTCATCGAACACCATACCTAGATATTTGGCTCGCTTCTCCCAAGGGATCGGCTTCCCGAACATCGGTCAAGGTATGTTTTACCGCTGAAGCCCGCGCGGGCCTGTACCGGCCCAATGATTCGCTAACTGAGGGAAAGTTCCGTTTATCTTTATATAACTGTACTCAGGGTCGCAGCACTTTTCTATGTCAGTGCAAATCTCGGACTCCCGTATAAATAAAGTACTCTTTGACTCGTAGTCCGTGATTTGCACTGACATGTAGGACCGGTTACCGGTACCCAAGGAACATAATATTTACTCTAGGGGTACCACAGACATATTATGTCTGCGCTGCAGGTGGTGCAAATCTTTCTCAATTTATTAAGTTACTGTTTTATTATATAATCACGCGTCGAGCTTGAAAATAATAAAATTTCCGAATGATCGGTTTTGAGAACCCTTGTTAGTAACAATTAGCCGAGGCGAAAGCTATCATATTTTTAATGGCAACTCTGTTATCAGCTGTTCTTCTTTTTGTTTGTTACAATTATTAAACGTTATCCAAATGTCGTTGTCAAAAATTGACGGCAGTGACAGCTCGTAGAAATTAATATATTTCTGGCTGCATTCCGAATTGCGCTGTAATCGATTTACATCCATACCGAATTGGCATGAGCGCGATAACGATGTCCCGTAAATCGTCATAGGTGACGTCATGACATGCACCATCTTGCGATAGCGCTGACCCTAAAATAATATCATCGTGAGCGCTGTCAAAACTGATAGTTGTGCTTGTGCTGTTTTGTAATATGGCATTTTAGAAATTGTGGTTTTGGCTACAGTCGCCACCTAACCAAAGAAGAAGAATAAATTTGCGGTGTATACACAAATAAATACTGTGATCCAACCATGAGTCTTCAAGTGAATGTAGCAGACGAGCGAAACAGGTGACACATTTCTGTCATGCTTAAATCAGAACAATTTTAGGTTGCATTCCGAGTTAGACAATAATTGCTCACATCAATAATTTGCGTTCCGATATAAAAATCACAATTATAACAGCTTTAAAACTCTCGACCGATCACCATGTTCGGCAAGCCGATCCCTTGGGAGAAGCGAGCCAAATATCTGGGTGTAGTGCTCGATGAACACCTCTCTTTTTCAGAACACATTAAGGCGGCTCGTTCGCGCGCTGCCTTCGCTCTAGGTAACTCCACTTCGTCCTCAATGCACGTAGCAAATTGTCACTAAAGTGCAAATTGCGTATCTACACATCGTGCATTCGCCCGATCATGACCTATGCCAGTGCAGTCTTCGCACACGCCAAGCCCATTCGCTTCAATAGAATGCAGACCCTCCAGAACAAGTTCCTCCATAGGATTACAGGCTCCCCCTGGTACGTTCGCAACGAAATCCTCCACGTCGACCTCAAGATTCCCACTATCCGCCAGTTCATGAAACGCATTTCAAAGCGTTTCTTCGAGACCGCCGCGAATCACCGCAACCCTCTGGTTGTCAAGGCCGCTAGCTGTATTCTCTCCTCCATTAGTCATTTCCGCCGTCCCAAGCATGTCCTCACCGACCCCGATGACCACATAACTCTCATCCAGGAGAGCAGTAGGGCCACCAGTACAGTGCACAAACACAGACCGACATTCCGACCTCGCCGCCGAGGTTCCTCGCGAAGATCCCGACGTAACTGTCCCCCCCGACCCTTGCTCGACGAAATGCCAGCCCGCGCCGTAGCGGAGCCTGTAGCTTTAAATTCCCATGATAATAATAATCAACAAAATCTGATCCAGCCTGTCCCATCTTGCTGTCCTCCCGTCAGCGACGCGCTAAGCCTCGGTCCGTACCCCACAGGGGGTGCCCTTAGCGAGCGTTCGCTTAGTAATGTAAGTAGTTTTACGCCCCTGGCTGGAGGCTTTGAGTCCGCTTAAGGCAGCCACAGGATAGTCCGGTTAAATAGTCACGACCTCTCAAGGTCAACTAGGAGATGCCATACAAATAAAAAAGCTTTAAAACTGGAACTTCAATTTGGTTACTGCATTACCTATTGATTGTCATTGTGTCAAAAAGAAAAAATATCGTGGTCGTCTATTAAGTATATTTTATTGTAAATATTGTTTTTGTGTAAATTGTGAATATACAGCATGTAACGAAAACCCTGTCCGATCCTGAAAGGTATTATATGGTATCGTACTGCGTACACAAATACGTAATCATTTAATGGATACGAGATAATTGTTTTTCTCCAATGAAAATAATTAATTTAAAAAAATAAAAATAATCATACCAAAGGCAACACTGATCGCTCGACAGGGTTCACCTGCAGTTTCGTGTCAAAGAAGCCGCCTGAGCGCGGCGGTGCTTTGTCGCATGCCGCCAAACAAACATAGGACTAAAGAAACCTACGTTTTGCCTACGCGTAGGTATCAGCTGATATTTTATTGTATAGACGCATAGTGACCCCGATTTCTCACCTTCTGTTTATCGAGAAACAATTATCATTGAGATAATGTGATGTGCTTTTGGCAATGTACCGACTGTAGGTATCAGTTTATTAAAACATTTACTTGTTGCATACCTCGGAGATTGTGTTCCACATGCACGTACTCTTCGCCACGCACTTGTTTACGATTTGAGTGAGTCGAAAGCTTCCACAATCCGAGCTCTTACTTCGATTTCCGAATCACACTCACTCACAAATAAAAATTAACATATTCAAATATTCCTGATTGGTATAAGACATTGTTCGCGATACGATAGCGGCACGTGATACGTACGGACATCCGATCGCAATCTATCTCCACGTGAGGCTGGCGAAGTGGCCAAACAAGTAGCGTGCCAGTAGGCTACCAGTCGGCTACATCAAAGGGTCAAGGACTCGGTATGAGTACCTACAGTGCGGCTAGTGCGTAGTGTCCTTTGAAATAAAAATAGACAAAAAGTAAAAGATTTCGCCGGCCGGTGGAGTGTTGTCAACTTATGAAAATTTACCATATTTAGTGTTACATTTCGCATGGTAACTAAAAATAAAAAATCAATAACTTTTGGTTTTTATGAGTTACATTTTTTTTACTATTTTTTCTAGTACGTATTTTAAACCAGGAATACGCCTTTTTTGGATCGGACAGGGTTTTTGTTACATATTGTACATTTTAATTTTTGGATAAACTTCGTCTTCTGTTCCACCTCAATCTTCATCGTTATTGCGTGAGCGCGATAACGCTGACCATGCCCTATACTAATATCACTGTGAGGGGATTGTTGGCGGCGTTATCTCAAGATGGCGTATGTCATGACGTCATATATGACGATTCACGGGAAATCGTTATCGCGCTCACGCTAACTCTAACGGGTGTAAGCGCGCTCAAATCGATTGCAGCTCAATTCGGAATGCGGCCTAAATCGGAACGCAAATTATCGATGTGAGCGCTATCAGCGATTACGGTCTAATTCGGAATGCGGCCTTAATGGTCTGTTGTTTGACAGGACACTTGACAAAAAGATTTGTCTGTTACTTTTGATTTTTTGTGAAAATGAATTTTGGATTTATATTTACACAATAATTTAGGATGTATCATGGCTAATTTGGATACAGAAGTGATTGATACTCAATTTATAGCCGAAAACATTGGTTTCTTAGATAACTGCTTCGATAATTCATTCATATTACAAAGTTCTTTGCAAGTTGTAAAAGAACACGCTTTAGATCAAAATAATGCAGAGTTAAAAAGAAGTGGAAAAGTATCTAAGAAAGTTAACAGTTATTCACTAAGCACCACAATAACATTAGAAAACTCTATCCACAACAATCCAGTGATATCACAAATAGAAAGGAGTAATAATAAAAAGTTGAGAGACTGGGGATTACCTCTAGAAATAGCAAAAAAATATGAAGAACGAGGCATTACAGAAATGTTTGAGTGGCAGGTTACTTGTTTGGGTAACCCGAAGGTACTTTTTGACTGCTGTAACTTAGTCTACTCAGCCCCCACATCTGCTGGTAAAACTCTTGTTGCAGAAATACTAACAATAAAAACTATTTTGGAACGCCAGAAGAAGGTGATTATAATTTTGCCATTTGTTTCAATAGTTAGAGAGAAAATGTTTTATCTTCAGGACATACTGTCAAGCTCAGGTATTCGAGTGGAGGGGTTCATGGGATCTCAGTCCCCTCCTGGGGGCTTACAGGCTGTCCATGTTGCTATATGTACCATTGAGAAAGCTAACAGTCTAGTAAACAAACTGTTAGACGAAGGCAACATAGCAGAGTTAGGAGCTATCATTGTTGATGAATTACATCTGCTGGGCGATCCCAGTCGGGGATATATTTTAGAACTGCTTTTGACTAAAATTAAATATGTATCATCCAATTCAGATGATGTACAAATACAAATAGTGGGTATGTCAGCTACATTACCCAATTTAGAAAGTCTAGCTAGTTGGTTGCATGCTGAGTTATTCATCACTCAGTTTAGACCAATCCCTCTTGATGAGTACTGTTTGGTGGGGAATAAATACTATGATAAACTAGGAGCCTGTGTTAATACTATAGACATGAGTTTAACTGCTGAAGGAGATAATGTTCTTAAAATATGTTTGGAAACTATTAAAGGCGGATGCTCAATACTCATATTTTGTATGACAAAGAATTGGTGTGAAAGTTTAGCACAGTCTTTGTCATCATCATTTTTTAAACTAGGATGTGAGGGCAGTGAGGCTGGCTCTGTTTTAAGAAGTCAGCTCAAAACTAACAATATTTTAGAAGTTCTTGAACAATTGAAAAATTGTCCTGTTGGATTAGACCAAGTTTTAAAGAAAACAATTTCATTTGGTGTTGCTTACCATCATGCTGGACTGACATTTGATGAAAGGGACATTGTTGAAGGTGGATTTAAATCTGGGGCAATCAGAGTCTTGGTAGCCACATCTACACTGAGTTCTGGGGTGAACTTGCCTGCTAGAAAAGTTATCATTCGGTCACCTGTGTTTCAAAGAAAACCAATAAATATCTTGACATACAAACAAATGATAGGTAGAGCTGGAAGAATGGGCAGGGACACGAAGGGTGAGAGTGTCTTGATATGCACAGAGGCTGAGAAGAAAATTGGGTTTGATTTAATGATGGGCTCTTTAGATCCAGTCAAGAGTTGCATTGAAAGTGAAGATAAATATATGAGAGCAGTGCTAGAAATGATAGCTAGCCAAGTGTTGTCTACTAAAGAACAGTTAGATTTGTATTGCAAATGCACTTTGCTTTACAATCAGCAGGACAAATCAGCTACAAAAACATGTCTTCTAGAAAATACTCTAAAGGAATTAAAAAACTTTGAGTTAGTAAGAATTCAAAATGAAAGAGATGAAGAGCATTTCATTGCTACACCTTTAGGAAAAGCTTGTCTCTCATCATCAATGGCTCCAAATGATGGATTGTCTCTATTTTGTGAGCTGCAGAAGGCTCGCCAGTGTCTAGTGTTGGAGACAGATTTGCATCTTATATATTTGGTAACACCTTACAGTGTGAGTAGTCAGTGGGGTAACATAGATTGGATACATATGCTGACTCTCTGGGAGTCTCTCACAAAGGCCATGAAGAGGGTGGGAGAACTGGTGGGTGTACAAGAGAGCTTTATAATAAGATGTCTGAGAGGTGGTAACAAGCCAAGCAGCATACAAAACAAAGTAAATATACACAAAAGGTATATCTTCAATTTAAATATAAAACGATATACTTTATTCCATGGAGTATGTTGCATGTTATTTAACAATTCTTTTTCCTATTTTAGGTTTTATACTGCCTTAGCATTACAGGACCTAGTAAATGAGGTTCCATTGCCAGAGGTAGCTATGAAGTTCCAATGCGCGCGCGGCTTCTTGCAGAGCCTTCAACAAGGAGCTGCGACTTTCGCCGGTGAGTGAACTTTTATCGTGAAATGTTTTTCGGGTTCCATACCCAATGGTGCGAGCGAACTCTGTTGTGTTCTAAACGTAGGCCGTGTATTTATAGCTAGTTACACAAATCAAAAGAGCAAAAATATTGAAAGGACCAAAAAAAAAACACTCACCCTCACCTTACCCTGAATACCTAGTGTGACTATGTCTACTAGCAAGGAAATGTTAAAAAAACATAATAAAGAATTGTATGTATATAACAGTTTTGTTGGTGGGAAACTCTGAGTGCGCGAGTACGAACCGCAGTAGGCCAGTTAATATGTTTGCAATTCATTCCCAATCCATTTTTAGGTATGGTAACAGCCTTTTGCCGACAATTGGGGTGGAAAAATATGGAAATGTTAATATCGCAATTCCAAGACCGTTTACATTTTGGTATTCACTCTGAACTGCTAGAATTAATGAAATTGCCATCTCTAAATGGTATGAGAGCCCGAACACTTTTCGATGCAGGCTTTGAATCAATTTCCAGTATTGCATCAGCTGATGCAAATACGATAGAAAATATTCTTCACAAGTCAGTACCTTTTCAAAGTGAAAAGGAAAGAGATGATGACGACAGTGATGATATAAGGAAACGTAATAAGATTAAAAGTATTTGGATTACGGGCTATTGTGGTATCACTACTAAAGAAGCCGCCGTGAATCTTATTGCGGAAGCTCGAAAATATTTATCTCTTGAAATAGGTGTTGTAGAAATTAAGTGGGATTCTATATCTGCAGCAACTTCTAATTCTCTAGAAACTAAAAAAAAACAAGATGTAAATAATAGTTTAAATGGAATATTCAGTTGCAAGAATCAAGAAACTGCTGAGAAAGAAATAAGTCAACCTAACACTCAAGCAAATAAAAATATAGAAACAAATTATCAAGTAGTGAAAACACCAGAAGTTGAAGAAAAAAATAAAATTGTTAATTTTAATAGTATTTCAAAAACAAAGAGTTTGAGTTGTGAAACCAAAGCTTTAAGTTTTATGGATAAAAATGAATTATCCAAAACAAGTGCCAATATTTCAAAAGAAATCGGCAATAAAAGTGAAAATAACAGTCCAAATTTATCAAACGATATTATATGGGATTCTTTAAATTTCACTGAAGCTGGTTTAAATAATTTGTCAAAGTTGCGCACATCTGACAACATGTTTTCTCCAAATATTAGTTTTGGTGAAGTTAAAGAAAGATCTGCTGTATCAGATAGTATCATCAAGTCAGATATTCTGAGTTCGTCTACACACATGTCGACAAAAGATATAAGCTTATTTTCTTCGGACGGAGATAATTCTAGTTTATTTGAAGAGAGTTTGCCTTTAGACGTAATACCCAGTAAATTGCTCGACAAAGAACCGACTAATTTCTTAAGACAAGAAACAGCTTCAGATTATGCTAGTATTAACTCCAACACAATTTTAAATGCATTTAAATCCACGTTAGTTGAGACTAAAGGTGAAGATGATGATGAAAACGAAGATATGAAATTGATCTATGAAGACGATAACGTCATAGAAAGAGAAGTTGCTAAGTTTGAAAGCAATCGTATTGCAGCTAGTAGTAAGCTAATTCATAAGAATCTTATGGCTTCCAAACGCAGGAAAACCTCATACAAAGAAATACAACCAGTGATAAAAAAGAAAAAAGGGGCATTTTCAATCCAAGACGACATGAAAATAATAACTAAAGTAAATAAATGTATTTTACCAAAGATAAATTGTTCTTTATCCAAACATTTTTGGATCGAATTTCATCAATACAAAGTGGATTGTTATGTATTACGAGGAAATGATATAATTGAGAATTTACATATAATTCAAAGTTTACAAACTGCATCTGTTCATTTGCATTTGAAAAAAAAATACATTGCCAGTAATGACATTATAGGAAGCAACATAGCTGGTTTTCATAAGCCTGTTCGGAAAGTCGAAGAAAGAAAGGATGAATGCCCAATCAAAGGGATAGTAATTTACTTAGATCAAGGAACAAGTATTCTTTTAGACTTTACATCTTTAGATAGTGTGCAAATGATAATTAATGTATTACGTAGCTGGTTTAATAAAAACACGTTGAATTTAAAACTTTTGTGTTCGAAAACTGTGAACGTTTACATAAAACGATGGCTTGGCATTAATGTGTCGACGAACTGTATCGATATATCTTTAATTGAATGGTTAATAGACAGCAGCGAAAAAATACCGGACGTTGATAATTTAGTAAGTGATAGAAATATTTTAAACGCACTTTCGTTTATTTTTCATTCATGACTAAAACTAAATTTCGTATTTTAGACTAAAAAGTATTGTGGAATAGATTTCACAAAAGCGCCGTTAAAAGTCGGTAATCAGCAAAAAAGGTTGAAGAATTTAGATACGTCGGAAGGTCTGTGCTTGAAGGCCTGGTCACTTTGGATGATTGGTGAGAATCAAGAAAAGGCCTTACTAGCATCTCTACAACCTGCTCGAAACGTCATAGGTGCGTATAGCGTGTTGTAAATTTTGTTTTTATTCAAACTTTCTGTTTCTTTCCTCCGTCTTTTTCCTTCAAAAATCACCGTAATAAGATATACGTGTACGGTTTTATCAGCTCTGCAGCATCAGAGTATGGGCATACAATCTAAAATTCCTGAAAAATAATACAGAATGATGATGTTGCCCCACAAGGGACTTTGCTTTGTTTTGCTTTGTAGGATACCCGAAAAGACCACCAAGTAAATTAACTTTTGATGATTATTAAAGTCCATCAATGTTAACTAACGATCTTTTGACAGATATCGAAAACCAAGTCTCGAAGATTCTGGCCAACTGCGAATATTACGGAATCACCGTAGACAAGGACCTCGCGTCTCGACTTTTGATTGATGTAAGAAATTCTCAAGAAAGTCTGCAAAAGAAGGCGTACAAACTTTGCGGATATCATTTCAACTTTAACTCTTCGAAAGATGTTGCCAAGGTACCTCATAACTTTCGCAATACATACAATATGTCACAACGTTTGTTAGTTTTATTTTTTGCACAAACCTACTTACAGAAATAAAATCATTTATCTTGTTTTTTACACCTTTGGGGAAACGCCCTGGAATTTGTAGATTTCATATAAAATTGTGATTATGTTTTGACAGGTTCTGGGAATATACAATGGACGTAAAGTGAGCACCAAGAAGAGCGTTCTAACATCGCACAACAGTACTCTGTCAAGTACTGTTATTTATTGGAGGAAGCTTAATTCTATATTGACGAAAACTTTGTATCCTCTCACTGAGAAGGCTTGTATCTACAGCGAGGGAGATAGGTAATGTGTTATTGTTGTTTTTAAACCGATTTCTCGGATTGTTAGGCTCTACGGATTGGTGTAATACGGAATACAACACACAACACCCACCTAAACAGCAGACAACACCTACCCAAAACAAAAACACAACACCTACCCAAAACAAAAACACAACACCGACCCAAAACAAAAACACAACACACTCACAACAAACACACACACACATCAAATCAACACTACACACAAACCACACACACACAACACAAACAAACACAGACATACTTTCAACAAATCGTGCAGAAGTTTGGTCGCATGTGGAAATGCGACCTGAGAATGAATAATTTAAGGAACACACTGAAGAAGTCGACGATCTACCGTATGTAGATTAATCCACTATAACCTGTAAATTATTACGTAAGTGAAAGGGGGTACAGATTGATTTTGTGTCAAAAATATTTCATACTTTATTAAGATTAATTAAACATGTAGAGTAGCGGCAGGGGCGGCTTGGTACTGACGAGTAATTTGAACCAATTGCGTCTTCACCTTTGACGTGTCAGATTTTATGTTATCAATCTTGTTCACTTCAGGCCGAGGGTACATTTCGGTTTTGTTTTTTCGGATCGAAAGCCCATCCCGCACAAACAGTGTAACTATTACCAGTTGCCATTACGATTACCCCTCGTGTGTCATGTTTTGTTACAAGCGGTTTACATGAGGAGAAGGGAGGATTAATTAAAGTGAGAGCTTGCCACAAACCTAATATTTTTTATTCGCAGAATAAATCCGTCGTACACAATGTTCACTTGCACGGGACGGATCAGTATGCATGAGCCGAACCTACAGAATGTGCCGCGCACATTTTCAATCCCTGCTGAATACTTGCATAGTGTCGCAAGTGATGACGTTGTGGAGTTCAACTGTAGGAACATATTCAAAGCCGCCCCCGGCTACGTCATTGTGTCGGCCGACTATTGTCAGCTGGAAATGAGGATCCTGACGCACTTTAGCCAAGATCTGGTGTTGATGAACATTATGAACTCAGATATGGATGTTTTTAAGTCCATTGCGGCGTCATGGAGCAATGTACCTGAAGAAGAGGTAAGAATTTCACTTTGACTTATTTAAGATTAGCTTTTGTATTAACCCTGTTGTAAGTAACAGTTACCTTCGGTGCTGACCGACTTACGACCGTCTAAGAAAAAGAAGTTTAATTATTTGAGATCCAAAACCCAGCTTCACAAATCTACGACGCCAGTCCGATATATTTAGCGCAATCTTCTATTGTTCTTTGAAGCTCAACATAAAATACCACTATTAACGCCCGGCTCCTCATTATATTTAGCTTATAACGTTTTACGGCGATATTGGAAAAACATTGAATTATTAACAGGTAGACGATGATCTTAGGCAGAAAGCCAAGCAGCTTTGTTACGGAATTATTTATGGGATGGGCAACAAAACGCTGGGGCAAGTCCTCGACGTATCGGAGATGGAAGCGGCAGTGTTCATGGACTCGTTCTATAAAACCTATCCGGCCGTGAAAGTGTTCACTCAGTCGGTTATAGAAGAGTGCAGGGCGAGAGGATTCGTTGAGACGCTCACTAAACGACGGAGATATTTGCCCGAGATTAAAAGTGTTGCTGGAGCTAAAAAGAGTGAGTATTAATAAAATTCAGTTCAAAAATTTTAATGAACGTAACTTTCTATGTATTAACTACTACATATTAACTTATAATAAATCTTTGAAATACCCATTCTGTTAATGAGAGCAGAGAATCAATCGCTAAAAGAGCATCAAGAGCATGTATCTTAAGGCGGGGTTTTCTGGACCTGCAGGCCTTTGAAACGCCTCCCCCAAATGCAGCGCGACGTACTTAATTTACGATGCGCCGCCGACCATTTTGCCGAATCAGTTTTTTCTGAGGCTCGATTATTTTCCTTTACATTTTAAGGTTCCTATGGCGTAGTGAGCATAAACGTGGCACCACAAGGTTACCTTGTAAGTTTTCTACTGCCGCGGTTTGTAGCAGTTCACCTATCATTGCGCTTTTGAAAGAAGTTATCTCTCTGTTGTTGCCTACTCCGGTTGCACTCGTCAACTGTCACTTAAAACATGTGAAAAGATTTTTGGAAATGCGTAGCGGTCATCATTAGAATCACATCTCTTGATGAAAGGTCTCTCGTATTTCAAGCCATTCAACTCTATTTTTTTGCAACTCTCATCCAGCCGCTACCAGCCAGCATGCGAGGATCGTCGCTCCTCCTAGCCTGAGGGCATCATACCTTACGTTTGCCGATTCGCCGGTCTTCACTCGAGAACACGTCTACCTCAGCAGTCATCGGTTCTACAGCTAATATGGCCGGCTCATTGCCACTTCAGCTTGCTTACTCTGTGAGCTATGTCGAAAACTTTGGGTCTTTGCCGGATCACTATGTCGACAACTTTGGTTCTCTGCCGGATCACTTCGTTCCAGATCCGATACTTAAAGGGATCGAATCTGGATAGCCTGGTTAGCTCGTTCCATAGCTCGCTAAGCGACCTTAAATTTTTGAATCTGCCGTACCGTGAGTGTCCATGTTTCGTGATTATGTGTGTTTTTGTGTTTTGTGTGACTCTGTGGAATTAGCTACTGAAAGACTCGACGAAGCTTCCTAAACGCTGCCCAGCCCAGCTGAATTCTTCTTTAGTACTTTATAATTAAACATATATTTTAATAAAAAACTTCTATAATTCTTCTTTCAAAGTTGATCTTGCCAAACTGCAGAGTTTGTCCGAGGTAAACGTATTCTCGCACAACCTTGCGTGAGAGCACTGACTGCCATTGACAGTAATTGGTTCCGGACTCCCGGGGGTCCATAACTTGGTTGAACTGCGTTGAACATAACTTGGTTTTTGTACAAGTTGATGTTAATGCCGCGTTCTTTCCCGTTCAGCGTGTTAAACATATCCTCCAATACGTTGGAGAACAATTTCAGAGAAATTTTGTCCTCTTGTCTCACCCCTTGACGCAGAGGCATAACTTTGTTTAGTCTGGGTTTGGGCAATAATTGTCGCATTTTCATGAAGGCATCACAACACTTGGATGTATCGCCAGTCGGCTTGACATCGCTGCAGGGACTCCAAAACAAACCAGATCTCGATGTAGTCAAAAGCTTTTACTCCTCAAACGTAAGACATGGGTCCGATTATACTCTTCAGACTTCTGTATAATTTTTCACACTGTGTGGATGTGGTCTATCGCATTGTATATTCCTCGGAAGCGTGCCCGTGGTGGGTTAAATTCGTCCGAGTCTTCGCGCTTGAACACAACTTAGATTCGTGACGATGCTTGATTAAGTTAAAAGTAAGTTGTTTACTTAGAAACATTGCTAAGAAGTGAAATGGGTCTTTAAAAAAAAAACATGCTTTGATCCCTATGATTTTAGTAATACACACTACGTATAGGCTGTGTTAGTAACAAATGTGATGAATGACAAAACAGAACAAAATTAAAATAATCATTTTTTTTTAGTTCATACAGTATATGTACTACTCACTTGCATGCAATAAATGAAACCACAAGTAATACCAGTCCATAGAAGAATAACAAAATTGAATATTAAAATCCAAACCGTAAATTAAAAAAGTTAAATTTTCAAACAATAAATTCAGTAAAAGTAAACACTCTGTATATGGGAGCAAAATAATATTTTTACGGCAAGGGATTCAAAGTACGTTGCCCGAGCAAAAATATATCTTCACTCATACACTCTACTTTTCATCACCCACTATGAGAAAATAAAAGGTACCTCATATTATAATATTAAATAATATAATAATTAATAATAAAACAACAAAAAACTTATATTAACATTTGAGACATTTTCGCATTAAAAAAAATATGTTACAGTTTTATTAGGAATAGAGATTGTTGTAGATTTTATATTCTGCGTGTTTGAAATAATGCCCGAATCTGGCTCAGAAAATGTGACGGTGAATCTCGTTGTTTGGATATAGATGGCCACAGCGGCATGGCTGGATTAACTGAAGGTTGCAATTTAATGTTTTCCACGATGCGTTCACATGTTTACGCCTTGTTCTCAATGGAATCTTCTATATACCTCTCTGCTACAGCACTCGACTTCCATCCTCCATGTCGCTTGAGAACAGTTAAGTCCGCTCCAGAATTTGCCAAAAGAGTAGCAGAAGTACGAAGAAATCAATGTCATGTATATACAGCTTGATATCTGGTAACTTGAAATAAGTAGCGATTTCTTGTGCCATGTTAGAAATTTTATTTTTTCTCATAACTTGTTTGAAGCACTTGCCATTTTTATAACGGATGACAAAACAAATGACAACACAAAAACCGATTGGTCTTCTTATCAGCAGGACGCAGGTCCAGGTATCTCTTTACAATTGTTATGTATTCTCCTCGGATTACGAAGGATCGGTAAATTTTTGTTTTTGTGTCCGTAAGCTTTACTAACAGTAAATTATCCGAGTGATTTTCGACATCATCAACAGTTATGTTTAAAAGTTAATTGCCACGACAAGCTCCATGTACTCCGAAAATTAAAGCCACCTGTAACAAAACCGAATGTGAATAATACAAGTCTCTATCGAAGTACAGGTTACAATAAAATGCGCATTCCAAAACACTATACTAATCCACCTTAAACATAGTTACTTACTTTTACGGCAAGTAAAACTTTGTCGGGTGCCATTAAGGAAAGTCTCCACGTTTTTGACTGAGAACACTTTAAATTTTTTAGGTTTAAGTCAAACAGACATCCTCTTCAGATACGCTATTAATTTCGAATATGTGTCCAGTTTTAAGTCGTTTTTAGAACTGACTGTTGTAATAACGACGTCAAACTGGTAGCATTGAGTAGGTAGTCCAAAGAGTGGAAGGTTATTTAGTTTTGGCTAAGTAGATACTGGAAGTAGGCTAAAAACACAGATTCTGAAAAATTCTTGGCGCCTCTTGCATTTCTCCATTCAATAAAATTATGATTATCCATCACATTTCTTGCGTCAGTTCTAATTCTTTCAGGATTCTACACTTTCACTGTCACTTGAAGAACTCATTTTAACGAAACTATGAATTTTTAACAATCCGTGAAAATTGACGAAAACGCTGGTTGTAGTTCGCGCGTTTTTAATTTGATTTTTTTTATTCAGCCGGCGGCGCGACTATGGGCCGTCGTACCAGTCAGTCTTTATTCAAACAATATTTGCGTTAGATTTCTTTGGCGCTGAGCACTAAGATGTTCCAAATTCAAAAAGTGCGAGGCAATTCGGCAAAGATAATTGCGGCGCACATAAAAAGAAGATTAAAAACTCATTCCTGCCCGCTAAAAGTTTCTTATAGAAAACACTAAGTACCTACCTTCGGGTACACTTGTGGCGGCATCTACACCGCCACATGCGAACAAACGCATCAATCCTGCATCGCGCAAGCAGAGTTTACCGCGCAGATAGCATATATACAACTTCCCGACAACAATCATCGGGCAGTTGCCCACCAGATACGACATCCATCTGGTCGGAGGATCCTCCCTTTTCCGAAGAGTATGAGTGAACTTTACACCCTGTTCCTCATATCCCTAAACTGGTGACCCCGAGTATGAACGTCAGCGCAGCCTTCGTGCAACTAATTCAGCGTGACGTCATCATCATCACTCCCGCAAGTCACACAGCCAGCCAGCAACAACGGCTTGAACGGTTGTCCTGACCATCAGCATGCAGCGCAAGCGCATACCTGGTCATCACCTTCAGCCTCATCAGCAACCTTGGCACAGCACACTGCACATTCGGCCGGTCTACAAGCAGAGCGCTTAATCCCTCTCCTGGTCGACACCAGCAGTCAGCCACCCCGACTCACTGTGGCATCTTCGCAGACAGTTCCGACTCACCGCGAACTATGCGACACTCGGTTCCAACCCCCAGTGGGAACCCAACTGGCATTGGCAAGCATCGCAAGATTCAAGACTTAGTCCACTATCGACCTCCGGTCTTCGGAGGGGAGTGATGTGGCGGCATCTACACCGCCTCATGCGAACAAACGCATCAATCCTGCATCGCGCAAGCAGAGTTTACCGCGCAGATAGCATAAATACAACTTCCCGACAACAATCATCGGGCAGTTGCCCACTAGATACGACATCCATCTGGTCGGAGGATCCTCCCTTTTCTGAGAGTATGAGTGAACTTTACACCCTGTTCCTCATATCCCTAAACACTTAAAGGCAAACCAAGTCGTCTTTTTCGAATAGATGGGATGAAAGCACACTTGTACACACAAAAGTCAAGCAGTGTCAAATTAACCGTAAAATTCAAATTCAAATACACTTAAAACACAATTTACACACACAAAGTCAAGTAGCAATGTACATTTCACCGTATTTTTTTAATTTTTTTATTGTATTTATTAGAATAGTGAAGTAGCGAAAAACACACTCACTATCCCAGAGAGTCGCGGTGAGCTAACAATGAATCTTAACTTCCTAAGTACCAAAATAGCGAAAAAAAATGTCATAAATAGGGCAAACGATTACGATTGATAAATAGAGCGCAATAATCGTTTATCTATACTTTTTACACTTACTTATCTACTACCTAATCAAGGCATTAGAATACAAGTAACTACCTATTTTTTGATTTTTCACACATAAATTATTGATTGTATAAACTATTTTAAAAAAAAACCTTTGTACGATAAACTTACGAGACTACGTTTTGTGAGTTCCAGCAAACGGGTTTTGAGTTTTTAATAGGTTGCTTCCTATACGTAATAATAACAATTAATTATCTAAATCTGCTTGATAATATTTTCACACCCGATGATCGATAAACAAAAATTAAGCTGTTTTTCAACAACAAGGGTGGTTTGACCTCGCCTGCGGTTTTCAACCTCTCACCCCGCATTCCAACCTGTACTCATCAGACAACTCGTTGGCCCATCTAACATTGGTTTGGTGGCCATACAAAGTATACTCCTTCAGAAACGATACACATCGCGAACGAATACTCAAATCTTAAAAGCATTTTAAACGCTTTTCCGGAATTGAGTTCAATTCTCCTTTATGTCTTCTACAGAATGAAAACGAGTGCCACGAAGTGGTAATTTGAGTTTAGGAAAAAGAAAGATGTCGGCTGGAGACACATTTGGTGAATAAGGTGCTTACTGCATGGTATTTGTTGAGTTTTTGGTCAATAATTCGTTCACAATGATGGCCTTGTGCGAAGGCGTATTATCGTGACGCAAAATCCAAAAAATTTATTTCCACAAATCTGGCGTTTTTCGTTGAGTTAATTAAGCGTTGTGCGGCGTTTAAGAGAGCTTAAACGCCGCATAACGCTTAAATAAATATTCTTTATTTACCGTTTGACCTTCCGAGTGCACAACACCGCGACGTGCAAACAGTCAACATTCGACTTTGACTTTTGATCGACTTTGGCGTAGTTTTTTTCGGTTGTGGTTCAGTAGGAAGGCGCCATCCGAAGCTTGTTGACTAGTTTGCATTCATGTCAATTTCGTAAACCCACGTCTCATCACTTTAACGTGAGTTTTATGAATGTTGGGTCGGAATTGTCTCGTTCTACCATGTCCTCAGCGACTTTTATGTGATTGAGTTTTTGGATATAAAATTCAGGTCTTTTGGGACTAGCCGAGTGGCATCATTTGTCATACCCAAAAAAAGATTTTCAGTCACTATTTCCTTCACTTTTGCGTTGTTAACTTCAGTTGACGTTGATCGCCTACCAGAGCGAGGCTAATCTTCCATCACATATCGACCGCTACCACTTATGAGTACGTGTTTTTGATAAAGTTGATTCACTGTACGCCTTCTGTAACATTTTCAGTGACGCCGAACACGAAATTCATTAAAACAAACTCTTTTTGTTCATTATGTAATATCTAAAAACAGCACTTTATTTAATCTAAACAACAGATGCAACTCTGGCCGAAAAATTGAAAACTGTTGTGCCAATTAAAAAAAATTAATTTGGAACCTTAAACAAATCATCCATTCCCGATACTTTTTTGACAGTATTTATACCGGCGTACTTCTCTCCGTATAGTACCTGACCTTATGCTTGAAGGACAAAATATTTCAATCAGTCGATAACTGTGACCTAAAGCCGAACTGAGCATCGTGAATTTTAAGATATTCACTAAGTTGTCTCTCAAATACACCGTCAAGTACTTTAGCCGTAATAGTTGCTAATGAGATCGTTCTGTAGTTACCCTTGTAACTGACGTCACCAGTTTTATTTTTTAATATTGGTACAAGCAGCGTTCTCATCAACTCGTCGGGTAGGTGGGAGTGTCGGATATATAGAACTTTATTTGTAATTCTTTAGAAAGTCGTAGAAGTGGTAATCTTTAATTTTCTAACCATGGTACAAAAATAGACAGACAAGTGCTCTAATTGACAACTGATTTGAGAGTTGGCAACCGATCGACGAATTTGAGAGTTGTTACAACGATGGGGTTGTAAGAAATCGATGTTCTTGCCGCCCTGTATAAGATCTCATCATCGCTCATTCGTATTTTGAAGATAGACGATGACTGCCTAACACCACTTTTATTTTTGCACATCAGGTGCTGCCGAGCGTCAAGCAGTAAACACCACAATCCAAGGTTCTGCGGCAGACATCGCAAAAGCTGCAATGTGTTCCATAGACACCAGGACTGACAGCCTCGACCCGAAGCCTCGCCTCATACTGCAGATGCACGACGAACTCATCTACGAAGTACCGGAAAATAACCACCAGTACTTCATAACAGTTATGAAACAAGTCATGGAAGAAACCGTCAAACTAAGAGTGCCTCTACCCGTCAAAGTCAAATCCGGACTCACGTGGGGCACTTTAAAAGAAATCAAGTTTAAATCATGAACTCCCTATTTAACTATTTAGTCTCGATTCTGTGATATTTTATCGTCGTAATATAATGTAATTTGATTTTGTAGGCAATAAACTATTTAATGTAGTATACTGCTTTTTTACTACGCTTAAACGGTCGCTAATAGAATGTTATGGACTAGCTAGAATATACATGTCTTAAAAAATAGCGGTATTTTGCTAACAACCCCCTCTCGAATCCACTCGACATCAACATTATAAAGCCTTAAAAAAAACGCTGTATTCGAGGAAATGAAAAAAACATGAGTACCGTTTACATACTGCTTTTGTTCATGTCCACACTATGTCTAACTAAGTAAGAATAAACGCGGGTGCATGTTATACAGTCGCCAGTGAGGAACTTGCCAGTTCCTATAGTAGGACCACAATATTTTTGGGGATTTCTTGCAACAATTCTACAAATACTTAAATTATTTACCTATGAGCGTCAATGTGTACTTACCCAAAAAATATGTAACGCACGACGCACGGTGGGCTGAAAATCGGATTTCATAGACTTGAGGATTTCAATTTGCAAGTGCCGGATTTTTTGCCGGAAATCGCTTCTATTCATTATTAGTATATTCAAAAATAACACCCGAGTTAATTCTGCACAAAAAAGGTTTTTTTTTTGACGAAAAAAATGTATGAAGCTAATATTAAAAAACTAATCATCTCTTAAACGGCAAGGACAACCGTAATATCCTTACAGGTGGATAAAGTACTAAGTATTTATAATTTTTGACAGTCACATAACGGTTTACGCATCAGCTCAATCAGTTGATTGATATTGTGAAACAAGGCTCGGGAACTACCAATGACGGGAATACCGCAAGAAAGTTTTTCGAGTTTCCCAATAAAACTACAGCTAATAACGGGTTGGACGAAGATCTTATTAAAAGATTTGCTGTGATTTAGCAAGCGATAACATCTGGCGAGAAGACCGACTTAACCAAATTTAAAGATTTTGCCCGCTAAACAGCAGAAAAGTACGTGGAATTGTACGACTGGTACTACATGTCAACCGCTTATAAATTATTAATAGACGGGGCTGACATAATCGAGAAAAATATATTGTGCCGATTGGGACTCTCTCGGAAAAAGCCTCAGAGTCTCGAAACAAAGATTTTAGAAGGTTCCGGGAACATCATTCACGGAAAAGAAGCAGGCAAGATCCTAATTAAGATATCTTAAATAGTTGTTTCTTCGGATCCTTACCTAAGTGCACAAAGGCCTAAGTTAGATGCCAAGAGAAAGCAGAGCGTTTTTGCTAAAACTCTCGACTTAATTCACAGGAAAGTGAGTTCGAGTTTTTAGATATATCCAATCTGGATTCTGACTCAGAATTGGAGTCCGACAACGACAGTGATAAGGAAAATGTTTAATATTTGATAATAAACATTTCCCCTATCCTTATATTTTTTTTAATATTATATGTATTCTTAATATTTGGATCAATAACCTTCTTCATTATTATCGATGTTATTATTATTATCTTAACTTGGACACTAAATGGAACCGTTTCATATGTACCTTAAAATAAATAAAAAATATTTTGACGATTTAAAACAAAAAATGCAGCGATAACCGTTATGTGACGTATGTCAAAAAAACATAAATAATTAGTACTATAACCATCTGTAAGGATATTACGGTTTTCCTTGTCGTTTAAGAGATAATTATCTTTGTCATACTACATAGCTTCATAAAAAAAAAACACTTATAAAAAAAAAACTCTTTTCTGTTTTGTGCAGAATTAACTCAGGTGTAATTTTTGATATATGTAGTAATTACTAATAGAAGCGATATCCGGCAATAATTCCGGCACTGCAAATTGAAATCCCTAAGTCTATGCAAGCCGATTTTCAGCCCACCGTGCGACCGCGACGTCGTCTTAGATTAGTATGAACATAGAATAGGTACTATTATGTAATAGGTACCTACTTCTTACCTATTTTATCATCATTATGATTAATTTGGTTCGTAGTCTTCTAAAATTTACCTGTGGTACATGAGTGTAGTAATTCATTATTTTTATTATTATCGGAGGTGTTTAAATTGGTCCTTGTGTTCGGTATCGCAGCGCCATCTCCGCGGGCTTTCCGCGGGTTTTCCCGGTTTTTCGCGGCAGCGGTAGAGGTCGTGGGGTGCGCGCGCCCCCGTGCGCAATCAATACCTGCGCCGTCCGCCGCCGAAGGCTCGCTTGTCACCCTCCGTCACGTCAGCGAGCCGACCGACGCGCTCTCACCAGACCACTTCACAGTCCGACATAAATGATCTTTCATAATCCGTTCCCAAATGTTTTATCACTAGATCTTGTAAAATGTGCGCGTTGAAACGCCAGCTCGAGCGTTCGCGAGTCGGCTCGCGAGTTCCGCGCGTGTCTGCATGATATACCGACGATGTTTTACGTTTGAGTTTACGTCTGAACTGAAACAGCGAAAATGCATCTTCACTTCGAGAGAAACGTAAATGCGAAATGCGACTGCTCTATTCTGTCGCTGTCCTGGATGGGGAAGGTGCCCGACGAGCTGCCCGAGGTGAGTTTAACTCATTGTTCATATTGATACTCGCGAAAACAAGGCCTCGTTGAAAAGACAGTTCTACGATCGCCGCAACTTCGCTACGTATACCTAATACTAATTTTAGATTCTACTTACATGTGTGTGATCTTTACTATTTTGTGCGGAACCTAGACTCAATGCCACTTAATAAATCAATATTAGAGTTACAGTATATTTATGTCATACATATTTATTTTCTGGCTCACCAAGCGCTAATGACTATACCTACCTAAAATAACAAGTCAAAAGCAATACCTTTGTGTTTGGCACTTACCTACTTAAAAATATTTCATATTTATGTAAAATTTACTTATCATTACCGTCCTGGAATAACATAAATATGGACGATAAACAAAAGCCACATACACATACGTAACGTGGGGATGTGCACAGTTTTATATAATTGTTCCATTATCCATCGTTTTTTTCGACAAACGTAACATAAACATAAGAGAGCTTTCATGAATTTGTTTATGGCTCCTGAAATAGGTTTGAAAGATTGCTTGTAAGGTGTTTTGGAGCCACGCTCAACTGTAATCTATGTAATGACGCCAAACCGAACTGTAAAGCTAGTAGTGGGGCGTTAAGAGGTCCCATTCAATTAAACCTTTCTTCGGCTCTACCAGCTTTTGACCTATTTAATTCCATTTCTATGCATCGCTCGTCACCTAGGGGTAATTTGGCCGCGCTACAGCGAAACATTCCGTATGAATGCAACAATGTACCTCGCGAAGGGCCCCATGGTAATAGGAAGAAAATAGCTTTTTTTACGACTGTCATCGAAAGGAATGAATAGATAATTTTGGAGGGGGAAACCCGGATGCTGCTTCCCCCGCAATGAATATATTAGAAATGTATGTTTAATACATCGTTTATGAAGGTGCTTTGTATAATTGGTTTTCACTATTTATCGAATGTAACTTAATTTTTAGATAGCAAAAGTTAATTAAGACGGTCTCCATTTTACCTATGCCTAGGCAATGCGTCCTGTAACCTTGGCGTTTCTATTTTTTTGATATAATTATTCATTGGTATTTTGATTTACAACTTACCTTTATACCAATGCCAAATCATATATTTTTACTCGAGAATCCTTGTCACAGCTTAAATGTTAATTTATCATAAAATAATCAGTAGGTACTTATGCTTCATTTGAATTCGTCTACTTTCGAGAATATACCTCGTAGATCTCATTAAAAGTTTGTTATTAAAATTCTATTCTATCATCTTGTCTGTTCAAAACACTTACCTCGTTAATTTATTCAGCAGTTTCTTTCAACATTTCAACATAACATTTCTGCAGTGGGAAAAATTAATTAAATATAGGGCTTAATATAAAAAATTTGAGTCTAGATTCTATCTTTTGTACCAATAAATGTTAAAATTTTGCGCACCGGGTCGTGAAAGGATAACATATTACTTTGCTTGTATTACTAATGGATATTTCTTTCACAGGCAGCCGTCGTAGGATCATTGTCGCAAATGTATTTTAATTGAACTCTCAATCCTCATTAGTCACAGACAGTTGGAGACACTGAACTATGAGCACGCTCCACGCTTGTGACTGGTATAATGAAGTGGCAGCGTCTTCACTTTTAAATTTCCGACCGATTTCACTCTTTAATAATGTTATACATTAGAGTTGATTAGAGAACTGCACGACCATAGAGGATTTTCCTTAAAAGCCCTGCAGTTTTTTTCCCCACAATTCTATTTTATTTAATCGTCCCTTTTAATTACTTTTGATTTAGTACAGCATAATAAGCATAAGCATAATCAGCCTATAACGTTCCCACTGCTGGGACACAGGCCTCCTCTCTATGAGAGGTAGTGAGCCGTAATTTGATTTAGTAGGCAGCTAGATATGGAAATTTCCGAATCTAATCGTTTAATTGAATTGTTACAGTTTTTTATATATTTTTTACTTATAAGGTTTTTTTTTATGGTGCACATAATCAAACGTGCTAAGAATCAGAGTATTGTTTTTGGTAAGTAAAGACAGTTTAGTTAATTATTTTCGCCTTTAGCCAAAAAAATGGTCCTAAGTGTTTTAGGGAACCTTGGCTCTGGATTAGTTTGGTCATTCTTAGGACAACGCCATTTAAGTAAACTCTCATCTACTTTCTCGGGTCTAAAGGAGCGCTTTGTGTGTTAATTTGGGGATTTGAAATCGAGTTTTAAGTCCGTTTAATCCCATTAATTTAGAAAACCCCATGAGGTCAAACACCATAGGTGCTCAAAGCATTAGTGGGTACCTAAAAAGGTGACTTTAAACAGCTATCAAAAAACATATACGAATCATTCAATTTGTCAACCTGTAGAGTGATTTCCCAACAGGATAGCGTAGATATTGGTAAGAAATGTGTCCTAATTGGGCGTCGACGTATGGATTAATGTAGGGAAGGGTGTCGTATCGTAATATCTAGCTAATTGGCAATTTCACCTTCGATCTCCGGTCTGCCGTCGTCGGGACGGGCATGCACCATCACGTGCCTCTTAATTGCCTGACATCCTATTAATGCGGCTCGGTACAAGTGAACATGCTATTTGTAGCTATATTGAAAATTAATTACTCGATTTGTGCAGGCAACTCACAGCCTTTCAGCTTCTATTTATCTACACATATAATAAACTAGCTTATTAAATACAATTTCTTGTTCTCCGACTCATCGCATCACCTGCCCGCGCTATCACATCGTTTTCTCTTAGCGTTTTTTCTTTTTGTTTGCTCCTAAGGAGCATAGCGTGATGTTAAATAGCTAAGCATTCCTCAAGAATTCCTAGCAATCAAATGCAAAAAAAAAAACAAATCCGACCGGCAGTTTAATAGGTAGGTTACCCCTACATACAAACAAACAAATTTTACCTCTTTAAAGCACCGTGTGTCGCTCGACGAGCGGTGCCTTTGTATCGCGCAGTGGCGTCGCGCCAGTGTGTATGAGACTTTATAATAAAAATATTAGCATAGAATTAAGTCTCTGTCCGTGTCTCTCCATGTGACCGCGTGGTTCTTCTAAACTACGCAACGGATTTTGATGTGGTTTTCACAGTCATTTAGAGTAATTATTCCGGAAAGTTCATGTGTATAATACATTCAAATTAAACTTACATAATTACAATAAAGAAATCTCCTTGTTTTATCAAGTCGTTAAGACCGTGCGAAGCTGGGGCAGGTCGCTAGTAAAGTTGCTACATAAGGCAAACGTTTCGGTTGATTGCATTAACATTTTCTTCAGAGGCACTATTTCTCAAGTGCTATGCTAGCCGGAGCCTAGAGGAAATGTTTGATGTTCTCTAACGAAGTTAGCTAACGGCAAAAGCAAGAGTGTGCATAGATTTAATTTGCTATCTACCCTCTTAGAAGCCAAGAATATTCTGGGACCAAGTAAAATTATCCGCAAGGTTACTACTGCGGGTCCGTAGAACTGTTGAATTAATTCCGTTCTTGAATGTTAAGATCGTTATGATTTTTTAAACCAAAGTTCAAGGAGAATGTCTCAATTTATTCATTACCACGGGGGCACCCTTTTCAACTAACGTTATAGGTACGTAGGTATGTTTATTTATTTAAGCAGTGGGAATAATATTATGCATCTAGAATATACTTAAAAAATTAGAAGTGTGGACCTATAGGTATGGTTTTAAGTCCGCATCTGTCTAATTTTAATTCAACAGACTCGCATACAAATTATGCATTTGTTTGTACAACAGTAACAGTTTCCCCCTTACATTTTTCAATAAGTACATTGGTTATTGAAAAAAAAAAAAAATGGTACCAACTTCGGTACCAAGGTACGTAACTACTCGCAATGATTCCCTTACAATAGAATGCATTTTCATATTCATTGTGACTCGCGTTAGACTGCAATTTAAAGACAACAATTTCTCGCTGCACCGCTCGTTATGGCGAGGCCAAGGTCTTCATTCGAGGCTGGGCTTGTTAAATATGCGACTCGAATAAAAATATGCTTTGTTTGAATAGGAGGAAGGTTGGAAGTTGAACCGCAACAACTACTATCAGGAGGGCTGGCTGGCTACTGGCAATGTGCGCGGGGTGGTCGGAGTGACGTTCACATCGTCGCACGCGCGCCGCCCGCACGAGCTGCCGTTGCGTACAAATTACAATTTGAGGGGACACCGATCAGACGTAAGTATTCCTGTTGTATTTTCAATTGTGATTTTTGTTATTTTTTTAATAATGCCGCGGGTCTTACAACAGTTGAAAGTAGATTGTTCAGTGGATTTAAGGTAAGTATCACACTGGCTGCGTCGAATATTGAACCAGTCCCTCCAGCGGTTTTTCACAAAAGGTGTGTAGGAAAGCTTAATTGATTTTCTATTTAGGTTTGGGTTCAATATATCTCTACCCGAGTCTACGCTAACCTAAAAAAATAAGTCATCCATTTGGGATCCCTGTCAAAACAAAGTCTGCTCTATGGTTTTGACGACAAAACACAATCTGTAAATTCAAGTTTAATTTCATGTCACGATCTCGCTAATGGTTTTCGAATGGATATTGTGATTAAAAAAAAAACTGTTCTCGTGATGCTATCTCATGAAAAGGGCAAGTTCTATGTATAGATTTCATTGTACTACACTACATAAGAAGTAGCGGTACCTATCTACCTGCCTACGCATTTGAAAGGTTTTCCGCGCATTTGGATTTTGTCGATGATGGAAAGCTTGTTCGCTCAATAGGTCTGGTCTCTGCGGCCTCGCTAATGACATTCTATGAATACTACAAGTTCCAGTGAAAATCCGCGCATAAATAATTCTGGTTGAAAATCATTTTGGGAGTGCTCACTACAAAAAAATATTCCACGCCAAAAAAATCTGTTGAAATACGACGTAGATACTCTTTTTATTGAAAAAGGAAACCTTACCGTTAGTATTACAGAGCTGAAAACCTGAAAACGTAGCGAACTTGGGACCTATTCACGTTAGAATTTTGAGATTCGCTGAAATGTGGGAACGAGAGATAAGCAAGTGCTTTTGACAGCTACATGACCGTGGTTCGCGCATTGGCGTATACGTTATAAACAAAATAAATGAAAAGAGTCTGCGGTCAGCTAAAACATATGTGAAGCGAGATAAACATAGAATGTAGGAAAGTAAAGCGATGTGCTGTCCATAAGACCAAGCCGTATTTATTTACTAGTTGAACATACTAATCATTTTACTACTCTGTCAAGAAAGTACCGAGAAAATATCAATAAAACACAAAATGTTAGTTATTCATCCAAATTTATTTCATCGCCTTCAAAGCATGCTTCTTCGGAAACGGTACCCTTACGCCATCGAATAACCCAATCGTCAAAACATTTTTAAACACTTTTTCCGGAATTGAGTTCAGTTCTCGCCGCGAATTCTCTATTATGTCTTCTACCGAATGAAAACAGGTGCCACGAAATGGTAATTTGAGTTTAGGAAAAAGAAAGAATTCGGCTGGAGACATATCTGGTAAATAAGGTGCTTGCTCGATGTTATTTGTCGACTCTTTGGTCATAAATTCGTTCGCAAAGATGGCCTTGTGCGAAGGCGCATTATCGTGATGCAAAATCCAAGAATTTTCTTTCCGCAAGTCTGGCCTGTTTCGTCGAATTTGCTTCTTTAACGCCTCATAAAACGCTCAAATAATATTCTTTATTTACCGTTATATCTTCCGGCAAGAATGCGAGTGCAAAACACCGCGATAGTCAAACAAGTTTTTTATTGTTTCGCTTCAATTGGAAGCCGCCACTCCGAAGCTTGTTGACTAGTTTGCATGTCAAACTCGTAAACCCACGTCTCGTCACCAGTAACAATGCGTTTCATGAATGTTGGGTCGGAATTGACTCGTTCTAGCATGTCCTCAGCGACTCTTTTAATTTTTTGGAAAAAAAATCAGGTCTTTTGGGACTAACTGGGCGGCACCATGTTTCATACCCAATTAAGTGATTATTTAAAGTGATCGGATCAACTCGTGAAACACAGAAAGTTCAGCGGCTGTCTCTCTCAAACTTGAATGAGGATTTTCAGTCACTATTTCCTTCACTTTTGCTATGTTAACTCCAGTAGAAGACGTTGATGGCCTACCAGAGCGAGGCAAATCTTCCATCACATCTCGACTGCTTTTGAACGCTTTGTACCACTCGTATGTACGTGTTTTTATAAAGTCGATTCACCGTAAGCCTTCTGTAACATTTTCACTGACTCCTAACACGAAATTTAAGACAAACTCTTTGTTCTATGATTTTGTCCATTATGAAATTCATATCAAAATTGAATTTGGAACCATAAACAAATAATCCATTACCGATACTTCTTTGACAGAATGTATAGGTAATCGTTGGAACATGACCCTTTCTCATTAAAATCTTGGTACAATACTTATTTATGGACTGTTCTGTCTCGAGTGTTAAACTGTGACTTAATACCATTGCTCAATAGGGGATTCCTTTGTCCTCGTTATTTGTTGTTCTGTACCTACATCTGTGGTAGGTACCTCACGTAGCATAATTGGACAAGCCCGGGATCAATCAGTCAGAAGATATTCAAATTGTATGCGACAATGCACAGACAATAGTCCACCATTAGTATTTTCATTGTTATTTCTGTCTATTCTGTATTATAGTGTAACTACCTAGAATTAAAAGCGCTTGCTATTCTTAGGTTCAAAATCAGCGATGCTATAATTATGGTGCTTAGGGTGCGTATAGTCCGACATAATACTGATGAATCTATTAGTTATAGTAGTAGCGAAAAAGATAGAGTCATATTTTTTATGTGTTTTATAATTTTTATTTTGGAAATTCAGTCTCGAAGGACCATTATGAATTCTGCAATGCTTTAAAAATGCTCATTTATTAATGACTGTATCAATACTTTAAATGCCAATTAGACTGAAGAAATTTTAGGCTTATTAAGTCTAGAATTTCTCAAGAAATAGCGCCAGTTATTTATTCTTTGAAAACTAAGTTTCATTACTTCTCAAAGTACCGTGCACTTCTCTCAAGTATCATGATATGAATTTTAAACTTGAGCACACACTATGTAAAGCAAACTGGGGGATGTAAACTTTGCGTAGTCTTGTTTGCATATGCGCTTGCAGACGAAAAAGTGTAGAAATGAGTGGACTTCGTTAGATTCAAAAGGCAAAGTCCTCGAGCGTCTTACATGACTTTGTTTTAAGCCCCACCCTATCGTGTTCAAGGGCCACTCGCTGTGGCCTACACTGAAATCCTTTTATATTTATCCAAGCATAATTTATTTGCAAAAATAACACTAGGGTACTCGTGTTGTGCCTATTTTTTCGTTCAAGTGTGGCGTCAACGTGTTGCTATTAATGGGTTGTGGCAACACTTGCAGCCGACAGGCAAAAATGAAATTACTGAACTTGGAAGTTTTTGTTTATCGAGTCGAAATAAACAGCTCAAGCATTGTAGTACTTCGGTGTATTTGCTAAAATAATTACATTCTGAGGTTAAGAACATTTTACGAGTTTTGAAGTAATTTTGTACGATGCAAAAACCCCATGATACCGTTATGGCTCCGCGGTTCCTTACTTCAAGTTTTTAGTTTCTTGATGAACATACGCAGGACGCTCTTCCTTATTAACCTCCCACTTGCTATTCCCGAATAGGACATACATATAGGAGTTTCGCGGGTGTCTGGACTGTTGCCAAGTTGTACTCTTGATCCCACGCTCTTTCTAGTTCAGCAGACTTCCCTTTTTCCAATTCGCTGCCACTATCAACTAATTTAGGTTTTTACCTTAGGTACTTGGCTTTATTCGATCATAACGAATCTCCGGCTCCTTACCATTTCAGAAACGTTAATATTGTTGCGATACCTCGTCCATTCTACGTTAGCTCCTTGTTAAACTAACATCCAAAATATACATAGGTAGTATGTATCTGTGAGGAGAAGCTATATAGACATGGGGTGCACTAAGAGTACTAACGTGCACACACATTATTGTTACACATAAATGCGACCTCATAAATTGAATGCTCTCAGTGCGGAGCCGAGAGCCTTGTGTCAAACGTGTGATTGCTGGCAGTGTGTGTAACGTCGAATTCCTTCGCATTCCGACTGTTTTCTCTAAGTGGGTGTAACTTATATGGAGCGAAGGGCACGTGGAATGTGTAATAACATTGCGTCTGGCCCGCGACGGCTAAAATCTTCAAATATAGTCTTTTCGTACCTATGTCTCTTGAGAAGCTCAAGCACGTATATGCTGCCAATTGAGTAACGAGGAATTTCCTTTCCTTTATGTTAATATTGTTTTGTTGTTACCTTTGAGTAGGTAGTCAAAGCTGATATTTATTAGTAGCCATAAAGAGCGAGTTGCTTTTGTATTATACGCCGAGTTGGCAATATAATCTTAAATTTATTGCGCCGACCTTCGTCCTTGAGTCGTATTGTGTTCTATCGTTTACGCTTTTCTTTTACGATTTGAGGAAAGTTTCATGTGGTTGGATAATTAAGTGTCGAGGTGCTGGTGTCATATGAAAGCGTGAACAGCACAAAATGAGTAGTTGGATTTAAAGAGTGTTATAGAGTAGTTGTATTGAGGGATAGCGGGCGCATCGCGTCGCTCAACCCAGTGTCCTTAGGTACTGCGACTGCCGAGGCCGTCGCCAATCAATTTCGTCCGGCTATCTACTGCGGGAGCACTGGCAGGATCTACTCGAGCATTGGACCCAATTCATGAAATGTCTGAACATCAAAAAGATGTATTTCATCAGTTTGTTTAGGATTCTATGACGGCGAAAATAGGTTATATGTCCTTATTAAAGTCGGGTTTACTCAGTAAACTACAGAATTTATATCGGGAAAGCTCTTGGGATCCTTTTCATTTTCAGAATTCCATTCTCTGAAGCATGTGTATTACTTAGCATTTACGAGTATACATTACTCAAGTACGCGTTTTACTTAGCACTGCAACTTACTTAATTAAAACTACGTATGGCAATTAATCTAGAGCTGTCACTAGAGTGGATTCTTGGCGCTGGATGTACGAGGGATTGTACATATTCGTATTTGCAATGTAGGTGTACATCTAGTTAATGTCGAAGTTGACAAATTAAAAAGTTTTGGTCGTGTAAGAATAGCTATCGTACTTTACCTGACACCATTATATTTAGTGTTTTACTACAAAACTAGTAGGTTTTAGTTTGATTCTAACAAAATATTTCGAAAACGGACTCCGGAATCGAAAAATTGTTTTCACACTCCCGCAATTTTACGTTTAGGGAGTGTATCCATTTTTTTTTCATCGATTTCTTTTCCGCTTTGTCGCCGTGATTAATATTTATGCCAAATTACAGCTTTCTAGTATTATGGGTGTCTGAGCTAAGTCGCGGACAGACAGACAGACAGACGCATATGGCGAAACTTTAAGGGTTCCTTGTTGTCTACGGAACTCTAAAAACAAACGAACGTACGTATAAGATAGGTACAGTCTCAAGCAATATATAAACATTGTCACATTTTCTAAAATATCTTGACTTCTACCATTCAAAAAATATGTGTATGACATTTTTTTCTAAATTACCTATTCATCAAACTGTGTCAAAACTGGGTATACATTGGTTTCACAGTAATATAAACGGAACAAAATCAGTAAAAAGTTTACACTTCCAATTTAGCTTTTAAGTATCCACGACAATTTCTATAACATGTATACAAAATGTATACATGTAATAAAAATTATAATACAGGTGTTATAAAAACTGTCATGGATACATTATAATGACATTGAAAGTGTGTACCTACTTTTTCCTGTTTTTGTTAAGATTATTCATATACCATTTTATAATACTTACAATGATTTCTGAAATGGACGAATTCAGTGATGATGATTCAATCATCATCAGCCTGTATCAGTCCACTGCTAATAGTCCAAGCTGAGTCGGATACTTTTGTTATTTGCTGTAGGTATTATTATTTAATTGCGGATCCTATAATAAATTCTTTATTGCCATAAAAACAGGTTACAGAAAAATGTGAGACCCTGGCTCCAGAGCTAGCTAGAGTACCTGTATTTCAGGAGCCAAAAGAGAAACCCCGAAAATAGCTCGCTAAACGACAAATACAACGCGATGAATACAATTCAGTTTTATAAATAAACAGTGGTTGGTTAATGCAATAAAACAAGAGCTTATAGAATCAGTGTTGTAATTCGTTACCTAACGTAATCATTATTAATAAAAACGTAGTTATGCTTAATACAAATGTAAGGCAAATATATACATATTAATTGTTTTTAAATCACAATTTAATCAAGTGTAATTCATTGTCACTACACATAACCATTGTTAATTTTAAATACTGGTATCGATATTAAAATTAATTAAAATCTTGTGTAGCCACCTTCAGCGTTTAAAACATCTTGCAACCTTTCCCGCATTGACGAAACCATATTGTAACATACATTATTGCCTCTAAAACTATTCCATATCTCGTGGACGTGTCTGACCAAGCCTTCTCTGGTTCTAGCTTGGTTGCTGTCCCAATCTTGGACCATCAGCCCCCACAAATTCTCAATAGGATTGAGGTCAGGGCTTTTAGGCGGCCACGGCAACGAATTCACGAAATTTCGGTTGCGATTGCACCAGGCCTGAGTGAATCGAGAATTATGAACCCCAGAATTGTCCTGCACAAAATCAAAAGGTGTCAATTCGGGAAAGTATACCTCTAGACTATGCAGTAAAACTTCGTCTAAAATACTGGTGTATTGCTCGCTATTCATTCGACCACTGATCTCGGCCAATTCACCGGGTCCACTGGCTGCCATCCAGCACCAAACGCCGAAGCTTATCCGACCACTTCTAGATGACAGTATATTTCTTTCTAAATAACGAGTATTATTAGTCCGCCATAAAGACAAAAGTCCATCAGCAGAAGAAACAAACACTTTTTCATCCGACAAAATGGCACTGCTAAAATCGTAGTTTAGATATTCTCGAGGTCGCTGTTGTTTATGCGTGCAGTTAAAAGTGGTTTTCGCGCCAGAACTCTGGCGTATGCCAGTTGTGCGTAGGCGACGACGAATCGTTCCATTACTAACCACTCTGTTCACGATCTGCCTGTCCTGCGCCGCGTAAGTTTTTCATGGACGACCACTTCTTTTACAACAAACAACGTCACCTTCATCTTCCCACCACTTGAGCCACAAATAAACGGGTTTTCTCTGAAAACAAAATGCATTTAAGGAAACGGTTAATTAAGTTATTTAAATATAGAACCCTATAAACTTATGCGCAACGCGTGACACCCTAAAAATAGCTTATATTGGAATGATTATTGAAATTGAAAGAGATATTATTTTTAATTTGAACTGTTTATTAATTAAAAACGTTATTAAAAATCAACAATAAATTTGCAAATTTACCGTAATTCCACATTCATTTGCAATGTCTGTAACCGTAAGTCCCTGTTCTTTAAGAACAATGATTTTGTGTTTGTCATAAGTAGAAATAAGATATGTCACATTATAATTATTCATTTTACATCGATTTGAATAATAATCACAATAACACAGGAAATGTTCTAGATGCCACTGCACGACAACAAAAACCAACGTAATGCGCGCTTATCCCGTCTGTATGATTTGCAATGTTGCCGTTGGAATCTATTAGCACAATAGTTTTACGACTATATACGGAAATAAAAACAAGCGACGGGCGAGTTTCCTTTCTGTAACTTATGTAATAACGCATATTAATGATACGAAATCTGAAAATAAATAATGAAATAAGATCCTGTATACTGATTTTGTCACTTAGGTAAAATCATAATTTGGGTTCCTTTTGAATCCACATTGCAACTTATTACTGAGCTCAAGCTGCTAGAAACCGCTGCTTTGTAATTGTTTACATAATTTCGAAACTGTATTGTATACATATTTTTTTTAAATTTCCTTTGGTTCATTAATTATGCAACTGAAAGTTAATATTATTTTTTGGGATGCTATTGTTAACGAAGATTTGATAAAAATGTTTAGTTAATTAAAAAAATATTAATAATGGCAATTTTAGTTTTTATTTTATTTTGGACTTTATTCGTGTGGTTCTGAAAAACCCCGGAAATAGTTTTTCTTAATAGTAAATGGGTAAACCTGCACTTTCGAAACAAAACAATGTTAATTAAGGGCACAAAAAAGGTCACTGTGTTTTCAGAAAAAAAATAAGCCACCGGAAAAAGCTTCTTTGCAAAAACGAAGAGCGCACAACAGTTTGAGTGATAAATTTGTTTTTTGTAACTAGGTTATCCTCGTGAAATGGAATGAGCCGTACCAGAAACTTGCGTCGTGCGACAGCAGCGGAGTAATATTCGTGTGGATAAAGTACGAGGGACGATGGAGCATCGAGCTGATCAACGATCGCAGCACCCCGGTCACTCACTTCTCATGGTCACACGATGGTCGGATGGCACTTATATGCTATCAGGTTTGGCAATAATGGTAGAGATTTAAACATTTATGTATTAAATTAATTATTTATAATTTAATACATAAATGTTTAAATCTCTACCAGTTTTTGGAAGAGATTTCAATCATTAATTTAATTAATTAAAAATAAACTAGTGTATAGTCTCCTCCTGTTTACCTCGAAATAAGCTGGATAATCATAAAAGAAAAAACAAAAGAATAAAAAAGCTGGATAATCCATGTAAAGTTGAGTTGTAAACATTAGTATCAAACATGGTCCTACCATACGGATACAAATGATCCTAATCAGATTATCTTTAAAACCTTTTATCGTAAATGAAAAACTTGATGATCGTAGTACTTATAGTATTTTTTTACGAAGCGGTTTTACAAAAGTAGGTACCTAAAAGGTACATTAAAATTGAACTCTTCGTAGAAGTTGCCTCCTTTGAAATTCACAAAGTAATTTATGTGTCGAGCCCGCACGGTTTTTGATATTTGTTCGTAGAATCTGTTTTTATTGCAAAAAGGGTCCCCATTATTATGAAGTGGATCAAATATTCATTCGTTTGCTAAATCAAAGGATAGTAAAATAAAGGATAGGACCATTTGATAGCCCAGTTAATTGTGCACACGGATGTGAATATATTCAGAATACAATTCCAAGCTTATCATACATTATTCTTAATTTAATACATAATTTTATTCCTATTCGTGTTAAAACTTCCTCCAAAAAAAAGTTCTAAATTATATTATAAACATGCAAATCAGATTTAATTTGGATGTTATAAAAGTTTGTGTGGTGTGAGCTAAACGAGGTCGTAAAGGTAGGAGGTATCTAGTAGGGACGTAAACGCTTACAGCTCTGTAACCTTTCATTGTGGACACGTTATAAAACAATGTTTGGCGGTGTCGTATGTTAGCAAATTGGATGTATTCCGCTGCCCGGTAGTTGCTGGCAAAAATAAGGTTTCGACAATTTGAAAAAAAAAAGCTTTCATGTGCTGAAAATACACTCGGTTCCAAAAATAACGGGCCAGTCAAATAAGTTCGAATATCTACAAAACTGTTAGATCAATGAAATAAAAACGGAATAAAGACTATTTAGTTGCGCTTCTTATTACATACTTTTTATACTAGTTGATGAATGAAAGTTATTTACATAAAAACAAAATTTGAAAAATAAAGCATAATGACAAAAATTGTGTTTCCAAAACTTTCCATTTTTCAAAATGGAAAGTTTTGGAAACACAATTTTTGCTTAATGTCATTATGGTTTCGATCCATTTCTATTATGTCACAAATAAATATTGTGAACGACTTCCACGTGCATAATCAGTATTCTGTGAGGTGGAGCAAAGCAGTCACGTTAGATGAATGTACCAGAATCCTGACTTTCTTGGAACTTGGGCGGAACCAGCGTGAAACAACAAAAACATTGGTGTTTCTTTGTCGACTGTTCAGCGGGTAGTCCAGCGGTACCGAGAGACCGGATTGCACCTTCGGAGACCAGGAAATTGCAGGCCAAGATGCACAATGGCCAGGGATGGCAGATACCTGGTGGCTACAATGCTCCGAAATCGTTTTCCAACTGCAGTTGGTCTAAAAACCACTTTATTCGCTTTGGTGGTAGCAATTTAAGCGCACAAACAGTGAGGAGACGTCTTGCTGAGGCAAACTTGAAACCATTAAGTCCCGAAAATGACACTGGACGATTGGTATAGGGTAATGTTCACGGACGAATCGTAATTCATGCTTTATAAGCATGATGGTAGGCAGTTGGTGTACAGAAGACCAGGGGAACGCTTTCAACAAGACTGTGTGGAGGAAAAAGTGGCACACGGCGGAGGCTCAGTACTTGTTTGGGCTGGAATTTCTGCCGAGGCCCGCATCGAGCTCGTGCTAATTCAAAATGGCACTCTGAATGCAGAGAGGTACGTGAAGGAGATCCTGAATGAGCATGTGGGACCTTTCATGGCGAGGATGGACCGGGATGGCATATTAATGCATGATAATGCGCGTCCCCATACCGCCGGAATTGTAAATGAATACCTTGGAGAGGTAGGTATCGAACTGATGCAGTGGCCAGCGCGAAGCCCTGATTTAATCCCCATAGAGCATGCATGGGACGAGCTTGAGCGTTGCGTAAAACGTCGTAACTCCCCACCAATCACGCTAACCGAGCTCGGACAAGCACTGGTGGAGGAATGGGAAGCCAATCCTCAGAACCGGCTCCGAAAGGGGAATGCCCGCCGTCCATAGACACTTCGGCCTCGAGTGCACACATTTTAAAGTATATGGATAGGATAGTATGCAATTTAAACAATTAACTGGACAAGGAATTGGTTTACAAAAATGTTAGGGTTTTTAAAATATAAAATAGTTTTTAATCTTAACTAACGTAATTGCTTTACTATCATTGGATATTTAAGTTAGGGTTAAAATAATTGTCGAAATCCATTAAATATGCTTATTTGATGGATAAAATAACAAATCCGCAAGAATTAAACTCAGTAAGGCAACCGCAAACAATGAAAGTACATTCTGTAGATTTTTGTGATTTGACACTTGACTGTGTCATGACTTGACAGCCGGCCAGAGTAATTCAATGTTGCCACATTAGCAAAACAAAAAAATCGATATCGACTTTTATTCGAATCATAATTTAATACAAAATTATAATCACTACTAAAACCCCACTGAAGATAAGTACGTTTTTGTCATATTTGATCTTTATTGTGCTAAACATGAATTGAAAAAAAAACATGAATCCTATGTATTCATTATTATAATATCAACTATTAAATAGTTTGTGCATTTAATATCAAAAGTAAAAACATAACACCGTATATGTTCTAACAGATCGTATAATAAGCATTACGGATGTGTTTTTTTTTAATCCATGAAAACATGATCGATTATTTCGTGAACGAAATTGATAAGTATTGGCAACACTGCTGCTTTATCCACAACCGCGAATGTCATTTTTCGTTTCAGTACTTTTTATTATTGCAAAAATATTGCAAACTTGTTCGGATAAATGAATAACTTGTTAAATAAATAGAAATTACGACTTTTTTTTTACTTATACGTAAGTTATATGCCTGTATGTTATATGTGCCTGTAGGGCCGAAAACGGGCATCCCCCTTTGGTGTTCAGCATGGCGAATCGCCTGGAAGCTGCAAGAAGAGCTTGGGCAGCAATACGAAGTATTAAAATAATGCATATAATGAAAAAAAAGCAAAAAAAAAAGTTACAAAATTTTAAAGTTTCAGAAAAAAATGTCTTGCTTCAGGTTTTTTTTTTTTGAGAATAAGAATGAAGGTACACATAAGTTTCAATTTATTAATTTTTTGAATCATCACATGCCCAATCGAACAGTATTCGTTTCATTATGATAGCATACGTAGTTCGGGAGATATTTGGACTTTTGTGACTGACCCGTTATTTTTGGAACCGAGTGTAGTTTTCCTAATTTGAACTTATAATAAGCACCCATCGGAAATTCGGGCTTTGTAATCTAAGTAAATCTTCAGAATGCATGCGTAGGTATAGATTACATATTGTTCCCGAATGTCGAAACGTCAACCCAAAATAACTTGTCTCATTTTGTTCGTCCTTTTACTTCACTGTCGCAGTTGACCGATTCGTAATCAAAGTATCGACACATCGTCAACGTGTCAGTTCGATTCGCCACGTAATGTGCATCCACGTGAATTGGGAGCTAAGCCTCCGTCGGATCAGTCAAAATGTCGCAAGCAATTTGCTAAAAGGCTTCCTCGTGACGCCAAGAGGCGAACGTTACGTGACACCTCTGAACACAAACAAACGCGAAACGTGCTAAGAAAGGCGTGCCGATTTCGCGTGGGCGTGCTTCGATCTTGATATTACTCGTCATATTGTCTCACAGACTAGACAGACAAATACTTCAACGATTGATAGGTAAGATGTCTAGCAAGCGTCTAGAGACTTGGTTGTCGCTAGTTAAGTAATGCATCTGTCGACAAGCTGTCGGTATAGATACCGGATTTGAAGGTGTATTTGTGTTCTAAAAATATTTGACAAATAAGCGTGTGCAGGCATCTGATATTGAGTAAATTATACCCGTAAATCTTGTCATTTTGTTACGAATTGGTACGTAACGTTACAGTTATAATTTACTTTGAGTGACGTATTCCATTGTCGTCAGTAGTTCTGTCTACGATAACTAGGACATACAGACCTTGACGGTATGATTTTGGCACAGCTCCTCGTTGGGTTCTTTCTATGCTAATATTGGCAGTCGACAACTCGGTAACACCCCGTGTATTGATGGGAAAGTTTAGCAGGGTGACAATAATATTGTGAAATGGATTAGGGACGATAAACTTTGTAGCGGCTGTGGGTCCAATCCAATTTATTATAACATCACGGTAATCGGGTACGTTATAAAATATGAAATCTTTCGGGTTGATTGATAGCCCATTTCCTTCGGTTTACCGGCGTCCTTTATTGTTACATCCTTTCTTACTTATTTTTACGCAATCGAGGAAATGTTTTGTGCTTAGATTCCGTAGATTGAAAATGGTAGTGTGAAATAACGAAATGCTGAAGTATAAAAAAATGTTCCCGAATAAGCATAGCTATGTTTTGTTCATCACGTTATGACATTATTTAATAGCACATAAGGTTAAATTGACGCTTATGTAATTAAGTAATAATGATTTACTTGAAATTTTACCTTCGTTACGTATTATTACGAATGAAAATGAAACGTTAACAGTAATTAGTTATGTACCTACTTAGGAGTATATTTCAGGGTAACAAAGAGCTTTTAGAACATAATTATTTTGTTTGCTGTTAAGCGTTATTTACAGATCGGATTCACGGATTAATATATGTACTCTCAATTTAGGAGTCATTATATTAACTAAGCTTTTGCCTGACTAATTAGAGATTGCAATGAATACAAAAATATTATTATTAGCACTCAGGTGTAGGCTGCACTTGACATTATCTTTTAGTAACCTTTTGCGACACCTACGAAGTTAGATCGGAGAATGGGTGTCGGCTGAATGTGATGTACAATCAGGAAAATTCATTGTGAAGCAGATTGACACACTAGTTCCATGTGCCGTGTTATATATAAAAAAAAAAATGAGCTCTAATTCTATTCTCACCGAAAGGCGGTCTGTGTCGGAAAACGGTGAAGGAAAACATCGCCGCTGACTTCCACGAACCCTCACTGGGCCCGCGTGGGGGATGACGGCCCACTCCCTCTCACCGAGAGGAGGTCTGTGTCCCCCACATGGTGCATTGGTAACATTATAGGCCGAATAAGTGTTATGTGTATAGTACCTGTAGTGCACCCACTTTTCTCCAGTTATGTGGACTACGTAACAAATGTTTAACAAATGGTTCTGTAGGACGGGTTCGTCTTAGTCGGCTCGGTGGCCGGTCAGCGATACTGGTCGTCCATGTTGTCGCTGGACGCGCGCATCACATGCGGCTGCTGGACGCCTGATGACAATCAGGTGTACCTGGGCACCGCCTCCGCGCAGCTCGTGGTCATGGATGTCCATGGAGCTATGGTGTCACAGGTTAGTATTGCACAGTAAGAAAGCCTGTATAATACATTTATTTAGCACAGACTCAAGGGCACACAACTACATAATTTCCGCGGATATTCGCAGAGTCGTTACTTGTAAATTAATCATTCACGTTAATACCTGTCGAGTATAAATTTGAACCGTCAGTAAAAATATGACAGTTTAAAAAAAAAAAAAAATTGGTCGTCGGCCAACGGCCGTTTTTCGAACTAACATTTTCAATGGGACATAAGATCGGTTTTTGTTTAAGCTTTTCATTTTCGTTTACAACCAGCGTGCAGCGCCAGCAATAATTGCAGTTATGTTGGTCGTTTTATAATTGGTTTTTGAGTGACGTCTCTGCGTGTAGATATTGTGACTACTAATATGTATCAAAAATTCATTTTAATATTTGAGTTACCTCATAAAGTGTCGTACACACTGGCGCGACGCAAAGGCACCGCGTGGCGTGCGACGAGCGGTACCTTTGTGTCGCGCCTGCTTGCGGAAGCCTTTAAGACTTAAAAAAAAGTTACTATTGTTTTTGTTTAGTTTAAAATTTGTTCAATAGTAAACATAGGATTGGAGGACTATAAATTAGCACCCGTTCGCACGGACGTAAAAATATCGCGGCGGGATTTTATCATGCACTGGATTTTCAACTCTCGGTGTTGAACCGAGCATTGAAAATCCAACAGAGCGCATCCCAGCTCGTCGAAGAAGACACTTGTATTTTCAACTCTCGGCGCAGTGTGTTGAATATCCAGTGCGCGAAAAACAATCGCAGCGGCAAAAAATCGCCTGTGCGAACCCGGGCTTATGTGGGGACCATGCTAACAAAGCAATTTCGACACCAAATATATTTAAACACAAATTAAAATAACAGTTATATATATATCATTACTTATTTGTATAATGTTACATTACATACCGGATAACTACAGGTTCAATTAGTCGCGGAGGGCGGGATCACATCAATGGCGTGGTCCTGCGAGAAGTTCAAGATGGAGGAAGGGGAGGAGGGAGGGGAGAACAATGGCGGACATGTGCTAGCCGTGGCTCTCGGCAATGGGGAAATAGTGCTGCTGAGAGGACATGATGACGTCAGCCCGGTGCGAGTGTCGACAGGACTGAGGGGCAACACGCTTGCTATGGAGTGGGCCAATTCCAGGGAACTGTTGGCAGTCGCTGGCACACTGATCGCCGGTGAGTTGATGATTATGAGCTGCTGTTCCTATCCAACTTATTTCTTTATTCGCAGAGGAAAACTTAGTTCAAACTTTTACAGTAGAGATTTAGAAGTGAATTTGATTATGAAAAGTTTTCTAAGATTCTTTATTCTCCTAAAGAACCAGTAGGGAACTGCCGTGCAACAATATTTCTTCTACAATGGGATATTTCTCGTTAGAAAACGAGCGAGCCGTATCTTCCTTCATCCAAGTATTTTTTTATTATTATTAAGCCTTTGCTGAAACTAAACATACAATGTTTATAATGACTAACTTATAAAGTAACACATCGGGTTTCCTGGTTTAGTGATCAGCGTGTCTTGTGACACATACGCCTCTTCCAGCTGTTTCCATTCTTTTCTATCTTTAGCTTTCCTTGACCAGATAGCCTCTCCAATATTTCTAATGTCATCAGTCTCTCTTTTTGCCTATCTGCCTCTTTTGCTTTTATCAATTTAGTCCTACTGTCTCTTGTCCATCTCCATTTCATCAACTATCTTACTTTCTTTATTATATCTTCTACCTTGGCTATGGATCTTTTGTCGTGCTCCTATCACACTTCTTTCCATTCCCTTCTGACATGTTCTCAGTTTTGATAATGTTTTAGACTCAGTGCCCAAATATTTAATTAAGCTGAAATCACATAAAAGTGTACCTAAAGTCGACGAAATCAAAATAAACCACAAAAGAGTCGTAGGTAACGTAGTCGTCACTACACACCTTTCTGCACGTAAACCTACAATTTCGCGTCAGCCCCGTGAAAGGTTTCTATGAGAACGTGATATTGATAAATTGATGTGTTGAATGAGCCTTTCTATCGTTTTGATAAACGACACATTCGTTTTGGGACTGAGGTTCGCTTTTCAATATGTTACTTTGCGATATTGTGAACTGCTAAGCTTTGGGTATAGACAGGCATTTTTATCTATTTGGGTTTTAGGTTTATGTTTAAAGATATGTCAGTCATATTTTAACAGTCGCATCGCATGCCACTAGCTTTTGAATGTTCACGGTCGAACATTCGAACAGAATTGGTAAGTAGATTGCTGATCGGTCTGGAGATCAGTTTTCGGCCAAGGGTCGACTGAGCAAAGGGCTTTTTTTAGAGGACGAGTCTGGTTTCCTCATTTAACGAATATCAACTTAGTGTCTAGTAGTTACCAAACCATTTCAAACAATAGCCTTATAAAGAGACTTATCGGTAGCCAGAAGTGGATCTCATCATTAAGTCTTGAACTCATGACTTACTTTTTACCATGACTTGACGTTATCAGAAGCGGACGAGCCGGTGGACTCGCCGCCTTACAAGAACGTCGTCAAGTTCTACTCGGATGTCGGAGCTCTCATCTATACCGTCCCTATACCCTACACACAGGTCAGTTTAATACATTGTTCCTAGGTACTTACATATGAAATTCAGAAAATCAAAAGTTTATAGATTAAGTAAAGTTAAGTTTTTTAAGTTTTCTGACTTTTTGTGTTTTCTTTTTAATAAAGGAATTTGACATTACACCTGTTAAATTACTGTCTGGTTTTTAAAACGAACTTTAAGTATCGTTTCGTAGTACCTATCTACTTATCTATTTGACGTGACGGCTGCAAGAGGAGAAAAACTAATGGTTAAACGAATGGTAAACTTTGTTATCGTTAAAGAAGACCAGACTTTTTGACTTAGAAAAAAACACAAAATACTACATTATTAAGAAAAAGACGAATCCAGCCTTGGATTCTCCGCAAGGCAAATGCCCGCCCGAGCCAGTTCCTGTGTGAACATAGACAAAGTGTCAAGGTATCTGGTCCTTCATGAGGAGGGTCATTTAGAAGTTGGCATCGTTGCAAATGGCTGTCAAAAATTTAGCTTTTTTATCATTAATATGACTAAATTAAATGATGAAATATAACTGTATAGTGTACTAAAATATTGCTTATGAATTATAAATTGCAATAATTAATATCGGAACATTAAATACTTATGTATATTAGATGTAAAAAAAAAAACATTTAAAAACTTTCCAAATGCTTTTTCTACACATAGAAGAGTGATGACACTTGATTTAGGGTTATTATTGCCATTCATAACCAATGTTTAATGCACTGCAATAATGAAAAATTTTATTTTTTAAAAAACTAAATATTTGACAGCCAATTGCGACGTGCCTTTACCTACTTTCAGAATGCACCCGCCTAAGGTTTGAGTTGGTCGTACGCATGTACAGTAAGCGTTCAAAAGTGCATAGGCACGTTAAGAGTCGTATTGCTGTGAACTCGCGGTACGAGTTTATGTGTTTAAACGACACACACCACAAAGATCGCAGTTTGGCACGGCACACACTGACGTATAGGCGCGTACTCGCATCGCACTGCACGAAACAAAAATATATTTCCGTCGCTTTTCTTAGACACGCATTATGCTCGAGACCTGGCCGGTTTATGGCATTGCTATAATTCGAGTTAATCTAATATGAGCTGGTAGCAGTAGGCGCCAAGCGATGGACTGAGAAGCAGTCGGCTTAGGTTCTGATCTCATTAAATGCAGCGCAGTTTGATTGACAATTTTTTATTTTTGTTTGCAATAATAACAATGTAAAAAAAAACTGCTGCATTTTTATTATTTTTGATATTGCAATAAAGGGTTTAGAATAAAAAAAAAGCATTACAAGTGTATGTTTGTTATAATATTTTACATATAACAAACCGATACGACGTGCAATACTATATCAAGGAACTTGGAAGCAATTTGTTTTATTTCGACATGTGAAATGTTCAGAAAAAAAACAAGTAGATTTATTTCACCATAAACATTAAGCTTCGATCTTTAATTTCCAAAATAAGTGATTTTAATATATGGTTATGTAGGATAGTTTGTTTACATTAAGGGTCCGACGAACAAAGCAATATTTCTATCTCTGTTTGACAAAAGAAGGGAGCGAGGGACGCGATACGTAGTCGTGTGTATGTGTGTCTGTGTGAGTAGATAGATAGCTATTATTAGCTGTACTGCACAGTGCACTTACTGTACCTACCATTCATTCATAACGACTCTATGAGAAAATATTTCTATCTATTAGCAATTAGGTATGTTCATGATTTGCTTTGTTTTTGTTGACGACTTTGGGGAATCGTTTGTAAATCTACAGACTAGTAATGTGTTTTTTGGAAATTACTTTACAATGCCGGTATCGCAACATATAACAATATTTCGAGTTCCAGGCCTTGTAGAGAAAATCTAGCAGATAAGTATACATACCTTTCCTCAATACTTTTGTCAACCAATGAATGTACCTGTATGCTGTTGGTGTTCTTGAATAAATTATATATAAAAGCGATAAAGGTAATAATTTTGATGAGAATTGACTAAATAGTCTAAAATGTGTATTGTAAAAACAAAAAAGAAATTCATTTGTAGCTCACTATTCTGGCTACTGCCTCGTTGGTCTAGTGGTCGCAATCGCTACTGCTGAGCATGAGGTCCTGGGTTCGATTCCCAGGTCGGGCAACGTGTTATTGGGTTTTTCTATCCGGAATTTCTCAGTAGCAGCCCGAAGTCTGGATTTGTGCCCGGTAGATGGCAATAGGCTCGCCCCCTATTACATGGGACTTAAACATAACTGGCGAAATGTGGGTGTACTATAGGTAAACCTCTGCCCAACCCTTCGGGGAAACAAGGCGTGATGTTATGTGTTATATTACTACAATATTGCTACAATTTACTTGTTTTATTTTTGTAATATTAATTTTCTTGAATTGCAAAATATTTCTCACACAAATTAATGTTGACATCGAAATTGAATTACACAAAGAAAATGCTTTCAGTTGATGTATCAATGAACTCATTCACTACATTTTTCCTGTAAAATTTGAGTTTTACGATTACCGACTTATTGCTTCAGGGTGTCTATGCAAAACACTTAGTAACTAAGAAGGTAGTAGGTAGGTAACTTATAATATGTCATTGGGTAATACTAACTGTTAAATAATCCTAACGTTCGGAGTCCATGTCGGCAACCAAACCAAATAGACCATAAAATATCGTAAAAAAATAAGTCTTACGTTCTTATAATAAGTCCGCAAGCAAAGCTAAAAAGAATGGTCAGGTTACTCGATACCAAATAAAAGGCAAATCTAAATCCAAGTTCACAGCATTTATAATTCAATAGTGTCAGAAATATTACAAAACAATTTTGGAAAGCAAATAAATACGCACGCCAAGGACAAATAAAGTAATCGTCTAACACTGACAACAAACACGGAACACCCCGGCGGGCGCAACATTGCGGTAATGTGTGCTTGTCCGAGCGATACAAACCTAGTACCTTAAGCAGTACGACCACGCACACATTGATATTTGCTTGACGCGATAGCACTACTAGCTATTGAAAATTTGTGATAAATTTTGATGTGTTCCGTAATACCAAAAATAATGAATGAAAACTTAAACTTTTTTTTTTCGACTATTTGCAACTAGATAATATAAGCTACACAGGGTGGAAGGACATCGACGCACAACTACTGAGGGGTTCAGAATCATGTACTGAGTTCATGGTATCAGGTTGTGTGTCGATGTCCCTTCCACCCTGTAAAACAACATTACAGATATTGTTGTTTAGAGCACAGAAAAAATTATAACAAAACATGTCATTTACGCCTAAAAAAGTGCGAAATGCAATTAGCTTAAACTTAATTTTAGGTAAGTATTATGGGAAAATAAAAGATGTAGGAACCTAAATAAACACTGTCTTAATCCGAATATAAGCATTATATGATGGAAATTGCTTAAATTGCAAATGGTTTAGGTATTACGTTTGTATGGACAATTCCTGTATCGCCCTGCTCTTAGGTATTTCACATTTTATTTGGCTTTTGTTAATATAGCAGACACTTAGTTGTCTGGCATTTGTGCTGAACTGGGCCTTTTTGGCGCAGCCGTGAGGCACACAATACTATTTTCTCCTGTTTTGTTTTTTTTGTGTGAAAATTGTGTGCCTTAACCTGGGTCAAATGAATTTATTTTCTTTCTATCTTCTTTCTTTAATAAGGATAGCTTAAATATTCATTTTCTCTAAGAAAAGAGGATTGAAATTAAAATCAAATTTTTATAATAAAATAATCACGGATAAAGCGCAATATACAGGATAAACTATTCCGAAACTTAAACGTTATTGTTTGCTGGGCTTCGCTGATGCAACCTTTATAGCGTGGAGTACACGGCGAACAGTTTTTAATGACGTGTTGAATAATTCGATAAATGTCCGTTTTATATGAAACCATTTGTTTCATATTCATTCAGCATGTGAAGTCTTGTTTATACAAGCTTTTTACTTAATAAACAAGCGCTCGACTAGCAAGGATTCCCTCTTCCTCACATCTCTTAACCCACAGACTCACAGTATTTCTCAAGAACAAAGAATATAATACTATAAGACATCTCTAAGCGAAATACTATAAACTATTATAAATAAGAAAAAGTATTATAAAAATCATTATGTTATAACACTTTACTCATCATTCACTAATTTAAACAAATAATAATTTATCATTAGTAGAATATGAAATATTTAAATGATAACACTCACACATAGTCCATTTGTGTTATCACATCATTTACGTCCACTATTACGCAGCGCAATAATTCGTCACTAACCAAAAACGTGCAATAAGGTGAATAGACGAATTGCATCTACCTCACAGAAAGCGAAATAATTTACTCAGTTTTCTGTGGTCTACCTACAAACTTTGATTATCTAAGTAAACCATATGAACGAGACAAGTATCGAAAGATGTTCGAAATTTTATTAAAACAAACAAAAAAAATTCATTTTAGGTAATGTTAAAAACATATTAAGAACTATAAACAGATTTTATTTGAAAATAACATCAAGCTCAATCCGCAGGCACAGTTGAGATTCGAACTTAGGGCTTGAAATAATCGCTCCTACCCAAGCACGGTTACGACTAAGCTAGCATACCATGTGATAAGTTAGTTGAAATGATGAAGTACTATCAATTACAGACAAAGTGAGTATGTGTGCGTGTTTATAGTATTGAAACAACATATAGAAGAAGGTCGTATGTGAAACCGAAGCGTCAATCTAATGCTTTGTGAGATTGCTTATGGACTTATGAGCGCTACTGTGCAGGGTGTGGTGCGCGCACTGACTTGGGGTCACTGCGCGCGCCGCCTGTTCGTGTCGGCGGGCGGCGCGGTGTGCACGGCGCGCGTGTGGCGCGTAGTGGCGCCGCTGCAGCTGCTGGCGCGCGTGCGGGCGGCGCAGGCGCTGCGGGACCCGCGCTTGGCGCCGCGCCTGCCGCTGCCGCCGCGCCTGCAGCCGGCGCTCGCCAACCTGTTCGCGCACACTATACGGGTAACGCTACCACATAGTCGTTTGGCGCCGCTGCAGCTGCTGGCGCGCGTGAGGGCGGTGCAGGCGCTGCGGGACCCGTGCTTGGCGCCGCGCCTGCCGCTGCCGCCGCAACTGCAGCCGGCGCTCGCCAACCTCTTCGCGCACGCTATACGGGTAACGCCACCAAATATTCGTTTGGCGCCGCTGCACCTGCTGGCGCGCCTGCGGGCGGCGCAGGCGCTGCGAGACCCGCGCCTGGCGCCGCGCCATCAGTCGGCGCTCGCCAACCTCTTCGCGCACACTGGGTAACGCTACCGTACGTAATCGTTAGGATTTTATCAAGAAATACTGGTCTGAGGCCCATTCGTAGTACCACAAATCTACGTTAGGGTACCTACGTTTAACACTTAACATATTTAAAACCACATTCCCTTTAATTAGCCTGTAATTTTCAAACGATTGATAGTAACATAACGTTTTTTTATTAAACGTTTACTGCCATTTAGTGACTTGTGATGAAAGTGGACTTCATAATAGCAATTATAGAAAATATTTTGTTTGTGTGCGTTACGTCAGCAGGAAAGTATCTCCTAGAATTAGTTTAGCCAGACCAAGACTTGGGGCTTCATCTGTTAACAATGTGCAGGGGCGGTTCTAAGGGGGGGGGGCACGACGGCATTTGCCCCCCCCCCCAGACGGACTTAGAAACAAATCAAATTATCAGAGTTGTTAAAATATATGAATAAATAACAGAAAGAACGTGAATACTTGAACTTGTAGAAATAAGCTTGAAGTATGATACTTCAAGTTTATTTCTAACAGTTATTGTTGATTTTTTTGCCCGTCCGCCCCTTGTGCCCCTCCCAGAATACAGTTTGTGCGCCTTAAGGTTTTAGAATAAAACGGAAAAACGTTTCCTGCTGGCGTAACGATATTCTAGCAGGAAAATTCTAAACGAATGACCGTAGATAGAAACAAAAAATATTGTCAGATAGCTTAAGTTTGTGCATGAATGTGCGCAAATTTATTTATTTATTTATTTATTGTACATGGAGGATTTACAGCTAGTAAAAACAAAAAAAAAAAAAAGGGGGCTATAGCCACCAGGAAGCCAATTACAAATCCTCACTTATAGACTTATAATAGTTCATTATGGCGTGAGCACAAAAAGAAAAAATATATCGCCTTATATAAATTAAAAAGCTATTTAGCTAAATACTTAATACTAGTTTTATAAATAATGAACTTTGTGCGTCATAAGGTTGTAGAGATACACCAGGCCACTCCGAAAGTATTACGAAAAAAAGTTTTTATGTAGGTATAAGAGACTGGCCAGTTACAGTCTATTTTGAAAATATGATTATTTGTTAGTAAACATAGGAATGTTCCAATTTCAAAATTTCCATTCACAATGTTTGCGAGCTAATGTACAATAATGTGTCTCATAAAAATGGATCTGTGCCGGGAACATTTTCGCGCTATGATTTTTCACGATTTCAAGTGTCGCTTGAAACCGGATGTATCGTACGCTAGACTTCAAATGGCATTCGTGGACGAAGGCCCATCTATGCCAACCGTATAACGTTGGTATAACGAATTCAAGCGCGGTCCACTAAGTTTGAGGGATGAAGAAAGAAGTGGTCGCCCTATGACAGTTGTTACGGAAGATAACGTGCTAGCAGTGAAAATTTTAATCCAAGACAGTAGGCGAGTTACGTATCAGTATCAGATTCAGCACATACTGCAGGTTGGATCGGGAAGCCTTCTACACTTGCATCTTCGCGTGAGGAGGATACTGTCTCGCTGGGTGCCGCACAACCTCACCGATTCTCAGAAGCAGGCCCTGTTGGAATGGTGCCGTCATATGATAAACAAATTTGAAGCAGGCTCGTCTTGGCATGTTTACGACATCATTACAGGTGCTGAGTCTTGGATTTATCAATACGATCAACGCCTACCAAAGTGAAGCGATCTAGAAGCGTGGGGAAGATTTTGATCGCGAGATTTTTCAATTTAACTGACTACTTGGTGTCAATTCCTTCCAACCAAAGAAGCATCAGCAGAAGCTTGGCAGAAGTTTTACCTGTTGTGAGCAACAAGCGCCCAAACACAGAGCTCCGCCGGCTACTTACATAATTATAGCAATATACATAAATATACACTTACAGTTAAGCCAATGTCCCGCGCGAGTTTATCAAAGTTATAGTTAATGGTTTAATTCATATAAATACGTATTTAATTAAATGAGTAGGTACTCATTTAATTAATTAATTAGGAGCAAGTATGGCAGCATACTTAGATATTCATAGTTCCCATAGTAGACTCAATTTAAACATTGCCGCGGAACGGAATGGAAGCGATTCTTGGGAGATTCGCATTTTGAAATGGGCATATTCGGTCCCTGTTAAGTATTATTATATTTGTGGCTTGTAACATTAAAGAATATTTATTTAGTACATTTTACCTTAAAAAAACATTACGAAAAATGGAACGAAAACTCTCCTTCAGTTCAATCTGATAAAATAATAAAGTAGGTTTATATTTTATATTATTCATTTAATTGTAATATATCGTTATTGTTTAATTCCGTAGCATAAAAATTCACGTTGCCAGACCTGATTATTTAAATAAATAACGATTACTGTAACTGTTGTTTTTTATTCGTACTCTAATTTATGTTCACTTACACTAACTAATTGAGTAACTTCAAACTACTAGTTTTCTTCTTCAGTGTACCCAAACACGACACGTTTAAATCTGACCATGAGCAAAGTTAAGAATGTCATCCATATGGATGAAAGTTCCGCTTTTTTGTGGTTATTCGAATTTGATCGGATAACCATAACCAAGCCGTTGTTTTGGTTTTTTGTTTGAATCTTCTGTAATACGGGACATTTGAATATGAAATTTTCAGGATTTATCCTTCAATTAATACACTCACAAATTTATAGCCACACGTTGTGGGATGAATTGGTTTCTTGCATTTCGAGCTTAAATTTACGTCATTTTCATTTTGGCTTCAGGTGGTATAATTTCGAAACTCGCCGAAAACGGTTTTCGGTTCTTCTTGCTATTCTTAACACCTTCTAAAAAAATATCAGAACATCTGATATTTTTTTAGAAGAGGTTAAGAATAGCAAGAAGAACCGAAAACCGTTTTCGGCGAGTTTATACGCTAGCTCATTTAATTGCTGTTTATTTTACAGTTATAAAAATCTCGATTACTTTAAAACTTTAGATTTATTTGAAAATCTATGATTGCTCAAGTTAAGCACAAACTAAGAGCTACTCCTATTCTTTTTTCTACGGTCGCGCATTGAATAGTTTCCGAGAAGCAAGATTCTGCAAAGCGTTACCCCAGCAGGAATTGATATATCTCTAAAACCTTATGACGCACAAACTTAAGGAAGCGTTTTTCCTGTTTTATTCCAAAACGTTAAAGCGCACAAACTACATTTGGCGATGAAGCACTAACTCTTTGTCTGGCTTAATTAATTCTAGGAGATACTTTCCTGCTGGCGTTAACACACACGTTTTCTTTTATGTGTTCATCACTATGTATAAGAACAAAAATATAATTTAACTCCTACTATTTACTAAAACTCTCTCTTGAGAGCTGAATATCCTTGAATGCTAACAACGCAACGCCCAAAGTGTATTCCATAACAAGTCGTTAGTTAAACCCAGCCTTAATCCGTTCACTCATTATAGTGCAACGTTCCTGAAACAAACGAGCTCCGACTCTTTGTGTCCCGGCCTCCAGCGGCCGGCGGTCGCTTACACTGCACCATGTTACGTCACGACGACGAGGAAGCGGGCGCATACACTTTGTATCTGGAACATCTCGGGGGTCTGGTGCCGTTGCTCAAGGGACGAAGGACCAGCAAGATAAGACCCGAGTTTGTTATCTTCGATCCTCAGGCTGAAGGTATGTGGAGTCAATAAGACCAATATCCGCTTGTAATTGTTCCTCTAACGTGTAGTCTGTTCCAAAAGTATTTGATGTAAATGTAAACGAACCCTGATCAGGTCAGTTTCTTAGGAAATTAGTAACACATTCATCTGTACTAAGAAACAAGGTTTCAACTCTATATCGCACGTTTTTAAAAAAAAACATTGTTTAAAAAACATTATTAAATTGTATTTGAAAATCATCGACGAAAAAAAAGGTTATAAAATTAACATTAATTATATTGAGAAGTAAAAAACATTTTTACGGGTATTTAAAATTAGCACTTCGGGTTTCAGTATTCAAATAATCAAGTCAAAGCACTTAATATTCAAGTGGCATTACAAATTGGCATCCACAGGTACGTTTTCTAATCCATTTGTTTATATTTTCTTCAGATACTTTTGGAACAGATCATAGAAAATGTATTATTATGAAATTGGAAGTAGTCCATAAAATATTATCGTCGGGTAGTTAAAAATTTGGTCCTTATTCATTTATTTGATTTAATTATTTTACTTATATTTCCAGACCATTTAACATATGTATTTTGACTTCAAATAACTAGCGGAGCAAATATCAAGCCTGGTAGTCCGCGCCAGTAGCAGTAGCAGCAGCAGCGGTGCGGGCAGCTCGTCCAGTGGCGGTGCGGCCTCGCCCCGTGCGCGCACGCCACGCACGCCACGCCCCGCCGCGCACGCCGCGCACACTTCGTCCTCGGACACCGAGCGGGAGGAAGGTATGTGACAGCTCGTCCAGTGGCGGTGCGGCCTCGCCCCACGCGTTCACGCCGCGCACGCTTTGCCCCGCCGCGCACGCCGCGCACACTTCGTCCTCGGACACCGAGCGGGAGGAAGGTATGTGACAGCTCGTCCAGTGGCGGTGCGGCCTCGCCCCACGCGTTCACGCCGCGCACGCTTTGCCCCGCCGCGCACGCCGCGCACACTTCGTCCTCGGACACCGAGCGGGAGGAAGGTATGTGACAGCTCGTCCAGTGGCGGTGCGGCCTCGCCCCACGCGTTCACGCCGCGCACGCTTTGCCCCGCCGCGCACGCCGCGCACACTTCGTCCTCGGACACCGAGCGGGAGGAAGGTATGTGACAGCTCGTCCAGTGGCGGTGCGGCCTCGCCCCACGCGTTCACGCCGCGCACGCTTTGCCCCGCCGCGCACGCCGCGCACACTTCGTCCTCGGACACCGAGCGGGAGGAAGGTATGTGACAGCTCGTCCAGTGGCGGTGCGGCCTCGCCCCACGCGTTCACGCCGCGCACGCTTTGCCCCGCCGCGCACGCCGCGCACACTTCGTCCTCGGACACCGAGCGGGAGGAAGGTATGTGACAGCTCGTCCAGTGGCGGTGCGGCCTCGCCCCACGCGTTCACGCCGCGCACACTTCGTCCTCGGACACCGAGCGGGAGGAAGGTATGTGACAGCTCGTCCAGTGGCGGTGCGGCCTCGCCCCACGCGTTCACGCCGCGCACGCTTTGCCCCGCCGCGCACGCCGCGCACACTTCGTCCTCGGACACCGAGCGGGAGGAAGGTATGTGACAGCTCGTCCAGTGGCGGTGCGGCCTCGCCCCACGCGTTCACGCCGCGCACACTTCGTCCTCGGACACCGAGCGGGAGGAAGGTATGTGACAGCTCGTCCAGCGGCGGTACGGCCTCGCCCCACGCGTTCACGCCGCGCACGCTTTGCCCCGCCGCGCACGCCGCGCACACTTCGTCCTCGGACACCGAGCGGGAGGAAGGTATGTGACAGCTCGTCCAGTGGCGGTGCGGCCTCGCCCCACGCGTTCACGCCGCGCACGCTTTGCCCCGCCGCGCACGCCGCGCACACTTCGTCCTCGGACACCGAGCGGGAGGAAGGTATGTGACAGCTCGTCCAGTGGCGGTGCGGCCTCGCCCCACGCGTTCACGCCGCGCACACTTCGTCCTCGGACACCGAGCGGGAGGAAGGTATGTGACAGCTCGTCCAGTGGCGGTGCGGCCTCGCCCCACGCGTTCACGCCGCGCACGCTTTGCCCCGCCGCGCACGCCGCGCACACTTCGTCCTCGGACACCGAGCGGGAGGAAGGTATGTGACAGCTCGTCCAGTGGCGGTGCGGCCTCGCCCCACGCGTTCACGCCGCGCACACTTCGTCCTCGGACACCGAGCGGGAGGAAGGTATGTGACAGCTCGTCCAGCGGCGGTACGGCCTCGCCCCGCCCGCGCACGCCCTGTATCCATAGCCCAATTATTGGGTTTATTTATAAATAAACCCAATAGTTTTTGCAACTAATATAGGTACTTATGGCTTTTTTGGGTCCCAACGAACAAATTGACATGTATCCCATGACTGTTGTAGGGTGGGGACGGGGTTCGTACGAAAACCCTCATGGACCTTTCTCGTTTTTTTTTAAATTACCTTTAAGTAAATTAAGCATTATTTACTACTACAAAAAAAAAAACCGAAGTGCTAAGTTACTGCGCATACTCATTGCAATGTTGCTTTTCCTCATTTACGCACTCTGTTGAAGTTCTCAATGCTCGGTTCAACACCGAGAATTGAAAAGGTGCAAACATGGTCTATAGAAACGGAACAAACAAAGCTCCATTATGTAGGTAGATAGGTAAGTAAATACAAATTTATACAAAATATACTTAGGTACCTACTAGTGTGAAACTCGAACCAAGAAAACAATATCTATATTTTCTAAGGCTGAGTCGATGCCCCCAAGCAATAAGTCAGTCGGTAAAATTGAACTTTATATAGTTATATCAAATTCGTCATTTGGCTGGAGTTTTTCCGACTTACTTTATACTTATCATTATAATAAAGACAAATCACACAAAATATTTATAAATTTTAGTCTGTGTTATTCTGATGTATAAGCTGTTTTAGTGTTAAGTTTTATCAAAATCCGTTCAGTAGTTTTTGCGTGAAAGAGTAACAAACATCCATCCATCCATCCTCACAAACTTTCGCGTTTGTAATATTATTATCATTATAGTAGGAAGTGGGACAGTAGGTAGGATAGAAGGATTAGTAGGATAGTACAGTATCGTTACAAAACCTTGTCGTCATTCATCAATTATTTACTTTAAAAAGCTTGAAAGTTCCCATAACGGTTTGAGCTTACTAAAAATAATTCGACAATAACCACGTTCTAACATTTACCAAGAAATGCACGATTCATTTTCGCCAATATGTCGGTAATAGCAACTTACGAAAATTAAATACTGTAAGCAAAATACTTTTGTATTGATACGTAAAGATACTTTTCTTGTCATAATTTTGGTTTTGAACTTCTTGCATAATGTTATTCATGATATCTTTATAAATCACACTACGAAAATGAAAAATAAATTACTAAGATGTATCCCAACCCAAATGACGAATTTGATTTAACTATATAAAGTTCAATTTTACCGACTGACTTATTGCTTGGGGGCATCGACTCAGCTCGAGTTCGAGTTTCACACTAGTAGGTACCTAAGTATATTTTGTATAAATTTGTATGGACTTACCTATCTACCTACATATATATGGAGCTTTGTTTGTTCCGTTTCTTTAGACCATGTTCGCACCTTTTCAATTCTCGGTGTTGAACCGAGCATTGAGAACTTCAACAGAGTGCTGCACACTGTTGGATTTTCAACTGTATGCGCTAAGCAGTGCGTTGAAGATCCAGTGCGCGAAAAAATCCCGCCGCGAGATTTTTACATCCGTGCGAACATGGACTTGCTCATGCGACCTAGCGTAGGTAATTAACTTTAGAACACTGCTCCTCTTTATTAGTACTGTAACGTTTGTCCGACTTTATTACGTTCCGAATTTATTTAAATTTTTATAATAGATGAATAAATAAGACAGAAGAAGCCTTAGTTTTTTTTTAAACAGGAGACCAGCATGTAAGTTAACTTAGACAGGCTTTAAATTAATAAAGACAATATCCCTATAATTTGTATTTACTCGACGTACGACGTCGGCCGATTCCCCCTAAGACCGCGCGCGATGACGATGTATAGGTACCATAAGTAGTACCATAAATAATTTATTCAAGAAAACCAACAACATATAGGTACTACATTCAACATTGGTTTACAAACGTATTTAGGTAGTATTACTTATCTGCTAGATTTTCTCGACAAGGCCTAGATCTCGAAATATTCTGTTGAGATACCGGCATTGTAAAGAAATTTCCAAAAAACGCATTACTAGTCTGTAGATTTACTAACGATTCCCCAAAGTAGTTAAAAAAATATATAGCAAATCATGAACTTATCTAATTACTAATATATATAATTATCTTCCGTGTCGTTAGGAATGAATGGTAGGTACAGTACAGTACAGCTAATAATCCTATCTATCTACTCACACAGACACACACACACGGCTGCGCACAGCGTCCCTCGCTCGCCTTCTTTTGTCAAACAGAGATGGCAATATTCCGAACGATTTTTTTACTGGCCTCGACTTGCTATTACATGTGTTCTACGTCGGCCCTTAAGCTCTGATTAAACTGCGTGCTTAATAAAACAGTTGATTATGAACATAAGTGGTTATACGTGGTCCCAGTAAGAAGCAAGCAAACAAGGATACTTGCTTCAAGCATTCACCATGCAAGCAGCGTGCAAGCAGGCATGCAGCAGGCACGCAGCATGCAAGCTAGCATGCAACATGCAAGCAGGATGCTGCTGTTTCTGTCACGGCTTCGGCGCTGCGGGGGTTAAGCTCGAGTAGCGCCGCCCAAACCTCTGCGTCTACGCGGGCTTAAATTACACTCTAGCTAGGGTAGGGCAGACATGACTGCGTGAAATCGGTTTTGTAGCGATTCGTTTCTGTCACTAAATTTTGTAGCACAACAAATTGACTTTTTATTTTTTATTACCCTTATTTAATTTAACCTATCTCATTGGCCTATTGGTCACAAGAGCTACTACTGAGTACGAGGTCCGGGGTTCGTTTCCCAGGTCGGGCAAAGTGTTATTAGGATTTTCTATCGTGAATTTCTCAGTAGCAGCCCGGAGTCTGGATTTGTGCCCGGTTGATGGCAATAGGCTCGCCCTCTATTACATAGGACTTAAGCATAACTGGCGAAATGTGGGTGTACTATAGGTACACCTCTCCCTAACTCTTCTGGGATTACAGGCGTGATGTTACCAAATACATATTTGTGACCAAATAATATTCCGTAAAATGGTTGGTGTGGTGAAAATATAGCAAATAAATTATTTGGCAAATGAAAAAAGTTCAAAAGAGGCTCAGGAGTTCAAGTTATTTTGTAAATGTGTTAACTAAAGTTCGGTAAAATAATACCTATGACACATATTCCTATGATCAATATGTCAAATAATGCATATAGTAAAAAAGACTTCGGTCAATCGTTTTCGGTAAAATGAAATTCGCACAAAAAATCGGAAAAGTGATCGATTCCCGGTTTGTTGAGCTTTGATGCATAATTTCTGAGTTATCTGAATTATGGTGAACGCGAAGAAATCGCGCAATTTCGGTTAGTCAACTGTTCAGGGGCAGCGCGTAAGAGTTTGCGTACCAGATACAGCTTCGAAGGCAAATGCCTAAAATATAAGGAACGATCTCACCAGGTTAGCTAGCTCGGGGACGTCTCCGTGCTCCTCAACCGCAGGTTGCAAATCAGGAGCGAACGTTTTCCACTTTTGCGCCGTTTTAAATTATTTAAATTGTTTGTGGTTTTTATTAGGTATCTACCTACCTACCTAATATTGTAAAGAATCACGGGTATTTCTTTAAGTCGCTTCCATACTTGATATGCATTACCGGTGTTCCTGACATCTCGTGTTATTTTTTTCACATTAATATTTTTTAAGAAGCCGCTTCCATACTTTCATAGCGAAAAATTATTTACTTGGCGATAATAATTATACACCATGTAACAAAAACCCTTTCCGATCCAATAAAGGCGTATTCCTGGTTTAACATACGTACTAGAAAAAATTGTAAAAAAAATGAAACTCATAAAAACGAAAAGTTATTGATTTTTTTTATGAACCATGCGAAATTTAACACTAAATATGGTAAATTTTCATAAGTTGACAACACTCCACCGGCCGACGAAATCTTTTCATTTAACCTATTTTTATTTCAAATGACACCGCCCTGCACTAGACACGCTGTAGGCACTGTTTTAACAAGTCATCGACCCTTTACTTAAATATCAACTTATTTATATCTTCAAGTCTCTAAGGCAATGCGCTCACTCCAAAACATTAAAAATGGTATATCTTGCACTTTGCCAGTCTGTCATCAGTTATTGCATTCCGGTTTGGGGTGGCACCGCTAAGACTAAACTGCTTGGATTGGAACGTGACACAAGGTGATGCTCAGCAAGCCGTATAGATTTCCCACAAGTGAATTGTACGCGGAATGCAGGGTACTTACTGTGCGGCAGCTCTTTGTGCTCAATGCCACCCTCAGGAAGCATAGTCAGGTTCCTCCTTTAGATCCAACCACTCGTAAAGCCAAATCTGCGTGCCCATCAGTTTCTCACAAAACAGCTTTCGCTAGCCGACAGCTTTATGTAATAAGTTCAATCATTTACAGAAGGGTCAACAAGCATATACTAATGAGTTATTTAAATAAATACTAACTCAAAACTAAATGACAAAACTGGCTGTATAATCAGGACTATTCCCGTACAGAAGACATTATTTCTAAAATAATGTAATTATTCACAAATTTTCATTATTTCCAAATTTCTCCGAAGCCGCAGTTGCGAACCCGCTCTAACGCTATAGCGTTAAGCAGGATGCGAGATCGCGTCAATGAATGAAAACGTCAAGTGCTCGGACAAAGCTTTGTTATCTCGCTCACACGAGCTAGATCAGATCTGGCTTTTCAGACCTTTCATGTTTTGCAAAGAAATTGTCAATGTGGTTGCGCAGAGCGTTGTTTTAAATTATTTCAAATTTGTTTTGAGCGGTTACTGGCGCATTTTTTTTGCTTTGTTAGTTATTTTAATTTTCTGTGAAGTGCTGTAGTTAGATTTTGCTGTGATTACCTTAATTTTGAAGCGGTTAAAAAGTTTCATATCATTCAAATGAATTCGGAAACGCATGCAATTGTTCCTTGTGAAGGATTAAAGTGTGTGCAATCGTTACTCGGAAGGGTATAAACTTTGAGTTTTATAGACAAATATAATCTCGTTACTTCATCGAAACCTACCCCTGATTTGAGTATTTCTCAGAAACCTAAATCACATATGCCTATGCATTTTAGTCGACCAGCGTACAAGACTCATTGGATTGTAGACTGCTCTCATTTCAATAAGTAATTCTGTTGGTGTTGCATATTTTTTTCAAAAGAAAATACTGCTTGGAATACATCAGGTTACGATGATTGAAATAACTTCACTGGTGCCATTAAAAGACATCAGAAATCTTAAAAGCACTTGAATGCTGTTATTTCATTCCGTAGTTCTTCTTTGTCTCGTCAGCTAAGTGACTAAATTTCTTTCTCAAGGACAAGAGCGGCTTTCCGAATTATCGATAATTGCAATAGAAAAACAGTTGTTGGTAGAATTAAAATGTTCACCAACTTCTTACGCTGATGTAATGAAATCATTTTTACAGAAAGATAGACGTTTTGATTACAGAAAGTAGTTTTTATATTTTGTAAAGTCCGCATAATTTACTGTACGAATCAAAGCAATTGCCAGGATCACGCTCTTTATCGAATTGACAATAAACGGCTTTTATCAAAGCCACTGGAGGTATGTAATTGCTAATATATATTCTGTATCTATAAATCTATCTAGTAATACCATGCCTTCCGTATGCTTTGATATTTGTCATCTGTGTGTGGTGAAGAAGCGAAGAATGAAGAGTTATGGGTGTTCACATTGAGAATTTGTGAGTTATTTTATATTTTGACAACATCGTAAATAATGTGTAGTTAGAAATCCATCAATTATTTGTGCGCCATCTAGTGGCCGGATTGAAATCTTCGATGTTGCGTGCGAGTGAACTGTTTTACCAATAATGTTGATAGATGGCTCTTATGCCATGCATGTATTCCCATTTTAATAGCTAATAGCAGTTACTGACAATTAAGAAATACGAATATTAGTAGAAACCTGAAATATCTTGGTACCTTCAGAATTAGACTGCGGCAGTTTCTTATCGCCTCGCAGGAAAAACTCGGTATGACTGTTTCCAACACTTCCTATAAATAACTGGCTGTCGTGTTCTTCCCGAGTCAATTTGTATACTTAGCGTAGCTCGTGGACACATACCTGTGAACAAAGGGAATTAGTAATTCAATGATTTGTTAAATAATTATTATAATACACTTGGAATAAACCTATATTTATTTATTGTTAGCATATTTAAGTCAAGCCAAATCATTTATACGAGTATATCATTTATTTTCGCATCAACGCCACTGTAATTAATTATAATTATGTTTATAATACGATTACTCATGAATATACACTATACATAATTATGACTTTTACATAATCAACGAACACAAACCTTTCCCGATGCAAAACTTCTGTAGAATACCAATAATTTAAGTTGCGGGTACTTACATAATCTCTCTGCACAAAACAATTTGTTATAACACCAATGAATCTGGTCTGCTCGACGTCTGTATGTCACTGCAGGGATCCAGCAGAATATCAGCGTCAGGTATATTTGCCTGACACATGCTGAGCTGGCCTCCCATTTGGTGCAGCCTTGGGACGCACATCGCACTGTTCTCCTCAAATTTGAACTTTATTTCTTTGAGTTTGTTCACTTTTTATTTTTTTCTGTATATTGGCACGTTGTTTATATTTATTATTGTTACTTTTTAACATTCTTTTATGTTCTTGTGTGTTGTGCTGCGTCTTTAGTGTGCACCGAACAAATGGTTTTCTATCTATCTATCTAGTAAGTACTGAAACGGCTCAGTCGCTAGGTAAAACTTTACCAGGCGGCAGGTAGTTTTTTTTAATTATTATTATGTCGGCTTGCCCTAAATTTGACCCCTAAGCACGTCACTAGCTTTCAACTCACTCAAATCGTACACAAGTGCGCTGCGAAGAGTACGTAAAAATTTAATAAAAAGGTGTGGAATGTGTTTAATGTTGGAGTGGAGGTAGACATGAGAAACACGATCGCCAAGGTATGCAACACGTAAATGTTTTAATAAACTTATACCTACATTGCCAAAAGAATATAATACAAGTATTAACTCAAAAATAATTGTTTCTTTATCAACAGATTCAAGTGAGAAATCAGTGTCACTAAGCGTCTATGCTTACAATACAATATCAGCTGATACCTACTCGTAGGCATAACGTAGGTTTCTTTAGTAATAAGTTCGTTTGGCGGCATCCGACAAAGCACCGCCTCGCTCATTCGGCTTCTTTGACACGAAACTGTATGTGAACTTTCTGGAGCGATCAGTGTTGCCTTTGGTATGATTATTTTTAATGATTTAAATTAATTATGTTCTTTGGGGAAAAATAATAATCTCGTATCCAATCAATGATTACGTATTTGTGTACGCAGTACGATATCAAAAACTCGTAATACCCTTCAGGATCGGACAGGGTTTTTGTTACATGCTGTATATCCATCGTACTGTTGCGGATATTTTTGGTATCCATACCGGCAAACTTCAACGAAATTGTTATCCACACTGTTCCACAATACTGAATGCGCATTACATAAATAAATCGTTAACGTTACTTCAGGTTGTTCCGGATCGCCGCGGTTGCAACGCCGCCGCCGAGCTCGGGAGAGACGAAAGGTACGAAGCTCCAGTGAGAAGGACGAACCGCCCGACGAACTGGCTTATATTGACTCCTTGCCAGAGGTATGCTACCACGAATTAGATACTATAGGAAATAAACACGTAGAATTTTGGTATGTTCTGACTTTTGTTAAATGTATGTAAAATGATATTTTTTTCACACAAGTTCTTGTTGCAGGACGTACGTTTAGTAGAAGTAACATCTAATATATGGGGAACTAAATTTAAAATGCATGGTTTAGCTAAAAATGTACCTGCCAATCTCGGCCAGGTCACGTATAAGACCTCTTTACTCCACCTCCAGCCGAGGCAGATGACTCTTATGATCACAGAACTCAGGGATGACTATCCCGTCGGTCCAGACCCTACCTTTAATCCTAACATCTTCTCCGAAGATGAAGAAGAGGTATTTCAGCCCAACGACTCCAACGATTCTCCGACGAACTCTAATAATAATAATATCAAAAGGAAGGAAGGAAGAAAGGTAACCCTCAACGAAAGAATGAACAATACTAATAATATCAATCAGAATGATAGTTACACAGCTAGTAATAATAATAATCTGAATAGTCCGTCGCTTGCGAGGGCAGAGTCTTACGAAGAGTTTCCGTATATTGATACTAATGAGACAATGAATAATGTGCCTGAGAGTGTGTACTCGACGCCCGTCAGGCATGCGAGCCAGCCCGCCGAGAGGAGAGTTAACAACCCGGCTGGGGTGTCCAACAGACACGCTATATCGCCGCTGAGGTGTGAGGGCTCAGTACCGACATTACAATCACCAAAAAACGCCGTCGCGCCCACAGACATCATATTCGAGAGACCCTCCCCGCAGACCGTCACCTGCGGGGGAAGGGGGGACTTCTGCGGAGGAAGAACGGACTACAGTGTTCGCGGAGATAACGTTTCTCTCAAAGGAAATCTATCCAACTTAGAACAGCAATCCTTTAACCTCAACCTAAGTATTGAGCCAAGCCGACAAGTAACCATCAAAAAGTGTGATAACCACGTCACTGACAACTGTCTTTCAAAACTGCGTAAAAATATCTGCAGCAGAGGCGAATCAGCTTCGTTCGAAATGAACACGAGGATTCTGAAGTCACTTTGTAATAAGAATTACGAACATGAAGTGCATCCGGATGCTCTGACTAAACGCGGTGAAACGATAAAACATTTACAGAAGAGCGAGGATTTGAAGTTTATTGACGAGGAGACTCCGATTGAGACCACTATTAGTAACCTCACTGATAAAGCTCGTGAGGTAACTGGTAAGGTGCAGAGGACTACCACCGTAGTACCCATCAGCCCAGTCTGTGCCACCGTCCCTTTTTATGACACAATGACACGCAGTTGCAGTGTCGGGTACCTTGATTTAGTGGATCCCCAGGTCTTACACGCTCAGGTGAGTCTTACTGCCTTGCGCGGAGAACCACCAAGGAGACTGGTACTCGTCAACAACAAACGTCACAGGAAGAACAGGCGTCACGTCCGCGCAAGCGACACTAAACAGACCGAGTGCACCAAAACACCGAGTTTACGACGATGCGGAAAATCCAGGAGTCTTGACTCCAGTGAGATGTCTCTGACGGTGGATAAGAGTAAGCGGCAGTCACGGGTGGATTCTGTGTCACCGAAAACGGACGTGACGAATTCTAGCAGTCGGGGTAATAGTACGGGGGGGGAGGATAATAGTGGGACTTCGGCTTCGGAAGGTACCCGGCGGCGGCGCGACTATCCCGTATGTACCGCGTGCCGGCTGGTCTCACCCTACGACCGGCGCGACGTGGACGCGCGCACGTACGTGTGCGTGGCGTGCAGCTCGCGCCAGGCCACGCCCCCCGCCGCGCCCACCCCGCCCCCAGCGCGTCTGCACACTGACAGCGACTCCGACTACAGCAAGTATTACAGTTAGTACGATAAGTAGATGCTTTTCTTCACCCGCCATCAAACACTAACCTTCGGTGGTGACACTGCTCGACGCAGGATCTCGGGTAACGTTTCGACGGCTTCTATCCCCGGCTGCACCCTTAAAGGTAGATGTTAATTTTAGTTGGGAGTTCACCAGCCGGTACATGGTCAATAACTCCTCGTTTGGGCTCGCACGGCCTCTTGACGCGACACCTGGGCTTGGCAACACTTTCTGCTTCTACTCCGTTAGCCGCCCGCTTCTCTATAGAACGCATGAAGCTTGCCTAGGAGTCTTGGACGGCACGACTTGGCATGGACACAGGTAGACCCCGCGCCCTTATCAAAATAATCGGGTGCGCGAATACGCGAACGTCGCGATCATGATTGTCACGTATTTGTTCGGAAAAGCGGAAGGCGCCCTCTGTCGGCGCTACCGGGTTCGCCGAAAAAAAATTAACGCGACGGTCGCTTGTTCGCGCGACGATAGCTTTGAGAGGACAAAAACTTCAGATGAAACTACAAAATACATAATAGGTGTTCCGTGTACAGGTTCCTTGGAGCAGTTGGCCTTGCGTTTATTGGCATCCCGGTCGTCCCGTCGTGCCGCTAAGGCAGGGGGAGCGGCGGAGGCGGCGGCGCGCGAATGTAGCTCCGCGCCCGCGTCGCCGCGCCCACGCCCCGCGCGCGACCACCCCGCGGGCCCCGCGCGCGACCACCCCGCGGGCCCCGCGCGCGACCACTCCGCGGGCCCCGGGCGCGACCACTCTGCGGGCCCCGCGCCCGGCGAGCCCGTGCCGCGCACGCCGCCGCGCAAACATCGCTACTCTTCTGCCTCGCCAATTAGGTCAGTCAAATCAGTTCGCGTCCATTAGCAAGTCATGAGAAAAAGGAATTATCACCTAAACTTAAAATATCCCAAGGGAATCATGCGCTTCGGGAATCATCGTCTATCTTCGAAAATATGATCTAATATACTTAGTCTGACCATAAATACTGTTACAGTTAAAAATAAGAAAGATTTACAGATTCCAAATTCATCCATTTTTATACGATTATTCATTGAGTTTTCTAATTTTGGCGCCAATACATTGTACAATATTTTGCGATATTAAAATGGAGTGGGGTGATAAAGAGAACTGAATCGCTGTGATTGCATTACACAAAGTTGATATGGAGCCAAATGCAATTTTTAAAACTCTCCATACGCTTGGTATTAGTCAAATGTTTGTGTACCGGGCTATTTATAGGTACAATGAGACCTCTGTTTGTGACAGAAATAGATCTGGCCGTCCACGTGGTGTTCGTACGAAAAAGGTGGTCAAAGCAGTAAGGGAAAGAATTCGAAGAAATCCTGTCCGAAAGCAAAAGATTTTATCTCGGGAGATGAAGATAGCACCCAGAACCATGTCGCATATTTAAAAGATGACTTAGAACTTGCAGCCTATAAGAGAGGCACATTTTTTAACTGATAATTTAAAAAAGAATAGGGTGGTAAAATCGAAACAACTACTTAAGCCGTACGCAAAGGGAGGTCACAGAAAAATTTTGTTTACGGATGAGAAAATCTTTACAATTGAGCAACATTTTAACAAATAAAATGACCGTATTTATGCTCAAAGCTCTAAGGAAGCTTCCCAATTAGTCGACAGAGTGCAACGTGGGCATTATCCGACTTCAGTGATGGTTTGGTGGGGTGTTAGCTATGAAGGAGTGACTGAGCCAGTTTTAGAGAGTATGGCTTGCTCTAAACGCCATGATAATTTGGAGTCCCTAAAACAATCCATACGACTGGCAGTGAAGAATTGTCCCATGGAAGGAGTGCGTGCTTCTATTGATAACTGGCCTCAACGTTTAAAGGACTGTGTTGCAGCCAATGGAGACCACTCCGAATTAACTTTTTATATTTTAAATTGTTTTATATGTATGTATTAAACTAACACACTGTATGTAAACGTAATAAATATTATTTGCAATAAATAAAAAATCTTCGTGACAATATTTATGGCAAGACTAGGTAGAGCTGTTACAAACATGGAACATGAGCAATGGTGACCCAGTGGTAACGGCCGCGACTTACGAAATGTAGGACGTACCTAGTTTCGAACCCAGATAGGCGCACAAAACACAAAGGTGTGGGAGCATGTCCTCTCATTCGACGACATGTAACATCTACCAAACCGGAATATGCCCGCGTGGTGGATTATACAGCCCACTCCCTCTCACCGAATGGAGGTCTGTGTCCCAGCAGTGGGAACATTATAGGCTGATTGATGCAAACATGGAAGTAATTGCCTATTTTGTGCACTAATACAAAGCGCAGCAGTATACAATTTAGTAAACATTCGTGCTAATTCGGATTCACGAAGATTACCGTACCGCTTACCTTTTCTGGTTTATTTGTATATTCTGACGTCAAAATATGAAAAAGCCCGTAATTCATTTTCGAGGATCCGTTCAATATTATTTGATTGGTATATTGCAGGCAACTTTTGAACTCTCCACTTCTGAATCGAAGAAGAAACAAGAAGCCGTCCGAAAGTTCTGATGACGAGTACTCCACTGGTGGTGGATACAGTGAGGTTAACGGCAGGAATTATAGAGACCTGGAAAGTTTCCAGAAGGCACAGCTCAGGAATAAGGTATTTTTTCAATTTCCCGTATTTCATTTTTTTAAGCTGACTATTTAATAGTCAGCTTAAAAAAATAAGCGAACTAAAGTTTAAGAAAAAAACCGTGGGCGGATCCAGGATTTATTTCTTGGGGGGGGACACACATGGATGTTACGGTGTCATGGTATGGAGTAAAGATAGAAAACGACCCCGGCGTAGGTGAGTGATGGAACACCGGGTTGGTTTTTAGTCGGTAAGAGTCCGACAGACCCCCCTCCCCGGGGCGGGGGACATCCATGAGGATTAACCAACCCGAAACCAAAATAAAAAGGCCAGCGACTGTTCCACCGAGTGCTAGTTTGGTTTAAACCTAAATTTGGTGAGCACAACTCGCTCTTGGCCGGTTTTTTTTTACAATAGCACCACCTCTCTTTTCCAGCTCAAGCGCGCCGGCGGCGTGGTCACGGCCACGAGTTCCAGTTCTACCAGCGACAGTCGCAGCAGCAGCAGCGGGCGGCGCCAGCTGATCATGCACAACAAGGCGCCCATGTGGAACGAGAACAGCCAGGTGTACCAGCTCGACTTCGGCGGCAGAGTCACCCAGGAGTCTGCTAAGAACTTCCAGATTGAATACCATGGAAAGCAGGTCGGCCTTTTTTTGGTTTCTGTACTGGGTTGGGTTGTAAATAAATGAAAAGCTTTTAAGTTTTGAACTAGTTATATGTATATTCATCCATTTTGATGTGGTCAGATTACATCATAATCATAATATTTTATTTGCTTAGAAAGTAGGTACAGTAACCGTTCAAAAGTGCATAGGCACGTTAAGAGTCGTACTGTAGTGAACTCGCGGTACGAGTGTATGTGTTTAAATGACACACCACAAAGATCGCAGTTTTGCACGGCACACACTGAAGTAAAGTCGCGCACTCGCATCGCACTACACGAAACAAAAATAAATTTCCGTCGCTTTTGTTAGACACGCATAATGCTCGTGACCTGGCCGGTTTATGGCATTGCTAAAATTCGGGTTAATCTAATGTGAGCTGGTAGCGATGGACTGAGAAGTCGCCGGCTTAGGTTCTGATCTCATAAGATGCAGCGCAGTTTTATTCCCAATTTTTTATTTTGGTTTGCAATAATAACACACTAAAAAATGCTGCTTTTTTATTTTTGTAATTGCAACAAAGGGTTTAGAATTAAAAAAAACGTTAGAAGTGATAACAAAAATAAAAACATGTCGGATTAGGCCCAGACATCAGAAGTAAGACTCAGGTATGACAATACATTTTCAATTGAACAATCAGTTAATAAGTATCATGAATCTCGAAGTATAGAAATTGAATGGGGAAGGTCGGGCAAAGCTAATTGTAGATGGCGTAACCATAGCTAGGTCCCTACGGCCTACAATAAATTTGACATTTCGTTCATTCATTTCATTTTATGTTCATTCATGAGTTTGATTTTATTTCATTATTTCGTTAATTTCCGCGATTTCAGCATTTTAAATCAAGTACTTGACGTGGAAAATGTCAGAATTTTAAACCTTGAATATTTCCTCGTAATCACTTTCTTCAAAATGTTTCCGACACAAACTCGAACTCAAAAAATCTCCACGAATAGCTTTAAACCACAATGTTCTAAGTTTAGGGGCTTTCGGGAAATTGTAGACTCCAATTTCGGAGCATCTAGGAACACAAAAAGGCTTAAATTTTTGCTAAAATAAAATAAAATCACATGACGCCTTGTATTATTGGCTTGTGTTGGGAACTAGCTACGACAGCGTCATTTTGACAGTTGCCTTCCCCATTAAATAACTAATAATTTTAATGAGGGCGGTCACATAGGGCAGTACTGACTGTCAGGGACAGTGGTCCATGCACCCACCGCAATAAGGACAGTACTAAATGTCACAGACATCGTTCCGCTTCCAATAACCGGGCAGTACTGACTGTCGAGAAACAGTGGTCCGTGCACCAAGACGCATCCGTTCGAAATGCGTGCTGATTGTTTTTTTTTTTTTGGGTATGGCATCTCGTAGTTGACCTTGAGAGGTCGTGACTACTTAACCGGACTATAGTGCTGATTGAACAGCGCAGCTCCTTTTAAAGGCGATCGCTTGACAGCGAAACGTCACAACATTTTATTAGATTGGATTCAAGTCTATTAAGCCAAATGATCTATAGAGTGAATGATTTCTTTATGATGCGTCTGGTGCACGTTCCACTAGCGCCATCTAGTCGCCGTCTCTCGCAGCTGCTAATCACTATGGCTGCCGTCAAACATATACATTGGTGTTTTCACAACACACATTCATGTTTTACATATGGATAAAACACTGATACGATTATTTGTAATAAAAATGATATTATTATATTATTTATAATAGAAATAAACGTTATTGTTTGCTGGGCTTCGCTGATGCAACCTTTATAGCGTGGAGTACACGGCGAACAGTTTTTAATGACGTGTCAAATAATTCAGCAGAATGTCCGGTTGGTTTGTAACCATTTGTTTCATATTCATTCACCATGTGAAGTCTTGTTTAAATAAGCTTTCCACTTCATAAACAAGCGCTCCGACTAGCAAGGATTCTCTCTTCCTCACATCTCCCACAGACTCACAGTATTTCTCTAGAATAAAGAATTTAATACTATTAGACATCTCTAAGCAAAATACTATTTAAATAACATTATGTTTATAACACTTTACTCATCATTCACTAATTTAAACAGTTAGTAAAATATGAAATATTTAAATGACAACATCATTTACGTCCACTTTTACGCAGCGCAAACAATATTTGCCAATGCTTCAATATTTACATTTCACTGCGTTTTGGAAGTTATAACCACAACACCGCTAATTAACAGATTTAAACATTCGTCACCCACCAACAACGTTCAATTAGCATGAATACTCGTAGTCATAACGAATTGCATCTACCTCACAGAAATCTAAATAATTTACTCAGTTTTCTGTGGTCTACCTACAAACATTTACTATCTAAGTAAACAATCTTGTTTGCTTAGATAGTAAACAAGATAACAAGATATTACTTAGTATTAGTAACAAGATGACGGGGTTAAATTTAGTCTATATTTATGATAATAAACACAACGAAAACGTAAACAAATATTTATGGAAAATGACTGATTTTGTTTTTTCCTCGCGTCGAGCTGCGCGCGCAGGTGTAAATAGAGGTATTGGCAAAACCGCTAAACATCCAACCACCAAATAATGTTTTTATTACGCTAAATGAAGGCTACAGTCCTCGCCAAACTTTGTGACCGCCCCGAAACTAGGCTCATTGCATTGCGCAGAACACAAAATCAGGTATTAGCGGGACGCACAAGAGCTTGGGGGCAGGGCCACACACCACGCGCCCGCACCGCTGACCCGCGACGCGCGCTGGCACCCACGCCTTAGTGTGAGTGCTACGTCCGTACACGAATCACGCACTTGTTGAGCTCTGAGAGTACTGTCGCGTTCAGAATTAGTTCGACTGTTTCGTTAATTTGTTGTTATAGTTTTTAGTTATTGTTAATCGTTGTTATTTGTTTATAAACATGCCTACCGGACGTTGTAATGTTTTACGTTTATAAATTTATGAAAAAAGAAGCTGAAGAAGGTCTTAAATACGATTTGAGGGCAGTACATAAACGGACTGCAGCCGCTATAGGAGTATCAGAAAGAAATGTACGACGTATTATATCGGTTGCGAACCAAGTTCCGATTTATTAGCAGTTTTTTGTACACTCGGAAAGAAGAGGCAAGGGGTAAAAAAGGTAACCGGAATCGACAATTTTATCGAAAGTGTCATCAAAAGATGTATCCACAATTTTCATCTAACACAGGAAGAGTTGCCGACAACTTTAAATAAAATTAAAAGAAGATATAAATTTTGAAGGATCCGCTACGAGTTTGAGGAGTATTATAAATGAAATAGGATTTAAATGGAAAAAAAAACTGAAGACAATCGCAAATTATTAATTGAAAATACAAATATTCGCTGTAAGCGAATTGAATATTTGCGTAAAATAACGAAATATCGCGCAGAAGGAAGACCGATACTTTACACTGACGAATCGTATGTCGATTCATCGCATACCACTTCGAAGGCATGAAGAGATAGTGATAGTAGCACTAAAGGTTTAAAAAAAAAGATTTCAAAAGGTCAACGTGTCTTTTTGATGTTTAAGGCAGGTACGAAAAGCGGAGATTACCATGAGAACATGAATTATAATAATTATGAAAAATGGATACGCACACAACTTTTGCCGAATCTCCCACCGAGATCGGTTATCGTGATAGATAATGCACCCTATCATAACAAATTAGAGGATGCAGCTCCGACGTCAAATAGCAAAAAGGCAGAAATGGCAAAACATATCCCTTGCAGTTCTGACATGCTGAAACCAGAACTGTATGAATTAATTTCTATAAATAAGAAAAAAAAGAAAAAAAAAATTGATACAATTTTAGCAGAACACAATCACACAATATTACGGCTTCCACCTTACCATCCCGACTTGAACCCCATAGATTGGCTTGGGCATCCATAAAAGGTTACGTGGCGAAAAAAAATGTCACAAATAATATAACTAATAATATGAAACTAGTGGAAGAAAAAGTAAATAGCATGGGTGAACAGGAGTGGACTGCACTATGCGACAAAGTTATGAATATTGAGGAAGAATATAAGAAAAGTGATGTCATCATAGATGATCTAACTGAAAAAAAAAATCATGTGAGCGATAATGAATCAGATGAAGAAGATTCGGAATATTTTTTGTGAAGAGATGCGGAACCATCCACTAGTAAGGGACATATTTTTATGGAAGGTGTGGCCATTGTGAATATAGTTTTTATTTATATTATTGTTTTTTATTTACATTTATCCTATTAATACCTATTTGACCTATATGTTTTACAAATAACACATACATTATATATACCTACCTATGAAATAAACACGTACTATATAATAATATAATAAGTATTAAAAAAAAATTGCAAACAAAAATTGTTTGGTTGATTACGTATTGTCCACTCGACTGTACCATGCGCAAGTTCGGACTCGCGACTATATTCAAGCCGGTCACACTCACAAAGTTTGGCGCGGGCTGTTATGTAGTAAAAAATATATAATTAGATGACATGATAAATAATTTTGATGATTGATTTATCATAATGTAACCTAAAATACTTTATTTATTCAAAAAATATTGAGTGTATTTAGACATAAAAACTCTTGGCGGAGATTGTAAAATAAATTTAAAAACACTATTGTGGTAATGTGAAGTAAAAAGCATTCGTGCTTAAATACACTGCGTTATGAACCTAAAACCGGTTTATTATGAGCCACTTTACGAGCTAGTGTGTTGAAAGTGAATGCTATATGTTTAAGCGCACAGAAAACGGAGTTAACCGATGTAAATCACAAGCGCAGGGCCTGATTAACCCTTAGGCTAATTAGGCTGCAGCCTAGGGCGCGAGAATCGGGGGGGCGCGCTGAAATCGTGTCTTCGCATGCACTAATCTAGCATCATTGCATCTACCCTACATATTTCAACTAGACCGAGTCAAAACTCTAAAACTAAATACGCTTGAGAGTCCCTGATTTGAACAATCAATTTTGAAATTTTAAACAGTGCGCGTAAAACAATAACTGATTTGTTACTCGAATCGATCGGTGGTCGAGCGAGTGGGTGAGCTGGCAACAGAGTGCCTAGTGCGTGTTTTGTTTAATCCGCCTCGCAATAACGGGCGTAAATTTTAACTTCATTTTGTATGGGAAATTCGGAATTTAAACAGTGCAACCTAGTGTCGCGTTTGCCGCCAGATAACTCTGTATCGGTTGTATGGTATTCTATTCTTTATCGTCTAGGTTCGTCCGTCATATCACGCGCTCTCGTATATTAGTTTTTGGACGAATGCCACGAAAAAGGACTGTATAATCTAATAATAATTACTTAATTACTATAATTTTCAAATAAATCATTAATCAGTAGAAAAAATGTTTCACTTGTATGATGCCTCTCCTCTTTTTTAATAATAATATTAAGAAAATATTCAAGTTGAAGCAACTTCACACACTAGATGACCACGCTCATGGTCAATGGCAATGGCAACTAAGTTGTCTATAGAAACTAGGCCAATACAAGTCATGCGGCCAAACACGACATGGATTTGGTTTTCTACTTGGATTTTGGTCATAAAATGCATGAGGTACTTTGCCTTTATGAACGGACAGCTTAAAAAATGGTTTGTCACCCTTTTTTTTGTGTGGGAAATCATCAAATTACTTCCCCTGCTCTGGGTGGAGCGGGAGGGCGTGTCAGACTTTTACTGACTAAAACCCACCCGTGTTCCTTCAGTTGCCTGTGCCAGGGCCACGGTTATCTCTTTCGAATTTCCCGCCACCCTTAGGCGTCGGCCCTATCGGACCCCGTCATTTTGTGCTGACATCTCTTTGAGGCGCGCATGGAACACGACGCGCCGTCGACCCGGGCCTGGTCCTTAGCGGACGGCAAGCTACCCATTGCTCGCCGTCCGCAAGCCCGCGCCTACGGTGGCCGGGAATCAGGGCGTCTCCTGCAGCGACTAGTGGGGTCGTGAGGGCGCAAGGCTCTCTCCCTCACGCGCTCCGCCACCTCCTTCGCGAGCATTACTGCTTCGCAGAAGGAGGTGACGGCTTTCCATTCTCACTCGCTCCGTACCATGGCATGGACCAGGGCCGGACGCGAGAGATCGCCGTCGCCGATCGCCTCCGCAAGGACACTGCGGTGCTCCGCCCAAGCTGGGCAGACCTCCACCGTATGCTCCACCGTGTGCTCCGGGCGATCCACACAATGGTGATACCCGGGCATTTCCTCCCGCCTTTTGCGAAACAGGAACCTCCCGAAACAACCGTGTCCGGTGAGGACCTGTGTCAGGCGGAAGGTGAGGACGCCATGGCGCCTCTCCAACCACTCCTCAAAGAGGGGACTTACCGCCGCTATTGTGGCGTGCCCAATGGTTTGCCACCTTATGGTTAAATGTCATGCAGATTAAAGGACAACGTTAGTTTCGCTTGCAGATCGCTTTGAAAACTTTTATAGGTAGTATGAACGATGTTAAAATTTTCACAATACTACTCTACTCACTACTTTTTAGGCCGTGCGGAACACACCCGGCGGAGGCGCGTCCTCATAATTAGCCTAGGGCGGTCAGAACTCTTGATCAGTGGCTGCACAAGCGAGTATCATATACTTTTATTGACACGAGATTTAGGTTACAATGATTGATGTGATATACCTACAGTAATTGCAAACTCCCATGTTTTTTGGACGCCCAGACTCTAATCATTGCCATTACTTAGGTCAATCATAACTGAACATTTATGTACACACAAAGTCATATACTGAGCTTGCACGCCTGTATTATCCAAGGTAGAATCTAACAAATATATTATTTATTCCTCAGGTAATGCAATTTGGACGTATCGACGGCAACGCCTACACTCTGGACTTTCAGTACCCATTCTCAGCACTGCAGGCCTTCGCAGTCGCCCTTGCCAACGTCACTCAACGTCTGAAGTAAACTCCATCCTAGCTTATAGCTGCGCGGTTTATGTAGCCTCTCGGTTCTTAGGGCCGGCGCGGTTTTAATAGCCGCACGGTTTTTTCTGGCGGTCTCGGTTCTTATAGCCACGTTCTAGGTAGACAGCGCGGGCCCACTGACTGACCAGAGGGTATGATGCGTTACATGAATGGATATTGAAAATGATTATGAAATCTATGCAATTCTTTGTTAAATTGTATTTTGTTATGAACGCAGAAGTCAGTTTTTTTTGCGGTTTGGCCCGTGTTCATACAACTGATGGTATTCGGTCATGTTTGTTCTATGTTGGCTATTGTAACGGACACAAAAGTGCGCCGCTTATTTTTTTTTATCTGCATTAGGCTCGTAAGCTAACAGCGGATACTTATAATTTCACATGAACTGTCTTCAGAGTTAGTGTTCGCGAGTAATATCTTCTGTCGGCGTCCTTGTCAGTAGCTGTCAAAACATCGCGCCTTTTACACACACACTGTCTTAGTTTACGCATAGTGATCAGCGAACTCGCCCATCCATTGATATTTTTTTACACAAGCGTAGATAGGAAAGCTTTGTAAAGTTTCTCGTTCACCGTCTCAATGCCGAAAGACGAACAATAAATCGGACTCATTGGGACCACTAACACGGACAGCTTATATTCCCACTTTAGGAACGTTCACAAATATTTTTAGGTAGAAATTTTATATTTTCAAAATTGACAAAACTTCACATATGAAACCATTCTGACTTGATGTATTGGCCTATAGTTTATAGTTACAACTACAACCTCTTGATGTTATTGGTTGTCTCTAGACATAGTTTTTAATTGGTATTCAGCCACAGGGTTACATTATATGTGAACATTGATAGCGGTGAACATTGAGCATTGGTAACGGCCGCGACTCACGAGTTGTTGTGTTCAAACCCAGGCAGGAACTTACTTTGTGTAAATTATTTCATCACCACTGCTCTCAAAATGGTGAAGGAAAACATCGTGAGGAAACCGGCATGTCGTAGAAACATTAAATCGAAGACATGTGAATCCCGCACTGGGCCTGCGTGGTGGATTACGGCCCACTCCCGCTCACAGAATCAGGAGGCTTGTGTCCCAGCAGTGGTAACATTATAGGCTGATTATGCTTACATTTTATACAGAAAACAATATATTCTCTATTACCTTTGCTGTGATTGGTTACTGATGCAAATTGCGCTTCGAATTACCAATCCTGCGGCCTAGGTGTAATGTTACGCATTCTCTCAGGTAAAATAAGTAATGCCATGTCCATCATGTGATATCGAAATTAAAATCTAGTACTTAAATAAATTTGCGTGTTAGCACGTTCTGAATAGGTCAATGAACATTGTTGTCACGTGTGTTATCTATAAAATAATGTTGTTGTCTTTGTATAATTACCATTGCATTTATAACAATGTTCTAGGTGTTTTATCATTTTGTTAATGAGAAATATCCAATTCTACATTTTCTTTGAGACAAATGAACTGATTTATTGACTCGTAATACCTGTGTCGAAAATTATACATAAGTGCTTATATAGCAATTAGTATGAATAAGATAATTATGTTTATTGCACTTATTTTTTTACTTTAATTAATCAAAACTTACATATCTATGGTTAATTATTACTAGATTTTTAGACGTGTTATTGTTCTTATTTCTCACAGATTCGTTTTGAAGACTGCACATTGTGAATATATTTTGATACCTATTTTATTAAATACTGTTTCGTCTAATTTAGAAAATCTTAATGTTAAGTAATGTTAAATAAGCCAAGTTAGATTTGTTTCTGTTGCTCAAGAACTTTTTGGGTTTTTGAATCTTGTGGTGTTTACATAAATGACAAGTAATAAAACAAATGTCGCCTGCTTAACTCATATTTGATCTCAATTAATGTTCAAAGTATCAGTACTTTATTATCTGATTAAATTCACTAAACAAATCAAGGGAAGTTCAAACGTTTTAACTTTGCAATTTAAAAAAACAACGATCCTAGCATCGGTTTTGGTCGACGCTTCACACCTGAGGATGTTGAATTAATTACTGTTTTTTTTTGTTGAGTGGACGGCATTAATTACTGTTAGTTTTTCTGTATTGTTAGGGAGAACGAATAATTATTATATCGATTGATCTATATGACGTTTTGTTATTTACAATTGTTTGTACTGCATATTATGTCAAGTCAGTTTTATTGGGAAAGCAGCACGGAACACTAGTGATGTCTCAGCGCTTTGTTTCTATTGAGCTGCCATTTATAATAGTTGCCTCATCGCTTTTTCTTTGATATTTCACTTGTCCGTTGTACATACCTACTTTAGTGACAAAGTGTAAATAAAATATTCTCCAAATAAATATACGTAGTTTTATTGAACAATAACTGAGTAACTGAGTAAAACACAACAGAATGCCAATTCCCGTAATTAAAAACGTTCAAAATCTAGTCGCAGTCTCATCTCAGCGACAATAAGTGTCAAAAAAATACGTGATTTTGACAGATTGAGACTGATTAGAAAGCGAAAGTTTCTAAAAATACAGGAATTGCCCCTCTGATCGAAGGCCGCGCGTCAGCCGAGTAGGCGTATAGTTCAACACTTGTTCACTGTCCCCTCCAGGAGGGACACATCATATGCTAATCACTTTCACTGCCGCTCTGTCCTGGAACATAATCTGCATCATCTTCGTCCGATATTTCAAGGTCATCCAAGTCTTGGAACAGAGATTCGTCGACTTTGACTGCATCTCCTGTAATAGAGAAGTATTTTGATAGTTTATAAAAATGGTCTATTGGATTATTATCCAGGTATTCTAGAACAATGCTCAAACATAAATTTTATTACACTTTGGAATTATCTCCAGCTAACTATTATAAATGCCAAAGTGAGTTTGTTTAGTTTGTTTGTTACGCATTCAAGCTAAAACGGCTGAACTGACTTAGATGAAATTTAGCACACAGATAGACCTGACCTGAGCAAGGACATAGGCTACTTTTAATCCTGGATCACAGACAAAGTCGCGAGCAACAGCTAGTAATATAATAAAGAAATGAATAGGGCAATAAATATTCAGCTAATCACAAAAGTGATCAACACAGATAACATACAAAAGAAAACAGTCATGGGGTCTCAACACGAAAAAATTATAATTTTTCCTAAAATAAGTCATAGATGGCAGCATACGTAACCATTGTGAAATGAACAGTCATTATAAAGCGATTTAAGGCAGAATTTTTGCTCAATTATGATTGGTAAAAGTCAAAACTTCCTTGTTTAGTGCTGATTTATCTATTTCCACTCATAACGCACATATTTTAAAAATAAAATAAAAACTAAGCCTTTTACTTCAGTTCGCACCCTTTTTATGATAAAAGTAGCCATCTGTTAATAATTTAGTTTAGAGCTTTTTGCAATAGATGGCGGTTTACTCAATTGGTCCTGTCATGACAGTTTCCAATATTGTTACTTATATAAATCTAACAACTTTATTTTTATTAGTTTTACTTATAAATATAAAACAAATCTAATAACATGTTATTCTGAACCCAGAACTATAAAACTTAATATAAAAGGATTGCATGAAACGTTTTAAAAGTATGAGACTCCTAGATGGTGTTGTAAAACTGCAGTCTCTGGCAATTATTAAGTCGCTGTAGCTGCCATCTGTTGAAAAATTGGACAAAGAAAAAAATGTGAAATAGTGAATCAGAATGAACCAAAAAAAACTAAATTTGATTTGTTTGTAGAACAATCCATACTAACCATCATCAAGGAATTTAAGATCAGATTCATTGAGGGTGGTGTCTCTCAAGAACAGTTCCCTGCCAGTTAGTTTGTTCTTATCCTTAGCTTCCTTTTCCCTCTTGGCTGGAATTCCCATGTCTATCTCAAACTGTTTCCTCCATGCCAGGAATGACTCGACTGTAACACGGGTACCTTCAAACCTTTTCTGTAATTCGAAGAAAAGTTATTGTGGTTTTAATACAAAAAAAAAGATTACAAGTATCGACCATAGCATTGTATAACTTTAATAAAGCATGTATGGAAAGAATATCAAAGATTTGCAATTTTATTATCTCTACCAGATTTAAAATCTGAATTTATCATCGGAATTTATCAAGGATAAATATTGTTCAGGGAAGGACTGTAGCAAGCAGGTACCTTGTTAAGCTTAGCAAACAGATTAGTAAGCAGAATAGGGATGATGACAATTTCCTTATTTTTATCTCAATCCCTTCTAAAAACTTTAAAAGTGTGTATCTTCTTTTTTTATTTCCACCAATTTAACAGATTTTTTCGATTATCTCATTTTTACTATGCCTACTTTGAAATTACATTATTTTATGAACATTTCTAATATCAGTCATCATCCCTATTACAAATGATCAAACACTTAATTTTTGGACAAAATATGATTCCCAAAAGTGTAGTTTTAGATAGTAAAATGAAATGCAGCTGACCTGCTCAGCTTCTTCCTCTGCCCTCTTCTTGGCTAGTACTTGTTCTTCTCTTTCTTTTTTGATGGTGTCCCACCTCACATTGAGCCACTCTTGTCCTGCTGATACCAATGTGAATACCATCACCATGCCTACATTTTCATGTCCCTGGAAATTATGTAAGTTTTAGACTTTTTTTGTTGTTGTTAGTAAGTTGTTTAATTTTGGTGTACAATTTATTGTACACCAAAATTGTAGCCTATTTGATCTTTCTCTTATTTTGCAGGATTCATTCTTCTTCTTCTTTGTGTTGATTGCATAGTTCATTGAGAATGCAATTTGCTGGATGTTACCACAAACATATTTTATTATTTTAATTTATTGAGCAATAGTACAAAGGACAAAGATACATAATTATGTTCAGAGTTGATGGCCAACTTCCAATTATGGGAGAGGCATCAGAAGAACATGTAATTGAACAATGGTTTGTAATTATTTGTAGGTATACTATAATAATGATTTAGAATTACAATGTAACCAGTTTATGGCATCTACTAATTACTAAATCAATAAAGAAAACAGTAAAAATAAAAAGCTTTAAACACAAGACCAACACTGGCTCAGGCTCATACATAAGGAATTCTGCATTACCTGTTCAGTTAAATGTGAGAGTAATTCATCCTTATCAACTAAATCATCAAAGTTTTCTTCATCTTCTATTTCTATGACCGGTAACTCATCCGGGTACTTGGCTGTGTATGTGAAGACTAGCTGACATGCAAGGCCTTCTCCATCGTCGAAACCTTCAGACTTTATTGGTATACTAAACTTGTGGTAAGGTCTTGTTTCAATAACTGCAATCAAAAGTTAAATAGGGGTAATGGATCATGTCTTGAAATTTTAGATGTCAAGAAAAATTGAAGAGTTTATTTCCATAGGAACACGGACTTTTCCATCTCTAATGTATGCATGTAAACCAACCGGCGTACCTACATAAAACTCCTCAATGAATGGTTATTGTTGATAGCCAAAAAGTTTAAGATTAAATGGGTAGGTAAGTTAGCCACAACGTACCTTGCATATCTCCATAATAGATTGAGTCTAATGCTTCCACCTCACTTGTCTGCTCATAATGGTAATCCATGATGTATGAGATTTTCTTTCTAAATACACACGTTTTACTTACGTTCACACATACACATTTTTTATCCGTCAAACTGTCATGTCCAATATTCCAATCCAATGCCAAAAATCACAGATTACTTATATGTAGCATGCCAAAAATACAAAAATGACAAAAAAAAAAATCGAGTGTCTGCTATAGTCTGTGGCCATTCTACATTTTACAGTTCAGAGTTACTGGCGTTAAAATAAAAACAGACAGTCATGGGGCTGCCGACAGAACTTTCATTGATGACCAAGCGCTAAAAAACTAAGATAGCTACATACAGCCTTTTTTTTTTTTTTTTTGTTCCCGGGGTGGAAAATCCTCATGGATGTCCTCCGCCCTGGGGCGGGCGGAGGGGTCTGTCAGACTCTTACTGACTAAAAACCACCCCGGTGTTCCATCTCACACCTACGCCGGGGTCGCGGGAACACATTATTCTTCCACAACCCCGGCTGGTAACGGCCCGCTTGCGCGGGCCCCGTCTCGGGCGGGGGGAGTGAGGTGTACTCCCCCCGCAACGTCTGTGAGCGGCGCACGCGGAACACTACGCGCGCCGCCTTCTCGGGTCCTGATGTTGGGGGGCGACGGATGTCCCCGAATCCGTCGCCCCTGGACCCATTTAGGGGGGCCGGAAGAGGGCGTTGTCCGCCCTCCTCCGACGCCCGGTGCGTCTGCTGCGGGCCGGGTCGAGAGTCGAGATCTCTCTCTCCCTTTCCGCAGCCTCCTTCTGCGAGATGACCGTTTCGCAAAAGGAGACCACTGCGTCCCAGGACTCTGCGCCGCCGACCATCGCGTTCACGACGGCCGGCTGCGACAGGTCGTTGCCTACTTCGGTGATGAGGGCACGGCGCGGCTCCTCCCAAGCGGCACACTCTGCCAGCGTGTGCCGCGCCGTGTCCTCCCGGCATTCGACGCAGTGGTGACACCGGGCGTCCGGCTCCCTGTTTATGCGACACAGGTACTTCCCGAAGCAACCATGCCCCGAGAGCACCTGCGTCGCCCGAAACGTCAGGGAGCCGTGCCTTCTCCCGAGCCAGCGGTCGAGCACTGGCCGGATCGCCTCGATGGTGCTGAGGCCGGCGGTAGGGCGTGACAGCCTCACCCGCCATTCCGCCACCAGGACCTCGCGGAGCTGCAACCGATGCTGCTCGATTTGTTGCTGCATCGGTCGCTCGCCCCGCTCCCGCGCTGCCTCGCGCCACCGGTACAGTGACGCGAGCACCTTCGCCTCCAGGTCCCAGGGCGGCGATCCGGCCAGTGCACAACCCGCCTCGAAGGAGATCGTGCGATACCCCCGAATGACTCTGACGGCCATCGCCCGCTGCGGCTTGCGCAGGACAGCTATGCTGCCGGCCGTCAGGTCAGACGCCCAGATCGGCGCTCCGTAGAGCGCCATGGATCACACGATCCCCATATAGAGCCGCCTACAGGCGGCGCTCGGGCCCCCCAGATTGGGAAGCAGCGTTGCCAGCGCCCCGGCCGCGCCCAACAACTTGGGCGCCAGCCGCCGGAAGTGGGGTCCGAAGTCCCACCGGCTGTCGAGCACCAATCCCAGATATTTCATGGTGGGCTCGACAGCGATCCGGACCCCCCCGACCACAATGTGTGATCCGGCCGGCGGCGCCCGCCGGGGGCCATGAAACACCATGGCCTCCGACTTGTTGAGGGCCACCTCCAGGCCGAGGCGCCGTATGCGGCTCACCGTGAGTGAGACCGCCGCCGTCGCGAGCAACGCTGCCTCCCTGTGCGAACTCCCCCGGGCCGTGACCAGCGTGTCGTCCGCGTAACACGTCAGGTCCGCGCCCGGCGGGAGCTCGCCCCTCAGCACCCAGTCGTACCCGATGTTCCACAGGAGCGGTCCCACGACCGATCCCTGTGGAACACCGCACGACACTTGGCGCTGGTTTCCGCCATCACGTCCCATGTAGGTGACACACCTCCCCGCCAGATAAGCCCCAACGATGCGGCGGAGGTAGAGAGGCACCCGATGATAACGCAGTGCCTCCCGTATGCAGCTCCAGGGCAGGGTGTTGAAGGCGTTGGAGATGTCCAAGGACACCGCCACCACCACCCCGCCCCGGGACACTGTTTCCTCCGCCAGGACTCTCACCCTCGACACAGCGTGGATGGTAGAGCGCCCATGCCGAAAGCCGAACTGGCTCTCGTCCAGGTCCGGCCCCTCTCTGCACAAGTGGCCGACGAGGCGGACTGCGAGTATGCGCTCGAACAGCTTGCCCACCTCGTCGAGCAGCACTATGGGCCGGTACGCAGACGGCGAGTCGGCAGGGCGCCCCGCCTTCCTGAGCAGGACCAGACGTCCAATCTTCCACAGACTGGGAAACTGGCCCCGCTCAAGGCACGCTGTGTAGAGTCCTCTCAGTTGGGGTTCCAACTCCATCAGAGAGAGGGCCAAAGCCAGGCCGTGAATTCCGTCGGGCCCCGGAGCCACGTTCTTGGCCCGGAGCCGCATCACGGCCGCCCTCATCTCTGCCTGTGTCACCTCTGGGACGCTGATGGCGTTCTCCTCCTCCTCCTCTGCAGACTCTGCGGCTGCGGGCAAAGCCATCGGCGGCGGAATATGCTCCGCTCTCACCGGGAAGAGGGCTGCTACCACTTCCTCCAGCAGCTCGGGTTGGAGACTCTCCGTAAGTGGGGGCGCCGCGGCTCGAAGTTGCCCTCGAACCGCTTTATACGGGCGCCCCCACGGATCCCCGTCCAGAGTCTCCAACATCCTCTCCCGGGATCGCGTCCTCGCCTCGTCGATGGCCAGCCACAGAGTCTGCTTTGCCGCGCGGTACACCTCGTACAGCGCGGCCTCCTCCTCGGGTACCCGACGACGTCTCCTCCGGTAGCGGGTGTACCGGCGTCTCACCGCCACGCATGCGACGCGCAGCTGCGCGATCTCGGCGGAACACCAGTACACCTGGCGCCTTGCACCCTGTGCGTGGGCGCGGGGCATGGACGCGTCGCATATCTGCGTCATTGCCCCGCGGAACCACAGCGCCTCCAGCTCGACGTCATCGGGTCCGGTCGTTGCCGACCCCCGGAACCAGGCCTGAGCAATAGCTGCCTCCTCGAGAAGCTCCCTGTCGATGCGCTTACGCGCCCAGCGCGGGCCGTCCGAACGCGGGACTGATGTCCTGCGGCCGCCAGCGGTCTGGGCGGAGACGTCGAATCGGATATATCGGTGATCCGACAACGTCTCCACCTCCGCGGCGACACGCCAGTCGCGGACACGGCTCGCGACAGCAGGGCTCGCGAACGACACGTCCACTATGGACCCGCCCCGCTGCCGCACGCACGTGTAGACCGAGCCCCGGTTCAGGACGACCAGGCCAGTCGTGATCGCCCACTCCTCCAATGCCTCACCCTTAGCATCGGTCACCGGGGATCCCCACGCCATAGACTTGGCGTTGAGATCCCCGAGCAACAGCACCGGGCGAGGATGGAGCTGGCCCACGACGGCACCCAACTCGACAAGGAACCTCTCGAAGTCGGCGAGACTCTTGTTGGGCGAAAAATACGCCCCAACGACGCCAACGCCATCTGCGAGGGCGGCTACCCAGCCGTGCCCCCGAGACGGGCTGACGAGAGCCCCGCCAATGATGGCCACCAAACCGTCTAGATCTCCCACCCAGTTATCCCTGGGTGGGACCCAGTACGGCTCGGCGACCACGGCCACGTGAATCGACCACTCTGCCATGCTCTGGAGCAAGAGATCCTGAGCTCTGGCAGAGTGGTTGATGTTGCCCTGGAGGAGAGCTACATACAGCCTAACTTAACTAACCAAACCCAGTTTACCTACCCTAAATTCGCACAGCACTAAATTTGCCCAGCAACCAGCATAATTAGGTCAGGACTAGAGGTTACTTTCAACAAATTGACTTCAAATTGACAAATTGAATTATTTGACCATTGGAACAATTGATCAAAAAATTTTTTTTTTTTTTTAACTATGGGGAAGGTCGGGCAAAGCTAATTGTAGATGGCGTGACCATAGCTAGGTCCCTACGGCCTTAAATAAATTTGACATTTCGTTCATTCATTCCATTTTGTGTTCATTCATGAGTTTGATTTTATTTCACTATTTCGTTATTTTCAGAGATTTCAGTACTTTTTAAGAAGTACTTGGCATGGAAAGTGTCAGAATTTTAAACCTTGAAAATTTCCTCGTAATCACTTTATTCAAAATGTTTCCGAATCAAACTCGAACTCAAAAAAATCTCTACGAATAGCTTTAAACCAGTCTTCTAATTTTAGGATCTTTCGGGAAATGGTGCACTCCAATTTGAGAGTATCTAGGAACACAATAACGCGTCAATTTTCGCTAAAATAAAATAAAACCACATCACGCCTTGTATTATTAGCTTATGTTGGGAACTAGCTACGACAGCTCCATTTTGACAGTTGCCTTCCCCATTGGTTGAGTTAACTAAGGAATCAAAACACCGGCCCTAAGTCTAATGGTCAAAACTATGCCAATATTTCCTGAAATAAGTCAACTTCTCCACTCTAAACATATAACTGATCTAACTGATAATTTTCTGAAATACAAAACCTCAGGAATAAAAGGTCTTTAGCAAAAGTCGAAGAACCGTCACAGCTCACCGTAACCGTAACTATCCAGTTTTGACCCCTACTAATCAAGACTTTATTGGTTGCTTATGACCTCTCGGATAATCCCTTTGAAGGAATAGGTCGAAGTTCCCAGCCATCCTTTAAGCTTGCTGTTATATTAGCATAACGGTGATGCGAACCCATAAGATTTTCTCCTACCAAAATTCGCTCAACGCGCTTCGAAGTTTTCACTTCACAAAAACAACTCATGCCGGCCGGACTTGAGACTATTTTTGAATTATTAAACCTATGCTACAGTAGCAAATGGGGTTCAATAGTTAAACGCTCCATTTGCAACTTTAGTATTGTTTATAGATGTTCTGTGGATATTACTAATGGTCGGCGTTATTGCAAGATGGCGCAAGTCATGACGTCATCTATTACGATTCAAGGCAGGGGCGGAATTAGAGGGGGGCACAGGGGCACGTGCCCCCCCCCCCTTCCCCAGGCGGTATTTTTGTGTACTGTGGAGATCCATCAACTGCCATCAAGACGTTGCGGCAAAAATGGGCGCTAATGAAGTGCTGGACATCTTTAGCAGGAAACATAAAAGAAAACTGTCTTTACTAAACATTAAATTTTTCTATTGTTTTGACACTTTCATAAACCTCCCTATACATAATTGAACTTGTAGAAATAAACTTGAAGTATGATACTTCAAGTTTATTTCTAACAGTTATTCTTAATTTTTTCCCGTCCGCCCCTTGTGCCCGGGGGGGGGGGGGGGGGGGGCAGAAAAAATCCTGGAAGGGACATCGTTATCGCGCTCACGCTAACTCGGAACGGGTGTAAGCCCGCTCAAATCGATTATAGCTCAATTCGGAATGCGGCCAGAGAGGCCGTTTGCCACAATCAAAAAGAAGAAGAAGAACAATGACACTGCAACACTCGACAGTACTCGACACTGGCAACAATGGCTAAGGCCGCTTGCCACAATCAAAAAGAAGAAGAACAATGACTATACTCTATGGTATGTATTCTTCTATTCTTTGCCTGATTGGCATAAAGGCCTCGTAGCCATGCCATATACATTCACCAAAAAAAAAAATCTTTGCCTGACGCTACGGTCAACGCAGGGCTGCCATTTGTACGATTTAAATCGTATTTGTACGACTTTTTGCAGATTTCATACGAGTACGATCGAAGCATCGAAATCGTACGGAAAACATACGATTCTTTACATTCGATCCATTTATTTTATTCAATTAGGTCTGGCAACAAAGTAACAAACTTTTGTCTCAAAAGAGTAAGTATCTAGAGCAGTGACAGAATAATATAAATAATGAAACGAACATGCTCAGCCTGCCCAGAGTTTTGAGGGAATTCCCTTTTATTCTAATTTCCTTAAATTAAAAACCATACATAGAAATAGTTTGGCCAACGAAACTGTCAATGGCACCTTGCTGGCAATGCAAATGATAAGAGTCACCGGAAACTGCACCGATTTGAAACCGACAGATGACATGATTAAACTAATTCAAATTCAAAAACTTTTATTTCGGACGATAATAGTCCATATTTTGTTAGTAGGTACAGTATTTTAAAAATATGTTAGTACGCATAATATACATAAAATCGAAATCAAAATTAAATTAAAATTAAAACATAATTTAATTACAATTAAACAAAATTAAAACATAATTTAATTAAAATTAAACAAAATTAAAACATAATTTAATTAAAATTTAACAAAATTAAATTATAATGAAATAGTATAGTATATAGTTTATAGCCGCCGTGCATATAGTCGCCGTGTATAACGTCTAAGGCAAATTGATCGCATCCATTTCGCAACTAATGAATACGGAAAATTTATACAAAAAAAAAATACATTACTAAAATTTAAATTTTCATACTATTTTCATTACATATCATTACTTATTTTTATTGTTAATTTTGAAGTAAAAGTCAATAAACCAATAAACGGATGAATAATAATGTACGATTTTTTTTTTCGAATTTTCCTTGGGTATACGACCTTTTTAATGCTGTGGTACGATTGCAGAATTTTTTCACCTGGCAGCCCTGGGTCAACGTCAAAACATTGAACGGACTGAACTGTGGTAAAAACAATAAATAAAAAGCGTGTTATAAACGTATTGGTTTTTAAAAAAGAAGCTGCTTCGAATTTTTCCAAATGGATACCCCGGATTTATTGACAACTTACGTCCCTCAGTCGGATTCGGAACAATCTAACACTTCAGGGTTAATATTATAAACATTACTCATCTGGCTGTAGCAAACATAGATTTATTTGTATAACAAAAACTGACCTATTTTTAAAATTGTATGATTTGAATCTGTTACAGAATTGTTCCAATAACCATAGCCTCGTCACAAAACGAAGACTTTTCGGAACTACAAGAGCAAGTAATGGCAAATTTTCAAAAACCCAACGTACCCAATATTAATGTGCCCGAAAAGATTATTCTTTGTTTGGATGTTTGCTACGACAATCACAAATCACTTTATCGCCTGGGTGATGGCACAACATTCACTCCCATAAACATGATGAAGCGTGTACTCGATTTTTTCTTACATTCGAAAAACGCCATCAATAGAAAGACGGAGTTTGCCATAGTAGTACTGAAAGCTACAGAACCATGTTGGCTTCATCATTTTACCAGCAATTTGAAGGATCTTGTAAATACAATTGACTATATAAATCCTGAGGACTGTGATTCTGAAACTTTTGATTTTAGAAAGCTTATCCAATTGATAAAGCAGAAAGTTGAAATCCCGGAATATGAAGATGGAAAATGCATACAGCCTCCTTCTTATGTTGTGCGTATGATTGTAATGTATGGAAGATCTAGTTGTATTCCAACAATACCACAAGATGATGAATATTTCAACCTTTTGAAGAAACAGTTGTATTTCTACATTGACATATTGCTGGCACATGAAGAAGAATGTTCGCTCTACAAATGTGAAGAGATCTATGATGCGCTTCAAGACTTGGATAATGGCTATTCTTATGTATATGAAGTATCAAGAAATGCAACGAAGATTCATGATTGCATTGCTAAACTACTTGCCCATCCTCTGCAGAGGCCATTACAAAAAAACACAGATTATGCATTCGGACCTAAGTATTGATATATTTCTCAGATAATTATTCATATTTGAGTTTTTTATTTATTGTTTCTGCATACCTAAATTCCTCATGCAGATTAACCATGATCTCTTGGTACATTACTGCTAATAATTCTCCAGAAAGACTCATTTTAGCAAAGCCACCATCACAAACTCATCTGCTAATTATATATTATGTCCTATCTCATAATTCAAGCTGAACCCCTTGATAAACTCCATTGGCGCCGGCATAGAATAGTGTGCAGAGTAGAGTCAGCCTCGTAATTCCTTTACCACTACTAACAAAAGACAAAGTGTTAACGGGGGTTATCCGAATTTAGAATCAACTAACTGTGTCGTTGGTCTAGTGGTCGCAAGAGCTACCGCTGAGCATGAGATCCTGGGATCGAATCCCAGGTCGGGTGAAGTGTTTCTATGTAGAATTTCTCAGTAGCAGCCCGGAGTCTGGATTTGTGCCCGGTAGACGATGCAGCGGTGTGTTTTTGGGCTACTACTCATTTTCTATTGGTGTTTAATTATATTAAACACCAATAGAAAATGAGTCATATTAATGTATATTGTCACTAATAATAATTACGAGTACAACACAAGACTTATAACCAAAATGCGCGGCAAGATAAAATAGCATGCATTCGCCGTAGCGGACTGGTGTGGGCGTCCGAGGGAGGCGAGGGACGCGGGCCGTGAGCGCGAGCGGCGCGGCGGCGCGGGCGACGATCCGATCGTACTAGCGGGAGTCGCGGGTCGGTAGGTATCAAGCGGCAGAGCGGTCGCCGGGACTCCGTAGGCGGTGCGCAGTCGAGCGATAGGCGGTAGGTATGCAGGGATGAAAGATAAGTAAGTACATATTTAATTAGTGTTGTGTGTATATGTTTAAGATTTAAGTGTGTTTGTATGTATAGCCTACAATGGCAATAGGCTCGCCCCCTATTACATAACTTACTACGACTTACTAAGACTTGCGCACAACTGGCGAAATGTAGGTGCACCTCTGCCTAACCCTTCTGGGATTATGTGATGTGATGTTATGTTATGTAAATGGTCAAAGTAGTGGTCCTGACCAAAAAAAAAACCTAAATACGTCTTTGCTGGGACATTAACCGGTTCAAAACACGATAAATAGTAAATTGCTCGATGATAGCCTGTGTTATGAGACTCCGCTCTTCCATAACTTAGACAAATTTGTTCTACTTGTTTAGATAAAAATTTAATGTATCATGAGCTAATCGTGTACGAGGGCTGCACTAAAAGTATCGGGAATGGAATATTTCCACTGTTCCTGTCATATTAAAATCTTTTTAATTGAAAACTTCTTGGTTTTAAAAATCGAATATCATTTATTTATTTAAAAAAGGTTCTCGGTCTTGTCACAAGGTTTTGTCAAACTTGTTTAGTCGTTGAGAAAATGGAATTGACTCGAGAAAATTCAAGAGCGATGATTTATTATGACTTTCGAAGTGGTTTAACACAAAAGCAGTGCATAGATAACTTCCTTCTATCTCAAAATTATGTAAATACTGAAAATATGTTAAAAAGTATAAAATAAGTCATATAAAGCCACTTAGGCCCATTCACATACGCAGACACATACATACACACACACACACACACACACACAAAACACACGCCACGCCACGCTCACACACCACTCACACTTATAGTCACATACACAATAGTAATGATTATAGCATTAAAAAAATATATATATATATATTGTATCCCCACCCACACTTGAAATGGCAGCTCGATCATGGTGGTGACGGAAGTAACTGGTGCTTATAGCACAGGAATCCTCCTAGTTTAAGCCCAGTTGCACAAGTCTTGTATCTTGCCACTAAGTTAAAGTGTAATTTAAGAAACCATAATTGTAAATAGGTTTAAGTCTTGAACAAATAAATATTGTTTATTATTGTTTGTTTATTGTTTATAGTGTGTTGACCGGATGATTTCTGCATTTCGTGATGAAGCCCCATCCAAAACCACAATTTATCGCTGATTTGCTGAATTTCAACGTGGACGTGTCAAGCTCAGTGATAAATGATGATAAATGATTTTTATTTCTGTAAGTGGGTTTGTACAAACACTTTTACACGTCAATTTTTTTTTTAAAACTAGATGAGGTCGGCATTTCCTATCTGACTACTCTGAGAAGAAAAGCCGAAACAAACTCAGAGGTCACAGTCTCTTTTAAAGTCCAGACATAATCTTGGTCAGATCATATTAAGACCATGTGGATTGATGTCTGAAATGGTCTTTTGAGGAAAGAACCACACAGGTTGAGTGTGCCTGTCCAGTCAGTGTACGCATTTGTCAGTAATCGTACAGCTCAACTCAAAACATAAGGAGCTCAACGATTCGACGAACAATACCAAAGAAAAGACATTTGGGTTGGACAAACTGCCAGTTATAAAAAATATTACCCACTAAGTCCTCAAACGAAATTAAAATAATAATAATATTATACAAAGTAAATATTCAAGTCATTGAGTATTTAACAATCATGAAATGTCAAATTGTATATAAAATTAAACAAAAGTTAGGTACAAAACAAAAACAAAAAAAAAACAGTATGCAAAAATTGGAGCAGGTCAGTCCCAAGCCTTTTTGTCCTCAATATAGTCTTTGACTGTATAAAAAGCTTTCTGGCACAACTTACGTTTAATAAATGATTTGAATTTATTAAGGCTTAGTTCTTGAATGTGGCTTGGAAGTTTATTATAAAAGCGTATACATTGACATCTGAACGAGCCACCTATTTTCTTGATTCAGTGATGATCCCCGTCAAGGTCGTCCAAAAACTGCAGTCACCCAAGAAAACGTTGATGATGTGCGTAAGCTGATTGAGGAAGATCGACATGTGACATACCGCGAAATTCAGGCAACTTAAGACATTGGCATGAGTCAAATACAAATAATCTTGCATGAACAATTAGGTGTAAAAAAGTTGTTTTCCCGATGGATACCGCATTCGCTCTGTGAAGAGCAAAAAGCGGCTCGCGTTACTTGGTGCATCAGAACGCTCGAAAGATTCCACGCAGGGTCCTCAAATGCTGTATACAACATCGTATCAGGTGACGAATCCTGGATATACGCGTACGAACCCGAAACAAAAACCAGTCACGAGTTTGGGTGTTCAAAAATGAGTTAAAGCCATCAAAAATTTTTCGTTCACGGAGTGTTGCAAAAAAAATGGTAGCCACGTTTGTTTTCAAAACCGGCCATGTTACGGCTATTCCTCTTCAGGGTCAAAGAACGGTTAATGCAGAATGGTATGCTAGCATTTGTTTGCCACAGGTCGCTTCTGAACTCCGTAAAGAGAACTGCAACCGCCGCATTATCCTCCATCACGACAATGCGAGTTCTCACACCGCACACAGAACAAAAGAGTTTTTAGAGCAAGAAAACATAGAATTATTAGACTATCCGCCGTACAGCCCCGACCTAAGCCCTAATGATTTCTATACTTTCCCTAAAATAAAGAATAAATTGCGTGGACAGAGATTTTCATCACCTGAAGAAGCTGTGGACGCCTACAAAACCGCCATTTTGGAGACCCCAGTTTCCGAATGGAATGGTTGCTTCAATTATTGGTTTCATCGTATGGAAAAATGTGTCAAATTTCGCGGAGAATACTTCGAAAACCAATAAATACATTATTAAATAGTTCCCGAAATTTTCAGTGCCCTTGTTTATGCGGAAATTTAACCGTTGGATTTGATTTAATAGGTTTATATAACAAACACAAAAATATTAAATCGGGCTATATCGGCTCGCATTCAGAGTCCTGAATTTCATAACTATTCTATTTATTCCATATCTACATAAATTCGCTCTCACTGCCGCCGATTCTACTATCCCGGTAGAAGGTAAAATCCCGAGCGTAGCGAGGGATTCTTTAGTAGAATCCTGAACGTGAGGGATTCCAAGGCCGAGCCAAAAATATATTTTGCGCCCGAGTGATACACTCTTCTTTTCATCACCTACCATGAGAAAATAAAAGGAGCCTCATATTTGTAATAAAACAAAGAGTAACAACTAAATTTAAATTAAATAGTAAGTATTTAATAACAAAACAACAAAAAATTATATTCGGGATAGATTGTTGTAGATTTTATATTCTGCATGTTTGAAGATAATCCATCACATTTCTTGCGTCAGTTCTAATGCTTTCAGGAGTTCTATATTTTCACAGTAACTTGAAGAACTAATTTAATAAATCAAAACAAAACCATGTATTTTTAACAATCGGTGAAAATTGACGAAAACGTGGGTTGTAGTTCGCGCGTGTTTTTTTTTTTTTTATAAATTTGTTTAATTGTTGGTTGAAATAAACGAATTGAATTGATCAATTCGTTTATTTCAACCAACAATTAGATCATATTTAATAGTATTAATCAAATAAAAATAATAGAAAAAAATAATAATAATAAAAATAAGACAAAACACAACACACAACATTCATTATTCCTTACAAATTAAATTGGCAAAGTCAAACTAAAATTAGAAATAATTATAAATTACACTTAATATTTAAAAATATTAACTCTTAAAATAAAAAAAAATTGATACGGTTAAATAATCAACATTTCAAATTATTGTAGAATAGAAAAGAGCGACAGATAATGAACAACGTTGTGTTATGATTATTACATAGTAGGTTTTGTTATTGTCACTACTTAAGCATACAACAATGGTTAATATAGTGACAGTCGAACCTCTCACCCATCATCTTCAAGATGGTGTTGGAGCTGGCGCGCACCCTCAGAACTAAGGATGTACACCGTTTCCGCATCGTCGCATAGAAATAGTCAATACGCGATTCAGCGAACATCCACCACGCACTGCAGTACCGAGGCAGCCCCAACAACATCCTGTAGGCATGGTTGCATTGGACTCGTAGGGCGCTGTACTGTTTTTGAGTATAGTTAGCCCACAGGGCGCTCGAATAAAAACAGGTGCAAAACGCTCTGAAAAGAGTGTTTTTCACCTCCTTCGAGCATCGTGCAAACCTGCGAGCTATCATGTTCGCTCTAACAGACTTCGCCCTACGTTCCCGCTCTATGTCTGAATCGTCTTTCAGGTCAGAGGCCACCAGATGCCCAAGGTATTTGAAGGTGTCAACCCTCTTTAGCGGAAAATTGTTTAGCTTGATGCTAGGGATACTATCTGGACATTTACCCTTGGCTCGAAAAACCATACACTCACTTTTCTTGCTGTTATAGAGCAGGCCATGACTGAGAGCATATTCCTCACAAATGCCGTTAAGTTTATGGGATGTGTCGTTAAGTTTATCCCAGAGGATATCATAGGAAACCAGGTCAAACGCTTTCGTAAGGTCGAGGAAACAAGCATAGACTGGTGTTTTGCTATCAGTATAGTACTTGACAGTCTACTTCAAACAGAATAGCTGTCTCAGTGGAGTCCCAATTTGAAACCGAATTGATTGTCATGTAATTCGAGACAGCCACTCATCAGTGTGTTAAGAAGACTGTCGAGCACCTTAGACAGAATTGTAGCCAGAGAGATGGGTCTATAGTAGTTGTTATTCAGCTGGCGGCGCGACTATGGGCCATGGGCCGTCGTACGAGCCAGTCTTTATTAAAACAATATTTGCGTTCGATTTCTGTGGCGCTGAACACTAAGATGTTCCAAATTCAAAAAGTGCGCGGCAAAGATAATTGCGAAAGAAGATTAGAAACTCATTACTGCCCGCTAAAAGTTTCTTAGAGAAAACACTTAAAGGCGAACCAAGTCGTCCTTTTCGAATGCATGGGATGAACAAGTATTTGCCGCATAAGTGCAGCCGCTTTGAAGTGATGCACGGACAAACATTTGTAGCAATTGATTTTTATTTACATAAATAGATTACCTTAGTTTGAATTTCCGCGCATTACTTGAGAAAAGTACTATCGCCGCAACCAGGCATTGATGGACTCACAAAAGTGTGCCTCGACCTACTATTTCACGTTCGTGCATCAATGCCTCTGTTGTCGGCTGCTGCAGTAATATACTATTGTTTTATTGTTACAATGGTAAAAAGAAACAAGGAAACTCCTTTTGTGATATTTATTTCAGCTCTTAAAAGGGGTTATGATTGGTATAAAAGAAAAATAAAACTAATGCTATTTTATTACACAATAGTTTCAAATACTTAGACATTTATTATGTACTTTTAGAGTTGATCAATATTTCATCAGGCTCTCAAGAGTTTATTTCACATCATATATACATTTTGAATAAACATAAAATGCTGAATAGAATGGTCATTTTAATTTCTTTATTTTTTCTGACTGGCTTACGACATACATAGTTATAATACCAGATAGAGCAATCCCAATAGCTACTTACAGAATCAAACTGTTTACCTACATTTTCCGGCACAGCCAACATTTTAATTCCATACTTACCAATAGATATTAATTTATAATACTTGCAAGTTGACTAATTTTGGATATAATTAAATATGAAAAATTTATTCAAATCATATGAAACAAAAAGCAAGTAATGTTTTTTTTTTCAGATTGAGCAAAACTAGCAAATAATTTATGAACAGATATACAAAACCCATTATGCAGACTTTTTATTTGCTTCTTAAAGTTAGATTAGCGAGACATTATTATGAGAGGAATAAAAATATCACGTACAGGCTGTTAAATGTCACAAACATGTAGCAAATATTTAATATTTTTTATAATAAAACAAACTCGCCAAGCTATACATTTAAGTAAAACATATTAAAATAAACATGTAAACAATTTATAAAAAATATTGGTTTATTTACAACAATTGGTATACATCCAAAGCGAATTTAATAAATCACTTACTTTTTTCGAGGAAAAGTGCTTTGTGGGTACTGGATTCAATATAATACAGTTTATACAAGTGCAGCATAAATGGAACAACATTTAGAATGGATAACAAATGAGCGATAGAATCTTATGTTATCTTTGTGTACTTGTCTCAGCTTGTTTGATAGCATTAGCATAATTTGAAGATGACATGTCGCACGCTGAGAACGAAAGTGACCTATCTCAAAATTTTAGTAAAATGAGTTAAATATACAAAATGACTCAAAAAAGTACACTCCATCACAATTTTATTAAAAAACAGGCCATTTATGGTCAGAGAGGGATAGAGGTATTTTCGGTCTCTTTGTCTTTGAGCGCTTCACGCTCCTCGCGCCGGAGTGAAAAGGACGCAATCAGTTCTGCAGCGAGAGTGGTTGTTGCAAGACGTGTCAAGTTTAGTACCGTAGTGACCGATTACACTTTACGTCAGTTTTGTGCCAATTAGTGTGGGTAAGTTTTGCTACAATTTTTAATCATAAAGTGACTGATTTAGGTTAAGGTCATTTTCATGTTTCTAATATTAGCAACATGGGTGACATAAATCAAATTCGGTCACTTATTTATTAAGGCATGAATTAAACTCATAGACCCATTTTGAAACCGGTCTTTTTAATTTTAAATAAATTCTTAATTATTTGTGCAATTTGAAAAAAAGTCTGTTTAAAATTTTTACGATGTGTTTTATGACTGACATATTGATTAGTAGTACACTTCAATATTTTTTCAGAGTTTTATGAATCCTACTGGATTCGGTAGTTACAAAAGTTAAAATGAAAAGTAGCGCTTTAGTTCTTCAAATGGTGAAAGTCAAACAGAAAAATAAGGTAATTAAGTATATTATATATTATGATTTCACTTTCATCTTGTTGTATTTAGTTGCTAAATACTTTATATTTAATCGTTTTTTCATGTTTCATATTATTACGTATGTACCGAAAGGTTGTAAATTAATATTTTGTTAACAGAATACTCATGAGGCTTGTGAAATCGACAACGAAAATATACCATCTAGTCCTTCCATTATCGAAAATACACCACCACGTCGGGGGCACACACACATCACATATTCCTAAACCCAAACCTTTGAATGTAAGTGATTCTCTAATCGTGTGGGTGATGTTTGAAACCTTAATTATATTTTGATTTTATTCATCTTATTTATTGTTTCAGGACTTTGAAAAAGCTCAACAAGAAATAGATAATGAATCAGAAGGTACTGAGAAGATGTCTGTTCGAGTACGAGCAGTTCATCTTCATCATTAAGTAGAAGGAGTACTTCATCATCTTCAAGTAGTTATTTTACATATGAATTTGAAAATACAGCTATCCCGGGCCAACAACGTTCATACGCTCAATCACCAATCAACCCGAATGAAAGTGATGTGGATCTAACTGATACAGATCCAAGATAGAAAGCGGAAAAGGAACCCTGGTATCTGGAAGCTAAACCGAACTAAAATATTAAGAAACTCCGGAGTATGCTTTAGGTCTTTGTCGAAATCTAAAAAAGTCATTCCAGCTAGGCATGTGAAAGAAATTAGTACAAGTAAGTGTAGACTTCAATGTTTTGATAAAGTTAGTGAGAATGAGAGATCAAATCTGTTTAAAAACTATTGGAGTTTGTCAAATTTGGAATTAAAACGGGCTTACATTAGGGCGTGCATGATGGAAGTGCAACATAGATACAGGTACTCAAATGCTCAAAAACTTCGCCTGCCAAACAACGCGTTTTATTTCACCGTAAATGGCAATAGGATCCGGGTTTGTAAATTGTTTTTAAAAACACTTTTGACATATCGTACAAACAGCTTAGAACAGTTAAAAGTAAAACTAGCAGCTATGGTTTCGTAGGGCCCGAGTGTAGAGGAAAGCACGAAAACAAAAAGAGGGTAGACCCTGATCTGCTACAATACATCAGGAATCACATAGAATCTATACCGAGAGTCGAATCTCATTATTTAAGACCAACTGGGAATACATAACTGACAGCAAAACTATTAGGAACCTCTGGACTGATTTTAATAACGAAAAAAATTAAAAAAGATGCCGCAGGGCGACTATTGGTTATTCTTGAACACTTTTTAACAAAGATTTTAATATAGGTTTCTTTCAACCGAAAAAAGACAGATGTGAAACGTTTGTAGCGTATCAACTTATAAAAATAATAAAGCACTACTTAAATCTAACTATTATAAACACCTCGAAGAAAAATTACTGTGTCGCAAAGAAAAACGAATGGACCGTCAAGCATTGGTTGGTACAAAATATTGGTCTCTATTTGCGCAATTTATGATTTACAGTCCGTCATGTTATGTCCTAGTACAATTGCACTGGCCAGAATTAAAACAAAGTCATTGCAAGCTTATACTCTTACACACTCAAAATTAAGCCGATAATGTGCATAGCTTGATCGGAAAAGATATTAAAAAAACATCAAAGCTGGTCCTATATACATACCTGTTCAATTTGCTACCTTGATTAAAAGCGCTCGAAAATCCGGAAAGACTTTCATAGTCAAAGAACTTAGTTACGAATTCAAAAAACTACAAGAACAATGGGCATATAATTTCAAGGAAAACATAAATATTGTGGAATGTCCTTAAAACAATAAAAATTATGTAAGTTAAAAGAAAACAAAAAAAGAGATCTCAAAGATTTGGTTAGATTTTTTTTATTCCTAGCATTTACGCCAGTTTTTTTCATTCTTTGAAGATAAGCAAACTTACAAAAAATAAAAATGACAGTGGGTACATGTAATAACAAAATCCAATGATTAAGTGATTATTACAGGCTAAGAACTGAATTAGTGGAGTAAGCACAATTTTCCTATTTGATTATAAAACTGAATCGTAAATGAAAGACTTAGAAATGACATATTTTTGTTGTTTCCTTTTATTTATATTTCTTTCCAGGATATAATACATGTACAGGTATCTAAAAATAATCTAATATATTGTAGTACATTTTGCAGATAGAGTACAAAATAATGGTTAAGCGAAATGTTATTATCTTATTCGCGACCTCCTGACTTTGTTTATATTGTAGTTAAAATTTGGTATTATAAATACTACTTGATTGTCTCCTGAAACAGGGCTTCCTCTCTCCTAAACTTTTGCTGTGCCCTACAGGGTCTATAATGCTCTCTATTATATAGTTACCACCTAAGTACACATTATGGTAAAGCAATAAAGATATTGGGTATTGAGTATTTTAGAATTACTTTATCTAAACCAGTGTAAGGTAAAATAATACTCACCGTTTGGTTTGATACCAATTTTTTTATACTACTTTGATGTAATATTTTGTTTGGCGTGTTAGTTACAGATACTTATTATGACGTAGAAGTGATGTAATAAATTTACTTTTAACTATTTTTTACTGTTTTATTGTCCTTGTTACGGAAACAGCGTAAAATCATAAGAAAGAAACTGACATATTTTGGAATAGGAACATATTTTTTTTAGTACTGCAAGAAATAAAAAGACCTTTAACACAAAAAGTCAGTAGCAATTACAATATTTCTAGTACTAAAGCGACCTATAATTTTCAGTTTTTTTCTAAAGTTATTTAATATAGAAAAATAATGTCTTTTTTTTTGGGTTTGTTCGTATAAATAAAGCGATAAAACCGAATTAAATTATGCAAATGAAATTCGTAACTTTCATTTTTATATTAAAAAGTTATTGTAGAATGAATAAAAATGTTCAATCCGCCGAACACATTTTCCTCTATTCCCAAAAACCCTAAATTTCGACTTGGGTCACTTTCATTCTCAGCGTGCGATGTGTCTGTTACATGGGTTCATCATGAAGTACTAAATATATGTTTTTGTTACAATTTAAGCTGCAGCACTTATCATAAATAGATTACATAGTTCAGAGTTTGATATCCTACTATCACTATCTCCCTAATGTCACTAGACTGTTAAAAAATTAAATAAAGCTTGTATTACATTAATACGTGATTTTCCCCAAGTATTAATGATTGATCAACACGAGATTTCATACACATCAGTCACAAACATTTCATTCTATAGCTATAATATAATTACATCTGAGATCCTAGGGGTGTAATGATACACTATCGATGCCTAAGATTTGACACTGGTTAATTTACGAACGAAATAAATAACTTCATGTATCAGTCTCAATATTTTAAAAACTATTTACAATATTGTAATAAATTCAGCCGTTGTCAAATAAAATACCGAGTGAATATCATGCGGAATAAGAAGAGTCAACAGCTACTCCTAGCCACTATCACTTTCTTAAATCTGTACTCTAGAGACCAGTGGTACAGATTACATGGAATGATAAATGATTTTACTTACAGTACCTTAATTAGCCAATATTTGTGATAGCAAAAGAGAATAATTAAAGCAAATAACCCGCTCAGCCTCATCGCTGACACGAAATGTTACAACGGAACTTCCAAACGGTACGATGTTTATAAAAATGATTGGAGGTTCGTCCGGCGCGCTCGACGGGTCGTCCGCAACCAGTCGGCCGGGGTAGCCACTCACTAAATATAATTCACGGCACAGTCACTCGGAAGTAACACTCGCGCACTCGGAGACACTCGCTCGGGCGTCCGCCGCACTACTCTACGATACACGAGCGGGAAGACGGGACTAGAGGGGGCGCGCGTCGTGCGCGCACGTGCACAGGCACAGCGCGCGCACGGCGCGGCGGGGTCACAGCACGCAGGCGGCGAACACCGCCATGGCGCGTCAGGGGGGCGGCGCGGCCGGCGCCAGGGGCCCGGTCGGGGGCCCGGTCGGGGGCCCGGTCGCCGGTGGCCCGGGGGCCACACGCTCAGGCACCACGGGCGCCACGTCCTCCGCGCCCGCGCCGCCGCCGCGCGACCGCATCACGTACGCGTACGTGCGGTACCTCTTAATCTGCCACATACAAACTATCATTAGAGGCGGACTGAGGAGATGCGAAAACGGAAACTCGTGCACGTTGTAATGAGCCGTCAATAGGGACTGGTCATTTCTAATTTTTAGCTGCCACGGCTTTTTTTAATTTGGTATTTGATACATCTTTAAATATTTTTAACGTGCACATCTTTCTGCATTGTTTAAATCAAAATGTAATTTCTTGCCCTTTCTAAGGGAACATACACTGCTTTGGAATTAGTATGATTGAAATATATGCTTTGAGTTGCAATGGTGTCGTGAGTACTGACCTCGTACACGAGGTAGTGTTCCTTGTCGCGTGCGTGAGGCGCGTTATCGCGCGCGTGTCGCAGTGCCGCCAGCTCGTCCTCAAGCCGCGCCGCGCGCTCTTCGTGCTCCGCCAGCTGCTCGCGCTGTTACAGATAATAATATTCTAGTATATACTAAGATGAACAAAACACATGGACATGAAAATATAAATAGTAGATTGTATCATAAGGGAGCAAAATAATATTTTAACGGCGAGGGCGCTTTTTTGAATCCAGAGCGAAGTGAGGGATTCTTTAGTAGAATCCTGAACGTAGCGAGGGATTCAAAGTATGTCGCTCGATCCAAACATATATTTTTCACACCACCTGCTCGAAAATGTCAAATTATATGTCAAGCAACCTTAACCTAAAGTGAGTCTTTAGTGGCCGGAGGCACAGCCGGTCAATAATGTTGTACTGGATTTCATTATGACCCGCTGGTCAATAATGTGATTTGAATTTGGAATCTCACATGCTCAGCTAAATTGGCAGTATAGTACTAACAAACACTCTTTAGTGCCAGAAAGAGGAAAGCTATTCTCGATTTCCTACAAAATCATAACGACTGCTTCTTCATATCGTTGCCATGTTTTCGAAGACATAATATTGTAAGAATAACTAGATAACTACGAACCATTTTTTAAAAGGAATGGAATAACATTAAAACTTGCATTACTTACCTAATTGGCTGTAACATTCGTTAATTTTTTTAAAGTAAACTGCGCTAAGATTGCTGTGGATTTTGTGAATAAATAAATAAATAATAAAACCTATCTAGACTACATTCGATTTATCACATTTTATAAAAAATACTCTATTTTCACGAGCGTCTCCAATGACGTTCTAAATTCAAAATGCATACAGCCAATCATCCAAAACCATTTTGCATATAACTAACTAGTTCCAAATATGTTATTCTTACTGTTTGTTTATTTAATAAATACTTTGTTTTTCGTACTATGGCTATTATTTTCTCACAGTAGGTGTAAAAAGTAGAGTATCCTCCTCTGGGCTAAAGGTGTATTTGCCTTGGGCTAGCTTGAATCCCTCGCTGCATTCAGGATTCTTGTATTAACTCCCTCGCTTCGCTCGTGATTTAAATCCCGAATCCTTCATTGCGCTCGAGATTCAATATGACGCCCGTGACATAAGACACAACTTTAGCCCCTCGGTGCATAATCTACTATTGCGCCCGAGTGATACACTCTACTTATCATCACCCTCTATGAGAATATAAAAGGCGCCTCATATTTTATTGTATTATTTTTATTATTTAATAAAACAAAGAGTAACAACTAAACTGAAATTAAATAGTATTTTATAATAAAACAACTAAAAAATTATATTTACATTTGAGACATTTTTGCAATTATGAAAATTTATTGTTACAGTTTTATTAGGAATAAAGATTGTTTTATTCTGCGTGTTTGAAGATTATCCATCACATTTCATGCGTCAGTTCTAATAATTACAGGAGTTAGTAATATATTTTCACTGTCACTTGAAGAACTCATTTCTCAAAACAAAACCATGAATTTCTAACAATCCGTGAAAATTGACGAAAACGCGCGCGCGTTTAGTAATTTAAATTCTTTTTTTTTATTCAGCCGGCGGCGCGACTATGGGCCGTCGTACCAGCCAGTCTTTATTCAAACAATTTTGCGTTCGATTTCTTTGGCGCTGAACACTAAGATGTTCCAATTTCAAGTGCGCGGCAAAGATAATTGCGGCGCACTTTTATAGAAGATTAAAAACTCATTACTGCCCGCTAAAAGAACAATGCCCATTTCCCATACATTTAAAAACCTGAAAACGAAAGCAAATGTATAGTTATAAGGTATAGTAGAAAGACTTCCTGTTTGCTTAGAAAATAATGTCTTATAGTTATTTTTACGATTTAAACGCTACGAAGTTCAAAAAATATTAATGTTACTTTTTAGGTTAGGATTTGCGCTTACCAAATATAAACAAAGCAATGTGCTAGAAGTAATTGTTTAACGCTCGATGTTTAGTCTAAAATTAGGAATAGTTACCTAGCTTTGGTCTAAAACGTCTTTTTTACTTTGTGAATTCCTTGAAACCAACTACCCATACGTCACTGCTTAAACTCCCGATGATTGTCACTAAAGATTAAGTGTCGAGCACTAACTTTCAAATGTCAATAAATCCGTTGCAATCATGCGAACTCTCTTGCATGAATAATTTATTTATTTATTTAATAAGTTTGTTATTTTTAATAATCTGTATTGAACAAAGACTAATAAAGAAATACTAACTGATTAATTAAAACATAAAATCTAATATATAAAATTCTCGTGTCACAGTTTTCGTTGCCATACTCCTCCGAAACGGCTTGACCAATTTTGATGAAATTTTGTGTGCATATTGGGTAGGTCTGAGAATCGGCCAACATCTATTTTTCAAAAAAAGAAGCAAAACAATGTTTGCGGGGGCAGCTAGTAATGTATAAAACTTAGAAACAGAGTTGAATAATGGCAAGTGGCAGTATGTAAAATGGAACGTCGTAAAAAAGTGTAGTTGAGATGCGTTCAAAACATGGTAATTACGTAGAACGTAGAGCTTATAGAAATATTTAAAAATATTTTTTTCCTGCGTTTCTTATAACATTGTGATAAACGTAATTAATATAAAATTAAATTATCAGAATTTTAAGATTTATTTCATTTCTATACAAAGTCAGGTGAAAAATGGGCATTCTTCTTTCTTATAGAAAACACTTGGGTGCACTTAAAGGCGAACCAAGTCGTCCTTTTCGAATAGATGGGATAAAAACAAAATTTCCCTTTAACTGGTACTGTTTCGTTGCTCTAGGGGTCGCAAGCGCTACAGCTGAGCATAAGGTCCTGGGTACAAAGGTTGCAGGGATGAATAATAAAAAAATTTACGAAAAAATTATGAAGGCATATTCAAAATGAGATAATCGAAAAAAATCGTTAAATTGATGTAAAGAAGAAGCTACATGCTTTAAAAGTTTTAGGAGGGGATTATTCCTTTCCAGTAATCCAATGTATGGCGCTAGAATGAACTTACGTTGCAAACACTTTTTTTAAACGCTTATAACTTGGCAATTGTTTAAACTTTTACACTTTTTATAATATTGTTTGCACTATTTGGAAATCAATATTTTTTGTGAGACAAATAAAAAAAATGTCATCATCCCTATTCCCGGGTCAGGCACTGTTATTGGTTTTTCCAACTGGAATTTCACAGCCCGGAGCCTGGATTAGAGCCCAGTTGATGGCAATGGGCTCGCCCCCTATTACATGAGACTTAATCTGACGAAATGTGGGTGTACTACAGGCACACTTGTACCTAACCCCGGGGAATACACGCGTGATGTTATGTTACAAACACGACACACAGTGTTGTTGTGCAGGTTGGCTGCTAGATTATTCACCAGCAGAGAGCAGAATTTGGTTTTCGATTTGTAATTTGGTACTTTACTAAGTTAAGCTGAATCCAAATTCTGTAGTGCCATTCTGTAACGATTTCACGTCTGAACGAAAACTTAGGTGAAGTGAGCGTGCAGTGAGCTGCCAGTGCCACTGATGGATTGACCAAGACGGGATGACTGACAGCTCACTCCACGCTAGTCCTCGAGGCGAGATTTTTACAAAATCGACATGTTGTTCCAACCACGCCCAGTAACGTTCTAACTTTCATAACCAAGACTTCATATCGTTCATCCTTGCTGAATATGTTACACATATTTATTTATGCAGTGTGTTTGTCATGTTATTGTTTATAACAAACAATTGAACACGTCGACAATATTTAAAAAATCTAGATGAGGTCGGTGTTTCACGGACCACGGGCGACTTTTATTGCGCACTGGATTTTGAACCGGGGCTGAGCAGAAACACCGAAACATACGCGGCCACAGTATCTTTACCATTATTTTGTACAGATTATGTGGATTTGCATTTTGTCTGAAATGGTCTTTTGAGGATATCACATACCATGTTGAGCTTCGTATGTGTGCAGGGCAGCAGAGGTCGCTGGAACTTGCGCTGAGAGCCGACGGCGCCCGCCAGCGGAGCCGCAGAGTACGCCGCGCACACGAAGTTGATCGTCTCCACCCACGAACATAACTCTTTTGAGTCGCTGTCAAACGAAATGGGAATCAAACTAAAGCATTTATTTCAACATCACTTTTAAATTGTCAAGGAGTTTGGTGAGTCAGAAAGATGCAGCTAGTTGCCCATTCGAAAGCGTAGTAGGTTCCTAATTCCTACGGTGAAGAACGGGCAAGAAACCCCATAGAAAACAATATTTGAAACGATGGTAGGATCACAGATAATACAATACTACGTACCAAAAGATACCCAATCCCATACAAAGAAATGACATCTGCCCTAAGTCTGGCTATTGAGCTGGCTATTTTTCTACGACAATATTTTCAACATGTGGCAGCATCAGCGACACACTATCTGCCAGAGACTGTAGTTTTACAACGCCATCTAGGAGTCGACCTACTTTTAAAACGTTTCGTGCCATTCTTTTTATTTAAAGTTTTATAGTTCCGGGTCCAGAAACACATGATTAGATTTCTTTTATATTTCTATGTTAATAAATAGATTTAAAAAATTTGTTTGATTTGAATTTGTGACTATAGTGGTTACTTTGATGACAGGACAAATTGACTTGGACAGGAAAAAAACCTATGCTGCCATTTATGTTTTTTTTTCAACTAATTACAATTTTTCTAGTTGAGACCCCATGGTAAGTTAGGACTAGCCGAAAAAATAGTTAAATGTAAGTATGTTTACGTTCGTTTTAGTCGAGGAAACAAAACGAGAGGAAGAGACGAGAACACAAATGTTTTTGGAGATTTCGTCCGAAACTAAATGAACAAGACTCGATCTTAAAGCGTAAAACCAGGACGGTGGTTGTCCTAGTTTTACGCTTTAAGATCGGCTGCCACGAGTCTTGTCATTTCTTATATCAATTGAACGCCCCAGTTAGCATGTTCAATAGTTAAATAGTGAAATGAAATTGTATTTTGTAATATTAAAATCGTTTTGCACGTAATTTTTAGGGTTCCTTAAAAGGAAGACCTTATTTCTCAGGAACGCGTGGAGGTATCAAGTTGAAATTCACATCAAATACAAAAAAATACAGTCCCTTGGAGCTCATAAGTCACCGCAATAAAAAAACGACCATTTATGCGTCAGATTTTGATACTCGCAAATTAATCGATAGGATTCTGATCTTTAGAATCATGAATGATAATGGCAAGATGCAAGGTCTTACAGCACGAGTAAAGGAAAAAGTCCGAAAATAGTTAATTTGTAGTTTTATCATATTTTTTTTGCGATTACAAACTTACATAAGCAGTTGGGACTTGACCGTTACGTATGTCGATTTAGGGGAAACACTATACAGTTAAGTTTCTTATTGGGATAAACTCATTCCAACTACGAAACCCTTTATTGTGCGTGGTCCTACGCACACGACGGTATTCGTTATAGCTAGCTGGAGTCAGCATTTCCCGTATCGTTCACATGCAGTATCTGTCCCATATATATGCAATAAATGAAACCACAAGTCCATAGAAGAATAACAAAATTAAATATTAAAATAAAAGCCGTATTAAAAAAAACGGAAATTTTCTAACAAAACAAATATCAAAATCAATTCAGTAAAAGTAAACACTCTGTTAAGACAACGTACCTTGACCCCTTGGAAGAGCGGCAACATGCCACTAGGGCGCGGGCGGCATGGCGGCTTTAGGTATTGTCGGCGCCAGCTTTGATCCGTTTGACAATAGGCGAAGAAATAAAAATTCACTAAGTTCATTTTTACCGCCTCGTCTTGGTATGTATAGATCCATCCCCGGACCAAACGCGGCAAGCGTAGCTTAACCTGATTGATCGATCCGTGCGGTGTCTTTATGTTGCCTTTTCCTTTATTTATTTTTACTTTTCGCACTCAAAAAAGGTACAAAGGCGGACTTCATTAAATTCCAGCATGTCGTTGAAGTGTACCTATTTTAGGCAACAGAGTAGAACAGGTAACAGAGCGTCGTGATAGTTTGCACTTCGTGGCAACGTAGCTTTTCAATGTTCAAGGATTCAAGTTTATTGAATCCAATTCTACAGTGTTAAAAACTGCTCAAAGTAAAACATCCAGTTTTTGACCTAATTACTGGACCGATTTCGTTAATTTTTTTGTGTGTCGTCAGCAAAGACGATAACAAATATGTGGTTTCATTAATTGCATATATGTGGGACCCATACTGTATACCTCTTTATTTATAAACGGGTATAATTGTATAATAATCATACATTTTATCTTTATATGTCTCTTAACTTTAATGTTCATAAATAAATATTTATGAACATTAAAGGTAGTTCATTGTTTATAAATAAACCCTAATAATTAAGAAAGAACGGTACAGAAACAGAGTTTTTAGTCTTACCTAGTTTGAAATAAGTATTCGGCCTGGTCCGCAGTCTGTAATCTAAACACGTGCTGCTTTTTCGTGTAGTCGGTCGCTTTCGTCGCTAACGCGTGGTGTATTCTGTAATTTGAAAGTGTGTAAATTAGATACTACAACCATACAGCTCGCGGAGTATGACCATAGAAACGAGTTTTGTGGAAGGAAGAATAGACAGATGAAATGTCATTTTGTCTATTCTTCAAGCCCGGTCATGCTACGCGTGCTTGATGCATTAGCGTAGATAATGCTTAGACTGGGACTGCCAGGCAAAGTAAGGATAATTTTGTATAGCACTATTTATGTGAGTGTGGCTCCAAAACACAAATCGCCGACGTCACTCAATAAGCAGCAAAGCTTAAGTGGGACAGGGCCGGACACGTATGCCGCATATCGAACAAGTCATTGGCCAAATCTACCACCATCTGGGTCCCCGAAAACGTCCGGCGACATCGAGGCAGACCCAGGGGAAGATGGCGGGACGAGCTTGACGCCTACAGACAGGGTCCACACTAGCTCAACACAGAAAAGAGTATAAAGGAGACATAGGCTAAAAATAAAATAAATATATGTGTAGTGCAATTGCACTATACATAGAATGCATGAATTCGTGAAATTCCGGTTTTCTATCGTCGCAATAAGAACTATAAAGAGAATGAGACGTATTTTACCTGATCGCGTTATGTAAATTATCAGACATCTGACTGCGCCTGAATCCGTGTTCGTCTTTATGAAGATATAGCACCAAATCTCGAAGCGTACAGTAGAACATCTTCCAACCTCGACGGCCGAAGGGAGCTGAAAAAATGATTAGAGATGTCTTGAGCTATCAATATGTTTGCATAATATGTATCTGTATTCCTATAATTTCTAACGGATTTTTTCGCTTAGCCTCAACATTAAGGCGGGACATTAGGGTGGGTCGGTCGTGAGACGTCGTAGAAAAGGTTGTGTCGACTGTTCTCCGAAAAAACAAAAAACAAACAAGAAAATATAAGGCGCGTTCGCTACAGCGTGCGCGACACGTGTTTCAGGCTTGCGCTTAGCATCGAGCATCCAAAGTGTTTTTCAGTGAGCCCTGTGCCACGTAATAAAATTATTTGTACTGTGCACCTGATCTCAAACGCGCGAGCCAATGTTTGCGAGAAACTGCTTACCTGCCAAAGGCTTCTGAGCCCTGAACCTGGTGAGATCCATCTATTCTGCTATTGTATAGGTCAAAAAAGGCTTTAAGCCTAGGTAGGGGACTGAGTTTTGATTTTCAGCTTCATTTCGTTTGCTGTAGGGCTTACTTGTTAAAGTTTGGCGGTCTTTTTATTAATTTACATTCTGGTGAAGTGTTTGGTGAATAGTCTGGTGAACTTTAGAAGTTCGAGTCAAGCGCTCGTTAGACATTTATCTTGAGCTATTGCTGTAGGATGGTGAGTTCATACTTCTTACCTTGCATAAAAAGACACATTTCTTCAGAAAGTAGCGAGGACGGCCCATAAATCTGGCCATTGTCAAAGTCAAATTTCTGTGTCTTTGTCAAACTTAACCCACACAATACCGCGCCTCCAAACACGGTTTTTTTTTAATTTCCTTACAAAAATTCTACAATGGCTATAATAGAACCTATGAGAAGGGACGGGACTTGTTTATTCAGGGCTTTAGCCCACCAAATACAAAGTGTATTGGGTCTGACCTTCGATCACTAAGCAGTGCGTCACGACCTTGCAAAATTTGTGTCGATGAATCGAGAAGATAACAGAATATGCTTAGCAATTTTGAATAATATTCAGGACTTTCTTACAAAATCATACGGAATGACATCGCCGTAATAACTCCACTTCATTATAAATAATAAAAATAATTTATGACCACAGCACCTGGAAAATACTGTTTCATGACAACAATCTATCGCAGGAACAAATGATAACAAAATACCTAACCGCGCAGTTTGGTCGGTTCGCAACGAGCGAAAAAGTGGTGCTGGTTTAAGGATGTTTCTCTTATTTGGTGTGATTGTGTATCTGTGTCGCAAACCGAAATACTTTAAAACGGTGGAAAACTGGCACACGGGCGTTCCTGATCTCCAGCCTGCGGCCGAGGAGCCCGGAGACAGACAGACGGACGGACAACAAAGTGATCCTATAAGGGTTCCTTTTTTTCCTATCGAGGTACGGAACCCTAAAAACGGGCTCATAAATGGTAGGACCCAGTGCTCCAAACATTTAGTAAACGAATTAAAGAGTTTTTCGGAGTGCCCATTCCATTTTTGGATATTTCAGACAAAAACATTCGACATTCGAAGAATAGCTAAGGACTTGAAAACTTCGACTAGGAATTAAATTTTAGGATGGACACGGTGGAAGATCAGGAACGCTGCTAATGAGATTATAATAATCGGAAACGGTTAGTAGCGAGACCTCAGATGAAGACATTGATAAGTGAAAACAGCAACTTTTATCACAGCAGAAGAGTGAGCTGAGAAAGCAGTTGAACCCCGGCAAAAGATTCACAGGTGAAGCTCGACCTGAATCAACCGTAACCAGCCCTTGGCAGGGCATTTTTTTACCGGTCGTAAAAAAATGCCCTGCCAAAGATAAATATCACCTGTCTCTCCACTAGTCTAATGCTTACTCTAGGGTGCATACTTGGTAGGCTCACAATCCTTCCTATACTAAGGGTACCACTTCCCTATCATTACAGCGCCCCCTGGTCTACTTTTTGATATGCAATGGTTTTGATTGCAATGGAAGCATGAGGCTTCGGGGCTAGTGTAAATCTTGGGGTTCATTCAAATAATCGGGTCTGGCCAAACCACGCTGTGGTCGGTGCATTTCATTCATTCATTCATTGCTTCAATGTAAGGGTGGTTTTAGACCAAACAAACAAAGGACCAGTACGAGGAACGACTTTTCAGTATCGATCTATCCATTGATTCAGTGAATTATTTCGTTGGTATACCAACGAAATAATTCACTGTTTCTCAAAAAACGGATTTGGTATAGTGGTGATAGAATGCGCATTTGCTTGTCTGCTTTAAACAGACCTTAATACATTAATATTTTTATCTTTTATTAGATATCTCTACTATTCGTTTTGTTCTCGGATCTCGGCTCTCAATAAGTGACAACGGAGATTTGACTAAATGACTTCAAAAGAGATTGTGACCCCCGAGGTTGTTTGGTTCTTCATCTCATAGTAGTCAGATACGAAGCACCGAACTCGTCTAGTTTATAAATATAATTAAGTGTTGACGTGTTAGTGTTGTTTTCTCTGTCACACAGTCCATCCATGGTTTATTTGGTCTTCCTCTACTCTTATAGCCATCCACTTTAGTATTCAAAACTTTCCTCACGACATTTTCCGCATTACATGACCATAACGTGACAACCGATTTATACAAAACTTTTCAGTTACCGGTGCATTTTTCAGACTTAAATATAATTGATCGCTACGATAAAAGCAGTGACACTGACTCTTCTTCCCGTTGGCGTCGACGCAGCACTTGCGCATGACGTAGCCCTTCTTGTACTCCACGGCGCGCGCCAGGTCCGGCACGTCCAGGAACGGGTTGCCGGCCGCCCGCGCCGCGCCCGCCGCGCCTGCTGACGACGCCTCCGCGTCGCTGAAAGGGTGGCAACAAATACTTACGTATTAAACAAATAAACAACGAAACTGTTTTTTGTTCGATATTGGGCTGCTCTCGATCTTGCCTGATGAAAAGCTATGGATGAATCTACGATGAAAAAGCTTGCCCAGAAGATATCTGTTCATTTTTGCTTTCAAAGCCAGCCAGCCTGCAGGCTGACGGTTATAATTATGTTTTAGTGAAACTGTTTACTGGCACTTTTGAGTCGTCAATTATAATTGTAGTGGCAACTAAAAAGGAGGAAGCGAGACGACAAAATACCCTGAATCCCTACAACATTTTATGATTACATAGTCCTAGAACATTTTATGACCGCGATTGCCACGAGCATTCGCGTTTAGTCACTCCATATTCTACTTATCCCAGCATCTCTGTTCGTAAAATACTATTTCTACGCAAAACATCAAGTTGACTCAAAATTTTAAATGGTTGATGCAAACTTTTGATTAGAACAAAGACTAATTTTCTATGTCCGAATTGTTTAGTAAATATGAACTACATTGTATAAACTGTTGTATTGAGTATCGCAATACATACAGCGCCCACTGTAGCGGCTGCGTGCGGATGGCGTGGTAGAGCTGCTTGAGCGTGTCGCGCGGGAAGTTGTCGCCGTCGTTGAGGTCGGCGAGGTTGTCTATGAACTCCGCGCACGACATCCGGCGGAAGGTTCCTCCGCCGCCGCAGCCGTGCAGGTCCGTGTTCAGTAGCATGATGGCGCATGTGAGGGTGTGGACTGCGTCTGTGGAGTAAACAAATGTTCTTGTAGTTTGTCGGGAAATTGTGACCAGTCTTCGGTCCTTCCATCTGCGATCAGAGGTACGTAATTTACGTATTTACGAAATGGATGCGAGATTATGGCATAATATTTTATATTTGGTTTAGTACACATACCTTGCGAGTTGAATGAGCCGGGGTTACACTCTAGATACCGGCGCGAGAAGTGCACCAGCACTCTCTCCCGCTCCTGCGTCTCGCCGCTGAGCGCGAAGCGTGCGAGGAAGGTCCGCAGCGCCGAGTCTAGCGTGGCGCCGCTGAACTCGAAATGGCGCACGTACTCTTCTGCTACCGCGCGCGAGAACTCGTTGCTGAAGAACGAATATTACAACGTTAGCATGAGAAAAGGGGCTGAATTGCAGATGACGAAAATGTTGTCAAAATTAAAACCCAAGATGGCAGGCAACAATTACTGTGTTCCTAACACTCTTCGTTAATCTATCTCCAAGAATGCTGTACTCCATTACTCGCTGGCAAACCTTAAGCCTGAACTCCTGCTGAACTGTCAAAGACCAGGTTTGAGCGCCGTATGTGATTAGGAGTATACTCAATTCTTTATTGCGTTCCACAATGTAGACTTAGGTGGTAAACATATGTTTTTTTTTTTTAAACAATCGTGGACCCTGTCGGGCACAGCAAAAGTAAAATATGGAGAGGACTTAATATGTTAGTATATTATAATCTAACTTATTCTAAAAACATTGACATTAACATGAATATAGAGATTATTTTTCGAGTTTCAAAGATTTATCGTTTAAATACTCGTTGACACTGTAGTAACATTTGCTCAATAATAACTTTTTACACTTATTAGTGAATTAATGGAGTTTTTTTTTTCATTTCTTATTGATTCGGGTAACATATTGTAAATTTTTATTGACATAACCAGAGGACTTGTTGAATGTATTTTTAAGCGGGATAGTGGTAGGTTGAGTCGTGTTTTGTGTCGGAGTGTGTATCTTGTTTGTATGTCTTCTCGTTTAGTGTAAAAGTCTTGGTGTCTGTGAGCGAATTTTCGTTTATCGCAAATTAGTTGGTATCCTTTAATGAGGTTTTTCATCGACTAATAGCTCTTCCAGGCGTTTCGGTGCGTCTAGCAATTGATTTTTCTTGTCTCCGCGGGAATGAGACTATTTGGCCAAGGTGGTATTCTGTAACATTTATGCAACCTCCACACCCTCTACATACAGTTTATGTTGGATGCTGTTGGTCATGAGTTTAGTCTTTACATGTTCATTTGACCAATCTCGAGGCTTGCCTTATTTAGGTCACTTAGCATTTCGCTTAAATCAGCTGCCGAAGTTGAAAATAGAATGATGTTCTCGGCGAAACGCAGGTTGTTAAACTTTTTTTGGCGACGATTATGCCTTTATCTGCCAAGGGTGGCGGCTTAGAGGACAGCAGGTCTTCTTGCTTAACACATTTTTCAATAGGTGTGGATGGTCTTTCATTTTTAATACTGCTGTACTCTTGCGTTATAATAATATGTTTTATTAAAGATTTACATAGGTAGTCTCTATATTTTGATTCCGGTAGTTAAATCATGAATGGTGGTTAATGCTGTCAAACGCTTTGCCGTATTCAACAAATGCAGGCATTTTGAATTCTGTGACCTTACCTTTTTTGACAATGGACTCATGTGTGAAAAACTGAAAACACATTTGTTTTATACATATGCAAGCTGTCTACTACTACTAAAGTAAAAAACTAACTTTTTACTCAAATGTCTGGAGACATCAGACTTCTTGAAGCCGTCGAGGTGGTACAATCTCTTGGCCAGTCGCTCGGCTGAAGGTATGTCGACCGCCTTGGGACTGTAGTGAAACGAGTGCAGAGAGTCGCCGTCAGAGCCCTCGTCAGAACCGCCGTCTGACCCGCTGCAGAGTTCCTGAAACATTGGCCAAACTGGTTAATTAACTGAATAGAATACTCCTTATTATGTACCGCTAAAGAATTACAGATATAAATGTAGAACAACTACCATATAAACCCTTTTTTTATTGTGTTTTGCAGAAGAAAGATAGAAAATAATAAAGATTTAAGATTTTCCCATACATGGACACCACATGTTACCCAATTTGAACACTTTGTTCCCTACATTATACTTTACATTATCATAGAACTCTGTTCAGAAATTTTATCGCAAAATGAGTATGTTTCAAAATGGGCGAAGTCTATGTACACTACCTAAAAATAGAATTCGGGAAACACACAGATAATTCATTTAAATGTATACTGTTGTGGTAGTTTTAAATGATTTTTATCAATAACTTTTATCGACTTTCAAGATGGCGTCAAGGTGGATTTAACTAACTCTAAAAGTGACAGTAAATTATAGATCGACCACTGAACTTAAAGAGGACTGATAGGCCGCATTCCGAGTTAGACCATAATCGCTGACAGCGCTACCATCGATAATTTGCGTACCGATTTAGATATCACGATTATGACAGCTGAGAGCTGTCAACATTACACTCACAGTGATATTTCTTTAGGGCATGGTCGGCGTTATCGCAAGATGGCGCATGTCATGACGTCATCTGTGACGATTCACATGACATCGTTATCGCGCTCACGCTTATTCGGTACGGACGTAAGCCCGCTCAAATCGATTACATCCTAATTCGGAAAGCAGCCTTAGTTGTCACTTTTGTCATGTTAAACGTCATTAATCAATCAAAAACAGCTTAACGCAATGGCGGGTTTTTGTTGTGTATTGCAATTTCAAGTGTAATTTCTTGTGTTGTACCAAACAAAGCCATTTAAAATAATTGGACAGTTGAGAACTGTTTCAAATGCGTTTCTCTATTTTTAAGTATAGTGTACAAGAACCAGGCCCAGGCTTCATACGTTTTGGAACACCTCCTCCATCATCATTTAACAGTCTGCGACACTTTCGCATTTATAACATTATAAATATGAGATATAAGACACAGAGGTATATAATAACACAAATACTGACAAGCATGTGGGTGTTTGACCCAAACTGAAACAGATTTTTTTGAGTACCTTTACCTGATATCCTTGGTTCTCCGGTGAGTTATGTCCATTTTCTTTACCATTCTGCATGTAATTACTATTGTTATTATTATTTACATTTTCCGTCGCGTTCGCGTTTTGTTTATCAGGACCTTTCACTTGTATCACTATTCTGTAGTCGTTGTTGTGGTCTCCGTTCAACGTGACGTCACTACCGTGTTCGTTTGAGTATGAGGAGTTGGATTTGGCTCGTTTGTGGCAGGGTTCGGAAACTAGTATAGTTGAGTCTGAGTCGGAGGGATCGGATAGTTCCATTCGGGGACACTCGCGGCCTGTTTCGAACATGTCGTCCTGATCTTGGTAGTCTGGGCTTGAAATATTCGACACTGCTTCTGATAGACTCATGTCACCTGGAACGTTGGAAGGAAATATCAATTTTGTTGAAAAACTAAACGTCAGATCCTAAGTGCCGATTTCACCAATGTTACTAAACGCGTTCAACACATCTAAAACGCGTTCAAGAGCTGTCAGTGTCTATTCCATAGAAAATAATGACACTGACAGCTCTTAAACGTAGTTCATGTGCTGATCGAATTCAGTTCCATTGGTGAAATCGACTTGTAAGCTCTGCTTGCAACACAAATCACTAATTATTACGTTTTGCGCCAAACGAATCTCAAACAACTTTTGTTTCTGTTAATTGTGTGAAGAATAGACAGAATTTTAGACGTTTTAAAACGTTTAACGTTAAACACATTTCGTGATCTGTAGTGCAAGTGGGCCTTTATCGACTTTTCAGAAGCCGGGAGTAAGATAGGGTAAAATGATATTGTTACCATTAAGCGCTCGATGGTGCTGGTGCGCGGGCAGCTGCCGGTGCGGCGGAGTGGCGCGCGACGACATCACCGACGACGACGCCGACGTCGGCGACGCGGGTGACGACGAACTGAACATACAAGCTATTTTATATTACAACTTAAGAGGGCAGCACTCATGTTACGAACAGTTATAACCATAGATAGCACCACTCTAATGTTTACACATTGACATAGCATTACAAGAATAATCAAATGTAAAAATGACGCTTCACGAAGCAGAGAGTCACTTATACACCCCGCCATTGTGATATTTTTTTTTGTACAAGACCATACCTGAGATCCTTCTGGTTACGGAGTCATTGGAGGTCAAAGCTTCCAACTTTTTTTTTTTTTCCTATAACCAGTTTTAAATGCTATAACCTAACATTAAATACTCCCACAACTCCTGTACCGTTCCATGCAACCAAGCACAATGTTTTGCATGCGGTACATTGTGCACTGAAACAGATTTTTTACACCAAATATAAAAGTCGTTTCGCAACAATCATTTTTGCTCAATATTACTTAGTTTGATGTACAGAATGCATAGTTATCAGCTATGTAATGAGTCTTATTACTCCGTGTATGTATACAATTTATCATGTGCATTTTTCAGTATTCACAGTTTGAGGGGAGCTCTTAGTCCCGAAACTCAAAACCGCGAATCAAAAACAGGCGAAACGACACTGCGTCTCAGTTATTAATTTCGTTTTCTTATTTATCGATCTTTTTACATAGAGATGTCACGAACCGAATTATCTGACGTAATAACCGAAATATCCATGTGTGTAATACCGCATACAATAACAAAAACACTTTTTTATTATAATACTAAATTCATTAGAACAAAATTTAGTATTAATTACGTAAGAGGGAACATATTATTCTGTCAGTATTAACGCCTTATTGCTCTAGTGTTAACAAGCACTGCATCGGACTGAATTTCTGATGTATACTCGTATCTAGCCTTTAGATAAAATTGGAGAACTGCAAGTTCTATTTTACAGTTTTTTAATGTAAAAAATACCGGTATCTAGCTAGAACGGAAGAAAAGAAGGGCGTTTAGAGGGCTTTCGATTGTTCGAGATTGAAAGTATATTTCGATACCGTCACCGGGGAAATAAGAGAATGTGTTTTTTTAAGTTTCCGATTGTTGGGTACAGGCGGTTATAGAGTAGTTGACTAATTGTAATAATCTTCAGACTAATATTGCTTAAATGAAGGGAATTTCAACAATTTACTTAATTGAGGAGCTGTTTGTTTCGGCATATTGCCTATCCGGAGAGTCCAGAAATAGCATTCGAATGGGCAAAATTTATTGTGTGGCGCGTTTAAGCTAATTATTCGACTCGCCTTTTGCAAACCGTACAGAACAACTTCAGAACTTTAAATTGTTTGTGACGCTTTGACTGACCTAAACGTTGTAGTATTGTAAAAAATAGTCAACTACACTACCAAAAAGAAGTACTACATAAAAATAGGCACGTTACCGTTGGGACATGCCGTCCGAAATGGAAGTGGAGATGGATGTCGCGCCCGATCCGTTGCAGTGCGTTCGTTCCGAGGCGCACGACACGGGCGCGTTGTACGTCCACACGATCCTACCACACACAACCGTCAGACCAAACTACCAGACTACTGTTACAGACCAGGTTCACCACTCGCTGGTACGGAGACTGCAGCCTTTATTTGACGGCCAGTTTTTGTTTTTCAGACTTAAGGTGCTTCGCATCTGGCGTTGGTTGACATCGCAATGACGCTAAGTAAATTTCACATAGACTTACAACGCTGCAAGTTTCTTTTGACGCGTGGCCAAAATCGGTACTAACGCCACCACCTTGTCACAATCGCAATCAAGTCTACAGCCCTTTTACATTTATTTTACCTATGACAGCAGCAACTCAACAGCAGCCTTTATTGTAGCGAGAATAAAGATCACTTTGATTTTGACAGTCTTGTCAGTGGCAGCAACCCAACAGCAACCTTATTAGAAGGAGAATAAAGATCACTGTGATATTGACAGTTAAGCAAAATCGGAGGTAAAATAACTGTGAACGTGCTGTGGACTTGATTTTATCGAAGCTTACGTCACGTTGACTCAGCGTATGCTGTAAGCCAGCGAATCTCACGTTAGCGCGTGCGCAGTGGCAGCGTTTACGTTCAACAAACGTCTACACTAGATGCGAAGGATACCTAAAGAACTCGCAAATCGCTTAGTCTACAACCCCGTCACATAATGTCCCAACGATTGAATTTCATCGACAGATATTTACAAGCTACCAACAAATGGTGAATCCGGCTACGTGAAATTAATAACTTAATTGCTTTGCCGTGCCAGAAATAAACCGAGCAGTGATGCTAACGCGAAGCAGCGTGGTTAAAACATAACAACATTGATTGATGATGATTCTGAACTGTATTACGGGTGTTGCACATGATGGCTGGTAGCGTTAAATAAGAATAAGGAAAATTACCACCAATAATCAACAACACTTTCTTGATGACCGGGTTTTAGAAGTCGAAAACATACTTTCTTTATACAAGTATATTTTCGCATTCTAAAATGACATTACAATAGGCGTATTTGTGATTAAATATTCGCGTTGTTTGGCTAATATGAAATAAGCTATATTCAGTACAAATAAGGTTTCTTTTGGCTTAAATTACATACATATTTAGACCAATACGCAAACACTCTCCTGCAAGACAAAAAGTTTACTGGCAAAATCTGCCAGTATTTCTGGCCTGCAAACATAATTCTAATGCCGTCACCACTAGCCATCACGTCCTAGAGCTAAAAAAGTGTGCATGCGTGTCACCTGTCCCGCTCTGGGTCGGAGTCAGACCGTGGCCCAGGGGTCGCGGAGTCTGGTCGTGCGTCCAGCAACGTGTTCAGTGATGACGTCACGTCTTCCTCCATATCAACGGCCACTGCACTCAGTGACGACTCCTTCTGGAACTTACGCCGCGATACTCGACACTGTTGTATGTACATAATGCTGAAGTACATGTCAAGCTATGCACATGTATAGCGAGTAGGGAATGCAATCTCGAGTCGAGATTGCCAACTTGAGATCTCGCGTGCTAAGTCTGGGTATTGAGATTGGCCATTGAATTTTCCGTAATAAATGTTGTAAATAACAACACATTAAACGAATCTCGAAACAATCAAATCAACGTGTATTTAAGTTACAATCATCTGCACTATACATAAGTGACATATCGTTAGTTTATAATTAATATCGCGAAATTATAGACTATCGAATAATTGTGAACTGCAACAAACCATTTACAATTCAAAACATTATTTTTCTATAGTTTATAATCTGTCCATGGCAAACCGACACATTGTGAACTGGTATCAAACGTGCATGCGACGAATCGCAACTTGCGCAAATAGTAAATAGCCAAGTAACTGCGACCAACTTGGAAGTAGCACTGGCCGGCCGCTACGGCGGCACCGTTCGCTTTACTCGCTCGGCTCGCGCGCCGTTTGTCACGGTTCTAACCATTTGGTCCCGGCTTAGTTACTGCGATCAATTCGGCTACCGCCAAAGCCGAGAAATCAGGGACGGTTCACCATTTTACCGTTGACAAAATCGGACAGATTGTGAGCATTGTCGGTAAGTTCAGGTTCGTCCATAATTTGACGTTTTGACATGGATAGATAAACTATCGAAAATTAATACGTTATATTGTAAGCAGTATGGTACAGTTCACAATTTATCGACATTTTACAATCTCGAGAGTTCACAATCATACGGTGACACATACATAAAGCAATAAATCATCACACATACATCACGCACACTATAACTCTACTAACCATTGTATTAAAAATGGCTTTCTCACCTATAACTTTATTCATTATTGTATTGAAAATGGCTTTTCAAGAACCATAGTGTGTTTAGATGCGCGCGCTAATTCTTGTTCGAGATCTCTCGATATTCGAAATCGAGATTACGTACCCTAGGTTTGAATAACATAAATTATGCTCTACACAAAGCCTTAAATTAACCTCTCATTTGTATTATTACTGGGAATGGGAGTAGCCGCGTTGTCTTGATAAACCCACTAAGATGCGGATGGCTATAAGAGTAGGAGAAGACCAAAGAAACTATGGATGGGTTTTGGAAACTTGACATGTAGACTAATAGAGAAGTATACACACGGAATAGTAAAAAAGAGTGGAAGTCCCACACAGCTAACCCGCGTGTGTCACAATTATGCGCTGGTTCGCAACACCGGATCAGTCGCGATTTGCTACTCGCTGTGTTATGACGTCTCGAACAAACCGAAAATATTATAAACATGCCCAATTGTGCAATTTTTACGTGCAAAAATGATAGCAGGACAAAAAAATTATCTCACGGAGGTGTATTTATCACCGGTAAGTATAAAACTTTGAAATATTTCAATACAATTGATTTTTAATGAAAAAAACATTTTTATTACGTTGATACGAACTAAAAACTATCTTGTGTCCATTCCTTAAGGTCTAAATCAACTGCTTGTTGTCTTGAATATCATCGCATAAATTCTAGAAATTTCGACGCTACTCGTTTAGGGATGGGACACAAAAACAGTAAATCCATTGTTCGGTATCGACAAATATGTATATTATTAAACTAACTTTATTGTAAATAAATAAATTTACATGAAATTAGTATCAAATTATGCTTAAAAATGGTAACTAATAAAGTATACATATGTCAGCCGAAAGAGGTCCAAAGTCGAATTGTCGATTGAAACCATAACTTCATGACGTATGTTTGTACCTATATTCTGGCAAATAAATCAATAATTCATTCATTTTCGGCTGGACGTAGTAGGCCTCAAAATAAGTATTTAATATAAATAAAGTATGTAAATATTTCAGTTTTCCCTAAGATGCTTTAACCAAGAAGAAATGGATAGAAGCTACGGGAAAACAAAACTGGATGCCGACTAAATCAAGTTCCCTATGCTCAGAACATTTTGATGCAAGAAATTATAAAATGTCAAAAAAGGCTACAGATACTTTTTTTATTTAATATTTTTGTAGATTATAAATTTTACAAACATCGACATTAAATTTCGACATCTTGTCCACATCTCTTTCTGAGTAGAAACATAGTTGAGAGTTGTATGTGAATATGACATCTATTTCAAAGACGTTAGCGTGCTAAATTGTGTAATTTGGTTACACCGCCCTCTAGCGCTGAGTAGTTGAACTCGTTGTGGATTGCTCGAATTTTATTGTGAGTTGGAAAAATGTCCTTATTGATCTTGACATGTAAAATAATAACAGCATTCAGGGGTTGTAATAAGACTTAAATTTAAACAACAATAAATTATATTTTCGCCAAAGTTGCATTTGTGATTTTTAGCCAATTATAACATCGTTATCTGTGTATTGCAATGTACATAGTACAATGTACATTTTAATTTGTAAATGTGTGAGTTTGGAGACACTGGTTCCCGTACTAAGGTAGTATAAGGGCACTTTCCACTCTTTTTTACTATTCCGTGAGTATACAGGTTGTCCCGTAAGTCGACGTCAAGTCGGAATCGGGTGAAAAAAAAATTGCTATGTATTTTTTTAATTAGAACTTTTTTTTTAAAACGAGATAATCTACTGCCGGTGACTGTCTTTTAACTCCTTTTGCTACAATTTTAACCTTTTTTTTATATTTTTCGCCGACTCCGGTATGATATCGACTTACGAAACACCCTGTATATGGAAGAACAAGGCATGTTGCGCGGACCCCAAATAAACAGGAATAAGGGCAAGAGCATGATGGAAGACTTGTAGTATCACAGCGTTGCTTACCTGCAGATGGTCTTCGGAACGCGAGGTGCGCACGGCGTGGTGCGCGCGCGCACACACGTCGCTGTTGGCCGCGCCCGCGCCGCTCGCAGGCGACGCCGGCTGAGATATGAACCTACACAATTCAACAAATTACATGCTATTATATCAATAACACCATGTTGGAAGGTGATGTTTATTGATGCGAAATAATTACTTAGTAGATTTAAGTCGTCATAGTATAAAGATCACGAGTACCTCAACTAAGCCTCTTTTTGTGAAAACACAATATAGTATTTTTTCACACGTAGAGACGCGCGCTTTACTTGTGGTAAACAAGTGTAAAAACACGCTGTGAATGTGTGTGTAAGCGCAGGAGCTCTCGGTACCGTCAGCGACAAAGGCGAAGTCGGAAATGTGTGAGGGTGTGTTTTATGTGCTCACGCTACGCGCCTTCGCGCACACATTCACAGCTTGTTTGCGCACTTGGTTGACACAAGTAAAGCACCCGTCGCTGTGTGAGATAAAAATTATGTACGCACCAGCACGTGTTGGGGTTGTTAACCATTTTTTTTAAATTAAATGCACTACTGTGCTACAACTGAAGGGTAAATTTTAACACAGTAGACATGGTTCGAGATCTATCACTGGGTAGCCTGGAAACTAGTATATGAGCGGTCACGTCTATGACACAGAATCCAATATCACAGGTTCGAGAAAAGGGCCGATTACGGTTCCACTCCACCACCCCTTCTTAGCCTGGCATCAGATCTCATGATTTGACATGTTACGTTATCTTTCGGTTTAAAACGTGTGGTAGTTGTAAACTTCATACATTTTACTCGCATGGTCTCCGACGAGGCCGGTGTCGGGCGACGAGTTGTGCCTCTGCGCCAGCTCCACGCGGCCACACATGCGGTTGTCACTTGGAGACGCTGGTGTTGAATTGTACCTAAACAATACACTAATCAGCATCACTGAATCCATTAAAAAAAACTTATTTGACAATGCGTAATGCGCGAACAACCCAGCCATGACAATCGATTGCCACGTTTTTTACGTTATTCACGTTGTTGAGCTGACGAATTTTTCAAACCTTTGAGGCAATTGATAAGGAATTTCCTTCAAAACACTCGGATTGTGATTAAAAGTGTGTAACGGAATTAAGGTGCTGACCGAGTCTAGAAATATCTAAACAAGTCTAAGTGGATAGTAAAACAGTTGGTATTTCCTGATGCGTCATAATTTGGCCCCTAAAGGGGGTTTACGTTATTGTGATAAGTAAGAATAACTGGAGCGATTTAAAGTATGTTGAATTAAAAAAAAAAATGATAACAATGTTGACAAAGAAATAAGTAATAGTTACAATGACCCGTCTACTTTTCGCTTACATCCGTAATCTGTAACTAAATGTGTCTTTCATCAGCCTTCTTTTAATCTCTCACCTCTTAGAACCCCGACATGGCGACAGGACGTTAGAACTGAAAGAGACAGCACCGTCTGACCTTTTAAAAATAGCTCTGTTGATCAGCGTTACAGGAAGCTGACTTTAATTAAATATCAGCGGTGCACGAGGCGAACCCTGGCATTCAAGTTCGTGAACGGGCGCCGCCGTCAGTAGGGACTGGTCATCTCTTAGCTGCCACGGCTTATTTTATTTAATTTAATATTTTAATTGTTTTTATCTTTTAATAACGGACGCTTTTAACGTCTGCATCGTTCACATATGCATAATTTCAACATCAAAGAACAAATGATGTAACCAATATTTTGTAACCATACTTTTATTTTAAAGAGGTTCCGTGGAGTTTCTTACCAGTTCTTCTCAATAGGTACCTACTACGCTGTGGAATGGGAAACTAGCTTCATCTTTCTGACCGACCGACCTTGACAAATCAAGTGTCTGTAATTGGTTTTGTTTGAAATAAATGCTTTGAGTTTCTGAGATTTATCTAAGGAGATCCTATAGTACAGAGTAAATTGTATTAGGATGTAGTCTACTTCCTTTAAACTGCAGCAGCCATAATACTTAAAATATTGCGTCTTCACGTCGAGTCAAGAGGTTTGTAATGGTAATCTACTGTCGTCTGTGTGTCGCAGTTTCAAAAATATTCTGTGAAGTTTCATCGACGTCAAACCTGACGATAGCGTTTAACCTCATGGTTGGCGCAATTACAGACAAAATCAAAATTCCATTGTGCCTCGAGTGAATCTGGTTCCGAGTTAAATAATAATAGTAGCCTATAAGACTGTCCCACTGCAGGCCTAAGGCCTCTTCCCATGCAGAGCAGTCACGAGCATTGTTCACCAAGCATGCTCAAGGCAGTTTGGTGATTTCAGACTTAAATACATTTTATAAGTCAAGCATGTCGATTCTGTAAAAAATCTCACCGTGGAGACTTGCGTGGAGTGAGCTGTCAGTGTCATCCCGTCTTGGTCAATCCATAGCATCACTGTCACTGACACGCTCACTTCACCTAAGCCTTCACGGTGAGATGGTTACAGAATAGCACAGCAGGTTTGCTCGTGATGTTTTCCTTCACCGATCGATATGGGTGAAGGATGCGTTCCGACTGAGGATGGATTATTTGATGAGTCTGCTTTACCTATGGTAGTGTGTCCGGTGCGTGGGTGCGTGGTGGTTGTGGTGCGGATGCTCGACGCGTGACAGGTTGAGCATGAGGTCACCGGTCATCATGTAAGCCTCGAACTTGGGCGTCCCTCGCCCCCGCCGCTTGTCGTCCCCACCCACCAGCGCCTCGCAACTGTCCCCCGACTGCACACCCGAGCCGTTGCTAGACGAGTTGCTTGACGAGTTACTGTTCGAATTGCTCGACGGTGGTGATGCCGATCTGGCGGGAATTATTCATTTAGCTCAGGTTTGCTCGAACGATTATTTAATATGACAGTTTTTTATTGTGCACTGAATATTCAGCTCTTGTTATTGAGCCGAGCATTGAGAATCAAACAAAGTGCTCTCCAGCGCAAACGTTGGATTTTGAACTCTCGGTGATAAAAAACGCCGCGTAAAAAAACCGCTCGTGGATACGAGGGCTAGAGATCGTCTATGCTAAAATTGTACTCCCCTCCGCATTTATTTTTATTTGAGGTACATTGTGTGACCTCAAGTACGGATTCACCGATTCATATTTTCCGTAAATATTAATTACATCCGGTGACTGCTTATGGATCGATTGGCAACATTTGTATAATTGCATTTGCAAACTTGCCAAATTGTATGCATACATGCAATGGAGGGGCGCGCAATTTTTGCTTCGTGATATTTACCCCCTCGTAGATGTGCCTCCCTGACCCGACTATAAAACACGTGTGCTAAATAAGTAAATAAGTGCACTACACTCGATCCAATCACAAATGGGTTACAGGCCATAAACTAAGTTTTCAGTACATTAACTGCAGTCGATACAGTAACTTCGTCTGCGATTGTCATGGCGTATGCGGGAGGAGATAAGTACAATATTATTATTAATATTATGTAGATATTCCACTTTGTTTCCACACGAGATTTTGTTTCATGAGGAGTTGCAGTGCAAAAGTAAACTAAATTAGTCAGAACTTATCGCTGACCTGTGACGCATCCCGATAACTTAGATAAAAATAAACTAATGGTTTAAGATGACGCAGAGATCGATTAAGAAAATGTGGCCAATTAGTAACAATGGAATGTTTTACTAGTGTGAATTGTGTTGTGCAACAGTTGTTGTAAACAATATCGTTACTAGCTTTCTCTTGTATTGCGATAAAATATTAATTAATAATTATTTATTTATTACTTTATTTGTAACACAGCGGTAATTAATATCCTCATTGTTCAGTAACAGAAGAGAAGATGTAAGCTTGAAATACTAAAAATGTTTTTGATATACATATAAAAATATTGTCTGAAAGACTTTGTGTTGTATTTTCAAAAGTTCTACGTGTATGATGTTGTTTTTAAAAATGTGCAGCCATGAGCATAGACTTAAGTTTTGCTTTAAAAAATAAAACAAAATGCGTCGTTTTGCTATTTGCGTGTGTAACACTTTTGCTTTAGTAGCTCTCTAAGCGGTACCTACAGTAAGATGATACTTATGCAAAAATTACAGCAGCATGTTTCATAACGGAATTACTATTTACGATACAGTACATCATTGTCTATGAATAAAAAGCAGCTGAGAACACAATGTTTGAAAAATATTCAGATGTTCAATACGTTTTAGAAAGTCGTTAACTCGATCTCATCAATTGGCAACAGCTGTCATAAACGCCTTTGGAATCTCTTAACCGCGCTATAAAATACCTAGTCACAGCTAAAATAAGCCAAGCATACACGTATATGCATGCACTTTCAAGGTTTCAGGGTATACGATATTTAAACTTTAATTACCAAGGAATGAAATGTGCGTACCTATGGATGTAAAAAACACGATATTTTGTCAATCCCTAGGTCAGAAAATTGTTACTAAGTCAGTCGCAGTGTGGCTCGTTCCTAAAATACATGCCGTGAATACAGAGTACCGTGTCGGCGTGGCGAGGGTGGTGCCTACCCTCGGGCTCCATGGTGACACATGCTACCAATAATCACTTATCGCAGACGGAAATCAGCTGTCGTAGTATCCGAGGGGTTAGTTTCCGATTACTTACCACATGCACTAGGCTTCACTCTTAAAAGCGAACATAATCAGAACAAGTTAGTCATACTGCCTGCGATTTCATAAAATAAATATCTCTGTACAACACTAAGTATCTGTTGTTATATTATTATGTATTGATTATTTATAGAATGTATGAAAGAAAGAAACAAGTGCAAAATCGCTGTTGAAGCAGCAAACAAGCTTTCACAAGCATTAATGGGCGTATCTGTATAAAAATCGCGGCAGAAAACAGAAACTCACTTGTCGTGGTTGGCGCGTGCGACCGCGCCGCTAGAGCGACGCTCGGCCGCCGCGGCCAGGTATCGCCGCACGCTCGCTTTGATCTGTGGGTCTGCACACATCGGACTATCAGCTGTTATCTCACGCACACCCAACCGACCTGTAACTACCAACTAATGTACCATCCACAAGGAATATAACACTGGCATGATATCTATATCGACCTGCCGAGTTATTACATTATTATGGGGAACAAAGCCACTGTAAACGAGAGTTATCTCGGCCCAGATCCCGGGAGCCACCTACAACATTACTTCGCGTATCGCTACTCTTATTTGTAGCGGCTTACTTCGCAAACTCGACCAAACCACTCGGGGATAAACGAATTTTATTACTTGCAGCTGGCACGATATATTCCCGTCTCGAATGTCATAGTTCAAATAGCACATATCCACCAATGTATTAATAGGTATATATTTTGGGTAAAATATTAAACTCACCCTTTCTCAGTCTTAAAGTGACGGGATCCGAAGATAGTCGCAAGCATTTTAAAACTGGAACAATCAAATTCAATCTCTAAAGGTAGGTATATAAACAATGTCTAGCAGTTATTTATTAATTTCACATTATGAAAACACAATGTAAAGCTTCAAGCCGTAAAGGTCATACGAAAGAGAACTCATGGATTTACTCTGTGATAACATCTTGGAGGAAATCAATTTTGCGGACTAAAAAGGTTATTTTCCTATTGTTGGCCTGTACGCAGACGTGTGAAATGTGTATTGCGAGGTTGCGTGTCGGGCACGAGCCGGCCATAACGCGATCATTAAATTAGTGTTAATAAGTTCAAAGATAGCGGTCAGACCTGACGTTTTAATAACACAACTATTCTTTCAATATTCGTGCGTAAACTTCGTGATTGAGCTATACCGCGCACAAGACGCCAGCTGCCGCCATTCAGAATATTTAAATTTTTGAATCACAGTGGCTGTTGTAAAGTATTTACATACGAGATGAAATTACATTTTCAATTACACTCTGCCAGTTATCTGTATGTTAAGATTAAGAATGTTTCGTAGATAAGTGGCATGTGCGTGATAAATGGCAAATTCCTTACCTTCTCGGGTAGTGAACCGGTTTACATCAGTCCCATTAACCTTGAGCAAAACGTCTCCCGCCTCGATCTGTAATCCAACACGCGTATTCACTTACTTATACCAAATCTTAAAACATTGGGCCAACTGTAAGTGATACAATAAAACATAGAAACGATGCATGGGTTCCAGCTAGGTAGTTTGAGTGTAGTCACAGTCAACTGAATATTAAATATAACTGGAAAGTGACTTGCTGGATACATCCAAGCTGCGGATTCAAGGAGAGACGATACTAACAATCGATCCAGTATTGTAAAATAATGTACTTTAAACATGCATATGATGCATGAACTCCGCAGCTTTCAATTATCAGTCAACACGTGACTTTAAACTTTTTAGGAGAAAGACCAGAATCAAACAACGTCTCAGTATAGAACCGGATGATGCGAGTATAAATTTTGCTCAAAATTTAGCCAAAGTAACTTTCAAGCAGTGACATTCAATGTTGGTATTGTATCAATGATATACTCTGATGATAATTAAAATAGAGCCAGTCGCAAATAGAACCACAAGTCAAATATAGAACCATGTGAGTACTCAACAATCAAATTGAGCAGATGAGCTTGTAATATATTATCATCCAAATGTGGCAATGCTACCGAAAACCAACCTTAAATTTCAATTTCAAATTGCAAGCAGATACGTGAGTATAGTTCAGTTAACTGCTAATGTTAGAGCCACCCACACACTCGCGAAGTTTACAGTATTATTAAAACAGAAACTATCGTTAAACAACACTTTATTGACGATTAACAGTCGATATCTCCGCATCCTTGCGGCGATGTCAATGATTCACTGAGGCGCAGTCCATTAATCATGACCGGTTTGTTAAAAACACTTCGTAGCTTGAAACTGAAACAATCACACTGCTGCTTCTTTTAATATTTTGTTTTGATTAAGGTCGTATTTGTATTCCGGTGCTCTTTCACAGAACAGGATTTCCCGAGAACAAGCACATTACGATGGATAAGTTTATAATGGGGAGTAGCTGTGACTGTGCGAGCGTCCGCCGCGCCCGCCGTCCCGCTGTCAACTTCGTTATCACACGAGGGTCCGCTAATGGATTGAGTTTACAGATAAATTCGATCAAACTACTACAGAAGTGCGTAGCGGAAATATGAATTATGTGGCAGCTGGGCTCCGATGATGGACGCTACAGCTAAGTTTGTAGTTCCGGCACCTAATTCGATAACAGTATTCTCGTAGAAATAGAACAGTGCATCTTGTTTATATATGATAATACGTGTTTCTATTTTAAAACCAGTATGATAGTAATATTTTATTAGTAAACAGGACGGGTTCAAGTGTGGTTTGGTGAAACAAGTTTAGTTGTTTGTCTCACCATAGGGATGTCGGGAGGATTCTCTACAAGGTCAGGGAAACGTTTTTTGCAAGTTTCTGCAAATAAAATAAATATTAAAGACATAACTAACGCCGGTTTCTTTTTGACGCATTTTTCTTTGTCTGATCGCCTGTCTGTTGATATCTGATAGCAAAGGAGTAATGAACGCGGTTAGACAAGTGTTGAATGAAAGGCATCCAAGCAAGTTTACTTGTTTGTTAGATGATATCACAAGACCTGCTGACGTAGCATATCTGAGGATGTCTTCCAATCAACTTTAGTGTTTGTTTTAATGTGTAATGTTAAACTTGCTTAAGATGTGACATGTGTTGGCAGACAGGAATTTATTGCAGGCGTCTAGTGGCGCGCTTGGGGCGGCCAGTTACTCCGACCGCAGCCACTACGCCCACTCGCGGAGACTTCTTTTATGTACTTACCACCTACATGCTTTCAGTACTTCTTTCCCTAGTTTTTGTTATTCGCATCTGCGTTAGCGATTTAACGATACGCATTACATTACATTTGTTTTGTATGTACTTGTAAGTATTCGTACATGTATGTTTTTTTTACCTTGGATGCATCTCTCTAGCTTGTGAGAGAGTGAAATGAGCACAAACGGACCGAGACCAGCTAGCGTGTTTATAGTGTATCGAATTGCCGGTGCTACCCTATACTGTACACAAAGAGGGTCACTTCCACCGGCTGTCAATATCGAGTTACGATTAAACTTGACAACTAAGGGCTGATTTCACCAATGAACATGAACGCGTTCAGCACATAAACTACGTTTAAGAGCTGTTAGTGTCAATATTCCATTGAAAATAATGACACTGACAGCTCTTAAACGTAGTTTATGTGCTGATCGCGTTCAGTTTCATTGGTGAAATCCACCCTAAATGTAGTTTGGGAATTAGTAACGATCTAAAGTCCTAGAGGTCTAAGCCCTAAGAATGAAACCCATGGTTTCGGGCGAAGTTACGGGCGTTTCCTACTCCATAACACCTACGACATAACATTAGTTTAGTGCCCGAACTAAGAATGAATAAGAACACGATTATACAGTTGTACCTACTCGCGATGTGTTTTTACCCGGTCGAAAAATTTAGTTTGCACTTATTTTGACGGATCAGCTACTTCCGGACAGGCCCGTATCTTCGTCGACGGACTAGAGAGCCGCCTCCCAGTGTTATCACAACACCTTCAACTACTTATGTCAATTATTCGGAAATCCTGAAGTGTCAAACATTTAAATTCAAATGGAACTTGTTTTATTATTCTTGCTAAGATATTACCTGTCCCAGAATATGCTCGTCTTCCACGTCATCGTGGACCAATTATAACAAGGTGTAAACTATATTTATAACTTGGAATCATTGAATGAGCTGTTACAGATGTCCGTCATTAACATTTTACGAGAAAACAACACCGTTGGTATAATGTTACGAGCCAAGCGCAATTTCAGGACAAACTAGTTTTTCTCGAACTGTACAATTTTATGCAAAGTTAAGCAAACAGGGTGTTGCCTCTTTAAACAACACTAAATAAAGTAATTGCTGGATCGATTAATTAAAACTTAACTTAGGTAATGGGTTTTGTCGTAGCTTCCATGACAGTATGCAATCATTCCGGAGAGGATTAGTTTTTTTTACGTGAGACTATGTAGGTATTATAATATGTGTGGTTATTGACTAGTGTCTTTCAGTTTCCAGCTAGACTGAAACTTTAAAAAAAAACGTGATCTGCGTTTGTCTGGAGTCTGGAATGGACACGTTATTACAATTTCATCTGTCGTTCAAATTACCCATGAACATAATAATTATGTTACTGATAAAAAATACTTTTTTGTCTAGTCATTAGACACTTTTCTTTGTTGTGCTACATTATGGATATGGTATGTGAATATTCTTGGATTAAGAAAAATGGATGGCTTCATGAAAATAAACAAAAAGGAAATCAGCAATAGGCTTACTAATTATTAACGGCCGAACCAAATAACGTATCTATCTCAAATTTTGACGTACTGTGGCCCTAGTGTGAGTTTATTTTAAACGTCTCCACTTGACGCATCGATCGCGTACGGAGCTGCGATTGGCCCGTGGCATCCGGAGCGCAACTTTCAAATGGCAAAGGGCCAATCGGAGCCCCGAACGCGTTGGATGCGTAAAGTCGAAATGGTTATAAGAAACTAGCACTAGGACTTTAGGAGATAGAAAAACCTATTATACTCTGTTTTAACGTCCTAATAAAGCGAAAGTATGCGACTCTATGACGTGTTGACAGTTATAGTCAAAACAGGGACAGATAGAATTGTACCTATCATCATATCATAACATCAGTAGCTATCTATCTTAGGTTATTGGGTTTGGCCGTTAATCAACCGACTACTTCCTGTCAGTTTGGCGTGGATGTTAAGACCAAAAGATGATAAATTGGTCAAGCTTATAATCGCCATACACAGGTTTTAAGTGTCGAGAATGAGACAATACCTCCTCTCTAATATAACCGTTTGTTGATAATTTGATGTAAGAAAATTCAGCCGCATACGTCATCAAAATGATAGTAACGCTACAGTCTCATCAAATGTGATAGGTGGTCTATCAGCGCGGAAGGCGAAAGTACAAAGGCGGAAGAGTAAAAGTACAAAGGCGGAAGAGTGAAGAGAATAAACAACGTTAAAACCAAACAGCTGTTTTGCATAAACCCGAATGCCATTTGATAGTGATATTGTGGCTGTTTCAAAAACCTTGACTTTTGTGCCAGGATTTTATACATCGCACCTGTTACGTATTGAGAGAATTAGAAATGAGTATAAAAGAGGAAGACTGAAAGTGACGCTGGCCGGTGACCAAGGAGTTTTGTGGTAATTGATTTTCAATGTTTCCATGGCATGGGAATGCCTAATTTGTACGAATAAGAAGTATGAATGTAGATGGCTGATATGAGTAGGTGAAGACCAAAGAAACGATAGATGAATAATTGCGTGATTTATATGAAATGGTCAGATACATAAATACTAAGACAGAGTTCGATGTTGGTATAGAGTACATAGTTTAGAAGGAGACATTCTGCGCCAAGAGCAGTAAACTGATTGATGAGGATTGCCGTACTGATTCCTGATTCTTTTTATAAAATTAAAATAAAGTTATGGGGAACATAACGAACAGAATCAATGAATATAGTAGTACATACGACAAATAATTATTAGCTAGCAAGTTAATTGTAATTAAACACTCAATGAATGGCATAAGTGTGCTCTTCATTAGGTATTATTGTAGGTACACCCATATTAGTTCCAGTTACTAGACATTTAGTTTTACTTTTTCGACGGAAACTTGTGTCGGACTTTTGCGTTCAAAGTAAAAATACGCATTTCAATCAAACAAATTGATTGGATCATAATTTCTCAAAACCGCCTCGTTTGCCCGTAAGTAACTTTAATAATTAGTTATGAAATTCTGTTGTTCCAAAAGAAGGAAGCCAATTAAGCTGTGACTTAAGTTTCCTCAGTCGATTTAATAGCGGAAAAAGGTTTCCGACAGTAATTGTTCATAAATCTGTGAGCTATACACTAAGTTACATAGGTTTATTATCATAATATTCCCGATAAAACAATGTCATTAATATATACCAGACGTGTTGTTTTATAGAAACATTACAATAACAATGGATTTTTTATTTTCATCCAATTTAAGAAATAAATAAACAACTTTTTTTTGTTATCCTTGAAAAGTAAAAAATTGTTGAAAACGACGGAGAAAATAATTACGAAACGTACACAATACGAAAAACTTACCTAGGTTAAGTGGAAATGAAAACCAGAGACTAAACCGCTATGATCAAATACAATGGCTTTTTTAATGATGTCTGGTCTGAAGTTAATAAAAAACGTTGTTCTGATGCGAAGGTAATTATCCGAGTATCCTTACTTTCTCAATGATAAAAGCTATAAAATAGCTATAATATTTAAGTAATATTGATTACTTAAATAATATGAAAACCAAAACACTTAAGTGTGAGTTTGAGACAAACAAGTTCCGTTTGCACACAATCCAACTTGGTAACAAAACATCATAATCGGTGCGAAGATACCAAGTGTTATGGTTTGTTTTGCCAACGCTTGTCTAATCTCGTTCTCCTTATCATGTCAAAATTGATCGATTACGTATTAGGCAATCAATAAAAGAGAAAGAACGTTTATCGTTGTGCTTTCGCTTTATCGTGTCCAATCAATGGTATTAAATTAACAAATGACATTTGATCCTAATCGCAAAACAAAACACGTGTGTTGGTTGTTTGTGGTCGGTGCAAAGTGTGCTGTCCAAGTATGACGAGATTGTTACGAAGCTTCGGATTATAACACTTTATTATAACATGCATGAGCGACGCAAATAATTCACTCGATAATTGGAAAATCAAAATCGTGATGACTGAACAGTGCAATATTGTAATATCCTATTAATCTATATAACTAGTCGTTTTGTCAATAATAATCTCGCTTTTTCGTATAATCTTGTGCGAAATTTCCGAATAATATGATCAACCGCTTATGAGGAAACTGGTCGAATTATTCCTGAAGATTTAATGCATAATTTTGTTAGGGGAGCATCATTTGCCGTTTCGAATCACGTATGTATATTATTCATCTGACACAACTTGCTTGCTCACCATGTGTAGCTAGAGAATTTTATAAATAAAAACTAATAACGGTTTTGCAATTGCCGGATATAGAACAATCATAATAAATATTATCATGAACAATAGTGGAACATTAAAGAATACTATCAAACGACTACAAAGCAGCGAGTGCTGGCTCTGCCACGCCCGCGTGGGATTACGGGTCGTGTCCATGAAATACCTACATGCCGTTTATGTAATGAAAACTAGTAGACTTGTATGGAATGATACTACTACATTCTAGTACATCAGTGACTCGACTTCTCAGAATATTATTAGACACCTACTTAAGTCTGCTAATCTAATTTATGAAGTTAGGAGCTGCTGTAATTCAGACATTGAATTGGAAGCAGACCTTCCAATCAGTCGATATGACAAGTGCTAAATATGAATGAGTAGGTTAACTGTTAAGGAAAACGAATAACGATTAATTTATCTACACTTACATTGTATAAAGTTATAATTCAGAACACGTGTGCGAGTTGATGATCGCTGCGGTAAACGGCGACACCTATCACGTTGATTAGCACACGTTGGATTTCAACTCTCGGCGCTAAGCAGTGCGTTGATGATTCAGTGCTCAAAAAATGCTCACCGCGATATTTTTACGTCCGTGCGAAAGTTGAATTATTGTCTACCTTCGAATCAGCAAGAGCCCAGATGATGTGCATCTTGTTCCTATTTATAATTTAACTCTGAAGATGTTCTGGTTGTTTTCCATTCCGTTAAAACACAGTTTGCAATCGTGAGTTAACAGGTTTCATGACTTTTGGTCGTAGGTTTCCTCTCGCATGGCCTTCAGGTCGATATAAAATCTCTTTGCAGTCACGTTTAACGGTAACTCAAGTGCAGCATTAAAAACATAGGAAATAATGTTTTTCTTAATTATTTGTATTCAGGTGCCTTCTTTGTGTTGAAATTATTTAAGTGTTTATCGCAAATTTATGTGATATTTACGGGCATGGCCATGCATGAAGATATGTTTAAAATGGCCTTGATATAATTTGTGAGAGAATTAAAGTTTTATCGTCGGTCGTTGTCTGTTTGACCCAGCGTGTCATGGCAGTATCGCGGACTCGCAAATTTAGTGACGCTTGATAGCGTTTAATAAAGAGTTATTAGTTATTTGGTACACTGAAATTCTGACTCCAATCTATGATGTCATAAGGCAAAACATAAAATTTACATATTCAGGTTCTATTGTGTAATAAGCCATTCGTACAATTACGAGTTTCAATAAGAGGTGGGGCAGTTTACATATGATTCTACCTTTGTTATATTTTTGTTTGTTTGTTTGGCAAGTCGCAGGTCAACCTATGAGGTTGTCGTCTGCTTAAGCGGACTTGCCTGTGGTTGCCCTAATAAATTAAGGCCTCCAGCCAGGACTTAAACTTAAATACTAATTAAAACTAAGTGACAACGCTAAGGGCACCCCCTGTGGGGTACGAACCTCGGCTTAGGGCGTCGCAAATGACTAGCTGGATCAGGATTGATATTATTTTGGGACGAATTTAAAGCTACAGGCTCAGCGGCGCGGGCTGGCTCGAGCAAGGGTCGGGAGGGACCTTTGTTATATTCAGAGAGCCAGGTATTTATACTAGTAGTAGCCAGTCTGCATGACAGGAGCAGCCCATGGAGATTTGAGTAACAATAGAATAGGGATGACGACTAATATTAAAATGTTCGAAAAAAAAATGTAATTTCAAAGAAGGCATGTTAAAAAAGAGATACTTAATCGAAAAAAATTGTTAAATCGATGTAAATATGAAGAAGCTACATGCTTTAAAAGTTTTTGGAGGGGATTATTACCGTCCTTGTCGCACGGTACGGACAATGTATTGCGCCAGTATGAAGTTACATAGTCGTGACGTCACTTCTACGATAGTGCTGTCCTTGTCTAACACTAATTTTGACACGGTTATAACTTGGCGATTTTTTAAGCTGTTTCAATTTTGTTTGCACTATTTGGAAACAAATATATGTATGTGATATAAATAAAAAAGTTGTCATCATCTCTTAAAGTCAACATTTTAAATTAACTATTGGAAACTCTCCTGTTTCTCTAAAATATTCAAATGCAAGTAAGATGATAGTATGAAATAAATTTGTATTTTACCTTAGTAGCATTTATTCACTATGTGTTGACTTGGTAAGGTTATCATAAATCAATAACATGTTAAAAGTAAGGTATTAGAAGGACTTGGTGAAACTTGATAATCTTGTTAAGTTCGTAGCACACAGCATTTAAAGGTTTTCCTTCAGAGTAATCAACAGCAAGTTGCCAAAAAAGGTAATAATCAACAACTATGGTCATTATGAGTGAATAAAAGAGTTAAAATGAACATAAACTGTTAATCAATGGAATATTTAGCACTGTTTAGGTAATTGAAGTTATGCAATATGACCAACGAGACGCTGAACAAAGTAATGCGTTTTACAACTGCGAGTGATATGTGGGACGAATTAAACCGTCTTTACGAACGAGGGTGCGCTTACGAGAGAGCTTTGAAAGATAAAAATAAATCTGAAGTTGAAGGTGAATCCAGCATGGAGGTAGTAATAGTAAATAATAGAAAACAAGATTATAAGAAGAAGTTCAAGTGCAACTATTGCGGAGCAAGCGGACATCGAGTGAAGCAATGCAAGAAATGGATAACGGATGGTAGACCCCCAAAATCTCCAAAGGATCCATATCTAATGCTGCTACATTGACAAGTTTAGCTTTATCTTTTGGTGAGAGTAATGATAAAGACTCTTGGTACGTATGAGAGATCAGTATGTATTTTTCGAGTACTTTAGCGAATCTCATAGAGTAATGACAGCGAATGGTGAAAATGTTGAAGCTATCGGAAAGGGCTCAATACAAGTAATTAATGGCAAAAACGATACAATGAGGGTTTTCGAAACTTTTTCTGCCACTAGGCGGCGCTTCGTAGGCGTCAGGTCCAAACAGCTGTCAAATAGCACAGAGTCGTAGGTACTGAACATAAATAGACGTGCTTCAAATTTTGACGACGTAAATAACGCCCTACTGCTGGTCCAAAATTGGTTCACGGCTAATAATTTAGTACTAAATGGAAATAAAACTAAGTGTATAAGATTTTCTTTACCAAACGTCAAGAGTAGTGATTGTGAGATAGTATTGAATCAAGAGAAGCTAGAATTCGTCGATAAAACGGTTTTCTTGGGGATCACGCTCGACTCAAGGCTACAATGGGGTCCTCATTTAACATCTCTAGCAGGACGGCTAAGTTCAGCAGCTTACGCTGTCAGAAAAATCCGTCAATTTACTGATGTAGATACCGCGAGGCTGGTCTATTTTAGTTACTTTCATAGTATCATGTCTTACGGTATTTTGCTTTGGGGACGGGCTGCAGACATCGAGTCTATTTTTATTCTGCAGAAAAGAGCCATCAGAGCCATATATAATCTCCGCAGGCGCGATTCTCTAAGGGAATTGTTTAAGGATATTAACATCATGACTGTACCTTGTCAATACATCTATGAAAACATCATGTACGTAAGAAAAAATTTACACCTTTACAGTAAAAGAGGTGAAAGACATAATTATAGTACTAGAAATCGGGACCTATTAGTTCAACCAGGTTTCAGACTGGCTAAAGTAGACTCATCTTTCATGGGGTACTGTCTAAAATGTTATAATAAAATACCTCCCCACATACTTCAACTGAATGAGACAAAATTCAAATCCTTTGTCAAACGCACACTATTCAGGCAGGCATATTATAGGTTGGAGGACTACATAACTGATAAAAATGCCTGGCTTAATGCCGGTCCTGCTCCACACCACAACTAATTAATTGACATTCGAATCACTGTTGAAGCTGCTGAAGATAGTAAGAATTTATTTGCATTATATAAACTCAATCTCCTTTTTATTATATAGATGCATTGCACAGATGTGAGTACTTTGTACTATAGAGCTACCATTTACCGGGTAATGTCATAGATTGACTTGAATGTGCCTTGGCGGCTGATAGTATGTCATGCTCACTCAAATGTCTCGCTGACGGTGGCGCGTGTGTCGGATCATTTAGCTCCCTTCAAAATGGTTGAGCTGAATGGTGCTGATCCATGCGTCATGTTCGTGAACGGGCGCCGTCAGTTGGGACTGGTCATCTCTTAGCTGCCAGGGCTTATTTTAATAAATTATTAGCTGGATTGTTTTTAATTATGTTTTGATGCACTCTGGACGCTTTTAACGTGTACGGTTTTTTGTACATCGTTCTCACTTATAGTGAACAACATTAATCGATGTAACTAAGATATATGTAAAAACATTATTATTTAAAAGAGTGTCCATGGAGTTTCTTGCCCGTTCTTCTCCATAGGTACCTACTACGCTTTGGAATGGGCAACTAGCTTCATATTTCTGACTGACCGACTCCTTGACAATTCAAAAGTGCCTGTAAATGGTTTAATTGAAATAAATGATTTGAGTTTGAGTTTGAGTTTGAAATTATTGAAATTCTATTGTATTTGGAAGTGTTATTGATTTTATTATGGATTATTTTTCGTTGGAGTAAATTTATCTCTGCGAATGGCTACAAGCCACTGTTTTAATCGGGTTTTATCTCTTGTAGGGAACTTATGTCCTCCTGTTTTATTTGCACACATAGGCACTGCACAACACTGTGGCATTTTAAACAACGATATTCCGAAAGGAATGATTTTAAGAATAATAAACCAAAAAATATATAGAAAATTACAATTCGCGTATGTATTTTGACATTCCATTGGACCTGCCGCTACAGTCCTGCCATCTATCGGAGATCATTTCAGAAAACCCTCATTACGCTCACAAATGTTTGGTATGTTCCCTGCATTCAAAGAAAGTTGTTCTCAGTGCTAGCTGCACAAGATCTTTATGAGAATAGCTCTTTTGAATCAAATACTCGGTCTTGTTTATTTAAGGTTGACGGTAAGACAAAGTTAGTCGGTACTCGGGACAAGTATGGATGTTTGTATAAACTTAAAATACAAGTAATTACACCCAAACTTGAGATTAACCAACTAACAGTTACTAATCAACTTCAATTGTACCATGAACGTTTCGGTCACCAAAACAAAAGACATGTCAAACATGTTATGTAAAGAGAATTTGCTATGCAATTCAAATCTCAAAATAACAAAGAAGCTTGCGATAGTTACGTTTATGGAAAAGCCCACAGAAGGACGATTGGGATCAGAGAAAGATCGACAAGACTGGGAGAGCTAATACACACTGATGTGTGTGGACCTTTTGTGTATTCGATCTCAAAGTATAGATACTTTGTTCTATTCAAGGATGATTTTACTCGTTTTCGTTACGTATACTTTTTGCGACAAAAGTCAGAAGTTCAAGCACGCTTGAAGGATTTTCTAGCTGAAGCTAAGACTTCAGGACACGTCATTGAAGAGTTGCTAAGTTACAATGGAGGCGAATTCGACAATGAACAAGTACGAAGTTCGCTAAGAGAACACGGGATAAAACAGAGGCTAACAATGCCCTATACTCCTGAACAAAACGATTTCGCTGAAAGAGATAATCGCACAATTTTTGAAATGGCAAGAGCAATTATACACGCTCATGATGAGATACCGAAAGGTTTATGGGCTGAAGTAGTGCAAGCTTCAGTGTACATATTAAATCGTACGGGACCCACTCCAAATTATGATAAGTCACCGTACGAGTTATGGTATGGTAAGAAACCCAAAATAAATCATCTCAGAATCATTGGCTGTGTATGCTATGTGCATGTCCCAAAACAAAAGAGAAAGAAGCACAGAAAAGCATTCTTATAGGATATGACGGTGATGATGGGTATCGAGTTTATGATACAAGGAACTTTAAATTGTTGCGTTCGACAGATGTATCTTTTGAAGAAGTACCTCTCTGTTAGATCGAGAAGTACATGTTAGTGAGAAACTTGAAATCAAAAAGAATACCTATGAGCTACCTACTTCCTCTATAGATGAACAACCAAACTTAGAAGTACTTCATCAACGTGATGATCACTTGAATTCACTGAATTTGGATAATGACACAGGTGATAGTACTGCGGAAGAACGACAAGAAGAAGATAATTAGTTCGAAACAGGTGATAGGGATGAAGAAGAACGACCAGAAGAAGACACTCAAACTGTTGAAGGTAACAGTCGTGTACTTCGTGATCGTAGTCAAATTAAACCTACAGAAAGATTTAATTTTGAACAATTCATCAATCAAGTAATTGCTCTTCCAGAACCATCTTCATATCGAGCAGCCATGCAAAGTACTAATAAAGACAAGTGGGTTGAGGCTATGAACAATGAGATAAATTCTCTGAAAGAGAATAAGACATGCAAAATGACACAGTTACCAAATAACAGAAAAGCCCTTAATTGCAAATGGGTATTCAAGGTAAAGAAGAACCCTGATGACTCGATTGCCAAGTTTAAAGCGAGACTTGTTGCAGTTGGCTATTCACAGAAAAAGGGAATAGACTACCACAAGACATTTAGCCCAGTGGCGAAACTAAGCACGATCAGAGTATTATTAAGTATAGCCGCAACTGAAGGTTTATCGCTGAAACAATTTGATGTGTCTACAGCTTTCCTTTATGGCAAGGTGAAGGAAGAGATATACATGCGACAACCTGAGGGATACAATGACGGATCTGGCAAGGTGTGCAAGCTGATAAGAAGTCTTTATGGACTTAAACAAGCACCTAAATGTTGGAACGAGTGTATTCACGTTTTTTATTGAATCTGGAATTTCACAGAGCGATGCAGATCCATGTTTATATGTAAGACAACGTGGGAAAACGAAGATTTTGGTAGCTTTGTACGTTGATGATGGATTATTAGCTTCGTCTGATGACGTAGAAGCTGATAATTTTATTGAAAACGAACTCAAAGTTCGTTTCAAGATAACGACCAAGCCACCATCGTACTTTCTTGGGCTAGAGTTGGAGCGACACAATGATGAGACACTAAGAGCTGATCAAGATGCATATACTAAAAAGATTTTGGAGAAGTATAGGATGAGTGACTATAAAGCCGTTGGAACACCAATAGTTAAAGATATTCCTGTAAAAAAGTTGGGGGAAGAGATCTCTGACACTAAATTTCCATATAGACAAGCTGTAGGAGCGTTGGCTTATCTCATGGTGGGTACAAGGCCTGATATTTCCTATGCAGTCGGAGTCGTATCTAGAACCTTAGATAACCCAACTAATACGAATGTGTTACAAGTGAATAGAATATTTCGTTACCTCAAAGGAACAATCGAGACTGGTCTAGAGTTTAAAAAGAATGAGAAACGACTCATGTGTTACAGTGATGCGGATCATGAAGGCGACAACTTGAGTGGTTGTTCTACTAGCGGGTTGATATGCATGTTCGCTGGAGCAATCTCCTGGAGAAGTGTGAAGCAAACCTCAGTTGCGCTATCGTCCACATAAGCAGAAATAGTAGCAGCCAGTGAGGCGTGCCGTGAAATAATTTGGCTAAAGAGATTGTTTAACATTTTAAGTGATAAATTAGAAACACCAGTACTGCGCATTGATAATGAGTCTGCAATACAACTAGCTCACAATCCGCCTTATGAATATCATTGGAAGACAAAGCACATTAAGCTTAGACATTTCTATGTAAGGCAATGTGTGTCTGAAGGAGATATCCGAATTGACCAAGTGCCTACGCAACAACAATTAGCTGATATATTTACAAAGCCTAATGGCTTTGTAAATATATCAATTTGTTTTTATTGTATTATTCAAACCAAGACTGGTAAAACTTTGCGAAGACTTCCGTTTGAAAAAAAGGGGGAATGTTAGGAAAGCACTTCCAGAGTTACCTTATGAAGTCTTCCCTTCTAGATTAAAGTATGATCTATGTCGTGGTTGCTAGGTTACACTTGTTGTTCTTTGTATCCGATATCCACGAAATATATATGATTTTGTAAGAACCTAATTTCGCTTAATTTACTTTAATAACCTTGACATGTTAAGGACTAAGGTAACATAAATGGATGATATATTATGCTCAATTATGCTGCACAGATGCAGGTGGCAGTAATGTACTATATCCGTTCATATATGCATTATAATAATAATGATTCACCTGCAATGGATTAATAACCAAATTTGTTAAGACAGATGCAAGCTGGTGCAGGTTTAAAAGGAAAAGGTTTTAATGAATTTCTCCTCACACTTTGTGGCCTGATTGGGATGTAACACAATCTGGTTTTAAATTGTTTCTATTGAATCACTATGTAAATTTCTAATAACTGCTCCCAAATAATGGTGTTTAATTTTTATTTTTTATTATTAGATATGGACTTTTACATATCTCTGACATAATTCTTTCATTATTTGACATTATATACCTACAATTTTTAATTAGTTTTTGATTTTACTTTATTAGATTATTTTATATTTTGTAAATGTGAGAACGTCGTAGGCCCTGTGGATTATAAATTTATAGACAATTGTCTATTTGTTTAACATATGGTACTTGTTGACAGGCCTACACTGTCCTCCCATACCTGTTAACACTGTAATTGGAAAACATTGTAAAAGACATATTTTTAAAAGAGTAACCATGGAGTTTCTTGCCGGCTCTTCTCCATGGGAAACGACCAATTGGAACCGTGCACCTAGAATCTGACGTTTCATAAGTGCCCATGTAGGTCTATGTGAAATAAAATATTTTGATTTGATTGAATACTATAATTTATTTTTTAATTTGGATAAGGAGCATGATATTTTTTATTTGATCAAAAAATAAAATATTTTATTTATTTATTAAAACTTTATGTACAAGTAAAACATGCTGTACAAAGGCGGACTTCATAACTGAGGCATTTTCTACCAGTCAACCTTAGGGTGATGCAGAGACAAAACATGGCAGGTGCAACAAAAGGGATAGATAACTCGAAAAAGAATACACTACTAAAACATAAATACTTAAATACATACATATAACCAGATTAAACTTTGTCAGGAGAAATAAAAATAGGTAGATGAGAAAACGAATCCAGCAAGTCAGTGTTGAGATGATTTAACAAACTTCTCACGAATATGTTCACGAGCCTTCAGTTTGAAAGATAACCAACTGGTTGCCTGATCCTGATGTTCAGACAGATCGCATTCCAAAGAAAGACAGCCTGGCCAGCCGAAAGAAGAGTGAATAAAACCAGAGTAGTGAGAAGGACATCGTAGAAGACGATTGTTGGTGGAACGAAGATTTTTACTATATCTGCTCATTAGTATTGAGTACAGAATATAACATAGACAGAGCCCTCAACTCTCTACGCTGACATATGGGTAACCATTTTAAAAGCAATTGGTGTGCAGACACATGATCATGCTTACTGATTTTGATCCGGGTATAATCAGCAGTCATTTATACCAGGGATCAGGTGCATCTGGCTGGCATTGTCTTACTGGAACCGTGTTACTAGGTTCATCAATAAGAAGTTCTCTAAGAAAAGAATCATGCCACTAAAACATAATTAATTATATGTTTTGCTATAACATTGAATAATTACAGCCAAGTCAGTATGCATAAATTGTTTATTAAATAATTAGTGACATAAGCATTACAATGTTACTGAACTGCTAAATAATATAATTTTTTCCTGTTAACAAATAATAACAATACAATACCTACTTGGCATTTATAAAATTAATATTCATACTAAATCTTCGATTCTGAAATTGTTTAATGTTCATATAGCATTCTGACTAAACTAAAAGCATTGATAACTACATCATAAATAATTTTCCAAGGTTTAACATTTAGGCAGGAAAGTGTAAAGGAGTTACTAAACTATAATCAACCAAGAATAAAACCTATATGAAAATGAATACAAATGTAGTCTGCCTATAAGAAATGTTTTGAATACAAAACTTAATCTTCTTTGACAGCTATTAATCAATAACAAGTTTTGATAAAATTATTACACTATATAATCAGAAAACAACAGGTATAGTTAACCACTAATTAAGTTAGGTACATGTAGATTTATGCACACAATGCAGAATTTCAATAGATCATTTTAATGATTGTTGAATTATTTTTCGCAACATTCAGTTATATGTGAATCATACTGGACAAACAGATAGGAGACAATGGATTTGGGTGTTTACTACAATATTACCCACTCCATGATCACAGTAACCTATTGTATTGGGATTTAACCAGATAATATTATGACTTACTTGTAAAAGCATAAGTCCACAAAAAAAAAAAAGTTTTTTTTTTAGATCTTTATTAAACATGCATTAATTACATCAGGAGGGGAACTTAAAATGAGATATTAAAGATTTCAAGTGGACAAACTGAATCAGAACCATAAAATATGTTAATACTTTTTGATTTTTAAGTTTTAATGCAATTCTGATCGGTATATTATTTAGGTTTTTGTTTGTTACCACAAGCTGAAGAATTTATAGCTACAAGTAGGTAGGTAAGACACTAATGTATTTTATGTGTAAAAATAATAACTACTTACTTCACCACTTCGAGCGGCAGGGGAATTTTCTTCGATCTCGTATATAATATGTGGCAAACCGGCTTCGCCAAGCAAAGAGAATCCGAATCCCAAATTGTCACTACGATTCAGAACCACTAGTCTTTCGTCAGCCATATTCAGTGTACAGCAGCATTGATTAGCATCCACCCAAGGATTTCACTATTAACACTTTGGTAAAACTACATGAGGGACTATTTAAATGGATAATATTCTATTAAAAAACGAAAAATATTCATAATTCTAACACACGATAAAAAGCAAGCGCACCCAACCAAAGCGAAGACAGGTACAGATACAAAATTATTTTGAAGTTTGATTTATTGGGGTGAAATTCTCTTCTTTGCATTGAGAAGGCGGACGCATCGCAGTTTGAAATTTTATTGCAGACGGTTTTTTTCTGGCCGGCATGGCACCGGGTCCTGAAAGATGATCGTCCACAAAGATTCTGGCAAGGTCAAGGTTGTGCAAGGTTCTGCATGAATAAAAAACCGTCGTCGGCAAGTGGAAAGACAGATTATTTTGATTTACGCTTGGAGTTTTGGCTTTTGCCTCTTGTGGCTTCTGGCTGAGCGTTCATCTTTCCGGGATGGGTGTCGGTGACGGACGTGACGGACCGTTTATTCACTGGAAAACGCCCTTTGATACTCTTGGTGGGATCTAAGGGAGATCTTAGACGATCAATCTGGCATCAGTTCAATCCGTGATTTTGGTAACAATGATTTCAGATCGATCGTGTATGAGCCGCACGAGTGAGTGCTACATTTATGCTACATTAATACAAAAATATGCTACTTCTGAATTTCTGACCAACATACATAACATAACATCACGCCTGTAATCCCAGAAGGGTTAGGCAGAGGTGTACCTAAAGATCACCGACATTTTGCCAGTTAGGTAAGTTGTGTTGTTGATATGTTTTGATAGTTGTGTTATGTAAAAAAGAAGAAATTAGAATGGTTGCCTTGCTACAACTCGTAGATTTTTTGTGAATGAACTTTGACAATATAAAATAAATTTTTACTAAAGTGATATTTTTATTCGTGTTCTTGCTGAGTTAATAACACTAGTTTATTTCACTACAATCTAAACGTAAACTTAGTACATTCTGCACTACTGCCTGTAGGTATCAAGTTGGATCATCTAGATCCTCAAATTCCATCAGGTTATTAGTAATGCAAGTACCTTTTGAGTGAAAGACTTGAATGTGAATGAATGAATGAAATGCACCGACCCCAGCGTGGTTTGACCAGACTCGATTAATCGAATGAACCCCAAGATTTGCACTAGCCCCTGAAGCCTCATGCTTCATGGTGCTACAAAGACCATTGCATATCAAGGAATAGACCGGGGGGCACTGTAAGGGTAGGGAAGACGTGCCCTTAGGATAGGAAGGATTAAGAGCCTACGGAGTATGCACCCTAACGTAAGCATGGGATTAGTGGAGAGGCGGGTGATATTTGTCTATTGGAGGGCATCTTTTAACGATGTCACAGCAGGGTTGATTCAGGTCGAGCTTCATCGGTGAATCTTTAAGCGGGGTTCAGCTGGTTTCTCGGCTCTTTTCTATGTCACTGCTCTGCTGTGATAAATGTTGCTGTTCTTTTCAATGTCTTCGTCTGAGTTCTCGCTACTGACCGTTTCAGGTTTTTGTACATCTCGTTAGCGGCGTTCTTGATCTTCCACCGTGTCCATCTAATAATTGTACCCTTGTCGAAATAATTTTAAGTCTTGAGCTATCGTTCGAGTCTCAAATGTTGTTCCAAAAGTAGTATGGGCACTGTTGGGTATCGAACCCAACACAACACATTGCGCATGGTCTGCACGCACAGGCCACGTGTTTAGCGCGTCGCGGCGACGACACGGTTCGGCCCGATGACCACTCGCTTCTTCTGACTTCTCCGCGACGGACGATACTCCTCTTACTTTAGTTTCGTTATTGGCTGAATATCCGGTACAATTTGATTATTGTTATAAGCACGTCATTAAACCCTTGCCTTAAATACAGTAGTCCACTCTTTAGATGATCCCCGCGCTAACATTAGTCCTTCAAGAATCTCGCCGTCTTAATTTCAAAAGTAACGGTCTCAAAAAAAAAGCTTTGAACTCGAAGCTTTTCAGTTGCGTTCTTCAACGGGGGCAGCTCCAGCAGAAATCGTCAACACCTTGTTGAAGAAGCTTCGCGTAGCACTGCGACGGGACGAAGTCGGGCCAAGGAGAAGTAAAACTTGCAGATAATCGTTTATACAGTGGATGGTTTACACATTTTGTGAGTTTGTTCGTTATTCATTCATTTACTTAGTCTCATTCCATATGTTTACCAACATTTAAGTGAGTGTTTTCATTTGTCTTCAAGTCTTTTAGTGGCAATCATTCTTATTCATAGCCTTATATTTATCTAAAGTCACTTACGAGTATATGCTTATAAAGCTAAAATATAACGGTTAGGATAATCCATCTGTTTACACCATTCCTTCACTTCACTATATCAGTTGATAACACGGCGACGTGCTTCCTTGTTATCTTCGCATGAGCTGTTCCTTATTTTATTTTTTTAAACGTTGCCCCACACTAGGAATTACTCCTGTATCGTGGGTGCGTTCACAAACATGAAACTCACATACACAAGACACCCAGACCCGGAACAACCATTTATAGGTCATACAAATATTTGTTCCGTGCGGGGATCGAACCCGCGACACGCAGCGCAGCAGCCGATCGCTCAACCACTGCGCCAACCGTGCCGTTAAATTCGCACCAAGTCATTCATAATCATAACTCATAAGCTAGCTCATTACATTTCGTATTGATTTTATAAACTGTTTTGTTATCTCTTCTCTAATAAAATCATTTTTGCGAGTTTGCTGGTGGTGCTGCCATGAATCGTTATAACCATAAATCTTAATTTATTTCAACATCATATTGCAGGCACTGGTTAATAGAGTGTACAATCTTAAATAGAGAAAGGTGTCTGTGATAGAAGGGTCCTGAGTTACAAATCAGTCAGCTCTCTTAGATATGACATGCTAATTTACAGAACGGTTAGAGAGTCAAGATGTTATTTTAAAAGTTTAAGATTGCAATTAAGTTTATTAATTATCTTGGTAATCTATATAAATAAATAGGTATCTCGAAAAATACGCATTACCTTGTAATAAGAGTGGTAGCGTTATAATCAGGGAACCCACCCCTACCATCTTCAACCCTTTTTACCCAAAACTCCTGCCAAACGATACTAGACCCAAGCCTTCGAGACTGTTAAGGAAGTTTGGGAGGAACTTCTTTCGTACGAACCTTCGACAACTGCTGTGAGTATTCCAGAGGTAACCTCATCGGCCGAAAACAATGATGTATATGAATCAAGTTGGAGCCGATAGTTCTCACTGATGAAATTTTTTCAAAGTGTTGCTGGCACACAACACTTGATGTGAATTTTGCACTACCAATGCAAAATATTAATCAACGCAGACTTCACTCGATCAACTACAAAATCAAAACTGTAATCACTGTAATGGCATAACCGGAAGCGGAAATGTGCAAAATTAGTCGAAAACCGTCTAAATTTGACAGTGACATTTGAATTGTCTGTTGTTTTGGCACCAGGCGTCAGAGGGATGAAGAATGACAGAAGGGGGCGAGGAGATCTGTCAAATTCGTTTCTTCCAACCATACAGTAAGTTGATTTTTTTGTTCTAAGTTTGCGTGCCGTGCGTGCAGCGCAGTATACTCAGTGTTTGGTAAAATTGAGTATAGTCATCTATTATAGTACTCTGGTGATTTCGTCTTTTAGCTCTGGCGATTTTTCAGAGCTCTTATCGATATTTTCATCGTTAGTGCCAAATAAATTTTTAACGAATTTTCATTATGGAATTAGGCAACACTTATTTGAGACGGAAATCTTTGATGAATGCTGCAGGAATAAATTACTGAAGTAATAGCTAATCTTGCTAAAATTACCTTTATCGTTAAACTCTAAGGCCGCATTCCGAGTTAGATCATAATCGCTGACAGCGCTCACATCGATAGTTTGCGTTCCGATTTAGATATCACGATTATGACAGCTGAGAGCTGTCAACATTCTGCTCACAGTGATTTTTCTAAAGGGCATGGTCGGCGTTATCGCAAGATGGCGTATGTCAGGACGTCATCGATGAGGATTCATATAACGTTATCGCGTTCACGCTTATTCGCTACGGACATAAGCGCGCTCAAATCGATTACATCCCAATTCGGAATGCAGCTTAATGCTGAAATTAAAATTATTAATAAAGACAAATTACGAAACAGAATGGCCAGTCCACTACTAACACCATAATTTTTATTAGAAACAGATTGAGATCTGACATTAAATGATTCATTTACGAATTGCTTAGCAATATCATTATAAATACACCATATATTATCGGCATAAACGCAAAGTACTCATTTAAAGATCTATTGGAACCAACTACATCTTCAGCGCAAATGTTTGTGGATGATGATCTAAAAAAATACAAAAAACAAGATTTTGAAACATTGTATCTTCCATTATATCAATATATCAGATATATTGTTTCAAAATCTTGAATTTTAATCAAGTCTTTTTTTTCCCTATTGTCTGTTACTATACTACACTTTTTTTCTACTAATTTCAGACATTTGATAGTACTAATTTTAATTTAAAAAAATTGCTAGAGGTGATTTTTTTTCTAACCAAATGAGTGTTTTATCTATGGTATGTATTACTTACTCACTCAGTCTGGTCAGTCTGTGTACCTTTAGTTACTATCACAGAGTACACTATAGTATACTGAAAGTTACTATATTCTATTCTATGTGTCATATGTGTGTAAGGGCCGACTCGACTAGTTTGTAGCTTTCGGTAGAGGTCAGTGTCCACACCAGGGTATTTTACCCTAAATTTAGGGTATTTTTATGCGTTTAGGGTATTTTTTAGGGTAGAAAATTATTTAGGGTATTTTTCAGGGTAAAATAAATATAAGGATTTTTTATAGAATGTTGAAAACTCCTTGCAAGCAAAATGGTGATTGATTGAATACGTGTTTCTGACGACGAACTGTGACGATGTACCGTCTTCAGTCTTCTGCTAGCACAATAATCTATTTTTGAGAGAAATGATTTCGAATGAAATGTACGATTATAAGAAAAAAAATACTGCAGATGACATAGAAGCCCAGACTATTATGGATGCATTCCAAGAATGTTTGGAAACGGTGTAATAGTTTGGCTATTAGTTTATTACTAAATTACATTTATACGTAAATGTATTTAACATAACATAATATCACGCCTTGTTTCCCCGAAGGGTTGGGCAGAGACCTATAGTACACCCACATTTCGCCAGTCATGTTTAAGTCCAATGTAATAGGGGGGGGGGGGGGAAATTGATTTGTTTAAGTGTAAAAAAAAGTTAGGGCAAAAACAAATAAAAGTGCCTAATTTAGGGTAATTTCGGCGAGCGTTAGGGTAAAAAACAAAAACGGAGGTGGCAACACTGGTAGAGGTAGAGAGTAGTTATATTCTTTGGTTTGTAGTTATCTGTGGCGGCAGTAGGCTAGATAGTAAAATAAAAGTCATAGATTATTCTAAGTAAAGGTCAGTTAGCAGCCATCAAAATTATACCTGATCAAAATCAAAATGTATATTGTCTCGAACTTAGTGAAAGTAACCATACCCAACTATTTGGCTGGACTACCCATTCCAGACTCTATCGGGGGTTGGTTTCGCCTTGGAGGTAAGAAGAAAACACATAGATACCATGTGCACACAGTATTCTTAAAAAGTAAATTTAATTCAAATCGCCAAGGAAGGTCGTGATTGGCGTGGCGCCCCAGATGTTGTTTTAATTAAAAAGATATATTTATTATTTAGTTCCAAGTAACATAAAGTTCTAAAAGTGAATAGCTGCACTTGTTTCTTACAAAAAGTACAGAGTTATATTTAGTTCATGAGATGATGAACTTTATCTACTTGTAATAAAAAATTGATAAGGTTGTTTTTGTGGTATTCCCATACAATTTTCAATGACATACTTTCAAATGCTATGCTCGCCATAACTTTGCCGCAAGACAAATTAAAGATTATAGATAACATGCAATAGTTATTAGTTCACTAATTTATTGGTCATTGATTTTAATTGACACATTCTAAGTTGTAACAGGTAAAGTTAGAAGTATAAAAATTTCTATCTACATATTATTTATTTTCCAGTTAAGGATTGGCTTGCCCTTATTCCACCTGCAGTAGTAGTGGGAGGCATTTCATATTACTCATATGACACCATTAAGAAGGCTCGTGCTGTTGCCAATGGTCAAGTAAATCCATCCATCAGGAAAGATATCAACAAAGTGGTTGATTTTGTTGACATTGAAGACATCACCGAGAAGGTGTCCCTATGTCGTTGTTGGAGAAGTAAAAATGTAAGTTATTTTATTAAAAATCAATATTATATCTATCAACTACTATCTATCTGGCTACATAACTTTTGAGTCACTTCTTTTATTTAAAACAAAATGCTATTGATATATCTTTTGAAATAATCAGTTTTTTGTTGAAAATGCACGGCAAAAAACATTTAGTATTGTTTTTTAAGTGTAATTTATATAAAATAACATATGCAAGACCCTCTAGTCTTGCATTTATAGACTTTAAATGGCCCAGTTAACCATTATTAAATATTACTATCCAGCTTCCTTGTTTGCTTACTCCATTTACATAGTTTTAAACACTACATAATTAAAATGCATTGTTTAACTTGGAAGATAAATAGTACTGTGATGAGTTTTATTGGTCAGTCATGGCCTACATCATTTGTCATCAGTTTTTCTGTTGACTTTTTTGCCAATATCAAATTAGGTGTGTGTGTAAATAAATTTTAATTTATCAAATACTAGCACTTTGCCCGCGACTTCGTAAACGCGGGGATTCCGAAAAACAAAAAGTTGCCTATGTTCATCACACATAATTTCGGCTTACCATGGTAAAACAATTTTTCAAAATGGGCCTGTAGTTTCGGAGCCTATTCAATACAAACAATCAAATATTTCCTCTTTATAATATTAGTATAGACTAGCTATGTTGCTATTCAGCTTTTTATGAAACCTAAGGGCCTAGACAAAGAACATTCATAACATTAAAGTAGCGATGATGCTAGTAGAAAAACCAAAAAAATAATATCAAATAAATAATTGTAAATAAGTAATTTCAAGATTGTTTGATGGCATTTCATGGTCACATTCAATATTTATTTTGGGAAAAAAATGGCACTTAGATGTTTAGCGGTTCGCCATCCCTGGTCTAGGCCCTCAGCCACCCATAAAATCCTACGTTATTGTTCCTTTCTGAGAAATTGTTATTTTTAATTGTTCTGTAGTGGCCGTATTGCGACGGTGCTCATGGCGCCCACAACAAAGCGACCGGTGACAACATCGGCCCCGTTGTTGTCAAGCATAAGGAAAACAAGTGAGCAAAAACATACATAACAAGGTGATAAACAAATTGTGATCATATTTATTACAGAAATTGTTAGCCTATTCGAAACATGTATTATACGTAATTCATAGTAACAAAAGATGCTCATAATAACCCGTAAGAACTAATGTTAATATTAAGTTTACTTTTGTTACTATTTTTTTTTTTTTTGATGTTTTTTTCTTGGCCATGTTAATTGTAGCCATTTATTAAACATCACATTTACTTAGTATTTTTAGATTATGAAAAAAATGAAATCAATAAAATTTTGGACTGTTTTGAAAAGTTTTTTTTTTGTTGAAAAAAGACAAGAAAATGAAATTATTGAAAGAAAGAAAAAAAACTTATAAAATTTAATTACCAAATTGCCTTAATTAAAAACATCACAGACATGTTCTGACTTTAAATTATAAATAAATATTTAAACATGCCAATAGTTTAGATACAAGATCATGTTTACTGAAAATGACTATAATTACCACTGTTTGTTCGAAGAAGTGTTATGGCACTATTTTTATTAGATTTATTTGAAATTGTGTAAAAGTGAAAAGTAAATATTTTCCACATCAATCAAGTGACAATTTATAAAAAAAACATTAATAATACAAGTTTGTAATTAAAATATCTATGATTGGTTACTAAAAGTGAAAAGTAACAAAACAGTTTTGTAGAAAAAAGGGCCAAATAAAAATAGTGATGATTTTTTTAAAGAGTGACTTAAAAATTGCTATTTATTTCTGGCTGAAATACTTTTGCCTTGACTAGAATCAGTGGACAAGATGATCAAATCAAAGATAGTGCAACACATTTTTACGTGTACTTTCAGTGACAAGAACCAATTTTATTTTATTGACCAGACAATAATATCTAAATGAAAATTGATAAAACACCTTATGAAACATTAACCGTTTTATGTATGGATGCGAAATTATTCTAAAAGGCCTACTTAGCTCCTAATGATGTTTAATTCTACGAAATTTTAGTGTAATTCAGTCTTGAAGCTTCTCAGATAGTGCCTCTGAAACTTGATAATCTGGAGAAATCTAGTAACGCGTTCAGAAGGCTCTCCCACTTATAATTTTCAAAGCTGAAATTAAAAGAAAAGTCAATTAATAATTTTCCAGACGTGCCTAACGTGCAGACGCGACGACGTGCAGTGCATAGGCACTTCCTACGCTTTCCCAAAAACATAAGTATCATAACGATAACCATATATTCCTCAGATCACTTTGTAACAAACAACCAAGTATGGCTAATGATAAAGTTGACCACTAACACTTAAATCAAGTCCAACGTCTGTGAGATTTTATGCAAAACAATTAATATATATCGCAATCAAGTGCAAGAAAGCATTGTAGCAATTACAAAAAAAAAAGAAGTATATCGGCGTTCCACAAGGTAGCGTGTTGGGTTCGCTCTTAAAATTTTATTACATAATAAAGTATTGCGAATAAAAAAAATGTCACTGAAATAAAAGTGCTAGAAACAATTAAAAACTTGGTGAAACAAAATGTCGTAAAACGAATATTCTGTGCACATGTGTACGAGGTTTTTTTTTTCATAGTAATGACAATATACTACTGTACTAAAAGAGAGAATAACTTTCCCTATAAGGCCGACGATTAATGTTATGTCTATGATATCTACTTACTTCTATCCTAGTCTCGGCAATATTTTCTTCATTTCGTAGAAGCTCATGCTTGAGTCCATTACGTTTTCTAGAAAGAGCATAAATTCTATTTTAGTTTAAATTACTTCCAACTCGTATAAAAGGGGTTTAGAAGTTTGTATCGAAATACAATAAAACGAACAATAAACCGCTGTGAAGTCTGTTCGGCGTTTATGTCGTGAGAGGGTTATATTCACTTGGCATAACGCGGTTTCCGTCCCAGTTGACCGCTTCCTACGCACCGGGTCTCGGGAAGGTGCATATCGTATTACACCCCACAATAGGCGCTTTATGTAAACTTGGAACGTAAGTACACATAAATATTATAGTGAGACTGTATGTTTACTTAAGTTAATTCGGATTTATTGAAAGGGTTTTGGTATATTTACAAGTATATCCTCCTCCACACGATGAGGGCTGTATATGTGAGGCACACGATGCTGCAGGTCACCAGGACCATGATGCCAGCGGCAGCACCTATCGGCTCTCCTCGGACAGATGAGTTTCGTGCTTTCTGGGAATCCTTGCGAACCGCTTCTCCAGGAGCTGGGAAATTAAATGATTATCAAGTTGAAACTCTCTTTTGCGTTTCGCAAATAGGTGTCAAAGATGACAGCGCAGAGGAATTAAAACGTTTAAATAACTTCTATATCCAGATAAGTTAGTTCTAATATGGTAAACTGATTCACTGACACACCTTTGGAAGAGCAATGGTGGCCCAGTGGTAACGGCTGCGACTTCCGAGATGGTCGTAGGTTCGAGCCCTGACCGGCGCTTTACTCTGTGTACATTATTTCATTACCACAAAGAAATCACCCATAAAATCGAAGACGTGAGTGACATCTAAAACCCACACTGGCCCTGCGTGGTAGATTACGGCCCACTACCTCACACCGAGAAGTAGTCTGTATCCCAGCATTGGAAACACTACAGGCTGCTTATGCAAAACCTCTTGAAAATAAATATTGGTGGCTCAAGTAATTATTGCATTGTTAGTACAAGCGTCCACGACACAAAAGTTACATTGCAAACGTGTATCTATGAGCTGCATTTTCGAAAGTCTTTGACCAGTGCTTTGGCAACACGCACTGTTCTAAGACTGAAGACGTATGGCACTGAAACGTGGTCGCTCACAATGGGCCTTGATAAAAGGCTAAAAGTCACTAAAGTACAATGGAGAGGGCTATGCTTGGAGTTTCCCTACGTGATCGAATCAGAAAGTAAGAGATCCGAAGGAGAACTAAGGTGACCGACATAGCCCGAAGAATTGCGAAACTTAAGTGGCAGTGGGCAGGTCACATTGCTCGCAGAACAGATGGCCGATGGAGCCGAAAGGTTCTGGAGTGGCGACCGCGTACCGGAAGACGGTAGTGGTGGAAGGCCTCCCACAAGGTGGAGTGATGACCTAGATAAGGCTGCAGGAATCCGCTGGATGCGGGAAGCACAGAACCGGTCGAAGTGGTGCTGCTTGGGGGAGGCCTATGTCCAGCAGTGGACGTCTTTCGGCTGAAATGATTATGATGAAATGGTAAAAAGATTACATTGCTTTGTATTTAAGTATCGTTAAATAACGGAGTTTAAAAGTTGATATTGAAATAACGAAAGGGTGATGACCGTTATTTTTCTAATGATAAAATAAATGGAATTATAGGTGAAGATGCGATGAATAAAGAACAAATAAATAAGGTTGACTGGTTGAAAATATCTCAGGCAGGCCGCTTTTGTACAGTATTTTTACTTGTGTACTTGTGTTTTTAATAAAATAAGTATAATGTTTACCTTGCAAGAACTCTGCCTGTGAGTCGGGCGCTGAAGGCACCTCCGCGCGGGCATCCTCTGCGTCTTCAGGGAATGTGGGCAAGTCCATGTGTTTCTCATTGTCGTCTCTAGAGTGGAGCATGTCGAACACCTCCGATCTGTATAGAGCGTTGTTTCCTATTAAACTAATTTAATTATCACCAGTTGTTACCGTGTACCGATTGCTGGTGGTCAGTGCTGGATAATTTAATATGGGTCCCCTATATCACTTAGTGGCGGTCTTAGGATTGAAGTAAAAGTAATTTCGATCAAACTCACAGTTGACTATGAGCCCATAGTGGACCGGACCGCTTATTGTTTCGACACTACCGTCTGTTCCATGTCGCCTTGTAAGTATCTACACTTTCGAAATCTATCTTCATTACTGAGTAAAGTATGTTATCATTATCAGAATATTGTATATATAAGTCGATTACTTTTCGGTAAACCCAAGCATTAACATTTTTTACGATCTTACCTGCTGACACCATTTTTGTCATTCACTAAAAGCTTCAAAACTGTTGCGTTAGCTTCTAGAGTTTTGTAACGGCTGTTGTCCTCCACCTCCTTAGCGAGTTCAGGCAGAGTACTTTCCTGTTCCTTCAATGTGGCCGAGTTCTCGCCGTAACATCTTATACCTGGAATACGATAGTCAGTTCTGTACACAGATTTTACTAGAAGATTAATACAAAGTGCTTAGTAACACAAATCAATTAACACGGCCGACGTGAAAGTTATTTGAAAATGTTGAAAAACCGTTATCGCCATGTTCAAAGTGTGCATTTATAACCAGTGTTAAGTTGTTAGCCAACAAAGAATGAACTGCAGTTGACTCTAAACTTATCTAAATGCAAACATTCATGTCGTCGGCCGACCAACACTTCAATTAGTGGGTCAGGCGCAGCTTTAACTTAATGTGTACTTAACGGTGTTAAAATCCGGTTTCCTGGGCTACCATCGTCTGAGATCATATTTTAGTATGTTATTTCCGAATGATACAGCGAATGATGAGGTGACTCATAGCCAGTCATAGCTGTCTCATTGTTCAGAGTAACCTCGTATCTCCAAGTGAAAGTATTTATCGGAGCAAATCGACTAGATCTTGTTAGTACGTAGAATATTAGCCGGAGGCGTTGCTAGCGAATGCGATACATTACGTTGAAAAACTTGAAAGTAAGACTCTTCTCGTGCTGCAGTAGGTAGCGAAAATGATTTATTATTTTATTGTTAGTAACAAAACTAGTTACGGATGCATTTAACTAGCTAAAAAGAAGTGAATTTAAAATTGTAGGTGATGTAGTGCAGTTTCCGCATAGATCTTAAGTACCTAGGTGTTGATAACACCAAAAAGGTATAATCAGATAAATCAATAATTATAATCGAATGATCCTGTATCCACTTGACACATTTTAGTATTGTTCGTGTAGTTTTTCAATTCGCATAACAATGAATCACTTATTTCATTTAGAGCGGGGATTTCCATACGCGTATAAAACTTTTTATCACTGACAAAGACAGTAATCAATCATTATTACTTTGATACAGTTTTCAATTAGGTATTTCCTCAATTCCCTGTATTTCGCAGCCGCTGTTATGTTCCACCGATGAAGATTTTACATTTCCTTAGTAAACTCTGTCCGTGCAGTAGGTACGTCATTATTACTAATTGGGCGAACAAGCAATTAGGTAAGTAATCTTGATCAGTAATGGTCGTGGCCATTGTGGTTGTTTCCGCCAGCAATAGATTACATAGCTCAGCCATTTATTTAAACTCTAGCTTCTGTCTGCGACTTCATCCGCGTTGAATTCTTGTTGCTACGACCCACCGCGTCTCATCGCATCGTCCGTCCGTGCTGCCACTTCGTTTTGCGCTTAGCATTATTTCAGTTTTCTTTTTCATTTTGCTCGGCATCCTAGGAGTTATAGCGTGATGTTAAATATAGCTTATAACCTTCGTCAATAATCAAACTATCATCTATAAATCCGATTGTAAGTTCTAGAGATTAGCGCGTTCAAGCAAACAAACTCTTCAGCTTTATAATTAGTATAGATTGATTCCTAAGTGTTTCAACAAGACTTAAATGGTATAATTGCCGTCATTCTCTCGGCCCTTGCCGGAAGAATGGTAAACACTTCCGCGTATATCACTGAGCACTCACGAAGGCTTCACATGAAAACTACTTAATTGATTCAAAACCATGCTTGTTGTCATTATTAATTTATACGGCTACTGCATAATCCAAATGATGGCACTGGTGTAACAGCGCAGTATAAAGTTAAGGATGTTCTTCTGTTTATTAAGTTATTAACATAGGTACGAATAATTCTGACCTCAAATCTAAAACACACGTTTATTCACGTAATTGTAGAGTCGATATCCAAAAAGTCGATAATGTTAGTAAACAGGATCAATCATATGAAATCATGTTATAATACATGAACTAGAGTGTAGAGAGTAGATACGAGGTTCTGGAACAATTTGTGTGCTGCGTCTGTTACTCAATTGAGTCATCAACATAGATAAAATTCGAGTCTTCCTTTTGTCCGACAGTAAATTGGTTAAGCGTTCTGTTATCTTGGTGGCATACCACGCTGTCACTGCCCACAGATCTACAAGCCAAACAAACAAGAATATTTGGATCCTTGCATGACTGTTTCTAGGTTTATGTGCCTTTTGGCTTCACCTACTTTTTGTTTCAGTATCTTGGTAGGTCGTGTTTTTCTTGAAATGATAATTTTATCATATTGTGACGCTCTGCTGTTACTGATAACTTCGTTTGTTCAATTTATTTTTGATTGAACTTCAATACCATTATTGGGCCTAGAAAGCGTAGCTGCAAATTGTTGATTGAGCTCGAGCAACGAATCTATAATTCTAATTTTTTTTTTTTCCAAAAAATTCTTCTGGTTGCATCTGATAGTTGAGTAGTCCATGTACTTATGAGTATGTAAACATTTACTGCCCTGACATTGGCTTATGGGCTTCCGTACACACCGTTGACCAATAGACAGTGCAAGCAAACAAATTTTACTTGCCTAGACACCCAATATGCCACCGGTGGCCTGCGAGAGACGCAAAGTTTTTTTCAAATTGAGTGTGGGTGTAGCTACATCAAAAGGTGCTTAACCTTACGACAATAGACGATCAATGTTTACTGTTATATCGGTTATATCATTACCTTTTTCTCGATTCTAATTCTTGCTGTAGAAGGCGTGATAAGCACCATTTATTCCATAAGTTTCTCTTGTTCAGGTCAGTGCGGTTAAATTTACATATGGTCGTAAAGGTCATTTATAATCAAAGCAGAAACTTCCATTCGACTATAAAATCTGTATGCATGTGCATTGAACCGGTGACCTGCGCCGGGAAAGGGAATAATCGACTTGGGCTTGGGTCCCTTCTCCAACTTAGCCTGGTCACGTTTCGGCCATGCACACCAGTGTAGGTCATGTCTTAAGCTACCTTACATACCTTTTATTGGTGTACTATTAGGTTTCCACGGACGATATACTATGTGATTGTAACTATGTATGTATGTGTTTATAAATTAATGCACTTACATCTTGAAAGTAGGTCTCACATGTTGGCTCACATCTGTTCTCACTTTTTTATGCTATCCTATTATTTTTTTGTTATCAGTGTTTGCGACATGTGGTCCCATTTCATTAAAAAAATGTTTCGCTTGTAATAATGTGTGACACCAAGAACTCGAAGTATATGTAGAAAGGCCACGATGAGGTAAATATTGAATGACAAACTTCATTCATTCACGGCCACCTGGGATGCCAATAGCCAGCTATGAATCACTATGTAAATCATTTTACGCTACTTACTACTACAGACGACACTCTATTTTGTATCTCTGATCTCACATATAAGGTATATTTACATAACAAAAAGTATAGATTTCCTTATGACTTATGAGTCGCCTCTATTGCTCCTATACTCATCGAAATCATGAATCACTCCCACGTGAGTGATATTCTTCTTAGAATTTGGAGTAACAAATTGTATACAATCAAAGCGCCATTAGTTCCGTGGTAATGAGTGTAGTCAGAAGGTAAGTGCTTCTTGAGATATTGAGTTATCGAGCTTGCACTTGACAATTTAATTTTATAGCAGTTTATCAGAGTGCTTCGAGTGCCAGAGGCTTCATTCATGATAGCCGGATAGATAGAGGAGAGAAGAGCTAGTTGAAGCTCGTAAGTTATTAATTTATAGTTATTTTTACCACGTCGATTTACAGAGAATACATGTCTTTTAACTCTTACTCCAGACACGAGATAAGGAGCGTATCAAATGGGTTAGTAGTGTAAGAACTGGCTATAGGCCTAACTTTCTTAGTTTCAGCTTATCACTACCTTAAACTTGTTCTGCAGCTCAGAACCAGTACATAGAAAGTTTTTGTAAGTAGTGAAAAGTTGCTTCACTTCCTTTGCAACTTTACGTTTGAACACTCAATGAGAAAGAAGACCCATGTGTGCGTACTCCACGCACACACGGGTCAGTTTCAATAACATGCATCATAAGATGAGATATCCTGACCATCTTTAAGCTGTTGCTGTTATTATGTATTCATGACATTGGCGTGGCACAAGACGAGACTGAATGTGATGATTTCTTTGCCAAGTTCCTGATCAATGAAAACATTAAAGCGCAGTAAGAAGCAAATTTTTAGGTAATTGATATAGCGCATCGCGGCAACAAGTACGGTTCAAAACAGCGATGCGTTTGTTTGATGTTAGTCGAGTTTTAATTACTTAAATAAAATAAAAAATACATCTCGCAGTGGAATAATTTTTAGGTATTTCTTTAGTTCATTGAATTCCCTTCATGATCATTACTTAAAATATGATAGTTTACGCCCAAAAGTTTGAGAATTATGCTACAAAAAATATATTTTTAGCCGTCTTTTTTACTCAGATGCTCTGTTACTTGATGCTTGTAATATGTACCAATATGCCTAACTGCGACAAACAGCTGAACGTTTTGCCCTACGTTTGGGCAGCGTCGTCTTGTTTAATTGGAATGATGTCTTGTTTATATTCTAGTTAGGTAATTGCCAATGAAAACATACCCATTGTGGCGACGATGATCAAACACAGAAGCTGGTGGTTGCGTGCCATTTTATTACTCGCTCTGCAAATAGATAACCGATTGTATTATTTATGTTAATAGCGCTACTGTATGCGCTTATCTGCACCGGTCACACTCTATACATACCTAATTACGTAGGTGTATATATAGGTAGTGATAAGCGGACATGAAAATTAGACATAGTAGACATTTTCATTTATTGAACAGTTCGCGATTCAGAAATCAAACTTTATCGTACCCAGATGGTTATTTATATTCTAAATGGAATGTTTGTAGCTTTGTAGCAATTTGGAAGCGTTAATAAAGCCGACACGTTCTGCTAATAATAGAATGTTGTTTATATCATAGGTACTATCCGTAGTACCCACTATTTGAACTCAACACTTCACAATATTTATAAAGATATTGATTTATGTAACAGAAACTGGAATATTTCGTATGTAATTTATACCGATCTGCTTTAATAACAAGATATTCGAGTCACTTTCGCGATACTAGAAAACCAGTTCTGGATGAGAGCACCACTGCTCTAAAAATACCTGGGTGTCGTCGCGAGGGATCCGGCCTTTGCAGGGAAGTACCACTATGCACGATCAACTTAATTTTATGTTCACTAGTTTTTGTCACTATTTCGATGTGATAGGTGCTCGGGCGCCGATGGCCGTGCGGACGTTCGCCTGTGCCCGAGCCGTGCGGTATTCTGCGCAAGAGTGCCGACTGTGCCGAGGCCCGAGACCCGCGGTGACGCTCGACGACGGGCGCCTGAGAGGCTGACCTCACTGATGCAGGAAATACACTAAACTCGCAAATCGCGTGGATGGCAAAGGTGAAAAGATGCTTTACTTGTTTTTATTTTTTAGGAGCAATGTTGGTCGCCATCAGTCTCACGGTTAAGGGCATTTAAATAAGTTACGTGCAGTAAGTTTCCATTTATCTGTTGAGGCTGTCGTTTGAATACTGATTGGATTTCTTAGTGTTTATTTCCTATGGTAAAAAGATCTCGCACTGTGTCAGTAATTCGATACAGAACACTAGTGTAATGGAATTAAGAGACTTCGTTCTCAGCCACATCACGTACCTATCGACAGTTTTCAACTTGCGTATGAGCCGCTCTTCAGGGCACAGAACTTCAGGGGTGAAATATCCTAAAATCCTCTCTTACACCAGACATCTTCTCTTACTAGTGTAGGCTGTACGTTTGCTATTATTCAGTAATTCACAGGGAGCCTTAAAAATAATTCCGTGCAAACAGCCAGTGCACGAGCCTCAGTATATTTATTTTTATTACATTACACAATGTGAACTTTGGTGGTGGGTTTACAAAGACATCACCGTTGTGGAAGGGTCCACAACGGTGATGTTGGGCGCGGCAAAGTAGAAGTGGAAGAGGGGTTTACTATGGCAACTCAGTTGTTTTTTTTAACATTAGATAGCTACTTTAAAATACTTACTTTTTTTTTTGTTCATGAGTATCCTGTTGGCAGAGACATCGACGCGCAACCCTTAAACATGGATTCAGTACATGATTCTGAATTCCGTGTTAATATTTTTCGTCGATACATACTTATTTAAAAAAAATGCTGTTCCATAACTTTTGACCGCGTAGGTTACTTTTCTATGAAACAACAGTTTTTTGTTATTCATGTGTGAAATTTATGGTTACAGTTTGCACATCGATGTAATTATCCTTGTCACCCTGTTTTATTATTTTAGATAAGTACCTATACCTAAGTACGTATCAATTACCTATTATATTTATACTAACAACGTATTAGGAAGCTAAAATCTCTCGCCAAAATAGAGCCAAAGGCATCGGATATTGTCACATTGTTCCAGTCAAGCATGCTTCGAGTCAGTTCAGTATAGGGCCATGTTTTGAACAGATTGAGATAAAAATAATAAAAACCTCTTTGTTCGTCAAACGAGCAGCGGGTGCGCGGGAGCGCATGAGACATTCGCAGGGAATTCGCGGCCGGCCGCATGCGCGCTCCCAGTTGTCGGGGCGATGGCCGCTGACCTCGTGCATGTGTTACAGACATCATTTTTATTGACGTTTTTAACAAATTAGGTTTGAGAAATCGACTGATAGATACACGTTTTCTATTCTCGTGCCCATACGAAATATAATTGACGAATTGGTCGCATCAAAAATGTCGCAAAGCATTTAGCTCTAGGGAGCTTTAGGAGTAGAGGTAGGCCTCTACTCCACCACATAAAAAACGGATATAAAAAAAAAATGACGCGGTCTGTGTTTTATTTTAAAATATCATTGACCCCTCAGTATCACATATTTAATATCTCAGACGTTAGTTCAACTTTGCTCTCGCCTTGCGTTGTTCAACAAATATGTTGATAAACACTCTATTTATTATTATATGTACCTAATTATAAATATAATATAACGGGTGCAAGAAGCCGAGTGTCACTTGTACTTCCCGTTTTTCACTTATAATGTTATATAAAACACAACTTTAGGGGGTATGTAAAGTTGAGTGTATATAACATTAAAACCCCTGTACAGTTGCATGCACCCATAAGCACATTGTTTACCGTGTGTTAAAAAAAAGCAAATTTTCACACCATAAATAAAAGTAATTTCAGTTCTAGCAATTATTGTGCAATTTTACTTAGTTTGATGTAGGTATAGAATGGGTCTTTTTGAACGCGCTGATCTCTAGGTACCAGTCGGATTTGAAAAATCTTTTTGCATTTCATAGCTCAAATCTTGAGGAAGGTGATAGGCTATAACATCGCTCAACGAACCATATGAGCCAAACAAAAAGAAAACACGCGGGCGAGCTCGGATGCGACGCGGATGGTCGCGGCCCGAAGCAAGTAATAGATATTACTGAACTTCCCAGCCACATTCAAGAACTAAGCCTTTATAAATCCAAATCTTTTATAAAGCGGTAATTATGCTAGAAAGCCTATAATACTGTCAAAGACCATATTGAGTACAAGAAGGCTTGGGATTGTGCTGCTCAAATAAATTTACACAGACAATCTTGATGTTTCATATTATTTTGAAAGAAAGAAAGAAAAAACATTTATTTAGCACAGACTAAAAGGCACGCAAAGCAGGTAAAAGTTATAAGAAAAACAATCAAAATAAAGATTTAAAAAAAAAAGTGTACAGTGCGAAGTATGAAACTAGCAGGGTAGTGTGCCTCACGGCTGCGCCAAAAAGGCCCAGTTCAGCAAAGAAACATGCCAGACAACTAGTGCCTGACGCTGGTTTTCAACTGGACCATTTTTTATTATGTTTTTTTCGATATTTGTACCTTTTTACATACACAATTATTTTATTTTTATGAATGTGAGGACTGTATGGGTCATTGTATTTTTTTTTCGTGTTTCTTAGTTAGTTTTAATTATGATCTGGCTGTTTGAGTCTGTACTATATGCGGCCTACCCAAATGTACTTTCTTTTATATTGTTCGTCGAATATCCTAGATAAGAATGCTTGGAAACATGCTGGTCCTGCTCCATAGGACAATCTAGAGGCTAGAAAAAATCAAACTATGTGCTTATTGTATTGTATAATTTGTTATTTTTACTTTACTCACACACGGACTTATTCCTAGTTAATATTTTAGGAAAATCATATACTTTCGCAATGTTTGTAAAATGTGAGCACCATGTATCTCACGTGATTGATTTATCTGTCTTTAATTATTTTAAATTATTTTTACCTATTTGTGGTATAGTATTTTTATTCTGGATGCATCGCCTTCACATATAACAGTATATTAATTAATGTACATAAAATATTGTTAAATATTTGTAACGGTGGAGTTTCTTGCCCCTTCTTCTCCATACGAAACTACCTTTTGGAAAGGGCGCCTAGAATCAATTCTATTTAAATGAAAATAATGACGTTCAAAAGTGCCTTTTAGTGCCTATTTGAAATAAATGCTTTGACTTTGAATCGTTGAGCTCCTTAGTTCTGAGTTGAGCTGCACCATGATAATGACAAGTGCGTGCACTGACTGGACAGGTCCACTCATTCAGTGTGGTTCTTTCATCAAAATACCATTTCAGAGACCAATCTACATGGTCTTCACATGACCTGACCATGATTATGTCTGGACTTTAAAGAGACTGTGAGTTTGTTTTGGACTTTTTCTCAGAGTAGTCAGATAGGAAACGCCGATCTCAATGGGGAAGGTCGGGCAAAGTTAATTGTAGATGGCGCGACCATAGCTAGGTCCCTACGGCCTTTAATAAATTTGACATTTCGTTCATTCATTTAATTTTGTGTTCATTCATGAGTTTGATTTTATTTCACTATTTCGATATTTTCGGTTATTTCAGTATTTTATAACAAGTACTCGACATGGAAAGTGACAGCATTTTAAACCTTGAATATTTCCTCGTAATCACTTTCTTCAAAACGTTTGACACAAACTCGAACGCAAAAAATCTCTACGAATAGCTATAAACCACAATCTTCTAATTTTAGGGTCTTTCGGGAAATGGTGCACTCCAATTTCGGAGTGTCTAGGAACACAATAACGCGTCAATTTTCGCTAAAATAAAATTATTTATTTATTTATTTATTTAAATTACATTTATAAAATGAAACCACATCACTCCTTGTATTATTAGCTTGTGTTGGGAACTAGCTACGACAGCGCCATTTTGACAGTTGCCTTCCCCATAGCTTATAAAATATTATTGACGTGTAAAAGTGTTTGTTCAAACCTACTTGCATAAATAAAATCATTTACTCGTGAAGAGTGTGAGTGAATGCAGATAACTTGTGGGTTCCTGCTAACTTGTGTACCGAACGAAGACTGTTTTTGTGCCATGTAGCTCTCTATTGTAAATAGCTGCGTAGCACATGCATCCCGGCTGCACGCTCAATCTTGTTCAAAGTTGCACAAGTCCGCATGTGCCTACCTACATTGACCTGGCTAAACCAAAGCCTACCTAAAATAACTATACAGGGCTAAACGCAGCGACTTGGGTGCGCAAAAATTTTGTGCGATCACGACGGCCAACAACATGGTGCAACACGATCATACGATAGCGACCTGCGCAAAAAGTTAAGCAAACAACTAGTACCTGCGGCGTGTACACGAGCTCGTTAGAAGGACTTATCCTAACAAGGCTTGGGCAGCTCGGGAAAAAAAAAGATACTTCAAAACTTTCGCTGTCAAAGAGACAGCTGGATGACAACATAAAATGGGTAAAAGTAAAACGTGTTAATTTATAAATAAAACAAAAAAGGCAAAAAAAAAAGAATGTAAAAAGAGGAACATGTTTTATACCTACGATATTAATATGTATCTGAAAAAACAATCACCAATTAATCGAACTTTCAAAGGTCTACCAACTTCAAGCAATCTTCTTCGATGTCTCTAAAACGTGCTAGATGCGGTGTGTCCAAAGAAAACCAGAAGACATAAGAAGAGAAATGACCGGGACTCCGTGCCCAGACGACCTCAATAAGAAAGAAGTATGTACTTACACTCTCCGTAAGCGTCATGAAAGAAGAGAAATAACCGGGAGTCCGTGCCCAGAGGACCTCAATACGAAAGAAGTATGTACTTACACTCTACGTAAGCGTCCGCAAGTGAAAGAAGAATGTTGCACTATATGTTTTTCCCCGTGCATAAAGGATCTCAATAAGAGAGAACAACGGTGCACTGTAAGTCAGGGTCCGCCGTGCGCAGAGGAGCTCTGGAAGAAAGAACAATGTCTAAATCAAAAAGAAAAAGAATTAATAAAATTGCAGAAATGTATACAAAAACAACGAAAACAATTAAAAAAGAAGTTCGATGCTAAAGCTAAAGCAGATTTGAGCGCTGCGAAAAAATTAAATCGAGCTCGAAAAAAACTACAGTTTATTGTCAATGCGACTAGAAAGATAGGTAGTTGCGATCAGACAGAGAATAAAAAAACTTTTTTATGTACACAATACAAGTGGCTCGATAAAATACATTCAATGTTGGAGAAATTTCACGGCAATCTCTGTTCATGTTTCTGTGAAAGGAGGCGTGGATTTAGCGAATTATGTGCATTATATGTTAAGAAAATGAAAAAAGCGACTCATCTTAATGCAGATGTTGGTTCAAGATGTACCAGAAGTAGTAATTTAGACTATTGCTTCGGGAACAGGCCTTACAGAAGCTGCGCGTGTAGCCGTCTGGAATCGGCTGCTGGAGATTGTTATGGAATAGGAATGGGTCCTGTCCTCAGGTCATGGCCGTCTTCAAGACCGCCTTGTAGGGCACAGCAAAAAAAAAAGGGGTATTTTTTGGCGTTAATAGCTAGCTTTTTATTTTGGTTACCGTGCTTGTTGTGTGTAGCGTTGGTGTGCTCTTGTTTCTCCTGCTGCTGTTGCGATTGCTGATAAGTAAATCATAATTGAAATATATAATAGTTATGTACTTTACTTTGTTTTAAAGTGTGGAAATTCTCATGAATGTCCTCCGCCCTGGGGTAGGTGGAGGGGTCTGTCAGACTCTTACTGACTAAGACCACACGGTGTTCTGTTGCTACCTTTAGTCGGGGTGCTGGAGTGCCGCATACGGCCGCTATTCCTCTAGAGATAGGCGCGCATGACGTTCGCGCCGCGGTCTCAGGCCTTTCACTGTTCAGACAACAAACTCCCCAAGTCTTGTGTCTGCAGAGCTCACCCTAAGGCGGCCGGGGATCATCCGCGCCCTCCGACGACCGTGCGTCTGCTACGGGTTGTAAGGGAGGTTGTAACCTCCCTCTCCCTATCCGCTGCCTCCTTCGCGATCATCACTTCCTCGCAGAAGGAGACTATGGCATCCCAAACGCTCTCATTTCCGACAATGGACTGGACCATGTTCAGAATCGAGAGAGTATCCGCAGCATCAACCGCTGCGACGAGGTCACTGCGCTGCACTGACCAAGCAGCGCATTCTTCAAGGGTGTGCTGCGTCCTGTCATTGAGACAGTTTTAATGGTGGCAACCGGATGTCGGTTCCCGGTCTATACGGTATTAGGTAAATACTTTCCGAAGCACCCGTGTAAGGACAGTACCTGTGTCAGACGAAAAGTAAGGGCATCTTGCCGTACACCCGTTGTGCGGGAGTGGCTGGAAAGCCACTCCCGCACAACGGGTGTTCCTCCCGAACCACTGCTATAGTGGCGTGCCCTGCGCTGGGGTGCGCAAGTCGCTGCTTCCACTCCACCACTTGGGTCGGCCGAGCTCAGCACTGTACATCTCGCCATGACGAGGCATCAGTTGCTCGCCCCGCTCCAGCGCATCCCGGCGCCACCGATATAGTGACGCTAGGATTTTGGCGTCAAGATCCCAGGGTGGTGATCCAGCCAAGAGGCTCGCCGTCTCAAGGAGACCGTACGGTATCCTCTTATCACCCTGTAATGTACCTAATAAACGTTTGTTTTTGTGCCAGCACGCGTAGCATGACCACCATAAAAATGAGTTAAGTCGACGGAACAATAGACAAAATGACAGAAATTTAAGACAAAATCACGAAAAATAATAAATTGTGAATTTAAAAATTTATTAAATTTGAAATTTCATTATTTTTAAATTTTATTAGTCTGTCATTTTGTCTATTCTCCCGTCGACAAAAATTTATCATACTACGCGAGCTGTTACTGTTATTCTACTGGTTATTCTTATTTTTACCACACTGGGCCCGCGTGGTGGATTACGGCTCACTCCCCCTTTCGCACAAGGGCGGATCCAGGAGGCCAAGCGGGCCGGGCCCCTCCCAGACGGTTCAACTAAAACAAGGAACGCCAAACTGAAAAATAGAACTTCTTTAAATTTAACGAAATCTACTCCGACGTCTTAGTAGCTTCCTATTCAATTCGTATGAGATCATCAGATTTGTTTCTTGAACTGGTTAACTAATATAAAATTTGAGGTAAAATGTACCTACCATTTATGGTAAAACGAAAAACTAACCAAACCAATTATAGGTGGTGTGATAATAGAATAGAATAGAATATTTATTATTTATTGCTTGAAAACAGGGCACATTATGGTGTTTTAAACAGAATTATGATCTTACATGTTTCGCCATGGACTGGCGTTCAGATATATATATAAAAAAAAAAGTTATTATTCTAACATGTCTAATAAGGAATTATTCCTCATAGATACACTTTCCTTGAATTTGAATGATTTCCATAAGTGTCTCTGGAAATCCTTCTCTTGTGTTCTGTAAGATACACTTTTTAAAATCTTAACAATAATAAAATCATAAAGTAAAACATAAACGAGTACCTAACGAAAACTTAGCAACCATATTTTTCTGTTACTTTTATATCAATAAATTCTTACACTCTATAAAAACAATTACCAATAAGCCATGTAAGTAGTTTGTATTTAAAGTGTTTAAGAGGGACTTCCCTTTTTTATTTTGGAATATTGTTGAATATTTTAATTGCTGTGATGAAGCTATTTTTATGGCATAATGTGCTTTGATGTGAAGGAATTCTTAACCGTGTCGACGGGTATATATGGAATTCAAGACACATGCTATAAAAAAATTAGAGTGCTCTTTCACAAATACACCAGCTTGCATTATGAGAAGACCTGTCAGTGTTAAGAACTTTTTTTAAAAAATAGAGGTCTGCACGAAGTTAATGGACTGATACTGTAGTTTGCTCTTGGGCATTTTTTTTCTGCACTAGGATTGATTCATTTACGTTGATCGAGTTCCCCCAGAGTAGAAGTCCATACCTGAGTAAAGAGGAAACATATCCGTGGTAAGCAGTAAGTGCAATTGCTTCACTTGCGGTACGTCTTAAACGTGAGCAAATACTAACTGGTTTAATTTCTTGCAGACGTGTTCTACATGTAATTTCAAATTACAAGTCTGATGTAGAATAAGTCCGAGAAATTTGTATTCACTAACATCGGTGATTTGTTTTGCTTGACCACAAAGTTTTTTTTTCAGTTAGAATTTAGTAAATTTATGTATTTGGTTTTATTTTTATTTGCACAGAGATCATTGTTTTATAGCCCTCATAACACTTGTTTTATTGTTTCATTAAAGTTTTTTTCTGGACTGGTTTCTGATTTACTATCATTTGTTACAATTACTGATATGTAGTCAGCAAAAATTATGCACGATTGTTGTAAAGCTGTACATAAATCGTTAATATAAATGAGGAAAAGTAATGTGCCAAATATGCTTCCTTGGGGTACTCCTGATTTGGTTTGACTATATTCAGAACAATATGATGTGACTCGTTTTTTTTTACTTTTATTGGGCTAATTTCTACTTTTTGCTGACGGCAAGATAAACAGCTAGTAATCCAATCAATAACCATTCCTCTAATTCCGTAATTATTGAATTTTTTAGTCATTCGCGGTTGACAGAGTCGAAAGCTTTGCTAATGTCAAAGAAGATGTCAGATACTGGAATGCGTTTATCTAAACTATCAATTACATTTTTTTATCAGTTTAAACGCTGCTAAGTATATGATTTTTCCCTTTGAAAGCCGTTATGTTCCTTCTTTATAATCTTTTTTTTTCGTAAATAGTTTATGAGTCTACGGTGCATTACTTTCTCGAAGATTTTTGATAAGTTAGATTTTGTTTTTATAGGGCGGTAATTATATAAGTATTTTGTGTCACCTTTTTTAAATAAAGGTTTGAAAATATATTTTTTGTGTTTATCTGGAAAAATACCTTGCCAGAATGAGAGATTTATCAAGTGTTCAATGATCGGGGATAAAATAGTTTTAAAGATTCTAAAAAATATAACGCTCGCTTCACTCGCTCTTGCAGGCAGGCGCGGTCCATCTCGGGCCCGTGGTTGGTATACAAGGTCAAAATATGTTCAGTAAGAACCAGTTTGGGAGTTGGATTCCCGCAAAATATACATGTAAAGTGCCAAATTTTCTAGCTTGCTCCGACATTCTCATAATACCTCATTTTCAGCATAATGAGTCTACCACGAAACTCCTATTCCAGTATCAATTGTCGAAAGTACTCGAAAATAGTTTTTTCGAGTGTTTTTTACCTGTGCCTTCAAGGTGGAGCTTAAATTATCGAGCTCGCCTCGCTCGCTCTTGTCAACATTCTCTTAATTTTCAAATTTTCTACCTATGACGACAAAGTAACGAATTAATCCTCGTAGAAACACTTCTGTTCCTTGAAGATTCACTTTTGTTTATTACATCAAAACAGAAAAGAGTTTTTTCTAAATTTTGTCACGTAAAATACGAAATAGGTAAAAGTTACCAGTAAAAGGAGAAAACTGACTGACTGAATAAATGACTCACTGACTGACTGATTGACATATCAACGCACAGCCGAAATTACTGGGTCTGGAAACGCGAAATTTTGTACACTGCTTTCTTTTGTTTGGGGGGGGGGGGGGTTTGTAGCACTAAGAGGGTGTTTTTGGAAATTTGACCTTTATAGAGGTGAAAAGGAGGGATTTTGTTTGTATGAAAAATCTTATTTTTATTCTTTCTAAACTACTTAAAGGGGATTGGGGTTGTCAAAGTATATATGGAATAATTTTAAATGAATGTCAAAGCATTTATTTTAAATAGGCACATAAAAAATCACTTTTGAACTTCAACATTTACATTAAAAAAAGAAACGATTCTAGGCAATATCTCAAGACGAAAGTCTGAGTGCGTGTCGCCAGTGATGACTTATGGCACCGAAACGTGGTCGCTCACAACGGGCGTTGATAAAAGACTCAAAGTCAACCAAAGGGGAATGGAGAGGGCTATGCTAGGAGTTTCCTTACGTGCTCGAATCAGAATGAAGAGATCCGCAGAAGAACCCCCCCCCTCCCCCAGAAATAAATCCTTGATACGCCCTTGCCTTTGCACATCCTTAAATGTCGAATTTCCAAAAACCCTTACTGCTCCCCTACATTATTAAAGGAAGCCGTGTGCAAAATTTCACGTTCCTAGTTCCAGCAGTTTCGGCTGTGCGTTGATGCGTCAGTCAATCAGTCAGTTTTTTCTTTCATGTATATAGATATACTCACTCACAAGGTTTGCAATTACAGTGATAAGAATCATGTTAATAATAATTACTTTACTATCTATGTTTTTAATTTGTTTCATCAATTAATTAACAATTATGTTCACTTTGACTGTATTCAACAACACAATTAATGCCTTCTTAAATGTTATAGTACAAACCAGAGTCGCACGTAATTGTGGGACTCTACCTGAATACTCTATGGTTATGATATATAGCGCTTCGCCCGCGACTTCTTCCGCGTGTATTTCGTATTATCTCCTACAAAATGCAGCATCCCCTCCACCCCTTTTAGCCGGTAGTTTTGCAAAATTAATTATTAAAATATTTTCATTTTATTGGGCTTAATCCAGACACGCAGTGAGATCTTCCCTCAAACACTTAATTACTCCCTATGCTTGTCCATTTTGGAAAAGCCAAGAACTTGTAACTTTTTATTTTCTGTCGAAAGTTTTAATACTGTTATTAAAACTTTTGACTTTTTGCGAGGTAACTGAACAGCCGTAGAAATGTTAGCATCCTCTAAATTCCCTTTGAGGGGTACTTTTAAACACCTAATAATGACAAACTTTATTATTCATAAGATTGTATTCGGTATTTATTCAAAAAGTAAGATTTTTCATACAAACGAAATCCCCTCTTTTCATCTTAATATTCCCACTGCTGGGACACCGGCCTCCTCTCGATGAGAGGGAGTAGGCCGTTATCCACCATGTGGGCCCAGTGCGGGTTGGTGGATGTCACATAACATGTTTTCAAATTTTAGTAATAGGACAAGCCGGTTTCCTCACGATGTTTTCCTTCACCGTTTTGAGAGCAGTGGTGATGAAATAAATTTACACAGAGTAAAGCCTCTGTCTGGGTTCGAACCTACGACCTGTTAAAACTAATTTAACAGTTAAAACAAATTATAGTACTCTTTGAGTTAAAATAAGGAACGTAGGTTGCAGTGACAAGAAAAATATATTACAAGTAAAGAACGGTTGCTATGGATTTAAATATGACAAAGTAAAAGTTTATAAAAAATAAAGAGGTATTAATAAACAGGTATTATTCTACTCTTCTTAACATCCTCCTCTTTTTGGTAACCCTTATGCTATCTAACCCATCTGCATTGTGATTGATACAATCCGTGGCTTATGTAATTCTTTGGTCAGTAAATCAGCTAGTTGGAATTCGCTGGGAGCATATTCCACACATATTTCGCCATCAGCAACAAGTTCTCTTACATAAAAATGTCTTATTGCAATATGCTTGGTTCTTCTGTGAAGCTCTGGGTTATGTGAGATCTTTATTGCGGCATCATTATCGACTTTCAACTTCGGTATCTCCTTCAAGTTAGATATTTCACCAAAGAGTCTTTTGATCAAGACAATCTCTCGGGCCGCTTCACTTGCAGCAACCAAATTCGGCTTCGGTATTTGATATTGCTACACATGTTTGTCGTCGACTTGTCCAAGATATTGCTCCTCCAGAATATAAGCATAATATGCCTGATGTTGATCGTCCAGTAGTTCGGTCTCCACCATTATCAGAATCGCTGTAGCATTCCAGAATTCCATTTTTGCAACTCTTCTTAAAAACTATTCCAATATTCAGAGTTCCTTTTATATATCTTAGTATACGTTTTACCTTTTGAATGTCCTCTTTAGAAGGGTCTTCTAAAGTTCGGGAAACAACGCTTACAGCGTATGCTAAGTCAGGTCTGGTTCCAACAGTCAGGTATGCAAGTGCACCCACAGCTTCTCTATACGGAAACGACGTAGGTTCTACCAACTCTTTATTCTGTTCTGGCAGTCCATATTTTTGTATAGGAGTGGTAACTAGTTTGCAGTCACTCATACCAAAGCGTTCTAACACTTTCTGAGCGTAGTGTTTCTGTGACACTCCATTCTGCTCCTTTATTTCTAATCCAAGAAAATATGTTGCATCTTTTATAGTGACATTGTACCTTTTTTAACTCATTAATGAACTCTTCAGAATCATCTTGATTTGTTGCAGCTATAAGGCCGTTTTTCGCATTCTTGCTATCTACGTAGAGAGCAAGAATGATTTTGTTTTTACCACGGTTTCTGATAAATACGCAGGGGTCTGTATCACATTGTTTAAAACTATTTGTTTTTAAATAACCCACCATACATTTATTCCAACACCGAGGTGATTGCTTTAGACCATATAGACTTCTCTTGAGTCTACACACCTTATTCGATCCATCATTCAATGAACCATATAGGAATGCAGTTGATACATCGAACTGTGTGAGTTTTAAACCTTCATTTGCAGCAACGCTTAGGACCGATCTTATCGTTGTCATCTTAGCAACTGGACTGAAAGTCTCATCATAGCCTTGCCTTGAATTTGTCTAGTGAGCCATCTGCATTGGTTTTAATTTTGTATATCCATTTACAAGTTATAGGCTTTCTATCTCTTGGAAGATCAACCAGTATCCAGGTTTTGTTTTCCTTTAAAGATTTCACCTCACTATCTAGCCGCCGCCGATGTCTTTGCCCGCAGCCGCAGAGCCTGCAGAGGAGGAGGAGAACGCCATCAGCGTCCCAGAGGTGACACAGGCAGAGATGAGGGCGGCCGTGATGCGGCTCCGGGCCAAGAACGTGGCTCCGGGGCCCGACGGAATTCACGGCCTGGCTTTGGCCCTCGCTCTGAAGGAGTTGGAGCCCCAACTGAGAGGACTCTACACAGCGTGCCTTGAGCGGGGCCAGTTTCCCAGTCTGTGGAAGATTGGAAATCTGGTCCTGCTCAGGAAGGCGGGGCGCCCTGCCGACTCGCCGTCTGCGTACCGGCCCATAGGCTGCTCGACGTGGTGGGCAAGCTGTTCGAGCGCATACTCGCAGCCCGCCTCGTCTGCCACTTGTGCAGAGAGGGGCCGGACCTGGACGAGAGCCAGTTCGGCTTTAGGCATGGGCGCTCTACCATCCACGCTGTGTCGAGGGTGAGAGTCCTGGCGGAGGAAACAGTGTCCCGGGGCGGGGTAGTGGTGGTGGTGTCCTTGGACATCTCCAACGCCTTCAACACCCTGCCCTGGAGCTGCATACGGGAGGCACTGCGGTACCACCGCCGCTCTACCTCCGCCGCATCGTGGGGGCTTACTTAGCCGGGAGGTGTGTCACCTACATGGGACGTGATGGCGGAAACCAGCGCCAGGTGTCGTGCGGTGTTCCACAGGGATCGGTCGTGGGACCGCTCCTGTGGAACATCGGGTTCGACTGGGTGCTGAGGGGCGAGCTCCCGCCGGGCGCAGACCTGACGTGTTACGCGGACGACACGCTGTTTCGCACAGGGAGCAGGGAAGCAGGTCTTTAACAGTGTATCCAGCCACTTTACATTCTTGTAACATGTATCGAAGCTTTAGGTGAACTTCCGATTTCTGTCGCATGTAATAAACGTGTCGGTATTTGCTGTAATCGTTTTTGAATAGAACGAAGTAGCGAAATTTATTGAAGGAAAGGGGAAATGAACCGCACACATCAGCGTGTAAAATTTCTCCAGGTACTTTAGCTCGTTCTCTCGTTCCAAATGCTTGTCGGTGTTTCTTGTTCTGGTGGACTAATCGTTCCTGGTAAAGTTGTAACAAATTATCTGTAGGCAAGACGTTTAAAGATGGTGTTGGCTTTGTAGTCTCTACAATAAGCTTATACAAGCCTCCATTCTTGACTCTTTTGCCAGTCAGTATTATCTGTTCGACAACTTTCAGCAAACAGTGATCCCTTTCAGACATAAAAACACTATTGTTTAGTCTGTTTTGAGCAGCCAATACAGAAAATAGATTTCGCTTTATATCAGGTACGTACCATACATCACAGAGTGTTAATCCGGATTATCTGCCATTGACAAGTCTTTAAATCAACAGTACCTTTGCCAACAGCTTTGACAGTAGCTCCATTAGCTGTTGTCACTGTCCGAGTATCATTAAAAGGCTGAAAACTAGAAAAATAGTCGTTTCGACAAGTGACATCGCTGGTTGCTCCATTGTCGACGAACCAACTTGAAGTATCGTAGTTTGTAAGCATTGAATTCACGTCGGTGGCAACTGGCAAGAGCATTAAGTTCAGATTTCTTGGCTTTTTATTTTCTGGCTTGGATGGTTTCCCGTCAGCTTTCCATTTATGACATTGTCTGACCTTATTACCGACTTTTCCCCAGTATCCACATTTCTTTTTTGACTTATTATTGTATTGTACATTTAGAGCTTTTGCAGGGCCTTCGTTTCTCAACGAGATAGAGCGCTCATAGGTACAGAGTTGCGTCGTCAGATTTTCTATGGTTTTGTCTGTCTTTAACATTAACATCCAACTCGATTTAAAGGAGAAGTAGGTTTCAGGTAGAGTATCTAGAATCTTGCAGATTATGAGGATATCTGGTAAGTCGTCTTTCTCTATCTTCATTCATTCAGCTTTTAAATATGACCAAAGGGTTTTGAATATGAAGACATGTGTCGTAATGTCATGTGACGGATCTTTACGATAGCCGAAAAGTTCCCTACAAAGAGCGTAACTTTTGTCTTCAGATGTGCCGTCGAATAAACGATGCCATTCATCCCAAATATCTTTAGACGAAATGAATCGCATTATTTTTGAAGAGTTTCGTCTGACATATTCGCAGTAAGTAATAGTAATGCGGAACTATCTATTTGGTTGTATTTATCAAGAGTCGAGAATTTTCCAATACCAAAGTATTGGAAAATTTCTTGGGGTTCGATGGTAATAGGTTTCACTAGTGTACCGGTAACCGCATCCAATCCACCGGGCATACCTCTAAGAAGTAGCGTAGCCTTAAATTTCCACGTAGTCCAGTTTCTCGTGCCTTCCAGGTGGTCAATATCAATTTTACAACTTGGAGATTGCATTTTGAAATTTCCTTGCCGGAATGCTTAGAAAAATAGGTAATATACCGACTCTGACTCTTTTCCTTTTTAAATCACTGGTAACCACGCTCTGCTACCATGTTAAAACTAATTTAACAGTTAAAATAAGGAACGTAGGTTGCAGTGACAAGAAAAATATATTACAAGTAAAGAACGATTGCTATGGATTTATATATGACAAAGTAAAGCTTTATAAAAAATAAAGAGGTATTAATAAACAGGTTTTATTCTACTCTTCTTAACACGACCTACAGCTCGTAAGTCGCGGCCATTACCACTGGGCCACCACTGCTTTTCAGTCACTCAAAGATTATTTATACCAATTTTCGAGTTAATCAACCCACTCAGTAATATCCTTCCCTGTTAAATTAACTTCCCCTTTTCACCCCGTTAGCGGTAGATTTTCGAAACACTCGGATACTCGTTATTCTTTATTTTCGGTACATTTGTTTTTAACGCTCGACGCTGTCGCTTGCAGCGCAGAGCGAGCGTAGCGGTTCATGGCCTTCAGGTTAGTGCGCCGAGCGAACTAAAATACGTGACCGAAATTACGCCCAACGCATCTTCCGTCAGAAGTGCGGCTAACCGTAATTAAACAACAAATACTAAATAAAACCTTCAAATACGTTTCATACTTTTTAATGATATTCTTTTTTGATAACTTGGCTAAGAACAGAAAAGAAAAATATTTTAACATCTGTAGTGGCGTTTTTTGCAGACCTTTCAATTTTGATAGTTTGTTTTTAAGTTTACAAGATTTATTTACAATTTTATATTACTTTATTATATAGTTAAGTCTATAAATAACGTGACTAATGATAATCCTACTGTTCTTGTGATAAAAAATAATGTATTTCCATGAAATGTCGAAACAAGTATTTGTCGTATAACAAGGCATGGATTTGCATAGATTACGAGTGGTGGAATTCGATACGTCAGTAAGTGAAAAAGAAGGAGAGAAGAAGTATAATGCAGAACATGAAGAGTACAAACATGAAGACTGGAAGACCAGCACTAATGAAAACAAGGATGAAACTTTAGACGAAACTCAATGTCCAGATGACAACACGAGTCCGCCAGGACTGTCGAAAAAATGTCGAAATGACACATTTTGTCCTCGTGGAACATCGAAAAAATATCTAGCTGACACCCCAAGTCCGCCTGGAACATCGAAAAGAGATAGTTTCACCAGAAATAAATCAAAAAGGGAAATATTTAAAATTCCACCTAAAAGTAAGTTGGCACCTTCATTGAGTTGTATGCTCATTGTATGCAAAATTATGGTCTAAACCTTAAATATCGATGCCACCATTTTTTTATGGTCCGAATTTTGGCTCAGACAAGGGACTTCTCAAAAATGATTGTTTAAAAATTGGTAGCATCATTGGAATTCTGGTCAAAGAGAAAAACGCTAAGCCTCAATTTGAAAGAAAATCAAAATATTTTCTAAGATATGTAATCTTTAAGAAAAAAATAACTCCTTCATAACCTTCATTTTTTAAGTTATAGCTCTAAAGTTGCTGAAGTTATCGAAATATTCTTGACCAATATCGTATAAACTTTTCGAAGTGGCCACCAATCATTTCAAGTTCTGAGCACAGTTGAAATTGTTTTAAATACTGTTGTCACTCTCTTCATAATTTTTTTTTTCTTTTTTTTTTCAAAGTAAGTATTTAAATTTTATTTCAACGGAGAATCAATTGCGCCCGGTATATGAAACTAAAAGTCCTGCCTGGCACAACCAAACCAAATGTACCTATTAGGTGGAGAATTTAATGCTCTTTCTATGTCGCTAATAATCTCTTATATAGAGTCCCGCAACAAAAAATCTCCTCGAACCTATCCTGAAATTATTAAGCAGGTAAATGAAAAATAAAATACATAGGTAGTACTTATTTTTTTGTCATCAGGTATATTATATTTATTTGTTATTTTCCTACTTTATATTAGGATAGGTTCGAGAAGATGTGCCGCGACTCTCCGCGACATGTAGCGCTACTTTGTCTCTTGAATACAAGGCTTAAGGTTGTTTTTAGAGTCGAGAAAAAACATGAGTAATTTAATTGAATAGATTTGGTTGTGAATTGTGACCCGCGCTTTACGGCTCAAAAACTAGTCCCATTCAGCCCATGGTTCCGTTCAACGTTTTTATGTAGAACCTATAGTTCAAAACGTAAACACATTGGCTTGAAATAAGAAAAGAAAAAATAATCTTAATTTATACTACTTGAGTGACTATGATGATACTATTATAGTGAGTATAAAACATCTACGAAACAATAATACCTACAGGGTTGCAGGAACATCGATGCGAAATGTTACCATGGATTTCAGTAGATACGGCTACACATCAAGCTATACATTACCAGTTTATGCTGATCTCGCATTGTATAGGATTTCCGTACATTGAGAGGTCAGCTTATACTGGAAATTTATGGCTTGATGTGTAGCCGGCGTGTACATGATTCGGAACACACGTGCACGGTTATTTATAAACAAAAAGTTGTTGTTCCATATATTTTGACCGCGAGGTATTGCACTTTTCTATAACACATTCTACGCTACGTCTAGAATCATTTGCTGAATTCTGTTAAAGCCTCTTTGGCTGCGACACCTGCAGTGACATAAAAAAAGGAAACAAACATTGTGTGTCAGTGGTTTTTCTCTAATCGATTGTACATACTCTCTCTACGACTTTCATATTATATTATTTTTTCATTTTCAAGTCTTTCACTCAAAAGGTACTTGCATTAGGTTATGGGCCCAGAACTCAAAGGAAAAATAGTATAAAAGGTTAAGACCCAGGACGTATTAATATTCTTACAAGTCAACAAAAACAAAAGTTGTCAAAATGGTAAATTTTACCACCACCAAGATTCAGATCGGTGAGTTAATAGTTAGCCAGAATTGGGCTACATGGAAGTATAAGGTATCCATCATGCTGCGGGGCACAGAAGGTGCCATGGAGGCGGCAGAGCGAAAACTAAAAAAATGCCAATTTTAGGAACAGGCGATGGTGCGCTGATGGCTTATAATACAGAATTGCAAAAGTATAGGAAGGCAGACAGTAACGCTCTTCTAATAATTACCAGCAACATGACCTACCAGGAACTTCACCGCTTATTTGACGGTCAATCAGAAGACAGAGCATACACATTGTGCATGCAATTCTTTAGTTTCAAAAATAATTCTAACGATGACGCATCTACTATGATGTCGAAACTTTTAAAACATTTGGAACAATTTGAATGCTGAAATTTTGAAGACCGGCCCTAACATGAAGTTGCCGGAAATGTTCTTGATCTGTAAAATTTTAGATTCCCTCAATGAAAAATGTATCAGTTTCAAATCAAGTTGGATGCTGTTAAACAAACAAGAGAGGACAATTGAATCACTGACAGCACAAATGTGCGGGTATGAGCGGGCGCTAGGTGTTCATATTGAGGAGGTCCTGAATCTCCTCAATATGACCACCTAGCGCCCGCTAGGTGCGGGCGCTAGGTGGTGCTCGCCTCTACCTCAAAGGTGCAGCATAAGTCGCAGTTAAGAGACGAGAATACGAGTATAAGATGCAGGTACTGCTCAAAAATAGGCCACCGAATTAAGAATTGCAAGCAATGGATTAATGATGGCAGACCGAAGAAACCTATAGAGTCTTCGTCCAAGCAGCAGCAAGTGCAAAATATAACTTTGATGATATACACTTGCTATGAAGAAAGCGATACAGAAAATTGGTATGTGGATAATGGTGCCACGACTCACGCTACCAATAGGGGAGACATATTCATATATTTTGAGGACTTTGGATCGAACCACACCGTTACAACGGCTGATGGGACTGTAGTTCCTGCAAAAGGGAAAGGGTCCGTGGTAGTTCAAACCAAGGTTAACGGCAAAACAATGAATTTGACTCTGAGTGATGTCTGGTATGCACCGAAGCTTACAAAGAATTTGCTATCCATGTTAGCTGCACAAGATAAACTGCAAAATAGTACTTTTATTTCCACCACGAAAGAGTGCAGGTTGGAATCAAATCATCAGATTTTAGCAGTTGGAACCAGGAAACAGAGTGGAACACTGTATAAGTTACAAATGAAGACAGTTCTACCAAACAAACCTGTAGAGATTAATGCTGTTAACCCATCGAGCTTACTCCAGCTATATCATGAACGATTTGGTCACCAGAACAAAAAATACATCAAAGATCTTGTCAGGAGGGAACTGGGGATTAATCTAAATGATAAAGATGATATACAATGCGAAGGTTGCATTTATGGGAAAGCACATCGTCTTAAATTTGGCAAAAGAGAAAGAGCTAGTATGCCTGGAGAGCTAGTTCACGCCGATGTGTGCGGACCATACCCTGAAAGTTACTCGAAATATTGCTATTTTGTCCTTTTAAAGGATGACTTCTCCGCGTTTCGTCATGTTTATTTCATTCGAAACAAAAGTGAAGTAAAAGACAAGATTACCCAATTTCTAAAAGAAGCAAAAAATGCTGGACATAGAGTCAAAACGTTATTGAGCGACAATGGCGGGGAGTTTGATAATAAAGCGGTTCGAGAGGTACTTAACAGGCAGGGAATAATCCAGCGGCTCACGATGCCATACACGCCGGAACAAAATGGGTATGCAGAAAGAGAGAACAGGACTCTTGTGGAAACAGCTCGATCATACATGCACGCAGGAGACGAATTTCCACAAGCCCTGTGGGCAGAGCTCATTAATACAGCTGCATACGTTCTCAACCGCACGGGTCCCACAAGAGAAGAAGGGAAAGTACCGTATGATCTGTGGCATAAGAAGAAGCCTAAGATCTCACACTTGCGTGTGATAGGGAGTGAATGTTTCTTTCACATTCCTAAACAAAAAAGGAAGAAACTAAATAAGAAAGCCACGAAAGGCAGACTTATTGGATACGATAACGACGACGGATATCGCATCTGGAATGGAAAACAGACCGAAAGATCTAGAGATGTCACTTTTTGCCCAACCATGGAATTGAGAATCCCAACGGCCTCCTGACCTGGTCCTCAGGAAGATGTTATTTTACCAGTGAGCGGTGAGATAGAGGGAGATTCTGATTTGATGAGACAGGAGACAGATGAAGTTATCTTTCCGGAAGATGATTTTCCGCAACATGTAGCTTCTCCTGCAAGACAGTCAGTCCAATTAGAGGGAGAACAAGAAAATGAGATCATTGAAAATGAAAATGCATTTTCAGATTGTGAAACTGAAGAGTTCGTAGATGCTATTCCTCCTGATGTTGAGATGTCGATGAATTCAGAGAACGATGTTGCTATACCCGACGTTCCAAGGTATAATCTCAGAGACAAGTACTCTACGACCTCCACAAAAATTGGATGACTTTGTATTATTTTTGGTCGATTCGATATTAGAAAGAGAACCTACAACGTATAAAGAAGCAGTATCAAGTAGTACAAGTAAAGATAGATATTTAGAAGCTATGAAGAATGAAATTGATTCTTGAAAGCAATGTCGACTCCTTTACAGAAATAAGGAATTATTGAAAAAGGGAAAGCTGAGAATGTGCCACAGCCATTTCCTTACAGAGAAGCAGTAGGCTCGCTCGCCTACTTAATGGTGGGTACTCGCTCTGATTTGGCTTATGCTGTAAGATTGGCTTAGAGGAGCTTTGAAAAGCCGACTTCAGGTGATTGGTGAATCTCATAATGCGTTATGTAAAAGGAACGTTATCAAGAGAAATATTTTGGCTAAAAAGACTATTTTGAATGGTCAAAAGGAAATTCCTGTCTTATTAATTGTGGATAACGAAGCTGCGGTGAAACTAGCGCATAGTCCCGAGTTTCATCGAATAACCAAACATGTTCGTGTTAGACACTTTTTCGTAAGAGTACTAGTGAGACATTGTGGTTGAACGGACTAGCTCTGCTACACAGCTGGCAGATCTGCTGACTAAGGTCCTGCCCAGACCGAGGTTACATGAACTTTGTCAGAGCTTAGTTCTAAAAGATTAGAAGGTCGACTAGCAGCTGAGGGAAAGTGTTAAAGCCTCTTTGGCTGCGACACCTGCAGTGACATAAAAAATGGAAACAAACATTGTGTGTCAGTGGTTTTTCTCTAATCGATTGTACATACTCTCTCTACGACTTTCATATTATATTATTTTTTCATTTTCATGTCTTTCACTCAAAAGGTACTTGCATTAAATTCATGGTTTCAGTTTGCGCGTCGATGTCCTGCCACTCTGTATAATCCTAAAAGTTTAACCTTAAAGTTAAAGGAAGGTCAGTATGTCGATTCTTTAAAAATCTCACCGTGAAGACTTGACTTGGAGTGAGCTGTCAGTGTCATCCCGTCTTGATCAATCCCTAGCGTCATGTCAGTGGCACTGACTGCTCACTTCACTGAAGTTTTCACGGTGATGGTCAGAATAGCACTATACTTAACGCAAGCATTCGCTTCGCGAACTTGTTAAGCAGACATTCGTTCGCGAGCACAGCCAAGTATTAGAATTTGATTTTCACGTTTGGATTCGCGTAGTATCTTCTCACTAACTGTTCGTTTCGCGAACGAGTGTTCGCAAAAGAGATTGGCAAAGCGAAAGCTTACGGTTAGTACCGTCCTTAAGCTCTTATAATGAAGGGCAGTTTAGGAATAGCTATGCAATATGTATAGGTACCTCATCATAACATAATTATTATTTAAGTATATATGTCGTGGGCCGATCGTAGAAATGGCCATATCGTGATCTGCCTGGCCATTTCACGATACCCCGCCATTTCATTATATTATCACGATGCGCCTAATCGAAAGTCGGTCGGATCGACGAAATCAACCTTTATATCGATATTAAACATCACGCCGCTACTACGGCACCCCGACCAAATGGGTTAGGTTAGGTTAGAACTGTAACAAATCGCTACACTTAAGTCGGTAGCCATTTCTACGATGGGACGACGACATATTTATATAACCAGATATTGTTATTTTTTCCTCAATGAGAAAACCTAAAGTATTTTTATTTGTTTTAGCTATACCGAGAAAACGTGACCTCAAAATCAATTCGAGTGACGTAGGTCTTACAAAACTGTTTCGGAACAGAGCATATTTATATCAAAAGAAACGAAAATTTAATTTGCGCAATAAAAACTCTAGGGTTCATCACAAAGTGGGAAATGTTAAGGAAAATAAGGAAAAAAATGAAGAAGGACATTATTTGTTTGCTCGTGAAACACCTACTTTTATAAAATATTGTAAAGAACGTGCAAAGAATGAAAGAACGACATCGAAAAAGAAAAGCGATTCCGAATTACTGACCGATATCTACGGCTTTCAAAAAAGTTATCGATCTATAGATCAACATCAATTTCGGATGTCTTGTTTTAATTTCATAGATACAGACAAAATACCATTTAAAAAACTGAGACGAGGATTACACCGTAAATCTACATCACCACAACCAGTTGAAATCACAAATTGCGCTTGTAAACATCACGCAATGAGAGTATTAAACTCTGTGAGCGAAATTGGCAAGAGTTCATCAATTTATTATAATTTAGTTACCCACCCACGAAGATATCGGAGAAAACGCGACAATAATCAAGAACAAGGATTTGGAAGAGAATGTTCACATGTTGCGGCTAAAGATGAAACAGTAGAAGTTTCACCTTCATCACTCGGTCCTACATTAATAAGTTGTCGTGATGCGGGAACAGGCCCTAGCAAAGTCCAGTTTTGCGCAGACTACCGTTGTTGCCCACCTTATGTACGCGAAAGGTCCCCGGCGCTTGATAACGCTACAATTACAAATGAGTTTAACCTGGAGCCGAGCCCGCTACCCTGCACACCAAAACCAGGTGCTGTCCCCGCACTAAATAAGTGTAAAAAGAAACGTAGTAAAATTAAAAAAACAAAATTCATCACCAACGTTCCTTTGGGATTTATTTCAAGATTTATTACTGATTTCCATACAAAAAAGAGAGTTACAGGAGAAAGCTGTATAAAATATGTTTTTTTAGGACTACTTATAGTGGTGTGGTCTCCATGTCTGCTGGCGGTAATTCTGGCATGGGTAGTCATGTTTCCTGTGAAATTAACAAGTATTTTAAGAACTGATAAATCAAAACAAACATGTCCGATGAATCATTCCCTCATGAATAAATTTCGTAAAAAAAACCCACGATGTGAATACCAGCAAATGTGTTTTGAAAACTATTTGCCTAAAAATAAGAGGAGTTTTATGACGCTAGCGACGAGTTGGTACTCACGCACAGTTGGCACTGTTGTTAACACTTTGACATCTTTGCTTAGACTTAAAAAGAAGGCGCCAACGGATGCTGGTTCTTCGTTTTTGCCATCATCTCATCCGAACCCGAGAAAGAGGTATACCTTGTTCCATGCGGACAATAGGGGATGGGTAATGAAACCATTACGACGCAGAAATACACTATCTTCTGCGAGCACTCGAGTAGTGCAAAGTATGCGATGTGAAGTTAGACCAAAATTGAGATGCCGTAAAAATTTGCCACAGAAATTTAAAAAGATGTGTCCTTGTCCGGTGGATGGGAATTACAGTTACCCAAGGCATAAATCGACGGCAGCAGGGGATGCCGGTCCATTGCAATACAAAAACCCTTGGCCTAGGTGTATTTGTTGGGATAAATATTCCCAAGGTTCTTCAATGTCTACGCGACAAGAATCACGTCATCATCGACGACAAAAGGTAAATATTCCACAGACATTTTCTTACCCGTCCGGTATTGCATTCAATTCAGCCGATAAAACAATTCATGCAGAACAATTTAATAAAAATGATATAGCGGATAATATCGCATATGAAGATTTAGCGAAGTACCACCGGGGTCAACGAAAAAATGGGATTATACCATTTGGGTTAGGTTTTTACTATCCCCGTGGGATAAAACACCCTCTGATAACGAATTTGACAAAATTTAGAGCTTATCAACTTGGTGTAGCAGGTAAAACTCTTAATATGTCTACAACATGCACTCCCAGCGTAGTGTTAAAAGGCTTGCAGGGACAGTTACCTAAATGTTGGACCAAGCACGAAGCAGGTAAAGCTGTGAACAAATTACCTGGTGTTCATAGACTTACTACATTTACAGATGTTACAAACAGCATGCCATCAAAACACATTTCAAGGTATAGACAGAACAATAAGCGCGAAAAAGCTTTAAACTGCCTTTCTGGCAGAAACCATAATTGGGAAATAAAAAAAAAGGTACACACTCTCCAGAAGAGCCTTAACTTCCGTAATAAATCTGTTTCAGCCGACATACCTCAATCTACGGGGACTAAAAAAGCTAATACAAGTACATACAAAATGAACTACGCACATAAAACACAAAATACCCCAAAACACATTCTATATCATAAAGTTTCCAAAAAAACTCAAAAAACGGAAAAAGCTAATCCCGATATGGTCTCAAAATGCGCCAAAAACACTCAACCTAAACAAGCTTACAAATCTAAAACAAATAAAACCCGTGTTCCAACTCGGAAACATTCAAGCTCAGCTAAAATCAAAACCAGTATAGAACCCGATACTGTCTTGAATTATTCTTTTAGAAAGAAGCACAAACAATTAATACAAGGTTACAAATATAACTCAGATCAAACCACAGCTGAAACTCAAAAGCAATCTAACACAGCAGACATCACGACAAATACCAATCAAAATAAAGCTTTGAATTACCCCTGTGAAGAGAAACACGAACAAAATCAACCAACGAATAAATATAAACCACATCAAGTAACTGTTACAACTCAAAAGATATCAAACAAGGCAGATATCACGACAAGTACCAATTGCAATATAGCTTTAAACTACCCGAGGGTCGAGAAACACAAACAATCTAAACAAGCGAAAAAATACAAACCACATCAAGTCCCTGTTGCAACTCAAAAGCAATCGAACGAAGCAGACATCACGACAAGTACCCATGTCGATGTAGCTTTTAATTGCCCCTGCGTTGAGAAGCACAAACATAAACCCCACCAAATCCCTAATGCAACTCAAATTCATTTGAGAACAGCTGAAAACACGACAATGACTAATCGCGATATAGCTTTGAATGGCCTTTGTAAAGAGCAACCCGAACAATATAAACATGGTAACAAACATAAACCTCATCAAATCCCTAATGCAACTCAAATCCAATCGAGAACAGCTGTCAACACGACCATGACAAATCGCGAAATAGCTTCGAATGGCCTTTGTGAAGAGAAACACGAACAATATAAACATGGTAACAAACATAAACCCCATCAAAACCCTAATGCAACTCAAATCCAATCGAGAACAGCTGACAACACGACAATGATGAATGGGATGAAAAATTTGAATGGCCTTTGTGAAGAGAAACACGGACAATATAAACATGGTAACAAACATAAACCCCATCAAAACCCTAATGCAACTCAAATCCAATCGAGAACAGCTGACAGCACGACAATGACCAATCGCGATATAGTTTTGAATGGCCTTTGTGAAGAGAAACACGGACAATATACACATGGTAACAAACATAAATCTCATCAAATCCCTAATGCAACACAAATGCAATCGAGAACAGATGACAGCATGACAACTACCAAACACGATATAGCTTTGAATTGCCCTTCTGAAGAGAAACACGAACAATATGAACTTTGTTTAAAAAATGAACCACATCAAATCCCTATTGCAATTCAAATGCAATCGAAAACAGCTGACAACACGACAATGACCAATCGTGAAATAGCTTTGAATTGCCCTAGTGAAGAGAAACACGAAAAATATGAACATTGTTTCAAAAATGAACCACATAAGATCCCTAATGCAACACAAATGCATTCGAGAACAGCTGACAACACGACAATGACCAGTCATGATTTAGCTTTCAATTACCTTGACGCTGTCAAGCCGAGCACTGCTAACAAAAATATACTTTGTAATATCAGTACAGTTGATACGATGTACACTCAAGATACTTGTTTATCAGAATCAGCTTACAGAAAACAACAAACAAGAAACCACGTACAGTCCAAACAATGGTCCAAATATAAACCAGAGCACATCCTTGATGCAACTCAAAAGCAATCAAGCACAGCAGACATCATGACAAGTGCTAATCGCGATTTAAGTTTAAATTGTCCTTGTGGAGAGAAACACGAAAAATCTAAACAAAGTTACAATTATAAACCCTATAAAGCCACATTTCCAATTCAAAAGCAACCGAGCACAGCAGAGATCATGACAAGTACCAATCGCGATATAGCTTTAAATTTCCCTTGTGGAAAGAGACACGAACAATCTAAACAGGCATATAAATATAAATCACATCAAATCCCTGTTGCAACTCAAAAGCAATCGAGTACAGCAGACACTTCTACCAGTACCAATGTCGAAATAGCTTTGAATTGTCCTTTTGGAAAGAAACACGAACAATCTAAACAAAGTTACAAATATGAACCCTATAAACCCTATAAAACCTCAGTTCCAATTCAAAAACAAAGAAGCACTGCAGACATCGTGACAAGTACCAATCGCGATGTAGCTTTGAATTATCTTGGCGGTGTCAAGCCGAGCACTGCTAACATAGAGATATTATGTATTCCAAGTACAGTTGACAAGGATACGATATGCACTCAAAATACTAGTTCACCAGAATATGCCCCTAAAAAAAAAGACATATCCATACAGAAACAGGCGTCTAAGATTGAAACATCTGTATATTGTAGCCAACCAATTGTAGCTGAGAATAGTCTGTATAGCAAAGTAACGGGTTCCAAATCAAAGACACGCACACCAAAGAAAACGCAGACAAAGTCACCGCCAGTTTCAAAGAAATCTTCAATCTCACCACTCCCGAACGCTTTGCCTCACAAGTGTCCGTGTCCGCTTGAGAGTCTGCAAGATCCTGTAGGCGCACAACCTTATGGCACCAAAGTAATTACAACTTCCTCGAAGAGAAATATTGTAAAAGTCGATAAGACTCGGTCAAACTTTCCAAAATTACCTGATCATTCACCACCCCCGAAGTCATTGTCTCACCAGTGTCAGTGTCCGGTTGAGAGTCTGCAGGATCCTGCAGGTGAACAACCTTATGGCACCAAAGTAAGTACAACTTACCCTAAGATAAATATTGTAAAAGTAGATAAGACTCGGTCAAAGTTCCCAAAGTCACCTGATCATTCACCACCCCCGAAGTCATTGCCTCACCAGTGTCAGTGTCCGGTTGAGAGTCTGCAGGATCCTGTACGCGAACAACCTTATGGCACCAAAGTAAGTACAACTTCCCCTAAGATAAATATTGTAAAAGTAGATAAGAGTCGGTCAAAGTTCCCAAAGTCACCTGATCATTCACCACCACCGAAGTCATTGCCTCACCAGTGTCAGTGTGCGGTTGAGAGTCTACAGGATTCTGTAGGTGAACAACCTAATGGCACAGCAGTAAAGAAAACTTTCTTCAAGACAAAGCGTGTGAAAGTAGACAAGACTCGGTCAAAGTTTTCAAAATCACCAGAACATTCACCACCCCAAAATAATTTACTTCACAACTGTTCGTGTCCAGTTGAAAGCCTGCAGGATTCTGTAGATAAAATAACATCTCAACGTTTTCGGAAATTCTTTTTCAATCGCAAGTCGAAAATCAAGTCTTTAGATTTTCCACACGAGTGTCCTTGCTCTTTCTCGCGTAAAGATCCTGACGAATCAGATATATCAGTCCTACGGAATACTACAAGACAGTTTTCTATTCGGTCATGTGAAAAAACCGAGGGAGAGTCTGTTAATGAACCTTCTTCTCGGGTTCAATATAGAAGTAAAGTTATTATATTACTTAAGAGTTTACGTTGTAAGTTATTTAGCCGTAAGATCAGTAAACAAACAAAAATACCTGAAAATCCCAGTATGAAACCAGGGTCGATATTTTTTTCTTCTTTGCAGGTTAATCCTAAAAAAGTTGATAAATCATATACAAGGCTTTTACGAGAACGCTCAAGTTTTTCACCTTATGTATGTAATAGGTCGTATCACTTGTATTGTCCGCACGACGTCACTGAAAAAATATCACTTCACACCCGCAAATCTATGCTAGATGACGAATCAAATCGGAGTCTTTTTCGACTAAGTCATATTATGCCAAAAACGACCCAAAACCCATCTTTGTCTTGTCATTCAAGTCACAGCATGTTCCACAAGAGTTCTCCATGCGTGATTCATCAAAGTTCTTCGAGGCAATGTCCAACAAAAACCTGGTACATACGCAAACCTGTGCTTGTAAATAAATCAAACTCGTGTCTACGTGTATCAAAAACTTCTCAACGTAAGTCTTTTCTATCACAGTCAAGTAAATTAGAGTGTCGTTGCCATACCGACAACACTTCTTCTTTACGACATAATAAAATTTCATGTTATTCGTACCCAAGACTTTCTCAACGTATTAGAAGTCAGCAGTCTAAAACATCTGAGCGTTCATCCATTGTAATGTCACTGACTCCAATCGAAAAAACATCGTCATTCGTACACTCGTGTACGGAAACTTTTTCATCTCCGAAGGACGGAATGTCCCACCAGATTTTAAAAACTCTGTTGAATAGAAACTCACAATCGAAATCACAACATGTTTTAGGACAACGAAATAGATCTCAGTTTTCAGCTTACTGTAATCGATCGCAGGAATCACTTTCTGAGAAACAATCAATACTTACACAATGTCTCTCTTTATCGCATACATTAATACCAGGGATGTGCAGATGCGCGGCAAAACATTTAGGTAAAACTACAAGTCTTCCGTCGAATTCAAGACCTCAACCAAATCCCAATCATAAACACTTTAGTCGATCTCAGAAACCAACCTCGGCTCATAAACAATCTTCTAAAAAGTTTGATCCGCAATATTCCTCGTCACTAAATTACTATCAACCAACGCCGACGGCGAAACAAACGGTGCCATCGCAACACCCGCTTAATCAGGAACCTCTAAAGTCTAAACATTCATATTTATTTAATCTTTCTCAATCGAAACCGTTGGTCGAGAAAATAAGGTCTATCACAGATAAAATATCGTCAAATATACGAAAAAATAAACAAGATAAAACATCATCTACCGTAGGCGCTCAAATGGCACTCGCATTGACGAGTAGGTGTGCTTGCTGGCCCGAAACACTGATTCTGAATCAACTTTCAAAGAAGTTATCACAGCTTTCCCGTAAATCCATCGAGAACATGTCACCGTCTGAAACACCACCACACTTGTTTAGTGCTCAACCAACGCCACCAGACAAAGCGTCACGTAAAAATAAACAAGAAAAAACATCTACCCTAGGCGCTCAAACGGCACCCATCATTCAAAGTAAGTGTGCTTGTTGGCCCAAAAAACTGTATCAAATTTCAAAGAAAATATCACATCATTCCTGTAAATCCGTAGAGAAAACAACTTCGTCTAAGCCACCACCCCACTTGCTGAGTGCTCAAAACCCACATTGTATTTCAGTTCGACAACCTAAAATTTCTAAACAATCACGGCAACCTGAATTCTTTCAACACCTTCCCAGTTCGCGTGTGCAACCAAAGATCCCTAAAATATATTCGCTTCATCGTAGTTGTCAGTCAAAACAGTTAACGGAAAAAGAAGAGAAACTGTTTGTTGCATTTCCTCAGCAACCTAAAGCTGACAATGTACCAATAATTTTAGGCAAGTGCAGTTGCGCAGAAGAACAAAAAGTTAAAACAGAGCGTTCATTAAACAACAAATTACACCAGAGTCAATCTTCACATTCACCTAATTCGCACAGCTTACAAACTGATAATCAACGATTCCAATCTCCTACAGCATTGCACCCCACACACAAAAGTACATTAGGAACTGATAAGCAACCTGGGCAAACCACTACTGTACCTGAATTCTCTCAGCATCTACCTAATCAAACACTTGAAATACCAGCGTCCAAGTTGTCAAAGCCTAATCCAAGTCAACATCAAGCTGATATTGCTCATAGTGCAACTTTACATAACTTTTACCCGAAACGTAAAAAACCCTGCAAGTCTCGTAGTGGGAATGAACAAGAAATATCAAGTAGTTTACACAAAATCGCAAAAGCTCGGTATCCAGGAATGTCGCATCATTTACCGGAGAAATTTAAAAAATCGCATTTAATTTCGTGCGTGTATCCTGTTACTGCCAAGAAAAAAAGGTTAAGGGAACGTCAACACACCAACAAAAACATACAACGGTCCGAAGCATCACAAAGCTCGGAAAATCCAGAATTTCAGCCGCATCCTCAAGTTCAGGTATATCAACAAAACCTGCAATATCAAAAACGATTGTCTCAAAATCTCACATATTTAGACATACCACCCCCTGGATTGTTACAGCAATACTCACCGGGACTCGAAGGGACAGGTACAGCTGAGGGTGGAGTTCAACAACCATATCCTGACTTTAACCGTGTATCTATACGCTCTCCTGGTCCTCGACGTAAACAAGCAGAACTGATTCCTGGACTAAATCGTCAACCTCCTACCAATATTAACCCACCAGCACCTATAGTTACACCGTCTCCAAAATACGCCTGCGATCCTTGTTATACTAATCCAGAAAATAAATGTGCACCGAAGTCACCTTATGATGAATCCGCTCTTAGGCGTGCTTGTAAACGTCGACCATTACGACACACTCCACATAAGCAACAGTTACCAAGGGTTGTCCTAGAAAACAAATTACAAGAAATTAAAAAGAAAGCTGTCGCGGCTAAGAAAAGAAAGGCAAAACGGTCTAGGAACAAGACATGTTTTCAGTGTTTACGAGACTTGATCAACAAGACTGAGCGGGAAGCATGGCCAACCAATGTGACATGCCATCCTATGTGGGTAAATGCTTTAAAACGAAGGCCTTGTTTTTGGATTTACAAGACGTGCCCACGCTTGTACCCGGCATTCTTAAATTTTTATAAACATCAACGATACTTAAGTCAAATGTTTGTTTACTTTCTTACATTATGTTTTTGGAGTCCACTGCTTTTGTGTGGTTATTTTTGTTGCGATTTATTGTGCAAAAGTTGATAATATAATAATAAACGTTCATTGAACAAAAATATGTAAAACTGTATTTTATTGAATTATTTCCATTTAAACAAAACGGTGGTCCGTTAACAGTCTAAAAAAATTGTCTTTTGAGCAATTTTTTTCCAACACTACAAATAACCGCTGAACAAATGTGTGTTGGTGGTCTGGAGGTGGTGTTTTGAAAAAACCTTTGCTTGTGGCTTCTAACAATCGTTGTAAACGGGCCACCCTGTATAATAAATCCCATAATTTTTCATCTTACATGTAAGTATGTACAGATTGCAGTGGAGTTCATTATTTTGTCCATTACCTAAAACTTTCCTTGAGTTCGAATCTCATGATGAGTAGCGATTCACGAGCGGTGAAGATAATATAATAATAAACGTTCATTGAACAAAAATATGTAAAACTGTATTTTATTGAATTATTTCCATTTAAACAAAACGGTGGTCCGTTAACAGTCTAAAAAAATTGTCTTTTGAGCAATTTTTTTCCAACACTACAAATAACCGCGCGTAATAATGTGTGTTGGTGGTCTGGAGGTGGTGTTTTGAAAAAACCTTTGCTTGTGGCTTCTAACAATCGTTGTAAACGGACCACCCTTATAATAAATCCCATAATTTTTCATCTTACATGTAAGTATGTACAGATTGCAGTGGAGTTCATTATTTTGTCCATTACCTAAAACTTTCCTTGAGTTCGAATCTCATGATGAGTAGCGATTCACGAGCGGTGAATTGGTGACGGCTTTGTGCGATCGCGATTAGTTCCTTGTCTTGTTAGTGCCGATTTCACCAATGTTACTAAACGCGTTCAGCACATAAACTACGTTTAAGAGCAGTCAGTGTCATTATTTTCAATGGAATATTGACACTGACAGCTCTTGAACGCGTAGGTAATAGATGTGCTGAAAGCGTTCATTTTCATTGGTGAAATCGGCACTTACGAGTAGTGCCAATTTCACCAATGTTACTGAATTCCACCATTAGTCTTTGTACCCCAACATGCGCATCCACAAATCAAACGAAATCCATTAATTCCTTTGCAAACATTGCATATTTTTTTGCAGCAGACAGTGTTATGTTTTGACGTGAAAGCTTGTGTGGTGCTAGTACGAGTAGTATCCGCTTTTATAACAAGTTGCCAAAGTTGGTTACAGAACTTAGCGGTGGAAAGTACAAAACCCACATATAAAGTGTCCTTTTCAAAAAAGCATAAGGTTAAAGACTACATTGAAGACCAGGAAGTTGGGTAATAATTCCTGTCTATTAACTGCTCCCAAATTACAGTGTTTATTTTCATGACAAATAAAATATTAATTTTTCACTCTTTTGACATTTTCTTCTCATTATTTGACATTCTAACTACAATGCTAATTTCAACTCTGTAAATATGTGATTTTTGTGGACTGGATTACTTCAGATTTGTTACAGTTGAAATGGCAATCATGTCATTTGGTTTAAAAAAGTTTCTTTCTCGATTCTTCTATATTTTGTGAACGTGAGAACGTTGTAGGCCTTGTAGGATTTAGATTGTAGATTTGTAGGTCATTTCCTATTTTGTTAAGTACCTGGTACTTATTGACAGGCCTACACGGCCCTACACATTTCTTCTATGCCATAATAACACTCATTTGAAAACGTGGCGTTGCCGGCTCTTCTCTGAACCGTGAACCTAGCTTCTGACGTTTCATAAGTGCGCATGTACTTTAAATATAATTGTTGCAATATTTAAGTTGTAATATTTCAGTAGTTTATTGTAAAAGTTTTTTGTAAACAATTGTTGGCTAACTTACTAAATAAACAAATAAATTTGAAATAAAATATTTTAATTTGATTTGATTATGCCTTTGCGTGGAGGATTTTGTATAACTTCTCCTGTGATTAAGTCGTAACCAGGGGATTAAAATTGCAGTTAATTTTCCTTGACTCTTCTTTTGGGGTAACCAACTTAGTATCTGAACTTATTGGTACACTCTGTATTACCCTCGCATTGTGACTTTAATTTGGTTAGAATATTTGTTTTAAATGCTCAGCGAATCGTACGGCTTTTTGTTGATCCGTTACTGCCCATTTTCCATTTCCTTCCTTATCTGTGTATTCTTCCATAGCGAGTGACCTGTTTTGGTATCACTTGTTAATTGTCTAGGGTAGGTGTTTGTTAAGGTGTCGTTGTATTGCTGAATTTCTTTTGTAAGACGTTGTTATAAAAACGGAAACTGTTTTTAAGAAATGACTTGCTTGTTTTAGATAACAAAATTTCATTTTTTCTACGTGTATTAGGTGGTTCGTTCAGATGTCAATGAAGGTATACGCTTTTATAATTACCTTCCAAGTCACATTCAAGATCTAAGCCTTAATAAATTCAAATCATTCATTAAACGTCACTTGTGCCAGAAAGCCGGTGGTGGTGTGTGGTGGGTGTAGGTGTGTGGTGTTTGTGTGTGCAAGGTGCACCACTCCTTTATTGAAAAGGAAATCGTCCGATTTTGTCTGCTGGGAAGCGCTTCCTGGGGTTCTCTTCCACAGTCCTTTCGAATTCAGTTACTGCGTCTTCAAGGTTTATGTCAATGCGACGAAGTGTCACTTTGACTTTTGAGATTATATAATAATCAAGGCGCCAGGATGCACATGTCATACTCAATAAATCGACTGCCGTTCAAACTCCTGGGTCACCATACTAATAGCCCTGACCTAACACCGTGTGCCTTCTTTCTATTCCCGAAAATAAAAAAATCAACTCAAAGAGATACAATTTTCATAGCCTGAAGATGCGTTGTTAGCGTGAGAGCAGGCTGTAAACGAGGTGTCTACGGCGGACTGGAAGAAGTGTTTCGAAAACTTGTTCAGACGCATGAAACTTTGTATATAGGCTAGTGGAGATTACTTTGACTAGATTGAATAAAAAAATTTTTACATTGAGAACATACTAGATTACTGTTATGAGCATACAAACGTTTGGGCCTCTGCTCTGTACCGCGGTCATAGTGCAGACATGCAGAACTTTTGGGCCTCCGTCTCAATTACGTGATGTGTCACAAATTCATAGTGGAGACATGCAGAACTTTTGGGCGTCCGTCTCAATGACGCGATGTGTCACAAATTCATAGTGGAGACATGCAGAACTTTTGGGCCTCTGTCTCAATGACGCGATGTGTCACAAATTCATAGTGGAGACATGCAGAACTTTTGGGCCTCTGTCTCAATGACGCGATGTGTCAAACATTCATAGTGGAGACATGCAGAACTTTTGGGCCTCTGTCTCAATGACGCGATGTGTCACAAATTCATAGTGGAGACATGCAGAACTTTTGGGCTTCTGTTTCAATGACGTGATATGTCACAAATTCATAGTGGAGACATGCAGAACTTTTGGGCCTCCGTCTCAATGACGCGATGTGTCACAAATTCATAGTGGAGACATGCAGAACTTTTGGGCCTCTGTCTCAATCACGCGATGTGTCACAAATTCATAGTGGAGACATGCAGAACTTTTGGGCTTCTGTCTCAATGACGCGATGTGTCACACATTCATAGTGGAGACATGCAGAACTTTTGGGCCTCTGTCTCAATGACGCGATGTGTCACAAATTCATAGTGGAGACATGCAGAACTTCTGGGCCTCTGTCTCAACGATGCTATGTGTCACAAATTCATAGTAAGCATAACCTTTGGGCCTCTACTATGTATTCGTGTTTGTGTAGTCTCAGGATTCTCCAAAATAAGAACCGATTTCCATTATACATGTAGTAAAAATTAACTTGTGATACGCAAATTTTGATTAACTAAAACAAGCAAGTCATTTCTTATAAACAGTATCCGCTTTTGTAACAAGTTGCCAAAGTCGATTACAGAACTCAGCGATTGAAAGTTCAAACCCCACATAAAAGTCAAAGTCAGACGTGTCCTTATCAAAAAAGCATATTATAAGCTAGACTACGTCGAAGACAAGGAAGTATGGCAATCATTCCTTCTGCACATGTGGCTTCCCTTTTTTTTTTTGGGTGGGAAATCATCAAATGACTTCTCCCGCTGTGGGTGGAGCGGGAGGGCGTATCAGACTTTTACTGACTAAAACCCACCCGTGTTCCTTCAACTGCCTGTGCCACGGCCAGTGGCCACGGTTACTCTTTCGAATTACCCGCGACCCTGAGGCGTCGGCCCTATCGGACCCCGTCATTTGGGACCCTGACATCTCTTTGAGTAGCGCGTGGAACACAACGCGCCGTCGACCCGGGCCTGATCCTTACCGGACGGCGAGCTACCCATTGCTCGCCGTCTGCAAGCCCGCGCCTACGGTGGCCGGAAATCTGCAGGCGACTCCCGACGCCCAGGGCGTCTCCTGCAGCGACTAGTGCGGGCGTGAGGGCGGAAGGCTCTCTCCCTCACGCGCTCCGCCTCCTCCTTCGCAAGCATTACTGCTTCGCAGAAGGAGGTGACCGCTTTCCATTCTCTCTCGCTCCGTACCATGGCATGGACCAGGGCCGGACGAGAGAGATCGCCGCTGACGATCGCCTCCGCGAGGACACTGCGGTGCTCCGCCCACGCTGGGTAGAACTCCACCGTATGCTCAAACGTATGCTCCACCGTGCCCTCCGGGCGATCCACACAATGGTGACACCCGGGCGTTTCCTCCAGCCTTATGCGAAACAGGAACCTCCCGAAACAACCGTGTCCGGTGGGGACCTGTGTCAGGCGGAAGGTGAGGACGCCGTGGCGCCTCTCCATCCACTCTGTCCGCTGTACCGTGATTTCTCGCAGTAGCGGAGTTGCACCCCGGCGTGTTGCCTCACGCGCACGTATAGGAGTGGTGCGAGGGCTTTTGCCCCCAGATTCCATGGCGGCTGGTCGGCGACTCAAAGAACGCGCCCACACCGGTGCCCCTTGAAGGGCCATGGACCGCACGACCCCCACGTAGAGCCTCCGGCACGAGGCGTTTGGACTCCCCAGATTGGGCCGGAGCCGCCTCAAGGCAGCCCCAGCCCGCTCCAGTCTGGGAGCCAAACGTCGGAAATGTTTCACGAAGTTCCACCGGCTTTGGAGGACGAGTCCTAAGTACTTCATCGTCGTGTCGACGCCGATGTGAACCCCTCTCGTCGTTATCTGGGAAACCGACTGTGGCGCGTTTGAGTGTTGAATAATAATGAATGAAACAAATACTTAATCTAAAAAACAGTTATTTATTGTCTGCGGCATGAGATTAATAAATAAAAAGTTATGATGTCTTCTCTCTGGTGTCAAGCAAGGCATGAGGTGTTTTATATATTCCTCTGCTAATAAAACCCCTTAAATAAAACCCTAAAACTAAAACTACACAAAACCTAACACCGATGACCATGAAAACACATGGCTTCGGTCTTGTGCAGGGCCATTTCGAGTCCCAACTCGGATCGTCTCGACGATTGTCGCAACCACGAGTGTCGCTAGCTCGGCCGCCGCCTGGTGCGACCTCCCCTGTGCCAGGACCAGCGTGTCGTCAGCGTAGCAAACCACGCTGACACCACTAGGGATGTCGGCGCGCAGCACCCATTTGTAACCGATATCCCACAGAAGCGGCACCAGGACCGATCCCTGTGGGACACCGCACGACATCTCTCGCCGGTTCAACTCTCCTCGGTGACCGGGGAAAACGACGGCCCTGTCCGTCAGGTAGGCCTCGACCACACGAGAAGTAGGTCGGCATCCGGTGATACCGCAATGATGCAACTCCAGGGCAGGGTATTGAAGGCATTGGCGATGTCGAGAGACACCGCCAAGACGACCCCACCCCGGGCCACAGCATCCCCCGTCGTGAGGGCTCGCACGCGCATGATGGCGTCCAGCGTAGAGCGCCCCCTGCGGAAACCAAACTGGCTCTCAGCCAAATCCGGCTTCACCCGCACCAGCCGCCCGATGAGGCGGTTTGCAATGACTCTTTCAAAGAGCTTCCAACGAAGTGGGAACTGGCCCTCCTACAAGCATGCGCTTAGGAGCCCCATAAGTCGAGGCCCGAGAGCCTCCAAGGCCAGAACCCAGGCTTTTCCAGGTCCCAGGTCTCCACCCGACCCCATGACGCGCCAGTCAATGACGTGCGGAAACAGAGCAGGGCTGGCGAACGAAATGTCTACCACTGACGACTGTCAACTCCACCAGGGAGTTGTGGAACTCGGCGAGAGTTCGGTTCGGGGAGAAGTATACACCCACCGCGACTATATCCCCGAACCGTGCTTCCACGCAACCCCGTCCCCTCTTGACGCCCTCGAGAGACAGGGTACCGGCGGCGGCCGATGAAATTAGGGCCATCACTGAGCCGCTCAGGTCCTCCACCCAGTCATCCCTGGGCAGGAAAAATTACGCCTCAGCGACCACAGCGATGTTAATCAACCATTGCGCCATGCTCTGGAGCAACAGACCCTGAGCAGAGTCGCAGTGATTGATATTCGCCTGGAGGAGCCGTAATGGGGCCATTACTGACATTCCATTTCAGCCCCCTCCCGAGCCTCCTGTGAAGGCCCTGCCACGACAGTTGCGGCGGCGACGACGGTGGTGAAGGCGGCAGCGGCGGTGGCAGTGGCGGTGGATGCGGCCTTAGCGGCGGTGGACTTGCTCCCAACCCGGTGATCGGCCGGCTTGCCAGCTGCCGCACATATGAAGCAGTGCGGCACGACATTGCACGAGCCATCCTTGTGACCGGGCTGACCACAACGGAAGCAGTGACCGCTGCGGTCCACCTCCGAGGTGCACTGCACCCCCACGTGGTAGTCCACCTGGCAGCGGAAGCACCTCAGAGGTCTGGGTTCCAGCAGTTTCACTTGCGCGGAAACCCAGCCCACCGCAATAGCCCTGCGGCAATTTTTTGGGCCGCCGTCACGGGGCCGCTCACCGTAATGGATCGCATCCCCGTGAAGTCAGGACGAATGGTGCCTGCCCTAACCTGCTCGGCAGAGCCCCCCAGTCCTAACAACGGCAGCCACTACCTCTTTCTCCGTCACGGAGTCGCCCAGGCCCAGAATGCGCATGTCATCGCACTTCGTTGGTCTGGACATTCGGGCCTCGTCCGCATTTAGGCATACCTTCAGCTTTTAAGCCAAAGCGTCCGCGGTCGGGCCGCTGGCCGCACCCGGGACCTCCAGCATCCGAGCCCCAGTCGCAGTGACCCTCACTGCCTAATTCGGAGATGAGGGCACGGCGCGGCTGCTCCCAAGCGGCACACTCCACAGCGTATCACGTATGCCACGCCGTGTCCTCCCGGCCGTCGACGCAGTGGTGACACCGGGCGACCGGCTCCCTGTTTATGTGACACAGGTACTTCCCGAAGCAACCATGCCCCGAGAGCACCTGCGTCGCCAGAAACGACAGGGAGCCGTGCCTCCTCCCGAGCCAGAGGTCGAGCACTGGCCGGACCGCCTCGATGGTGACGAGGCCGGCGGTAGGGCGTGAGAGCCTGTCCCACCATTCCGCCACCAAGCTGCGACCGACGCTGCTCCATATGGCGTTGCATCGGCCGCTCGCACCGCGCTCTCACTTCCTCGCGCCACCGATAAAGTGACGCGAGCACCTTCGCATCTAGGTCCCATGGCGGGGATCCGGCCAGTGCACAAGCCGCCTCGTAGGAGATCGTGCGATACCCCCTTATGACTCTGACGGCCATTGCTCTCTGCGGCTTTCGCAGAACAGCTATGCTGCCGGCCGTCAGGTCAGACGCCCAGATCGGCGCTCCGTAGAGCGCCATGGATAGCACGATCCCCATATAGAGCCGCCTTCAGGCGGCGCTCGGGCCCCCCAGATTGGGAAGTAGCGTTGCCAGCGCCCCGGCCGCGCCCAACAACTTGGGCGCCAGCCGCCGACGCCGAGCTCCCCTAGGTTTACCGCTGCCTTAGCCTTGGCAAGCATCTCGCGGTAGGTCGTGCCGAAGCGAAGAAAAAGCTCCGCTTCCGGCTGTTGTGTGATCACTACAGCTGCGGACTTCGGGGCACGTAGCCTAGCAGCCGCTTCACTACTTGCGCCACTGCCACCTGTTTTTTCTCCTGGCCGCCCTTGCTGCGAAATAAAAAAATGTGGCCCTGGCTGCCCTTTTTCCCCTTATCCCCGACTACTTCCCATTCGGCGTCGGCCGGAGGAGATTTTGAAGGCGGGGGCGGCCGTCTCGCCGTCAGGGCTGAGTTCCTCGCCGTCGTCTGCGCAGCCACCCCACCCTTCTTGGTTTGGGGCGGCGTCGGTTTCGCCAGGGGCGCGCCCGCCAAGATCCCACTTTGGGTCTGCCCCGAGGACCCTGGATTGGCCGCAGTGGCGGCATACGACGCCGCCTTTCGCTGGCCAGAGGCTGGCTGGCTTACCGCTAGCGGGGGGCGCAGGACAATAGCCTCCAGAGAGGAAAATCTACTGTGGAAGGCAGCTAGCTCCTGCCGCACCAGGGTCAGAACCCGGTCCTCGGCTGGCAAGGGCTGGCCTTGTCCATGCTGCGCCCTTACTAACGGCACCTCCCTGGGGCCCGCTCTTCGGCTATTGGCCTGATTTGCTCGGAGCTCCACATTCTCCTTTCGTAGACGCTCGCGGCTGTCAAGCGGATGACCTCCGCCCGCATCTCGGACATGGCGTCTGGCGGAGCCCCGAAATGAATGGCCTCTCCTGCCTTTATAATGGAGGCCGTGACTGCGGATATGGCCTTGTCGTTAGAGGATTGAGTCCTCTTCAGGGCCACACCCTTAATCGCGGCAACCACGACCACTGCAAACCTTGCCGCTTGCTCTGGCTTTGAGCCGCCAGCGGCATCCGGCCCATCACCCGACAGGGCCACCCTACGGCCAGCCACTTCAGGGTGGCTCCCCTCCGTAAAGAACCTCTCAGCTAGTTTGGCTGGCTCGGAAGGACTGGCTCTGTTTGGCACCCTGTCTTCCTGGGTGGAGAGCCCTCCGCCTCTTCCTCGGACCCCACCTCGCCGCCAAATTTTACGGGCCGAGGCTATCACGCCATCCGAGAGTGACCCCTGGCCATACCTCGGTTTGGGCCGCTTCAGGAAGAACCTTTTGTTCTTCCCAGCAGCACCCACCACTACGCGCTCTTAAAAGAGCCCTCCGCGCCAGATGCAGCGTCAGACTCTGACCGCGCATCACTCGACGAGCCTCTTCGGCTCCGAAGACATTTGTTGCCCCTCCCAGAATACGAATGGGGGCTTGACGTTCCCGAAGGAAACGTGGCGGATTCTCCGGCTGCTGAGCAGCCGGTACCGCCCTGGGGTAGTTTCTCTACATTTGTCTTGTTCGAGGTTCTTTTGTTTTCCTTTGAAGGGTGCGGTCCCTTTGTCCCCCCAGCGCTAATGACCGGATTCCTCCTGGCCATTCAAACCCTCAGCACGCTCGACCTTGGGATTGGGGTAATTTTTTATAGAGGTTGTCTCCCTCTCCCCTTCACACTCTACGCTCACAAAACTCACCCTCTGCAAACAGAGGGGGTGTGGACGTGAAATGGCAACCAGACCTACCCCGACGACGGACTGGCCGCCCCAACCCTAGCTGACTTGATCATACCAATAAGTATGATCGATGATGGGAACCATGACCCTTCCCGTTTGTTGAAGATTGGCCGCCAACCCCAACTGTCCACCAAAAGCAAGTGGGCAGTTGGAGCTGACTTGCCCAGGGTGCGCCACGTGGAGGCTCTTCAACATGCGACCCCACATGTGGCTTCCCTGGTACCTCGAAACGGCATCACTATGTAAACGTCTATTAACTGCTACCAACTTAACTGCTCCCTGTTCATTTTTTTACATACTTCTTTGACATATTCTTCTCATAATTTGAAATTAATACCTACAATTCTATTTCAACTCATCATTAGTGGCTTTTATGGACAGGATATTATTTCAGACTGGTTACAGTTGAAATTGCAATCATTTCATAATTTTTTTTTTTTTTTTTTTTTTTTTTTTTTTTTTTTTTTTTTTTTTTTTTTTTTTTTTTGGTAATTAAATAACTTATAAACTAAGCCCCACAAAACCTTAGTAATGGTTTGACTGTGGAGTAAGTAGTTTTGGATGGGATGGGAAGGATGGTCACATCCTTTGCATACCGAGACCCTTCCGTGCCTTTTAAAAGCAAGCTACCTTTGGTCTTGTCTGTTATTCATAGATTGTATTGGCAGGCTCACCTGACATGCATGTGGACTATGTGGAGGGCTCATTTTACGTGTGGGTATTCCATGGCAAAACTTTGAAAATAAAAATTGTTGCATATTTCAGGTTGTTTAATACAATGGATTTCATTTAATAATTTGGTTTAGCATGTGTTTATAATATTTTTTATTACATTTTTTTTTTATGGGAGAACGTTGTAGGCCTTCTAAACTTGAACATACTTGTGACAGGCCTACAGGCTACACTGCCCTCCCATTCCTATTAACACTGTCATTTGAAAACATTTTAAAAACCAGTTATTTTGAAAAGAGTAACCGTGGACTTTCTTGCCGGGTTTTTTTTCCATAGGACCAAGTGAGCTTTTGACGTTTCTTTAATGATGTAGGTATAAGTGAAATACGAAAAAGAAGTCGCATAATCATAAAATTAATATGGATCGTGACAGCCACACGACACCATTACTCCTAGCGGAGTGGTGACGAACGGTGCGAGCTGTCAAATTCTTAGAGATGGATAGTAGCGTTATCTGATGTGAGCCACTTGCAGTTTTAATCCCCATTTGAAACATATCCCCAGACGGCTTGGTATATCTGAACATGATAGTACTTACTAATTCCATAGCTCAACTGCAGCTGTGAAAAACGTCATAGTGACATTGACAAATATTGATGGCATTTGGATCATTTAGGTTTGTTCTCAGTTCTGCAGTGACTGCAGTGTGTTGTTTTGTTGATTGTGGTTTCGATCTATTTGCTTTGGTAATAATACATAAATTGTGTTAGCTTATCCTGGCAGCATTTTAATAGTACAAGTTTGCATGAAGCAGCTTTGTTTTCGTAAACAAGTACCTACTGGGATATCAATACAATGCAAGCGGAAGAAAAACGTCCGAAACCAACAGTTGATTTGGCTTCTTTAGAACCTACGGCGAGGGTCAAACAATTGGCCAACTATGGTGCAGTGGTAGACGTAGATCCAAACGTTCCACCAAGGAGGTAACTATAAAAAAGCATTTAACTACGAGTTCGGCCATGATCAAGTTACCTATTATGATGACACATTTTTTTATTAGAAAATAAACACATCAAATAGGTACTTTAGATCCCATTAGAAAACACATTTAGTACCGAGGGTGGGGCTCGTGGCTACGTAATAACAGCCACACGGATCGATCGAAGGATAAGCTACGCTTACCGAGGTCGGTGCGGGGATGGGATGGGAAGGATGGTCACATCCTTTGCATACCGAGACCCTTCCGTGCCTTTTAAAAGCAAGCTACCTTTGGTCTTGTCTGTCATTCATAGATTGTATTGGCAGGCTCACCTGACATGCATGTGGACTATGTGGAGGGCTCATTTTACGTGTGGGTATTCCATGGCAAAACTTTGAAAATAAAAATTGTTGCATATTTCAGGTTGTTTAATACAATGGATTTCATTTATTATGACCTTGGTTTTAGCGAACATTTAGCTATAGTCACGTTAAATCGAAGTGCCTTGAATTTAAATCATACTTTACTACAAAATTCATGTGGCTGTAGCGACTTTGGATGTAATGCTGAGTTTAGTTGTAGTGACTGTTTTTATGTAACAAATTCTAAGAAATCTCTTGCAGATATTGCAACCAAAGACAAACAGCTTTCTTATCTTTTCTCCACATCCACACAGTTGGTCCAAATGTGGAGACCTTTACCTTTATAATATAGATATTAGCTATGTAGGAAGGTAAGCATGTATAGAGTTAAATTTATTGTTCAGTTAAAAAAAAGAGAGTAATGAAAATAGTGTACACTCCTCATAGTGTACACTAGCACAAAAAAATATTTCAACAAAGTAATATTACACCATTTTTTTAATGTACCGAAGAATAAGAATAACCATGTGTGCTAAAATTTTGCAACAATAATCGAATTAATACTATATAATTATGTGACTGTATCTCTTTACCTTCGCCTGTAACAAATTCCGGAATTAAGTAAGCATGTATAGAGTTAAATTTATTGTTCAGTTAAAAAAAAGAGAGTAATGAAAATAGTGTACACTCCTCATAGTGTACACTAGCACAAAAAAATATTTCAACAAAGTAATATTACACCATTTTTTTAATGTACCGAAGAATAAGAATAACCATGTGTGCTAAAATTTTGCAACAATAATCGAATTAATACTATATAATTATGTGACTGTATCTCTTTACCTTCGCCTGTAACAAATTCCGGAATTATCAACTAAATTAGAGTTGTCCCTTCATCATCGTTTTTATTATATACATTCAATTTTTTGTAAAGCGATCTATTATTATTAAGAAAATCGTGTTGACCATAGCATTACTTTATGCATTTAAAATTGAATGTTATTGCCCTGAAATAAGATTTAATTTTCTTTGGCTCAATTGACGGCTAGTATGGCGAAAACCATAATAAAAAATAAATTGATTAGTAGTCAATTATGAACAAACTACTTCTTTCAGGACTTGCATTTATTTTGTAGCACCTGCAGATTTTAAGATAAATCTTTACAATTTAACAATATAAATGTAAATTAATCTGTACAGATAAGTGTATCATGTGAATGACCAATCCCTGCAGAGTTTTTGATTTGCACAGTCTATCATCATATTATCATCTGTAGAGCCTTATCCCAAATATGTTGCGGTCGGCTTTAACTCTTAAGTGGATGTAGATGAATACCAGTATTTTACATGGCGCAACTGCCTATCTGACATCCATAACCCAGTTACTGGGTAAAATACCTACCTAACCCTTTGTTAAGACTGGCTGGCAGACTTTTAAATAGCGACAAATTAAATGAATATTCTATTTTAACAAATTCTGACAAAAATATAGATTTCTAATGATTGTTTGGATGCTGTTGTGTAATTATAAGACATTGTTATAGTTTCGTGTATTTTAACCATGAACGGACCCTTATCACTGTTTGTCTGTTGTGCTTAACTCTTTAAACAAGGTTTGGGTAGTAAGGTAAATGTAAACAATTTCAGGTATTATAGGTCAGGTTTGGAGATGGTCAGGATGGCTAACGTATACCTAGCAGAGGGTAGCCTCGAGAATGCTTACATCCTGTACATTAAGTTCATGACATTATTCCTGGAAAAGATTCGGAAGCACCCGGAGTATGCATCAGTCCCATCTTCAGTGAAGGCTGTGAACCAGGCTAAGCTGAAGGAGGTGATGCCCAAAGCTGAGAAACTGAAACAAAAGCTTCTCGACCAGTATGCCAAAGAACATGTAGTCTATCAGGATGAGGTAAACGTACATACATCTTACTAATGGCTTATTTTTTTTGTCAATCTTTAATTTTTTTCCTTTAGGCAGTCAAAGTGTCTGAAATACTATTGCAAATACAACAAATGGTACTAACACTAGAGTACTAACTCATTTGATTTGATTAGGAAAAGAAAAGGCGTGCAGCAGAAGAAGAAAGGAGAAAGCAAGAGAGGGAAGATGCAAAGCTGGCTGAACGTCTGCAAGCTGATGAGAACAAGAAAGATGCACACACTGCAACACCACATCTGCTACGAGATGTGAGTCTATCTCACTGTTTATACACTTTAATCTTGTTTTTGAGTCTAAACACATTAGTGGAACTTAACTTCGCCGATATTTTGTTGCGTACTCATAACTGGTCACAGTGGGACACAGAGTAGGGCAAAACAAAATTGCTAATCAAAATTTCTAAAAAAGTTAAGGATAGTCTCCAAAAATCGTTTTCCTGAAGCCAGAACGGTTATGGTACCGTTCTGCCCAATAACAAGAGTGGAGATTGCTTATCGGCAAGCATAGCTTTGTACGCCCAGCTAGATAGTTGGTGCGCTCAGCTAGATTGGTCGACTACCCTAAAAAGGCGCTTGGGTCACTAGACGCGGAGGACGGAGAACCGGGTTTTGTGACGTAACTCGGGAAAGGATAAGCCTCTCCCGAGTTACGTCACAGTCTAGCAGTTTACTACAATTGGCACACTCTAATAACTTATTGTTAGTATAAGGCAACGACGATGCGTGTCATGTTGGTGTACAGCCGTTCTTCGCAATGCGATTGCTATGCGTCATATTCATAACTGTTATTATTTGGAAAATACAGTATGAGACATTCCAAATCAGCTACACTTGAGATTAGATTATGTGGATATATTTGGCAGAGTAGTTGCTTCGTCAGTAAGCGGCAACGCCAGTGTTGCGATAGCATTCTCTGTTACCGCTGCACCTTTTTTTGTTTCATATTTTTGGAACTACAATTAAGTTTTTTCAAATTAGGCTGAGAATCAGCACTCTTTGAACGTCCAAATGATATAAGGAAGTCCCCCAAAACGATCGGCCTTCACCACGACAAAATGCGTGTGCGTTCGCGTACTAAAGATGTGACAATGTTACATGTTGAGTGTACCCTAGTGTGTGTGTGTGTGACCGTGGTGATTCAGGAGCAGTGGGCCGTGTCGCCGTCGGCTCCGGCGATGGACGGCGTCCTGTACCCGGACGACTTCGCGAACGAGCCGCCGCGGGCGCCTTCGCACCACTACCAACCCGTGCCACCGATCATACCGCCGTCACGGCCGCAAGTGTGAGTATCAGTCATCACCCTTATATTATTAATACTAGTTATTTGTCCGTGGCTTCGACCTCCTGGAGTTTCAGGAGTTGAGATATCTTTTGACCATTTCTTTATACATAAGTAGGGAGTTAGTTTGTCGGTTTATGCAGATAAGATTCGCATAAAATTGAACGAAGAACATTGAAGGATGCAACCGCGAGCGGAACGAGCTCAACAATTTTAGTACCCTACGTTTATATTTAATATTCGAGTAACTAGAAACTGCCTTTAACTTACTTAACATATGTTGGACTTGTTTGGGATTTGATTTAAATCAAAATTAAAGGTCATTTATTCTTGAAACTAGACTGAGAATCAGCACTTTTCGAACGTCAAAATTCATAAGACAGTCCCCCAAAACGCCCGCCCTTCATCACTTCCTAGTGTTTTAGTTGGGAAAAAGTAACGCAACAAACTTCCTAGCAGCTCAGCATGATTTATTAAAAAGCATTTCTCCAGATTTGGGGGCCCAGGGCGGGCTGCCCCTGCCGCTAGCGCCTAGCATCATTCGCATTAATAATATTTAGTTGGTGTTGGTATACTAGCAACAGTAGCACCACCCCAGCATCGTCACATTCTTCAGAATGTACAACAAAAACCTTCCTCAAGTTATTCTCAAAATTATCGTGCCTCAAAAACCGCATTAAAATCTGTGAAGTAGTTTAAGCAGAGGAAAGGGAATGGCATTTTATAACAAAACGGTTTGTATAACATAACTTGACTGCTGTAACTCCCGAAGTGATACACAGTGGTGTATTATACACCCACATTTCTCCAGTTATGTTACGATACCTTAGAAATATCAGCAATAAACCATTTAAAGGGTGTAAAGAGACCTATCACATAGCCGTCGTCTCTAAACATTCCGACATCAAACCAAGTAACATTGAGCAAAAACTATTGATGGGAAACGACGTTTATTTTTGCTGTCATAGACTATTTAATTTTTAAAATAAAAGTTAAAACAATAAATTCGTAAAAAAGTGTTGGAACTTGGCCTTCAAAATCTCCGGAACCAGATATTTCCCAGGTAAGATCCATTACAAAAACAAAATTGCAATGACGGAAAAAACAAGTGATGTGTAATTTAGAGGTGTGATGTGACATTGTACAGCGGCGGCGCAAGCGTGGAGTCTCTGTACGGAGCGGCGCGCCTGCGCACTGTGGTGGTGCCAGCCGCACTGCTGGCGAAGTTTCTACGCCTCGCCTCCAGCAACACGGCGCGCAACGTCGAGACCTGCGGCATACTCGCTGGGATACTCGTGAGTTTCACCTTACTTGACCACAATCACCCTCAGGGAGTAGAATCACAGCAATGACTTTGTATAGTTAGTGTATCATACGAATATGAACCTTATTTTTGTGGATATATTGTCCATATTTGGATAGACGATTAGGGGCAAGTGTTTCATACGATTATGAACTTTATTAACTTTACGAATAATATTCTTATTCATATATGACGCTACTTAGCAAAGTAAAGTCAGCGTGGTCTGTGAATGTTGCCCTCTGTCTATAATATGTAATAATAAAAATTTTAATTGATAATACGGTCCCTAATTGGGAAGCCAAATGTAATATTAAAAATTAAAAGAATAGGTGTGTGTGTGTGTGTGTGTGTGATCTCCTAAAAAAAAATATGTTATTGTAAGAAATTAAATTTCGGGCGCCGTGGAGCGACACACTATTAATAGATAGCCAGATAAATAAAGTTGGAGAGATTGGACCATTAATCTTAGGATGGGGGCCTGTGGATGTCAATGGTGATTAAAAGACTCACTACCTTGAACGTTCCCAGTTTATTGTACCTTTAGCCTAATGTATACTATTATATTAATATAAAGTTTACTTGCTATATCATCATTGCATCTTTAAATTCGCAGCTGAAGGCTGTTATGTTCTATAGGAAAAAAAAAAAGATATAAAAAATATGTAACTTGAAGCTTGACCCCGAGAGCCGGAAGGTGGTACCTCTCAGGTAATCAGCCCCCGTGGAAGGCCAGTAGAAATTTATTTGAAGTAAAGGTGGAATAAGCACCCACAGTTGTAGGCTGTGGACAAAAAGGAACTCTGAGATGTGTTTTCACTCCGAACTCGGACACGCGGGGACGCATCGACCAACGAAAAACTTACCGCTTATTCCAGGTATATAAACTCGCGTCTCCCTCGGTGTACCGTGAAGATATTTGGTATAAGAGACGTAGGGAGGCGACGAGGAAACCTGCGAAAAACCGTAAGATGGTCACAAACGAACCGCCATCGTCGAAGGAAATTTTCTCTCGAAAAGAGCAACTTACCAAAAATCGGATCGAAATATCCACCGGGACCATTCCACGGGTCCTTTGGTTTAGGATTAGGGCATTAAAGCGCCACAATAAACTAGATTAGTTACGATTCCATTCAGGAAAAATCAAGAGACATGTCACTTGACCAACAAAGATCGCAAAAGTGAAGTCCAATTTTGACGTCCAAAAATGTCATACGAAATGTATCACAGATAAAAAAAATAAAATTAAGAAATCGTTCCGAAATCGACTACAATCATCAATACATGTAACGGTGTAAAAAAACTCGTTACATTACATCCCTCCCCGAAAAAAATAAAAGAAAGCAATTTCTTTTATGCCAAAAAAACAACGATCAAGGTAAAACGAACAGTTTCCCAAAAAAACAGGAAATATAAACAGCGTGTATACAAACAACACTTACAGGTGCAGACTAAATACTAGCACAACCGACCCATAATGTCAAAAGAACCACAAGAGTACAGTTAAGCACCTTCGCCACTGACTAACAAGTTAAATCCGAGTTCTACTATAGAATCAGTTAAGTGCAGCAGTCGCTTAACACTGTAAAACAATACAACAGAACTATACCCAATTGAGTGCGGTTGGGCACCATCGCCACCGACTAACAAGTATAAAATTCTAAAAAGACAAAAAAATACCAATACAAATTCGGTTAGGCACTATAGCCGCCGACTATCAAGTATAAAGCTTTACAAACAAACAAAAAAAATACTAATAAGAGTTCGGTTAGGCACCATAGCCGCCGACTAGCAAGTATATGTTTAATGTAACAGGATAAAAAGAATATTAATTAGAGTACAGTTAAGCGCAAAGGCCGCTGTTTAACGAGATTAATCCAAAAAATTATATATGAGTGCAGTTAGGCACCATCGCCACTGACTAGCAGGAACAAATTGTATCTGTGAGAAACAGTATAGGAACCTTCACATCTCTAAAGATGTAAAGAAAAAAGATGTTGTGATCGGCTCAACTCCACCAACTTTCCGGGCACAAACAAAAATAAATGTTGTGATCGGCTCAACTCCACCAACTTTCCGGTCACAAACAAAAAAAAATGTTGTGATCGGCTCAACTCCACCAACTTTCCGGGCACAAACAAAAAAAAATGTTGTGATCGGCTCAACTCCACCAACTTTCCGGGCACAAACAAAAAAAATGTTGTGATCGGCTCAACTCCACCAACTTTCCGAGCACAAACAAAAAAAGAAATCACTGTGGTCTTCCTAAGTGCACCACGAAATATTCCGGGTGACAGAGTCACTATAGGAGCACAATGATAAAAAAAATAGGTAAACCTCTACAAGTGTAAACAAAACGTACAAAGGTAGTAGGCACCAATTCAGGAATTGCATGCAAAATTTTACACAGGAAAATTGCGTACAAGACTGTTTAAAAAAATATATACATGATAATAATAGTATAATAATAAGATCTTTCGATATGGAAAATGTATCTGTGTGGGTTGAAGAAGTTTATAAAAATGTCCTAAGTTGTAATTTAGAATGTTAAATCAAGATTTAATAAATTTTATAAGAAGTTACCTAACATACATCTTCATTCAAATCACCGATAACCTATCATCCATCCCATCGTGCATCACACTATCAAAAGTGACCTTCAAACAAAATCATCAAAATCAAGATTAATAATGGGAAACCAAATTAAAATTTAATTATATCCTTAACATGATAACGACCAGTCGTTCCCTTATTAAGGTCTTTCAGAATATAAACATTATCAGAGATCTTTTCAATAATTTTACATTTAATAAACTTAGGAGCAAGTTTTGCCGAAAAATAAGTAGGTGCATGAGATTGAACGAAACTTCTTCTCCACACGACATCACCCACATCAAAAGAAATGACTTTGCGACCTTTGTTATAATAGCGAGCATTACGCTGATAAGCTTTTAATAAATGAGTTTGCACTTTAACAAAAATATTACTAAGTGAATTGAGAGAATCGGCATAGTGAACTCTATTGGAAATTTCCAGTTCATCTATGTTATCGATAGAATTACTAAAACGATGTAAAGAAGCATCAAAAATAAGTTCTCTACCAAACATCAAAAAATTAGGTGTGAAATCTGTGGCCAGATTAACACTATTATTCAAAGCTAGTTGAATATTAGGTAAATATTTAGACCAAGTTCTATGATCATCTTTGACAAAACAAGCTATGCAAGTTTCAACAGTTTTATTATATCTCTCAACAGTATTATTTTGAGGCGTGTATAAAGTATTATAAAATATTTTAATAATGTTAAAACCCTTCAAAAACTCTACAAAATGTTTAGAAGTGAATTGTGTACCATTATCACAAACAATTATTTTGGGACAACCAAATTTAAGAAATATTTCTTTTTCAAAAAATTTATTTATTACTCTAGTAGTAGCATTTATCATAGGAAAAATCCAGCAGTATTTAGTGAAAACATCAACAACTGAAAGAATATATTTATGTCCAGAATAAGATTTAGGCAATATACCTATAATGTCTACTGAAAGCATCAACATAGGACGATCAACTTTTTTAGGGTTAACCATAATACCAAAAGGAGGTTGAGTGGTATGTTTATAAGCTTTACAAGTATCACAAGCAAGAATATATTTTTGAACATCATTAAACATCCCTTTCCAAAAATAGTGTTGTTTTAATTTATTTAAAGTTTTATGAATACCTAAGTGTCCAGAATTAATATCATCATGATTAGAACGAATTGTATCTAATATGTGTTCTTTAGGAATAACTATCTTCCAATTAAGATTACTATTGGGATCAAACTTACTTTTACAAAACTTATATAAGGCTTTATTTTCTACTCTAAAGTTCTTATATCTGCAAGGAGACTTTTGACAATTAACAAATACCTTTTTATACCAAGGATCATAAATATCATCATCGGGTAAGACTAAATTATTTTCAGAGATTCCTATAGCAGCTATTTCAATACGAGACAAAGCGTCTGGGACTAAATGTAAAGAACCTTTTTTATGAACTATATCAAAAGTAAATTGAGAAATTCTAGCAGCCCAACGTGCTAAGCGTCCACTAGGATTGCTAAGACCTAAAAGCCACTTTAAACTAGCATGATCAGTTATTACTGTAAACTTCATTCCTTCAATATAAGGTCTAAAATGTTCTATTGAAGCTAAAATAGCAAGTAATTCACGTTCTGTAGTACTATAATTGCGTTCACATTTATTGAGTGATCTAGAATAGAACGCAATAGGATGTTGATCTCCATTATCATCCTCTTGACTCAAAACACTACCAATGCCAACAGAACTGGCATCACAATGTAAAAAGAAAGGTTTTTCAAAATTAGGGCATTGCAAAACCGGAGCAGTAATTAACGCTTGCTTCAACTCATCAAATGCAATCTCAGCTTCATCATTCCAACAAAGTGGTTTCTTAGAATTTTTACTTCCCGCCGTTAATTTAGTCAGAGGAGAGGCAATATCAGCAAATTTACAAATGAATCTACGATAGTATGAGCATAAACCTAGAAAACTACGAAGCTGTTTAACAGATTCAGGACGTGGGAAACTTTTAATGGTATCTAATTTAGAAGGATCAGTATGCAAACCATTACTATCAACTATATAACCAAGATAGCGGAGTCTATCTTTACAAAAATTACACTTTTTCAAATTAACTGTCAAACCAGCATCTTTCAGTATACTGTAAATTTTATGTAGATACTCTATATGTAAATTAAAATCCGAATTTACGCAAATTAAATCATCTAAATAACAAAACACAGTATTATCGAATTCAGGTCCAAAAAGTTTATCTACAAGTCTCTGCAGTTCAGCAGGTGCGTTGGTTAGACCGAAGGGCATACGGACAAACTCGAAAAGTCCTTTTCCCGGAACTACAAAAGCAGTCTTTTCTCGAGAAGATTCTTCCAGGGCTATTTGCAAAAATGCTTTAGAAAGGTCAATGGTACTAATAAATTTAGCTCCCCCAAGGTTATCTAAAATTCTAGAGGTATAAGGAAGAGGGTAAGAATCTTTTACAGTTACTGAATTTAAACGTCTTGAATCCAAACACAATCTGGTACTACCATCCCTCTTTTCTACAGCTAAGACAGGTGAACACCAAGGCGATTTAGAAGGTTGGATGATTCCTTCCTTTAATAAGGCTTCTACTTCATCAAAAAGTTCCTTCTGCTTTGCAGGACTTAAAGGCCAATATCGTTGTTTAAAAGGTTCGCTAGTAACATTAATTTTATGTTGAACAAGATGAGTAAGACCTAAGCCTCTCTTTTCATAAGAAATATCTTCAAAGAGTGAAACAGTATCATTTAATTTTTGTTTCTCAGCAGGAGAAAGTTCACTAACAGAGGTGACTGAACAAACTTGAACTGTATTGCATCGAGCATAAGTTATATTTTTCCATAAATCCTTAGCCAAATCGAATTTTAACCAAAAATCAAATCCTAAAATGAAATCAGGTTGGAAAGAAGGTATAATTTGAAAATTAATAATTTTAGTTAAATTATCACAAGTAACAGGTAATTCAATGGTACCAATAATTCTTTGTGAAGAACCATCGGCCGTATAAGCAGAGCTAGAAACAGAATTTATTTTATAACCTAACTGTAAGAATTGCCTATGACTATTGGAACCCAAAATACAACTATTTGAGCCACTATCTAATAAACCAGAAAAAGTATGGTTATCTACGGAAAATTGTAAATAAGGTCTAGTATCGTTATCTTTAACAAATAAAACAGGAGCTGATCTATAAATTTTGAAAAATGTCTTTAAGTAATCTAACCAATTCGCAAAATCTCTGTTACGAGTAGCATCGTCAGGTTTGTGATATTTAGCAAAATTTTCTTTCATCGAGACGCTCGCGGTTATGTCAGTAACAACAGGGGCTCGATGCGACCTAATCAGTTTTTTGACTCGCTAGAGCTTTTCTTTACGTTACAAACATCACAACTCTTAGATGTAACTCCAACCTTTTGACAATTAAAACAAATTACGCCAGGTATGGAAGTACAATGCTTATAATGATGTCCATCTCTTTTGCACTTTAAACAGGATAAAACCGCATTAGACTTAACAGTAGGTTTTTCAGTTTTAAAAGTTTTATGACTTACAAAAACTTCAAGCTCTTTTGCAAGAACAAGAAATTGTTCCACAGAATCTATAGGTTTACCAAATATAAAAGGTGTGTAAATAGGTAGCATGTTATGTTTAATAATAGTAACCAAAACCGCATCAAACAATGGCGAAGAAAGACGACTAGCCATGTCCAGTATTTCTGTAATAAAGTCTGGAAGAGATTCAGAACTCTTTTGTTTCCTTGTACGAAGATCATGTTCCAAAAAATAGTCGAAGTCCGGCCTGTCAAAACGTTTAAGCAAAGCAAGCTTAAGCTCACGCCAGGATGGAATACGAAAACGAACTGTGCGGAACCATTTCAGAGCAATACCACTAAGCAAATCCGTGAATGAACCAACCAACAAAATTTCGTCAAAATTTTTGTATAAAAAGTATTCTTCAACTTCAGTAATAAATTCCCTAACACAAGATTTCCCATCGAATTTAATTCTACTCTTTTTCAAATCAGGCAACTTAATTGCAGATGGCAAGTTCTTCTTAATATGATCATTAACCAAAACATTCATAGAATTAAAAGAAGGCAGAGCGTGCAAAGCAAAAGCTGAGGAAGAGTGTGCAATCCTTTCATTATGATCAAAAGGGTGTGGTACTTCTGTCAAATTAATCATGTCCGGAGCAGTTTGTGCAACATTAGGATCTGCGCAAGCGCCATCAGATTCTATGTGGTCTTTAGCAATAGGCGGAAAAGACTGGTCTTCATTAGCCATCATGAATAAACTAAACGAAAATTGATGAGCAAAGCAAGATGTAAATTTAAAAAAAAGTGAAATATTTGAGGGTAAGTGTAAAATATTTTCTAAGTTTTTTTGTTTTGATGAAACTATCAAGTAAAAAGATGCAATAATAATTTACAGGATAAGTTTAAACTACTTAAAGTAAGGTTACCAAGTTAAACCAAAGTTTACTTAAGATTAAATATGAAACAAAAACTTCCAAAGTTGTAAAATACTTGAGGTTAAAAAGATATGTTCAAAGTTTGTTTTGATGAAAATTTCAAGTTTAAAAAATGCAGTAACAATTTACAAGATCAATTCAAGTTACTAAAAGTAAGATTACTTAGTTAAACTAAAGTTTGCTTTAGATTAAATATGAAACAAAGTTTCACCGCACTTAATTTACACTGTTGAGACACTTAGATAAAACAAACTGTCTTACCATACAAAATGTTGGTTTTGTAAGAGAAAAGAAGTAATGCTGTAACCATAAACATTAAACATACACAATAGTACAAAATACAATAATGTTAGTAGAAAATACTGTTTACTTAAAAGCAAACATCCAAAGAATTTAAGTTTTTAAATTACAACATTGTACAATAATGTGTTACTACAAAATATCAAGATGCAATGAATCAATAACAAAATAAGTAAGCTAAATTCAAGTCCCTGTTCGCTTGAGCGACAAATGTAATAATAAAAATTTAATGGATAATACGGTCCCTAATTGGGAAGCCAAATGTAATATTAAAAATTAAAAGAATAGGTGTGTGTGTGTGTGTGTGTGTGTGATCTCCTAAAAAAAAATATGTTATTGTAAGAAATTAAATTTCGGGCGCCGTGGAGCGACACACTATTAATAGATAGCCAGATAAATAAAGTTGGAGAGATTGGACCATTAATCTTAGGATGGGGGCCTGTGGATGTCAATGGTGATTAAAAGACTCACTACCTTGAACGTTCCCAGTTTATTGTACCTTTAGCCTAATGTATACTATTATATTAATATAAAGTTTACTTGCTATATCATCATTGCATCTTTAAATTCGCAGCTGAAGGCTGTTATGTTCTATAGGAAAAAAAAAAAGATATAAAAAATATGTAACTTGAAGCTTGACCCCGAGAGCCGGAAGGTGGTACCTCTCAGGTAATCAGCCCCCGTGGAAGGCCAGTAGAAATTTATTTGAAGTAAAGGTGGAATAAGCACCCACAGTTGTAGGCTGTGGACAAAAAGGAACTCTGAGATGTGTTTTCACTCCGAACTCGGACACGCGGGGACGCATCGACCAACGAAAAACTTACCGCTTATTCCAGGTATATAAACTCGCGTCTCCCTCGGTGTACCGTGAAGATATTTGGTATAAGAGACGTAGGGAGGCGACGAGGAAACCTGCGAAAAACCGTAAGATGGTCACAAACGAACCGCCATCGTCGAAGGAAATTTTCTCTCGAAAAGAGCAACTTACCAAAAATCGGATCGAAATATCCACCGGGACCATTCCACGGGTCCTTTGGTTTAGGATTAGGGCATTAAAGCGCCACAATAAACTAGATTAGTTACGATTCCATTCAGGAAAAATCAAGAGACATGTCACTTGACCAACAAAGATCGCAAAAGTGAAGTCCAATTTTGACGTCCAAAAATGTCATACGAAATGTATCACAGATAAAAAAAATAAAATTAAGAAATCGTTCCGAAATCGACTACAATCATCAATACATGTAACGGTGTAAAAAAACTCGTTACAAATATTTAAGTAAAAGTCCAAATAGTTTTGGTAGGGAGAATTATGTTGTTTCGTATTCTGTTGAAGCCACTGTACCGAAACTAACCATAGTAGTGCGCTTAACACGATATAATCGGGTGATTCTTTCCAGTAGGTTCTTCATTTGGTCAATTCAAGTCTTTGCAAGAAAATATTGCCTCAACATCATTTCGGAGCAGTAATTCTTTAGCAAACACTAATACCTCATCCATTAAAACTCACACCCACTGAATATAAACATTTGAAATTCCTTATATATATAACTTAAATAAAAGTTATAAACAATTCCAATTATGATACGAATCTCAAATATTTGAATTCCTTTTTTACACCGCTTGCTTGACGTAACATAACATAATGACGGTCACATTACAGGAGCGCGACCAGTTGAAGATCACGCACGTTATAGTGCCCAAACAGACGGGCACTCCGGACTCTTGCAGCACCAACAATGAGGAGGAGATCTTCCACTACCAGGACCAACAGAATCTTATAACTTTGGGATGGATACATGTGAGATAAACACTTATTATTATTACTATACTACTAGCCGTGTGGGTTATGGGTTTTCTCATCGGTAAAAATTACGGTATGGTGCAACACTTTTGCTTCTTCGAATAGACTATAATGCCATCTTCTTAATTAGCATCTGCCAAGCCTAATCCCAATTATGATGGTGTCAGCTTCCGGTCTCACCGGATGCAGCTGAATACCAGTATTTAACATGGAGCGACTGCCTATCTGGGATAGAATCCGGAATGAGGTGATCCGGCAGACAACCAAAGTTGTCGACATAACTCACAGAATAAGCAAGCTGAAGTGGCAATGGGCCGGTCATATTAGCCGTAAAACCGATGACCGTTGGGGTAGACGTGTTCTTGAGTGGCGACCGCGAATCGGCAAACTTAAGGTAGGACGTCCTCAGGCTAAGTGGAGCGATGATCTTCGCAGGGTGGCTGGTAGCAGCTGGATGAGAGTTGCCAAGAGTCGAGCTAAATGGCGTGCAATTGGAGAGGCCTCTGTCCAGCAGTAGACTGATGTAGGCTGATGATGATGATGATGATGACTGCCTATCTGACCTGCACAACCCAGCTACTGGGTAACACGATTTCGCTTGGTAACTCTGGTTGTCAGACTTTCTAGCTGCTGACTACCCGTGACGACTTACAAAGGTCCACGAATGACAGCCGGGAACAACGGCTTATCGTGCTTTCCGAGGCACGGAGGGTTTTCGGTATGTAAAGATGGCGACCCATCCACAGACCGACCGACCGAGCGAGCCCCTAGCCATCTACTTAATAAAATTCATTAATTCATTCACTGACTGCAAGACTTTTATTCATTCGCTGCCAAATTTCACCCAAATCTGTTCAGCAGTTTTGTCATTACTGTGTTAAAAAAAGAATATACCAAAACCACCTAATTAAACCACTTAATTTGAATGTTGAATAGGTCACCACAAAAAATAAGCTCACACGAAGAGCTCATCTGATTGGCTAGAAAGCCGATCGCAGATAAAGGGAGAAAACAAAACCATAAAAATTGCCTTGTATTAATTTTAGTTTGTGTGTTGTGGCAAAAACTATTAACTACTAACTGTTCACCAACAATTGTATACAACCGGTATAAGCAAATGAACCAGAAACAACAAATCAGAATAAAGTGTAACAACCACTTACAGGTAAACTCTGCATGCACACAAAACGTTGTTAAAACTTACAAAAAAAAAGACTAAATTATTAAGTTACACTGAAACTTAATAAATTAATTAAACTAAATTAAATGAAAACAAACTAAACTAAATTAAACCAGGTAATACAAAAAATAAGCAGTATAAACCTAAATTCACCCACCCAGTGAGATAATGCAGGGCTCTTAGCCCTCAATGTTCGCGGAGAGACTTATAAAAACTGGCTTTTAATTTGCCTAAACTGTCAAAATGGAGGTCGGTCCGATCACTCCAATCGTTCACAGCCCTCCAAAACCTCGCGTAGGGAGAATTAGCACCCAGAACCGTTCTAAAATATAAAATATTCCAATCTTTCTAACATAGCCTATCGTGTTCTCACTACTGGGACACAGGTCTCCTCTCTGTGAGAGGGAGGGGGCCGTAATCCACCGGTCGGGCCCAGTTCGGGTAGGTGGATGTCACATGTCTTCGAAATATGGTTCCAGGCCATGCCGGTTTCTTCATGATGTTTTCTTTCGCCGTTTTGCGAGCAGTGGTGATGAAACTAAATACTCAAAGTACTCGACTCAAAACACGTAATTCGGGGCCAATTCCCAATTCACATCCTTCTAATATGGATATTATCTATGATCAGTTATTATCAAAATGGGTAAAATACAAAGACCAAGGTTTTTGTTTTGTTTTCCTATCTGAGTCACTGATAAGACAAATTAAATAATATCTACCGACAATGTTATGGAATAAAGTACACTATTACTTTATGAATCACTCTTTGTCTTATCTACGAGTATAACTACAGATATTATATTAGTTTTGGGTATTTATTGGCGGAATACAATAGATAAAACTGAATCAGCCCACTATGTATGATGTAAGACTATGTAAGACTTCAGATTGATAAGTCTTAGGTCTTAAATGGGAATAGAACCCAGGACCTCATGCTCACAGGTAATGCTTGTGACCACCCTAGGAAATGTAACCTCTCAAAAAATAATTCTTCAGCAACCATGGAGACGACCCCCCCCCCGCCCATCTTGGGTTGCTGCCGCGCCTGAGAAAAACTATATACCTATAGAATAAAAGACAGCTGTACTTGAATACACAATGCTACCAGCCCGATCACTATGTACGGCAAGCCCATCCCTTGGGAGAAGCAAGCCAAATACCTAGGCGTGATCCTCGATGAGAACCTTACCTTTAAGGCTCATATTAAGGCGGTTCGCGCGCGCGCCTCCTTCGCTCTTAGCAGGCTGCAATTCGTACTGACAGCCCGTAGTAAACTGTCCCTCAAATGCAAGCTCCGCATCTATACCGCATGCCTGCGTTGTATTTGCGCACGCTCACCCACGTCATCTCCATAAGATGCAGACCCTCCAAAACCGTTTCCTCAGAAGGGTCACGGGTGCCCCCTTCTATGTCCGTAATATCGATCTTCACGTCGACCTTAAAATGCCAACCATAAGCCTGTAGCTTTAAATTCGTCCCTAATTAATACCAATCCTGATCCAGCTAGTCATTTGCTGCCCTCTTCCAGCGACGCCCTAAGCCGAGGTTCGTACCCCACAGGGGGTGCCCTTAGCGTTGTCGCTTAGTTTTAGTTAGTATATAAGTTTAAGTCCTGGCTGGAGGCCTTAATTTATTAGGGAATCCACAGGCAAGTCCGCTTAAGCAGACGACAACCGCATAGGTTGACCTGCGAGATGCCAAACAAACAAACAAAATACACAATGCTAGATTGTTTACATGCATTGACATGTGGCGGCATCTACACCTCTTCATGCGAACAACGCATCACGCTGACGTCACACAAATCCTGCATCGCGCAATCAGAGTTCACCGCGCAGCTAGCATATATACAACTTCCCGACATAAAAAAATTAATCTATCGTTGGGCTGTTGCCCACCAGATACGATATCCATCTGGTTGGAGGTAGACCATGTTCCTCATATCTCTTCAGACACATAGGTAATAGGTAACACGGGCTGGTGTCCGCAACTCCACGTCAATGCGCGTATTTTGCGTACGGTGGGAAAATCGATCATTCGATCCACCCCAGCTCCTCGAGGAAGGCCAGCAACGCCTTGATGTTACTGACAGCCTCGCGTAGGGTACCTGGGTTACCGAAGTGCTTTGCCCTGTATGTGGCGACCACCGGGCAGTTTAGAAGCAAATGAGCTGCTGTCTCGTCCTCCTCCATGCAGGCCCTGCACAACGGACTGTCTGTGACTCCTATGACAAAGAGGTGTTTGTTAAATGACCCGTGGCCAGTCAAGGCTGCCGTAGCTATGCGCAGCTGTTGTTTAGGTAGTCAGAGAACTTGTTTCGTGAGGCGGCTATCAATTGCAGGGAGTGCTTCCCTAGCCTGCCTGCACTCACCTTGTTCCAACCATTGTTTGTGATGTTGTTCCCTGGTGCGTTTCCTTACCAGAGTGCGTAGATATCCGAAGGGGAGTGGCACGATGGGTTCTGGTCCCACTGCCGTCTCACTCGACCCCCTTCTGGCAAGTTCGCCGGCTGCATCGTTGCCCAGCGAACCGCTGTGTCCTTTGATCCATTGAATGGTTATTTTATTGAGTCTACCCACCTGGTTAAGGCGCTGGTGACACTCGTATATTAGCCCAGATTCAACTGTGTAGCTGTTTACCGATTGCAGAACAGCCATGCTGTCTGAGAGTATACGGATCGAGTGGTCCTTAACTTCCCTGGCCACGATGGCCGAAGCAGCCAGACACAAAACGTGTTGAACGTTATAGTGTCGCATACTTTGATTTTATTGTTACGTTAAAACCAGAGATTGACAGGGTTTTCTATCTCCTGTACTCAACTATCTACTTTTGCTATTATTGACCGTTTGTATAAAAAGCACCTTAATCAATTTCTGTTGCAATGGAATTTGAACTTTATCGTGTATGTCATTAAGTGTTCCCAAAACTGGGTAATTACAACGGTACAAGTTTATTGTGGCGCGTGGCCAAAATCGGAACTGACGTCACCTGGTTTGGTTTTTCACCAACTGGTTTTGTCAGTATAAATTAAGTGACAATTTCACAAACAAAATTTCAATTGTTTCAGACTCATCCAACCCAGACTGCTTTCCTGTCGTCAGTGGACCTTCACACGCAGTGCTCGTACCAGCTGATGATGCCTGAAGCGATCGCCATTGTGTGCGCGCCCAAATACAATGAGTAAGTCGTACACAAAGTTAAACCAGTGAAGGTATGCGCTCCGGTAATCTTCGTGTTTCCGGATTAGCACGAACGTCGCTCCACAGAGTTACCCTCGGACCCTCCACAGACTCAAGCTTCTAAGTTTTGTTCCCTTTGTAGTAGTCAACCAATGCGCGTTTGTTTGAAGTTTTTTGTCTGTCTGGTTACCTCGTCTGGTTCCTGTCGTAAACCGTCATTTGTCACAAACATTATTGAAAAGCATAGAGTGGTTTATATGTACTTTTGTAATCATAATACAAAATAGGAATGTACTTCACTGGTGAGCGGCAGCTATACAGAGTGCAACCTGTTACCACGGATTCGGAACATGTTGCTGAAACCATCTTTAAATATGACGTCATTCATTAAATAAATATTGATGTTCCATACATTTTTACCGCCTAGGTGTTGTGCATTTTTCTATGAAACAGCAGCTTTTTTCAAAAAAATAATTGCGCTATATGGGGTTTAGAATCATGTGGTTTCAGTTTGCATGTCGAAGTCCTATCCTGCTACCCTGCTAGCTAGCTTCCTATTCCCGAGATAGACGATAATTGCTCAAGCCCATATTTTTCTTGGGATATCTGTACTTCATTGTTATTTACAAACCCACTTAAAATGGTGAAAACAGTTAAATATTCTATAAATAATAATACCTTACCCTTTTGCTTCTGTTAATTTTATGTCACGTAAGTGAGACGATTCTCTTTAATATGATTTTTTTGGTTTTAAGATTTTTATGTGATTATTGCAACAAAAAAAGAAAAAAAATGATATGCTGGTTATTATGTAATATTTATAATTTTATTGCTTTTTCGTCAAACATTGCAACAAAGAACTATTAACGACTTCGCTTACTTCTTTTTTTAAATTCTTTGGTGAATCAAGTTAATGTGTATAAGAGGAACTAAAAAAATCCTTATGATAACTGTAGTATGTAGTATCAGACTTCTCTCTCTAACATTTATGTCATATTTCAGAACTGGTTACTTCGCATTGACTCCTGACTACGGCATGCAGTTTATCACAAATTGTAGGCAAACCGGCTTTCATCCGCATCCGGACGACCCACCCTTGTTTCACGTAAGTTTTACTTTAATTAATCCATAGTATACAAATTATTCGTGAACTGGTTCAATAGACAATTCTATTGAAACTCTTAAAAAAAAACAAAATTTAATATGAAAACGCGAATCTATCATAACTAATCAAAGTTATAGTGCCGTATGGAAGGTATTGAGCACTTTATTTAAATATTTTTCCACATCACATTCAAATATGTGTATCCAGTATCTCCTCCAGTTTTTGAAAAATGTGCTACATTCAAATAATTTCTTTCCAGACTGTAACACACATAAAGGTGGACGAATCGGCGTCAGTACAAATAGTAGACCTTAGAAGATGAGCTTCACCCTTCAGCGAATTCGTTCACTCTTCCACTACAAGCTTGCGTTCACTCGTAGTGCATTTATTACAATAAACGCCAAGGCTCGTGGCACTCGCGGCCATAAAAAGTGTGAGTAGGACGGTGAATATGACTCGTGTCATCCCACTCCATCGTTTTGTGACCACGGCTACTACGAACTTTGGTGAATACTAGCTCGCTTTATCTTCTATGGATCACATCCAATACTGTTCAATACCAATTTAAGTATTATTCGGAATAGTCGATAGTGTATTGTATTGTAATTATAGTGAGTCATTGTTTCTTGTTTTAAACATGGAGTAGTAATCAAATGGAGTGTTAATTTGATAGCACGAATGCGTCTCATGTTGTCAGAATCAAGGTGTGCTGAAAAGCGGCTTATATTTATATTTTGTCCCCACTAGGAACAGATGACTGTGCAGCCAGTGTCAAGTCTTTTCTCTATGAATTCCCTAAAAGCTTAAAAATGGAAAATGGTAGCCTTCACTTTTTTTTGAGCAGTGGTGGCCTAGTGGTAACTGCCCCGACTTACGAGTTGTAGGTCGTAGGTTCGAACCCAGAAAGGCGCTTTGCTTTGTGTAAATTATTTCATCACCATTGTTATCAAAACTGTGCAGGAAAACATTGTGACTAAACCGGCATGTCCTAGAACCAAAAATTCGAAGACATGTGACAACTACCAACCCGCACTGGGCCTGCGTGGTGAATTATGGCCCAATCCCTCATCGAGAGGAGGCCTGTGTCCCAGCAGTGGGAACATTGTAGGCTGGTTGGTTCATTGAGGCTTGACTTTTTTGTTTCGCTCATGAAGAAGAGCTCTAACACTTTTCACGTATCTTATGTGAGCAGTCTAATTATATTCAGATTGGCACTTCATTCGTTTTCTACTTCATGGTTCGTAGCTGACTTGTAGGGCTTGATTATGCATACTGAACATGCTTAGTGTTCAGTATGCGTACTCAAGCCTCTATCAACTTTTGTATGACAAGAGTGACGATTGTATAAGCATTAAAAAAAACGTTATTTGCTGCATTATCATCACACATCACTTACTTTTGTGTAGGAGAACACAGTGTGAAAATATGTTATGTATGTATTTTATTAGAGGGCAATGTGATACTTATATTATAAACAATACTTTTTAGATGCTTAAAGTATAATGTTATGTAAAATATTATTGTTCTCGTTAAGATTTTTTTTAATAGTAATTATTTCGAATGATTACATTTGTTGAAGCATTGAATGACATGAGTTAAACATGTTTTATATTGTAGAATAAATTATTTTGACAACAGAATCTTGTTTAGTTTGAAGAGTATTTACTATTTAATAGATGCTTATATCTGCTTGATTTATAACTGTTTCTATAGAAATATTAGTAAGGTTAAAAGGGAACTTTTTCAGCACTGAACTAATCGCTTTAGAGTGGAATAACTAAATCAATAAAATTAAATAGAGTATGATTGAGTTTATAATGAATGAACTCCGTCGTAACTATTTTTCAATTACGGTTAGATTGATCAGAGATTTCCTGTAAATTATTTGCTCTCTTGTATAATGTGAGCAAAGACTTCTTGAAGTCGACCTTTTTCCGGTAGACCGTTTTGAATTTAGTGCTTTCACCTGCACCAGTGTCACCAATAATTTCGTTGTTCTGTTATTGTCATTTCGTGTTCAATATAGCGAAATTGCAGTATAATAATTATATGTTTTAAAATTAGGGGAAGTTTTAACTTACATGCAAGCGAATCCAAGCAGAATCGAATTGTGAAATAAACCAAGCTGAAAGAATAGAAATATCATGAAATGTAAGGGACTTTCCGACGATTCGCGTACATTCCATTAGTTACTATCTCTTTCTTATCGCCGATTATAATTATATTGTCTATTTGAGCTATTATAATTGATAAAATATAACACAATAAAGCTTATATTTATTTTATACTATAAAACTCAGCTTGAAGACTGAAGCTAAAACTTAATATAAAATATATTTTATATATTTCTCGACTCTTGTAATTTATCTGCTCCGCCATGTACTGATTGTACTAACAATGAATGTTCAGTCATGGGGTCTCAACTAGAACATTTTATAATTAGTCTTCAAAAAAAGTCAAAGATGGCAGCATAGGTAACCATTATATAATTAACAATCATTAGAAAGCGATAAACAGCAGAATTTTGGCTAAAGTAATATTAGTAAAAATCAAGACATCCTTGTTAAATGCTGATTTATCTGTTCACACTCGTTTTTCAAGAAACAAACATAAAATAAGCTTTTACCTTCAATTCGAACCCATACAATGATAAAAGTAGCCATCTGTTAATCATTTTGTTTAGAGCTCTTTGCAATAGATGGTGTTTTAACTCAATTTGTCCTGTCTTCAAAATAACCTTTATAGTCACACATTTAAATCAAACAACTTATTTAAAATCTATTTCTTTACATAGAAACATTAAATAAATCTATTAACATGTTTTTATGAAACCGGAAGTATAAAACTTTATTTTAAAAGGATGGCACGAAAAGATTTAAAAGTAGTTCGACTCCTAGATGGCGTTGTAAAACTACTGTCTCTGACAATTAGTGAATCGCTGATGCTGCCATCTGTTGAACATTTTGATGACGAAAAATTGCCAGCTCAATTGCCAGACTTAGGGAGGTGTCATTTCTTTGTATGGGATTGGGTATCTGTACGTAGTATTATAATATCTGTGGTTCAGTTAACTTTTAACTTATAAGCTCAGCTGTTTGTTTTGTAAATCACTCAAAATTGACAAAGGCTTTAAGTCCTTTTAGAATATTGTCGTCAGCTCGAGGTTGGTAAACTATTTGTGTTACGCTATGGCTAAGCGAAAGTAACGCATTTCGTTTGTATATTAATCAACAGTAAATATTAATATTTTATATTTATTATCACACGCAATTGTTTGACTGCACCATTTGTTATTTTGTGCACTTACGTGTCAAGTATCGGGTGATGTTATTCGTGCCATTTTTTTGTAATGAAATTAAAGTACGGACGAAGAATCTTGGCCGTTCCGAACGTTTCGCAGAAGCCTGCGCAATAACAGTTTTAAGATCCAAATGGCGACAAGACGCGAGTATGACATGTTTTCAGACAGGCCATGGTTTATCGGGCGCACTTTATTGCATAAATTGCGAATAAACAAATGTATACAAGTGTATAGTAAAATGTAATCTCAATTGAGATGTTTGGGAGTAGAAAGATACGGAAAAAGATATTATTTGTACCAATAAAAATAATCTTCGTGTATATTTAAACTCAGACTGACTTTAATTATATTATAGACTGAATGAGTATCGGTATAAATGAAAGAATTTTCGTATACGTGTGTACGTACAGAAAGATTGCATTCCGACTATGAATTACAGTAAGAAATGTACATGCATAACCAATCCTTGGTATAACTTCATTCTTCTTCTTCTTCTTAGCGTGTCGATGGCAAAAAGTTCAAACATCTTAAGCCATTCAGCTACGCGTACTCCCCTTACTGACGCTGTCATAAGATCATCAAGTGCACAGGTGGCAGGGCATGCGGCGCAGTATGGAAGGTGGGCCATTGTCTGTGGAGAGGTGCCGCATACGTACTTGAGATCTGTAGTGCTATTCTGTAACCATCTCATCGTGAAAACTTAGGTCTTGGGGTCGCAACTCGAACAAATTATAATTAGTCTCGAAAAGAAATCATGGATGGCAGCATAGGTAACCATTATGAAATTAACAATCATTAGAAAGCGCCAAAGTTTTGGCTGAAGTAAGATTAGTAAACATCAAAACTTCCTTGTTTAATGCTGATTTATTTATTCTAATTTTATTAATAATAAAAGTAGCCATCTATTAATCATTCTGTTCAAGCTCTTTGCATTAAATGGCGTTTTACTCAATTTGTCCTGTCGTCTCAGTAACCTCTAGCGTTACTAATTTAAATCTAACAACTTTTTTTTATCTATTACTTTATATAGAAATCTAAAAGAAATCTATTGACATGTTTTTCTGATCCGGAATTATAAAACTCTATTATTTAAAGGATTGCACGAAACTTTTTTAAAGTAGGTCGACTTCGAGATGGCGTTATAAATCTACAGCCTCTGGCAATAAGCGAGTCGCTCATGCTGCCATCTGTTAAAAATTTGGACAACTTAAAATAGCCAGCTCAATATCCAGACTTGGGAGGTGCCATTTCGTTGTATGGGATTGGGTATCTGTACGTAGTATTATATTATCTGTGCTCAGGTGAAGTGAGCGTGGAGTGTTATGTCAGTGCTACTGATGATAAATGACCAAGACGGGATGACACTGACAGCTCACTCCACGCAAGTTGTCACGGTGTGATTTTTATAGAACCGACATGCGGAGCCGTCCGTGTATCGCCATCTGTGGACATTGTCTTTGCTCCGGCCGACTTGGGTTTGAAGTATATTTAGAGATTTCCAAGTCGGCCACAGTACCTTCATTTAGATCGTTGGTTAACTACGATTGATAAATGATCTATATTACGAGGGCTGCACTGAAAATTTCGGGAATCAAGGAAGTGACACAACATTACGATTTAAAAATGTATTTATTGCTTTTCGAAGTATTCTCCACGAAATTTGACACATTTTTCCATACGATGGAACCAATCATTGAAGCAACCATTCCATTCGGAAGTTGGGGTCTCCAAAATGGCCGTTTTGTAGGCGTCCACAGCTTCTTCAGGTGATGAAAATCTCTGTCCACGCAATTTATTCTTTATTTTAGGGAAAGTATAGAAATCATTAGGGCTTAGGTCGGGGCTGTAGGGCGGATGGTCTAATAATTCTATGTTTTCTTGCTCTAAAAACTCTTTTGTTCTGTGTGCGGTGTGAGAACTCGCATTGTCGTGATGGAGGATGATGCGGCGGTTGCAGTTCTCTTTACGGAGTTCAGAAGCGACCTGTGGCAAACAAATGCTAGCATACCATTCTGCATTAACCGTTCTTTGTCCCTCAAGAGGAATAGTCGTAACATGGCCGGTTTTGGAGACAAACGTGGCCACCATTTTTTTTGCAACACTCCGTTAACGAACAATTTTTGTTGGCTTTAACTCATTTTCGAACACCCAAACTCGTGACTGGTTTTTTTGTTTCGGGTTCGTACGCGTATATCCAGGATTCGTCACCTGATACGATGTTGTATACAGCATTTGAGGATCCTGCGTGGAATCACCAAGTAACGCGAGCCGCTTTTTGCTCTTCACAGAGCGAATGCGGTATCCATCGGGAAAACAACTTTTTTACACCTAATTGTTCATGCAAGATTATTTGTATTTGACGCATGCCAATGTCTAAAGTTGCCTGAATTTCGCGGTATGTCACATGTCGATCTTCCTCAATCAGCTTACGCACAGCATCAACATTTTCTTGGGTGACTGCAGTTTTTGGACGACCTTGACGGGGATCATCACTGAGCTTGACACGTCCACGTTGAAATTCAGCAAACCAGCGATAAATTGTGGTTTTGGGTGGGGATTCATCACCAAATGCAGAAATCATCCGGTCAACACACTGCTTTTGTGTTAAACCACTTCGAAAGTCATAATAAATCATCGTTCTTGAATTTTCTCGAGTCAATTCCATTTTCTCAACGACTAAACAAGTTTGACAAAACCTTGTGGCAAGACCGAGAATATTTTTTTAAAATAAATAAATGAAATTCGATTTTTAAAACCAAGGAGTTTTCAATTAAAAAGATTTTAATATGACAGGCACAGTGTAAATATTCCATTCCCGATACTTTTAGTGCAGCCCTCGTATGAGACTATTTTCGAAATTACGATGTTGTTCAGTTTTATGGTCTGTACCACGACTTTAAATATGATCATACTTTTCTTATATATGCTGAAAATGATACAAATCTATCGACAAAACCGCACAAGCGTCATTAAAGGGTTCCCCCTTTAATGACGCTTGTGCGGTTTTGTCGCGAGGGTAGCCCGCGAATTTCATGTTTTCTTATGTTTTTTTTTTGCAATTTGCAGAGCAGTATCAGGTTGTTTGTTAGAACAAGTATGTCTTTACAGAATTATAATCATTCTCAAACTCAAACTAAAGCATTTATTTAAATGAAATAATTTACAGGCACTTTTAAATTGTCAGGGAGTCGGTCAGTCAGAAATATGAAGCTAGTTGCCCATTCCAAAGCGTAGTGGGTACCTATGGAGAAGAACGGGCAAGTAACTCCATGGACACTTAAATAATATTGTTACAAAAATATTAGTTACATCATTATTGTTGAACTTATATGCGAGAACGATGTAAAAAAGTCGTACACGTTAAAAGCGTTACAAACATCAATACAAGATACAACCCTTGAAGTTCATATAATCTCTTTGATAGACTTTTTCATGAGTAAGTCATAAATTGGGATCGCTTCCCTTAAATCGGTAAAGAGTGCAGTTCTGCAGTTTCAGTCTGACAACTACTTATGTACAGTACAACTATTTTCTTAATGTCCCTCTGCAAACTTCGTTGAGAGCGTCCAGTCTGCACCAAGTGCAAAGGGCAACTGATACTAATCCGACGACTGACGAAACACGAAGTTTGCCGAGGGACATTAAGGAAATAGTTGTACTGTATGTACTTGTTTACTTATTGCAGTTAGAATGTATTCTGTCTGTACTAGATGATTGAAAGCGGTAGTGAGTGTCAATTCCCAGCTACTGCAATGTTTGATATAAATGTGCAATTAACGTCATCTAGTATATAAGAACAGTGTTATGTGTGTGTGATTCAACTAACACGGACCAATGTGAATAAAAAGTTTATTAAATTCATTATTAGTTTTATTTATTGCACAATATTATATGGTTATGATATGAATTGTTGGCAGTGAAGCGAGACTATACGTACATTGTACTTCACACACACCTACATTACATTAATGCCGTAGTATTTATTAGACGACAATGGCAACACTGAGCGCCTGCAAAACAAAACATTGCCTCTTTAATTCACATAACTTAAGTTACGATGTAAAAGTTTAAGGTAAACTAAATATGTATATGCATCGACGTCGATATGGTAATCAAAATACGAATAACGTCTATTCGAAAAACAAACAAGAAAACTTTATTTTGTTCTGAAAAAACACAGTACAAAATAAAGAAAAATAAAAAACTAGTAGCCGATTACATATAAGCCTCAGGTGCTACTTTTTTACGAATACTCTGGACTAGGATTACCTGTGTCGTGGGGGTCGACGGTGTTGCTTACACAAAACGCGATAAGCTATTGTTTTATCATAACTGCACAAAAATGTTCTGCAAGTCTTGCAACCCTAGGTATTGGATAAGCGTGTTCACATCTTCGAGTCGGCATAATTCTGCACAGCCGGCCCGAACGTTTGTAGCACCCCTTACATTTAACGCCTAATAAATACACGACTTCGACAACTACTATTACGAAGGATAAATAAGTGTTACTTTATAAGTATACAAAGTGCACACGATAAATAAAGAACATGCTTCTTTTAAAACATCTTAGATATAATTAATAATCATAATAATTTCTTGGATATTTTTTTTGTCATAACTTTAGACAACACAAATTAGTGATTATGTTTATATGATTAATTAAACTTATTTACATTATACGTAGGTACTTAAAGTATTGATCTACTTCATATAAATAAGCATTTTTACAGACTACATTTCAATAAGGCACTCGGTGCTTGATTTTTTTTCATAAAATTATCTTTAGAAGTTAGAAATAATTACCACATAGATAAAATACTCATACGAGACTTATATTTTTACAAATAAATTATACGTAGGGTGAGTGGGGGGAACATGAAAAATGGGGTAACACAAAAAGTGTTCCATAACGCCAGATTTTGTGCAGTTTTTGTAGTGATGGCAACATTCTTGAGAGCCCCAGATTGTTACGTCACACACCTCAGTCAGCGTTTACCGCTTTGAGTTAGCAGTTGTGTGAAAAATTCAAATGTTTGTGTAGTGATTTTTACGCGAGTTAATCGAGTTTTTTAATCTTACCCCGTGTCCTGTAACTTTATTTACGAGGTTGGTACGAGAGTTTTTTTGGAATATCTACTCATTATTTTTCATTCTTAGTTTTGTCATTACATCTAAATATGGCTACTTTTCGTATTATAGGATTTATTAAATTTTTCCGTCTTTACCCATCAATTTTTGACGGGGTAAGAATAACATATAAAAGTTTCGATCTAACCCCGTTTCCTAAAGCCATACTAATAGTCAGATGTCCTCAAACTTTAACTGATACAAAATAAATCCTACCTACTGTAGGTACAAGAATATTGTTTGTGAAAAGATTGAATCAATTAATTTTGGGCGTAAGTGATTATAACTACCGGAAATCTCTACGTGCAACCACCTACAATCAGGACGATGTTGCCAACGCCATAGAGAAAGTAAAAATGAGGGAATTGACATTAAACTTTACAATATACCCATTGCAACTCTCCACAATCGTTTGAATAAAAAAACAGGTGTTAAAAGCGATACACTAGGTCGCCCTCCAGTCTTTGCCTACGAAACCGAAGCAAAATTAGCAAACGGTCTAAAAATATTGGGAAAATGGGGTTTTGGACTATCAAGAAAAGAAGTAATTTCACTAGTAGAACGCTACGTTCGATTAAATAATATATATACTCCATTTAAGGACAACGTTCCAGGACCAGATTGGTTTAATAGTTTCCGCAAACGTCACGGACTTTCCCTCAAAAAAGCACAGTCACTTGAAAATTCAAGAAAAAAGAACACTGATCCCTTTATCATCAACGAATACTTCAAGCTTCTGGAATCCACGCTAAAGGAATTAAATTTGGAACAGCGGCCACATTTAATATGGAATCTAGATGAAACATCAGTATGCTTAGACCCCTCCAAGACAAAAGTAGTTGGAAAGAAGGGGGCTTAAGGTGTAAGAAAGATGCAAATGTTGTTTTCTAATATCTCGGTGTTACAAAAAAACTGATTAATTTGATTGATAGTGATGTTTTATTTTCAATACAGTGAAAAGTTTGAGAACCTCTACTTCAATCTTCCCCCGGTGGGGTAAGAATGAAATATATAAAAAATATAATTCGTTTTATCTTTGGTAACTAAAGGTATTTTGACACTACAGTCAGTGGTGAGTTTTCATGGCACTTCAAACTATAGACAAGTGACCATGAACAACATCTGATATTCATTTGAACGATTTTGGAAAATATTTCGATCTTTCCCCATCACCATTTCATCTTCCCCCTGTTTCATTCTAGTGATAAAAACATTTTATTTAATGTTTTTTTCTGCTTTGGAACAGATTTAACAGGATGTTATCAATGTGATACAAAAATACAGTATTTACTCTTTACTCATTACAAATAAAATTTGGGCATAGGCCATAATGTTCTGTTCTACAAGACTTCGAATACGACACTGCCCATCTCATCAAAAAACCGTTCGTTCTTCCCCCCACTCACCCTACAAACAATCCTAGTGTCTAATAATAAAATACAATTATAACACAGAAAACAAGACAGACCAAGAAGCACACGATAAAGACTTTAATAACTAGAGTTGTATCTGTCATCATGTTTGCAGGGCCAACATGGCCAGAGTTCACACAAAACAGAGACGTTTGGAACAAAAAAGGGGACGCCTTTGCCCAGTGGGACACAAGACTAACCTAAAATAAAGTTTTTTCTTTCGGACGAAATCGAAAATTGGCGAGAATGAGTAAGTATTTCAGCCGAAAAGTGCCGAAAACCGAAAACGAATTTTTAGGTCGGACTCTATAAATAAGCAAGTGTTCAAGAACGTGGTGCTCCGGCTCCATTTGAGTTCGAAAAGATTCGGGTTATGCAGAAATGCCTCGAAACAAAGATGTGAGTAAATATTGCGATCATTGTAAGTTTTTTTACAAGACTGTGGCAGAATAAAACTTTGAGAATACAAAAGACAGCGCCACGTACTACGCTATCAATCTAGATAACTGTCGATCAATTCTGTAAAAATCTCACTTTGAAAAGATAGGTGAAGAGAGTTTTCATTCTACCAGTAGTGCCATTTCACCGTGAAAACTTAGGGTGAATTGAGCTGTGCGATTGACAGAGACGGGATGACACTGACAGCTCACTACATGCAAGTCTTCACGGTGAGATTTTAATAGAATAGAACGGTTGGACATTATAATATCATAATTAAAATGCTACAATAATATGTGAACACATCCACATTAATAGCAAATCGATAACTTTCACGTACATTCAGAAACAGCTATTGCGTAAGTATATAAGGCACCATCTCGGATATGACATTCGTACTTACAAAGGCACTATGTAACAATTAATCAATTCTACCATATATATCTAGAAATTACTATCTACTCGCTAAGTAATTAATAAATAACATGTTTCTAAATTTATTTTAAATTTTATAAACATTATATGAGATGAAAATTTCAGAAGACCTGTCTTCTTCTTTTAAATAAAATCAATAACTGTTCGTTAATCACGCTAAAACTTGAAAATGGCTCGACCGATTGTGATGAAACTTTGGGGTTTGTTCACCACCTGGTCTCCGGATAAGTTTAGGTACACACGACGTCTAAGCTGATCTCGTATTGTGTAGGATTTCCGTACAATGAGAGGTTAGCATATACTGGAAATGTAGGTATAGTTTGATATGTAGCCTAGCCTAGCTTGGTAGGTATAGCTTGATATGTAGCCTAGCCTAGCTTGGTAGGTATAGCTTGATATGTAGCCTAGCCTAGCTTGGTAGGTATAGCTTGATATGTAGCCTAGCCTAGCTTGGTAGGTATAGCTTGATATGTAGCCTAGCCTAGCTTGGTATGCATGCGTACATTGTGTACTAGGTACTACCTGCTTTTTAAACAAACAAACAACAAATTCTGATTTTTTTTTGGATTTAACTTGTAGATAGTGCCTACAGGGATACTGCGAAGCAGACCCTTAGTCGATTAATAAATTTATGAAAACATTGTCCACTTCGTATAAAGATTTTCAAATACAATATTTAAATTCTACACAACAGCATGTATCACTACCATGGCAAGAAGAACGGCCTTCAGGTTTACACCAGGTTCAGCAGAGTTACTGACAATCTTCTTGACTTTAGAAGGCAGTTCCAGGGGCGCAGTCTTGTTCATCATCCAGTAAAAGACGTCAGTTTGACCTCGAGACTTGAGCTCAGGTCCTACTTCCTTCCTTATTCTCTCATTGTATCCGTTCAACCATTGGATCTGGAAAGAACATTTTCTTTAGGTTGTCACAGACAGCAACGTCAGCGGTTCACCACTTTTCAACCTTATTACTTAAGTGTGAAAAGTGGTCAACCGCCATCTTTATCGAGTGCATGCATAGTTAGCCTATAACGTTCCCACTGCTGGGACACAGGCCTCCTCTCAGTGAGAGGGAGTAGGCTGTAATCCACCACGCGAACCCAGTGCGGGTTGGTAGATGTCACATGTCTTGGAATTTTCGGTTCTAAGATGGCACCGGTTTCCTCACGATGTTTTCCTTAGGTAACCGTTTTGAGACCAGTGGTGATGAAATTATTTACACAAGTAAATCGCATGTCTGTGTTCGAACTCACGACCTACAACTCGTAAGACGGGGCCAATACCAATGGCCCACCACTACTCTCCTTTTCGAGTGTAGTTTTTTTTTGTATGAACACAGCTCTACGTCCTTTTACAAGCTCTTACAGCAGCAACCTGCATGTCGATTCTATAAAGATCTCACCGTAAAGACTTGCGTAGAGTGAACTGTCAGTGTCATCCCGTCTTGGTCAATATATAGCATCAGTGACACTTAACTCTCACTTCACTTAAGTTTTCACGGTGAGTTGGTTACAGAATAGCCCTACTTGTTGTAACGAGAACAAAAAACTCTGTCAGAGGTAAAATTACAGCAAGTCAACGAAGTAATCTACTAAACGTGTCATGATACATGACACGTTTAGTAGATTACTTCGTTTTTCCCCAAAAGAAAGGTTTCATAGGTGAGTATCTACGTAGTTCAATCTTACCTCATACTCAGTGAGCATACTCCTGTCAATCAGCTTTGGCTCGTAAGGTATTAAAGTGGCCTCATGAAATCCAAGGTAGCCGTTCGGTTTAGATACCACTTCTAGAATATTTCCAAGGCGGACGCCGTATTTCCCTGTCTCGTACCAGCCCGGTTCTATGGAGGAAATGGGATTTATAAACTTAAGTAAATAGTTGTTAACTAACTTTTTCTTCTAATTCTAATCTAATTAAGTAAGTTAATTAGATTAAGTAAGTTAAGTTCAACATTTGTACCCGCTGTGATGAAGAATCCATCTCTGAGTGTATGCAGATTGGTGTCTTGTCTGTAGTCAATTACAACAGGATCTGAAAACCCAAACAAAATACAAGCGTGTCAAGTGTTAGAAATTGCGACTGTCTCCTATTCCTTATAGCTTGACGTAGTAGTTGGACTTTTGTCGAATACTTTAGTAAAAAGGTTAAAACGGCAGGCAAACCCTGCTCTTGTTGCAATTTGAATAGCTATACGACCACCGATCGTGACAGTTTGTTCAACCGAATTGCAATTTTTAAAGCAATCGATGTGCCTACACATAGTCATACCTTCCTTACGTCCCAGAGCGGCGCCGACTCCATGTCCCGTAGGATGAGGGTAGTCTTGCTTGGCGGCCCACAGCGGCGCCCGCGCAACAGGGTCGACGTGAGCTGCGGGCAACGCACCCGGTGCTCGTAACCCTGCCAATGCTGCCAGCGAGCGCATCACCGTGGTGTAGGCTTTTCGTACATCTCGCGATGGAGAACCATAGTGCACTGTGCGGGTTACTACCGTGGTCCCCTCTGCGAAATTCAGACCGTTCAAGCTTTTCTTCTGTAAATGGCAGCTGCCCAGTAAGGCCTTTTCATACGATGGCTAATACTAGACAAGCCAGCCCAACAATATTTAGCTTTTACCGCAAAAGGAGGATAGATTTTGTGGTTAATGATGATCTTGATCACAGAACCTTTAATCGAGCTCTATAAATGCTAAATAAAGCTATGCCAGGCATAGAGAAGCGTAAGGATTAAAAAAAAAACCTTAAACTAATATTTTTACCGTCGTACTGTCCTCCAGACCGTATAACCAGCGTCGCGTTCTTGAAGATAAGTTTGTTGGAGGCGTTGGTGGCTCGGTAGTCGGGGTCTGCGGCGTTGGCGGCGTACGCCGCGCGCGTCTTCATCGAGGGTCCGATGTACCCCGCCTGCGTGTCGCGGGTTAGGTCCGTTGTTTGCTCCACCGACATCTCGCTTAGAGCTGACTTAGTCTGAATGTAGTATAGAAAGGGTTAATTTTAAATCAGTCATTACTTATGTCAGTGTCGTTGGTCGGTGGTCTTGTAGTCGAAAGCGCTATTGTTGAATCCTGATGCGGGTCGGGTGGTCGGGCTAAGAGTTGTTAGAATTTTCCGGAGCCGGAGTCTGGATTTGTGCCTGGATGATGGCAATAAGCTCGCCCCTGTTACATGGGACTTAAACATACCTGGCATGGTGGTGGCTTGATGTAGGTACACCTCTACCCTTCTCTCCAACCAACCAAGGAAACCAGACGTGATGTTTTTTATTTAATTATTGAAAACTCCCTTACAACTATCATTACATTACATTACATTAGTGCTATTCTGTAACCATGTCACCGTGAATACTTAGGTGAAGTAAGCGTGGACGAGCGGAATTATACAGAATCGACATGCTGCATGTCGATTCTGTAAAATCTCGCCGTAAATACTTGCGTGGAGTGAGCTGTCAGTGTCATTCCGTCTTGGTCAATCCCTAGCATCAGTGGCACTGACAGCTCACTCCACGCTCACTTCACCTTAGGTTTTCACGGTGAGATGGTTACAGAAACTACATATTACCAATGCGACAGTGTGCGGTCATTTAGCAATTCTATACAAATTTATTATTAATTATTTACATTTTAACTTTACATATTTCCTATAAAGTAATAGGAACACAATAATATAATATAAAATAAAATATATAAAATATCTATTACTCATTCATTTTTATGTTATACCACGGGAAATATTTACAGGGAACACAGGGTTCAATGATATACGAGTATATTTTAGTTGAATGAGCTGTTACGCTCATATTTTATAGTTTGAAATAAAGATGGTTTGGTCATATTGAGAGGATGAATGAAATGAGGTCACAAAAGGTATTTACAAGGCAGACGTGAGTGGAAACGCCGGGAGGGGACGCCCTAGGAGGATATAGTGACCTTAATGGTGATGTTCTTCAGAAAGGTCAGGTGCGTAGCACTCGCAACCGGCGCGCGTGTATGTATAGGATATATGTGTAGGATCGTAACAGGTGGCGTTCTGTGGTTTCTCCCTACCCCCATGGGATGAAGGCGTGAGTGTAGTATGAAATAAAAATATAGGCAAGGAACAGTAGTACCCGTTTACAATGAGTAATTGATAAGGAACCCTAAAGATAAGAAATGGCGAACAATGAAACGCTAATGGGGGTCGCCGGGCCGGCCGGATGTCAATTAGATTATTGCTAATTGATTTACGTATCACGCGAACCGTGCATCCTACGCAAAAATGGACCGCAGAAACGTGTTCAGCGCATGCCAATACCAATTTTTTTTTTTTTTTAGGTTTGAGGACCGCTTAGTAGTCGGTTCTGACCGCTTGAATAAAGTGAGCTGGAATCGGCACAACCTATCTACTTCTGTCTTACAGTATCTATCGCTCTAATCTATTGGGGTATACTAACCGTAACTATAGCCAACTTTCTATTTTCAATAGTTTGGTTGATTAAGTTTTGTTTCGTCGAATTCTAGATAGAAAGATCATGCACGCACACTGTACCGATTACAAGTAACCAGACCCATTGATGAAAAGTCACACAAAAGTTCGCTAATACAAAAGCTGACATCACCTCAAGATAACTCAGCAAGGTGCACATAGCAACAGCATCCCTGAGATGCGCCTTCTTCATGCCCTTAACCTCGGCTTCGTTCTTCTGTGCCTTCAGGTAGATGATGGGAGACAGCAGGAACATCCTCTTGGCAGGCGGCACGCTTTGTGCGATGGCCGCTGACGCTCCTCGTTGGAAGGTGCCGGCTGCAGGTATTAGGATCTTGGCCTCAGCCGCCCGACGCAGCTCGGCGTAGATGCTGGTGTAGTCGTTTACCCTGAGAAGAATGTGATAGGTAAGGCATGGCTTTCGCGATCTTATTCTATACGATGTCTTATTCCATTTGAGGCTTTTTAATGAGAAAAATGTTTGAGACCATGGGTGTAGGCTGTAACATGACTGATCATAAACCTCTACTTAACCATAAACAGAATATGATGTTGTATAACTAAAAGAATCCTTGGCGCGGGCCCAAAATCGGAAATAACGCCGCCATCATGTTAGGGTTTTCTACCTCATAGGGAAAAGACGGAACCTCTTTAAGATCACTTCGTTGTCCAAAAGTCTTGGCAGACTGACAAATGCAGATCAGCACTTTTCGAACGTCAAAATCACTTGACAGTCCACCAAACCGCCCGCCCTTCACCACTTAGGAGTGCTTTAGCTGGGTAGAAGAACACAGCTGTCTGTTCAGTTAGAAAAAAATTGAATCTCTATACATTCAAGTTTTTTATTACTTTGCGTACTTACGTATTATTGTATCTATATACAATAATATGTAAGTATGCAATGTAATAAAAATTTCGAGACAGAACATCATAATAAATTAACTGCCAGTTTTTTGGTATATTGGCGTGGCTAGCTTAGATTAGTTAGCGCCACGCCAATATACCAAAAAACCTTGTCAGTCTCCCAAGACCCCTTGTCTCGGGAACGTGTGGTAGAAATAGAAAAGAATGGTTGTCACACCAGTTGTCTTATATGGATCAGAATGTTGGGCCACAAAAAGGATGAGATGAGAATGCTAAAAGGGATGTGTGGTCTATGGTGTGGTGTTACGCGAATAGGTAGAATAAAAATGAGTACTTAAGTGGAAGTTTGAAAGTGGCACCGGTACCTGAATAGTTGTGTGGAAATCTGTGGAACGTGATTTGTGATACGGAGGAATGAGGAATGTTATGAATGTCAATGGCTATATACCTAAGAGTAGGGGACGACTATAGAAGCGATGGATGGGCTGTTTGAATGATGATATGGCTAGAATGGGGCTACCATGATGACGGCTCCTAAAGAAGTGTGGAAGAAAAAGACGTCGGACGACGAAAAGGACGTGTTGCGTCGGCGGTAAAGGCGGGAAAATGATGATTATGTACGCGATCGCTTTCGGTAAGGATGATGGATGATGGATGATGGATGACGGATGGTAGATGGTGGATGACGGATGGTGGATGGTGGATGATGGATGGTGGATGGTGGATGATGGATGGTGGATAACCAGGGATTGATAGTTATTTCTATCTCCAGTACGCCATAATTGGAGATAGGGACGGTATTGGTTTCTGACATCAAGTACAGCCCGATTCAAGCTTTACGGCGAATACGAGTACGAAGTACGCTCCTCGCTACGCAGTACCTCAGCCCTCACCCCCGCTGACACGTGAATCAGTTTTTGCTGTAGGAGGTCGGATAACGTCGATAATGATGACACAGGACTATACACTCAAAGCTGAAGGTTATCTAAAACTTAAAGATTATAATAATTACCTTGTACAATTATTAGTAAAGCAGTTATAAACAGCAAGTGCATCCCGCACATGTACGGACAACTTCCCCGGCGGGACGAACACCTTCACCTCCCGCAGACTGACCATCACGAAGGCCTTCAGCAGCCTGGCGTACGGCAGGTCCCTTCCCCTCACGTTCAACAGCCAGGCTACTTCGTCCAAGGCGGTGACTATCATGGCGTCGGCTCCGACGGCACGCAACTCGTTGCGGACTGAGGATACCTTGTCGCGCCAGCTTACACCTGCAAATATGATAATATTAATTGTTGTTTGTTTGTATCTCTTGTGTGAAGAGCGGGCGTTTTGGGGATTGTCCTAAGCAATGTTGCTGTTATAAAAGTGCTGATTCTCGGCCTAATTTCAATAAATTACTGCCGAAAAACATTTGGCAAAGCCCAAGAAAGTCTACTGTGCTTTCGTTGACTTGGAGAAGCCCTATGACAGTGTGTGGAGGGAAGAACTGCGATCGACACTATCCTTGTACGGTGTTGACTGGCGCTTGGTACGGGCACTGGAATCTTTGAATAAAGGAAAGATTACAATGCTTGTGTTAGGATAAATGGGGCATACAGGAACTGGTTGTGCATCTCGAGGTGTGTTATACAGGGTTGTGTAGCGTCACCTGTACATGGATAGTTGTCTGACAGATTTGAAAGAAGGGTGAGTGTGGATTGGCGATGAATGAGTTGCCTGTCAAATGCCTTCTCTATACAAGACGATCAAGTTCTACTTGTACCGTCAGCAGAACAGTTGCAAGGCATGGTGACTGTGATGGATGAATCATATAAGATGAGGGAACAAATATAAGTAAATAACAATTAACAATTATATAATCTAGGGAAGAGCGGGCAATCCTAACACAAGCAAACTATTTGCTTAAAAGGATTCTCCCGATTGTAACTAGAATAAGTTATTTAAGTTTAATACAATAAACTTTATTTTTATTTAGACTTTTTGAAAGAGCACAGGAAGTATCGGTGTGTGATGTGAAAATAAATGATAAGAGTGTGGAGCAAGTGTGTTTTCGTATGTTTGGGGAGTCTGTTTACAAGAGATGGAAAGATTGATGGAGATGTGTGAAGGAGAGTTAATTCGGGGATTAAAATGAATGTCCAAAAAGTTCACAATGATGTGCTGGTGCCTACGCTTAGGTATGTATGGAAGTAAATGTTGGGTGTGGCAAAAGAAGCATGAAAGCAGAGTTAAGGCTGTGGAAATGAGTTCCTTGCAAAGCGTATATACAAGGCAGATGTGAGTGGAAACGCAGGGAGGGTAAGTCCTAGGAGGTCATATGGTGACCTTACTGGTCAGGTGCGTAGTACTTGCAACCGGCGCGCGTGTATGACATATGTAAGGATCGTAGAAGGTGCCTTTCTGTGGTTTCTGCCTACCGCCATGAGAAAAAGGCGTGAGTTTGTGTATGTATGTATGACTTAAGATTTTGTTGTTTTTATTAACTCTGAATTTTTATTTGGATTGGTATCAGCTTGTGTTAATTCTCAATTCAAGCAGCAGAATCTATCCGTCGCGCTTTACATTCGTTGCATTACCTTTATGGTGATGTTAAAAACCGGGCCATATTCGGACGGATTCTTTCTCAGAAGCATGAAAATCTCTGACTAAAATAAAAATAATTAAACAAGTGTTGCAGGACAGTGAAGTAAGCTTTCATGTACCATAAAGCAAAGCGCACATTATAGCCGCATAGTATTTAACCGCAGTGCAACCCATTTTCCTACAAAAGAGTGTGTATAGGTACGATGGTTCATCGAAAATGTACGAAAAAGATGTACTTTGGAGCATTTTTGCTATGCGGTGCGGCCTACCTAAATCTGCATCAGCCTTTACCATCAAAGGACTAATTAACTATTAGGTATGGAACAGAAAATAACCCGCATATTCAATTTCATAATTCTTGGCGACAGTTTTAGGGAAATCGGGCCTCCTGAGGTCTGGGTCGGGCTCTTCGTTCCAAAGCTGATCCAACAACGTGGGAATGTGCACCAGCTGCAGACCCTCGCGCTGCAGAGCCGTCGACAGCACCTGCCACTCGCCCACCGACGTCAGACGAGCGTCGCCGCCTACGCGACCACTGCGGGCTAGCCTCTCCTACGAAATCAAATTAGTAACTTCAAGCATAGTTCAGTTTTTCAACCACAATCATAATATTCGGATGCTTATTCATATTCACCTATTTGAGATGTTGGCTAATTTGGATTGCGCTTTTGTATCGAAAAAATCCCACGGTTCCGGGATCGACCAATTTAGGTTTCTGATTAAAAAAGAATCGCGGATGTGTATTTACTTACTTCCATTGTTGGCTTATATGGATAGGACTTTTGTATCGATCATAAAAATCCCGCGATTCCGGAAACGAATAATTTTGTGATTCTTATGACTATAGAGTCGGATGCATAGCTAACTATCTAATATTGTAATGTTGGCAGTTTTTTATATATTTGAAATTTGTCAACGGTTTTCAAAAAAAATACTGCTGTTTCATAGAAAAGTGCAATACCTACGCGGTCAAAATGTATGGCAGAGCAATTTTTTTTTAAATAACCGACAAAAAATTTAAATGCAGGGGGATTCAGAATCATGTACCGAGTCCATGGTATCAGGTTGTGCGTCGATGTCCCTTCCACCCTGTATGCCAAACTGTTAATATTAATTTTAAAGAGGTAAATATGCATCTGAATAGTTATGCAATCCAAGAATTTAATTATTTTTTAAGTCGTTTCCACCCGACTAGTTATGTATTTCCGGTGTTCCTGGCGTCCCGGTTTTTTTTTATAAAATATATATTTTATGAAGCTGCTTCCATACTTTCAAAGCGAAAAATTTACTTTAGGTAATTAACCATCCGAATATTCGATCTCTGGTTAACAGTTGGTCGTAGACACTCATAATTATTATGACACTACACTTTTCATCTAATGTAGTCCTAGTATAAAAGTTTATGTTATGGTAAGACCCTAGTAGTCTTTGCAGTCAACGCCATACTGCAGGGCTTTGGAACATCAAGCTAATCACTGACCGATATCCATTCAGTGACGGTGGGCTGGCCAGGGTCATCAGCATCGATGACGAGCCACGCGCAGGTGAGGATGGCCCGCGCTCGCCGGACGTCGCCGGACGGCACCCACACGGCGGCGCCGCCGTCGGCCAGCACGGCACCGGTGCCGGCGCCGTCCCACCCACTGATGTATTGGAGGCGACGCTCTGGCATTAGAGGCTCCTCGCTCTGGACGGGAAATAAAAGTGAATTTAGAAGCCCAGCAAAGAAAAACATCTTGCTTGGAACAGAAGTCTGACAAAAGATAAACCCGTAACTTTATAACGTAAACCCGATTAAGTATATAAAATATAAATGATTTTTCACACCACCTGCTCGAAAATGTCAAATTATATGTCAAGCAACCTTAACCTAAAGTGAGTCATTAGTGGCCGGAGGCACAGCCGGTCAATAATGTTGTACTGGATTTCATTATGACCCGCTGGTCAATTATGTGATTTGAATTTGAAATCTCACATGCTCAGCTAAATTGGCAGTATAGTACTAACAAACACTCTTTAGTGCCAGAAAGAGGAAAGCTATTTCCGATTTCCCACAAAATCATAACGACTGCTTCTTCATATCGTTGCCATGTTTTCGAAGACATAATATTGTAAGAATAACTAGATAACTACGAACCATTTTTTAAAAGGAATGGAATAACATTAAAACTTGCATTACTTACATAATTGGCTGTAACATTCGTTAATTTTTTTTAAGTAAACTGCGCTAAGATTGCTGTGGATTTTGTGAATAAATAAATAAATAATAAAACCTATCTAGACTACATTCGATTTATCACATTTTATAAAAAATACTCTATTTTCACGAGCGTCTCCAATGACGTTCTAAATTCAAAATGCATACAGCCAATCATCCAAAACCATTTTGCATATAACTAACTAGTTCCAAATATGTTATTCTTACTGTTTGTTTATTTAATAAATACTTTGTTTTTCGTACTATGGCTATTATTTTCTCACAGTAGGTGTAAAAAGTAGAGTATCCTCCTCTGGGCTAAAGGTGTATTTGCCTTGGGCTAGCTTGAATCCCTCGCTGCATTCAGGATTCTTGTATTATTAAATATGACGCCCGTGACATAAGACACAACTTTAGCCCCTCGGTGCATAATCTACTATTATTTCAGTAAGTAGGTAGGTTTGTACAAACACTTTTACACGTCAATCATATCTTAAAAGCTAGATGAGATCAGCGTTTCGTAAGTCCAGACATACCTAATCTTGGTCAGATCATGTGAAGACCATGTAGATTGATGTCTGATATAGTATTTTGAGGAAAGAACCACACAGGTTTATTTATATAATTTGACCACGTCAAATTATACATTTAATTGGGTATGCATAAACATATTTTACAGGATTAACACATTTGATTAAAATAATTTACTTAAAATAATTTTTTGTAGAGTCACCAACTCACCAATGACGCCAAAGGATGATGGGAAAAAACGTCCCCACCATCCAACAGATTTGAAATAGGTAAGTGTCATTTGAAGGGTCTAGTAGGATAGATCATTTTTTACTATGGCTACGTCCTTCAAATACGTGGGGTTTATGTTTTATAATAAGAGGAGTCAGTCAGCACCCCGGCTAAAGGTAACAACAGAACACAGAAGGGTTTAAGTCAGTAAGAGTCTGACAGACCCCTCCACCTACCCCAGGGTGGAGGACATTTATGAGAATTACCACACGTAAATAAAAAAGGTTTTGTAATATATAGTTTTTTTTAAATATATACATTTCTTTTTTACTGACAAATTTACTTATTGTGCAATAAAAATGGATTAGAATATGGCGATCTTATGTCAGTTCACGTATTTATTAGAGTTATATTTTAATAGACCGGGATTTGGCTTGCAGACATGCTATTGCTATTGCTATTGCTTATTGGTACTGCACTTGCCTTACCGGCAATCGCACTGTGGGAAGTTGTGCGCACATAATATCGATTGTATGGTGTATGGTGTTAGGGCGTCATTTTGAATTTAATGCACCAGCACAAATGCTTGACTCTTTGGACTAGCTCTGTTTAGTATGGCACGCAATATAAATCAGAGCTTAACTTAAGCTAGTAGTGTGTCGTCACATTCGCGGAGGCGATCGACGGCGGCGATCTGTCGCGTCCGGCCCTGGTCCAGGCCATGGTACGGAGCGAGAGAGACGGGGTCCGATAGAGCCGACGCCTCAGGGTCGCGGGAAATTCGAAAGAGAAACCGTGGGGTTTTAGTTTTACTCAGTAAAAGTGACACGAAAGAGCGGGAGAAGTCATTTGATGATTTCCTACCCAAAAAAAAAATGTGTCGTCACATGCTTTTGGATGTATCTACTAATGAGTTAATAGGTATACTCGTATTAATTTTATGTTAATTAATACGAGTATACCTATTAACTCATTAGTAGATACATTATTATTATACTCAATGATTTTCAGTTTGAGAATCTAGTATGTTTTTTTAAATATAGAATCGTCATTTGTTTACGTGAAATATGCATTTTTGTTTGTGAAATAAATTGTAAAAAAAACTTATGTAAATTTTTGCCAAAAAGTATTTTTTATTATAAATAAACCCAATGGTTTTTGCAACTAATACTTAAGGCTTTTTTGGGTGCCAATGAACAAATTGACACGTATCCCATGACTGTTGTAGGGTGGGGACGGGGTTCATCTAAAATCCCCAGTGGTATTTTAAGGCTCGTAAACACTGGCACGACGCCACAGCGCGACACAAAGGCACCGAGTGTCGCGCGACGAGCGGTGCCTTTGTGTCGCGCTGTGGCGTATAAAGGCTCCCACAAACATGCGCGACGCATGTTTGTGGGAGCCTATATACGACATAAAACTTGGTACAATGACGAAGAAAATGTTTGAAGATACCACAATTGATTTGGTTATATATGAATTCAATTAAGTAACTGTCATCGCATTTATACAATGAAGACTGTATATTGACGAGAAAAAATACACGGATGATTATAATTTCCTTTCTGAGTCAGAATAATGTTTTTTTATTTTATTTGAAAACGATCTTACCAAATGCTCATCGCTATAGAAAATTAGAAAGGCATCAAAGAAGGCGTTCATTTGTGTGTAAGCGGATGTTCTCATGGCACTGCGGAGTCTCCCGAGCGGGTTCTTGACGTCAGTGGCATCGGCGCAGACAGGCGGCGATGGCAGAGTCGGTTGTTCCTGGAGGATGGTCAGCGGCACTGGTGACATGGACGTGGTTAGCGGGAGAGTTGAAGTCGTTGTCTGCAGCGGCTGCGGTGCCATCCGCGCGCCTTTACATACTGGAATGAAAACGCCACGTTCATTAATGTTGCTGACACAAAGCATGGGGTCTCAACTCGACCAAATTATAATTTGTCTTGAAAAAATCATATGGCAGCATTGGTAACCATTATGCAACGGCCATGGTATGGTCGTTGCCATTATGAAATTAACAATCATTAAAAAGCTTTACGGCAGAATTTTGGCTGAATTATGGCTGGTAAACGTCAAAACTTTCTTGTTAAGTGCTGATTTATCTATTTCCACTCATAATTCACGTATTTTAAAAATAAAATAAAAATGAAGCCTCTAAACTTCAATTCGAACACTTATAATGATAAAAGTAGCCATCTGTTCATCATTCAAATTAAATAAGAAGATAGTATAAATATTTATGAAATAGACACTCAACGCTTACAGTCAGAAATCAGTTCTTGAAGACTCACTAAAGTCCCTTTATAATAAATATGTATGCTCTCGTCACCAAATTAAGGAACACATCCTAGCTACAAACGAGTTGGTAGACAGAGTTGACCTGCTGACAGAGGGGATCCAACATTGATGCCCACCAACCTGAGGCAACGGTAGTCCCGTCCCAAGTGGTGAGTGCTCTGGACTGTATCCCCAACCAAGATATACCTGATATGGCGCATGAATTATCTCAAGTGGTACAGGCAGTAGCTAGTAGTGCTTCCTCTTGCAGTCAAGTTTGTTATCAGTCAGTTATGTTTTCAGATAGTATAGGAAGAGGTTTAGGGAAATTAGTTAGTAACAACCTGAGTATTTCTACTCAAAACTATTGTTTACCAGGGACATCCTTTATTGAAATAATAAATTCAATTACAAGAACCCAATATGATAATAATACTAACATTACTGTATTTGTAGGTGATGGTTCTCAGGTCAGAAAGGAAGATATCACTGGCAGTGTTACTGGGATTTTAAAGCTAAATTGTAATACAAGTATTTTGTGTGCTTTCCCATATTTTGAGAGGTTATCAAAAGGAAAAAAACAATTATATACTTAAGCTTAATAAGCATATTCAGTTCTTGGTAAGTCACTACAGTGACAGACTTATATTTTTTGACACCAACATTTTTGTTGAAAAGTTAAAATCGACCAAGAATACAGTGTATCTGCCCAATAGGTTTAGACATAAAATAGCGAGGCTATTAGCTAAAATTATAAACTCAGACATAAATAGTATGCCGAAGTCTAAATATATGATTAACACCGCAAATATTAGTAGTAATTCTAATGTACAGGTGGTCACCTCAAGTAACTGTAGCACTAATGCTATAATTGTTTACAATAATTGTACGAAGGAGGATCCATGTGTCACTATGGCAAATTCTTGTCCAAATGTGGGGCCCACAAGTATTAGGATCTCATTGCCTGGGGATGGCATGGGAGTCTTGGAGCTCACTCTGGGTGTTATTTTAAACTAGATAGTAAGACAACAGAAGATACCAGTAACAATACAGTTATACCCACCAACAACAAGGTGTCTATGTTCTTGCTCGCAATTAGTTAAGTGCAAAAAAGGTACTAAAGAGAATTCCTTGACAATATTTCATCAAAATATTCAAGGTTTTTCTTCCAAACAGTTAGAAATAGAACTATTTTTAGAAGATTATGAAATGCTAATTAATTATGAAAATTATAATGTGGGCAGTTGTTTTAACCGAAAATCTATGCTGCGTGGGGGTTCACTAATCTTAGTAAAAAGTCTATTAAATCTAAGACTCATAAAGATATAGTTGATCTTTCGGTTGAACATAGCATTGAACTGTCCTGTGTTGAGCTAGATAAGCATGTTATAGTGTGCGTTTACAGACCCCCAAATTATCAAAACTACTCCGTATTTGAGTCAGTAATGGAAGATGTTCTAGCAAAACTGGCAACTGGTAAAAAATCGCTAATTATCTGTGGTGACTTCAATATTAATATCTTAGAGAATAGTTCAAATAGCAGTCGATTATTAAGTCTCTTTAAATCATTGAATTTATCAAATGTGTTTTCAGAACCCACCCGCATAACTACAATTCTGCTACATGCATTGATAATATTTTTTGTTGCTGCGACTACTTACATAAAGCCATTGTAAATTATCTCCCTTCTGATCACAGTGGTCAAACCGTTGCTTTCAAGTCAAACACACCTTTACAAAAAATTCAGATACAATCTAGACAAATAACGCCCAGCAATCTAAATAGATTTAATAATAACTTAATTTGTAAGTTAAGTATACCGACCCATATTAGAAACAACGTAAACGAAATATATGACGATTTTTTTTCGGTAGTGAGCACCGAGTTCAATAATACTTTAAAGAAAAAACAAAAACAATTTGCCCCAATTTTTTGTTCAGTGACTGGGCAACTAAGGGTATTAGGAAAAGTAGGGAAAAATTGTTTGAGTTGTATGGCCTTAAGCCTTATATTTACTCTGAAACGTTTAGTAAATACGTTGCTAATTCCTCTAAAACTTTAAAAAAGACCTGCAAGGTAGCTAAAGCCTTGTACATTAGCAACAAGATCAAAACAGCCGATAATAAAATAAAGACGGAAAATTATCAATGACGAAACCAACAGGAATAAAAGACACAATAATGATTTCACACTTCATACTTCAAGTGGTCTGGTAAGCACTAACAAAGAAGTTGCTCAAGAATTTGTTAATTTCTTTACCAGTATCCCACTTAAAACGACTGAAACCTTAAACTCCTCGCCCTTGCGTTCTATTGACTTATTAAAATCAAACATTTCATCTTGCCAGATTGAATTCAAATTCAAGCATACGAGTATAAACCCCATAATAGTAGTGAAAGCTTTCAAGCAAATCAAGATCAAACTAACAGAAGATCTATGGGGAATGTCTGTTAAAGTTTGTACCTCTATTATTGAGACTATGGCGCCATACTTGGCTTTAATATTTAATTTGCCTGTGGATCAAGGAGTATTCCCGGATCTAATGAAATACAGTAAGGTAATACCACTTTTCAAATCCGGGGATAGTAAAGATACCAATAATTATAGACCCGTATCCGTGTTGCCGGTTTTCAGCAAGGTGTTTGAAAAGGTAATGCTGAATCAAATGTGAAATCATTTCGACACCAATATCTTACACGGTCAACAGTATGGTTTCATAAAGGGACGTTGTACGACTGACGCCGGTGTCACCTTATTAAAACACATATTTACAGCGTGGGAAGAGGAACGCCATAGGAATCTTTTGTGACCTCTCCAAGGCATTTGATTGCGTCGACCACGAAACCTTGCTCTTAAAACTTGAATATTACGGACTTGGAAAACTTGCGCTCAGTTTAGTAAAATCTTATTTGAATGATAGACAACAGCAAGTCCAAATAAATGGTGTCAATTCACTCGGTCTAAAAGTAAAAATGGGTGTACCACAAGGCTCGATATTGGGTCCTTTCCTCTTTTTAGTTTATATTAATGATTTCCCTCATTTGTTTGAAACCCAACCACATATGGTGTTATTTGCTGACGATACTGCGTTAATTTTTAAAATTAATAGGCGTGCATTAATTCTTGACGACGTGAATAACGCCTTACTGCAGATCCAAAATTGGTTCACTGCTAATCATTTAGTATTAAATGGGAAAAAAACTAAGTGCATAAGATTTTCTTTACCAAATGTCAAAAGTACTACTTGTGAGATAGTATTGAATCAAGAGAAACTAGAATTCGTCGATAAAACTGTTTTCCTGGGGATCACGCTCGATTCAAAGCTTCAATGGGGTCCTCATTTAACATCCCTTTGCTGGACGGCTAAGTTCAGCAGCATATGCTGTGAGACAAATCGGTCAATTTACTGATGTAGATACCGCGAGACTAGTCTATTTTAGTTACTTTCATAGTATTATGTCGTACGGTATTTTACTATGGGGACGGGCTGCAGACATCGAGTCCATTTTCATTCTGCAGAAAAGAGCCATCAGAGCCTCCGCAGGCGCGACTCTCTATAGGAATTGTTCAAAGATGTTAACATCATGACGGTACCTTGTCAATATATCTATGAGAACATCATGTGCGTAAGGAAAAATCTACATCTTTTTAGTAAAAGAGGTGAAAGACAGAATTATATCACCAGAAATAGGGACCAATTAGTTCAACCAGGTTTCAGGCTGGCTAAAGTAGACTCATCTTTCATGGGGTACTGTTTAAGATGTTACAATAAAATACCTCCCCACATACATCAACTAAATGAAACCAAATTTAAATCTTGTATAAAACGCACACTATGTAGCCGAGCATATTATAAGTTAGGGGATTACATTGCTGATAAAAATGCTTGGCTAATCGCTGGTCCTGCTCCTCAAGGACGCATCAACTAATTGATTAGCATTTGAAAATACTGTTGGAGCTGCTGAAGATTAAAAACAAGAATCTTTGCAGTATAAACTCAATATTTTAGTACTGTATAATTGCTATATGCCATATTATGTGAGTACTATGTACATGCTTTAAAGCTACCATTTACAGAGTACGTCTTTCATTGACTTGAATGTATCCCGGCGGCTGAGAGTATGTCATGCTCACTTTACTGTTTCGCTGATGGTGGCGCGTGTGTTGGATCATTTAGCTCCCTTCAAAATGGTTGAGTTGAATGGTGCTAATCCGTCATGTTCGTGAACGGGCGCCGTCAGTTGAGACTGGTCATCTCTTAGCTGCCACAGCGTATTAATTAAATTTTATTTTTGAATTGTTTTCATATTTATATGTATAACGGACGCTTTTAACGTTCTGCATCGTTCTCACATGCATAATTTCAACATGAATGATGTAACCAATCTATTGTAAACATAATTTGATTTAAAAGAGTGTCCGTGGAGTTTCTTGCCCGTTCTTCTCCATAGGTACCTACTACGCTTTGGAATGGGCAACTAGCTTCATTTTTCGGACCGACCGACCTTGACAATTCAAAAGTGCTTGTAATTGGTATAATTGAAATAAATGCTTTGAGTTTGAGTTTGAGTTCATTTTGTTTACAGCTTTTTGCAATAGATGGCGTTTTACTCAATTGGTCCGGTCATGACAGTTTCCATTATTGTTACGTATTTAAATCAAACAACTTATTTGTTATTATTTTTTACATAGAAATATAAAAGAAATCTGATGCACGAAACGTTTTAAAAGTAGGTTGATTCCTAGATGGCGTTATAAAACTACAGTCTCTGGCAATTAGTGAGTCGCTGATGCTGCCATCTGTTGAAAAATAGGACGAAGAAAAATTACCAGCTCAATAACCAGACTTTCATTTCTTTGTAAATAAATGTTTTATAAATGATAAATGTTTGATAAATGTTTATTGAATAAACATTTATCTTGATAAACCTTGCAAGCGATAGAACGAGATACGGCTAAAACTTCCATTTCCTTTTACTTCCATTGTTTTGTTGTCCCTTTTTCAACTCGCGGTAACTAAAAAAAGTTCATCAGAAGGAGAAAGCGGCTAGCGACAGTGGCGTTTGTAGCGCGGGATTGTACCAAGGCATCATGTGGACTAAGGAGATCGAGGATACAGAAAGCTTTCAAAAGCTCACGGGTGCGACAAGGAAGGCACGGGGACACCCTCCCGTTTTAGCCTTGTCCCCGACTCCGCGGGGTCCTTTTATTGTTGGGGGCGTGTCTCACCCAACCTTCCTTTCATAGCTCTACCGACCGTAGAATATATACGACACAAAGCATTGAATGAATCGTCAGTATAAAGAGAACTTTATTTTGGCTCCTATGAGGTTTTTTAATTCTGTAACTTAATCAATACATATTTTTGCTAACCTTTGTGTGAGTGATGTTACTTGTACTATTTCAAATTCGATGACACAAAACAAACAAATGACTGCGATTCATAAGTGGCCCACCTGGGCCCACCACTGTTATTATGCCTTTCATAAAATGCAGATTATGTGCTGATGCAGAATCCGCTGCACAGGTACAAAGTTAAGGTCAATGTTCGAGAGGTACCCAAGGGATGTGGATTCTATTGGAATGACGTCAACAACTAGCAGGACTTCAGAAGGCGCGAAGATGTACTTTGTCCTTTCCCTTTCATTCAACGCTTGGGGGTGGAGATCTTTCTGAGTGGTAAATGAAGTATGTAATTTGTTACGCCGAAATGGCTGAAATGACGTCTGTAAAAGCCAGGGAGGCAAGATTTCGAAGAGGTCGAAAAGGATACCAACTAACTTGATGTTTCTTTACATTTTAAAAAGGCAATTTATAATTTTGAACTACTCCTATTAGTAGTTCATTTGTAAGTCCTTTATCTCGACGCTTATCTACTTAACTCATTTGGTAAATAATTTTAAAACGACAAATAACACAACAAAACCGAAAAACAAAAAGAACTAAACCAAATGTTATATCAGCAGGCATATTTTGTAAGTCACCTATTTGTTCGCTTTGTTGTACTGAAAATTCTGCTGACGTGTCGTATGTCCCTTAAGGATGTCTGTCGTATTTCCCAAAGGGACGAAATATCCTGCGAAGTACTAGGCTGGCATAAGATATAAGAGATTTGTGTGAAGCGTCGTCCTGTTCAAGGATACTCAAGGATAAAAGGCAACGACCGTGGTCGACCGCAGTGAGTGCAAGCGACTGCAACGGCCATTCACTCCGACTTCGTAGAACATCAATGAGCGATAAATTGCACTACTACAGACAAAACTGTGCGTTTGTACTTAGTTTACTTTTTATGTAAATATAATAATTTTAACGGAAACATGATATTGCAAACAAAGTTAGCTCAACTACGATCAAAATAACATTCTAGCCATTTAGTGTTTTGTTTTGCTATGAATGGAATTGCATATTTTTATGTATAATTGTAAATATTTTGATTTTATAAAAAAGGAACTACTTAGCTATTTTTTTTTTAATTGCCACTAAACTTAAAAAAAAAACAATAAGTAAACGATTTTCTTTAACATTATCTTGGAAAAATTACGCTCTATATGGTATAGCGAAACTGTATTTAATTCATGGTGATTAGTTTAAATAACTTCTGCAAATTAATAACACTAAATAGGCACATGACACAAGTTTCCTCACATTAACTTAACGCGACAATAATGGTTAATGATGTAATGATAAAAAAATACATTTAGTTTCAAAGAATCAGCTAGAATTACATTGCACACATACATTTAAAATGATTATATCATTCTCTCACTATTATTATCGTAATTAATGTAGAGCAAATAATTAATCATAGTACTTTTCATTCAGTCCCTTAGTCCGATAGTGTATGTCTTTATGTCCCTCTCTCTTGCTTCGGGCCGAATCTCTGAGTAAACGAAAACAAACGAGTTAATACGAACGAATTTCCCATCTTTTCTACCAAGGAAGCATGATCATGAAGAAGTAATTTTACATGACGTTTCACTTTGTAAACGTCATGTAAAAATGAAAGGACTCGGAACTTTTTCTTCGATTTCTTTTTAAAATTATAAATTTGAAAATGGTTAAATTAAATTACTTTTTACAGACATTAATTTCTCGTTAGTTAGTTAACAACCTTAGTAAATCGCTTAATTTTTTAAATGTTTATTTAATTGTTTCTTTCCTACATGTCATTGCTATCTATCATAAACAGGGTCATCTATTTCCACCAAAACAGAGTAACGGAATTCCAAAAAAATGCGTGTGCGTAAGAACAATGGTTTGCCCCCTTTTTATACCAGGATATTATGGGTCGCAGAGAGATGTCAGTATCCGAAAGGACGGCCATGACGTCGTGTGGGGTGTTGTGTAGGCGGGATCCTACAAACTTTCAATGACGGGGCATGCCGGGGTGTGCGTTCGGCCGGTTCGCCGCTCTTCACTCACGAAAAAAGGACGGACCAAAATATATTATCCGCCTCCAAGGACGACGTTGATCAAAATACCAATTCACAAAAAAAGTGTTTAATAATTTAATTTTGATTATTATATTTTTCCATTATACCTACTAATTTATAAATCAGGGTAGCGATTTTAGGCTATAAAATTGTTCTTGAGAGTTTATTATATCAGTATTACCTCTACCTATTTATTAATTATTGACATGTTTAGATAAAAAAGTTGACGTAAACCCAAGACAGTTAATATTGTGGGTTCAGTAAAAGTATTTTTATTAACGCGTCTTATGACGTCAACTCTCACTAGGTTGCCATAATTCGGTAGGAGTTAACTTCCAAACTTTCCAAGGGTAATGAAACTATGAATGACGGGACGAGAATATCGTTCAGCACTACTACGTCACGCACGCTACGTCATATTTTCGTAGCATGACATCGTAATAAATTAAAATTATTTTTAAAACTGAATGGCATTTTGTATATTTTTTTCCCATTTATAATGCAATTTACAGCAATTACTTACCTACTTTATACCAAATATTATGCGCTTTCATGAAACAGAAAACTATGACATCGGCTACAACTAATTAATTCTTCAGTAAATTATGCGAAACGCAAGGAAACTGTTGGTGGGTCGAATACTACGTAACCCGTTCGCGTTTGAGGTGGATCGTTTACTAGGAGCACCTAACTCGTCAGAAGGTGGCTGCTATTCCGCCTGAGTAATAGGTGCTTATTGCATACGAGAAGGTTTAAAATGAAACGTCAGTCATTGCATATCTAATACTTGGCGTTTGTTATGTTTTCCGCGTAACTTCAAGCCAAAGTAACTCTATCCGGGAAGGAAAAGTGTGATGTAGGAAAAATGTCTGCGGAGAGGGAGGGTGCTAGATAGAAATTTTTCAAAGGTTTTATTTCTGTTCCGACATTAAAAGTTACCGAACAGCGGCAAAATGATAAATGATTTTAATTCTGTAAGTAGGTTTGTACAAACACTTTACCTACACGTCAGGTCCTCCTGTACATGTCATGTGCAATTTAATACCACCAAATTAAAACTTGCAATTAATTAAAATCAAATACTGAAGTAAATAAGCAAATTATACAAGATCCTATTCTAAAACGCTATACTTCGAACTTCACTTCGAATCATCAGTGTCACAGAAATGTAGACAGTTGATGTTTATCAAATAAAGGTAAATAATAGGTACCTCTTATCTAGTTAGTAGTTTCAAATTTTAAGTACTTTATTAAGAATAAATAAAAATGCCGACTATGCGTACCTTAACAATGATGGTTCAAGTTCGTATCGTATTCTCTCACAAACATGTAGTTGCAGAAATATTAAAAGGGTGTTTTTTTAAAACAACTGTTACATAAAAATGCGTAGATACCAGATACACAGGAGCAGGGTGTCATGAAAATAAGACGATTAAGAATGTTTATATTTTTTACATCCATATTCTATAAATAAGTAACTACCTACTAATTCATATACATTTACCTAAGCCACCCATACAATAATAATACACAAGTTAATTTAGACGAAGTTAGTAGTTGTTAGTTGGTAATATATTTTGTGCAATCAAATCTATATCATAGAGTAAGCTCTAGGATACCTCATAAATGAATGCCCGTAGCACCGATGAAAATTCGGCACAGACTGCTACGGTTACCATACAACCCACAAAACTCTACGAAGTCTACGAGTTACATTTTTTGCTATTTAGATTTATGACTTCGTAGCTAGTCGTAGCAAAGAAGTTTGTGAAAATATGTAGTAGATATCATCAGTAATGCTCACTATTTCACAACAACATACATGAATAAACATTTCTTTATTAGTACAACTTGTGTGAGATTACAAGAGTAAAAATACCGTCTGTGTGTTCGATCACACAGGCGTGATGCCAATGCATACAGCAGCAACGTGATAGACAGAGATAGTATTTGTGAAGCATACTGTGAGCCCTCCGTAGCAAGTTGGTCTCTTTCTACCACCGCGCATCCAAAGCAGTGCGACAAGCATTGGTTGAAGAGAAACGGATGGAGGTGCGTGTGCAGTCAACTGCAGGTCTTGTTAAACTGGCTGGTAGTGTAATGAAGGGCAGTGCACCTCTGAGGAGAACTGTTTGCCTGGTGCAATACTCGCTGTTGACGCATGTCACTGCGTCACGGGGCGTGTGCGACGGCGCGGACTGCCCGCTTCGCTTTAGTGTTGTGGTAGCGAAGACAGCACATTTGCATTATACTTGCTGTTCGTACGTGGTTCACCGACATCTCAAACGATAATCATGTCTGTAGTACATTACATCATACATGCGTGTATAACATTGTGTGTAGTTGCGCTGAATTTTACTGAGATAATTATTTTAGAACTATTCTCTACTTAATACAAACTATTAGCTCACGCTCCATAATTAGCCATCCATATTTGAACTCTAGTATTTCGTGCTCACATACACGTACTCTTCTAATTACATACAAAAACGAAAGGCCCAAATAAAATAAATACACACTCGGTAGGTAGTGTGTGGGTCACGTACGGTACGACCACGTGTCGGAAAGGGTTGCACATGTGGGCTATAAGTACCAGGGTAGCAGACGAAGGGTGGAGTTCGAAGTCACATGTGCTTCGTCAGTGTGTGATCACGATCGACGATCAGCTGTTCACGAGGGGTGTGGAAATGTGCGTGGGTAGAGGCGAGTGTGCCATTCCTACATGTCGAAATATACGCACATGTAGACAAGCAAGCCTAGCCTCTACGCTGTAGTGGATAGATCTGGGATGACGTCATCAAGGACGATTTATTTCGTAGCAGGCGCTACGAAAATTCAATTCAAATGAAAAGTTTAAATTCAATTACATTTTTTGTTTTAAAAAAGCAGCATCGTCAAGTTAATAATAGATAATGTTTGTTCAAGTAAGTTATGTGTTAGTTCAGGCAAATATTTGTTGCAATGGTAATTAGATAAATGCTATTCACATAAAACTATCTTTATTGGAAGTAGCTTCTAAATAAGTACTGGATTTTGTAAACGATAGAGCTATTTTGAAATAGTAACGATTTAGAAAGTAGGTATTCGTTTTTGGTTGTCTCTAAATACATATAAATCCGAAAAAAAATGTGAGCAAGCATAACATGCATTTTAATTGTGATAAGTAAATATTCAAAAAACCGCAACGAACCAAGGCATTTGACTTGGTCAACCATGATATACTGCTGAGCATGTTAAATGCATAGGGGTAAGGGAAAATGTTTTATCACTCATAAATTTTTACAAAAATAGAACACAACGTACAGAAATAAGACGAATTTGTAAATTAAATAAAACCGTTATTAAATACATATTTAAAACAAAAATATCTTATTGAGTGCCCCAAGGCCTTTATTATATATTTATGAAATATGCAGGTATTTCTTTTAACCAATAAATGACTTTCCCTATGACATTGTTTGCCGACGATAGTATGTACTTTAATTGTTAAACTTGACAAAAATATTATAGACTTTGAAGCTGACATAATCAATGCATTACAACAAGCCGTTAAATGTTTAGAACATAAAAACTTAATTTTAAATTTTGAAAAAACGAAAATTAGAATTAAAAAAATGAATTAAGAAAATTATGGAAATTCGTCAAGGAACTAAATGTAAACTTTAATAATGGAAAAAATGGAGAAGTTGCAAATACAACATTTTAGGCTTAACAATCGACAATCAACTTAATTGGAAACAACATTCTTCAATATTAATAAAAAAAATAGTAAGTTTGCTTTTGCTTTGTTTAAACTAGGTAAAGTCAGTCAAGCAGCGGCAGTCACTTCATACTATGTATAAAAATATGTCGATTTTATACTACGATACGGCGGCGTCATGTTTTGGAGTAACTCCTGCAAAAAGGACATGGTGTTCAAATCGCAAAAAAGAAATAACTGATAGCTGTAAATCTTATTTTGTATTGTTAAAAACAATGACTTTACCTTGCTTGCACATAATTATTTCAGACTGCTTTATTTGTTAAAAAGAACATGCATCTATTCAGAAAAGCATCTGAACATATGCGTTGGACCTTCAAAGACCGCCTTGATGCACAAAAGCATACTTCGCATGGCCTCAAAAATATTTCAGTAATAAATTACCAAACGGAATTAAGGACTTAAATATTATTTAATTTAAAAACAAATGAAGACAACTAGGTTGTTGGAAAAATGTTTTAATACCATTGACGAATTCGAATCCATAATGATAAATTGTAAGTTACTTGACATTGATATTTATTTAATTTTGACATTGTGTTATTATCTTTATTTCCATTCATTAAGTTATGTTGTGTTTTGTTATAATTATTTTATTTTAATTTATTGATTATTCTTTTTAAAATAATTAGTTATTTTTAAACTAATTATTTATTTTTGAGATCTCATGTAAAATGTACCAAAACGCACACCAATGAATGAATTTGAATTAGAAAATAAAAATTAATAATTTGAAGGAAGTTAGTAGGTACAAATATGTAGCGCGAAAGTAACGTGGAGAAGGTAGCCATTTTACTAAGGGATAGGATTTAAACCTTTAACCAACGTCACAAATTCTAATGCTTACAAAATAATGATTGTTTTGGACTATATCATTATTCAATCAAGTTTTACAAGTTCAAACTTTTCTCCAACACTTTTCCCAGTCCGCGCGTTTTCGTTGACATTCCATAGAGCTGCTATAGCATCATGTTCGCCTGGTATTTGGGATTCAAGTGAGGCCATCTTTGCCGGAATTCTTACCAAAGAAAAATAGCTGAGCTCTCAAGAATTTGTGCTATTTCATCTATTCGTACGGATGTTTCATTTTTCAGCAAGAAATATTTTTGACTGTTTTTTTCTCGTGAGGAAGCTCTTAAATTTTAATCGTTTGGAGTAAAATTAGGGATTCCAATTTATGGTAATTCTGTAAAATAAATAATCGATTTAGAAAGGTATTTATTTTTTGGAATTTCCCTGTTTTCCTCTTTCTCAGCCACTAGAATAAATTATTTCATCTTGATTAGTTTATTGGTGGCCTGACGGTTGTTTTTTTTTAAAATACAACCATACTTATTCCGACATTTCTATTCTTCAAGAAAAGTAAAAGCTAGCCATGACAACCTTCTTGAAATATTTTAATACGATAAAGGACAAGCCGGATCCAAGGACCGGAATTATGTTAATTAATTTAAAATGCCCAGATTGATTCCTGATAAGAATAATTTCTCAGAAGAAAAAAAAAACATGAATAAACTAGAAAAAATATGTTTTTAATAAATACTTAAAAACGAATACTCTTGACAGTCATAACTAGGATGTCAGCGCTCTTTTGTATATAATAAAAGCTTCAGAAGTTTCTTAAAATTTCCAGTAAACTGATCGTACCTCGTACTAATAATTTATTATTCACGTAGGTTTTTGATAAGATTGTGTTTTTTTAGGATTCACTTAATATCATAAAACTGTTAAAATATCCAAATAAAATAGTCTTCCAACTGCTGACTCATCCCATACCCTACGTAAAGTTTTGTCAGAACAACTGTCAGTGGTTCGGTCCGGTCGGCCCTCGAAGGTTAGCAGCAAAAGCCCTTTCTGAGTCTTGAGTACAACTCCTATAGAGTTATGTGAGCCTGGTACACAAAGTCATTGGGAGTGACATGCCCATTATTTCTTACTACAAAGAAATCCCTTCTGTCATTTACACCTTCTTCAAGGGCTCTAGGCGTCCCTTTTTAATAATTTGCATATTTTAATTACTGTTAATTATCTTTTGTTTCTAAAATTGTCTATGAGTGGGAAGGAGCTGGTTGTTTGCAAGACAATGAGCTAAGTGAGCATGTTTGTAGAACACACTATTGAAATTGTAATTAATTATATTGTAAATTAGCAACTTTTTTGCTTACATGTAATTCAGTTGTTTGTTGTCAAATTATAATAATATTGAGGGAGCCCTTTAAATTATTTATAATATAACACAGATTACTAGGAACGCAAAGAGTATAAGAAGTTGGAAAGGGCCGTCTAAGGGCCTGTCGAATTTCACGGTTCGGTTTACGCATTGGGCGTGGCCTGACCTACCAATCAGAGCGGAGCGAGTTACGCAAGAAGTTACGCACGTTGGCAAAGGCAAAGACCCTTTTGGTATACCTACGGAATTTCGTATCTTTGATTTTTTTGTTAAACACAAAGAGCAGGGCTCGGAAACCTGGTTAATAATTTTCTATAACCGCTCGTAAAAAAACGCCGTACATTTAAAAAAAAGTTTTCTTTTCGATTCCGCTCGAACAGAATCGATTTTATTTCGGTTCTAATCAAAGGACAAAATAAAACTGTTCCAGCTCGAAATAATGGTTAATTTCGTTCAATAATTTCTGCGCACCTCTTTAATATAACTGTCAGTTGCAATTAACCAGCTAAAATACAGCCGTATTATTTCAATATGTCTGAGCTAGAAGTTTCTTAATTATCACTTAACTAGAATTAACCAGGTTCAACCCAGCGATATTAATGCTTGCAAATAGATTCTACTCCGAAAGAGCGTTTCCGAAAAACCTGGTTTAAAATCGTAAGTACCTAAGCGGTATTTTGCGAAGCGTCCCCAAGCCCAGTGAAAGAAGGCAAGTTTTTAATTTAAAAAAGTGTAAATGAAAGGTTACACGGCCAACAATGGTACAATGCGTGGAAACAAGGCACATCAACCAACGCCTATGCATGATGTAAGTATGCAAAAACCTAAGTACCAACTCCTTGTAAAGATTTATGATAAGATAGAAGACCTACGAAGTAGAAGACTTACGTCTGCAAAGATCACCATTGGATAACATGTCTTGGCATGTTAAATTAATCTGTGTTAAAGAGCAATTATCTGAAAGAGACCCCAAGCCTACTTGTAATATATAGCTGGTTGTGTGTGGTTTTACTTTAAAGACACGCACCTGAAAAAGATTTGGACAGACTTACATTTTTCAGACCCCTTGCAGCTTCATGCGCTTTTGCCATAAATGACAAGTATACTTCAACCAACTTATCTGTGCAGCGGCAGATTTTCGAACTTAAATTTTGAATGTGACATACGATCGGTTTTTGTTTAACATTTTGATTTTCGTTTACAACCAGCACCACCAATAATTGCACAGATAAAAGTTGGTCGCACTATGTATAGAGTACAAGCACATACAAATAAGGTTTGAGTCCTCGCGCCAACGATCCGACTTGGTAACGACACAACATCAAAGCCATACTCGTAAACTAAGGAAACATCGACGCAAAATAAAGTCGTCGACGCCGACAAACATAACACAACCAATTTATTTTGTACGCCCGAACATGAGTAGGTACAGGAGAATTTATGCATCACATATTTGAATTTTTACAATTTAAGTAGATGGTTTTTTATTTTATATTTTTATTAAACGTAACTAACAAATTAGCTTTGGCGCTACTCGGCCATGAAATTCGTAATTATCGTTTTTTTTTTTAATTAGTAGGTATATATATATACTTAGTTGTTAGTGTACCTATGTGATCTCCTCATTAAATGTCCAAATTCAAAAAAGTACATTAATTATTCAAATTAAGACAAAAGATAACACTTCTATTAAAATAATATTAAATCCTTCTTCCTTCTCCAGTGCTACGAAATACATAATTAAACTATTTCGTTTTTGCACGATATAATACATAAAATTAAGCAGCTATGTATGGTCCAAATAACTTGTTCACAACATAAGTATAACTTTTTAAACGTTTAACTTTTTAAATGTTTTACTTACTGATAAATAAGATTTGGATCAAAATAACATTTAATTCACCCCTTCTACGCCGCGCTGTTACGAAATTCGTAGCAAAGGGAAGTATTCCTTTTAACATCCCTTTAAGTTCTTATTATAAGCCATGTTGATGATGTTAGAATCAGTCTTTTAATATGGCGAGACACTGTCGAGTCTATAACAGACCACCCAGACCAAAAAATATAAGGACTCATATGATAATGTAATAATTATTTATCAAATCAATTAGTTCTACGCTGCTAGGAAATTCGTAGCAAAAGGATGTTTTCCCGTTAACGTCCAAAGTTCTGTCTATAAGCCAGCAGGTTAATAATGTTATAATCAGTCTGTTAATATGCCGTGACCCTGTCGAGTCTATAACAGACTACCCAAACCAAAAAAATAAAAGGTCTCTTATGATAACATCATACTTGATAATGTAATTAATTAATTCTACGCTGCTAGGAAATTCGTAGCAAGGGGTGTGTTTTCACTTTAACGTCCAATCTTCTGTTTATAAGACAGGTTAATACTTGATGTTATAATCAATCTGTGAGTGTGCCATGACTGTTTTTTTTAGGTCGGGAAATGATCAAAGACTTCTCCCGCTCGGGCATGTCAGACTGTTTACTGACTAAAACCCAACCATGTTCCTTCAGTTGCCTGTGCCAGGGTGCCAGGCAGTACACGGTATTTCTTTTTCCCGCGACCCTGGCAGCCATCGGGCCTAACGGATCCCGTCAGTAAGTGCTGACATCACTTTTCTGCGCCAACAGTCGATTTAATAACCGATATCAATTTCGTTTAAAATTAATTACATACATGATTTCACGGAGTTCGTAACGAGCGAGTTTTTTTCCCTTTGAGGTTTAAGGGATGGTGTACCTACCTAAATTATTACCTATTCGTAAATATCTGTTAGGAATCCGGGACCTGCCGACACATTAATCCCTTTAATCACTTTTTTATTAAAATCCTAATCCTAACTATTTGTATTATAAATGCGAAAGTATGTTTGTCTGTTTGTTGCCTTTTCACGCCTAAACCACAGTATCTTTTTTTTCGTAACTACATTTGCTTAAACGTGGTCAGGGGTTCACAAAAAGACAGAAGGTACCTTTACCAACTCCTTGTAAAGATTTATTATAAGATAGAAAACCTACGAAGTAGAAGACTTACGTCTGCAAAGACGGAATAGATCACCATTGGATAAACATGCCTTGGCACGTTAAACTAATCTGTGTTTTGGCTCATTTAAAGAGCAATTATCTGAACGAGACCCCAAGCCTACTTGTAATATATAGCTGGTTGTGTGTGGTTTGCGTTACTAGCCTAACCGCGAGTGCCCCAGGCGCTCCAAGTATGAAGCCTATGCCAGAAAAGGCGCTGCGGCAAAGCTCCAAAGATGCCCGAAGTCAGCTTGCGCGCCGCAAAGCTGAACACACCGGTGTACATCTCCCGCCTACACTACACTGCTAAGGCGGAAGACATAGAGTACGTGTGCCAGAAGACAAGGTACACGCCGAGGGTGCAGTTACTGGATTCGCACCGCAACGTCAACTTCAAGGCGTTCCTGGTGCGAATTTATATCTGCCCTTCTTTATGAAAGAAGACTTTTGGCCTCAGGACGTGGTGTTCCGTCGCTTCCGCGGACAAGTACCACAGGACAGCACTAGAAAATGGTTTATTATTATTATTATTTGACCCACAAAAAAAGTACTGTTCCTGAGGGAAAGACCAATAACTTTCGACGGTCACAATTGCTTTATAATCTATAATTTAATCTACACTGCTACGGCATTCGTAGCAAGGGATGTTTCAGCTCTAAGAAATAGGGGTAGGTAAGGGAGTTATATATATATTATATCTATTATGTTTAACGGCGAGACCTGTCATACAACCTTTAAACCTTATATGTGATCGACCTATGTGAGAGACTGCCTCGTTGGTCAAGTGGCCGCAATCGCTACTGCTGAGCATGAGGTCCTGGGTTCGATTTTCAGGTCGGGCAACGTGTTATTGGGTTTTTCTATCTGGAATTTCTCAGTAGCAGCCCGAAGTCTGGTTTTGTGCCCGGTAGATGGCAATAGGCTCGCCCCCTTTCACATGGGACTTAAACATAACTGGCGAAATGTGGGAGTACTATAGGTACACCTCTGCCCAACCCTTCGGGGAAACATGGCGTGATGTTATGTTATGAAATAGGGGTAGATAAGGGAATTATATATTAAATCTATTATGCTTAACGGCGAGACCGGCACGTCGATTCTGTAAAATCTCACTGTGAAGACTTGCGTGGAGTGAGCTGTCAGTGTCATCCCGTCTTGGTCAATCCCTAGCATTGTTGGCACTGACAGCTCACCCCACGCTCACTTCACTTTAGTTTTCACGGTGAGTTGGTTACAGAATAGCACTACTGTCATTTAACCATAAAGCCTTTTATGTGATCGACGATTTAATTAACGAAGATGATGTTTATTGTTATAAAATAAGTTAATCTACACTGCTACGGCATTCGTAGCAAGGAATATTTCAGCTCTAAGAAATATGGGTAGGTAAGGGAGTTATATATTATATCTATTATGCCTAAAGGCGAGACCTGTCATACAACCATTAAACCTTCTATGTGATCGACCATTTAATTAACGAAGATGATGTTTATTGAAATGATAAATTAAGTAATTCTACGCTGCTACGAGGGTTGTGTTCTCTATAAGAACCAAGGCCCATACCATGGTCCTTATAGAGAACATGTATAAAAATCTACAACACCAAGATGTTTTTTATTATAATAGAAGTAATTCTACGCTGCTACGAAATTTGTAGCAAGGGTTGTGTTCTCTATGGACCAAGGCCCATACCATGGTCCTTATAGAGAACATGTATAAAAATCTACAGCACCAAGATGTTTTTTATTATAATAGAAGTAATTCTACGCTGCTACGAAATTTGTAGCAAGGGTTGTGTTCTCTATGGACCAAGGCCCATACCATGGTCCTTATAGAGAACATGTATAAAAATCTACAGCACCAAGATGTTTTTTATTATAATATAAGTAATTCTACGCTACTATGAAATTCCCTCAATTTGAGTCGTAATGGATGAAGTGGTAACTAAGGACCAAAAACTTGAAGTATCTTCTAAGTACGTACGTACTTGCAAGTACATAGTTGCAAGGATAACGTAAATTGTAACGTGGTTATTAAACTACACAAAGCTTCATAGACAAGATTTTAATTTATACAATATTTTATTAATTCGTTTTACGTTGCTAGACCTTCGTGGTAGGTTATATACAGGGAGTGAATAGACCCATCACAAGCCGTCAACTACGCATTCTGAACAAAAGTAATTGATGGGAAACGAATTTTATTTTTGATGTGAAGATTTGCTGTTTACGGTAGTGCGCAGCATCACGCACGTAAAATTATTTTGCTTACTTGCTTGCATGCAACGGCACAGGGGTCGTGGGGGTATTTTAAGTTGTGTATATTATAACAATAAGTGTCTTTCATCCGTTATAAGATGGGTTTCATTTAAATTATAGAACTAAGTATGTTAGTTACATAATTACTACGAAATTCTTAGTGAGTTAGCTAGTTTCGTAGGAAAAAGTTCACAAGTTTGTCCAATTGTAATTACTAAGTCTTAAATAGGCGTGAAAGATGTGAAAACAAATAATTCATAGTGAATTCCTACGATTTACCGAACGGACGGTTATAAAATAATCTCAATAACTTTCCGTCTTCTCAGGTACTACCTTTATAAAAGTAAGTTGATTTTCTACTAAGGTAAAGAATGTAAAGAAGCTAATCAATTAAAAGTGTCAGTTACCGTCGGTAAGTAAAACAACACAGTAAGTAAGTGGTGTCGCGCAAAATGATTATAATTATGAATGAATACATCGAGTGAAAATATAGAAGTACCCAGGCAGCTAGCAGATGAAGGTGGTAATTACGATGAACTTTAACACGTACAAAGGAATAAAGTACGTATGTATGTGTGAGTATAGAATATGGCTTCTGTAGCACAAATAGGCGTTATGTTATGTGTGTGTTGGTTTAGCGATGGCGGCCATGACAGGGTTGCAAGGGGTGCACTGTACCCGGAAACCAGCAGTAAAAAGAGGTGCGCCAACCCCCTGATATAGGCTAGCTCTCTATTACTAGTAAAGTTGTTTTTTTTTTTTTATTCGCACGTGGTATTGAAAAAGTGCTGATATTTTGAATACTTAGGTATCGAAAGCTAGAGTCTCAAAATATGTATCTTAAGTATTATTTGTGAGGACTTACAATAGTATGGTAACTAATTTAACGAAACTGGTCCGACTGCGTAATTAATCCGAAACAGTTTGGTTCTAAAGAAAGTTTTATTTGAAACCAATAACTTACCTATAAGTACAATGTAATGGCAGTAAAAAAAACATTAACATCCCTAAAGTAACTAATACCTAAACCCTGAAGGGACTGTAGGTTTTTTCGCAGTTCGAAATTTTACCTACGAAATCCGAGCGAACTCTTGTATTGTTCTGCAAGCCTAGTACGACTGTGCGCGGTATTGCTGCGAACCCGACTCCCGACAAATACGATGGATGCTATTGGCTCCGTTTGTGGCTCGATGCATCCGTCAGCAAAATTAAAGCCGATTATAATTCATGTTTTTTTATTTAAAAAAGGGAGTAAGGACCAAACTTAGTTAATCACTATTTAACACAATTTATTTGCATTACTATTTTTTTTTGTTTTACCTACAAATACTAAGTTCTATGATGCTAGGAAAACTCGATGTTTTCACAGCCTCTCCGTTTCCGGGGAGGAATCCGGATATGGACGGATTTAAACCGGAAGTTCCTTCAGGAGTAGCTAGGATAGCAGGAAGTGAAAGTGGTAGCGTTGTCTACTGTTGAAAATCAATATCCGGGTCGGAGGGGTGAAAATCTAGAAATGCCTGTAAATCTTCGTATAGGCATAAAAGTTTTAGTACCACAAAACAGAACTTATTTATATATAGGTAGCGATAAGTATAACCAAGAAAAAATATATAAAATCAACGTAAATTACAAAACTAATTGAAAATGTAACAATAAAATATCATTTTACTATCAATAAAAATAGTCAAGGGGTGTTCCTTCAGCTCTACGATTGTCGATATTTCCTACGGCTTCGGTTATTGGAAATGTATCGGCGATTGCCGATAATGTCGAACCGTTCGGAAAGCACCAAGGCTTCATAGGCGTCGAGAAGTGAAGCTGACCAGAAATCGATATCCCATTAATACGTGTTCGAAGCTATAGAGTACGGTATATTGGTTCGGGAGCAGGGGAAAAGGGGACGTGAGGGATGGATGCATTTAGTTAGGGTGAGGCGGGACTTAAGACAAGGGAAACGCGCCTGCGCGAATTTGAAAATGGTTTCTAGGAGACTGTCAAACTTCAGCAAACTAACTCGTTTAAAGTTTTACTTCGGTTATGTTTTAGTTGGACTAGTTAAACTTCATACTTCATAGTACAGGTACTGATGTGTAGATTTTTATCAAAACGAATATACCAATAATATCCCAAACGAGACACATAATAAGTTTATATAAACAAGGCTTACTTAACAAAACAACTTTGATAAATAACGTATAATCTAACCCACGCACCTCCAACAAAAAAAAATGTGCTAAGAGCCGTTGCAGCAAAAAATAAAAGAGGGGGTGACATAATGATATGCGTAATTAGATCAAAGAAGTATCAGGAGAACATATTCTGTAAGTAGAAGCGTTGCCGACAAAAGGACCAAAAGGGCACGAAGGACTTCGACGTCATACTCGACTCGGAGTACGAAGGGCCGCGTTCGTCGCTATGGCAATATTACCTACGCCGCAGGGCCGCGTGCGGCAGCCGACCGACCGCCACGCCACGTTATTTCCCTTCCTGAAAGCTCGCAATCTACTTCTACCAGGGCGGCAGTAACAAGAGCGGGTGTTTGATATCGTGAATAGTTTCATCCCCCAAGGAGGCGGAGAAATGCGCGCGCGTGGGTGTTGTTATGGAAACGGTGTTGCCCATCTACTGGTAACTTATAAACCTGTAAGAGGTGTATTCTATATGGAAAGTTGGAACCTTCAACTTGGCGGGCTTTGTAAAAGTTCAGTTTGAGTTCAATGAACTTTTGTTGAACTTCGCTGTCATTAAATCCGTCATCCTTGAAACATCAAGGACGATGGATGTTTCATTTTGTTATGTTTCGGTTTGCTGAAGAAAATTTACTTTTTTGCGCATTTTAGTGTACTATGTGCTATTTTTATAATATTGTATCAAAATTATTGATACGTAATATTTAATTTGGTCAGATCCACGTTTGCTCTGCTGCAATCAAAACTCCAATACTATAGAACAAACGAACGAAGGATGACGATGGCGGTAATAACTATTCAAGACGTAGGCGAAACAATTGCGATTTATTATTTTGCATTTAAAATGCCCAGAAACTTAAATTGCGTCAACATTTCACTTATTGCGTTACATTATTGTCCTGGAACAGCGGTTTTAATCTTCAAGATAAGGTTAATTATTATCGAGTTCAGTAGCCACGTAATGTGTACTTATTGCAAGAGGGACGGAGGCAGAGGCAGGCGGCGCCGCGGCGTGGTCAGCGCGGTAGATAGGTATGTGTGCCATGGTCGTGTCTGTTTGTCTGTCTGGTTGCCAAGTGGCCAGCGAGGTGGGCTGACTCGCGCGGCCACGCCACCAGGCGCACAGGCAACCGAAGCGTTGTGCTGCAACTGCACAAGTGCATTTACCGCGGGGGCTGCACTTCATTAAGTTATATCACATCACAGACAGCGCGGACCAGCTATTAAACGCGCGCCTATTTGGAGCGCAAGGTGCATTCATAAAAAACATTTTGCATTTTTTTTTTGTCTTTGGAATGAAAGATAAAAATCAGCGAAGCTCGTAAACATAAAAGCTAACCCATGAAAGGTAACATCGTCTGTTCTATAAAATAACTCGCCATAATGATGAATATTACCATAACAGTATTGTCCGGTCAATTTACCGCAGCGGGCGCGGCTAGAATTTTGATGAGGGGATGAACACGCCGATGTTTACCATCTATTAGGTATTTTGTGCAAGTTCATGTTTTAGCAGACGAGATTTATTTGCATGCTATTAAAATATGAAAAACAAATGATAATTTTCAAGGAAAATCATTTAAGTAAATTATCTTTTAAAAGCAGGTTTATTTTTTTCTTTGCTTCGCAGTAAGACAAATTATATGATAAATGCCCAATGATAATGCCGCAATTAACTACTATGATTTTATGACTAAAAAAGCGTAGGTACCTACCAAAAGACCAAACCAGAAAAAACAAATCTGCTGTCCCAAAAACAACAAAATTTAATTACGAAGCAATCTCGCTGGCGATTTTATAGGTCATCAGAATTGAGGCAGCGCAACCCTTCGGTAATAAAGAAAGACAATGGGCATCATTTGTCACGGCCCCGGCCCCCGCACCCCGCCCTTTTGCCCTCCGGACCGAAGGACCGCGACCCCAATATGTGTCACCACTTTATCGCGATTTAGCCTGATTCTAGTCCCTGCCGACTTAATTGTAAGTTCGTTAATTTTCACCTTTATGTTCCCAAAACTACTAGGTTTTTGGATAAATGACACAATTTGAGGTTAACTGCTCCGGATAATTAAATGAGCACAAAGTAGGTCAAGACCCATTTCAATGTCTGCTTAGCTGAATTATGATTATCGAATGAATGAAAAGTACTTAGTTAATTAACAGAAGGACAGCACTGATTAATACTGTAATTCCACTCACTCTGTTTGATGAGGTTTCAAATGGTTTCAAAGAAAGCACCACTTATTTTACTAACGCACACATGAACGGCCTCTAAAGACTTAGACTAGAGACTCTGAGGGTCGAAAATATGAAGTATCTACTCGAAAACTTTAAAGCATAGTTTTAAGGTACACTAATTGACTGGATGTAGAAGTAAAAAAACTTTTGACCATTCTCCGTTTATTTTGTATTTGCTGAAAGCCGCAGTTTTGGTCATTATGACAAGTTTGAAGAACATTCAACATGTTTCTAAGAGTTTTTAGTTTAGTTTGTGTATCTGCGTATTCGTGTGCGAGTTACAATAAAATACTTTTTCTTTATTTTTTTCTTAATCACTACTGATGGTCTAACTAATTTGATAGAGAAGGTTTGATTTCCCAAATTACGACTTCGTGTGGCTATTCTGAAAGAGTTGAAACAAAAGCTTGCTATTGATAAAATAGTTTTAGCTCAAGTTTTCTCGACTTCGAAATACTTGTACCTACTGAAATACGTTTGGGATGCTTTTCCGAGGCATATTAAATTCTCGTTCAACACATAATATATATTATGTTTAAGCCTTTGTCATGCATTAACAATAAATTTACATTTGTTATAAAATTCCATTTAAATCCAGCCGAAGAGGTAGAACAAAACAGGTTAGTGGGTCGTTGTTAGAGCGGAACGAGTTTATAGGGCGCGGCAAGGCCTTTGCGAAGCGTCCCTCCGCGTGCGATGCTACCCTGGTAGATATTTCTTTTTATGGTCTACGAATAAATGTCAGGGGAGCGCCCGGCGCACCTTGAAAGAACCCCGTGCGTTATACTTATGACTTTCAGCTTTATGCGCCTGCTATAAAAATAATGGGGCAGAGAGATTTCCAAACGTCACAGACTGTCTATGACCGTGGAAATGTATTATGACAAATTTATTGAAAACCCTGACCTTGAAATCCTAGTTATTTATGTCTTAAGCATTTTCCGTAACTTTCCTTTAAGTAAAATCCGTTTCCATCCAATCCGAGGAAATATTCCAAAACTTCATCTAACATAGGAAAAGATCGTGTCATTCGGTGTTATTGAAAGTTATTTAAAACTTCCTCCCAACACTTAAGGACTCAAGTATTCCCGCCAGATTCCACGCGGATTCTTCAACATCCTACGATTTCATGTTCTCCTAATAAAAAGGACACGTCAGCATCCCGTATTTCTCACGCTCGCACCCGAACAGCCTCCAGCCTCCCTGTTTTGTCTCTTTTTATTCCCTGGGACGCGCCACTCACACGCGTTGCCGTATCGTGGGAATAACAGATGAGAATGACACTGTTCCTTTTGTGATTTATATACAAAGGCAGCTTTTTACTTGATGGGTCAATTTCTGGTATAGTAAACTAGCCATCAAACAAAAAATAATAAGACTCCTTTTCGAGTGCGAAAATTGCCATTGGATCAATTTTGCTTTGCCTACATTATGTAGGTACTCCGTGGATAAGGATCTGAGGTTCCTTTCGAATTAAATACCCGCGATAATTTTAAACCCACTATATCTATAGGAATGCAGTAGCAATAAATAAAGTGCAACACATGCCACCATATTTTAATTTAAGTGTACCATTTATTTCTCTGTTGAGTCGTAGTATTATATTATCTGTGGTTGAGTGCTATGATGTATACAATTTTAATTTAGGTATTTAGGTGCGGTTCTGTTATAACCAAAAAATTTAGATTGGTATGTTAAAATTAGATCTCATCCTACACTGGGGTGTGAATAACATGTTTACTGCTTTGTTATAACTAGTTTATTAGCTGATTTGTATATAAGTACTTTCAACCATTATAAAAATGCAAATACTGTCTATCGCCATTCCTCGAACACAATTCTCGCTCTACAATTAACAAATTAATAAACAAGAATTATGTTTACTTATTAACAAACATTTTCCTTACAAAAAACAAGTTACCCGACCCTCGAACTGTAAGTACCTACTATCTTCCCATTTCGTCATGCTAGTCAGCCGGCAGCCGTGCTCGCGAGCATTTTATCAGGGGCGATACGACGTTATTTATGTGACATTTACACAGGAGCGACTTGTTGACCTTCACAAGGCTGAAAATAACTTTTATGTCATACTTATAGGCGTAATTTACTGGTTTATATAAGTATCTAACTGCAAGAGCTTAACGGACAAATAAGATGTAACTTTGAGCATTCCTGAAAAAACTACATAGTTGTATTCTTTTACCATTTTACAGCGTTTATTTTAAATCGACATAGATAACTGTTACCAGTATTATGAAAATGTTGAAAGTCTAATGTTGAAAGAACATCATTTTAGTCTTTGGAAGCCCTTAATTTAGGCTGCGAGTAAAGCTTGACGTAAACCGGAACTTGTCACCGGAAGCGACCCAAAAGGTGGCGCGCGACTGACAGCAAGCCGCGCCGCACGCGTACGCGTCACTTTCGATATCGGATACCTTTAAAACTTTGACTACAGGTTCGCATCTATCAACTTTGTACAAACACTAACGACATGTACAGGAGAAAAAAAGTTACAGACAAGCTATGCCGTCTTCACCACTGCCCTAGAAACGGTGGAAAAGTGAGAAAACCGTCAAGTTCTAGAAACAAAACATCACACAGAGCTCCCGTGGTGGATTACTTCCCACTCCCTCTCCGAGAAATTTGGATTGAGTCTCAGCAGTGGGAACGAAGGCCAATTGTAATACATATGTCATTTTAAGTGTTACACTCTTTGACAATAATAAAATGGTTTAAATTAACTTGTACGCTTACGCTATAACGGTCACCCTAACCGCAACATACTTATTTATCATAATGCGAATATGCGAGGCAATTGTCTTATGAGCTTCACAACCCAATTAACACTTTGCGGAACACTAAACGCCCCCAGACGCAATAACAATAAAACTTTTATTGTGTCTCGTTGAGTGTCCTTCAATGGGTGCAGTAACAAGAAAATAACTGGCGAAATGGACCTGTCCCTTACATTTCAGGGAAATACAGGCTTTATGTTATTAGAACAGTCGTCAGACTTTAAAACTGCGTCTAAAATCAAACAACTGTCATAGATGTGACAGTCAGGATCGAAGTGACGATTTTTGTAATGATCATCTCCGAACATGTAGATTATACGATTGACGGAGGCTGTTGTTTTGACCCTCTCCACCAATTTACGAAATTGAATAACTTCCACGATGTCCACGGTTTCATTGCGTGTGATGTAACATCATCTAGCTAAAGTCTAGACTTTAGTTAATCTAAATGTTTGTTTGGATTCATTAATAATAATAGTAATAGGATTGCATGTCTATACAGGTGTCCATGAACTTGAAAATTGGGTTACTAGTACAGTACTATAACAGTATAATATCAGTAGCTAATAATGAATACACAGACATGACATGCGAATCATCGTCAGAGGCACTCTGCCTAGCATTCTCTTAAATATGTTGGGATCTAACCGGACGCAGCTGAATACTAGTATTTTACATGGAGCGCCTGCCTACCTGACCTCCACAACCCAGTTACTGGGTAATACGATACCCCTTGGTAACACTGGTTGGCAGACTTTCGGGCTTCCGAAGACCCGTAACGACTGTCAAAGATCCACGAATGACATCCGGGACCAAAGCCTTGGCTTTGATCCCGGAAAGAAAAACGGCACGGAGGGTTCTTGGTATGTAAAGATGGTCACCCATCCACGGGCCAACCGCGGCAAGCCTAGCTTAACCAGCAGCCTAATTGCGTAACACATTTTCGTAAACGATTACGACTAATCTGTTCGATTTTGACAGTTCAACAACATTCATTGCGTTATTTACATTGTTGAGCAGATTTTTTTAATCGTGCTTATGAAGAAATTGATTAGCAATCTGTTTCAAAACAATTCAGTTTCCAATTGATTGTGTATTACGAAATTAGGGTACTGATCTATCGACCCGTGCGGCTACAACTACATAGCCACAAGCCCATGACATGCGAAAACCTCCTCCCATACCTATTAACACTCTCATTTGAAAACATTGTAGCAGTCGATAATTGTATAAGAGTAACCGTGGAGTTTCTTGCCGGCTCTTCTCCATAGGAAACGACCAATTGGAACCGTGCATGTAACTTCTGACGTTCCATAAGTACCAATGTAGGTTTATGTGAAATAAAATATTTTGATTTTCAATATTTTGCACTAAATACAGGAAAAGTTTTACTCCGATTGTATGCCGAACCAAACACACCTTTTAATGATTATCGAAATTATTTAATAATTTGTGCTCTAAAAAGTTGTGAGCAGTTGTATGATTGAAAATTCCTTGGAGATGTTCTAAAACCAAGAATAAAAGTTTACACAGCGGAAGAATCATTAATGCAACTTACCTGAAACTATAGCGGCCACTGCCGCCAACTGCAAAATTTTCAGCCTCCACATAATTTCAGTTGCAGTCAATTGTTAACAAAGCACCAACTTGAATAAAACTCATAAGCAAATCATGCTAGAAGTAGATTACTGAATTATCGCGTTGAGGTCATTTAAGTATATGATAAAAATAAATAAACCTAAGTAATGTTAATTTATAGCTGCATTATCAATAATTTAAATATTTGAAAACAAGATGATTGTGAAAAATATAAGTAAGAAAATCAGTTAAGAGTAAATGGGAAGTCGGTGTGTTTCGCGAGCACGTTCGTCACTTTGTCAGTCGCTCAACTATTTCAGCAGTCCTGAAAGCTTGGCTGCGCCCCTCGCAACCCCACCACCCTTTACGTGGTGGTGCAGAATGGGGACAGGGAGCGTCCCACGGGCTATAAAGAAAATTGTCTTCACTGCGCTGAGTGAAACAATATTTGTGGGCTTGAAAGGTGTCGTGCAGGTTTCATAGCCGCCTCATTAACTGGCCTGTGCTTGTACGTATGTGACTCATGTTGTGAGAATAGCTGATCTCATTTTCTAGACAGAGAGATACATATATGTATCTAGCTAGCTGGACAGGTAGTTATAGCAGAAACGCTTTTAATAACGTCACTAAGTTGAAACATTGCGTACACCCGCATCCTCGTAAAAATTAAGCGAACCAGCGTGAGTGCTATTCTCAGTTAAACGTACTGAAGCAACCAAGTACTTAGACCTAAATTTATGTCTTAAACCTGGTCATGTCTTGTCACTATAGTCTATCTCATCAGTCTTTGCAAATTCAAAAAATGTTTTCCTTCATTATTACTTTGCCCCAGATGATTAATTAAATGATAAAACTCTGGAACTACCGTACCTATTAATAATCCAATGTATTGCATTGCATGCATGTATTTTCTTTTTTGTATTTATTTTTTTCTATGGTGGATTTTATAATTTTGTTTGGCTTTATTTTATAATCTTCACTGATATTTGTATGTCATATCAATGACAAAACATAGCGCAACATATAATTATTATATGTTTAGGACCTTGACATTCAACCTATGTTTTACAAATAAACGATTCTGATTCTGATCGTCGCAAAACCGAATGATATGCACATACTTCTGACATTTCCAAGTTTTCTGGTGGTTTGGTCTTTGATGATTCTAAATCTGATGTTATTAATATTCGACTTGCTTGACTTGGCTACTTTAGGTCATGACTCCACGAGTCATTACGAGTGATAATTGATTCATACGACTGTCACTTGAGACAGATAGCACTAGAAATGCGACGTAGGTCACATAGGTTCCTGAAATACGTTTATTAGGTACCTACCTTTGTTATTTACGGCCGAACCCAATAACGTATCTATCTTCAACTTTGGCGTACTGGAGAAAGATAAAGGTATCAATCTAAGCCAAAGTATGCGACCCTATAACGTGTTGACAGCTATTTGTTTGACAGGGACAGATAGAATTGTACTGTCTATCATCAGTAGCGATCTGTCTAACGGCCGAACTCAAAAACGTATCTATCTCCAATTTTGACGCACCAGATATAGAAAAACCTATCAATCTCTTTTAACACACAAAGTATGCGACCCTACAACGTGTTGACAGCTACTTGTTTGACAGGGACAGATAGAGTTAAGTACTGTCAAGTTGAAAATATCGTCAAAATCTAAATATTTTATTTCACATTAACCTACACTGCATTTATGAAACGCCAGAAACTTGTTGCACGGTTCCAATTGGTCGTTTCCTATGGAGAAGAGCCGGCAAGAAATGCCACGGTTACTCTTTTATAAAATTATCAGTATCTCATCAGTAGCGATCTGTTTTAGGTTATTGGGTTTGGCCGTTAGTGGATACATAGGTACCTACAGTCACGAGTGCACGGGTAATTGGTACTGGCAGAATAGTCGACATCGGCTCAGTTCATCACACGTCACGTCACGTCACATACTTTTGAAGCCGATGCAGCATTCTATACATTTTGGCTGGTCAGATAGTTTTGATGATCCTTCGATGTCACATACCTACATACTTGTGCTGCCACTTGTAGGTAGGTATGTATATGGCCTTCCACAAATGATAACAACATGATTTATCGATAAACCCATTTGCCGTCATTTTGAGAACTAATATCTGTTTATTGATGAATCATGAAATCGGATGTTATTGCTGAGCTATTCATAGTAATACCAGGCCGCTCAGAAAGTATTTCGAAATAAAGTTTCTATGTATGAGAGACTGGTCAGTTACAGTCTATTTTGAAAATATGATTATTTGTTAGTAGAAATAGGTACCCACGTTCCAATTTAAAAATTTCCCTCCACATTGTTTGCGAGCTAATTCAAACTATAGTGTCTCATTAAAAAATGGATCTGCGCCGGGAACATTTTCACGCTATGGTATTTTACGATTTCAAGTATCGCTTGAAACCGGACGAATCATACGATAGACTTCAAATGGCATTCATGGATGAAGGCCCTTCTAATGCAATCGTGTATCGTTGGTATAACGAATTCAAGCGCGGTCGACTAACTTTTTAAAAGAAGTGGTCGTCCTTTGACGGCTGTTACGGAAGAAATTGTGCTAGAAGTGAAAAATTTAATCTAAGACAATAGGCGAGTTACGTATCAAGAGATTCAGCACATACTGCAGGTTGGTTCGGGAAACCTTCACGAAATTCTACACAAACATCTGCGCGTGAGGAGGATAGTTATACGCTGGGTGCCGCACAACCACACCGATGCTCAGAAGCAGGCCCGGGTGGAATGGTGCCGGGATATGATAAACAAATTTGAGCAGGCTCGTCTCAGCGTGTTTACGACATCATTACAGGTGATGAGCCTTGGATTTATCAATACGATCAAGATACGAAGCGTCGACGGTTTGGGTGTTTTAAAACGAATCAACGCCTACCAAAGTGAAGCGATCTAGAAGCGGGGGGAAGATTTTGATCGCGAGCTTTCTCAATTTGACTGGCTACTTGGGGTGTCAATTCCTTTACGGAACCAAAGAAATATCAACGCTGAATACTACCTACTACCAAATGCTTGGCAGAAGTTTTCTCTAATGTGAGCAAACACAGGGCTCCGCGGGCTACTGCTCCACCACGACAACGTGCCTTCGCACACCGCGCTCAAAACAAGGGACTTCCTGGAAAGCACGCAGGTCAAACTCCTGGGTCACCCTCTTTACAGCCCTGACCTAGGACCGTGTGACTTCTTTTTATTCCCGAAAATGAAATATCCTCTCATAGAGATGCGAGCAGGTGTAAACGAGGTGTCTAGGGCGGACTGGAAAAAGTTTTTCGAAAACTGGTTCAGACGCATGAAACTTTGTATAAAGGCTAGTGGAGAGTACTTTGAAAAGATTAACACTTTCAGACCGGCACCTCATGAGTAGGTACTTGGTATCCTACGGCGCAAATCTTCATATGGCCACCGGTGGTACATCACCGCCCCATGAACCCAAAACTCTTGCCGGGCGGGGTGCGCCACCGGTGGACACGGACAGGATTAGACAGGAATTATGCTTTCTCTCTTTCTAATAAGCTAGTAATCGTAATATAAAGTAAAGAGTTTTGTCTCATAAATCAGAACCGCACGTGCCGCGCTGACGTAACAACGCCCGAGCAGTTTTGTGTATTTTTCGCCCCATAACACGACATCGACGCGACGCGAAGGTAATTAGCTGCGCGTGATTGTGTGCGAGTTTGTTTATGAATATGTTTATTGCATAAAAGGATGTCAAATGAAGATAATGATCGACCTATAAGGCCGGGATCGTGTCACAATTCTGGCAATGAGCGAAATGATCTGGTGGGGGAGGCGTCCGATTTGCAGAGCGACGACAAGGTGTTCGTCGAGAATTCAGACGACTCCGTATTGGACCCGCATTATGAATTACCGTCTCATGATACCCGACTTCACAGATTGCTGATAACTTCCAATAGTTCAAGTGAAAAAGAGATTTTCGATGTTCACTCTAATATAAATCAATGCTCTGGGAATGAACGACAAACACCATCAACCAGTCGTCGCAGACCATCAATCTTGTCCGACGATTCAAGCACAGAAGACATTTTTGATTGGCGTCCTAAAAGAAGATTGGTTCGTGCTTCTCATAATGATCAAAATAGTACCGCCGAACAATACAGTGTGTACCAACAAAACGACATACCCTCAAATAGAAGTGATCAGTCTCCAACGATTGAAAATTTGGAGCACAATGAGCATCACCAGGTTCCATTGCAGTCTTCAAACGCATCTGTTTCATCGGATGGTAATGACGAACATACATGTAATAGTGACCATGAACAAAATCAAGACAGCAATGCTTCTCATCCGACTTCTAGTGGAGAGGAAGTGGAAGAACAGGTGCACCCAAGTACTTCAGGTTAGTTTCCTGTAGATAATAATATCTTACCCATAGAAGAATATGGTGACGATTGGAAGCTTTTGGTGCCAGATCTTGACTGCAATAATCCCTATATTTTGTATAGGCTATTTTTGACAGACGAAATTTTATCCCTTATGGTGTCAGAAACAAATAAATTTGCCAATGAGAAAAATGCAGGTGTCCATCATAATACACCTAGACATCACCGCAAACCATGGACTGACGTAAGTACTGGTGAGATGAGGCAATTTATTGGTGTAATTTTGATTATGGGCATTGTAAGACTACCAGAAATTAGACTGTATTGGTCAAAAAACCCAATTTATCAAAATACCGCTATAAAAAGTATTATGACCCGAGACCGTTTTATTGACCTGTTGAAATATTGGCATTTTGCTGAAGCACCCAACAATGAAAACAATGATCGTTTGCATAAAATCCGAAAAATACTTACTCTTAAGGTAGCGACTTTCAAATCTACTGTTGAACCTGGCAAAGAAGTTGTAATAGATGAGAGCATGGTACCTTGGAGAGGCCGGCTTATTTTTCGTCAATATATTCCGAATAAAACCCATAAATATGGAATAAAGAATTATAAGCTCTGTATGCCCAATGGTTACACATATAATCAGGAAGTATATACTGGACGAGTTGATGGTGTTCCAGGTCTAGGTCACCCTCAACAAATCACTATGAAACTAATGGACGGGCTAACAGAAAAAGGTCGCACTCTCTACAGCGATAATTTTTACACAAGCGTACCACTAGCAGAAACACTAATGGACAAGCAGACTTTTTTGTGTGGCACAGTCCGACAGAACCACAAGCATCTACCAAAGCAAGTGGTAAAGTCCAAGCAGAGAAAAGGTCAAGTGTTGGCTCTGAAGAATAGAACGGGTGTCAAATATATAAAATGGACCGACAACCAAACGTACAGTTCATATGCTTTCGACCTGCAATAATCATACAGGAGCTCTAGTGCCAATGCCACATCGCTGGAGGCCAAACACTGTCGTAGCGAAACGAGACTCTGTTTTGGATTATAATAATGCGAAAAAGGGGGTAGATATTTCTGATCAGATGGCGTCGTACTATATCAGCCTTAGAAAAACCCTAAAATGGTACCGCAAGCTAATCATTGAGATTGTCTGTGGCACAATGTTGGTAAATGCTTGGGTTATTCACCAAAAATTTGCAGCAGGAAAAAAACTAAGTATATTAGAATTTCGGGAACAAATAATAAAAGAGATGATTAGCAACCCCAGCACTGATAATCAACCCGATGACGCTGCAGAGGAGGGTAGGCCCCATGCACAAAGAAAGACAAAACACAAGTTAGAGAAAACGGAAGGAAAGCTCAGAGATACCCGAAAGAGATGCAGACCTTGTTACGACCATTTTACAACAACCGAATCTGCGAGTATGGCTAGAAAAAAATCGAAACGCGTACCTAAATACATTTTGCTCTGCGTGTGAAAAACCAATGTGTTTGGATTGTTTCAATACTATTCATGCAAAATAATTTTCATTTTATACCATCCATAATGGCATTTTATTTTATATTTTTTACAATTTTGATTTAATTTTCTTATTATTACATTCTCTCAACGTAATTTATCATAAACAATTCGCATTTCGTACAACTTATGTCGTGATTATGTAATTTTTTTTCTAATAAATACAATTTTTCAATACTGTTTTTTGCTTATTTTTCGAAATTATATCCTCCTCCTGAGCTACACTATGAAAATTTGTCTATTTTACTAGGCGGGAACGGTAAATACAACACTTTCTCTCAAAGCGGCGCGAATTTCTTAGTACATTGAAAGTATAGTGTGACGTGGCCACCGGTGGTACACCTCGCCGTGGCAGCAAATACTCCATTCTCCACCGGTGGTACACGCCGGTCTGAACGTGTTAAAGCGCTACTTTTAAGTTATACTTCTTACCAACTTAATACTACATCGGTCTAATCTGCAGTAAAGAACTTTCGCAACAACGAACGTCGCGATAGTAAACTTTCGCAGTCGCGGTAATGAACTTCTCAACGATATGATTTACACTCATATTTATGATCGTGACTGTACCTACGCAAGAACGAAAGTTACATTATTGCTTCTCGCCTGTTCGCAGCTACCCCGCCGGCCTATAAAGGGGGGTGCCGAAAGGTAACGAAGCCATAAGCCTCGTAAATGCCGCGGCATGATTGTCTATGGGCTAACATTTATGCAGCCATCCAATTAGGGGACGTGTTTGTATAGTTGGCGACACAACCTTGCAGCGGCGGACGGCTACATCAAAGGTTATGTTTTATGTTCTAGTGTATATTCTGCAATGATTTTGAAGATGTGTTAACTGGTACGATTGTTGAGATTTCGTGGCTTGAAATTATGATTGGTAAAACACTAAGTTGATGATGAGGCTACAGCTTTCTTGGGTGTCGGCACAGATAATATAATTATACGGTGTAGGTTTGCCTTCCTTGAAGCCATTGCGAAAACGAACTATTACAACTATCCTAAAGATACTTACATTTCATTTACCTACATTGTATTATGAATACGTGTACGTTGACAGAATGTACTGTATCATATTGTTTGAAAACCGGCCAAGTGTGTGTCGGACCACGCACAATGAAGCGTTCCGTTGTTGGGGTAAATTTATCACAAGAACAAATTTAACATTTTTGTTGAAAAACATGCTCTTCCCAAACATCGATATACTTACGTCAAGGTCAATTGTCAAACTGCAAATGTAGGTAGGGTTGTAATCGCATTTTATGTCATTACCTATACTTCATATTAACGATTTTCGGACTTTCTCCTTTAATTGTGCTTATCTGCTTCTATTCTGTAACCATCTCACCGTGAAAAGTTAAGTGATGTGAGCGTGGAGTGAGCTGTCAGTGCCACTGATGCTAGGGATTGACCAAGACGGCATCACACTGAAAGCTCACTCCACGCAAGTCTTCACGGTGACATTTTTATAGAATCGACATACAGGTTTTGATTTATTTGCGAGTATGACAATAAGTAACTTAGTTTTTTATTGCATGGACTTAGAAGCTTAAATTTTTTAGAGTCATAAGTGACTGTGACTGTGACCCCTACGTATTTCATATTATTTTCAACTTGAAACCTCAACGCGTTCCTGTAAAAATGGTCTTGACAGACGTACAAACAGACAGGCGGACGGACAACGAAGTGATCATTTAGGAGTTCCGTATTACCTTTTGAGATACGGATACTTAAAAATGAGCCCAAATGGAGCCATAGCCACTCTTTCTGAAATAGATAAAATTATCAATCATTATGTGTAGTTCAGGTGGATTTGAGAGAAGAACTTTGCATCTAAGACTGCCTCGATGACCCAGTAAAGATTCATCATCCTTTTTTAGGATTTACCTAATAGGAAGTGCAGTCAAGTCATATAAGGAATGGCAAGTAGACACGATATCTACTTACTGATTTACCTACCTACTTAAATTATAATTCACATGCAAACACCCAAACCACCCAGAGTAGGTACCTACTCGCATTTGGCATGAAAAATATTTGTAAGTACCTACCTACACAAATATTAGCATAAGCATAATCAGCCTATAATTTTACCACTGCTGGGACACAGGCCTACTCTCTGTGCGAGGGAGTGGGCCGTAATCCACCACGCGGGCCCAGTGCGGGTCGGTAGATGTCATGTCTTCGAATTTTAGGTTCTAGGACATGCCGGTTTCCTCACGATGTTTTCCTTCGCCGTTTTGAGAGCAGTGTTATTGATGAAATAATTGACACACAATTAAGCGCCTGGGTTCGAACCTACGACCCGTAAGTCGCGGTCGTTACCACTGGGCCACCACTGCTCTCGTCAAATATTGTTTGAAATTTATTAGGTAGGTACAGTCAGCCCCAAAAGCTGTAGTGTATACATCTTTTTGGGACAAGGAACCACTTTATTGTCAACAACCTTTTCAACAATATTGAATCCACCGTATCCGGGAACAAAACAAAGTAAGCAATTATTTTACAAAAACAAAGTTTTTTTTTTGTCCCAACACATCTATACACCCCATGACCAAACCAAGGTAGGTAATCTACATAAATCTCACAAATATGTATACAGTTATAATTCAATAACTACTGTAAATATTTTGTATATTAATATTCCGGAAACAATGTTCCGGAAAAATGGTTGTTTCAGCCATAAAATGGTTCCTTGTCTGCGTACACATCTTTTTGGCACTAACCGTACATAAGCGCCAAGTAAACATATTTTCTTTTTTAGCTCCGGTGAATATTTTCAAGTTTCAGTCGTCTGTATGACAAACATAGCAGCTTTGTTCCTAGTGAGGGATCATTCCAAGCTCGGTGTAGCGCCAAATACAGTAATAAATTACTAACAATGAGCTATTTGAACAATGGACCACTATTCTTATAACTGTTTTTTGGATATCGGTTACGGATCGTCCTATTCCTTCCAATGGGTTGTGTGATTTTATTCGATTCTTTATTTTTATCTGATTCTACGTATTGGCAAAAGGTATTTACAAGGCAGATGTGAGTGGAAACGCCGGGAGAGGGACGCCCTAGGAGGACTGATATTGATGCTGTTATAGTTATTGGTGATCTTCAGAAAGGTCAGGTGCGTAGTACTCGCAACCGGCGTGCGTGTATGACCAGCGGTATGAACGTAAACGAGGCAAAAGGAGCATAGCAGGTGGCGTTCTTTAGTTACTGCCTACCTCCATGGGAAGAAAACGTGAGTTTACGTATGTACGTGTATGTGTCTTCGCTACTTGAAAAAAAAATGTGTTTACTATTTGTAAAATTGTATGATTGCACAAACGTCCTTCAAGTTGTTTATCATTGCGAAATGAATGTCGACCAATAGGAAAAAACAAAACAAACTGACAATGTTTATAAACATGTTTTATTCATAACCGAAAATGTACATTATTTAAAAACTACAACTTCATACATACATAACCAGTACATACAGAACAACTATCTTAAAGTTGAGGTTAGAACATTTACTTAGATAGGACAACTTACAGAAGAGGCAGTACATTTTGATACGATTCTTTTACATAAAAAGTTTTGTATAACAGTAATAGGTATATGATATCTACCTTCAGATAAAATGAAAGGAAGATTTAAGAAGCCAGATCTAAATTATAATTAGTCACGTAAAACAGCAGAGTCTAATAAATTAAAACGCCCTTTTGCGATTAGTGCATTAGAATTATTAACACAAAAAATATTAGTGAGATACAAAATCAATAATTAATCAATCATGTCAATTCATTCATTAATAATTAAGAAGAAAATAGCTTCAAGTGATTAATATAAGGCGATGTTCTGTCTCGGTTTTGGACTAAAGCTCGATTTCCACCAAAGAAAGGGAAGAGTATGAACTGCCAAGAGATGGTGTTGTTATCACATCTCCCTGCTTACCCCAAACGCAATACAATAACTTTTAAGAGTTGTTTCTGAGACACCTCTTCTCTACGATTTGATGGAACACGGACCTAAAACACTTGAACATAGTACATTTTATTGATTGTTTGCTATAAGTCCTTTACAAAAACGTGATGCCGAGCTTCCTCCACCATATGCGTTACTGCGCGGATATTCAACTTGAAGACACTAAAAGCACATTGAGCATAGGAAAAATGGAAATAATTCGCTAAATACTTGCGCGCCAGATAAAGGTTAAATTTGCTGCAAGTGGTAATCCATTTCAGCTAAAATTATTGGAGGAAGAAAACTCTGGCACCTTTTGTCTTTGCAATAGATGTAAACAGTTACTGAGATGGTTGTTGCAGCGGTCGCGCAACATGGCAGTAGGTACAAAATATAAATTACTTAGATATTATAAACATAAATACAAGTACATCAACAGACGCACACCCACATCTCTTAATTTAAAAAATAACAATGTAAATCTACACACAGAAACCTAAAACTAAAATATGTTATCGTCTATGACTATTATATACACAATTTACAGTTATTCAAACTACCTCGTCTAATATCAGTGAGTGATACAATGTTCAGTGGAGAATTTGTTTTTGGATTTATTAAGAAAGAACAAAAGTTACTCAACAAATAAATAGAAATAAAGATTATTTATTTTAATGCTTTATTAACAGGTGCAAAAAATTATAATAAAATATATTATGTAACTTTGTATATTAAATCACAAATGACAAAGCAAGTAGCTTTTATTTGTTAACATGAATAGGTTAACATAATTATGATTCCATAGAAGACTTGTTTGAGTTCAACATTGCTTCAATGTTGAACATAAGCAAGTAAATTATTGTTTATCTACTCATTAAGTTCATGACACTTACTCAGCTGTACATACAATGCTTCTAAAATGGTTTACAAATAATATCAACAGACTCACTCCAAAGTTTGAACTGGACAAATTAATCGCTAGGTCGGTTATGTGAAATATTATATTCCCTTTCATGACATTTATTATGTTTTACATACTAAAATTTAATTCGCAGATATGTTAGTTGGCTATAAACCGAATTATCATGATAAAGTTTAAAAAAAGGGTAAAAAAAGAAAATACATTTCAGATTTTTATAAATACGAGATCCGACACAAATCAAAGTTTAATTATCAAAGATAGAAAAGTAAATTTTAGTTTCAATAAATAAAAAAATATTTACCTATTTAAGATATCAGTTAAATTACCTATCAATAGATATATCTAATAAAAAATCACCCGTGACGTGCGTATTATGATGGGGTGCGTTAGCTGCTGGCGTAATTTAACAGTGTTCGCACGTACGGGTACCGAGTGATCCTTGACAACAATAACATTAGTTAAGCAGTGTACATAGAAAGTGTGCGGTCGCGGCTTCGAGCACATCTCATACAAAATCTAAGCCTATGTAGATCTGACCTTAACTGCATCATATAGGTATTCCAAGACTAGTTCAATTTCCAAAACACTCCTTGAAACAGTTTGTAAGTAAGTACATAGAAGGGAAAGTCAGATAAATAATGATGAGATTTGTTTTGAAATGTAAAAACACACAATGCGACTCTGTAATTCAATGAGAAGTTTTGGAATGGACCTAGTCTGTTTGTCATAACTACGGACAGGAAAACTGTAGAAATAGTGCTCACAACAGAATTTTTAAAAATATCCTTGAAGTCCTTGAAGTCGCGACCGCGAAGTTTAACCAATAGTTATGTTTGTGCATATTATTTAGTAATGCCCGCATTAAGTTAACATTGGTCGTTATTACTGAGCCCCTCCATCTACAATCAGATCTTTATTCATAATACATTTGATATCAATATCTAATCTCAATCGAATATTATTGAAGTAAATATTTCAATAATTTAAATTAATTTTGGTTAATTAGTGTAACATTTGACCTATACATGAATTTACTATAAACTGAGTATTCATAGCAAATAAATTATAAACAACAATCATCATAATATACATATATTTTATACTTAAGGAGAACTTAGTCATTTGAATCGTGTAACTTTAGAAAAATGCGACACAATACGTTTGTGAGAAATCAATACTTAAAGAATTTGGTTAAGTTCTTAGACAATAATAGTATTCTTTTTAAGTTTATCCTGACGATTGAGATCACGGACATTTGAACTGCGGGTTATATAATACCGTTATATTTACACTACGAATGTGTCGACATCCTCACTAATTGACTTGAGCAACATCACCCTACTTTGTATAGCGTGGTACTGGACGCGGCGAATCCTGCAAGGATCATAGGACTATTTTTTTTTATCTTGTTAATTACTTGCAAATTGGTTCATTAAATGCTAATTATCGATGTGGATAACATTAATAGTTTCATTTCACCCAAATTACACCTAAGGTTGGCTTCCAAAATGTGTTCATACTTATTATATATCCGTTTAACGTTACATGCGCTTTTGAAAAATTTGAATGAATCAACTACGCCTTAATATTATTTTATAACTACGTACCAAAAATCTGAGACGAATATACGTTGGATACCATTAAAGCGTGTAGTCGTTTATCAAATAATTTTGATAATAGGGTTATATGACGAGTGATGTGACGACGATTGCAGTAAAAAGGGGTATTTTATAGAATTGTTTACGGGAGTAAAAACTACCTGTAAACGTTGGTATGTTGGTACAAATGTTCCCCGAAAATAAACAAGAAAGTAGTTTCTTTTTTTGCAGATTATCATGGGAACTTCTTTGAAAATAGGTGTCAAAATCGGATATCTTCACATAATAGAAGGTGAATTTAACCGTTTGGTCGTAAGAAACATTTGTTTATAATTATAATTCCATCATTATAGGAACCCGCATATTATGCTATCATTAACTTGCGACCCAATATTCCTACTGTATCTTATTTCACAAGTTTGGTGGCTAAGAAGACAACCAATAAAATCGTTATACCAGTAATACCGCGTTTTACCCACAAACGCGATTATTATGAGCCACGGTACAGTTGAAGACGAGCCATAAACGTTTCATTGTGAAAAATGTCCAAACAAAAATTGAAAGTTGGTTTGTTTGCTACATAATAATAATATGCACTTAAAATGCCATAACCAATCGACCAAATTGGCCAACTAGGCGGAATGCACTTACCGCGTCAAAACCCGCGTTTGTCTCAGCGCCGTTCAAATCTGGCAAATATTTGCGAATGACGTCACAAATGTCTTATTACAATTTATTCGGCTAGTATCACTCTCAACTGATGAAACGGAACGAAATCCGCAACTAAAGTCAACCGCAAGTTACTACGGTCAACTACATTTCGAAGTAACGCTTGAAATTCAAAATCCGCCCTTAGTGCTACGGAATAACGGCACTATCAAGACAATTGGTTAAATAGACGTGCGGTTGATAGTATGTTTCGGTGAGCGCACTTCTGTACTGGGTTGTTACAGTCTGGCGGCTGCAGGTCTAACGAAATGAAACATTTTGAAATCAAAGTACTTGTGACTCCGTCGCCTATATTCTGTTGTTTTCCTCGATGGCTTCAAGCGGTACTGGTAACTTTGGAAGCTCGCGGTACAGCGGGTTCTTGCCTTTGATTGGTAAAGGATGTGCTTCCGTGTTGAATACCCACTCGTCTAGCGGCAGGAATGAATCGTCGGCGAATAGCAGGTAGAGGTACTGCAATGTAAGAGAAGAAGGTAAGGGTTTAACTGTGAAGTCTTTATTTTCGTTCCAGCCTAAACGCTAAGAAGTGGTTTCAGAGGCTGTGTTTTGTAACTTGAACTTCGGCTTTATAGGGATTTACATAGAGTTGAAATTGGCATAATGAAATAAAATCACATGAAATAAAATTTTAGGTACCAAGACTATTCTACACTAACTTGAGTTTGCATTGACGACCATTGGGTTAAATTTTCATACGAACGTATCAGCGTAACATACTTTCATTCATAATCTGAATGATCTTTGATGATATTGCTAATCCATTGCTTCCTTCATGTTTGAAAAAAAAATCTGAGTCCGCGTGAATTTATATCTATGTAATGTACGTACGTACAACATATTAAAAGGTAAAGAGGACAGCGGAATGACCCAGAAATTTTATTAGGGTCAGGACAATTGATGGACTGGAACTAAATTACTGACCCAGGAAATGGGGCAAGGCTATGGAGGAAATACTATTTATAGAAACATTTAATTTTATATTTTACTAGGTCATTCTAGTACAAGTGTGGATTGTTATCAATAGTTTATAAGGTTGCAAAAGGAGGACGGGTACTTCTGTATGAATGTAGGTTCAACATAAAGACTCGTTCTGGCACAATTGATTTTCGACTTTCAAAAAAACTTAGTACGGTCTAAGTCTCAACTTAAAAAAAACAAAAACGTTACATTTCTGCTTGCAAACACCATTCTCAATTTGAAACGGTCCTACATGCATACACAAAACCAGTTGCGAGCTTATGGTGAAGGTATACCTTAAGTGTCTCAGCAAGGAAGAAGCTCTGCTGTACGTCGTCACCCTGCGGGTTCTGGTGGTATACGTTCACCAGTCCTGTGTACCCGCCTTCCACGCGACAATGTTTCTCCAATGCCTGTAAGTAATAAAGGGGTTTAAAGATCAGTCATCTGATGTTGTAATAGGTGGACTTAAATAAATCTGTCGATATGACTGTGATGGAGCCAGTTTTTTTTGTTCTTTCGGCTTCGTAGTTAAATTTCTCCTTCCATTCAGCTGAATCTGTCCAGAAGAGTTGGGACACTATGTCTCCTTAATCTCTTAAATTGCAGGCCAACATCACCAATAGTCTTAGAGCAGGTTAATTTGGCAGGTTAATTCTGTATTGGGTTATCTCTTGTTTGACTGTGGGTATTTTTAAGATTTGATATATTATTTTGTTACTAATGTCTTGAGATAATTTAAAGACAACTCTAAGTATCTTCGACTGAAACCTTTCCAATATCGCAATATTACTTTGGCTGGCCGTACCGCAAAGCTGGATATGGTCCAGATTTGTTTGAGAATGGCTTTGTAGACTGTTAGCTTACTTTTTATGCTCATTTGTGAGTGCTGACCTATTAAACTCTTGGTCCATATGTGTTTTCGCCATGTTAACCTTCTGTCTAGGTGCATACCCAGGTATTTGGCGTTGTCATTTTGAGGATTTTTTTATCAGTTCAGAACCACTGGTGGACAGGTATCTCTTCTGAGCAAAAAGGTTACATGCGTGGATTTGCTTTGGTTTGGTCTGATTCTCGAAACTTTAAGCCATTTCTCGAGTTTGTTAATGGCTGTGTCATCTGCGGATCGCTGTGGCATTCCTGTGAGGTGCCAGTTTGTGTTTTAATTATATTTTTGTACTAACAATATCTTTGTAAGTTTTGTGCTACTAACAGTATATGGACTACGTCTGAAATAAATGTCTTATTCTATTATATTCTATCTGCGTACCTTGTAACTTTAGTTTTATCCGTAGTAGGCAAGTCAGCAGTGTAAATAATCTACAGTATTGGCCCTAGTATGCTGCCTTGTGGTACAACTAATTGTATTTCATAAAGGACCCACGTTTAGTTTTTTGTGCTTAACTTCTAAAAATCGTTTCTAACGGTATGACATCAATGAGGAAGAACGAGTGTGGTAGCGACTTTTTAATTTTATAAAGTAGTCCCTCATGCCACACTTTGTCGAAGGCTTGACTTATGTCTAGAAATACTGCAGAACAGCATTGTTTCCCCTCCAGTGCTCTGCTTAAAAATTCTACAATACGATGGACTTGTTTCATTGTGCCATGGTGCTCCCTGAAGCCGAATTGATGATTTGGTATTATGTCATTTAGGTTTTCCTTAATTATGTTCAGCAGTATCTTCCCAAAACAGGTTTCCTGTTTTAGACAAAAGACTTATTGGTCTATAAGAGGCTATTTCATGTGGTGGTTACCGGGTTTAGGAAGCATAACTACTTGTGCAATTTTCCACTGCCCTGGAAACTGGGAAAGTTGCGACAAGCGTTGAAGATCTGAATTATTGCTATTATATCCCTTATTGGCAACATTATAGAAATATTATAAAAGAAATCTATTAACATGTTTTTCTGAACCCGGAACTATAAAACTCAGAAAAATAGCCAGCTCAATAGCCAGACTTAGGGATGTCTCATTTCTTTATAAGGGATTGGCTGTACGTAGCTGGCTAGGCTGTATATTATCTGTGGTTTCTGTAAATGAAGCTGTAGCTGTTGCATACCTGTACACCTTCCCATCCCCAGTCGCGGTACCGCTGTTGCTTGGTAAGTCTCCACATGATAAAGTAGCTCTCGAACGTCTCTGGTCGCAGTAAGAATACCTTCTCGTTGCTCTTCTGTGCCCGCGCCTCTACCGCGCCGGTAAATCTGAAAAGGACAATTATTTATTATAATGATTTACGCACAAGTAACAAAAAAAAAACACGACACATACACCTCTTTTTTTTTTAAGCTAAGGACACTTGATCAAGTCACTCAACTTATAATAACCCTCTTTTCGCATAAAAATAGCACAAAGGCAGCTTTACTTGAGTTGTGGCTTGTGGCCGTTCACTTAAAGCATATTATATTAATATCAATTAGCGATATGCTCCGCACGGGTGCAATAGCGACAAGTCAAAACATCGAGATTTCTGAGCTTTATCTGAATTCAATACTAATGCATAATACACATGAACCTTCCTAAATAATTACTCTAAATTATGGTGAGAACAGTATCAAAATCCAATGCGGAGTTTAGAAGACCTAAGTGGTCTTCAGACAGACAGAAAAAGCGACTTTGTTTTAAACTATGCATGGACATAAATAAACCATTCTCGTATTATAATAATGTGTTGTTTTTTCCTTTGAGGAAAACTGAAGGATATTGCACAATATTAAACAATACGCCTCAAATCTAAGGAAATATTTGTAGCAAATGAATATATTTGCGAGATTGAATACAAAATTGATGATAAAATATTCCTTATTATTACCAGATCTATGAACGTAAACGAAGCAAAAAGGAGTATGTAATGATCGTAGCTGGGGCTGTTCTGTAGTTTCTGCATAACCTCATTGGAAGAAGGCGTGAGTTTATGTATTTCTCATAGTCATTGGTCTCCGTTAACCGGGAAAGTAATAAGTAAGTGTTACGTAATGCATTCTTCAGTATAATTTTATTAGGTTTGCGCAATTCAATTGCGTTGGAATTATTTATGGTATGTTAACTACTTCACGCATTTTCTTATGTAATATAATAAATTAGACAATAATGTATAACTATGTCCTGGTTCGCATAACAACATTATTAGTTACTATCTGTCCCAACAAATATTGTCCTGTCCGAATGTCAATAATTAATTAAAAAAAAACAGTAATACACTTACTGTTTTTTTTTTTTAAATGAATAATTGAAATTTGGACAGGTTTCAGTTTTCCTGAACTTTCAAATTTTCTCAACAACTTTTAAATAAGAATCTGATTCGGTCCAGGCGTTCTGAAGTGATGCACCGAAACCAACGAACAGCGTTTCATTTTTATCTATTAGATTACATATTTACTTTTCGTTCACCCAGTAACCTTAAGACACCCCTGGTGTCTTAAGGTTACTGCAGATTTCCTCGGTTTTTGACGATCGACTCCACACGTGTGACAAAACAAAATCAATTAAGGAACAACCCACTTATTTGTGCAATTATTGGTGGCGCTGATTATATGCTAAAATCAAAACAACAAAGTTTAACAAAATCCGATCGTATGCCCCATTTAAAATGTTAGTTCGAAAAACGACCTTTGCGCAGATAAGTTGGTCGAATTATAAAAATTAAGCAACAGACAATCAACATCGTATGTTTTGTCGGTCGCCACTCTGGATAGTTTTGCTTGATCGATAAATCAAGAAGTGACGTTTACGTGCCTCGATTTTAACCGTGATACTGACTTATCGTAAAGAGGCGACAGTGAACATCGATAAAATCGAGGCAATCTGTAAGAAGGTGGCAAATCTTACTAATCGTCAAAAGACAGCTAATCGATCGTCAAAAATCGAAAAAATCTGAAATCTATCAATTACTATAAGAATTAGAGGTGATATATCTAAACGTGCAGTATAATACCTGAACGCTTCAGGTCCAAGCTTGGTGTCGGACCGCGCGTAACTCTCGTGGCAGGTGTTGGTCAGTTTGTGAGCCACGTCCATGTATCGCTCCGACATCGAGTTATCTAGGGTAGTCGATGCTAGCGCGAACATACCACCTGGAAACATGGAGTCTTGATTTTATTTATGATAAATATTAGGTACAACGTTACGTATTGTAATGCTAAATATACGCATGTCATGGCCTTGTGATAAATTATTTTATTTCTGTAAGTAGTGTTTTATGTAAGAATTTGTATGGCATGTGGTACATCATTAGCAAGAGGATAGACTGGAGAATTAATGAGGGAGTTGGAAGATCCCGGTCGCTTTTTTTTTTTTGTAGCCATATAGACAGCTGTAACATGTACAGCTTTAATTTAAGTTTTACCTTTGCGAGTGAATTAAAAAAAAACTAGGTGACTTATGACACTAATTTTGTATTTAAACATAACATAACATCACGCCTTGTTTCCCCGAAGGGTTGGGCAGAGGTGTACCTATAGTACACCCACATTTCGCCAGTTATGTTTAAGTCCCATGTAATAGGGGGCGAGCCTATTGCCATCTACCGGGCACAAATCCAGACTTCGGGCTGCTACTGAGAAATTCCAGACAGAAAAACCCAATAACACGTTGCCCGACCTGGGAATCGAACCCAGGACCTCATGCTCAGCAGTAGCGATTGCGACCACTAGACAAACGAGGCAAAAGTACTCTTAAACGATACACATCGAAATAAAATTAAAATTGAGAGTCTACGCTTTACATATTTTTTTTTAATTTGTATTTGAACGTAAAATTTGGGTATTTTTTTTTGTAAAACATTAAAAAGTCGATAAAAAAAATCCACAGGGCATGAGGGGTGTTAAGGGGTCTGAAAGGCTAGCAGATGAACCCTACATTCGACCATTTCAATTTGGCACACGATGCACCAAACACCCTGTATATTGAGCCGTTATCATCAACAAATCAGCTACTCACCAGCGAAGCGAAGTAAGATGGTCCATCTTCTCCTCAATAATTCTCCCGTATTTAAGCTCCGCCAAATAAGCTAGTCCCGAAGGTGAGACGCGCCACATTTGACGGCGATGCAAGCGCCAGTGCCACTTGCATCGCCGTGACCAACATGATGCGAGCTTGCCTGCTTGCTCATTCATATAATAAGCAGTTATCATCCAGGTACTTACCAGCAAAACAAGACAGATGGCCCCTTCTCCTCAATAATTCTCCCTTATTTAAGCTTAGCCAAATAAGCTAGTCCCGAAGGTGAGACGCGCCACATTTAGTCCAATGCCGCTTGCATCGCCGTGACGAACATGATGCGAGCTTGCCTGTTTACTCATCGGTATAATGAGCAGTTATCATCTAGGTACTTACCAGCAAAACAAGACAGATGGGCCACCTTCTCAATAATTCCGACGTATTTAAGCTCAGCCAAAAAAGCTAGTCCCGAAGGTGAGACGCGCCACATTTAGTCCAGTGCCGCTTGCATCGCCGTGACGAACATGATGCGAGCTTGCCTGCTTGCTCATTCATATAATGAGCAGTTGTCATCCAGGTACTTACCAGAAAAACAAGACAGATGGTCCATCTGCTCTTCAATAATTCTCCCGTATTTAAGCTCAGCCAAATAAGCTAGTCCCGAAGGGGAGACGCGTAACGTTTTTTCCAGTACCGCTTGCATCGCCGTGTCGAACATGACGCGAGCTTGCCTGCTTGCTCATCGGTATAATGAGCAGTTATCATCCAGGTACTTACCAGCAAAACAAGACAGATGGTCCATCTTCTCCTCAATAATTCTCCCGTATTTAAGCTCAGCCAAATAAGCTAGTCCCGAAGGTGAGACGCGCAACATCTTATCCAACGCAGCCTGCATCGCTGTGTCGAACATGATGCGAGCCTGTTCGTCGGTCCCGCCAGACGCTATCCACGCCTTCAGAAGGTACTCGTAGAAAGAGTCGCCCAGAGCGCCCAGAGACATGTGTCCTGAGGAAGTGGAAAAATAAACATTTATCTTTTTATTACAGCAATTCAAAAAGAGCTAGTTTATTCTTCGTAAACAGATTTTAAAAACCTCTTTAATCCCCAGGGGCTAAAAGCGATTTGAATATGGTATGTGGATATTGTTAGTTAAAAGTTCCAATCACCAAGGAGATCAATCACGAATAATGTATGAACAGGCTGTATGATAAAGTAAACAAACAAAAAAAAAGTTTGCGAAAAAAACGCGCGAAATGCATTCCGCCTTCGTTCGTAATTATTTACCCAAATTCGGATTTTACTTATTTCTTTTTTTAAATCAGTGTGTGCTCCTAAAGTAGATAGAACGAAAATTAAACGTTCCACTATTTTCATTCATAAGTTGCACTTACTTATTTTCTCATAGAGGGTGATAAAAAGTCGAGTGTCCACCTCGGGAGCAAAATTATTTTAAAATTCTAGTAACATACTTTGAATGCCTCACTACGCTCAGAATTCCTTCCAATAGGATGGGCAGAACTTACAGAACGCCAACTGTTGCGATCGATTCTTAAATACTCGTGTACGTTATCGTTTAATCAAACAAAATAAAATACAAAGGGGGCTTTTTTTCAGAAATTATAAACTCGGGAATTTTGGAAAGAAGCACATCTTTGGCATAAGCCATCACATCCTTCCTGTACAGAAAGCTATGTAATAACAAACACATTTCACAATATAATAGGGGGCACACCTTATGCCATTAACTAAGCACAAATCAGGAGCCCGAGCTATTCAGAAATTCTAATGAAAAACCCAATAACACTGCTCCATGATCCAGTGATTTAACCCGCTTTGTGTGCGGTTGCGCTTGCAACCACTTGGCACTACACCAATGAGCCATTTATGACACTAATGGTACTCAAATGTTATTTGGTTCAACAGAACTGTTTTTGAATAGCCTTGTTTCGTCTATTAATTAATTCAATGGATTGTCAGCCGCGTAGTAGCCGACAGTTCATTGAATTAACTTGTACTCGTTGTACGTGTACAACACAAAGACTATGCCAACTTTATATCCAACTTAAAGTTTTAAATACCTTTTTGTTGTTGTTGTTTGTTTCAACTTAATTTCCAATGAAACTATTGTTTCTACCTCCGTCTAGCAGTCAACAAAGATCTTACCCTTTTTATACGTAACAAGAATGTTAGCAACACAAAGAAAGGTAACTTACTGTATATTTATTTTACGTAAATTTTTTATCTGAACATATTTGTATATATTTAAATAATTACCTAAAGATTATTAAATTTAAAATTAATTTGCATGCCATAAACAAACAAAATATGGACTGTAACTAAACCTATTCATTTACACAAGACATTTTCTGCAAGTAAATAATTATTTATTAATAAATACAATTAGCCACATAAACGGAAAGGGCCTTATGTATTGAAACCAGTTCACGATTCAATGGGTCTTGTAGAATCTATTCGACCTTGATACTATTCTGATAGCGTACACATGAACCGTTGATCATTTACATCAATTGGTCTAATCTAATTAATTGGTTTTGCCAACGGGACAAGACGACAATCTAGATTATGGCAGGCCAAATTCTATCAGCGCCGTCCATCTTACATATAAGTGGTCCTGAAAGTGACGATCTATTCTAGATCTGTCGGTCTGTCATTTCTGTCATTTCTGTGACGTCAGCGGCGTTACAGCTGCATATTACAGCAAAGAACACTGCATTGGATCTATTAAAACATTTCCCGAGGCAAAAGGAGTATGTAAGGATCGTAGCAGGTGGCGCTCTGTGTTTTCTGCCTACCGCCATGGGAAGAAGGCGTGAGTTTACGTATGTATATTTCAAAAACTAGATGAGGTCGGCGTTTCCTATTATATGACAACTCTGAGAAGAAAGGCCGAAACAAACTCAGAGGTCACAGTCTCTTTTAAAGTCCAGACTATCTTGATGACTATCTATAGATCGGTGTCTGAAATAGTCTTTTGAGGAAATAATCACACAGATTGAGTGGACCTGTCCAGTCAGTGCACGCATTTGTCAGTAATCATTCAGCTCAACACAGAACGTAAGGAGCTCAACGAATCGACGAACATCACCAAAGAAAGGACATTTGGGTAGGCCGCATAAATTACTCAAACAATCAAAAATATGTAAAAACCTAATGAATGCAAAATACAATCCAGCTAAAAATACGTACAAGCACTTATAGAAAAGCCAGCTAGAACAGATTTCGCCGGAATTTGTTAGAGAAGTTCATATTAAATACTAGCTGTGCCCGCGACTTCGTTCGCGAGCATGTCGGAAAATAATAACGTGTCGCTTAGAGGTGTGGGTAAGTACAACTCTTCCATTGAAAAGGAAGTGTCTTCCGATCTTGCCTGGTGAGAAGCGCTAGCTGGGGTTCTCTGCCACAGCCCTTAAATTTTGAAAGCGGTCACTGTGTCTTCAGGGTTTATAATGTCAATGCGACGAAGTGTCATTTTGATTTTTGAGAATAAATAAAAAATCATGGCGCCAGGCTGCACCTCGGTACTCTCTGAATAAATTGGCTGTGTCCGTGTCCGGACGAAATGATAAGATTTCTGTTTCTATATGCCATTTGGCTACGGATCCAACAGACTCAGAACTTCTTCCTTTTGAAGTCGGTTTTAAAGATGCCTCAGTGAATCTTCAGTTTTTCTTAAAAATATTCGGTTGAAGAGAACTTTAATGAGATGCGACTTCTAATCTAGAGTTTAGAGTATAGAGAAATCCAGAACCAAATATCCCAAGACCCAGGTCCAGATCTAGAGTATTGTTGACTACAGAAATTCTCTAGATTGTTCTGTAGTTCTGTTCTGTAACAGAACTACAGAACAGTATCTACCAGCGAATTTAATTTATTTCCGAATTTCTGCAATTTATTACAAAACTTTTCATTAATATACGAATGACCTGAATGAGAGGGACCTTCTGCGGAAATTCTTAACACTGCGATTCAGAAAATGACGACATTTTCTTAACGCCATCTATTGATTACAGTGGATAACACGAAACTCGCTCTGCATACCGTAAACTTTTTAAAATCAAACTGACTGAAACCCAACTTGATACTTAAAAAAATAAAAAGTATCATTGCATACTTTTATGCATACATCATGTGTAGTCAGAATACCAAATCAATTATTAGTAACTTACATCTCCACTTTTTATTTGAAATTCTTTAAGCGCCACTAATGAACCACCAATGGGAAAGCGATTTTTATAACATTATAATCAATATCATTACTTTTTGAAATAACACAGTTAACTTTATGACGTGATATTATTAACTTAATTTATGATTATCACATAGATCAATCATATTCGTTAGTACTATTTGGCGTCAATAGATGTCGTTATTTGTCTGAACAATACGTAATGAAAAGTTATTCCTGAACACTTTAAATTGATTATATCTTTTGATAGATGGAAGCGATTGCGATGAAACAAAAACTAATAACTACTCCGAGTTATACACAATATTTGAGTGTAAAAGTTAACCATATTGGTTTCGTACTTTTTACGTGATACCTGTACTAACAAATCTCTTACATCCAAACAGGCAAAAATTCCAAAAATGATAGAAATGATCTGTTGGTTTTGCTTTTACCCCACAACATTTTTATTTTTATTTTACAGAAACGCTTCGTTTACAGACTTATATATAGATAGACGATGTTTTTGACCATCGTCTTCACATACATATATACTAATAGTACCTATCAAGAAGAGGTAAAATTTGTTTGCTTGTTTGTAAGTTTGTATGTTGGCGGTAATATCTGAACATACCGGTCGGATTTAAAAAATATTTTTGCAATTGATGGCCTAATTCTTGGGGAATGCTCAAGGCTATGTAAAATTACGGTGTAACTCTTAGGAGCCGAGCAAAAAGAAAAAAGTCGAGAAAGAACGCTAAGCGAAAACGAAGTGATAGCGCGGGCAGGCGATGCGATGCGATGCGGTGGGTCGGACGCGGACGAAGTCGAGAGCAGAAGATATACTATCTTAATGTATACATTTTTTCATCATCATCATAAAATTTTAAAACATCTTAAAAGAGTAGCTATGGCGTTTCTTACCCAATTTTCTCAAAATGTAACTATATTTTCGTAGGCGCAATCAATTCTATTTTCCTTACCTTTTGGCCTATTTGAAATAAATGCTTTAACTTTGACCATTAGTAAAAAACTCACTTTGTCCCCACTGTCCGGTGCGCGGGTTGATAAAGTTCGGGTACAGATCGCCTGGCTTGTCGATGTTGTTCATCACCTCGCGAATGCGGCTCACCTTCTGTCTGTAGACTGGAGACGGAGAAATCGTTAACATTTTAAAACAATAAAATCAGAAGATAATTTGAAAAAGAAAGGAAACAAGCCAACTCAAAAAATGTTTGAAGTGTGTTCTTCGAATGTCGCGTTGATCAACGCCGCGTAAACGCAACTCTAGCGTTGCGTAGGCGCTGCTCAAGTGTCGGCGTTGCGTAGACACGATATTATACTAGCTAACTGCACGTTTGCTAACGTAACACGGCATTCTGTGCGAGGACAGTCTAGAGTACATAAATAATCATTCACAAACTACCTCAAGTACACATTATCGGTTTCAAAATCACGAACACGATGCAGAGTATCTTTAAAAAATATCTTGAACAAAAGAAAAGACGAAAGCGCGAAGAGCGTCGCGCGTCGTCGGCCGCTTGAAGAGGGAATGATGAATGGCTGTTAATAATATTGGATAATGACAAATGTGCTTACTATCACGACCCGTGACGTCACTGAGGTACGTGAACTCCAGATGAAGAGTCCCCAGTTCGGAGAGGATGCTGTTCGGTCCCGCCCAGTGGTACTGACGACTTGCCTGTGAAATGTACCGAATATTATGATGAGGTTGCAAAAGAATTTGCGGTTATGGAAGGGTGCATAATAATTATGTCGTTGTGAAAATCTCGAAAAGATTTATTTAGAGATTAATTAATTTTACTTCCTAATGCTCTTGTATAAAGTTTGCATTTTATATTTGTACAGCTACTCGTAATCTGTCGTTTGCGATAAAAATGGCAATATTTTAATGTCCTCAGCTATACATAAAGTAACACACGCTACTTGTTTATATTTTTAATATCATATGAACATGTAATCTAATATCGCGTGTCCAAATCCTATTGTGTTTAGGTTTGTGTCAAATCCACTTCAAATTATTGTTAATATTTTTTTGATTCGCTTTGATGTGTGGAACAAAAACCGTTAGTTTAATATTACATAGTATATGTACGTAGTTGCGTATTCAGATATTTCCTGAAAGCATAAAGAATTTATCAAATCACCGGCATAAAAAGGAACCTTTTCCCACGAGGTTTTCGGGACATTGCATTTGTTGTGACCATCCTGTTTTAAGGCTCCCACAAACAGGCGCGACGCCTCAGTGCGTCACAAAGGCACCGCTCGTCGCACGACAGGTGGCGCCTTTGTGTCGCGCTGTGGCGTCGCGCCTGTTTTTTGGCAGCCTTTAACGTCACCGTGCCACGAAAATTGAATATTTGACAAATTTTATTGAATTAATCAAAGATCTAATTTCCGAAATTGCTAGGTTATCAAGCTATTCATAAATTGCTCAATTTTCTTATGCAGTCCGAGTATACACGACTTATTTCCCTAATATTACAATGATCTTCCAAATTTGTGAAACCAAACTTTAGGACAGATATTTTAAGTACCCTGAAATACCGTGCGGTTGCTTTCGAAACCAGACAGGCACTTTACTTACAGCTTTAAAAAACGGTGAAGGTAAACATAAACATCGTGAGGAAACCGGCATGTTCTAGAATCAAAACATCAAAGACATGTGACATCTACCAACCCGCGCTGGGCCCGTGGTAGATAACAGCCCACTCCCTCTCGAAGAGAGGAGGCATGTGTCCCAGCAGTGGGAACATTATAGGCTGATTATCAGAGGCGTAGCTACCGCCGTATCTGCCGTATCAATTATACCCTTCATAAGGGCCCCAAAACAATTTTTTATACGGGGCCCCGCAAAGGCACGCTACGCCACTGCTGATTATGCTTACGGGCAAAATCTAACCGCGAGGAAATTTAATCACATTATCGTAGTCAATCTCCGTTAAACGTGACAGTGGGAAGACAAAATATGCATGGAATCCATAAATTATCAGGTTCCACGAAGGACGGCCGTCCCTACGATTATTATGTTAAAGACATTTATTCCACGCAGTCACTAGTCAGTTCGAATCGCGATTCTACGACACTATTAATCATAAATGTGTCTAATTACCGATAAAGGTATCTTTAATTGCTACTCATTGAAGTACGTGTTGGGTTTTAATAATGAGTTTGAATAATGCACAATAACAAATTAATTTGACATGACAAATGAACGTCAATGTGACTGAGGCACGGGATGTCTGTACTTATCCCGAATTAGGCTTGGATATTTTGCGTTGGTCCAGAACTCCAGATGGTAGCGCAATTAACTTACGCAGCTTTTATTATACAGATATTCACAAGACAGAGTAAGCAAAAAGAGAAAAATGGACAAAGGATTATACAAATCGCTATTTCTTATAGCTTATTTTGACTTATTTCATCGTCAAGAGGCTTATTCTTCTTCTACGTTACCTTAGTAGACGGGTTGATGAGTGCATACGGCAGTCCAGTAGGTGTGTCGAAGGCCGGCAGCAAGGCATCAGCAACCTCCACGGCCTTGTCTCTGAACATGCTGTCTCCGGTCAAAGCGTAACATGACAGAAGTCCTCCAACGAACCGAATCGTCGTCTCGAAAACTGACAGGTCGGAATCCTGGCAAAAAAAAAACAATCTGTCTTATTATAACTTCCTTGATTGGGTTTCGATCACAAATAAGACCCTTGATGCCCACGGGTGTCGTTAGGTTCGATTTAAGGAAACTGTTTGTTTGTCAAGCGGAAGCTATTCTCCCCAGTGACTAGACTAACAAGATGTTCTGGCTTTTATTTTTTTTACTAAAATAATAATTATATTGTAATCATTGTCACTCGCTTCTGTCAACACACTCATTCGCAAAACACACACAAACTCTCCCTCATTCCCATTTACATATACACACCCGGATTTTGTTATTATTGTTACATAGTTATTTAAATTATATTTAAACATTTACATTCATACATGTATACACACACACGCGCAGATACACACAATCATTATTATAATTTTGTAATCCAGTCGGGATTGCAGATATTTTGGCAACGCCGCGTTTACCTGGTACACTTATTAACATTGTTAGCACTTTATATGTATAATATGTAACAGATTTATTACTGTTGTTCTTTTGTAAGTGTTTTGGGTTAACACATTGATGAAAAGGAGCAGTGGTGGCCAAATGGTAACAGCCGTGACTTACGAGTTGTAGGTCGTAGGTTCGAACCCAGACAGGAGCTTTACTTTATGTAAATTATTTCATCACCACTGCTCTCAAAACAGTGAAGGAAAACATCGTGAGGAAACCGGCATGTCTGACAACCAAGGAGGCCTGTGTCTCAGCAGTGGGAACATAATAGGCTGATTATGCATTATGCACATTGATGAAAAACACATTTACAAGTGTTACATATTTCATTCTGTTATCAATTCAAACTGTAACACTTATAATTCTGTAAAATTTATGAAGGTGTTTTAAGTACCTGCACACTTGTTTGGGTCGGCATGGTTCGGCACAGCCCGAAGGACTAAATATTTTAAGTGGAGCAGACATTTGTGTAAAGTACAATCAACACTATGGTAGTTGTAGGTATTTATTTTTATATTTAGTAGTAAATAGTTAGTAGCGTTATACAGGGTGGAAGGGACATCGACGCACAACCTGATACCATGGACTCAGTGCATGATTTTGAACCCCTCAGCGTTGATTTTTTTGTCGGTTATTTAAAAAAAAATGCTCTGCCATACATTTTGACCGCGTAGGTATTGCACTTTTCTAGGAAACAGCAGTTTTTTTTTTATAACCGATGAAAAATTGCAACTCCAGTGGGGCCAGAATCATGTACTGAATCCATGGTATCAGGTTGTGCGTCGATGTCCCTTCAACCCTGTATATTGTCTATACTAATATTATAAAGAGGAAAGACTTGATTGTTTGTTTGTATTGAATAGGCTCCGAAACTACTGGACCGATTTGAAAAATTGTTTTACCATTAGAAGCCGAAATGATGTCTGATGAACATAGTCAACTTTTTTTTTTCGAGATTCACGCGGGCGAAGTCGCGGGCGAAGTGTGTGTGTGTGTAGTTTATTATAATTTTAATGTTTATGAAATAAAACAAAATGAACACTATTTTAAGTTCTAAAACAATAATCACTTAATTTAAAAAAAATGCTTGTTAGTCATATAGTCTATAAATGATTAAGAACCTGCACCCTAATTGCGTAACACATTTTCGTAAACGATTGCGACTACTCTGTTTGATTTTGACAGTTCAACAACATTCATTGCGTTATTTAAATTGTTGAGCATATTTTTTTCGTACTTATGAAGCAATGGATTAGCAATCTGTTTCAAAACGATTCAGATTACGATTGAATGTGTATTACGCAATTAGGGTACTGGTTCTTTATAAAAAGGATTAAAACTATATAAAGAAAATTGCCGAACAGCCGTGCCGGATCGTTTCGACCTGAACAAGTCTGTAGCACCCCTGACTGTGGGAAACTCGACTGTTATTTGTTACTATAAGTTTTGATCTCAGCACCGTAAAATGCTGTTCCTTCTTACTACAAAACGTCAATTGGTTTCTGCAAGGCAAGCCTGAATTGCCTGACTCAATAGAAATCGCCGCCGCGTCTGATTCACTCTCGACGTTGCATGTTTATTGTTTTACTTTCTGTGCTTAGATACTGCTAACTAATCAAATACATATAATTTCCTCATTGACACGGATACCTAAATATTTGATGTGCCCTACATTCAAATGAAATGTGGCAATCTAGCTCCTTTGGCCTTTGTTATCACGACATGCGCAAGTCTCGGTTCATACTATAGCCGCATGTGAGGAGTCCATTAATAGACTCTTTATCCGACGCTACGGCTAATTTAGCATTTCGATCTACTTGACTGAAACTAGCCAGTTAGTAAATAACAAAGATAAAAGCCTTTTAAACCATTTACTCACGGACGTAAAAATATCGCGGCGGGATTTTATCGCGCGTTAGCTATTTCTTGTTATATGAGTAAAGGCTCTCCCAATATGGCTGCAAATACGCGCGCCACGACAGCGCGACACAAAGGCCCAGCTCGTCGCGCAACACGCGTTGCCTTTGTGTCGCGCTCTCGCGTCTCGTCAGTGTGTCCGAGCCTTAAAGGTATTGGAGTTGAATATTATTTTAATTAAAAGTAAAAAAAAAAACTGTCTAGAAATAATTATTTTTGGATGATGCTGATGCTATTATGTTATTAAGCTTTTATTTTCCCACAAGAACAAAATATATGGAAGTAATTCCCATAGAAAAGGGATAAAAGGTAGCTAACCTACATCATGGTCAATCCGTGCGATATTTTTCATCTAAATCTGTTCAGCCGCTAAGGCGTGAGTAGGTAAACAGACAAGAGTGTCTTTTGAATTTATAATATTATATAAAAATATTAAATTTTATAAAAAGTATGGATGTTATTATATTAATATTATTGCCTTATCGTTAAGGTACTTTATTATTCCTAGTCATTAAAATTTATCAGCATCCGGCTCGATATCAAGTAAAAATTATTATTGTTTACTTAAACAGTAGGTTTCTAATCTTATAACCGGGTTACAACGGTATACGTAAGTACCTATTACGCTTACTTACCAGAAGATCCCTAGTAAATATTCAAATTAGAACAATGGGACGTCCCGCGTCCCCAAGTACAGTCGAAGTGACGTAAATTAAAATCTTTTCTAATTCCATGAATACTTCATCAGTGGGCCCGGCTTCCTAAGTAATTGCAAGTGACAGGATTTGTTTGACTTACGACTTCATTAATATGCAAGTGATTAGCGACCCAGTCGCGGCCTTCCCGAAACTCGTCGTTGAGACCCATGAGGTAGAGGGTGTCGAGTCCATCGACGATGGTGGCTCCGAGCTCGCCCGCGCCGAACACGCTCGACAAATGAGCTCGCTTCGACATTGGCTTCAGCTCGTTCTTGCCCCAAGCATACAGCTTGTAGTTGTTCCATGCGTGCAGCATCATCTGAGGAAGGACAGTCAGTGTTAATTTCGGATTACAGAATTTGTTTATCAAGACATAATGGACAGCAGATAAGTGGCTCTTGTGTGACTTTATTTTAACCATCTCGACGTTACGCATCGACCGCGTTTCGCGCCCCGATTGCCCCTTGGCGATCGGAGCGCAACTTTCGATTGGTGGAGGGCCAATCGGAGCGCCGAATGCAGTCGATGAGTAAAAACGAAATGGTTAAGAGAACTCACACTAGGGCCTAAGATAAGCAGCCCCGTGACACTCTTATTTGTCAGCAATTAGGCTGTCATATATAATGGAGACATCATTTGACAGCGCATCTTCATCGGTTGGTGAGGTTGCTACAAGAACTGATGACTCTCAGAATCAAAGAAATCAACACAACTTTATCGTTACTTGAATCTCAGTTAAAGGTTCGCGCACATTGGCCCGACGCTACAGCGACACAAAGAGACTGCGCGACGAGCGGTGCCTTTGAGCCGCGCTGTAGCGTCGCGCCTGTTTGAGGGAGGCTTAAAACGTAAGCATGAAACGGTGGCCACCACGGCAGTCACAAGAAAATTCAAAATGTTCTGGAAAACATGTGAACAAATATTTTTTCATAAAGTACGACCACATTCACATTTCAAAGGCGTGCCGTGAAAAGACCTCGTCTTTTCAAAGAGTGTGCTCGCAAAGCTCTTATTCTGAACAAGTTTTAATCTCGACCGCTCCGTGCGGAGACGGGACACTAATGAAAGGATATCGGACTTTCGTCGGAGCCATTAATTATTATTAGGTAGGTACCGGGAAGCTTCCGAGTCCCCAGTGACTTGGAAAAACTGAGAGACTTAACAAATTACACTTTAAATTGAGCATAGTGTGATTTACGAAAATAAATTATTGGAAATGGCACTTCTCTACTACTGAACAGGAATAATCATACCTAGGGCGAATTTCACCAAACTTTTACGAGAATAAATCTTATCCTGCGAATAATTTTTGAATTATTGAAATTTGTTTTCATACTAGAACTGTCAGGCGTCAATTTTATTCCACGGATAAAACATAAATCTGACTTTGGTAAATTCTAGACAATGAAACTGATTTTGAGAATATTAATTCTTACTCAAAGTATTTCAACTATGTATGAAATGCCTGATGATAAAACACTTATTAACTTGAGGAAAACAGTCAATAATTAATGATGACGTGAACCATGTATAGGTCGTTGTCTTTTCACGGTCAATTAGAAAGGAATAACTCACACCTGAATAACATATTGCCGTTTTTTGGTTACAGTATCCTCGTCGTCTGGTCCCGTAATGCTATCTATTTTAATTTCTTCAGCCACGTCTCGAGATGTTCGACCACGTCTGCCTCTTGGGCGCCTCGACGCTCTTGAATCGAGATCCGACAGATGGACCAACAGCATCATTCCAACAGTAAACGCTATCCCGAGGAGCACCAAACGCAAGACTGCACGCATTGTTACCGGTTGTCGTACGCGAACAAATTTTTACTCAACTGCCAACTTATTCAAATCCACAAAATTCCACAAATACTATCGCTGTAACTATAGGTTGACGTATTTTTTACTTAATCAATTATTGATGTATAGAAGAGGCTAAGTATGTTAATGTCGTGAACTGGTGACGCGTAAAGTATGATTCACTGAATGATGAATGTTAACAAATTATGTGTCGAGAGTGTAGTACACATGCGCGTACGTCGGCGCCTTGCGACGTATTGATGATTTGTGCCGTCTCTCACTCTCAATTCAATCACGATGTTGATGTTTAGAGATCTCTCACATATCAGTAAAACTATGTATACCAAATACAAATTGTTATCGTAACACATACCAGCGTTTTTTGAATTATTTCTCATATTGCACTATTTAACGTTCATCTGTAAAAACTTGAGTTTTGAAAGTCTTTTGGAAGTCTGCCTCAAAATGGGTCTAGGAATCTCTCTTACTGGCTTATATCCTGAGGGTGTTCCTCCAACTTCATCTGGCCGGGGTCCGGGAGTCGCTTGCACATTCACCCTTATATTAGGGTCCCGTCAACCTCTGTAGTCGTAATTTCTGCTGAAAAGTGCCGCACGCCGTCTTGAACCGGTCCAAACTCAAACTCAAAGCATTTATTTCAAATAAACCAATTACAAGCACTTTTGAATGGTCAAGGGGTCAGTCAGTCAGAAATATGAAGCTAGTTGCCCATTCCAAAGCGAAGTAGGTACTTAAGGAGAAGAACGGGCAAGAAACTGCATGGACACTCTTTTAAATATAATGGACACATAAAATTTGTTACATCAGTCTTGTTGAAATTATAAATGTGAGAACGATGTAGAAAGACGTGTGTGCAGTGGACTGGAAGAGAGAGGTGTAGTATCTCTCCTTTTCCCCACATTGTTTCTTTTTTGGGACCATCACTTCTTCGCAGGAAGGCGTCGGTGTCGCTCCTGACCATGGATTGTACCACGACTGAAAACTAGAGGTTACCCGCAGCACCGTCTGTCGCGATGAAGTCACGGTTCCGCACTGCCCAGTCTGGGGGCATTACACGCAGTTACGTTTCGGTCGGCATTGACATGGTACTTTAAGAAGCACTCAAGACCAGAGAGCATCTGTGTCAACTGGAAGGCGAGGATGCCATGCCACCTCTCTAGACACTACTCCATGACGGGACTTGCCGCCGCTATTGCTACATGCTGCGTTCAATGCTTCGATTTAGAAATAAATATAGGAAAGAAATTACCAAAATACTACAAATTACGACGAATTCATAATGATAATTAAAATTGATTCAATTGGAATTTTCCTGCAATCGTATAAAGTATCTACCTAATTAAATATATACCGTATTTAGGTACTTACTAGTTTTCGTTTTCAAATTATTTATTTAATGACACGATAACCTAAGGTTAGACGTTTTGGGTTAATAGCTGATAACTTTAGCAAAATAATGGTCCCGATTCTCTTTAAACCGAACTAAACTAACTAAACTATCACAAAAATTCCTTACTTTTGGCTATGATAATCTTAAAGATATTCTGAAAAAAAAAAAACTAAATTTTAAAATAATTATGACACAACTAAAATTGAATATGATAATCGCGACTCCACGTGTTTTTTTTTTCTTTTGTCTTCGCAACGTGTTTGTCCTACCCCGTGATTATTTTAAGGCCGGAGGCGGCCAAGTGGTGGGAGGGGGGGCAGCCTCGACGTGTTTTAAGTATAAGGAATTTTCACTTAAAAAAAAAACACCTACATGTTGAGTATTAGGGTTGAATGTGTTTCATACACTCAACACCAATTTTGAGATATGAGCAAAAGATAAGAAAAGAAGTCGAGGTGTTGGTGTGAATTTTAGCTCACGACAACAAATTTTATTCCACACCTTTTTAATCAAGATACATAATAGTCCAATTCATATTCAGATTTAGTTAGACAATCGTAAAGAACAATGCCCACTTCCCATATATTTGAAAACCTGATAATGAAAGTTTATGTATACATATAAGATATAGTAGAAACACTACCTGTAAGTTGCGAAAGTAATGTCATATGGTCATTTTTACAATTGAAACGCTACGAAGTCCAAAAAATATTAATGTTACTTTTTAGGTTAGGATTTGCCGTTATAAACAAATAAATGTGCTTGAACGAATTATTTAACACTCGAAGTTTAGTCTAAAATAGTAATACTTACTTAAAAATACATATCTATGTTCTAAAACGTCTTTTTTACTTTGTGAGTTCCTAAAAACCAGCTGCCCTTATGTCGAGCAAACAATGTCAAACGTCAAAAAATACGTTTCAATAATCCTAACTCAATTACATATTGCATGATTCATTAATTTAATTATTTATATATTTTTAATTAATCTGTATTATACATTGACTAAAAAAGAAATAGTTACCGCGTAAATTAAACGTACAATAATGTATGAAACTCAGAAACAGAGTTGAATAAAGTCAAGTAGCAGTGTGTAAAATGGAACGTTGTAAAAAAGAGTAGTTGAGGTGCGTTCAAAACATGCTAATATGTTTACCATTGATGTAGAATAAGCATTAAGAAAAATTAAAATTAAAAAAACCCTTCGTTTCTTTTAGCATTGTGATAAGCGTAATGAATATATGCATAATTTAATTAGCTGTATTTTAAGATTTATTTCATATCTATACATAGTCAGGTGAAAAATGGGCATTCCTCTTTTTGGTGAAAAACGTCCAATTCAGAATAGCAAAATTGCCATTTTCACTCAATTAAATAACTCAGTGCCTTCTTAGTGCTATCAAACTAAAATATAGTTAATTTGTGTCACTTTAGTCAATATCACAATGGGAAATCGTCGTTTGTCAGGAATAAACAAAATTTTGGTGATTATTTGTCTAGTTTTGAGGCATTTATGACAAGCGAATCGGCACCATTGTCTTAGCACGGTTAGTACAGCAGCAATTTCGAAAACTGTTTCACACATGTGGCGGCATCTACACCGCTACATGCGAACAACGCATCACACTGAAGTCACACAAATCCTGCATCGCGCAATCAGAGTTTACCGTGCAGCTAACATACTATACAACTTCCCGACATCAATCGTCGGGCCAGATGGATACGAAATCCATCTGGTCGGAGGATCCTCCCTTTTCCAAGAGTATTAGTGAACTTTACACCCTGTTCCCCATATCTCTTCACACATATAATGACACAAACCGATATAAAATTCAGGAGGCCATCGTCACATCACACATCTTCAGATTAGAGAAAGACGTACTGCATTAAGAGGCGGCCGAGATAAAGAGAGATATTAATGATGCCGAATACATTTTGTGTCAGCGCAAAGAGAAATTATGGTAACAAAAGACTTGCGCGAAGATAACATTATATTTAGATCGAAGTAAGAAATATTTAATCGTAATGTATTTGCTTACTTACGGCGTTCTTGATGATACCTACGCGTACTTTTAACTTTCTTTTACAGATCAAAACTTTGCATTGAACACACATTTTCGCCCATTTCTGTTAACTTAACTTACGCATTACGCATCAGTGGTATGGCAGTGAGGTGGAAAATGAAACCGTTTTGTCGTGTACAAAAACGAAAGCCCGCGTCATTCGGTAGCATTGAGGATTGACGTAAACAGTGAACGATGGAGAAAAGTCGGCAGGCAGGAGGCGGGGCTCGTGGGGCATATATGCCGACGCCACCGCTAAGGAACTAATCTCGGCGGGCGGTAATTAAGTATGGCCTCCAGTGCAATGCGGTCCGTAAATCCGAGCCTCCTCCAGATTTACTGTTATAGCCCGCGCAGACACCATAAGACCTCTTCCTCCGCACACGTCTTCACACTGACTTATTGCCCGTGCGGCTTTCCGAACTATCACTTTAACTGCCGACCGCGACGCCGCTAAACCTTTATCCCCGGAAATCCACTACGCAGCTCAGTTTATTTGTCAATACTTTGTACCTTTACTGTTTTATGGCCATGAAAGGAATGTTATTGGCAACACATATTTCGCACTCGCGAAGAGATTAATTTTCTGAAAGAGGCAGCAGACATACTGACGGCACATAAGCAGTTTTCTTTAGTTGAAAATGGCCTGGATGAAACTGTGTTGCTTTTACACAATTTTTTATTTCTTTATTTTATTTATTTAGGGGCAATAAACAGCTACAATATGTGTTGGAACAATGAAAAAGATAATACAAAATATTAACAATATTGCAGCCCACTACATTATCCGCATATTTACAAAGAAAATATGATAATGAGTGCCACTACATAATCAGCCTATTATGTTGCCACAGCTGGGACACAGGCCTCCTCTGTGAGAGGGAGTGGGCCGTAATCCACCACGCGGGCCCAGGGCGGGTTGGTAGATGTCACATGTCGTCGAATTTTTGGTTCTAGGACATGCCGGTTTCCTCACGATGTTTTCCTTCACCGTTTTGAGAGCAGTGGTGATGAAATAATTAACACAAAGTAAAGCGCCTGTCTGGGTTCGAACCTACGACCTACACCTCGTAAGTCACGGCCGTTACCACTGGGCCACCACTGCCTACTAGATAGGTAATAAATAACTAATAAAAAATTACATCACATTCATAATAATTAATTACATCATGCAAAATAGAAATTCCTATTGATTGGCAACTGAGTAATAATTAACACTAAAAACAAATAAATAATAAAATCTTGATTAGCTTACATTCATAACATTACTGGTTAATAATAATTTACATTACATTACATTTAAATTTGGATTTTGAGCATACAAAAATATTACAGAAAATAAGAATTATAAGATTCAACCATTCGACGGATAGATACACTACTGTCATAAAACTGTTCTGCTCAAAATGTATATTGTTGAGAACTTATTTACATATTGTCGTCTTGTCGACGGACAAGAGGCTCTTTCGTACAAGTTATCAAAGAGATTGTATTATAGTTGTCGCGCTTTGCAGTGAATTGCTGATTTGATGCTTTGACCTTTATTTTGGGTTTCGTGTTCCTATCTTAACTCAATGTTACATACATTTTAATAATAGGTATTTAGATATAGGACTGTTCCATAGACCGGTTTTGTTTGGCCAAATTTATTCAGCAACGTGCATTGATGTAGATGACCAAAAGTGAAGTCAATTTTGCTAGAATCTCAGAAGTTTATTACACGCTCGTTATAAGTAACTAAATTAGGCCATCTCTGCTCATGACGTCTTTCGTTGCTAAGAAAACAAGCCGTTAGGTAAACAAAAACAACGAATACAAACAAAAAACAGGAAAGCATTAAAAAGGAAAGTTATCTCGACGATTGCCAGTGAAATGGAACAGCATTATTAGTAATTGGGCAAAAACAACCGATTTCATGATAAAATCATTAAAAACAATTCCGTTTATTGTGCCAACATTGCATTGACTCTACCAATACCCGAAGAGAAAGGTTTTGATTTACAGCTGTCTTCGATTAGACGATATTTCTAAATTACCAATTTTTGTCGACATAAGACAAAACCACGGATAGAATAGACAAAGTGCCAGATTCTTTTTTTCAGCTGTCATACTATTATTGTCTATTTTTCCGCCGACAAAACTCGTTTCAATAGTGGTCACGCTAGGAGTGCTGAAGAGGACTGTTGGCTGATTATGATGAACTCTAAACGAGGTTACGTTTGGAGTCAACAGTCTGATGAGAGTTTTAACAAAGAAATTCGACATCCTCAAAAGCCATACTTCATTTTAAATAAAAGACATGAACCAATCAATTAAACAAGGCTCTAAAAAATCACATAGAGATGACGCATCATATTCGGGTCGCGTTATCGTGTTAAATTCGACTAAAATAAGCGGACTACGCATGTTTAACGAGAAACCTCGCGACCCTCGCCTCTGTTCGAGGTGTCAAATTGACGCCCTGTCATTGATCGATTGTCTTGTTCCAAAACACGTTTGTCTATTTCGCTTTCAGTCCCCAACAAACATAGACATACAGCCTGTTTAACATGACGTTGACAGGCACAAAACGTGAGCCAGCAACCCGTAAAATTAAATATTTAATGGTTCAATGTGTCAAGGGGGTTAAAATACGTTTATACCTATTGTTCTTATTCCTATTACTGTTTTAGTTTAGCAACACTATAGAAAACATGGGGTTCTAGTCACCTTAAAACTAATAAAACAGGAGACAATGAAAACAAAATATTCAATGATATTAACACCTGGTTCGATAGAGACTACCCATAGGCCGCCCAGAAAGATGGATTGAATGCTTTTCGTCACGATAACGCGCAGGATGACGTAACTGAAGGACGAAGCTACTGTTTGAGTTTTTCTCTAATGGAAAATCTGCATAATGGCTCGCTCCCCCATGATTCGATTTGCACGGAACACGTTATCATGGAGGCTCGCGCGCCGTCACCCGCGCTTCCTCTAATGGACCACTGCTATTTACTCGCCGACGGAAGACGACAGTTTGTGTAGATCTCCTTTTGCAAAGTGAACTTGTAAGTGGGCGCCTTTGTGACTTAACTGCCTTTCACGAGGATAAAACGAGCGATCGAAGGCGCCTGTCTCATCGACAAACATGGGCACCCTTGTAAGCTATATCCAATAATGCCGGGCTCTTGAGCTCCCTCGTGTTTTATGTCCATTATAAGGGCACGCCAACCGAAAGATTTGCAAGCTTCACTCTGACCCGCGACTGACAGCGGCCAAATAAATCATCAGCCAGGCAGAAATATTAAAAAATATGACGAAGCACAAGCAATTAATTATTGTAAGCGAGCGCTGACGCCGCTTTAAGAATTCCTGAAAAATTTTGGGATCATACAGCGAATTTGTATTATTACTAAAACAATAAAAATCTTTTTTTATTTAGATTCACGAACGGGGAAGGGTCGGAATCGGAAAATATTTTTGATAGGGGTTAGCTGAGGCCCACATTTATCATTATCACGTCGTCGACGTGGCAGGTCACCGCACCTTTACTGCGCCTACTAAATCATAAAAGTTGCAAGTCGGAATCATATTTTACCCAGCTGTACATACCTATGTAAGTGTGTATAATTCTCACGATGACTTCAGAACAACATCCATCAAGTACACGAGGTCCTTCACGCAACGTAACACTAACTATTGAGCAATCATGGTGTATTAACTACTACTTAATAATCTTTAACAAGCTATAAAACGGTGTTCATTGTATTGTGTGTGTAGCATAGCAATACCACATAATCAACATTAGTATTATTACAAAACGTATCCTACGTTTTGTAATAATACTAATGTTGATTATGTGGTATTGCTTTACTATATCTTCATACTTATTATGAGTAAAAGGAGCTATATTTCTAAGTAAATGAATGTGTAAGTAAAAGGAACATAAAAGAACAATACAAAGAAAGTATTTCAGGCATGTAGAAAAAGAAAATGTAGATGGAGGCCATTTATATACGTGAGTAGTTAACGTGTGAGCCGACAGGTGAGGGTAGAAATATTTTCACACTGCTCTTAGTTCATCCGACACGCTTCGGCAGGAAAGGCTACACATAAATATAAAAAACAACTAGAAGCGCTGAATCCTTTTAAAGGATAAATAGTTAGGATGACTGGACATCGTTTATCAACTTCTGTCGAAGCTGAATCAACATCAGCTAACCAGGGTAATATTCCGTCGGTGAATCTACTTTTAATGCGGTATTTCCTTCCGCATTTAAATGTTTTAACTATCGTTATGTATATGTAAGATTTTGCTTTTAATCATCTCTGATAGAAATCATTCAACTAATAATAAGTTATATTACGTAATATAGAAAGTAGGTGTTAATGTTATTAGAATCGTAAGGGTATCGATTCTAAATAGGGAACACCAAAACAGAAATCCAACACGTGCTCTTATTGTGTTAGTAGTAATCAAATATCGACCGGTGAAACCTGATACGCACGAGCCACACTTGCGTATATTGTGTTCGGCGGACATCGGCGTGTTCATTTGAATTTATAAATGGTTGCATGTAAGCCTGGCCAATGAAACGCCCATTCGCAGGGCTGCAATAGTACCGCTCTATTTGTTCAGGACAGCGTAGACGGAAGTTCGTGTAGGCGCGGATCGCAAACACCGCCGGCGCGTTTCCGTTTTTGCGGTGCACTGGTTCAATAAAGCAATACTGGCTTTACTTCAATGCAGAATACAATGCTCGCACACTGTATGTAGTAACTCGATGCCTTGATAAAGTATCGTTCGTGACGGTTCATGGCCAAAACACAATTTTCGTCACAGAACAAGTTTCGTTCATTACCTTAATACGTTGATAGCACGAGTTTGCCTCTTGAGACGATCATTTCCACTCAATTCAATAAATCGCTGTCGTTCAGAGACCTACACTTATATGTTGTAAGGCAAGTTACGAGTTGCCTATTACGAACGAATGGGTCGAAGGCGCACAGTTCCTCAGAGCTGTTATTTTTACTGCAACACCTGCGCAGTTCGTAAATTACAGCAGAAATCCGTAACGTTAAGAAACACCTAATACAACACTTACATGGTTATTTAACACATAAAAAAAGTTGACTTAACGTATAACCGTTTAGTGTCATTCAAATAGGCTGCACAGAACTACTGCAACTAGATTAATGACGTTACAAAATTTACAGTCACAGGCTTTCATTATTAAGATATGTTACCTTCTTTAAACCATTTAAACAGAAATTTCCACTAAATAATTTACTTTTCTCTGTTAAAGCTAGTTTTTGGGATGCCAAGACAGAGTCGAATCAATAACATTTGTAGTGTTCATTCATCTTCTACGGAAAACCGCTTTTTTATTATTATTTCGTCATTCAATTTCTCATCAAAATCTTCCATTAGTAAATTGGATTTCATTTCTATTATGTATGGCAAGCGACTCAACTATACCTGTATGTATAGACGATTGCGTATATTTCCAACTTGCAAGTTTATGATTTAGTAGGCGAAACAAAGGTGCGGTGACCTAACACGTCACTTTTATCTTCTCGTCTGACATCGTAATTAATATTTATTTATATAACTAGTACAATGTGTAAACGATGGCCAATTACAAGCTTCCACTAATGATTAATGTGAATAAAATTAACAAATACGCGAAAACAGCGACGTAAGAGATAAGTAAATTAATTATCTCACGCTCAAAAATCCAATATCAAAAGAGCAATTGTTCAAACAACTCTTTACTTCCTTATCGCTATTAGTCGTACGTTTTTGTCTTGAACATCGTCTTATGTAATAATTTTGCATCTGTTTTATTATTTTATCAGTCAGCATGTGCTCATCGCTGCAGATAAGAATATAAATAATCGTATGGAAGTAACAGTTTACGTAAAACTTAATTGAGCAGCGAAAAAAGTAAAAAACACAGAATTTCAAGTAGGTCTTAATGTAGCTTTTGTAAGAATAAATAGGAATTCCGATCACATGAGAACGAACGTGATAATGCTGAAAAAGAAGGAAGGCATTTCGGCTTATAATCCGTCAAACGCTGGCACGATCCAAATCCCCTTATTTAATTTCTATCTCAATTTATCCATACACAAATAAGATTATTCAGCCATGTCTGTTTATTGATTTTTACAACATTTTCCTCAACGTCATTTATTTTGGATGACGTAACAGTTTATTAGACCCGGAATAACATTCTGTGTATGCTATTTATTATTTTATTGAGTTGCTTGGAGGTCCGTCAAGTTATCTAATAAACATGTAAGAAAGACGCCATTGTTTCGCAAAACATATTTAGGGAAAGATGTTTTATCATTAACGTATTAACATTTTTGACTTCGACTTAAGGTTCCTACAAAAGCCCAACAAGCGACGCGACTCGCGCGCGAGACAAAGGCACCACTCGTTGCGCGACGTTTTGTCCCGCGTGCGATTCGCATTACGTGTCGCAACAGTCTTTACGAGCCCTTATTATGTTGCTAAGTGGTTGCAAACCCCGCTTATGCTTTAAAAATAAACTGCAAAAGGTAAACTTTCAAAATAGAGTGCATGTTTTAAGATTATTTTAGACGAAAGATATTCCTTTGGGCGAGCTTCAAACGTAGCTTACGTAGCTCCTAAATTCCTCGTAATGAAATAGTGTTTACACAGCGTGAAATAGAAAAGCTAATCTGTGGAGTAGTTGGCGTCGAAGTGGAGGCGAGTTTATCTTTTGCGTAAACTTTCATTCGACGCCGCTAAGCCGTTCAGTTTAAGGCTGCTTTTCCACCAGAGACGTGATATGCTACGTTGCTATGGATGCGTTAGATATCCACCAATCATATTCATTGGTCCACACAGCGTAGCACTGCTGGAAACGGATGCAACTAAGCCATGTTTTTATATACATAGGAGGATGCGTGCTATGGATGGGAGCCATGGAAGCGCGAGTGGTGTAGCCATATGCAGAGCAGAGTGTAGAGTAGGCGCGCGTTTGTCACCGAAACACAGCTACCTCGCGGCGGAGCTTCTTCATAGCACATCTTACTCGCTCCGGTACACAGCTTAGCATAAGTGGAAAGCAGCCTTTTTTTTTTGGATGGGAAATCATCAAATGACTTTTCCCGCTCTGGGTGTAGCGGTAGGGCGTGTCAGACTTTTACTGACTAAAACCTACCCGTGTTCCTTCAGTTGCCCGTGCCAGAGCCACGGTTTTCTCTGTAGAATTACCCGCAACCCTGAGGCGTCGGCCCTTTCGGACCCCGTCCCTACCGGACGGCGAGCTACCCATTGCTCGCCGTCCGCAAGCCCGCGCCTACGGTGGCCGGGAATCTGCAGGCGACTCCCGACGCCCAGGGCGTCTCCTGCGGCGGCTAGTGGGGGCGTGAGGGAGCAAGGCTCTCTCCCTCACGCGCTGCGCCTCCTCCTTCGGGAGCATTACTGCTTCGCAGAAGGAGGTGACGGCTTTCCATTCCCTCTCGCTCCGTACCATGGCCTGAACCAGGGCCGGACGCGAGAGATCGCCGCCGCCGATCGCGTCTGCGAGGACACTGCGGTGCTCCGCCCAAGCTGGACAGAAGTGGAAAAGCAGCCTAATCCTGAAAACTGTAAGGGAGCTGCGCGTTTCCGAAGAATTAGCTTTAAGAAATCTTTATACTGCACAGTAGCACACTTTCTTCTAAGAAATTAAAGTGTGAAATAACTAGCTTTAATACTTTAGCTTTATGGCTTTATGAAAGGTTCCTTTCAGTTAAGTTTCGTTTGAAATAACCTTTTTCAGGACGGAACTTTCATTTCAAATATTTCTCCGTCCAATCGCTTGAACTTTTTCTGTTAGTGACCGTATAAACATCGTTTATTCAAACAAATCTTATCTACTTACAACCCTCGCTAAGATTGTGAGAAACATTATTGATTTGCATTAGCGTAGCATTTTCCAATTAAAAGCTCTTTTCGTCTCACCAACTAGCAAGTTATACAATTCAACGCGGGTATAATCATAATTTACGTTTTCAATTAAACTGTTTACGACAACGTTTTTATTGTGGGATGCATTAATATACAGCGGGAACACACTCTGCGGGTAATCTCCGTATTTACGAGTGCTGACAGCGGCCGGCGCCCCGTGCGGTATGCCAGAGCATTGCACAGAATATTTGCATACTACCCGCTCCCACAACTTTAATCACGACCAAGTCAAAAATGTAATGAGTTATTTGTATTATTTTTGTAGACCGCGTACTAATTAAGGCAGCCTACGGCAAGGCGTACACGATTGTGCACTACTGTGCACCAAATGAAATTGAAGCAAATTACAATTGCCAATCTGAAGATTGTTTTGATTTGGTTGAACCTCTGGAAAAAGGAAGGAGAAGTTTTGCAATAGAAACACTACGATACATTTTTGATGTGAAAGGGAAACTTATGTGAAAGGGCAGCATTTATGAGGCAAAAGAATAAGCGTGTCATATATTTATTTCTTTAAAACACTACAAAGTGAAAAATTACTTTAATTTCGGAAGTAGGTGTCTTTGGTAACGTATTTTCGTTTTTTGCCAGCGTCTTCTGAAATTAAAGTAATTTTTTACTATGTAGGTACCTAGTGTTTTTTTTTTTTAAGTTGTTCTTTTTTTTAATACAAAAATACTTTTTAGTTGTGATACGGTTTTTTTTCCCGGAACCATACCCATTCCTTATTCATCCATTTAAATTATTTTGGAAATCGATCCACAATTGCCGGATATATCGCGTAACAAACATACAAACAAGTCTTCATTTTGGAAGTCGGTTATAAATACAATAAAGGTACAAAAAAAAAAAAAACATGTTACAAGAGAATCGGCACCATTGTGGACCTTGTCGGGCACAACAAAAAAGAGAAGGTCTTATAGCAAACCAAACTGGGCCAGAAAGATAAAAAAAAAACTATCTATATCTATAAAAAAAAAATGCAACGCTTACATTGTGAAGATTATCGTAACAAATCCTATCATCAACTCTGAACTCATACATTTATTTTAACACATTATTTTAGTTCCGTCGTATGGTCGTAACTCAAAGAAAGGATATAATACAGGCGAAAAACGAATTTTCTGCGAATCACACTATACATCTCAAAAATCCCAGTCATAACGCGACACACATACACTCATAGCCTTAGAAGGAAAGATAAAGTACGAATGTCCTGATACGTATCCGTTGGTTAGGAGCGAAAATCACGGTAGACTGACACACTAGATATTGGCAAAGTTTCGAGGGCTCGAGCATGGTTCGGCTTTCACGACCGCTACTCTATATCAACAGTTTTATCTTACTGTTTTATTGTTTTTGCCATTTTACTGCAATTGGTAAGTGAAGAGAGTACGTTGGCCGGCAACAGCGTCCGCGGTATACCCTAAATAGCACGTTGTCACGTCACGCGTCGTTTACCGTTCGATACTTCTGGTCATAGAAAATCTTTAAATTAGCAGCAGGCGCATGTTTCTTTTTCAATCACACAATTTAATGGGTAATATCGGCACGTGTGCACAGTTATTTTATGACTATTTCTCGTTTGTACCGTGTCGTATGCGGTTGAGATTTCGCAACTTGGTTCCAAAACGGGGGTCGAAAAAGAATCTACCGTAGATCAGTGTATCCCTTTAAAAGCAGATTCGCCAGTCCATGTGGCTACGTATCCTTTCACAAGATTTAAATCACATTTCCAAGAACCCGAATGAAAGGTTGAACAGTTCCATTACAGACTATTGCAGTAACCCACAGAACAGATAAAAGATCTGTTCTGTGCAGTAACCCAAGAAAAAAGGATGATGATGGATTATTTAGAGAACCTAAAAAAGAAGACGTTATATTTTTTACTGTAACCACAACACTGAAACATTGGAAAACCATTATTGCAGCTACGAAGTATACGTATAAAAGGGTATTATTACGTAGTACGTGGTTGAGTTAAACCGAACGGCAGTTACATTAGGCGATAGAGAAAACTCGATTTATCCCAGTGGACAGTCTCTAACGAGCGGTCCCCTGTGCAACGACTGGCGCAATACCAAGGCGACATGGAAAAGGCGGGATGGGATGGAACCGAGTGTGGACGCAAAAATCTTCCCTTTTTGCTCATACCGTGTTTAATAGCATTAAATGCTTTTAAACGTATAGTTATGTCTACATTTTATATGTCACGTTTATGTAGGGGAAAAGGAAACCATAGAAGTTTTTTTCTGCTTAACACATGACACCGAGCTGAAAAAAATGATTGGAAGAAAAAAACGTGTTGCGCTGGCTACCCCAAGGCTAACAGGGCAGAAAGATGATGATGAGGTTGTTTCAGTTATGGTCTTTTGGGTATATCGCAATAGTCTTTCATTGCAATAAAATTCCGTTAACTTTAAGTAACTTTGTTTGTGCAAATGTTCATGAAAGACGATAACGCGGTGGCGATCTATTCAGTGTCAAACGTAACGGTAAACACATAATTATTCATAATCAGCCTAATGTATTGTTCCCACTGCTGGGACAAAGGCCTCCTCTCGGTGAGAGGGAGAGGGCCGTAGTCCACCACGCGGGCCCAGCGCGGGTTGGTAGATGTCACATGTCTTTGAATTTTTGTTCTAGGACATGCCGGTTGCCTCACGATGTTTTCCTTCGTCTTTTTGAGAGCAGTGGTGATGAAATAATCTACACAAAGTAGAGCGCCTGTCTGAATTCGAGCCTACGACCTACAACTCGTAATTCGCAGCCGTTACCACTGGACCACCACTGCTCCTCAAACATATGACTCGCAAAGAATTCACTCGTAAGTTGCTAATGACTGGTCTATACTTAAAGTAGGAACAATGAAACGAATAAAGCATAAATTGAAAGTTTTATTAGTTGCCTGACATTGTAAGCAGATTTATTTTTAACTTAATTTTTTTGTTTAACCCTGAAAATACAAGTGTGATTTTGAGTATAGACAATTGGTAATACCCGCGTGTGCGCACTCTTTTGTGTCAGCTACGGTAAATTCACAGACACAATTATTTAAACATAATTATTAAAAATTAGTATATTTTATCTCATTTAGTTTGAGACTTGATTGCTATTGGCAATAATTTGCATTTTTTTGCATCAGGCAATATCTTTTTCCAGACTTCTATCAATTCATGAAATCAAACCTGCACCCTAATTGCGTAACAAACTATCAATCACAATCTGAATCATTTTGAAGGATATTGCTTATTCATTGCTTCGTAAGGCACACACACACACGCATGCCTACATGCGTGCTGCATGTTTAGTTAAAATTTTCTCTTTTTTATAGTTTTTGTTCCGTTACCTATATTTTTACAAAACAAGAAAATGTTACTTTCAGTTATGGAAGAGCGGAGTCTCCCTAACACAGGGTTACCTGCTGAAAAGGAAGCTCCAATTACGTGTTGTATATGTGTACTTCTTTAAACAGTAAACCATTTCTTTTTTTTTTTGTTCGAAAAATTTGTTCAACAATGTAAATAACGCAATGGATGTTATTGAAATGTCAAAATGAAAGCCTTTCCTGTTCGTGTGTTACACAATTACCCCACATTTCGTCCGTATATTTCATGCAAAGCGAAGTTCCGCTAAATTCTGGTTGTATTGCATAGCACTTTCATCAAAACATTATGTTTATAGAACAAAGGTTCAATGGAAACTCACGCACTGAATTCAACGACACTGTCGCTTTTCGTAACACACCTGGCGTGTAGAACCTACCTAAAACTCGTGGAGGAGTCGAGGAGCTCGTGTCAATCAGTCGCACGGATCGATCAAGGATAAGCTACGCTTGGCGATGTCGGTCCGTGGTAGTCCACCATACATTAGGTGCATAACGAGACCCATCCGCAACTCGGGAGTCGGAACGCACGTGAGCCATTCGTCCTGGCTGTCATCTTGACAGTTGTTGAAAGTAATCAGAAGCAGAAAGTTGACAACCAGTCTTATTAAGGATTATTACCGCTAATAAGCCTGACATAGTAGTGATAGATCGATTAGCACGCCGCACAATGATTATCGATGTTACCATTCCACATGACGAGAACCTCGTGAAAGCTGAGAAAGAGAAACAAATTAAATATATCGATTTAGCATACGAGGTTGTTGATGTGTGATTTTTATAATAAATGTATTGAGGAATCTATCTTCCCAGACCAGCTTAAAGTAGCCAAAGTAATACCTGTCTATAAAAAAGGTATTAGAACCGATCCTAAAAACTACAGGCCTATCTCCTTGCTACCAGTCCTGTCAAAAATATTTGAAAAAATCATAAAAAAACGACTTTTAGCTCACTTGCGTGTAAATTGTGTTCTAAACCGAAGACAGTTCGGTTATCAAAAAGGTGTTGGCACTTCCGACGCCATATATACTTTACTTGATGACGTAATAGGCAAGTTAAATAATAAAATGAGAGTGATCGGAATTTTTCTTGACTTAAGTTCCGCGTTTGACACTATAGACCACGACATACTTCTTACAAAAATGGCGCATTATGGTATAAGAGGTAAGGCCCTGGAATTATTCTCTTCTTATCTCAAAAACAGAAAAATGTTCGTAGAAATTGACAAAGTACAAGATGGCACCAAAAAAGTTTTTAAATCAGCAACAGTAATGATGACTACGGGTGTCCCGCAAGGATCTATATTGGGGCCTGTTTTATTTATCTTATTTATTAATGACTTAATTAATTACATGAATACAATTTCACCTGACATAGATATAGTAATTTTTGCAGATGACACTAATGCCATAGTAGCCGCAAATGACATAGATAAATTAGCAGAGACTGTAAATGCAGCATTACAAGCATTTCACGTGTGGTTCACTATGAACAAATTATTAATCAACACCGCAAAGACCAAATTACTATTGTTTAGAACGACAGCCCGAAATAAGGACGATATAGAGGTTGTTTTAAATGATGACAAAATTGTCCTCGTCAAGGAAGTTACATTCTTAGGCATACATATAGACGAGCAACTAAATTGGAAAACAGAATTAAATGCTATAAATGCATCAGTTTGTTCCGCATGTTATGCTTTAAGAGCACTGAGAACAGAAGTTAGAATTGAGCAATTGAAAATGGTATATTTCGCGTTGGTAGAATCAAAAATTAGATATAGTATAATGTTTTGGGGTAAAAGTTATGACTATAATATCAAAAGAGCGTTTGTGTTACAAAAACGCGCAATACGGACATTAGTCCGTATCCCGCAAAGAGAGAGTTGTCGTGAACATTTCATTAATCTGAATATTCTTACAGTGCCGAGCATTTACGTATTTGTGCTTCTTAGTAACATGGCCAAATATATATATGAATATGAGACAGCAGATGAACGACAGATTAGGGAAGGCACACGCAGACAAGATATTACACGCTACAAGGTACAACCTAGTTTGAATATTGTGAGGCATAGTCCCAGATATCAATCGGTTATATTATTTAATAAGTTGCCTCTAGATATAAAAAGCGCTATCTACTCAAGCTCTTTTAAAAAGCAACTTAAAAGCTTCCTATTGAATAAGTGCCTATATGCTGTTGAAGATTTATAATAAAATTCCTATAGGTTGTATTTATGCATTGTTGTAATTGGTTAGTGTTTATTTTTATTTTTTGTTTTTCTTACGTAATTTAATTTTCTTTTTTTTAAACCATGTAATTTCAGACACAATTTATTGTTAATGAATAAATGACTTATGACTTATGACATGTGAGCTCGGCTGTCATTGTGCCCATTGTCGTATCGGCCAATGGCCTGATTGCAAAAAGCCTCGACCAACATCTCTCGAGGCTTTCGTTAGGCGATTGGATCAAAGGCCTGATTCAGAAGGCAGTACTCATCGATACGGCTCGCATTGTGAGGAGGTTCCTGTCTCTGGAGCCCTAACCACCGGTAGCTTGGACCCTGCCCCCGCTACCGGCGGACCACTATTTTTTATATTTTTACATGTTTTTTTTTTAAGTTGTTTTATAAAATTATTTTAAAATGTAGCAAAATATGCATAAAAATAAATAAACGACATAATAATAATATAATAATTATTGACACAGACCTTGTTACATTTGAACAGATATACAGGACACATTCAAGTTTTCTTTAATTTATAATTAAGGCATCTGTGTCTGAACTAGATATAAAGATATCTGTATCTCAGACATCAGCGCTCATTCTTATGATGACCATTACATTACTAGTTTTGTCAAACTTGTTTAGTCGTTGAGAAAATGGAATTGACTCGAGAAAATTCAAGAGCGATGATTTATTACGACTTTCGAAGTGGTTTAACACAAAAGCAGTGTGTTGACCGGATGATTTCTGCATTTGGTGATGCAGCCCCATCCAAAACCACAATTTATCGCTGGTTTGCTGAATTTCAACGTGGACGTGTCAAGCTCAGTGATGATCCCCGTCAAGGTCGTCTAAAAACTGCAGTCACCCAAGAAAACGTTGTTGCTGTGCGTAAGCTGATTGAGGAAGATCGACATGTGACATACCGCGAAATTCAGGCAACTTTAGACATTGGCATGAGTCAAATACAAATAATCTTGCATGAACAATTAGGTGTAAAAAAGTTGTTTTCCCGATGGATACCGCATTCGCTCTGTGAAGAGCAAAAAGCGGCTCGCGTTACTTGGTGCATCAGAACTCTCGAAAGATTCCACGCAGGATCCTCAAATGCTGTATACAACATCGTATCAGGTGACGAATCCTGGATATACGCGTACGAACCCGAAACAAAAAACCAGTCACGAGTTTGGGTGTTCGAAAATGAGTTAAAGCCAACAAAAATTTTTCGTTCACGGAGTGTTGCAAAAAAAATGGTGGCCACGTTTGTCTCCAAAACCGGCCATGTTACGACTATTCCTCTTGAGGGACAAAGAACGGTTAATGCAGAATGGTATGCTAGCATTTGTTTGCCACAGGTCGCTTCTGAACTCCGTAAAGAGAATTGCAACCGCCGCATCATCCTCCAGCACGACAATGCGAGTTCTCACACCGCACACAGAACAAAAGTGTTTTTAGAGCAAGAAAACATAGAATTATTAGACCATCCGCCGTACAGCCCCGACCTTAGCCCTAATGATTTCTATACTTTCCCTAAAATAAAGAAAAAATTGCGTGGACAGAGATTTTCATCACCTGAAGAAGCTGTGGACGCCTACAAAACGGCCATTTTGGAGACCCCAAATTCCGTATGGAATGGTTGCTTCAATGATTGGTTCCATCGTATGGAAAAATGTGTCAAATTTCGCGGAGAATACTTCGAAAAGCAATAAATACATTTTTAAATAGTAATGTTGTGTCACTTCCTTGATTCCCGAAATTTTCAGTGAAAAAGAAAAAAGTTTCAATCAAAATAATCAAAAATGTGTGTGGAGTTTTAACCTCTCGATGAGTTGTGATGGTATTCAGTTGCATTCGGTTCGAGTGGAAGCTGACCCCAACATAGTTGTGGAAAAGCTAGTCAGATGATGAGGAGAATCCTTTACAAGTGATAGGGTTTCCTTCTACAACAGGAGCTAAAAACCTCGAGAGCTGTAATTACACACACAACAACACCCACACACATCCACACACACACACATATAGTGACCTTATTGGTGATGTTCTTCGGAAAGGTCAGGTGCGTAGTACTCGCAACCGGCGCGCGTGTATGACCAGATGTATGAACGTAAACGAGACCAGAGGAGTATGTAAGGATCGTAGCAGGTGGCATTCTGTGGTTTCTGTCTACACCCCTATGGGAACAATGCTGTATGTTAATGTATGTATGTTGTGTATGTGTGAGTTGTAATTAAAAGCACCCAGCATAATGCGAACCCATTGTGTAATTCTCCCCAATCAATTTTGTTATCAACCTTGACTTCATCAATATCAAGATCAGTTACTGAATTGGGTCTACAAGATTCCTTATCTAATCTAACGCATAGTTTTTATCTTACGACAACTTCTGCGAGTAGAAAACGTTTTAAAGTCAAAATCTCTTCAAATCACGTGTGTAGCAATCGAGATTGTATCGTCGAAATGCGACGAGATAAGTCGACGATGCATGAAAGGAAACGAACTCCGACTAGCACGTCCCTCCTTAATATTCCCTGTGATGGCGGGCTGCGGTGCACACCACCACCACACTACCACCCGCTTCCACCCGTGCTCTATATCGAGCAACTTTAAAGAAGAAATCTCTTTATTCGAATACTAAGCGGCGCCTCCACCAAGTTTCTAAACGCTCGCCAACTTTATAGTCTAGGCGATATGTGAATATTTAACATCGATATTACTCATATCATTTGGTACATATTTAAAGTCACATTGCTCACCTAGCCATTTGCATTAACACAATAATACAACGGGTTATGTTTACACAAGTGGACTCGTGGATAACAAAAACATTAAACAATATCAAACGCTAATCCATACTAATGTTATATATTCGAAAGTAACTCGTGTCAGTATGTTAGCTTTTCACGACTAAAACACTGAACGGATTTCGATAAATTTTGACACGGAGTAAGATGGCATCCTGAAGGACATTGGGATAATTTTATGACATCCACGAGGTCGAAACCACAGGCAGAAGCTAGTAGCGTATAAACCGAAACAATACACAGTCATTACAAAAGTAAATAGGGAATACAAGCAGAAAGTCAAGAGAGCCGCGTCATGCGGGCCAAGATAAAACTCTACTGTTTGTACAGTTTCAGTGGTAGACACAACCACTACCCTCTTAATCAGTCATCTGAGCAACCACAAAATAAAATAAAAACATAAAATGTAGTTTCTCTACACTAAAACCTGTAAAATGTTGCTTTAATAGTATAAAACCACAAAGAAATCTACCAAATTTGGGTACAAGCAGAACTTTTAAGACTTGTATTAATTTAATAATGTTTCTCCGAGACAAAGTCTTAAGAGAAAAAGACCACAAAGCTACAAGCTTTTCTCCAGACTAATTTCAAAGTCGGTGGAGCTAAGTTAGCGCCGGCTGTGCGATACTCAACGAAATTGCTGATTGAAGTCATGTAGAGGCTTTTTCCTTTGACACGTTCATGCTACTGTACACGCTCATTTATTTAGACAACAATTTAAAAAATCCATGAATGTGTAGCTGCTAGCTGCAAAACATCAAAACATCCGTCCGTCGGCACAGCGAACGCTTCACTGATGAGTAGGTGGAGCCACGCAATATTTATATGATCGACACAACTCGCGAGCGCTGCGTCGGTACGCGTACGCCACCATACGGATTGATGATGTACTAATCATAACTATAATAATTTCGTATTACTTAGCTCCTATTGGTTAGTTTATTCATATAAGATTTATACGTAACCACTACTTGTGTAGAATTTTAGCATTAAGACTGTACATATTTTAGCACTAGAATACATATCAAACACTATCATCTGGAGTTTCACTTGAATACCTACCAAGCGCTACAGTGGTGACCCCGACGTGATAACCGTCAAGGAACTCCAGATTCGATTTTTTCGAAACCGCTACTGCATACTTCAACCAGCTGTATCAAACCATGGCGAACAACAACGACCAAGTTCAAGAACTCTCTGGTGTTTCGACGTCGCTGCGCATCCCACCTATCTGGCGCGACAGGATACGACTGTGGTTCGCGCAATTCGAAGCCGTCATATCTCCACAAAAGAAGGGAGACCAAACAATGTTCGAGCTAGTCATCGGTCAACTTGAGCGGCAAGATCTCGACGAAATAGCAGACATCATTCTCCATCCACCGGAAAAAAATCGGTACGAAGCACTGAAAAACCGATTGCTCCAGGTTTATGAAGAATCCGAGCAACGACAAGTACAGCGATTACTATCCGAAATGGAACTCGGCGACTTAAAACCATCGCAGTTGTTACGTCGCATGAAGAATCTCGCCGCTGACAACATAAAAGACTCAGCGCTGCGTATTATGTGGACTAATCATCTACCACAATCCGTACGAGCAGTCCTCGCCGTCAGCGATACCATCGCGAAATACTCCGATATTCATGAGCTAGCGATGATGGCGGACAAGATCCTCGAACAAACACAACCACAAGGCGCGATCGCTGCAGTAGCCACAACACATACATCTCCACAACTTCTACCTACATCTATCGAGGAGAAGATCGACATACTTACAAGAGAAATCGCAGAACTCAAGGCAAGTCAGTCGAACCATCAGCGAGGCAGACAATTCAGCAGATACCGCTCAAAATCACGCTCGTCAAGCAGGCCCAATCAACATCGCACACAGCGCAGCAATACGCCACGACGAACTGAACAAACAGGAATCTGCTATTACCATCGCAAGTTCGGAAAGGAAGCACAAAGATGCACGCGTCCATGCAGTTTCGAAGAGGGAAAAGCTCCTTCGGGAAACTAAAACGTGCGTTGGACGAGGCGGGAACCTGCGCAAACAATACATCATACCGCCTATTCATAACAGACAGAAACTCACGTCTGTCATTTTTAATTGACACTGGTGCGAACGTCTCCGTCATACCGAGAAGAAAAGGCGGGAAAGCAACGCCGACCGATTTTTGCTTGTACGCAGCGAACAATACAGTCATCCCAACATACGGTGAACAAACACTACAGTTGGACTTAAACCTGCGAAGACCATACACCTGGAAGTTCATCGTCGCTGCAGTCAGCAAGCCCATCATCGGTGCTGATTTCCTAAAACATCACCAACTACTTGTCGACATAGCCAGCCGTTGTCTCGTCGACAAGGTTACCAACCTCATTGTTAAGGCACCAGTCACATATTCCGCCGAGCCATCAATAAGGAGTATCGACGTTGACCAGCCATATCACCAACTAATCAGCAAGTTCCCAGACATCTTGAGGCCATCATGCATAAAGGATACTCCAAAACACTGTGTGGAACACCACATAGAAACCACCGGACCACCACTATACAGCAAAACTAGACCATTACCCCCACATCGATACCTGTCCGTGAAGAAGGAATTTGAGACGATGATGCAGCAAGGAATATGCCGTCCAAGCAAAAGTCCCTGGTCCACACCACTGCACGTCGTACCTAAGAAAAATGGTGACATTCGCGTATGTGGTGACTACAGAAGGTTGAACGACGTTACAAAACCGGACCGATATCCAGTACCACGCCTCAAAGATTTCACCTACCTACTACATGGGAAGAAAATCTTCACTACTCTTGACCTAAATCGTGCTTACCAACAACTACCAGTATATGAACCGGACATCGAGAAGACAGCCATCACAACACCCTTTGGCCTATTCGAATTTCCACGAATGTGTCCAGGACTGAAAAATGCCGGACAGACATTCCAACGGTTCATTCATCAAGTACTCATCGGATTGGACTACGCATTCCCATTCATTGATGACGTCATAATAGCATCAGAAAATGAAGCACGACATATTGAAGATTTACAAGAAGTATTGCACAGATTAGACAAGTACGGTATCACCATAAACCCCTCAAAATGCGTCTTCGGCAAAGAAAACGTGAAGTTCCTAGGATACGGAGTGTCAAGCGATGGAATCAAACCACCGCTAGACAAGGTCAACGCTATCACTGCTTACCCCAAACCCGAAACGATACAAGACCTACGACGATTTATTGGTATGGTAAACTTTTACCGAGACAGTGTACCAAACGCAGCTCACATACAAGCACCACTCAACGCGTTTTTGCACAATTCCAAAAAGCGTGACAAGACGAAAATCGACTGGAACACAGAAGCACTACAAGCTTTCGAGTTATGTAAAGTCAGCATTCAAAACGCAGCTTTACTCGCTCACCCATCTCCATCACCAACGGACGCAATTTCCCTCATGTGCGATGCGTCGAATACATGCGCCGGAGCCGTGCTACAACAACGTGTAAACCAGAAATGGATACCCCTTGGCTATTTCTCGAAGAAATTCTCTGACACACAACAGCGATATAGCACATTTGACAGAGAATTATTATCAATATACATGGCTATCAAACACTTCAGAAAAATGTTTGAGGGAAGAGAACTTACAGTTTACACGGATCACAAGCCGTTAACCTACGCCATACGCAAGCCACCATCGGATAGCGATACACAGCGGCGCACTCGTCAGCTGTTATTTATCAGCGAGTTTACGACGGACATACGTCACGTGAGCGGAGTAAACAATGTCGTCGCCGACGCACTCTCACGCATCGAAACCATCGAACTGCCATCTCCAATTGATTACGACGAATTAGCACAAGCGCAAGACAAGGACAGCAACATACCCACCTTATCAAAACAAACAAACATTCAACTCAAGAAAATCATCGTACCCGGTACTAACAAACCAATCATCTGTGAAACATCGACGTCACACATTCGTCCATACCTACCAGATGACTATCGTCGCATCGCATTTAACGCCGTGCATAATACAAGTCACCCTGGATTACGAACTACGCGCAAACAAATGCAACAGCGTTACTTCTGGCCAGCAATGAATACCGACATTGGCGAGTGGGCGAAGACATGTACCGCGTGTCAACAATCGAAAGTACAGCGTCACAGCCACAGTGAAATCACAACGTTCCCGCCAAGCGAACGATTTCAACACATCCACGTTGATATTGTTGGACCTCTACCTACATCGTCGTATGGACACCGGTACCTGCTCACCATCATTGATCGATGCACACGTTGGGCAGAAGCAGTACCTCTGCAGGAAATAACAGCCGAAGTCGTCGCAAGAAAGCTGTACGAAACCTGGATTGCACGTTTTGGTTGCCCTATCAGAATAACAACCGATCAAGGGCGACAATTTGAGAGTCGACTGTTTCAAGACCTCGCACTATTACTAGGAGTGGAAAAAACCCGTACTACTGCTTACCACCCGCAGAGTAACGGCATCGTGGAACGCTGGCACCGATCATTAAAAGCCGCGCTCATGACGCGACTAGAGAATAGCAACAAGTGGATTACCGAACTACCTACTGTATTGATGGGACTACGAGCCGCGACGCGTACTGACACCAACACTAGCGCTGCGCAGCTCACCTACGGACAAGCATTACGACTACCAGGCGATTTCTTATCACCATCGCCAACTGCAACGAAGATGGACCCTAACTATGTTGATAACCTCCATCACATTATCACGAAACTCACGCCGACATACCAACCGCATTCAAACAAGCAATGTATGTTCGTGCATAAGGATTTACAAACATGCAGTCACGTGTTCGTACGTGATGACACTGTCCGCAAGCCGCTGCAACGTCCGTATAAAGGTCCGTACCAGATTATGGAAAGGAACGAGAAGTACTTCACGATACAGTTGCCTGGACGAGCCGCAAACATATCGATCGACCGACTAAAACCGGCATACATGATCAACACTGAAGATCATCACGAACACAGTACCAGACATACACCACCATCAGCACCAGATCCAGCACCAGCTACCACAGAAGATCACTCAAGCCATCTTCCGACGAGCAAAAGCGACGTTGCACACCGCACCAGATCAGGCAGGATCGTCAAAATGCCAGTACGCTTCGCTCGGAGGGGAGTACTGTAGCTGCTAGCTGCAAAACATCAAAACATCCGTCCGTCGGCACAGCGAACGCTTCACTGATGAGTAGGTGGAGCCACGCAATATTTATATGATCGACACAACTCGCGAGCGCTGCGTCGGTACGCGTACGCCACCATACGGATTGATGATGTACTAATCATAACTATAATAATTTCGTATTACTTAGCTCCTATTGGTTAGTTTATTCATATAAGATTTATACGTAACCACTACTTGTGTAGAATTTTAGCATTAAGACTGTACATATTTTAGCACTAGAATACATATCAAACACTATCATCTGGAGTTTCACTTGAATACCTACCAAGCGCTACAAATGACAAAGATGAAGCTTCTCTTACTTTCCGAGACAAGATACGGAATCCAGAAACACATGATTTTACAATTATTTTAGAAGTGCTTGCAAAAGAAACTAATATTTGGACGTACAGAATGCAACAAGGGCACGTCAAATTTGAATTGTTAACAGGCATACTGCCCAGATGTTGTTTTTTTCTTGGACGAGTGGTTTTTACTTTGGACATCTGGAATATTTAATGTTTTCATATCAACTACCAACAAGATCGGTACAGATCAAATATACGGCATTGCAGCCAGCTTCATGGACATCAAGTTTTTATTTCTCAATCGGTACAGATGAGCGAGTTTGAACATCGATGACATGTTTGATAATTATTTCATTCGGATGTCGCAGACATAGCTAATGATGAGCCACAAATGACTCGACAGCGATTGGCTAAGTTAGCGTTTGGCACGTACATTATCCATTGAGCGACGATGAGGAAGGACGGCGCGCTCGAGTGGGCGCCATTCAACGACAAGTAGACGCTGGAATTTGTCTGTGAATGCAATTAAAATAAAGTCCGCTTTGTTTACTTACTAAGAGTTACTAATTGCTTGATTTGCAAACAGAAGCTGTTTAAACAACGTTCGTAACTACAACAAAGAAATATCAATTATTGCGGAATATGCCGTAAACGATGCTCTTTGATTTCCAACTTGGAGATAATCAAACATCGTATTTCTTGGTTGAACTTACATAAATTACGGTTCAGCGGCTAGATTCCACTTTCGTATCGATATAATAAATACAAGGGAATTTATGTCAGCGTTTAATCTGAAGACAAAATCGCATTGGCAGTCACGAGGCGCATTGTTGTTGGGCAATAAGGTTTTCACACGACCCTCGCGCGTGCTCGCCTCGCTACCAATATTACAAATAATGTTCGTATATTTCAATAATTTCATCTTGATGGAGGATACGAAAGTCTTGATCTCTAAGTTATAGCGGCTATCTGGCCAATATCTATGCTCTTAAATGTAATTAAATAGGAGACGATAACATATCCAATATCATGATAAGGAAAGGAATAGTCGCTTCAGAAAATCCTAGTTCTATGATTTTTGTAATAATTTTGCGACGGCGTAATATTTTAAAAAACGCTACCTGGACCCACAGTGCTAATATTACTTTTGTTAATATTTGTTTAACAAGTAAAGAGTCTAAAGACTACAGTAACAGTTAATTTGAAAATTCAAACAATGATTGGTTTATGAAAGGTTTAGCAATCGGTATTCAAAAGCCTCGTTTCATTGGTTCGTCAGTCTGTTAAAAATGAACAAGCATCGCAGCCGATTTGGAAAACGACATCTCATTCGAGATCCAATTTACGCGGGAGCGGGAGCAAACCGCATATAATCCAGTTGCGGAGTTGACTCCGCAAACAATTCATTTCAATTTCAATCCAAGTGTGTGCCAGAGCCACTGTCCGCGGTCACTGCTCACTATTTCATTTGGTGTAAACTGTTCCTACAATGATACCTTCAAATCTGTCGACGCCATAATTGAAATGCTGTCCAATAAAATCAACCATTTTAGTGGACACTTGTTTCGAACGATATCGGTTATACAGATTCCATTTGCATTGATTTCAAAGATCATAATTAACTGTCTTCAATAATTTAACTGTCTTCAAATTCGTAGACGTTATCGGGTCTTTTGATAAAATTGGTGAACAGCTGAAATTGTAATCGTTCTAATGACTGGTGGGTTGTAGAAATGAACGTTGAGGAAATTTTAACATTTATGATTGAGAGAAGTAGATTTCATAAAATATTAATTACCTGCGTCAACCAACCATATACCGCCTTCAAAACTTAGTACCACACTTTTAAAATTTCTATTTTTCCTGAACTATAGAAGTCAGAGTTTTGTTATAAAAAACGTTTTATAGCAGATTTCATCAACTTTCTTTGAAAACGTTAGTAACGTTTTTAACATAAAATATAAAAACCAAAAATCAGCAATTTTAAACTTACTTGTATAAAACTCAAACAATATAAGTATGTTTCACGCCTTATTTACATTTAAATAACTGGTATTGCCTCCTCGGGCTCTGATTACAGCTTCGAGCCGGTTAAGAATACTGAAGACGAGGTTTGGGAGGCGAAGTAGCGGAAAACATGCGGCCATTCTTCCATCAGGGACTGTTAGGGCCCTTAGGGTTATAGGAGGTGGTCTGCGGCTTCTCACCAGCCTCCAGAGCTCATCACAGGCGTGCCTGCTCGGGTTGAGATCAGGACTTCTTGATGGTCTTGGCCGCCATTAAGTTGATACCAGTCAAATTGTTGCTGCGCATCGTTTGAGGTCAGGACGTATGCCACTAACCAACTTTGCTTTTCTCATGCGAAAATCGGACTCTCCTAACTGTGAGGTGTGTGGAAAAATAGAGGATGTACAGCATGTGTTGGTGGAATGTGTCCGGTATACTAACAAAAGAAACGCACTACTGAACTCATTGAAATTGTCGGTAATGGATGTTGGATTATTATTTCTATAGATTAGATTACGTCTGAAGCAGCAAAAGTTTTATATACTTTTTTAATAGATAATAAATTAGATTAGTTAAGTTTTGTGTGACTAAGATTAGTTTATTAAATTTAGAAGTAACTTGTTACTTGTAAAAAGCACGATGGGATTGACATCGTCGCAAATGTGTACAAAAATCCCTTAAATAAATAAAGATTACAAAAAATGTTGATACCTAACTCCTGAATGTACTCTTGTTCGACCCGAGCGATGTAAATACGGCCTTGCATATTTACTCATTAAGGATCTCTTAACAATATCTTTCCCCAGTCAGGGTGCTATTTTCTATGGCTACTAGTTCTGTGCGACCTTCTAAAGAGATGCCAGCCCATACGTGTCCAGAGCCTCCACCGTATTGGATCTTTCTGTAAAGAAGGCTTAAAAGTATCGCTCACCAGGCCGCCTGTACACTCTTCGCCTTCCATCGGAAGTGAATAGTGAAAATCGAGACTTACCAGTAACAAAACTCTTGCCCATTATTCTTCACTGCGCTGTGTGTTCACGTTCACGGGCGTTGCGCAGTCTTGCTGCTCGATGCCATCTCTCGAGTTTGGGGCCACTTGCTGCCCTAAGGGGCTTCAGGTTTGCTTGCTGAAGCAGCTTGAGTCTGCTTCTCACTGTACTGTAAATTAAATTAGAAGTATTTTTGTGTTGCAGAAACGAAGCTTTTATTAACATTCGTACATTTCTAATCAAATTGGAAAAGAGCTTATTTTATTTTCAGAGATAAGTACTTACTTTTTTTTATGATAACTTCCTTTGAACCGAAATCGAAAGTTTGAATTAAGCAATCAAAGTTTACTTTGCTCACCAAGGTCGCAAAATCTTCTATAGGCATTTTTTTTTAAATCTTTTAAGTACTCTCCACTAGCTTCTTTACAAAGTTTCATGCGTCTGAACCAATTTTCAAAAACAATTTTCCAGTCCGCTATAGACACCTCGTTTACAGCCTGCTCGAACGCTGACAGCGCATCATCCGGCAACGAAAATTGTATCCCTTTGAGCAGATTTTTTATTTTCGGCAATATACAGAAGTCACACGGTGCTAGGTCAGGGCTGTAAGGAGACTGACCCAGAAGTTTGACCGGCGTGCTGTCCAAGAAGGTCCTCGTTTTGAGCGCAGTGTGCGAAGGCAAGTTGTCGTGGTGGAGCAGTAGCCCGCGGAGCCCTGTGTTTGGTCGCTTGTTGCTCACAACAGAGAAAACTTCTGCCAAGAATTTGGTAGTATACCATTCAGCATTGATGCATCTTTGATTCCGTAAAGGAATTGACACCAAGTAGCCAACAGCAACTTGAAAAAGCTCGCGATCAAAATCTTCCACCCGCTTCTTTATCATATCACGGTACCATTCCACCCGGGCCTGTTCTGAGCATCGGTGAGGTTGTGCCTCACCCTCACAGCACCCAGCATGTAACTATCCTCCTCGCGCGAAGATGCACGTGTAGAACTTCGTGTAGGATTCCCGATCCAACCTGCAGTATGTGCGGAATATCTTGACACGTAACTCGCCTATTGTCATGGATAATTTTTTTCAGTGCTAGCACGTTTTCTTCCGTAACAGCCGTCAAAGGGCGACCACTTCTTTCTTCATCCCCCAAAGTTAGTTGACCGCGCTTGAATTCGTTATACCAACAATACACGGTTGCATTAGAAGGGCCTTCATCCATGAATGCCATTAGAAGTCTATCGTACGATTTGTCCGGTTTCAGGCGACATTTGAAATCGTAAAAAATCATAGCGTGATAATATTCCCGGCGCAGATCCATTTTTAATGAGCCACGGTCGATAACCTATATTAGCTCACAAAACAATGTGTTTTGAAATTGGAACTTAACGTAATTATTTTTACCTGTAAATAACCATATTTTCAAAATAGACTATAACTGGCCAGTTTCTCATACATAAAAACTGTGCTGTAGTGACCGATACGCCCTTTGTTAACGTTTTCATTCAGCAATGATTTTTTCAGATTACTCCGGTATTAGTCGTATATCCGTTGAGTTATTTTTATGTTGTGCCCATAAATCTGATGAAACCAAAAAGCAGCCCCAGGAAAACATCATGTAAAATTGCGTAGTTATTTTAAGATTTTTCCATGTAGTTTGCAGAAACTGTAACAAACACTTCCACTTGAACAGATTATGTGTAAATTCGAGCTTACATAATATAAACTCTCGGAGAGTTGTTAAATGTAAACTAAAATCTTCCTGACTTCTTACAAGGAGAGAGAATGGAAAACAGGGTGCTCGACCCTGCGCCGCGGGTCGGGGGAGGCGAAGTTGCTCGTTTTATATGCAAATTTTCTACGTCCTTATGAATATGAAAATTTTCTATTAGAACGTGTCGTTGTCAGCGTTCCCTTGATGTACTGAGAATGATGCCTTATTTTTCATAGATTTTCGCCTTTCAGCAGTTCGCAACGAATAAGAAGTCACTCTGCTGTCACTTTAAAGTGCAGCGTCGTCGAGACGTCAAGAACTTTTGATCACAGCATTTTATCGTTTAATATAATTGAAGACGTGATTGCAAGCCAATTAGCGACGTGGGTTTTAGCTCCAAGGTTATCGTACCAAAGTGGATCATTTATGGAAAATTCGACGGATAAAATTTAATCGAAGTGTAATGATCCACATAACAAGTTGGTAGTGGGGGACTCACGAGTTTTTGCCTTAAACGGGCGAAGCGGTGTTTGTAAGACGCGCACATGAGGCCTCGGGCGTTGCATACGGGCACGTAACTACTCCCCCAGGACTCAGGACTGCGACATTCACTGAATATCTTTAAAGTTAGCGGGTACAGAACGCGCCAGTTGCAAACTTCGAGGTAGAGAAAACGTATTAAGCCGTACCGTATATATCCTTGCCAAAAGCAGAAACGTAGGTAAGTTCTGCGTGTTTAAAACTACTATCTACTATACATTGTTTTTTAGTTACAAGAAATAATTAAATGAAAACAGCATTCAATTATTGTTTTAAATTTCATATGTAACTCAATAACAAAATATTATTTATGTTTACAACGATACGAAATAGGTTAAAAAAAAAAAATACAGCAAAATGATTGCAATCGTAAGAAAAACTATGCTTTTGCAAGATATGTTGTTGGCATTACGTACTGCTACCATTGCGATGATGTATGCCTTTAAAATGATAGAAGATTACAACAAAGTTATATACACAGAAAGCATAGATTTGTAAATCTTTGAGTAGAAAGTTCGTTAATCCCAAATCTTTGTAGATATTATGAACGATGACAAAGACGTCGGGATTGACCTTAAAATTTCTCTATAAAATTATAATTTCTATAAATAGCAGGATACGCTGCTAAATCTTAAATTTAAGAGGTTAAAGAAATGAAGTCTCATACATCAATTACTCAATGTTGTTTTGTTCGGACCAAGCTGCAATGAGTGGTCAAGGTGCAAATGATAATGCCTGACATTGCAAATCAATTACATTCGTCAAATGCCCGAAGGCATCATAATAACTTTCCACAGAAGTAATATAGATGCTCATCAGACAAGACGCGTCGTCCGGTATGAATGAGGGAAACAAATAGCCAATCTGCTACGTAAGTCAAGAATCTAGATCGTCATAAAATTACGGGGAGCCGCTACTTGAAACAATCACAATCTTAATAACACTAATGGTATTCATATTACACGGAATCCTGTCTTTAAACTGACTTAAAGTGAGGCAAAAGAATTCATTTAAAGCCGAGAGCGAATGTTTTAAACGGTGCAGCGGTGGAGAGAAGTCAGGCGTCGGTAAGAAGTTAAGAAAGACTACCAATGTTAAAGTTTGTAAATGCAAGTAAGTCGTGATCGAGAGGCGCAAGTGCATCCAGACACCGCCACCTCGTGGTCCTCTTTCATTTAAATTGAATACGCAATAGAAAGCATGTAGACGAAATCGATATTGGCGAGACTGTGTTCAGAACTAGTACGGCGCCACTTGAAGTATTTTCAGACAAGTGAAGGACGATACTAACAGCTATCGTTATTTTGCGGATTTTTTTTATTATTAATTCATTTCTGTTAATGATATTGTATAAGCTTTTTATTTACAATACGATTATTCCATCTGAGTAAAATTTTACAGAAGAAGCATCGTGTAGGACGAAATGTTTGTTGAAGATGGCCAATTCACCCTTATTAAAATAAGATGGGTTAACGAATCGGACCATCTAGCTTGTAACAGTATATTCGTATCCTAAGGAATGATGAAAGCCTACTTGAATACGGTGTCAATTGGAATGTTTGTTGTTTAAGTGATTGTATAATTATACAATGGCTTGAAGCGCACCTGCTGTAACAATAAGAATGTGAATATTGTCTGTTGAGGGTATACTGCACTTTACTGTGGCATAAAGCGGAGGAACAATCAAAGTAGGTTACAAGAATTAAAACAATAGAAAAAAACAGCACAAAAGGTAGCATGTGAACAAGTCGCGCTTGCGCGTGACGTTAACTGTTCTAAATTTAGATAAATAAAACCCAGTCAGTGCACAGGACAGGCGCAACGAAATGCCGAGGTGGGTACAGATGCTGTCGCAGGCCCGAGGTCGCTTAGAGAGCAACAATTCGTGAAAACAGGCACTCTGCCAACGAATGCAAACCCAACCGGGAACATTTAAGTGCTTTAAAGCACATATACTTAAAAATGCGAATCCAGACGTTATAGAATTGGAAAACAGTAGTGACCCCACAGAGGCGCTAAGTCAACATTAAAAAGAAAATTTTCAAGTTCTCAAGACACGTATGAAAGAACTTTAGCAATAAAAGGAGAAAAAGGGGCTTTCCGGGCCATAGCTTTTACCGAGTTACAAGTTACTAAAAGTGGCGTACTTTGGTGGAGGCTAACTTGGCGATGGTCAATAAACTTAGCTGCCGCCGCGTCTGGCCTACTCTCACAACAATGAAGCGGAACTTCCACAACAGTTTATCTCATGAAAATCTTACAAAAAAAAAACTTTTAATATTAATCTTTGAAAGTTAAAAGGTGCTTAGACGACGTAGAGGATAAAATAACGGTTAATGTTCACGTTTATAGAACAAATTTTTCGGCGTTGGGTTCAGTGGAGGCTGTGGGTATGTTTGCCAAGAATTCAATCAGGAAAGCGGTTCGGAGCGGGGCAGGCAGGCAATATGCACTCGTCCCGGCGGCTGACAGCGCCACCCTACGAATAATTGAGATACCAACATATCTACCACTGTAAGGACTTCTTGATTGAAACCATGTGATGCATGCTTGTTTGTAGAGAGTGGTCTTTAGCGCTCATTGGTTGGACTTGGGCCGAGACAGATTCTACATTGTGATACTGTAAAATTTGATCGAAGTACAATAATAGTTGGTGAGATAGCTATTTTCAAGCAAAACAGGTGCAATAAAAATGCAAAAAAAACAAACAAACTGTCTTATTACATAAATAACGTCAGTAAAGAGAGGAATCATAAAATTTACTTCTACCTTCAGTGTTTCGAAACATCAGTTTTACGACGGTTGGTGCGTTCGGTAAATGTCTGCGGGTGGTGGAATAAATTTTTTGTGACTAGCTCTCGTGCAAAAATCTCCGGTGTCACAGAAACAATGTAAAATCCAATTTTCTAGGATCTTGGTACCTGTGACGTAACGATCCCTCCTTTTCGACCATCACCTCTGAATGCTTGCGAGTTTCTAGTAATCAATCAGTATTGCGAACTTACTGAGACCAACGTGCTTTGAAAGCACTAAGGGTCCCCACAAACAGGTACGTCGCGAATTTGGTAGAACAATATCCCTGAAGATTTCACAGAAATTGTTCTACAAGAGTCGCGTAGCGCCGTCTGTGGGAGCCTTTATGTCATGCTTTGTGCCTGAATCACAGGCAATGGTGCTATTTCGTTACAGCTTGATGAGATAGTCTCTATTGAATAATCTGTAGTATTACATGCAGTTATGTCTTTATTGTGCATGTTGAATGGGCTGGCTTTCAATCATATAATACTTCGTTAAATATTCATCAATCAAAGATTATAATCCATTGTTTTGTTTTACAAAACATACTAATACGTCAAAGTTGTCCCCAAAACAGCATTATCGAACTCACTACGAGTTGCATTTATTAATTGGGTTCTTTCTTTTTTGAGCTCATAATTTTACAAGTCCAAATTAAGCTTTAATTATTGTATTACTTCGTGTGTCGAATGACAAGATGCAATGTGCCGCCTGGTGAGACAATGAGACGAGACGTTCGACGGAGGGCAAAAAGGTAGCATCGGACTGGCGCTCACGCACGCCCTTCATCTCCGACGGGCACCGACAGAATTATCAAACACGTCGGACTTCAGAGACAACATGCAACATGATTAATGCTCCACGGAACCACAAATTTGATTTATTTAACGACGCGACTAAAACTCGTAACGTTTAAAAACCAGGACAAAAACTCCGACGACTTTAATCTGAACAAACCATAACGAGAGCGATGGACCCCCTTTTAATACAATGAGTACCGAAAAGATAAAGGTAAAATTAGAAATGCAGAGTTGAAGGTTTGCTTGATGAAGAAGATAATATGATAACGAACCACGACAGATCACCGCGGGGGGTTAATGTTTTATGTAAGATCGCAACAAGTAGCGCATTACAATGAGATTTCCTTGTCGAAAGAGTGTAGCGGATGTCAGTCGGGGAATTGATGAATTTACCCATCTTCATCATAAACGGGAGTTGAATAAACGTTGTAAAGAAAAGAGAAATCTGTCATAATAATTCATATGCATCTTGTCAGTTTTTAATCATGCCGATTGTGTTGCCGTTGTAACAACCAAAATGCGTGTTCTATTAAAAGCTGGTGGTACATTCACAGAGACAATTATTTTTCATTCTTTTTGAGTTTATCTAAATATGTTCTCGAGTGCACGTGGATTTATATCCTCCGCCCGTCAATGTCTTACAGCTGGGCGTCCGCAAAAAGCTCGGGAAGCATCCGTCGGAGGCGGCATCCGCTTAGATGACGGATCGCAGCCAGCGCGCCGCATCCATCAGTGCTGACTGGACCCACCGGAGTAATGTATGAACACTCATTCTTAGCTTACAAACCATATTAAGAATCATAACTAACATAATAACAGTCGTAAAATTAAAAGCTAACTAAATAACTAAACAGTAAACCACACAACATGATGTAACAGTGCCGCTACACCGCTAAACACTTCAAACATATTGCTGTAACACGCTACACAAAGATATGTTACAATAACGTATAGGTCGAATCATTACCGCAAACTTTCGCATCACGTTTACCGCATACTTTCCTGTTTACATAAATTTTCCACTTTTGAGAACTTTCCTTGGATGTTACAAAAAAAAATTCACATTTGCATGTCTTTTCAATTTCACCGCAGCCTAGCATTTGTGTTTTATCTTTTTAGTGTGTTTACCTGTTTAAAAGGAGGTTGCAAACATTACAGGGACATTGAATTCAATTAGAATACGAACAGGAGTAATAGCGTAGCAGATATCGCCGTCTATCGAAACCCAGTCGAGTTTCTCTTTGTTCTCATGTCGTCATATATTTAGGGAATAGCACCACATTTCATGTAAATCAGAGACGGTAGCATTAATCATAGCTATCATTACTGGCCACATTGAAACGCTTACATAAACTGCCTTTCACGTTAACGGCGTTATTGAATAATAATAAATGTACAGTAAATTAGCGTACATTTTCGGGAACAAGATAATAACTTGACGTTACAGTGAGAAGCAAAACCCAAATGTATCTTTATTGCAATCTAGGTAGTTTATATAATAGCGGGTGGCAAATTAATTCATCGCACGGCGGCGGCAGCATGGTCCCGGTATCTCCCACGATAAGTTTCGGACCGGCCCCGGGGTGCTGAACACCAACTATCGTAACGAGATCGGGATTTCTCAGAACGTTATGTTGAATTTTCCCACCGACGTATTCGCTCGTAGGTACTCTTATCACGATTTTCGCTACATCATTTACGAGCCCAAATGAAAGTTTGAGGATGTACGAAGATTGAGATAGAGCAAATATGATAAAAAGGGTCCCAGAAACCTGTAAAGTTTTAAAACTTGCGAAGTACGAATAATCGATCTTCTGATAAAACTTGGTAAGGACGATGCTTAGGTGACGGGCACGGTGCATGAATATGAAACGTCATGCGAATGTGTCCTGACCTTCACGAATAAATGTGAACGAAAGACAGCCTCGTCGCACTGAACGAGATGAATAATACACACAATATGCACTTACAACTAAAAGGAATCACAATAAATTACTTCCAAGATTACGTTTCTACGGGTATACTTATAATTAAATGGAAAGTTATTAGTTGATATGTCTAGGACCCCAAAAAGAGAGTCCCTACAATTGTTTGATTAAAATGTATTACGATAAAAGTCTGCTAGGAAGGATGTTGTGTTTACATGCCAGTCGGCCGGCACTTGTTTGTTCCCGCATATTCTTATTTACTATTCCTGAAAGCAAATATAATTCTGAAGAATATCGTAGGTATACATACATAGACTTTTGATGTGTGCCTATATGAAAATACTCGTACCTACAGACAATGTGTTTATTGTAAAATATCGTGCGACTCGACCGCAATAGTGTAATCATAGAATAAATTCGCGGCTTTGGATGCCTTTTGCCAGAAGTTAAGATTTCCTCGTAAAGTTATTTTCGACGGTAAATAGCTCGCATCATTTCTAAATGGGCAATAAAGCCCCTTGACATTCAAAAGAATTTATAAGTAACTTCATCAGCATTTAAATGCTTAATTCATACAGTGATCGTCAAAGAGAGATTGCATCGACTGATATGTGGTGGACATTGTGTATGAGGCGAGGTGCCGGCGGCCGACGGTGGCGGCGCCCACACGTTGACAGGACAATTGTCGATTTATGCTCCAGGGATCCGCACTGCCCAATTTACGAGACCCAGTCACCGCCCGGTTTGTTCTCCAAATCAATTGCGAATTTGCACGTAGCGTTTACATCAACCCCGTACTGAATAATAATACCTAATAACAGTCCTCCATTTGAACAACAGCGAATACTTCCCGACGGTCCTTTACGATAACGTAACGACCAAATTAATTTAAAACTTTCTTAAATACGGATCCCCTCGAAATTGGTGGGCTGCATTTAAACTGTCCATTATAATCGGCTCTACACGCCATTAGACAGTAACGTTTAGCGATCAATTTGGTTGAAAGTTTCCATGATATTTTGGAGTAAAAACTCCCCAGTTTCCCCCCAGTCCCCGGTTGAATTCGTTCGTAAGCTCTCGATTATTTATGTGGACAGGCTACGGAGCCGTCACCGCCACTGCCGCACCGGCTGAGGGTGCCGCGTATCACTTCGTAAAGAGGAATAATCGCTTGCGGCGGCTGCCTGAGTGAATTTTTCCATTCGGAAAATGGTCGCAGGAATTAGGCATCACAGTTTCATATTCCAGAGAGAGGCCTTCGCGCGCCCTTCGCACCCTCTGTCTGGGCCATGCCGAAACACAAGTACAGGCGAGCCTTGAGCCGTTTTTTATGTTCCTCGTAAAAAGGAACATACTAAAATAATGCCGGAACAACGGAAATCGGGAATTGCCACAATAACGCAGTTGTGAGGGGAAATATAAACATGAATTAACTACGCAGTAAGCTCTTTCAAATGTTTTTCTTGAGAGATTTGAAGCCGTTTTATGGTCCATAAATTACCTGTAACAATAAATATTTTCGTTAGTTACTTACTTAAAGATATTCCTTTCTTAAATATTATGATAACAAAAAACTATCTTCATTAAGTATATGTATATATGTTTCAAAAGTAGATACTGTTAGTCAGATACGAGGCATAATAGGCACCATCCTATATTTGTACTTATAATTATCACTATAATGGTTCGGCTGGCTGTATAACGAACCAATTAGGCACACAGCTGTCCAGTACCATTGGTATCAGGTTCTAGGAATTTTAGACGTGTGAAATTCTGCACCTAAAAAACCCTGGAGTACTATTCACCGATGCTCATCTAAACTGTTTTATTTCGTGTGTGTAAAACGATATGGCACCTAGCTACATTCAAGTGTTATTTTTATAACAATAGCTAAACGAAATAATTTTTCAAAAATAATGAGAAATTCATTGAATATAAATAATTGCTACTACTGAAACGTTTTGTTATTATTCGTAAACATACGAAACATATAATAACGGTTGGGCAAAATAATTTAGTTAAAAGAGAGACTGGTTCCTGCAGCAGAACAGTTAGTAACTCTGTTAAAACACTTGATATCATTTAGAGCAGACTCGCTTGAAGATTGGTCACGACCTGAGAAGTACGGAAACTATGCTCATAAAGAGACCGTGAAGCGCTGGAACAAATTGCAGCCTAATTTCGTACGCTTTATACTTGCGAACTAACAGAAAGTGTAAATATGAAACAATGTATTACAAAACAAAACATTTCAGTACAACGAACTCTGGTACGTTGATCCTTATGAGTAAGTATTAACGTGTGAAATAGAGTGTTACTTAAAATTTCTACGCTAGAGTTTATGATAATTATGCCAAGCATGATTTTCGCATAAAGTTGGCGTTTCGTGGCTGAACCGTTGAGGGCTAGAAGTGTCCGTATCGGGCTAAAGAGCTTCCCGGAGGACAAACGAGCCAGATAAGGGTCCGTGCTCGCTAAGCATCGCTCGCGTTTTACATTTACGAAGATATTGATTTGAATTTTTGAATATCATTACAGGCATCTATTTTAGAAGCAGTGGCATGATTGATAGAAACTTAAAAAGGGGTGTAATACATGATGTATTAATGTACATAAATAAAAAAAACAGCGTTATTTTTACCAACAGTGCGGCTGTAAACTGATTCGATTGATTAATATGACATTACATATTTCATTTTAATACATTGTAATTTCTCCAAGATCAGATGAACTTCAGGGACCCGATACGTCTAGCTTAATCGTCCCACACAAATTCCCACTTGGTAAGTTTAAAAAGAAATATGCTATCTTGCATTTATTGTGCGAGTTCACGACCTTTCTAGTTCTTTGTACCGAGATACGAGTAAATTTTTGACTTGGCCTGGTGAGGTTGCCGTACGTGCGTTGCGTATATAATAATTATTGGTTCATTTCAAGGCACACCATAGCAACTCGGTTACTAGACGAAGTAGATAAAAAGATAGCAAATAAAAGCAAGGGAAATCTAGATGATTTCACACACTATCTTACAATAAATATTATGATAAGGACAGCTGCAACATACAGCATGTTTCAAACAAGATAACAAAATCACTCTCTGCTTTATCACAAACTCGTAGATTGTTTGAATACCTATAAGTAATCGTATGGACACAGCAAATAACCCTTTTTATAGGATGGCAATAAAATATAATCTCAAATATTAAATCAATGTCAATAGCCAATACTTCAAAGGTACTGCCGTTATTTAGATAGATGTCGACTTCGATTAAAGACAGAAACATATATCTTAAGGCTTACTCAGGGATTTGACAAATATTCAAAGGTGTAAGAAATTAGGAAATTCATTAGTTTGATTTCTTTAAGCACTTCAGAATCATCAATCTAACAGAATGTGAAATAGCACACAATGACGCATAATACAATGTCCTTATACAGAGGATCTTTAAATATTAACACTTGCATACGAGGCTGTTAAACATACTGCTAAATTATGAATCCACAGTCCATTCGACTCGCTCATACATAGTAATACAAAACCAAAAGTAGCATCCGAAAAACAAAACACGGCGCACAAAAGTTCTAGCAGTTTTTATAAAAACAAAAAACCGGCCAAGTGTGTGTCGGACCACGCACAATGAAGGGTTCCGTAGTTAGGATGTATTTATCCCAAAAACAAACTAAACATTGTAGTTGAAAAACATGCTCAATGAAAAACAATGTATGGAAATACATTTATCGTACTTATATCAATGTGTGCATGGGAGAACATTCAATTCAATTCAACACGGTCAATTCTCCAACAGTAAATGTACTTATTACGGACTTATTCCCTTACTTGTTCTGCGAAACCTTCCTTCATGCCAAATTTCATGATTCTAGGTAAACGGGAAGTACCCAATAGGTTTTGATTTATTTGCAAGCATGAAAATATGTCGCATAAATCGCCGTATTTTTTATTTGCTTTTACATAAAAGCTTGAAGCTTGAGCTCCAAAGGGCCGTAGACTTACGTATTTGATATTAATTTCTACTTGAGACCTTCACGCGTTCTTGAGAGACAGACAGACGAACGACGAACAGCGAAGTGATGCTATAAAGGTTCCTTTTTTTCCTTTTGAGGTAGGAAACCCTAAAAATCGACGAAATCTCTTTGCGGCTTGCATATAGAGTAACTGACAGATAATTAATTAATCAATCAGAGAACAATATCCCGATGCTGTGAATAGAAATTCCATGAGGAAAACCGAGAGTTGCAACTACTAGACAACTAGAAGTCTTTTGAAGATGTCCCTGAAAAATATCAAGTTTATGAGAAAGTCTGACATTTGGCAGGGCCAAGGAGTTCGAGGGTCATTTTAATGGCCATATCCTACTTAACCTAGACACGAAATTCCAATTATGTAAAGTACTACCTGACTATCAAGCTAAATACCTAATAGGTGGTATACCATTAAGAAAATGAGGTGTCATGTTCGGTAGAATGCCATGAACAATAATTATTAAGTCTAATGATTTCAGCAGTATAATCAGGCAGTTGGTCATTTGTCAGGCGAGTTATTGAGACTCGTTACCCCCCACACTAACCCCCCATTATCACACATAAGCCAAACATCAAGCGGGAACAACAAACGTATTAAGGAGGAAACATATTTAGCTTATGTTAGAGGTATATATCTATGATAGCCAAGATGGTGTTAACTGAGTTGTTAAAACGCCGTTTTCTGTGCTACTAAGCTATTTTGCGTTTTTCGAGTGAGCTCAGAGAAATTGGACTCGGTAATCATCATCAAAACTTGAGTTTACGAACCCCTTTATTTTTTTGGGTAGGAAATCATCAAATGACTTCTCCCACTCTGGGTGGAGCGGGAGGGCGTGTCAGACTTTTACTGACTAAAACCCACCCGTGTTCCTTCAGTTGCCTGTGCCAGGGCCACGGTTATCTCTATCGAATTACCCGCAACCCTGAGGCGTCGGCCTCAGGGCTGCCATCTCTTCGAGGCGCGCGTGGAACACGACGCGACGTCGACCCGGGTCTTTACCGGACGGCAAGCTACCCAATGCTCGCCGTCCGCAAGCCCTCGCCTACGGTGGCCAGGAATCTGCAGGCGACTGCCGACGCCTAGGGTGTCTCCCGCGGCGACTAGGGGCGTGAGGGCGCAAGGCTCTCTACCTCACGTGCTCCACCTCCTCCTTCGCGAACATTACTGCTTCGCAGAAGGAGGTGACGGGTTTCCATTCCCTCTCGCTCCGTACCATGGCCTGGACCAAGGCCGGACTCGAGAGATCGCCGTGGCGCCTCTCCAACCACTCAAAGAGGGGACTTATCGCCGCTATTGTGGCGTGCCCAGAGTTTACGACCCCCGAGTTCATTTTAGAAGGCCTGATATTTTCTACAACATGCACCTTTGATGCTTTTTAGTTCAAGCTCTGGCTTGTTCTCTGTCAAAGTTATAAACTAAAATACTGTTTTGATTCTTCATGCCTAGCCATTGTTCTATACCAAATACTAGTTTGTTTATTTAAGCCTAACCAACAACAAACACAAGATGACTCAACTCAACACTTCGTCAAAAAGAAAGCAGCATTCAAAGCCTATTGGTACTGTTTCTAACACAGAATAACGCAAGCTAAATACACTCGTTTGGATGTATTATGTAACGAATACTATTCCCAGTGAGACAACTAGGAGCGAAGAAAAACGAAGTGTCCGGTTTCTTTTCACAGTCCATTAGTACACGCTTTTTCTTCACGAGCATCAATGAACGCTGTCGTAACTGTTGTAGAAAAACTGTAATGGGCATGAAACGTTCAAATCTTACTTACACTCGGATATTTTTGAGACTCACAATCGGTCGATAACTTTGAGATCAACTACAGTGAGCGGGACAAAGAATGCGTATTGATTGAGTCAAATCATACGTACCTAACGTATATGTTCGGGATTATTGGAAAACTTGTTTAGCAAACTATATTTGCTTAACCCACGCTAAAGGATAGCCATATTTGATATTTAATCAATCAATTCAGCACTTTTATCTGAAATAATAATGAATATTTATCTAGATAAAAGCTAATCTAGGGATTTTTCGCTTTCGAACGATCTTGTGGCAGTTCATTGGCACGAATGAAGAACGAGCAATCCAATAGACAAAGGAGGGTCCAAGTTGTTGTGGTTAGGAACGGAAGATACTCATTACGATATATCCTACCGGCCACTGCTAAGTAACCACTTTAGACATTGGATCTGTGACCGTTAAATAAAATAAACAATATGACCAAGAGTTTGCACTATGCAGTTGAGCAAGGTAGAGAACAGTAGCTCTTAAAGAAATTAAAGATAAAACAATTTAATAAGAAATGTCAATCTCGTCAGGAATCTTGACTCGGAGTCGGAGATAAAACCTTTTTACCACAATGTAGACTGTCCATTTGGTTAAGCATTTCGGTAGCGTTCATTTAGTAATGTGGGCCCACGTTCACAATCGGCAACACACAAAAAGTACAATAGGGCTGCAGTCGAGGCGATGCGCCGACGTTATGTAAACGTACATCATACTCAACAGACAGCGCACAAAAACGGCAGTACTCGGAGGCTCTTACAATGACAATACAATGCTGAGTCAATGTGTGTCGAAAGAGAGCTGTGTCACTTGGCATCTAATTAACAGTTTTATGAGGCAATATCGAGTTCGTATTAACGTATTTACAAGGCAGATATGAAGGGAAAGACCGGCAGGCAGAGGGACGCCCTAGGAGGACATAAATAGTATCAGGTGCGTAATGCTCACAGCCGGCGTGAGTGTATGACCAGAAGGCCAATTCCCGTAATTAAAATGTTCAAAATCTAGTCGCAGTCATCTCGGCGACAATCAAATGTCAAAAACACGTAAAAATGTATGAAAATTGGAGGTATTTTTGACTGATTGAGACTAAGATTAGAACGCGACCGTTGTTAAAACATACGAGAATTGCCCCTCTATGAACGTTAACGAGGCAAAAGGAGTATGTAGAGGAGAGGGGGACATGACGGGGACGCGAGGCACGACGGGGCCACCCACACTTACAAAAAACTATACGCTCTAGATGTGTTTGGTTTTCGCTAATACGAGTAGGTAGCCGTTTTGTATCTTTCTTCTTTCTATAGTCTGACAGTGACCGACGACTAGACTGCGCGCGTTTGATTTTTAAAACAAAAACGATTGTCAACGTAATTTTATGTAATTTTGAGTAACTACGAATACGCATATAAAAAGGTAAGCGTTTATGTCGCTACTATCATGTATTTATTTTGTTTTTACATTCTAACCTAATAAAAATACTCGAACCATCACTCATTTTATTTGGTTTGTTATTTTAAATAATGTGAGAATTGGGGCATAACGGGGACATAGCTACGGGGTACGATGGGGTATAAAATTGAGTTAGAAGTACGAGAACAACTTAAGAGAACGAAGAAGTGTGAAAGAAGAACTCTAAGAAACAGAAGACCCAAAAAGCTCCCTCTGATACAGAGAATACCGACGAGGATACCATGTGCCTGTACTGCCTTGACGTGAACCACACTTATTTAAAGTCTTAGGAAGGTTGGGTGGCTTGCCAATTATGTGGACAGTGGCCTCAAGCAGCTTGTGCTGGTGTAGACGACGACAACACAGAAGAAATCCACATCTGATTGTACTGTGACGCAAAATAAATACGTAGTACCTCATACTGCCCCTACCCTGGGGCACGATGGAGTTTTCTTAATAGTTTCAAAAAATTAAAATTATAACGTCATAGGATTATACATAAACTATGTATCGAGTTCGTAATACTGCGTAGTGTGATGAGGTCTCGTCTGCGACTGTTTGGGCGGACTTTTAACGCAATAAAAGTTCTCCGGAACGTCCTCTGCGGCTCTAATTGCGGCTCGCATTAGACCGGACCGGCGGCGGCGGCGGCGCCTTTCATACGATTAGTTGCAACTAATTTAAACGGTCACACGATTAAAGCCACCGGAAACACTATGACATCATCAGTATGTGTAATTTATTAACGAAATAAGATGATAACCGTCTCCGAGTGTCTTTAGACAAAGTACTGTTTGAACGAAGTATTGCTATGATAAGTAATTACAGTTAAACTTGATAATGTATCAGTTTTTTACTCGCTTGCAAAATACAGTAAAGAGTGTTCAAGTTTTTTGTCGAGTATATCCGGTCAAGAGCTAAAAACATAAAGATCGCATAGCGGTTCAATCAAATTGGTGGCTTAGTTAGAGATCGTTGATACAGGTTAAGAAACGGTAGCGCTTTGTTAATGATTCAATTAAATAACGCTACATTTTTATTTTATAGCATCAACCGACTACTGAAAAATCACGCTCTAAAAAGTACGAAACAAGAAAATATTTCAGACAGCTATATTTTTTTAAAGCCTTGTTCGTAAGGACCAAGTGTGTATGTGGGTAAGGACCAGGAACACCTAAAAATTGAATTTGAAAAAAAAACCTCTAGAGGGCGCCATATTCAATTCAATGTGACGTCATGTAACCTATAACCAGCGGACGATCAAGACACTTTCAACAACTATTGAATACCTTCAATGTCAGTTCAGAAAAACAATAGTTTTTTTGTTTTAAAAAGTAAGTAGATACTTATTGATTTTTCAATGAAGGTTGGAAAATGGAAAATGAATAGCACAAACCTGTCGCTTTCAGTAGGCTAATCGCTAATAAAGTATTTAAGTCAAACAAGTGAATCAAATACGTAATGCTGGCAGGCAGTTGTTTTGTTATACGAAAAAAAACAACGCTTGATGTTTTCCTGCAGGGAAAAACCGCGATAAAATCTAAAAACTACAAAAAATTAACCCAGCTGCAAAACAAAAGAGGAAAGACCGTATGCGCGCTTTTATAATTTACAACGTGACGATATTATCTACGTCCAAATTCATAAAATGTATGGAAATTCGTGCACGTGCACGTTACAACGTTATTGTGCTCGGAAATTAAAAGCGTCTTCATATAATTTGACTTTCCTGTATTACCGTGATGCCGTGACGTGGACGTGGACGTCCACGATAATATCGTCACGTTAGAAATTATAAATCACGTCGGGGTCACCAGTGAAGAGATATGAGGTACAGGGTGTAAAGTTCACTCATACTCTTGGAAAAGGGAGGATCCTCCGACCAGATGGATGTCGTATCTGGTGGGCAACTGCCCGCTGATTGTTGTCGGGAAGTTGTATAAATGCTATCTGCGCGGTAAAATCTGCTTGCGCGATGCAGGATTGATGCGTTTGTTCGCATGTGGCGGTGTAGGTGCCGATGCCGCCACACACACAATCGCTGTAACAGAATCACCTGCAACGTTTGACAATAGAATTTGTTTAAGTAAGATAAGAAAGATACCGTTGTAATTACAATATTTCAAGTTCGGATAAACCCATCTGTCAGATAAGCCGATATTACCATGGTTCCTTTACAAAAATATTTAAACAGGACTCTTTTATGATATTGCTGCGACTGCCCCGTTCCGTAACATTTCATTTTTATTGCAAGAGGAGAATGTTTTTGACTAGGTGACCTGAAGCGTCATCGATCGCAGGAGAAAGTTATTTTATGTTGTTACCATTACAGATCAGATTGATGTGCAGGAATGACATTTAATTGGTGTCAATTTCTTATTAGTAAACAACGCCCTAATTGCGTAGGTAACCGGACAATTCATTCGTTTGACAATACAACAGAATCCATTGCTTTGATTGTTTAAAACTTCGTCAGCTCGGCAACAATAATAAACAACGCAATGGATATAATTTAATTGTCATTTAAAAGGGTTTGTCATTCTGAATGTGTATCGCAATAGGATGCTGGTCTTTTCTCGTTTGAAAATGAGAAGCAGCATCCACTCATACCACAATGAAACAGTAGAATTCATTCAATTTTGTTTATGAACAAAACCCAAATTGATGGTGACTTCACTCAGTGCCCAGTGCCCACAACTTTTTACACAAACGGGAAAAAATAGGCTGCTCTGCTTTCATTATTCTGCCCTTTTTCCAATTTATTGTAAATCTACGCAAGCGTGCGCATGATGGTGTCTTCTATACATTCTGTCAACAGTCTTATTAGTATATTCGTCCCCTTTCATATTCCATCGTTTCTGTGGTCACTTACTCTTAGGGCTAACCCTTGAAACTTTCCTCACGACATATCCCTCATTCAGAGGCAACTATGGTGTTTCAATCCCTGTTATTGTGACACCGGACGCCAGGACATATTTTGGAGTTTCAGCGTCACCCTAAACATACAGGACACGACTCAAAATCAGCAAGGAGTTTCGTTCTTCACCGAGTTTGTTTTTTTATCACATCCCTCGACGCGAACTGAGGCCCGGCTAATTGCCCCGGTTTGCTCTCAACAAGCCTAACTCCGTCGTCAGCAAGGTTTTGTTTGTTTTGTCGCCAACTTATCGACGCTTTGCCGACGGCGACGCCGCCCGGATTATCATCCGAATTAAACAATGTTTACAGCCAATTGCAGTATTTCTTTGTAACGAATGATAGGTGTTCAAGTGATAAGGGTTTTTTTTTGTATGCAGGGCAAGGCAGTTGCGAGCGGTATTGTATTCTTTGGGCGGACAGAAATAATTGATATAGAATCTTCTCTGTTAATCATTTTCAGGTCCTTAACTTGTCAAATTCGTGGTGATCTTTTGTAGCATGGATCGCAAAAGCTGATTCAACTAGAAACGTAAAAGGAAACCAGTTCAAAACTCAATCTCTGTATCAAATTTAAATTTGGTGCGACATGCGCTGAATCAGCCTTCAATAATACACTATTTAGAACCCCGGAAGTACGGTAGGTAGGTCGGACGGGTCAAAATGATGCCTATAATGACGCAATTTGTAGTCATTTATGTGGAATTTGCATCTCCGGGCGATTCTCGCCCAGCAATTTATATACACATTACGAGTGTACAATGGATCAACCCGAATATTTGAGTCAGCGTGGAAACGAATATTTATAAAACGCATTCCGCAGCGATACGGTAGAAGTATATTTGCGAGAAAGTGTCGTTAGTTTAGTGTGCAGTGAACGGTGATGTCTTACTGTTGTGTGGGGAAAATGTGTGTCGTGGGGTCACCAGCGACGTCTTGTCGCGGCCGATTCGGTGTGCCGTTACCTTGCGTACTTAACACGGCACTCCGGCGCCGAGACAAGTAAACTGGGTCTGCACGGCATTTGCGGAATGTGCTTTTTAGATCAGCACAGTCCTCGTGTCATTCCATGCTCTACTGGTGTACGTCCTACATTTCTATAAATACAATTTTGTGGGTTAGGCAATGCAGCCGAGTTTATTTGTAGAATACATTTTACCAACATCGAAATATTTTTTGTGACTCCATCATTTAAAAAACGATATTCGTTGAAATTCTAGTCTAGTTCGATTCGTATTTAAAGAACTTGGCATCTAGTTATGATAGCACGTACGAGTAAGTTGCTTGCACCATTCTAATGCTGTAATTATGAGGAGCTTAACTTTCCCTTCGGTAGCGTCGTGAATTTGTGTTCGTATGATTAGAGCTAGTTTTACTTGATGCTGTAGGTATTGCTGTACATAATAATAGGCGCATTTTTCGTTTCATTTAAATCACTTCCTTTATCGTCCACTTCAAATGTTCGAAACGTTTGAGTAGCCATTATAAACCACGGTCTTGCACAAACAAAAGTATTTTTTTCCGTAACGAGGCTTTCACCACCACGAAATTTACATCGATAAAATACGTCGTTAATTTTATTGGCAATGCGACGTGGCGCGTACACAAAACGTTATCAAAGAACAAAGCACTAAAATGAATAGAATTAACTTTGTGTTAGTTGACTCCGTAGCTGTTCAAATATTGTCACAATCACAAGAGCAACGTTCGCTGAAATAATACTGATTGGACGTTTGTAGGTTTGTACAAAGCCAGCAGGTATAATCATGAAAATACACTTTGATTCGAGTGATGCAATCAAACAGATTATGGCCTGGGAATTTTAGTGGCCTTAACTGAGCGCTGATGTCGGAGATAATATTTGCGGAACCAGAACTGGCACGACTCAAACTGGCTGGTTCTCAACTTAAACATCGACCGTGTGAAAAAAAAAAGTACTCACTTAAACTTAAACAAGATAACTATGCCAATATAAGTTTTTTATAGAATTATTCAATAAAAAGGAATTATTATAGCTACAATGCAAGTGAAGCAAGACCGCGTTTCAATGAACAACGTGTTCGCATTCTGTAGTAGGTAGTAATTCAAGACAGATGAGTAGAACGAGTAAGTCATGCGAGTATAAACAAATGATTTCACTTGTAATGCATGCGTGCACGCATGGTGCCTTGAGGCACGTTGCGCAGCAGCCGGCTTCTCCGGTCATCGACCAATACGAAATAGTGCCAAACGGGCCACCATGAAGGTTTGCGAGAAAGCCTAGACCTCTACTTGCACGTACTTGCGGATAATTGGCTATTGTTCTTTGATGAGTTATTAATTTGATGAAATACTTGAAGTTTTCTACAGCGTGTCTGCATCTAAGTACATGAGTGGATATAACTCCAAGCGTTATCAACACTATGTACATTAGTGTCGCGTGACACTTGATGCCTACAATCGCAATGCGTTGGATTTGCAGATTGTATTAATTATCTAGCGCACGAGTATTAATAAATTACTAGTTTAAACCATTGCGTAAGACTGCTAGCCCTTCATGGGACTATGCGTTTTTTAGAGCTGACTTTTGGAACCTTCAAGTCTCGTACAGACTGGCGCGCCACGCGACACAAAGGCACCGCGCGACAAGCGGTGCCTTTGTGTTGCGCCCGATTCGCGTCGCGTGTCGCGCCTGTTTCCTCGAATTACGGACCCTTTCACTCAGCTCTATTTTGAATGAAGAACAAGCAAAAACATGGGCTTACTTTGTGTTTTACCACAGGTTTGATGAATATTACGAAGAATACACTTTTAATAAAAATTAAGCAAAATACTGCAGTTGCTACAAAATAATGCTACTATATATTATTAAGTAGCAACTGCAGTCTTTTGTGAATATATGAAAATATTGGAAAGCAGTCGCTTTGCACAAAATAAAACTGCGCCTGCTTCAATAAAAGTCACGCGGGATTATGCTAGATGATTTTAGGACAAACAATATTTTATTTCCAACCATCCCCGACCAGAAATTGATTTTCATTTTATAGTTTTCAGTACGATCCTAGATGGGGTCGTAAAGGCGTAATACAAGCACATCTTAAATTGTAAGCGGAACGTTTATCTTTCAGTACTTCAATACGAAATTTTGTTTAGACTAACTATTGAACATTTATGTTCAGTGAACTTTTAAACTTAAATCACGGCTGTAAGGATTAATTATTTGTATCCTTCTACTCCTTTTACTTTTCTCATCAAGTAATTATACATCAAAACATTGGAGCAATTAAAAAATATGCTTATGCGTTGATATTATTTACATGCTACCTATTACTTATATTCAACTATTCCCATTGTTTAACAAGATTTCGTTACAGTATTGAAAGTAAGCGATTAGATAAACGTTCCATAGTTCGATAACCTAATATATCACCATTCGTGCAGCATAAAAATCTACCGCATAAATATTCAGTTTCAAAGACCTGTATTGCTATGCTGTAACCATCTCACCTTGAAAACTTAGGTGAAATCAGCGTGGACTGGCGTGGAGTGAGCTATCAGTGCCACTGATCGTAGGGATTGACCAAGACGGGATAACACTGAAAGCTCAATCCACGCAAGTCTTCACGGTGCGATTTTTACAGAATCGACATGCTAATGCCAAGGATTGACACTAGTGACAACATACTTCAACTAAGTTTTCAAGGTGGGATTTTTCAGAATTTAATGTTTGTACGTAAAACACGATTGTTTTTATTTATTTGCTGCAGATATGACTGATAGAGGTCTTGGAATGAAAGTTGATGAAGGTATGTTGCCAATACTTGAAATGGTAAGTGCATTCCACTCATAAAATGAAGATAATATCAAGCCACTCTTCATATCAGTCCTTGAAAGTCTACAACGAAACAGTGGCCTCGTAATAGACCGCGATAATGAACGGCTATTGTGGAATGAATGATCCAGGTGTACTTATTGACAAAGGCTTTGGCGCAGAACCCAAAACTTGCTCTCAAAAGAACGCATTTCGTATGAATGGAACTATGATCCTTAGTCAGACTCCAACCAAGCTACCTATTAGGAAGAATAAGAAATAAGAAATGTGAATTCGTTTAAGAAAATATATCTATCGATCTAGTTTAGCCTTATTCTGGCCCGGATTTCTGCAGGGTAAAGGCCTATCTCCCTCCAACTTCTACACACTTATCTTTGCTCAATGCTTGATGCAGGCAAGTTTTCCGTCTTCCTATAGATTTAAAGCTCTGAAGCTCGCCCCAAGCAATGTACCGTTACATTGCTCGCAGAGCAGATGGCCGATGGGGCCGAAAGGTTCTGGAGTGGCGACGGCGTACCGGAAGACGTAGCGTTGGAAGGCTTCCCATAAGTTGGACCGATAACCTTGTGAAGGCCGCAGGAATCCGCTCCATGCGGGAAGCGCGGAACCGTTTAAAGTGGCGATGCTTGGGGGAGGCCTATGTCCAGCAGTGGAAGTATTTCGGCTGAAATGATGATGAAGCTCGCCCCGTATTTTAAGCTATGGTCAGCCACAGATTCGGATGCCACAGAATCGCCTAGTCTTTAGTTGGATCCACTCACCCACTCATATAATATAATCAATGACTGTTCGTTAGTATCGCTAAAACTCAAAAACGGCTAAGCCGAATGTTTTTTTTTTTGTTATGTTCCCTCTAATACAGAAGAGTGTTTAAAAAAGAGACATTTCAACTGCATTAGCTTGAAGGTTATATTTCCCATTTTGATTTTTTTAATGACCGAGCGCGGCAGCTGCTAGACTAGAATATTACAAATTACAACATTTCAGACCGCTTGCCAAAACTAAAACCTAATGACCTCACCCGCACATTGACGTAAAGTGTTTCAAGATAAGAATTTCAGAGTCTAGAAACATTTTGATTGTAAAAGGCCAAAAAGGCAGATTCATGTAATAGGGATGAGGGTTAACCAAGACATTACGTGGAATAAACTAATGCTTGGCTTGGCGACTGGCTCACGCGAATCAACTTTCAAACCATTTTGTTTGATTTCGTCATGGTCCACGGCTCTTTATTAGCATGTTCGAGCGTCGCCGACTGTATGATTAGGTACGCCAAATTATCATACGACCCTGAGCTCTGTGTTACTTATCATTTAATACTATTTTACTATTTTCAACAAGATACACACTAATTATGGCCTTGCGTGAATTTTTTTGTTTAATGAAAAACATTTTTATAACTCTGGTAACACAACGCTGCGAAATCAAAAATTAAGGAGCAGGAACAATAAGAAATCACAAGGACAAAAACCGATCACAATTAGGTAATTAGGCCACGGATTTTAAGTTGAGATTACCAGCCAGCAATCCTATAAAACCGACGTAGATGAATAAAAGGTACCAGGAAATGGAGAATATCATGATCGTAGAGTGGTTTAAGGTATGTAAGGTAGCCTTAAATCTATGCGATCCTGGTAAAACTATTTCCATGAAGTTTTAATAGAAATTGTGTCGCGACGCGCCTGTCTGCGGGAGCCTTTATCCGTCAGCCGTGTTATCAATCACGGGCAATGTCGTTGCGGATTGCTGGCGTCCTGATAACTGAAATAATTTAGAAGGAGATGACGTCAGTTAATCGTTCTATTTGGCGTGGATGTGCGTATTCTGCGTACCACGCAATAATCCATGTAATGGATAAAGTTTATTATTTTATAGTCTGTGCGCCAAAGGAAGTGTAACTTGTATAGTACCTTCCATTATACCTGTTTATTAACGACTAGTGCTGCATGTGATGTGAAGTATTGAATAAACAAGATTGGGATGGTAAGAGGAATAATGGGGCCATGGCCGCATGGAAGATTAATATTGAAAATGATGCGCTCACCTTTCACAATGAAAGCCGAACTTTTTTCGGAACTCTGTTCTTCTTTTTACAGTCTATATAAACTTTAATTCAGTTTAAAAAAAAACACCGAAGAAAATTTTCCCAAAAATACGAGATTGAAGTATACTGTATGATCAGTCTACATATAATGTTCCCACTGCTGGGGCACAGGCCTCTCTGTGAGAGGATGTCACATGTCTTTGAATTTTTTGGTTCAAGGACATGCCGGTTTCCTTAGAATGTTTTCCTTCACCGATTTTAGAGCAGTGGTGATGAAATTAAATTCACAAAGTGCGTGTCTAGGTTCGAACTCGCGACCTCGTAAGACTCGTAACTTGGGACTTATTTCACTGGGCCACTACTGCTCCCCGCTGGTTAGGTATTATTTAATTATTGCATTATTTAGGTGCATAAAAATGTAGAGCAAAGTTGTATAATAATGGCATCAGATTTTATTGAACAAGTAGAAAACTAGTATTCATTACACTTTATTACTTGTAAAGCTTCTTTGGAGTCAAGGCTAACAGATAACTAGGGTAGTCAATAATAGTTTCATTGATTTATGGTATTCAGTGTTGAGACCCCCCCACCCTAAGAAATATGTTTTGTGGTTAAACTTTTAAATCATAGGCAAATGAAGTTCTAAAAATTTGTTTAACTTGTATAAATAGGATAATGTTGGTTTATTGTATAAGCTATGAACCTACTTTTTGATGGAAAACAAGCTGAAAGATTTTAAACCTCCAGTCAACAGTGTTTTTTTTTCTTTTCACTGACAAATCTTTTTTTTTTGTATAAAATAGTGACTGGTTTGAAAAACTACCATGTTTAGACCAGATTAAAGGTTAGTCGCTGGCTTTATGTATTGAAATCTAGTTTTTCCATATTTATATCACTTTTATTTCGCTTTTTACACTAGGTTGCTATTGTTTTTTTTTGAGTGGTGTTTTAAAGCTAAATTAGATACTGCAATTCTACTATTATTATTGGAATGGCATAAACTTTTTAACTAACTGCTATGCCATGTAACAGTAATTAGTGTTATGTTAATAGTCATAAAAGCTTTTACTTTAAAAACCTTGCACTTATAAATGATGTACTAACCATTGAAATTCTAAAAGAACGCAAGTGTTAAAGATAAGAATCACAACAATAAATATATGTTCTCATTGAGAAATGTTTTAAAAGATTAAATTGTATTGCTTTAATACTACAAATCTGTTGTTATCAATCAAAGTCAACATTCGATTATGGTATTTATCCATGTCCAATATTTAAACTAATAAAAAGTATTAACAGCCAATACAACTGATAAGAGAACTTGAAATGACATCTATTAACATTATGCTACACTTTTTTATATGAGAAAATTTCCAGTACTTGAAGAATAACAGCCTATTTTTGTCCCATTGCAGGGCAAAGGCCTGTTTTCATACTGAGAAGGCACAAGCATTGATCACAAATCTTTCTCAAGATAGGTTGGCAATTTCAGACTAATTATCTTTTATTTTAAAATAGCTGAATATGCAGTTACATCTGAATACACATAATTCCATGCATAGTTGATCAGATATTGAATAATTACTTCATAAAGACTCACCTTCAAATAGGTAGAAAAATTTATATCATTGAGCAATAAACAGTTTTACTATTGGATAATTCTACTTATTATGCAAATATTACTTTGTTTTGTTATGCTGTGTTAATTCATAATTCACATTACTTACTTCTGCATTCATGGTGCGTGATTTCTAACACTTTTTCGATAAATAAAATCATTAGAAAGTGAAATTACCTGGCTAAATTGTTGATGATCACATATTCACACATATTTACTTTCTAAGAGTACTTAGTCTATAGGTTAAGTCTATGGGTGACTCACCTTTTTAACAGTTTCCAGCTTGTGTTTAAGATCAGGGTCAGCTCCTGGTGCCAGTGCCACAGCCACGAACTTGTCGGAGCTCTCCGCCTTGGGCCCCGACGGTGACACGTTCTTGCTCGCTGCATTGTTCCCTGCTGCGGGCTCCTCAATCGCATCTACTGGCGGCTTGCTAGGTCCCCGCGAAGACGACACAGGTGCTACATCGTACTGCGGCCGCTCTAACACTTTCATGCCCATATCCTCCTCTATCTTAGCTCGCAGGCGATTCCTATCCTCCACTATGTGAGGATCATCACCCTCTCCACCGTGGCGAACGATTCCCACCACGGGAAAGTCACCCACGTCGTTCTGTGCGAGCGGAGGCGGCATGAGCAGCTCAGGACCAGACCTTTGAATTCTTTTGTAAACATTGTAAACACTATCGTTCACACTATTGGAACTTTTAAACTCTGGCAAGTAGAACAGTGCCCCTAACCACACGATCCCGAATGTCAAAAGTACAGAAACAATCAAATACTTTTCCCGTAGGCGGAAGGAACGTCGAGAAATGGACGGCACAGGAACTCCATTTACAAAACGCTGGTATGTAGGCAAAATTCCCGTCATGTTTACGTAAACACTGAACCTACACTTAAAAATCTAAAATAATAAACAGTGACAGTTTCCAGACAAACGACCCGTCACCCGTGGTCGCCATTAAGGAACTGCCAACTTGAAGAAGTTGAAGTTGTTCCAACGAGTGTTACTAGCAATAAAAAAACTCCCAGCTGAATACAAGTAGAAGGTAAAAAATAAACACTGGCTTAGTGTGACTCACATGTAAAGTAAAAGATGGAATTAAAATAACAAAGTAACTCAAAGATCACAAAAATACTACGATAAAAAAGTTGTTAATAATTAATTCCATAAACAATATTGAATCGGTTGCAGCCTACTTAACGTAAAAGGTTCACTGTGTTATACTGCTGACCTTAAGCAAATATTACTTTTACTTTTAGATTGACATCTAAAAGTAACAAAGAATTAGCCAGTCCTCACTCAAGGGGAGTCCAGAAATAATCTGGTAACATTACATTAGTGTTGGGGATACCACTTTAAAATACCTAAATCTACTACAAAAATAAAAATTCGAAAACTGTATTACGGTATTGACCACACACGGCTCAAAGCTTGTAACGATAGCATTTCTATATATGACGGCGTGATGTGGTTATGGCATTCGATGACATCTTTAGCTAAATGGATATGATACTACTGAAACTTGAACGCGACACACGCTTTGAAAATCACACAAATCTAGAATTTTGTGCAAGAATCTACTAACACGCGTTACTGCATACTTGCGCAAGTATCCAGTAACTCCGGTTGTGACTCCAGTTATACGAAAACGGATATCATTTCTAATTTGTCTGTCTGTGATGTCTTGTTTACGCCATTTTAGTTGGCGGTTTTGTCGTGGTCGGGTTTCAGTTTTTAACTTTCTTTTTATTTTAATTATCTTGGGGTACAAGTATGTATAATTATAAACACGACGCTTCCAACGAAACCTCGGTTGTCAAAATACGACGAGGAGGACACGAGTTTAAAAAAAAAACTTCAAATAATTTAGAGTGAGCTGCCGCTGGCAACACTAGCAATAACGTCACTTACCATTTTCTTCTTTTTTTGCATCGGCCCATCCATCCCAAATCGGTGTGTCCATCATTCAACTTATTATTTGCATTTTATTGCTTGTTGAAAACAAGCACTAAACAATTTAGCAAATTGCGTTATAACATTTTAGGTAGTGTTTTAGGTAAGTTGATGTATTTATTCATAACTTTCGTAAATCTATCATGTTTGTGTTTTGTACCTACCCTCTAAAGGTGCGTACAGACTATGTAACATATTATTTAACTTGTGTTTTATAACACGTCCACATTATGTAACGTTGTTATTCAACATTGCAACATAAAATAATACTGTACACCTTAGAATAACAATGCAATATAACAATGTTATATAACCATTGTCGTTTTTGTTCTTCCTTCACCCCTCCCGACCCTTGCTCGAGCCAGCCCGCGCCGCTGAGCCTGTAGCTTTAAATTCGTCCCTAAATAATATCATTCCTGATCCAGCTAGTCATTTGCTGCCCTATTTCAGCGACGCCCTAAGCCGAGGTTCGTACCCCACAGGGGGTGCCCTTAGCGTGTAGTCGCTTAGTTTTTAGTTAGTATTTAAGTTTAAGTCCTGGCTGGAGGCCTTAATTTATTAGGGCAACCACAGGCAAGTCCGTCTAAGCAGACGACAACCTCATAGGTTACCTGCGAGATGCCATTCAAAAAAAAAAAAAAAAGTTCTTCCTTCAGTGCTATCCATAATGTCGACACGAGAGGACGTTTTATTATTAAATAACAAAAGAAAAACAAAAAAACGTAGATGCTGGGTTCGTCCTAGTTTATTGACCAGCGAAAAATGCTGTGGGAAAACTATGGTGAATGAGCTTATTCATGAAACTACGCTTTATGGAGAATTACGTGACAACGGTAATATTAAAAACTTTCTACGGATGTCCATCACAGACATAGAATATTTAATAAATAACGTGGGCCCTAAAATAAAAAAGGAAGATACTGCATTCAGAAATTCCATATCATTATAGAACGTTTATCCATCACGTTGCGATTTTTAGCCAGTGGGGATTCATAAATATCAAAGCCTTGAGTATATATTTAAAGTATCAAAACAAAGTATTTCTTCTATCGTACCAGAAGTGTGCACAGCAATAATAGAATCATTAAAACACGAAATAATGGTAAGTTCTTATTTCTATATTAAAAAATGCTTAAGGTAATCAGATATCAATAAAAATTATGTATTATTGTCATTGCTTTGTGATTGTTGCATAGTTAACAATATGTCGTCCAAGTCTTCCGAAAACTGAAGTGTCTGTGTCCGTATGTGGTGAATCTACTGGACCAGAACTATTGTTTAGAAAAGAACTTTTATAGTAGCCTCTGTTGAAACTTGTACTTGCGCTGCCGCTGTTTGAACCAATTGTATTGGCACTGCCGCTGTATGAACCAATTCTATTTGCGCCGCCACTGTATAAAGCCATTTCAGCTTGGAATATAATATTATGAATTTGGGTTTGTAATGTAGAAATAGTAAATGGATCCTGTAAATTGCGCAATCTAGAAGCAATATACCTACTCCCTAAAAACAGTACAATTATCTCGTGTTTTGCGCTCAGTTTGCAATTCTTTCATTATACCGTATGCTTCTTTCTGAGCTCCCAAACTATCGAAAGCTTCTATTCTATTCTATATTTGAATATGGCAAGTAAAGCCGATGTCGACTATTCTGCCAATGTCTAAGTGAACAGGAACAGCAAGTGTGTATTGAAAAAAAAAAAAAAAAAAAAAAAAAAATCATCGATGATACTTAGCGAAGATCTTGTGGGGTTAGTACTGGACTGAAACAAACAAAAGGATAAAAAATACATACATAATTATAATTGTTAGAACATTTATTTATATTTATATACATCTTCCACACACAAAATAATTAGGGAAATAGATCATAACTTTATATTATTGTGGCGGATGAAAATCATCAGCGCCACAAGCAGTTCAGGAGAGGGATATGTTAAAAGGGAGGGGAAATTAATCGGTATCGGATCTTAAATTTTGGGAGACGCTTATACAAGTCTAGAGGGGGGATGTTGTTAGAGCATTTGAAAAATATGTGATCCAGGGTGCCCTCTTCCAACCCGCACTCGCAGAGAGAGGAGTCACGAACATGGATTTTATTTAAAAAGACGGGAGAGCAACAAAAACCTAGGCGGATTCTACAGAGAACAGAAATTATAGTTTTCGATACTTTTTTGTGGGTGAAAAACCACGGTTTTGGTTTGATGGTCGGTTGCACAGCATAATAAAAACTGCCTTTTTTTTTGCTGGACATATTCCACTGTTCCTGCCAGGAACACTGCAGGTTCTGTCTTGGAAGGGACAATAAGTCGTAACCCTGATAAGAGTTGTGCGTGAGATCTGACGATAAAGATGAACATGCATCTTTGGCCAGAGCATCAACATACTCGTTACCCTTAATGCCACAATGGCTAGGGATCCAAACTAACTGAACATCCTTTTGATTACTAGCGCAGGACATTAAAGAATTTTTAATTTTTAAAATAAGTGAACTGTGCAATTTACTTTTAAAGGGGTTTTGGACTAAAGCTTGCAAACTACTAAGGGAATCTGTAAAAATAACGGCTTTCTCAATATTATGGTGGGACTCTATAAAAAGACACGCTTCCAATATAGCCACACACTCACCAGTGAATACAGAAGACTCCTTAGGGCTTTTAAATTGAAGGATAATTTTGGAGCTTTGGTAATAGACTGCAGCGCCAGTGTGACTAAGATCGGTAAGCGAAGCGTCCGTAAAAAATAATTGAAAACCATTCCATCGCTCGCCCACCGCCGCATTGAAAGTCAAATTAGCTGACGAACTTTTTTTGGATATACCAATATCAAAGATAATTTTTGGGATAAAATTTAAAACTTCAAAAGGAAAATTATAAAGAGGTAATTTGGGATACTGGACGATCGGGCTACCTAAATTTAGAATTTGTCGAAAGGATTTAATGATTAAGGGAATTTCTTTATTTTTCCAGTAATTTGAGTTTCTACATAAGGCATCTAACTCGTTCAGTCTTCCTATAAGAGGATGGGAGGATCTACATATTATTCTAGACACAAAACGGGAAGCCAAATATTGCCGTCTTAGGGCTAGAGGAGGTTCAGCACATTCGACCTGCAATGCGTTAACGGGAGAGGACTTCATACAACCTGTGATGATTCGGAGACAGTTGGACTGTACCTTATCCAGCCCTGCCAAAGCACCTTTGTTGCAAGGAATCAAAAGATGTGTACCATAGTCCAAGACACTACGAACTAAGGCATTATAAACTAATTTCATGGTGTAGGGGTGAGCACCCCACCAAACACCCGCAAGAACTTTTAAAATTGAAATAACTCTTTCACACTTTTTAATAAGAAAATTGATGTGATGTTTGCCAGTTAATTTTGTATCTAAAATAACGCCTAAAAATTTAACTTTATTAACTACAGGAATATTGTTGCCTAAAATGTTTATTGAAATATGAGGAATGAGTCTTTTGCGAGAGAAAATTACCGCCGAACTTTTTGGTGCAGAAAGCGACAGACCATGGCTTAAAAGCCACTGATTCAAGGAATCCAGAGAGAGGCATAAAGATGACGCAGCGTCAACTATAGAGCAAAGAATATAACTACTCTCTACAAAGAATATAACTACTCTCTACCGAGAGCTATAGAGGAATCTGTCACATACAGAACAATGTCGTCGGCGTATTGTAACATCTGACAATTGTTGTATAGGCAAGACCCAATATCAGCCGTATACAAATTGTAGAGTATGGGACTCAGGACATATCCTTGTGGGAGACCCTTCCATGTATGCCTTGCATCGAACTCCTCGCCCTGGACTCTCAGAACCAATGAACGGTACAACAGAAGTTCACATATGCATTGTATCATCTTAGCCGGAAGACTCAGCTGTTGCAGTTTTTGCCTGAGTACGGGAAGAAGTACATTGTCATATGCAGAAGAGATATCAAGGAAAGTGGCAACAACGGATTCGTTTTTAGAATATGCTAAGCGGATTTCCGCTACTAAAATACTAACACTGTCTATTGTACTAAGACCTTTCCTAAAACCAAATTGATGGCGCGGCAGCAAGTCCCGCGATTCGACTATCCACTCTAGACGATTTTTAATAAGGTGCTCTAGTAATTTGGCTAGGACTGAAGATAAAGCAATTGGTCTAAAGCCATTCGGATCATCTGCATGTTTGCCTGGTTTCAATACAGGAATAATGATTTGTGTTTTCCACTGATCTGAAACCCAACCATGACTATAACAATAATTTAAAATATTTAAATAATATATTTTAGCCTTTTCACCAGCGTGGGTAATGAAAGAATATGGCAAGCCATCAGTACCAGGTGCTGAGTCCCGGACATGTTTAAGTACCACATTCAATTCTTCCAAAGTAAATGGCGCATCGAAAGGATCCTCTGTTACATTATACAGGGGTGTGTTTTGACATTCCGTTGAAAGTGGAACATAAGCTGGAGCTATCTTGTCAAAAAAATGTTGTAGCTGTTTCCCTAGTGATTGGTGAAGAGATTGATGGAGAGCACCCACGTCTAAACCTGTTTATGTTTTTCCAGACCACTGAAACTGGAGTAGAGGGAGATAAATTGGTGCAAAACTTGACCCAACCCGTTCGTTTCTTTTTGCGAAGAAAACGCTTGGTTCTGGCATTAAGCTGACAGTATGCTAACAGATTTTCAGTGCTCATATCTGAATTGTAACTCACTTCTGCCTCGTCCCTATCCCTAATCGCCGAAGTGCATTCTGGATTCCACCACGGGGGTGAGGGGATTTTATTACGGGCACTGTTTTTCAACAGAAAGCATGAATCTGCACTAGAGGTAATGTTGCTGTGGTAGGTAGGAGGTAATGTGGCTGTTACAAAACCCTCATATGAACTCTTGGCATGGCAATGACCAGAAGGATCTGATAGATTTGAATTTAAATTTGGAAGAACATCAATTTTATCCTCCAATAATGATACAAACCTGGTCCAATCTGGATTGGACAGGTTATATTTCAAAAGTGGAGGGGAAGTTTTTTCTAAATAAAATTTATTTACCAAAGATATGACAATAGGGTAGTGATCACTACCATGTGACAAGGCTGTGCATTCCCAGTGAGTCGATGCTGCCAACTCAATCGAACAAAACGTAAGATCTACGCAACTCTTTTGCTGTCCTGGAAGAGATCGTCGTGTTGAGCAACCGTTGTTTAAAACGCAGAGATCCATGTCATCCAAAATGTCAACTAAGGCTACACCAAAGGAATCACAGCGTTCAGACCCCCATCTGAAATGGTGGCAGTTAAAGTCGCCCATGACCAGTATCGGACCATGGACACTAGCAAAAATATCTCTTAAAATGATAAAAAAATTATGGTGAGGATGTGCAATGTATATGGAAAACACTGTGATGCCCTCAACCCTCCCTGCAGTAATGCTCATATCACCTGTAAGTGAAGGCAAAGTAAAGGGCAAAAGTGGGACCCGATTATTGACTAAGAGGGCCGACCCCCCATAGCCATCTGGTCTGTCACATCTAAGAATATTGAAATGTGGCATACGGAAGCTGAGACTTGGGGTAAGCCAAGTCTCAGCTATGGAACAAGCCAATGGTTTGTATTTATTTAAAAGAAATATGAGGTCATGCTTTTTATGCCACACGCTCCTCACGTTCCACTGAAGAAATACTTGGCGAGACGCCATTTCTAATGTCTAAGAGAAGAGTTATAAGTTGGTCGGCAACGTTGGACGGTAATTGGGTATTAGAAGTAGAAGAAGAAATAATAATAGGTAAGAGTTTTATAAGTAATTCAATAAGAGAAGAAGTACTGTTATTGGAAGAGACATTAATATTGAGAGCGCAGCCATTAGGCTGTAAAGGTTGGTGGGAACTAATTAATTGCTGATGAGCAGCTTTGTCATAAGATGGAGAGAGAGGGGCATGCGTCTTAGGCTTGAGGGTTACTGTCTTATGATAAGACTGAGAAATCTGAGTTTTAGTAATATTTGCATAGGAGCGGGGAGTTGATGGAATTAATTTGCTAGCCTCAGCATGAGGCATGGATTTCTCAGCCATAAAAGTCTTAATGGCTTTCTGTCTACCATGCTCGGGGCATGACCTGCTATTAGCGAAGTGATTACCCGAACATAGGATACAGAAGGCCTCGCCCTCAGATATATTGCAACCATCACCTGAGTGATCATGGCCACATTTATTGCAGCGCGGTTTCGACCTACATACATTAGCCACATGTCCAAATCTACAACACTTGCGACATTGTATGGTGGGAAATATGTACTGCACAACAGGAAGGGATGTGTAACAGCAGTAGATTCTTTTGGGTAAAACTTGTCCATCAAAGGTAATCAAACAAGTTTCAGTTGGTTTCCACTCATTATCCCCGTCTTTCTGGACTTTCCTATTAATTCGACGAACTTTAAGAATTTGCCCACAACCTGAGGGCACAGACAGAAAATTGATAGCCTCATCTTCTGAGATATCAGAGGGCACACCTGTTACTACTCCCATCCTTGTGATGTTGAATGTAGGGATAGAGGCAGTATAACTGTACTTGGGTAACAGGGTGTTAACCAAGAAAGAGTTGGCATCCTGAGGGGAAGCAAACTCTACGGAAACGCGGTTTCTACCAACCCTATTAACACCACCACGAACTATGTTAGCAATGTTGTTGTTTATTAAGAACTTTCCAAAATTAACAGGGTGTAAGGTGGTTCCTGAGTTGGGTTGGGTTTCTATACGGGAGACGTGGACGATGAAAGGAGCCTTATCCATTGCCGAATATTTCACACGACCAATTTGACTTTTTTTTTGTTTGCTTGGAGGGGAAGGTGTCAAAATATCTTCGTTACCGGGACGTTTGCGGGAAGACTGATTTAATTGAGATTGGGAACATTGTGGAATATCCATCTCTGTAATACTGCAGACAACATCCGCAAATTGCGATAGCGGATTAGGGGAAAGAGGGAATGGAGGACCTGCTATGTCGGGCGGATCAGGATCAGGAGGTTTATTCCTATCCATCTTGGATATAACGAATTTAAAATAAAACAATCACAATACAAACCTGTTTACAGACACAAGGACAACACACTTATATAAAAACAAGTCACAAAATATCAACAATAACTTTAAAAAACAACAACAAATCCTAAACACACGTGCTAACCAAGAACACCGTGGCGAGAATCTATCGAAAGCTTCTTTCTGAGCTTTCACACTATCGAAAGTTTTTTTCTTTTTCTTTTTTGGAGAAGGATGGTTTTCTTGCGGGTTGTCCTAAAAAAAAAAATGTTTGCTATCTTTTCCAGATGCCAAGAACACCGGAAGAGTGGAATGACATCTCAGACGACTTTTATAAATTATGGCAATTTCCACATTGTATAGGTTGCATGGATGGAAAGCATGTCATGATATAAGCACCTGCCAATTCAGGAAGTGAATTTTACAACTATATTGGGTTCTTTAGTATCTTACTATTGGCACTTGTCGATGCACAATATCGTTTTATGTTTGTTAACGTAGGAAGTCAAGGCCAGATATCTGATGGAGGTTTGTTTTCCAATATAACACTAAAAACCATGTTGGAAAACGATTATATTAATATACCTGCTGCGCGTCCACTTCCTGGAAGAATCTTACCTATACCCTACGTTTTTTTGACAGATGATGGATTCCCATTAAATAAAAACATTATGAAACCTTATCCAGGACTTCATAATAAAGGCTCTAAAGAACGAGTTTTCAATTATCGACTAAGTTGTGCAAGAAGGGTTGTAGAAAACGTTTTTGGGAATATGTCCTCTAAATTCAGACTGTTAAGAAAACCTCTTCTCTTGAATCCTACAAAATCATCTGACGTAATACTTGCATGCACGTACTTACATATTTTTTATATAAAAAGTGATTTATCACGATCATTTTATGTTGGCCATAGTATGAATTTTCAAGAAAATAATCTTGGCATAGATACTGTCAATGACCTTATAACTGTCGAACCTGAGAATGATGTAACAGAAGCGGCAGGAGTTCGAAAAGAATTTCCTGATTTTTTAAAACAAATATTGGAAGTGTACCGTGGCAAAGAAATTACTAAACTATATAGTCGTAATACTCGTATCTCACAGTATTTGCCTCGACTAGATTCGAGTTTAAAAAATAAATAAAGAGTTATAATTACAATGTGTGTTTTTAATTTACTTAATTCTAAAATATTATCATAAAAAGAAATTCTTTTACCTCTGAAATACCCGCTTCGTTTGTAGAGCGAACCTTATTTTTATCTTTTAAAAATAATAGCAACTCTAATCCAAACCATTTTGAAGACATTTCTTTTGCTCCTGGCCCCGATCTAGGTTTTTTTAATTCTCTTTGAAACTGTCCAATTAAACCGCATCTTCTTTTCAACAACACTTTTTTCTGTATCGAGCTTACTAGCTAGTTTTTTGTTGCGATACTTAAAATGTTCACTTGTCGAATCCCACAATTCTCTTTTTTCTTTAAAGTACTCAATCAGTAATGCAGTGTTCTCTTTGTTCCAATCCATTTTAAAAACAACCAAAAATTCAACACGTCTATACTCGTCAAAGCCAACTTAAACACTGCCGGCGCCGCTGTCCGTCTATATAATGTACTCTGTGACTGCCGCCACCACCCCGGTCCCCGCCGCCCGCCGCCACCACCCCGGTCCCCGCCGCCCGCCGCCGCTGCGCCCGCGCGATCAAACGTGACTAAGTTATATAACATGTTGTACATATCAAAAGTTATATACCATGTTACTAAACCATGTTTTATAATATTCAGTATCCACATTATCTAAAACATGTTATATAACAATGTTGTATAACATGTTATGTTACATAGTCTGTACGCACCTTTACTAAATAAAAAATGAAACCTTTTAACCCTTCGTTTTGGCCTTGCCGTAGTGGGATAAAAATAAATACAGTACCATACATACAGGCGCTCATATACGCTAAGATGAACTGCTGTAGGAAAATAATTCCCGTTTTTAGACACGCAAGGCATTGTAAAATCTTTGCGTGTGCTTCACCCAGCTGCATGTCATTAGACATTAGCACAAAGTTATTTTCTCTTTAATAAATTGTTTAAAGTACGCGCGCGGGATGGTGTGGTGTTCGCAACTCCACGTCAATGGAGTTGCGAACACCACACCATCCCGTATTACATATTATTACGTTTATCATTTCATTTCGTACGCAAATGTTACCACAAACGCACAGACGTAAAAATTTCGTGGCGGGTTTTTTTCACGCTCAGTATTTTCAACTGTCGCTGTCGGTGTTGAATCGAGCATTGAGAACCCAACAGAATGCATTGCGTCGCGTTAACATCGCGTCGGAAAAACACTGTTGGACTTTCAACTCTCGGCGCTACGCAGTGCGTTGAAGTTCTATTGCGCAAAAAAATGTAAAAAAAATAATCTGAAATAAGAGCTGATAAGAAAACTGAATACAAAAAATTCTTCGATTTTTTTGAAAATGCATTATCCTGTTTAAATTTTATTCAATTAGCAATTAGCATCGACGCCATGCCTGATTCCCGTCGTCGTTTTTTTACTTTACTTATTAGTTATTCTTTTATAAACTATAACCATAACTTGTTAATTAATTTTGTTACTAATGTTAATTAGTAAGATTGCTTAAAAGTGTTTCAACATTCGGACAAACCTATTGAGGTTTTTGTGATGTTTCTGTTTATAATTTAATTTTGTTCCTTAATAATATACAATAATAAAAATTAAAACAGCCTCGATATTTTTATTTCCGTGCAACGTGGTCTAACTTATCGGACCCAAAACTTAAAACTGAAAAGAGTTGTGTCTACCCGCAAAAGAAATATAGCAGACAAGCATAAATCAAACTGCCAAGATAAAAAAAAATACACAAGCTGGTGTTTTTCAGGTGGTTTCGTGGTGGTAGTCCTCTTTACAGGCTAACACAGAGACGGTTGGAAGAAGAAACTGAAGAAGCAGTTATGGCTTCAAATGATGTGAGTAATCTAGTATGTAGGTAATAGTAAAATATGAACCCATAAAAACTACACTATGATAATAATAGTAAAACAGGGAGGGGCAGGGACGCAGGACGAAGGACACTCGGAAAGTTTTGCGAAAATAAATATCAATGTTCTTTATGTAAACATTTTTTTATTAAATCTTCAAAGTATTTTCCACTAGCTTCCATAAAAGTTTCATGCGTCTGAACCAGTTTTCAAAACACTTCTCCAGTCCGCCAGTTTTTCGGATTTCGTTTCTGGATCGTATTGATAAATCCAAGACTCATCACCTGTAATGATGGGATTTCGTGAAGGCTTCCCGATCCAACCAAAGTTGGTCGACCGCCCTTAAACTCGTTATACCAACGATCAGAGATGTAACTTATCTAAGATCAAGTATCTTAGTATTTTGTAGATCCTATGTTTGCCAAAATACTTTTAGTTATTGGTGATTCTATTGTGAAATCTTAGGTGGCATTAATTTTGAATATTAATGTTGTCGTAGATAAACTGAACGCTCTATTGTATCTTTAGTCTTTTAGGGCCAAATTGATAGGTGGCGTGGCAATTCTTTCTTTCTACAAAATGTTATTGGCTATTCAGCTTGACTCGTGTCATTTTTAATTATTCCGCATAATAGTTTGTGTTTGAGGGAGATCGACAAGTAAAAGTTGTTCGAAGCTATGAGAAGATTGAGTCTTTTCTTGAGCCTTAACGTTTTCATAACAAGGTGCCGAAAACACAGGATCTACTGCCAGCACCGCTGACTTAGAAACTTATATTATTTAAATAATAAAGAAACCAACATAAAGAGCTTAAGAGCAGGGCGACGTTCGAATTGTCCATACAAACGTAATACATAAACCATTTGCAATTTAAGCATATTTCTATCACATTATGCTTATATTCGTATTTAGACAGTATTTATCTAGGTTCCTACATCTTTTTTTTTTCAAAAATACTTATCGAAAATGAAGTTTAAGCTAATTGTATTACACACTTTTTTACAGCGTAAATGACGTTTCTTATCGTTTTTTTTTGTACTATAAACAACAATAACTGTAATGTTGTTGTATTAGAAATATAGTTCATATTATCAAGTACTAATAGCCGAAAAAAAACAGAAAAAAATATTAAGTTTTCATTCATCATTTTTGGTATTACGGAATACATCAAAATTTATCATAAATTTTCAATAGCTAGTAGTGCTATCGCGTCAAGCAAATATCAATGTGTTTGTGGTCATACTGCTCACGGTAATACGTGTGTATCGCTCGGACAAGCACACACGTCACCGCAACGTTATGCCCGCCGGGGTGTTCCGTGTTTATTGTCAGTGTTAGACGATTACTTTATTGTCCTGTGCGTGCGTATTTATTTGCTTTCTAAATTGTATTGTAATATTTCTGACACAATTGACTTATGCCGTGAACTTGGATTTAGATTTGCCTTGTTTTTTGGTATCGAGTAAACCAACCATTCGTACGAACTTTAGCTTTGCTTGCGGAGTTATTATAAGTTCGTAAGACTTATTATTTACGACATTTTATTTACGATTTACTTTGGTTGCCGACATGGACTCCGAACGTTGGGATGGATTTAATAGTTAGTATTATCCAATGATATATTATAAGTTACCTACCTACTACGTTCTTAGTTACTAAGTGTTTTGCATAGACACCCCCAAGTTATAAGTGCCGATTTCACCAATGAAACTGAACGCGATCATCAGTTTTAAACCTAGTTCAAGAGCTGTCACTGTCAATATTCTAGAACAATTTAAACACTGACAGCTCTTGAACGCGTTTAGCACATCTAAAACGCGTTCAAGTGTTGTCAGTGTCAGTATTCCATAGAAAATAATGACACTGACAGCTTTTAAACGTGGTTTATGTGTTGATCGCGTTCAGTTTCATTGGTGAAATCCACCCTAAGTCGGTTATCGTAAAACTCAAAATTTTACAGGAAAAAAATATTTTTGTTTTTATTGAATATGTATATTTTCAAGGAGTCGAAGTATTGCGTTCATTGATACATCAACTGAAAGCATTGTCTTTGTGTAATTCAATTACGATGTCAACATTAATTTATGTGTGGGAAATACTTTGCAGTTAAGAAAATAAATATTGCAAAAATAAGACAAGTAAATTGTTCCAGTAATATACACATAATGCAGTAAGTTGATACGTAACATTACAATACGGACTTATCTAACGTTATTTCTTACTAGCTTCCGCCCATGAAACGTCAGAGCCCCGCTGTGCGCACCACTCGCGGTGTCCGCGGTGTTTACGTACTTAGTTCGCAATAAACTTTTGGCTTTGACTTCAGTAACTTTTTAACCATCCTTCCAAATGAAAAAGTGTAAAAAACAAAGTTTACCTACATCAAACGCCAAAGGCGATAAAGGTATTCATTTTGATGAGAAATTACAAAAAAACTAACTAAATGGCGAAATGTGGGTGTACTATAGCTACACCTCTGCCCAACCGATGTTATGTTATGTTTATGTTAACTAAATACTCTAAAATGTGTATTGTAAAACAAAAAAAACTTTCATTTATGGGCTCACTATTTGGTTATAACAGTTTCCACAAAAGGTATGCTGTCGCGGACTTTTATTCAGAATAACACATAGACTATAGCTGTATTACTGTTTAGTTTAATCAAAATCCGTTCAGTAGTTTTTGCGTGAAAGAGTAACAAACATCCATCCATCCATCCTCATATACTTTCATGTTTGAAGTAGTATAGTAGGTAGGATATAAAGATTAGTAGGATTTCAAAGACGATTCGTATTTTATTTTATTTTTTGTTGTGTTTTTTTTAGTTTGTTACAGTCTCAGTATCGTTACAAACCGCTGTGGTCAAAAACGAGACCGGGGGACACATAATTATTTATTAATCAATTATTGACTTTTAAAAGCTTGTAAGTTCCCATAACGGTTTCAGCTGACTCTAAACAATTTGACAATAACCACGTTCTAACATTTACTAAGAACTGCACGATTCATTTACGCCATTATGTTGGTAATAGCAACTTACGAAAATTCAATACTTTAGGCAAAACAGTTTTGTATGAAAGATACTTTTCTTGTCATAATTTTTGTTTTGAATTTCCTAACAATAAAAGTATTATTCATGATATCTTTGTACATCACACTACGAAAAATGATAAAACAAATTACTAAGATTTATACCAACCCGAATGACGAATTCGACGTAATTATAAGTCACATTACTCTACAGCAAGTTACATGAAGTTTTTGATAAACATGTGCCAAAAAAAAAACAGCAAATTTCGAAGTATCAGTATCCGGCGTGGTTTACACCCGTCATAATTAAAACCTTAAAAGACAAGTATTTTCATTTAAAAAAAATTCAAGCAGTTTAAATTAGAGTTCAATCAGGAATTATACAAATTTTACAGGCAGCGAGCTAAAGAGCTAATCAATCAGACATATAAGGAATATATTCAGCGAACAGAGGCGGATATAAAGAGGGATCCTAAAAGTTTTTGTAATTTGTAAAAGGTCAGCAGGCTTCTAGGCAAACGTGCACCGAGTTTGAATATGATGGACGGATCGTGGTGGGGGAAGACGCAGCAAATGCGTTTGCTGAATACTTTAGTTTAGTGTTTCTGCCGTATGGCCCTGTTCTATCTGCAGCCAATTCTGAGCTGGAGGCAACAGACCCACTATGCTCCTTGCGGATTGCCATAGATGTAGTTGACTCAGCCGACATAACAGTAGCAATTCGCCGCCTAAAAGCCCATTCCTCTTCAGGGCCTGATGGAATTCCACCCTTTATACTGAAAGACTGCTTAGAAATATTCAGAGAACCACTTCTATATGTCTATAACTTAGCCATACAAACAGCTTCGTATCCGGCAGAGTGGAAAATTTCACGGGTTACCCCTGTACCCAAGGGTGGTGCTAGGTCAAAAGTGGACAACTACAGGCCTATTGCGGTTCTGTCAGCCTTCGGCAAGGTCTTTGAGTCTATACTTAATCGGTACATCACCAGGCAGGTCAAGACCCAACTAGCCGAGTGTCAGCATGGTTTTAGAGCCGGTAAGTCCACTGTGACAGACCACATTAATTTTGTAGACTATGCTGTCACTGAAATGGATAAAAATAAGTAAGTTGACGTGGCTTATTTTGACTTTAAGAAGGCGTTCGATCGTGTCCAAAATGATGTCCTACTCAAAAAATTATCTGCAATAGGATTTACTCCAAAGTTGCTTCAACTTTTTTCGAGCTATTTCACAGACCGACTTCAGTATGTTCATATTTCTGGACATAAATCTGCCCCTTATATAACTTGCTCTGGTGTAAGCCAGGGTAGCACCCTGGGGCCTACGCAGTTTAGTGTAATGGTGAATGACCTGCCAGAGGTCGTCAGGACGGCAAGATGTCTTATGTTTGCGGATGACCTGAAGTTATTCTTGGGTATTGATAATGTGCATGACTGTGAGGCACTGCAGAGGGACATCGATATGGTGGTAAAATGGAGTGAAGCCAAATCACTTAGAGTTTAACACTTCTAAGTGCAAGACTATTTCTTTTACACGCTCGCGAGCGCCAATTCAGCATAACTACCATATATCAAGTGTCCCTCTGGAGCGCGGCAACGAAATAAAAGATCTTGGACTTACCTTAGACGTGAATATGACCTTTAATCAGCACATTAATAATATCTGTGGAAAAGCCTTCCAATCACTTGGGTTTATTATGAGACAGGCAAGTAGGTTTAAGGATAGGAATGTTATACTCACTCTTTATTATTCGTTTGTACGTAGTAAACTTGAGTACAATGCACTGGTATGGGATCCACATGAACAAAAATACAAGCTTATGATAGAACGGGTCCAACGAAAATTTGCTCGCTTCCTATGTAAAAAAATATATGGGTATTATCCCTATTTATATCCGTCTCTGTTTGTTGCCGGAATGGTAGGCATCAACACGTTGGAACTGAGACGTAAGTGTGCGCTGTTGATGCACTACTACTTATTGCTTAATAATAATATTGATGACGCGACTACTCTAGCTCGCTGTTCATTGTTTGCTCCGGACCGGTTGCGGCGGTCGCGCGCCTGTGCCTCGCGGTGCCTGTTCGCAGCTCCGCCTGTGCGTACCCATACTGCTCGATATGCTCCGACAGCTCAGGCAATCAATCTGCTGAACGCCCTGATTGCTCAGGAGCCAAATGTTGACATATTTTTGTATGGCAGTAAATCTATATTTAATGTATGTATGAAGTTTTTTAGTTAGATATGTTTGTATGAATACTTTTTGTTAAATGTTTGTATGTTTGTTTTGTTGTTGTAAATGTTGGCTTGCTGCGCGCTTTGGTATTTACTGTAAGTGCAGCAAGCAATTGTTATCTAAATAAATAAATAAGTAAATAACAATAAAAAGTCTAATTTTACTGACTTATTGCTTGAGGGCTCAGATCCGACTCAGCCCAAGAAAATAAAGTCATTTGTTTCTTGGTCTGAGTTTCACACCAGTAGGTACCTAAGTATATTTTGCATAAATTAGTATTTACCTACCTATCTAACTACCTATGAAGGGTCGTTATTTCCGTTTGTTTAGACCATATTCGCACGGACGAAAATATCTCGCGCCGGGATTTTACCGCGCATTGCATTTTCAACTCTTTGTGTTGAACCGAGCATTGAGAATCTAAAAGAGTGCTACCCAGCGCGTCGTCTAAACACTGTTGTATTTTCAACTCTCGGTGCTAAGCAGTGCGTTGAAGATCCAGTGCGCGAAAAAATCCCGCCGCGATTTATTTCGGCGTAGGTAAGTATCTCAAGGACAGACAAAGTAACATTCGCAACATTCGATTAGCGATGACGCTAGTAGAAAAACCAAAAAATTTATGGGGTTGACATAGGCTATCGAAACGTCACGTGATCATAGGTCATACCATAGTTCATTTATTATTTATTGTCACTAAACATATAATCAAAGGACATAGCGTAGTATCTTACTGAACCGATATCGGATAAAATAAATGGACAATCGTTTTGTGATTACAACAGTATCAAAATAGTTATGCTTGTTGCTTGCTTTAAATAAGTCAATATCATAAGTAACTGTTGAACGTTTTTTGCAAGTTTGTTTACGCATTACATGACTTTGAGAGTGAAGGTATAGGCCCTATAGGGAGTGCACCTTTGTCTGCGCACAAACTTGTGCGCTTTACTATATTGTGACCGAAATCGGTGAGGACCAGGAAGGCCAGACCAGGAATTATATTTTTGCTGAACGTAACCAGGTTTCATACAATACCCCTGATATGATGCATATTGATGCCTCAATAATCAGTTTGTCTAAATTGAGTAGATATTACCTATATTATAATGGCTGAATAGTATAAATGATATTCATATTCATTAAATTAGCTGTAGCACATACATAACCATTTTGTATCGAGCTCAGTACTAAAACATTTCGTATTGTGTCGCATTTACTTGCAAGGATTTTAATGTTATTTTTATTGTATAATAAAATTCTGCCGCTAGAATACGGTTGATTATCATCTTATGCACGGTACTACAGATAAAAAGCCAAATCATATAAATCAGAGTGTTTAGTGTGGATCTTTGACACTCCTACTACCATAATTGTGTTATTCGTTTAGTCGATAATGTATGGTCACCTTTATCAAGTTTCGATTAATATTTTTAAAATAGATAAATCAACAATAACAATGATATTTATGAAGTAAGAACACATCAAAATAAATGTTTATACAAAATCCTTGTTATTTATTTTTATTATTCTTAGCACAGAATGCTATTATTTATATGTACGCTTATTTATTTATATGTAACTAGAACATGTTTCTTTTTCATTTTGCATAACACTTTATTATTTGTCCTGTATGCATTATTGCTTAGAGAGAAGTGGTGGCCCAGTGGTAACGGCCGCGACTTACGAGTTGTAGGTCGTAGGTTCGAACCCAGACAGGCGCTTTACTTTGTGTAATTTATTTCATCACCACTGCTCTCAAAACGGTAAAGGAAAACATCAGAGAGACATAAGAAGCCTTAGCTTTTAAAGTGAGGACCATGGGAATAAATAATCTTATAACGGCTTAAAATGAATAAAGACAATAAGAATAAATATCCCTATAATTTATATTTACACGTCGTCGGCCGGTTCCCATCAAAGTAATGTGTAAAGTAATTTATTCAAGTACTCCGACAGCTTATAGGTACACTTGGGAGCAAATAAATCGAGCCACTTCCTTTTTCACGCATTATGGTTATTATTTTTGGTATTATGGAACGCATCGATTCGAAACATATATCGCCTAAAAGGGTATTTAATAACCTTTACAATGAGGGTAGTTAGTTGTCAAAATTTCATTTTAATTAAAGTTTAAAGGGTAGAATAAAATTATCGCATTTAATTTGCTTATGACATTTTTATTGTACTCTGTTAAGAAAAGATTAAATTTGAGGTTTTTGTTAATCATACCCATATTACTTGTTATTGTTGTCTTTATCTGTGTCTGTGTAATCAAAATAACCTGATAAAATGGATACTACACCGACGGAAGCTGCCCAAGTTGTAGCTTTACTTGAGGTTGGACACGGACAACGTGAAGTGGCACGCAGACTTCATTTGAGTCGTTCAAAGGTACAGCGGGTATACCGCAGGTATCTGGAGACTGGTGCTTTTGTTCGGCGACCTGGAACTGGCCGACCACGGGCAACAACAGAACGTGACGACCGCTTTATTGCAACCAATTCGTTGCGCGACCGTGGACTTAATGCTGTTCAGCTACAGCAAGCGTTACGTGACGTTCGAGGTGTCGCAATCAGTAGGTGGACGGTGAGACGAAGACTAAAGGAACGAAATTTAACATCACACAAACCAGCAACTGGCCCAAAATTGACTGTAGCTCATCGCCGATCTCGCTTGGAGTTTGCTCGAGAACACATTAATTGGATCAAAATTACCATTTTTCTTGCAGAGCCAATAATTTATCATTCAATAAGGTTATTATTCAATAATTTACCCTCATTGTTAAGGTTATTAACTTAACTTTTAGGCGATATATAGTTCGAATTGATACGTTCCATATTCCCAAAAATATTTACCATTTTACGTGAAAAAAGGTAGTGGCTCGATTTATTTGCTCCCAAGTGTACATTTAGGAAAGGTATGTATGACATATCTGCTAGATTTTTTCTACAAGGCCTAGATCTCGAAATATTCTCATTTGTTGAGATACGTATTGTAAAGAAATTTCCAAAAAACGCATTCCTAGTCTGTAGATTTACAAACTATTCTCCAAAGTAGTCAACAATAATAAAGCAAATCATGAACATAACCAATTACTAATAGATAGAATTTTCTTCAGGGTCGTTATGAATGAACGGAAGGTACAGTTAGTACAGTACAGCTCATAATAGTTATCTCTCTACTCACACAGTCACACACACACACACACACACGGCTGCTCACCGCGTCCCTCGCTCCCTTCTTTTGTCAAACAGAGATAGCAATATTCCGAATCCAGCCTCGAATTCCTATTACGTGCGTTGTTCGCCGGCCCCTTAAATGCTTATCCTACAATAAAAAATATATCTTTCAAATTGAACACCTGTTTGCCAAGTTCTGTCCCTGGAGCGACTCTTCTCATTTGGGGGCAGGATCATGAGGCCTCATCGAAGAGAAATGAGTGATAAACTGTTGTAAGAACAAGTTTTACTTAAGTCTCAATTAAAACCTTAAAAATATAATGCTTTGTTGTGTCACGTTTGCGCAATCAACGCGATTTACATGTAAAAAAAATAAACTTTTAAAAAAAATGTTGTTTTTTTACAAAAGTATTTTATTTGTAAAAGTATTCAAAATACACGTATTTTATATCTAGTATTTCAGATACCATTACAGAAATTTATTTGCATCTGGTATCTGAAATACTTAATTTAAAAGTATTTTGTATTCCAGATACTTCATTAGGTATTTTGCACATCACTGCCAACGATACACGGTTGCCTTAGAAGGGTCTTCATCCATGAATGCCATTTGAAGTCTATCGTACGATTCGTCCGATTTCAGGCGACACTTGAAATCATAAAAAATTATAGCGCGAAAATGTTCCCGGCGCAAATTCATTTTTTTATGAGACACGATAATTTAAATTAGCTCGCAAACAATGTGCAGGGAAATTTTGAAATTGAAACGTACGTTTTTACTTACAAAAAAAATCCAATTTTCAAAATAGACTATAGCTGGCCAGTCACTCATACATAAAATTTCGGTACATTTGACCGCGTAGTAAGTGCACTTTTCTATGAAACAGCAGTTTTTTTTTATTACTTACGAGAAAATTCTACGCAAGGGGGGTGGGGGTGCTAGAATATCATGTGCTGAATTCATGGTTACAGTTTTCGCGTCGATCTCCCTGCCTGCCACCCTGTGTAAATACCAGCCTATTATCGTCTCAATGCCTGGCTAATAAAGCATCCTTTAAAGACGGCACGAGCATTGATCACCACTTGCTCAAGACGAATTGGCAATTTCAGACTTATAATAACTACTAGCTTCTGCCCGCGACTTCGTCCGCGTGTTATTTCTTTTTCCTCCAACAACAAGAAATAACACACGCACATGGTCACATCGCATCGCCTACCCGAGCTATTATTTCGTTTTTACCTTTTTCTTTTTGTTCGGTTCTTTACTAGTCTAGAGTGATGTCAAGTAGCTTATAGGGCCTGTAGCTTTCCTCCAGAATGGTGCTGTCAAATGCAAACATAATTTTTCAAATCCGACTTGTAGGTACTTTCAGACAACCAAACAAACTCTTCAGCTTAATAATATCTATACTTATCTGTAGATAAGTCGGTTGCTGCTTGATGTTTTTCCTTCACCAATGGCAGTAATGTCCAAGATAAAACTCAGAAAGTACAAATGAATGGAAAAAGTCACATTGGTACTTTCCCGAATTTTAACCCACAACGTCGTGCATGAGAGGCTTGTTGTTTAATAATATCATGTACTTACCTACCGGGCACTGGCACAAGGCACAGGTGTGAAGTTATTTTTATTTTCATCTTCAGATTCCATCACCAGACCTGTCTGCACCTAGAAGAACACTTTCATCCACCAGGCAGGAACAGCCTACAATATATCGTAGGCCACCAACATTAGAACTTGGCATTGAAGGACAACGTCGCCGAATTGAATTCGAGGATATGCCCGTGCAGAACGATGCAGAGAAGATGAAGCTTCAGCAGGGTCTTGCAAATCTACTACAACGTTATGCTGAAAATGCACGAGAATAACTAAGCGCCATTTTCACATAGGAACCTGAACGCGATCAGCACATTTAGATTCAAGAGCTGTCAGTGTCAATATTCCAAAACAATGATGACAGTAACAGCTTTTAAACGTGGTTGAGTTGTGCTGATCGCGTTCAGTTTCATTGGCGCTTTCCACCCTGAGCATGTTAAAAGTGAGGTCATGTCCGAACGGACGTAAAAATATCGCGGCGTGATTTTTGCGCTCTAGGCGCTTAGCACTGCGTTGAAGGTCCATTCCTTCAACGCAGTGCCAAGCGCCTAGAGTTGAAAATCCAACAGTATTTTTATTCGACGCGATGTTCAATCATTTACCTGTGCCACAAATAAATAAATTTAAATTCATTACGGAAGAAGTTACAAAACTACAACGAATATTTATCAACGTGACAGTTATTTACGTGGTTAACCACTTTCATGTATAGCTATCCCGTTCTGCCATTCAGAAGTGCAATTCACTAGAGTGAGAAGTCCATTTGTAAAGTGCCCATGCTTGTGAGTTCTCACTTTAGCGAATCACGTGTCTAAGTGCCAGAAAGAGATGATGAAGATGAATATGATTTCACTTCAACGCCGTATAAATATATCTGGGTATATGTCCTAAGAAATTATAACTTTACCTAATTCTCAGTTAGATTTTACTTCTTTTTGATACTTCGAAAATAAATCGTTAAAAATAATCTGTGTGTCTGTCTGTGAAGGTAATACCTAAACTATGGAATAAAAAAACAATGGTGCAGTGAAGTCATTCATTGAAGTATACAGTCGACAGTTCTAGCGTAATTCAGAGTTTCATTGTAGTAAGAAGCCGTACGCCGACGTGTTTTGTTACCACTGACGTGCGGTCAACTGTAGAAACGATTTATGTGTTTTTAGGGGTTCTTAGTTTTATAACTATTAGCACAGATACCCAATATAAATACAGACTATGTACAGATACCCAATCCCATACAAAGAAATGATACCTCCCTCTCTGGCTATTGAGCTGGCCATTTTTCTTCGTCAAAAATTTCAACAGATGGCACATCAGCGACTCACTAATTGCCAGAGACGGTAGTTTTACACACATCAATCTAGGAGTCGACCTACTTTTAAAACGTTTGGTGCCATCTTTTAATATAAAGTTTTATAGTTCCGGGTCCAGTTTTTTTTTTTTTAGTATGCATCTCGTAGTTGACCTTGAGAGGTCGTGACTACTTAACCGGACTATCCTGTGGCTGCCTTAAGCGAACTCAAAGCCTCCAGCCAGGGGCGAAAAACTTACATTACTAAGCGACTGCTCGCTAAGGGCACCCCCTGTGGGGTACGGACCTCGGCTTAGGGCGTCGCTGGTGGGAGGACAGCAAGATGGGAAAGGCTGGATCAGATTTTGGTGATTGTTATTATCATGGGAATTTAAAGCTACAGGCTCAGCTACGGGGCTGGCACTTCGTCGAGCAAGGGTCGGGGGGGACAGTTACGTCGGGGTCTTCGCGAGGGACCTCGGCGGCCGAGGTCGGAATGTCGGTCTGTGTTTGTGCACTGTACTGGTGTACCTACTGCTCTCCTGGATGAAAGTTATGATGTGGTCATCGGGGTCGGTGAGGACATGCTTAGGACGGCGGACAAGACTAATGGTGGAGGGAATATAACTAGCGGCCTTGACAACCAGAGGGTTGCGGTGATTCGCGGCGGTATCGAAGAAACGCTTTGAAATGCGTTTCATAAACTGACGGATAGTGGGAATCCTGAGGTCAACGTGGAGGATTTCGTTGCGAACGTACCAGGGGTAGCCTGTAATCCTACGGAGGAACTTGTTTTGGAGGGTCTGCATTCTATTGAAGCGGTGGGGCTTGGCGTGTGCAAAGACTGCACTGGCATAGGTCATGATCGGGCGAATGCACGCTGTGTAGATACGCAATTTGCACTTTAGTGACAATTTGCTACGTGCATTTAGGACGAAGTGGAGTCTACCTAGAGCGAAGGCTACGCGCGAACGAGCCGCCTTAATGTGCTCTGAAAAATAGAGGTGTTCATCGAGCACCACACCTAGATATTTGGCTCGCTTCTCCCAAGGGATCGGCTTGCCGAACATGGTGATCGGTCGAGGGGGGCAGGGGGTATGTGACACGGCTTCGTGAATAGAACCGCTTGACTTTTGTCGGGATTTACTTCAATTCTCCACTTTCTGAACCAAGCGCCAAGCTTGTTGACTTAAGTTTGGAGAATGCGAGATATCGGGTCTGGATCGCGGCCGGTGTAGTAAATGGCCGTGTCGTCTGCGAACAGAGCCAACTGCGCATTACTACACTTGGGCATATCGCTGGTGAATAGCGTGAATGCGAGGGGAGAAATCACAGAGCCCTGAGGGACTCCTGCGCGAATGGGTGAGGGGAGGATAGCGCTCCTTTGATGCGATAACGGAAGGTGCGGTTCGACAAAAAGTCCCGTAAGATGAGCACGAGACGATCTGGCACACCGAGTTGATACAGCTTATATAATAAGCCGTTGTGCCAGACTTTGTCGAACGCTTTCGCTTTGTCGAAGAAAACAGCTTCGGTTTCCAACGAGGTTTGATGACGGGATCAAACCTCGTTGGAAACCGAAGTTGATGTGTTCGACGATACGGTGGACCTGTTGTACGCAAGAGTGTTGGGCTCGAAAACCAAACTGCTCGTCGGGGATGAGGCCTTTTGTCTCGGCATAGTCTCTGAGAAGCTTATAGATAAGCCCCTCATAGATCTTGCCGAGGACATTGAGCAGACTGATGGGGCGGTAACTCGTGGGCTCCGACTTTGGCTTGCCGAGCTTGGGGATACCGTTGACGGTGGCTTCTTTAAATGCCTGTGGGAAGATATTGTTGCTCAGAGCACCATTGAAGATGGTGGTCAATAGCATTATCAGGTGGGCAGGGAAAAGCTAGAATACCCTATTGGTGATTCCATCTGAGCCGGGGGTTTTACGAGCCTTAAGACCCTTGATGAGGTCGTGCACTTCGTCTGGCGTGACGGGCGGCAACGGATACTCAGGGTCTTCGACAGGAGGGAGGGAGGCTCTATGTTCGACATCAGCGTCAACCTCAGGAAGGTGAGCTAGGTCTACTGGTTGAGAGTTAGGCGAGCATTGGGCTTCAAGACTGTCGGCTAGAAGTTCAGCCTTGTCGACATCATCGAAAGCGATGGTCTTGTCAGGGCGGATCAGGGGGGGCATGGAGACTATTTCTCCAGATCTGAGCTTCCTCTGGAGTTGCCAGAAGGCTAGGTGGGTTGGCTCAAGTTCACTCAGCATCTTGTCCCAGCCGGCGGTACGCAGCTCCTCTATGCGTGTCCTTACAGTACGCTGTAAGTAACTCATATGGGCTGTTTGCGTCGCAGGGGAAGTTGCTGTAGGCACGGACAGCCGCGTTCTTCTTACTCAACAGTTCACGTACATCGTCCGGCAACTTCCACCGACGGTCTTCCGTCGCTGGAATTTCCCTTGAACAATCGTTCAGGACTGATTGTACGTGTTCTGTGAATGAGTCGATCGCGGCCGTCGTGTCAGCGATAGAGTCAAAATGATCGGGGATTGGGTCCAAGTGGTGGGACGTGTTGGATTTCAGGCGATCGCATACTTTCCTCCAGTCCGGTACCACTTTGGTGGGAGGGGGTTGAGTGGAATCGGGCAGACCTATGCGGGGAACCAGTTTCATGACTACTGTACGGTAGTCAGAAGAGAGCTCTTGCACCACTTCTATAGAGTTCAACCGTAGGTTGATATTCTTTAGAAGCGCCACGTTGAGAACATCGGCGATGTGGTTGGGATCGGGAAGAAAGTGAGTGGGAGTCATCGGCGCGATGACATCAAAGTTCTGAGAGGAGGAGAGGTTGAACAGATGTCTCCCTCTGGAAGAAGTCCTGGTGCTATTCCAGGAGGGATGTTTGGCATTGAGATCACCCGCTACGATAACGGAGTCACTCAGGCCAAATAGGACCGAGAGATCTTCAGTAAGGAGTTGGAAATTCCCCGAAGTATTAATGGGTGGGAGATAGGCCGATATTATGGTGATCGGTTGATGACCTGTCATGCCTAGCCGACAGCAAGACACTTCTAATCCTGAAAGTGGGGGAGAGTCAATAGGAATGCAGTATAGCTCCTTTTTGTAATAGATGAGGGTGCCGCCCTTGTGGCAACGAGTCCTGTCATTGCGAACTGTGCGATAGTTGGCAATTGATGGATTTCGGTAACTGGGCTTAAGGAAGGTTTCCTGTACAAGGAGGATATCGATGTGTGTTTAGTTCTCGCGAGGATTCCTTTATCCATGATTTGGATTAGGTTGGTTGTAGAAGGTCAGGGCATGCGTAATGTCCGGATACGCATTGTAAATACTATGGATCATGTAAATGTTGTTTGTAAAACTTGTTGCCGGCATCTCTGCCGGCAACAAGTTCGCTAGCCATTTTCCTGGCGCGAGGGGTAAGGAAGGCCGTGACGGGCGTCTGCACGCTTGGTCAGCTTCGGTGACGATGACTTCGGAGCTTTTGGGCAGCCCTGATAGTTAGCCGGATGTCCTGATTGACCGCATAGCACACAGCTAGGCGGCTCTGTGAATAAGGTGCGGTCTTTGGGCCGAGAGCACTCCGCAGTGCCGTGCTCGCCCAGGCACTTGACGCACCTGGGTTTCGCGTGGCAGTGCGTTTGAGAGTGCCCGTAAAGTTGGTATCGGTGTCACTGTCCTATGATGCCGGTCTTGAAGGACTTTTCGAAGAAATTTGTCTGCAACCTCACCGGGTTGCAGACAAATTTATCATATCGGGTGGTGGCCCTCGGTGCACGGGTGACACACGATGAGAACCATGTCGAAAGGTTCTCTGCCTCGGGCGCGGTGCATGCGGTGGACCTCGGCAACAGGGATATTTTGCGACTGAAGGTCGGCTTTTACTTCGTCCGCGGGGATTTTTTTAGGGATCCTACGGATCACAACCCTAACTTGAAGGTCTTCGGGGAGGGCGTAGGTGTGGAAGGACACACCTCTTAGACGTAGAGTTTTAGTGAGTTCCCTGTAGTCGTTAGACGTAGGGACTGACACTTTTATACCCTGTTGGGTAGATCTCGCACTGGTGTAGCCGATTTTTAGGTCAGTGCACCATTTGGAGACGACGGTCCATTTCCTCTTGTCCTGGATGTACACAGGAGGTGGAGGGGCAATCTTTTTAGCCGCAGTAGAGGGCTGGGCAGTACTAGGGCTGAGAGGGCGATCCAACCGAGTGGATGCGATTGCGGCCGAGGTGGCCTGGGAGGGGCAGTGGCGGAAGGAGCCACGGGAGCGGAGGTAGAATGGTCAATTAAGGTTTTTTGGTCCTTGTGTCAGGACGCTCTTTAAGACTCCTCTTCTTCGAACCGACCGTCTTAAAGACGCCTTCGTCGGCAGAGGGGGAGGAGCTCTGTGAGTCGATCTCAACAAGGTAAGGCGAGGTCGGGTAGGTTCATCTCGCAGAAGGAGGCTGCGGAAAGGGAGAGAGAGATCTCGACTCTCGACCCGGCCCGCAGTAGACGCACCGGGCGTCAGAGGAGGGCGGACAATGCCCTCTTCCAGCCCTCCTAAATGGGTCCAAGGGCGACGGATCCGCAGCCCCCCAACATCGGGACCCGAGAAGACGGCGCGCGTTGCGGGTGGAGTACACTTCACTCCCCCCGCCCGAGACGGGGCCCGCGCAAGCGGGCACCAGCCGGGGTTGCGGAAGAATTATGTGTTCCCACGACCCCGGCGTAGGTGAGTGATAGAACACCGAGTTGGTTTTTAGTCGGTAAGAGTCCGACAGACGCCCCGGGGTGGTGGACATCCATGAGGATTTTCCAAGCCGAAACCAAAAAAAATACAAAAGGTTCGCCGGCGGCGAGCAACTTCAAGGTTGCGACGGTGAGGGCTCGAGGGCATCGCTAAAGGTAGCGATATCTTGACTGTCGGTGTCGACAGAGGAAGCGGGAACGGACTGCTGCAGGGCAGCGAAATTCGCGCCATACTTGGCGAGGAAGTCGGGGTCCTTAAATAGGACCTCTTTGAAGAACGCCACTATAAGGGCGTTCTCCATGGTCGGAGTGGGGGGACAAATTAAGGGAGGGAATGGTGGAAATTGTGTTTCCACGTAGCCTACCCCTATAACTAACTCCCCGGGTGGATTGGCCCGGGGATGAGTTCCCTCCCTGTCGGGTGTAGACATGTACCTATTGGTGAGCCCTAAGCTTGTGATCCCGTCGCCAATCTTATTGTGCGAACGGGGCCCTGACCAGTCTAGCGCGAAGGGTGTAGACACACCCTAAAGACACTAGGTGAGTAGCTGTGGAAGGAAGACTGTACACCAGAGCCTACTAGGAGATCCCCCAAGGCCGGTTAACTCTGGGACCCGTCCAATTAACTGCCTCGCCCTGAAGGGGTTCGGCCCCACTCGGTTTCGTTGCACCGTATGGTTTCCACCGAGGACCACGAAACTGTGGTTTTACCCAGAAGGGGCCTAGTGAAGCTACTCACAAACGTCTGATTAAGAAATAAGATTTGCCTTGAAAAAGGGAGAGCGCAGGCACACACAACCGTCCGCGGCGAGAGTCGAGCGTCGAGTCCCAGGAAACCCTGTTATTACATTTCTTTAATATGTCTTTGTAAAGAAATAGATTTAAAATAAGTGGTTTGATTTAAATTTGTGACTAGTGGTTTGAAAGCAGGCCGAATTGAGTAAAACGCCATCTATTGTAAAGAGCTCTAAACAAAATGATTAACGGATCTCCTTTTCGGTTCGAATTGAAGTTAAAGCTTCTTATATGTTTTTTGTTGAAAATACGAAAGTGAATAGATAAATCAGAATTAAACAAGGAAGTCTTGATTTGTACTAATCTTACTTTAGCCAATATTCGTTTATCGCTTTCTAATGATTGTTTTAATTTCAGAATGGTTACATAAGCTGCCATATATGTTTTTTTTTTTCAAGACTAATTATAAATTGTTCTAGTTGAGACCCCATGCTATTAGTAACACATCTACAGGCATTACCGGTATTATTAAGTCTAACCACTAGTGACACCTACCGCTAGCGTTAGGTATTAAGACAACACTTTTGCTAAGCGAGTTTCCGAAGTTTAACAATAGATGGCATTTTTACTCGTAGAACGTTTGGATTCAGAACAACAAAAAAAAAAAGGACCTCTGGACTTAGAATCGACGGGTGCTATAGCTGTCATAATTATCATAAAAAATACAGCCTCGATTATTCCGCTGCTGAAAATAGGTAGGTCAGCTCTTTTGCTGGTGCAGTGCTAGTTTCATCCTACTCTATCCAAATTTTATCCAAGATATGGTTTTTTTATCTGATCAATCAATCCCTATCGGCCTGGTTCATATTTAAGTGTAACTCGCCCATGTGATTCAAGGACGATTAATCAGACCATAATGAGACCGAATCTCGTCAGTGTCTGCTCGATTTGTAGGGACTAAGACTCTGACGCGATACCGTGTAGCTTGAAATGCTCCGTAAAAAATGTTCGTGACTTTTTGGACTCGTGTCGCCCGCGCTTCGTGCATGGGACGGATCGCGTCCGGTACGGTCTAGCATAAATCATCTTTTATTCATCATATTAGGTAGGAGTATCTTCTATGGCTATACAATGCACAATCAAACTCAGGAACATTTATTTGGAAATAATTTATTTATCTTCACTTTAAGGCACTTTAAAGAAAGATTAAAATTCATTGAGAAAAACTTATAATTATAATTCTGCAATGTTTATAAAAATATTTTCCCACATGAGATCAGTCAAGCCTTAATACAATAATCTATTTTATAATCTGTTTAATTACTTAACAATATTAATACATAGGTACATACATGTAATAACTAACATCCCATATGGGTTGAATCGAAAATACAAAACTGATTGTAACTATTTAGTACTTAAACTTCACACATTTTGCAATATCAATTATTGCTATGAGCGGGGTTTGAATCTAGACATGTAAAAATCACAATCGGGACAGTACATCGCCGGTGGGTTGATAGACTTCTTGCGACATAGGTTGCAGACGGTCTTTTGTAGAGCCTGCGCGTCGCCGGGCGGGTACGCGAGGTTGCCGTTCATCTGCGGCGGGACGGGTGAGTCCGTGCCGCCCTTCGTGCCCGGCTCGAAAGATACCGACTTCTTTTGCAGCTGTTTCGGCGGCGGTATGAGCTGATACGGATTGTAACCGTTCTGAGCATACTGGTATTGCCCCACTTGCTCGGTGTTAACGTTACTATCTACGTTAACGTTTTGGCTATACACGGAGCGCTGATGCTGCGTGTTAGCGTAGTGCCTAGTGTCCTGGACACGCGGCTGCCCGGACGTGTCTGCGTAGTAATTATTAGGATTTTTTTGTGGGAAAGTATTGTAGTTTTCGACGGGTACGTCACCGTGCGGCGGCGGGACCCTCTGGTACGGCGACTGGGTGTAGTGGTTTGTACTATTCGCCGGGGGGTATCGACTAGAATATTCGGAGCTCGCATAGCTTGTCGGTGGGTTGTGGTAGCTCTGGTAAGCCGGCGAATTGGTGGGCACGGTTTGATAAGGCGAATGATTAGTGTTTGGCATATTGTGTGCATACTGGCGGTTGGTGGTGTAGTTGTTGCTGGGCATGGTTGTCGGGCACGATGTCGGTGGCACTCTGTGGTAGTAGGCGTTGTTGATGGCCTGGTTCAAGGCGGGCGCGGGCCGCGGCAGGCTGGCGGGGTGCTTGGACATGTAGGCGGGGTTGTGCGTGGGCGTCAGTCTGTTTGCAGGCGTTTGGCTAAAGTTCGGTGGGCTAGCATTGCTGTGGTTGGAGTACACTGACGGCGGCTGGTTGTACGGTATCGGGCTGGTTGTGTTCTGAGGCGCGTTAGTCGGAAGCGTTTGGTATATCTGGTTACTGTTTACTGCGCTTTGATTTTGCGTAGTTTGTACCGGCGAGTTCGTTCCGTAAACACTATTATTCTTTTGTGCGTTGTATTGTTGTTGTTGTAAACGATTCGGCGGCACCTGATACGCTGGATAATTGTTTTGTAATCTGACGTATTCGGCGTGTGTATTCTCGTTGGGGACGAATGAGTTCTGTGAAAGCGAAGATATCGTCGAACGAGACGACTGACTGTCAAACGAGTCCTGTCGCTGAAGTGACGGTTTATCTGATTGGAGAGGCATCGTCGTCAACTCAGGCTTGTTCATAGCCGATTTCAAAACTCTCTCTAAGATAGGGTTCGGAATGTAACTATCATCTTCTTGGTCCTCGGCCGTCGAAACTAGGATCACCTGGTCGCAGAACGAAACCGATTTCTTCTTAGGCTTGGATCGGTCGCCGTATGCGTTGTTTATGGCTTTCTGGTCACATTGTTCCTCTTCAATTTGTTTCGGATCAATTGACGATGCTGAAGCACGGCGGTTAAGGCCAGCGTTAGATTGGTCGGAGCAGTTAATCACGTCTCTATTGCCACTCATGCCTACAAAACCTATATGCGATCTATCACCATCTTGTGGTGTATTTTGAGCATTGTTTTCGAATCTGGACGCAATATTTCTAACAGTATTGCTGCTCTCATACATGTTGTGAGCATCCATAGGACTGGACAGTTGCCCCTCCAAAGAACCAGACCTTTTCAATTTGAATGTCGCCTGTTTGGCTTGCAGTTCTTTCAATAATGATGGATGAACGTTTAACTTCTCAATCTGAGTCATTTGAGGGGCGCATTGCTCGTTTCTTAAGATTTGATTCCTTTTCTCCTGCAGGCTTGCCAATAAGGTCCCTTTGGCTACTTCCATATCATTTGCCATTGATATATCACTCATACTCTGGATCTTTTCGAGTTCGTCATGGAGTGGTGTTAAATCAATGGGTGGAGGAGGTGGGGGGAACTCTTCACTGGGTTGCCGCGAGTGGTTCACGGAGTTCATGGGGCTGGGGTAGGGCGGCAGCTCGAACATGGTGGGCGAGCGTCGAGGGGGGGGCGCGCAGTCCACTACGTCCACGCCGTTGTCGAACGTGTGCGTGAGGTTCTGTATCGTGTTGTGAGACGGCTGTATCGGTGGCATCGTGTCTCTCTTCACGGGACTTTGTTCCTGGTGGATCATAGCTTTCGTCACTACCGTATGGAAGTTCTGTGCCGGCGATGTGTCCAGCCGGTCGTAGTGACTGTTAGACTTGTCGTCATACGGATGTAGGAACGGCAGTGAGTGGGGCTCGTCCCCAAACTGTTCCGAGAAACCTCCGTCTTCCTCGATTTCAGGCGGATATGTGCCTTTACCATGTTCCGAGTAAGCGTACTTAGAGCCGGTGAGTTGTGAAGTAGTTCGGAGCGGTGGTGGAGGAGGAACTTTCGCCGCGGTCAACATCTTACCCGCGCTCCCGTGGAAGCTCTTCCTCATCAGTTTACTTCTCTCGAGGTTCGGATTGGTGCCGCTAGCAACAGAGTATTCCAAGTGCCCTTCCGATAAGTACCCGCTAAGATTTGTTTTATCATCAATCGTCCGGCCGACGTCAGTGTCGTCGACGGAAGAGACACGCTTCTCTTTGTTAGCCGTGTCGTTGTTTGCATCCGCACCTTCCGTCAAGTCTGGCATCGATCTATTCTTCCTTCGTATGAGTCCGCCCATCAACAACTTTCTACGTATTTTATGTTGTTTTTTATTAGCTTTCTTGTCTTCAGCTGATTCCTCTTTTTTCTCCGCAGCTTTTACAGCAGGAGCTTCTTTTCGAGCGCGACTCCGGTCTTCGCTTCTCGATCGCTTTTCTCTCACTTTGTCATCGTCCCTAGACTTATGTCTCGGAGGGCGCTCGCGCGTTACAGTATCGATATCATCATCAATACATTTTGGAGATTTCTTTGAAGAGCCCTTCTTTTTAGGTAATGTGGCGTAGATTTCGATAGTCATGGGTGATGCTTCAAGACCACCTTTGGTATTCCTGATTGGGGCAGCCTGAGGGATTTCTGTCACTCTGGTCATTCCAGCCATTCTCCTCTGGAGACTGCGTGCACGCATCACGCATGTGTTGTGTTTCATGCGCGCGAAAGTTACCATGTGACGGTTATTGTAGGGAGCATCCATTGCTACTCGTGCTTTAGACGCGGCGGCGTCGCAAAGTACCAAGGCTGTTTCGTAATCAGCGGAGTCCTCTGCGTTACGAGACTTTTCGAGCAGCCTGTCAGCTTCTAAGCAGAGAGCCTCACATTCACCACGTGTGGTTATTTCTGGTATCTGTGCCAGCTGTAAGTTGTGGCGCAGACCTTGTTGCAGAGGTAGGCTATCTGTAGAAGACAGGGAATACGAGTCGTAGCCGGCGTCGCAAGAGCCGCCGCTGGACAGTTCTCCCTTGCGCGTGGGGCTGCCGGGCACGCTGCCCGCGCCGCGCCCTCGCGGGTACATGTACGGGCTTTCGGCTGTTGAAGACGACGCAGATGACGCACTGTTGCGGTCTCCGCTCCAGTTGCCTGAGTCTCGTCGTGCTCGCGGCCTCTCCTGCGTGTCTGACCCGGAGCCGGTGCTCAAACTACGATTTAATTGCGCACGTCGGCTGGCTTGTACTTCCAGCATGTTCTCTACGGCTTTTCTGCTAACGTAGTCACTTTCATTATCTGGCCCTGGAGTGACGGCTCGCCGAGCGAATCCGTTCGCTGGACGCTCGGGCGCCGGCGTGACCGCTCGGCGAGGTTCGGGCGCCGGGAATGGAACAACATCTTTAGGAGCATGACGAGTGTCACACGGCGTTCCATCGACCGCAGCGTATAAAAGAAGAAGCGGTTGGAATCGTCCTCTTTGACATTTTTCGACGACGTGTGACCACTCCGGTCCTATTTCTTTGACATCCGCATCATCGAAGTATATCCATAGGCGGAGTTTGCTGTGGAAGAAGAAGGTGGAGTAGTGCTTGCCGTAGTAGGTGACGAGGCCGACGAGGCGATGGGTTGCGCGCGCGGCCCAGGCGCGGTCTACGCACGCGTGGAAGGCGTCGGTCGGCCGGAGCTCAGTTCCGAGGGCTGCGTACACGGCGGCCACGTGTTCCGCTGCGGGCCTCTCAGAGTCCCAGACCATACCGATAGATACCACCTCCGGACGATTCATCAGCGTTCTGCATATTTGGATTTTTGCTCCACATGCATTCTGTAAAAATTAGAAATGTATATTTGATTATTTAAATCAAAACATAATTAGAATTTCCAAGTGGACGAATGAGTTCAAAACGTTTATAATTAATAATAGACTACTAACCGGACAGTCTCTGATATCGCCCATTCCTCCCGCTTTCCTCAGCAACAGTCCGAAGCTGTCACCGTGTTCACCCAAAGCTGCTTGAGCTGTTAGAGCTGTAGCTGATACGTAATGAACCATCTGGAAAGATCGAAAACGTGCTCAGTTACCTTCCTTCATGAGAATAATATAGTCAACGATAACAGTGAAATATAGGTACAGTTTGTTCTAAAAGTATCAAATAAGTAAGTTTTAAGTATTATACGATGATATTGTAAACAAACCTTGAATAGTGTTTATTCTCACGCAATCACTGAATAAACGGAATTTGTGACACATTCATCAGTATTTTGCTTTATATCTCGCCAATTTTCAAGCATTTATAATGTGAATAACACTTTTAAATTGTGTTTGAAACATCATTGACGAAAATTGAGGTTATAATTTAACCTCTTTTCGACATCTTTAATGTGATTTTATATTAGAACTAGCTGCTCCCCGCGGTTTCACCCGCATAAATCTTGATCCCGTGGGAGTATCGGGATTAACAGTACTCCATGTGTTAATCCAGGTTATAAACTATATGTGTGCCAAATTTCATATAAAATCCGTTCAGTAGTTTTTGCGTGACAGTAACAAACATCTATCCGTACTCACAAACTTTCGCGTTTATAATATCAATAGGATATTGTCTATGTATTCAAATAATCAAATCAAAGCTCTCGATTTTTAAGTGACATTACAAACAGGTAGGTACTTTATTGATACATTTGTTTACATTTTCAATAGTATCTTTTGGAACAGACCATACTAAATAAGAAATCTATCTTAACTTTAAGCAATGAATCATTCATCTGTGAGTAAACTAAGGATTTTAAAGAAAGTAAGTAACAGTCGAAAAAAATACATGTATGACCTAGGTCAATATCTCACCTGAGTAAACGGCAGGGGTTCCGACGTAGCTTGGCAGGCGCTGCATACAGATTGTTCGACGAGCATCATAGCGAACTTTCGGTGGGGTACGCAATGCGGTGCGCGGCAGGCGTCGTCATCCCGGCGGTCGGAGCCGGCGGCTACGTGTGCATGTACTCGGAGGAGCAGGTGTTCGAAGCACTCGCTGGCGTCGGCCATGCAACCCAGTTGGAAGCGTGCGCCGCCGCCTCCCAACGCGCGACGGAGGCCGTCCGCGGCTGGGGCACGTTCTGCTGACCATTGTAGTTGGGTGAACAGTTCCTGTGAACAAGGAAAGTTGTTAGATAGATGCTTGGAGTTAGTCGACGTTTTGTTTCCAGTCCATAGTGAATTAGGTTAAAAAATAGGACTACGTAATAATTTGGTAATTAGTATAGGTACCCTTTTTATATAATAAAGCAGACCTTTAACTATAAACTACCAATATTTGACACAAATCTTTTTATTTTGAACCAACGAAAGATTTCTCGTAAAACAAATCACGGGGCCACTACAGGCTCGGCATAAAGAAAGTAGTGACCGACTGTTCGCCATGTAAATTTAGGTTTTAATATCCATACAATAAGATTAAATATAGCGGTAGCAGCGTTAATACGAGGCTGGAACAGAACCAGTATAGCACGAATACGAGTTAAGGTGTAGGTCACAAACATGGCGTGACCCGGCCGGCCGAGGTGATTTGACGTACAAACGTAGATAGATATATCTCGTTCTTTTACGAATTCGTAACCGTTACAATATTAAAGTTATTCAACTTTTAGATCCATCGTTAGATGGCTGCATCAATGTTGAAGTTTAATGCATTTTTTGCTCGTAAACGCAGCAGTTCTTGAAAGTTTTGTATTTTGATCATGTAAAATAATAACTGATGCTCTACAAATATCTAACTTGACATGTATTCAGTAATAGTAAGCGGAACCAAATTATTTGAGTTGGATCGCAACCTGCATGTTTATATAACTTGATAAAGATGAGTAGGTACACAATTAAATGGCGTATTATCCGGGGCGGACGCAGCTTGCGCATGCGCCTTCCGTTAGACGGTTTTTTAGACATGGCTAAAAACCAGATACGATGTTACCGGGCTGTTTAAACAACCTAAATACTGCGATTGTGTTTATCTACTGATTTTTACTCACAAAAGCGTTTACTTGCTTGCTTTAAATTATTATGTGCAAGAGCTTTCTTGAAATCTTGACCTTTTAACGAATATATTATTAGGTAAATAAGAATGTAAAAATCTGAAACGAAAAATAGCTACTTGAATAAATAACTGCTAAGCATTACATAAAAGGTATGTATTCCCAACGTGTGTGATTTGATGAAACAGGACATAGTGAGTCTCACGAAGTATAAACGATTAAGTCATTATTTTATACCACTGAATTTTACCTACGGATTCAGAAGTCTAGAACCAGGTTAGACAGCCAGACCAGTTTACAGGTCAACGCCTTTGGAACTAAACAAAAAAAAACGTATATTTCCTTGAATAAAGTTGCACAGGAAACTTTTACATTGTGCGATAGTCTGAACAAACATGCTACTTGATAACTGATGGTGATAAAGGAAAAGGCATACAACTTTTGTAAGTGCTACTTTTCTTGCAATTTGTATTATTAACAAAGAGTTTGCGTCTTGTTCTAGCCAAAGTTTGTCTGTTAGGTGTTTTTATGCATCATTTTTGTTACTTCGTAGCGTTAAATAGCGGTTAATTGATGTTTCTATGTTGGTAGCTAAATGAGACGAGAAACAAATTTAGTGGAAAAAAATCTGATTCGTTTTTTGGTTGCCCAATTTCAGACTAGCTCGTTAAGTAGTCTCACATCATTTCTGCTGGTAATCGTTCCCTGTAACTATTTGATAGGATAAACGTTTTGTATGAGAACAAATTAAACGTGGTTTCTTGGTTTAAAATTATAAATATAAAACAGTATAATATAAGTAGGTAAATTAACATTCTCGAGAGGACTATTCTGGCAAATCGCCAAACATGGTTCTCGAGGATACAAACGCGTTTGTTAAGTTAAGTCCGTATCTCGTAAACTCGGCAGTTTTAATGAACAAACCCGCAACTAATGCATCATACACATGACATTAGTGGCACAGCAGCGTTGTGGGTGAGAACGCGGTTACAGTGAGCAAGCTGCAGTAAGCAAGCCTTTGTTACGTGAGAATGATGAAGTGAACCCAGCCCTGACCCTGCTTCTTGTGTCTCATGATCGCCTGGTACACAATGTTTCTATACGAGGCGAGAAAACAAGGAAATTTGTGCCATATATGTCTTAATGAGCGTGGGACGTTTTCTTTTACTTATTTGTTATGCTTGTTAACACGGAAATTGCAGAAAGGGTAGGAAATATTTTGTATGCATATCTTGAAGCAACGTTGCGATTTGCTAGATACAGAGAAAATACGTCTCCACACAAGTACCATTTACAAATCTGTAAGATCACGTTCGTACGGACGTAAAAATATCGCGTTGGAATTCTATCGCGCTATTTTCAACTCTCGGAGTTGGACCGAGCATTGACAATCCAAAAAATCCAAAAGTGCATCCCAGCACGTCGAAAAAACACACTATTGGATTTTCAACTCAAGGCGCTAAGCAGACCGTTGAAAATCCAGTGTGCGATAAAATTTCGCCGCGATATTTTTACGTTCGTGCGGACATGGACTAAGAGTTGACTCAGTTTTAGTAAATGTTTTTGAAGCATACCACTAGAATAGAGAATGACTCAAATTTAGCCCATTAAACAAGAAACTTATCTATCCCATTAGATATTTCCATTAAAAGCACTTAAACCGAATACCGATAAACGGACGTTAAAACTTAAAGTAACATCTAAAGTCCCTAATTGATATTAACTACGACATTTAAATCTTTAATATTTTATTCACACAAAGTTCGATGGTTCCAAATAAGTTAATTTCCTGAACACAAAGACACTATGAAGCCAAGTTCTATCAATCTGATGAATATTAATATGTACCTCAGCGTGAAGTACCTATGACGCGCGTGTTTAAAATATGAATAATAAAGAATAAGTTCCAATATAATATTGAAGTACAGTCAAGAGCAAAAATATGGATACCAAATGATTATTTTCCTAGTGTATTGGCAAACATTATGACTTATGAATATACGAGATCTACGCCACATACCTAATTTTGTAAAATGGCACTTTTTAACACTTAAAGCGATTCTCTACCAGAACCTCGATTCTGATCTTATTAAGTAATCATTTTCAATATTATTATCTACCTGTCCTTAACCCATTTATTTGGGGTCTGTGTAGCACGTGAATCGTTTGAATTTTGCTTAGTGTATACGCAGGTTGCGACGCGACGCGACTCTGGTAGTTTTCATAGAATTTGTTCTACTAGAGTCGCCTCGCGCCTTTCTGCGCGCCTTTATACATACTTTTGCCTTCGACTGTACCGATGTCACGAAGAGAATAGTCAATTCAAGGCGCGAGTTACGCCGGAGGACAGTGACGGTTGCGCATACATACTTAAGTGGGCATTTTATGTATTCCCGAGACAAATTGCCTTTGGAGGCATCGACACAATAGCCTTTAGGGGGTCAGCGACGAGTAACGCATCGACAACTTATTCTCTGTCAGTTTATTAAGTAACTGTATTGTACTTGACGGTAATATGCATATTTTCCAACCGCTCACAAAGGCTCATATAAATCTTATGACTGAAAGGGCTCGTGAAACTGAAGTCTCTATGTAATATTTCGCAATGTATGTCGCACTGAACTTAACTCGTAAATCTATAGTTTATTGGTAAAGCAGATTTTTTACGTATTAATGGTCGTGGACTCGACATTTTATCTCGATTTATGAACATGAATAATCCAGGCAAATCGTTTATAATCATTAAATCGAACATATAATTAATCCAGTAACCATTCGATCTGCAATTCCAATATTTTGATTGCATACATAAATAGGATTCAATTAATATTCATGAACCGTATCGATTCCACAAACACCACGGGTTGCGTTTAAATAAATAATTACATGTGCAATTAGCAACCAATGAGGTAACGACAAGATTACATTTGTAACTAAATCGTTGATGTCTTTTGTTCGCTGTAGACCGGCCACGACATGGTAAAGTTGCATTTGTAATTTAAATAAGCCTCCAATTGCAAATTAGCTAGTTGCTGCTAGCAAAATATTTACAGTTTGATGGTTTTTCAAATGTACAACCAACCACCAGGTTGAAAAATTGGTGCACAATAAATTGAATATCAGCACAAAGCATTTCAGTATGCGAAATTCTAATAAAACCTCTAAATGTAGATGCATTAAGCCAAACTTACTCTGAACAGCAAAATAGTTGTTTGGCTGAGCGGAGACTCAGGAGGCTCTCGCCTCGCTGCTGAGGAGGGTCGCGAGCGCGGGAGTGTATTGTTCCTCACTCCGGCCAGCGAGCCTGTCAGCAGCATATCCTTAGGAGGCAGCAGCTCCCGGTCCCGAAGACCCTCGATCTTCGTCTTCTGAATCGTCGCCGCCGTCCCACTTTTCCCGCCATCGCTCGACTCCTTACGCTTGTACCGAAACTTGATCATCGTCTCACTGTAGTCCGCATTGCTCACTCCAATCACACAATTAACCAAACAGAATCACAATTCAGTTCCTCATTTGGATTCACTCTCCATACCTATCGCAAATACAATGGCCGCAAACTAAATATACATTTGTTCTTCGAGTCAGCAAACAACTCTTTATGGCAATAAGTAACCAACACACGTAGGATTGAGAAACTTTTCATTTGAATTCCACTCCGCACGTGAACTACGCTAAGATATGCCTATCCACGATATTCTACTGCACTATTTTATTGAAACTAGTGGTTAACAAAAACAACTGTGGTAGGAAACCTTAAGGTTTCGGCGCGAAAACGTCAGATGTCTTGAGCAGCAGGTGTTACTAAGCACAACTGTCGCGTTACAACACTCAGTTAAAGAAGTCACTCACAAAGCCACAGATACCAGTAGTTATTAATTATGTTTCACGATTCTTCAATGACTGGTTTCAAAATCGTAAATAAGTTAAAGTAGGAACAAACGCTCGACTCTACGAAGGCTTTCGTGCAGACTGACTTGAGGTTGAGACAAGCGGTGGAGGTGTGCGGGGGCGGGCTCGGGCGTCTGTACCTTCCAGGTACCACGTTTTTTTTATAATCTATTGTTAACGTAACTCACGTGGGCACTGCTTTGTCTCTGTCTCTATCTCTCTTTTAGGAGTTTCTATAAGCGCGTCTCAGCCATTTACGACGACGCGAAGCTTTGTTTATATTTCTATGGTGATAAGCTCAAAAGCTCATAAAGTTACAAAATTTTAAGAAAATGCCTTATTTGTATACACGTGCTAAGCACATGTATACAAATAATAGACAGCATTGTTATTCCTAGTATACTTCTAATTATTTGGAGTGTTTTCGGAAAATCACACGTGCTATTAATAGTGGGTTTCAATGTAAAGCAACCACATATCAATTTTATATAATACGTGTCTTGCGTATGCGCAGTTTCCTAATTTACTCTTGAAACCCAGCATTTCAATAAGAACATTTACAATTCTCACTCCCAAAAAATCCATTTCAATGATTCATACCTCAAAAATGCTAAGGGTCTACTGATCCCATTGATAAACGACCCTTGACGCCTAAATTAATATTAAAAAATTCAAAATAAAAGTGTTTTGTTATAAATGTTCTTATGTAAGCAGTTCATCATATTGAAAAGTTCTAATACAATTCTTTAATTGTAATTCTTATAATTGTAATAAGAATGAACTTTCTCGGCACATGAGTCAGTGTGTAAGTATGCAGAAGTTGTAAAATATGTGGTCAAGTTTCCTCGACGGACAGTCGATACGTCAGCAGGGCACAGTTTCTTAAAACAACCCGTAAAAATACTTGAATAGTGTGAATAGCTGTATCCTATTAAGGCATTTATTACATTACAAGCTTTAGTTATTAAAGCATCGGTTTTCATAACAGGTTCGGCTGGTAGGCTCGTAAGCAAAAATAATGTCATCCGCTTCCCTTTATATGTAACTTGCGTTTAGATTTCTAAAACAGAACATAAAACATAATTTATATAATAATTGTATTACTTCTAAATTACTTGCACTTCCGAGGGCCAAGTGATTTAGTCTTGTTACGTATTGTAAAAGCAACAAATACTTTATAAGTTCAAAGCTTCGAGTTCTGAGAACTGAGTTGAGGTCGCCTCATAAGGAAAACCGAAAAGTTGCGCCCACGCAGGCGAATTTTGGTTGTATTCTAGATTTACTATTAGTGGCGTGTGAATGAGTTGAACTTTACTAATAAATTAGTGACATTTATAAACGTTGATATTAAATATATAATGTTGTATTCTATTGATAAAGCTGCATACTAATTTGGACCTTGAAATTATGTTTTGCATAATAATGCTGGTGTGTTATTTCATTTCCATTTTTTTTTCAAGTAACTTAAAAGGAATTTCTAATCAAGTTAAACAAAGTAACAGATTCTTATTGACGGACATGATTACCTTGATACCTCTTATGGGCTCTACTGGCTTTTGCGACAACGACTTATTAGTTTTTTTCACCTCTTTTGCAATGCTATCATCAATTACTATTTTAAATCATTATAAGTGAAGAGCGTTTTTAATTGCGAAACCTAATAAGCGCTTTCAGAATGAAGAAGGTGATTTACATGAAATCTTTCTTGTAGAAATCTCAGCATCTTACAAAAAAAAAGAGCTATGAATAGGAAAAGTGTATATTTAATAATAAATGTGGCTTCAATAAGTCGGTGTTCATGAACCGTGAGAGGTTCTCACATGTGAGGTAGCGATCCAGTTACAACTACCCACAGAACTGCTCGTGTAGCGGACTGTGAGAAACTATCATCTTTTAATCATTTAACTACTTCCCGCTTAATTAAGATCCCAGATTTGCGATCACACCACAATCTTGTCGAAATTGAAATTTTATAAAAATATAAGTACATTATTATGCTATGAATAGCAAGACTGCATTAGGAGCTCATAAGATTTATGTTGTGTTTAAAAATCTACTTAATAAAAATCTTAATTTCATTAATTCTCAGACAGACAACGACCAGTCTAAACAATGGTTCTAGAAACATGGATTTTTGCACAATAGTTACTATTTGACCCCTTTAGAGGATATGATTGGTTGTACTAAAGCAACTTTGCTTTCAATCGAAACGTAGGTCTATACAATAGTTACCAACTATTCTCTTAACACCTACCTACACAGCGAATGTGATGTTAAGGAGTCATTACATGGTATTGTTATAAAGCTGGAGTAAGTGCGTTTGTCATAGCCGTCATATCAGCGCAGTGTTTCGCCACGGTTTCTCCGAATAAGGCTATTCAAGAGGCGGATATTTTCGGCGTATCACTCCATCGGTTACTCACAGTCTTGCGACAGGGACCTTGGCAATTTCGACTAGTTTTGCCTTGAAATACGACTAGAAATCGGTGTAGTAGAATTTTTGATACGAAACAGTCAAAAAATGTCGCCGAAGAGTTGGAAACGACTGGATTTTCTTACTCTTACAGCCTTATATGCAGTGGATTTCGTAATAGCTACCTATTCATCCTTCCACGCTTCTGTTTTTGAAATAGAATCAATGATTTCCATAACATTTCCTTCGGCAGAACATCAATATTTTGGATTACCTACATGGCAGTTGGGTCTAGGCCTCGTTACTCATGAATTCGTGACTAAGAGAAGTCATGACTAGTTGTCTAATTTTAATTTTAAAACGAACCCAATTGATAAATGATTATCTCTGGTCTATTTCTACGGTACCAAAACTAACATATTCTGGGTGTGGGTGTAACTTAATTGTAATTGTAATCGGCTGCTATCACCCATATGGTGTGCATACGAGCTAATTCATTTGTAATTGCGGTTGCCAAGGTGTAAAGCCACAAACAATCGACATTGCAACACTAAGCGGAACCCTTAATTCTGTAGAATCCAACATTGTATCAATTACCTTTTGTAATGCAATCCTAATTCTTCTTCGAAATTGTTACAAGGAGATACATCTATCATACGATGTGTGAGATTATCTCGCAAAACATATGCGTGTAAGTAGTTGCTATCATTGTTTTACTACCAAATAGGATTTGGTTGGATGGGGCAATAGAATTGCTAATTTAATTCATGCGTTCATTCGAAATAACAGTGTTGCCTAACTTATTTTGGAATAATTCAAGGATCCGTAAATTTTGGAGAAATGGTAAGTATCACAACGCATAGAATAAAAAAAACCATAGGAGATTACAAATGTTATTGAGGAAAGTAGTTGACGTCAAAGAAATGAGATCAATCGTTATCATAACGCAAGTGTGATGAACTCTAACGTTCTATTCGATTACTCGGTGCTGTTATCGGCGCCACAATCGATTCGTTCAACTCGTAACATCTAATTCAATTACTGCTGCAATAAACCATTGTGCAAGTGAGCTCTGCGATAAACTTGGATGTGTGAAAAATGATTAATGAAGGCAGTGGAGGAACAGGGTAAACGAATTTATATGGATAAACGTTTAAAGTCAACCATTATTCATAACTACCATTATTCACACTTGGCAGTGAGGTATCAGATAATTGCAAATACGTTGCCACTCACTGTCACTAATCGATTTCTCTCTAATTAGAGGTCATCAAAAAGTCCATCATGAGTTTTTGAGGCCAGTTCCAAATTCGTTTAATTTATTAAGGACAACTAAATGAATCTTCTAACGCACTCCTCTGCGGCAGTGGTCTGCCACTGGCGCAGAGGAGTGCGTTAGAAGATTTGATTTCATACTCACATTTGGTGAGGGGTTATCCTGTAGGGGATCAAGTCCATTAAATTCCTGAGAAACTTCTCATGGAACTGATGCCCATTAATAAAACTACCGACATCCGTAGCGTGAGCACCTCTATGTAAATTTTGATGATTTCACCTTTACCAAGATACACAAATGCGGGTATATATTTTGCAAAAGGTAAATTGCATAAAGGACAAAAGGAGTCGCTCTGTGGGAGTAATGTGCAATTAATAGCAAGGACATCGAGAGCATTTAAGACAATGTTTGCATGCGCAGGCGTCTTGTTTGGCAAATATGTCTGTACCTGTACAAGTGTACGAATATGTCACACGATGTGGGTGAAAAGACAATGGGCGACAGTATAATGGTTGTAATTACTGACGTGGGACTTTTATCAACTGTTCAATTAGGTGCCTGAGTAGGTACTATATGATATGCAGAAGTTTCCTGGTTAAGAAATTCGTTTTACGTAGAATACTTGAACATCTATCAAGTTCACTAGGTTCAAGAAGAACTACTATTATACTAAAAGGATTTATTAACCAATTTATTATGTCTTGGAACTTGTAGGTTTAGACACATTAATAAATTGTTTATTCCATTAACTTTCTCAGAAAATATATTTGTAGAGCTAGAAATAGATAGATTAGACACGAATAGACGCATTACAGCTAGTTCTATGATGGCGCAAGTTTACGCACTGTGTGGGGGCAATACATCGAATTTTATAAACTTGACGATTGCTTAATTAATTTCTCATTTCGAAAACCGAATAAAACACGGCCCTGAAAAACGCATTTACTTATCGCCGCACAGGGCTGTCTCGTCACATTTAAATAAATTAACACTTGTATATTTAGTTTGCAGTCGTCGAAGAGCTGTCGTTTACAAGGTTAACAAGTAACCAATTCACTATATAAAATCACATCTAATATAGATACAATACCGTTCACTTGATTAGGACACGATTTTATATGATAATGACCTTTAACACAAACACATTTCACTTGGGTACTGCACTTTCACTTCGTTATATTTGTGTCAATATGTGGTGGTATCACGTAATAATCCAGGATTCTGGTTGTGTTTTCGCGCGTATGAGCGATTTAGTTCGATTAAATACAAAATAAACACGCGACGCCGACGTGCGCTCCGGTAGAGAGGCGTCATGTACAACTGTACGTGGAGTAACCGCGCAGTGACAGGCTGCGCCGGCGCATGCGAGCGACAAAGATAACAGATGAAGGCTTTGGCGCCAAGTCTGTGCTCGCCAGAGTACGAGCGAGACAGACGAGAGGCTTGCGCGGGAGTCCGGTTTTGTATCTTACTTGTTTGTAGCAAGGAGATTAAAAGCGTGTGGAAACTACAATTTACATTACAATTGTAATTAAAATTCCACGTATACAGTTATATGTCACAAGTAATTGTATAAAATAATACATTTTACATAAAAAGGAATAACTGCGAGCAGTTAAATTAGAAGACTGACTGGTTGAAGAAAAACAATAACAAATCCAGCTAAATTTGTAGTTCCTGTTTCTGGTTTTCATCGTATGAATATGTAAACTCAAAAATAATTAAGTAAGTGTAATATTATTATACAAATATTATTGAATTCAAAGTTTGGAGGTACAAAATAATTACGTGCTTAAGATTTAACTGTGTATTCGAAAGCTCAGAACGAAGCGCTCTACGAAATGGCTACGAACAATGAATGAAGTTGCGAAAAAGATAGTTAGTTCATAGAGTAATTGATTTCTAATTTAGGCAGGCAGATTTTGCTAAACTATTAAATCACACGTGTCCCACTTTAACAACCTTTAGCAAATTATATTCAAGAAAACGTCAACCAAAACTTCACGTGCCTTAAAGTCATTGTAATCAAGAAATGGTACAAAGTGACGTCACCGTCTCGACCACGGTTCTCCGTGACTTCGTAATTAATCTAGTGCGCAGAGTTAAACACTGGTCTAGTCTGTATCATTATCTTGCTTAGATCATTGACCGCATGTGTCTCACCCTTCACTGTTTGTAAAGAATTGCACAGACCACATTCTAATTTTGTCAGTATAAGCTTCAAGATATTGCAATTATCCGATTTATTTGATGAAAGATGCGTTTTCTATGGATATCGAATATGGTATTGCTACAACAAAGGATTCTGCCAGGATATTGCCCCAAGCTTCGCAAGCTCATTATTAGTGTCAGTTTACATCCAGTAATAGGACAATATCTGCATGATCTCGCAGATACAAGTATATCATGCTTATGCAAAACAAATCTGGTGAGTGCGGGGTCAAGCCGCGGTTGCTAGTACCGGTTTCAGTTACGCGATACGACGAAGTAACGACACCTCGTTGTATAGGTATGTATACTAATGATAACGTTGATACTTGACGAGGCAACGTAATGTGATGCCTTTCTTATCGTGGCTCCTGATGAGACTACTGGCGCAGCGAACTTTGGCGATAAACAAATAGAGACGTTGATCGTTTTTTAATTTTTTGTTCCTGTGTAACTACACAATAATGAGACAAGCTATGATAAAAAAATGCTTTTCTCAAACTAAGCTTACTGACTTGCGTAAGCACAGGACTGGACAATCATCTTTAAATCAGAAGTTTTTGCAACACACAATAATTTCATTGAACTCTTGAATTGGTCTTTATCAGACACACACAAGAGGTTCGTTATATCGGCTCTGGGGCGCAATCGATTGTAAATGTCAAAAGTTTAGTTGCAAGTAACATTAAAGTCTATTGAAATGTAATCTCGCAACAACTGGTTTCCGTGACCGTGAATACGAACGCTAGCGTTAAGTCGCCTGTAATTCATTAACATAGAATAAATTAATCTTATAGAATACGAATGGAATCGAGTTATAAAAGTTCTAGGAAGTCAAACAGAACGTTAAGCAAAGCGTACGTGGAAAAGTCTTATGGAAAGAAACCGCATGAAATTTCTTATTTAACAACTTACATGTTTCTACTACGAACAACGATCCGAAATTGATGATTCACTATCGACGAAATCAGAAAACAATAACAGGAATGTTTCTTTCGACACACATCGTGAAGTCTAGTCAGTTACTGTAATAAGAAATCGAACATTGCACCAAAAATACAGAAGGTACTCCTCCAAAGAATTCAGCAATTGTTAGCAACAGCTGAATAAAATTTAACATGGCAATTTTTAACCACCGTGCATGGTTGAGTCACGTCATTCTCTTGGAATTCTAAATGTACGTTTTACGCGTCTTTATCTTCGAGCGTGTGAATGAACAATAGCAATATTTTCGTCTATAAAAGTCAACTCGTTCAGTACTTTATTTAAACTATAACCAACAAAGTAACAATAAATTATGTAACACGTCTGAGGAGATCAAGTGAGTCGTTGTAATTAACTAAGTATTTAATAAACAAAGGTAAAACGAAAAATAAAACAAGAAAGTATTCCGAAACTGCACAGGATGCGTCTGAAATGAAATGGATCGGGGGAACTATAGATGAATCTCTACAAATCAAAATACGTGCGTACAAAATGGACGTTTGTGCTTAGTTCGCTGAGCTGAAGCTTTTATTCGTCCCGAACATAAGTTTTCAATAAAAGAGCACTAACCCGAACAATAGAGCTACCTGCATCAGAAGAAGTTCACACGGCAATAAAATATAAGACCGATGGTGGTCGCCACAGGTTGTAGAATACCGTTTTACCAGATATTGTCCTACCTAACATCACATAACATCACGCCTTGTTTCCCCGAAGGGTTGGGCAGAGTTGTACCTATAGTACACCCACATTTCGCCAGTTATGTTTAGGTCCCATGTAATAGGGGGCGAGCCTATTGCCATCTACCGGGCACAAATCCAGACTCCAGACTGCTACTGAGAAATTCCAGATAGAAAAACCCAATAACACGTTACCCGACCTGGGAATCGAACCCAGAACCTCATGCTCAGCAGTAGCGATTGCGACCACTAGACCAACGACGGTTTAAATAAAAATCACTCCAGATATAAAATTGACTTCACCGTTTTAAAGGAGGTTTAACTGATTTTAGGTTTCAGTCAAGACAAGTTTTCGTTGATCTAAAACGGGCATTTGAAATATTTTTCCACTGGTTCGAAAGATCCAACTGATTACCAATAACGTTGCCTTTCCGGAGTCTTTCAATAATTTATCTGTTGAAGACCTCTCTCTGTGAGTGATTTCATCAGAAAAGTTTTATGCGCTCGAGTGATGCCAACTCTCACTATATTCATAATGTGTGTCATCGTCCTAGTTTCTGTCCACTTGTTCATTTCACTCGCAACCTGTTTGACGCCCAAACATGTCCCCCTAGCTTAACGTTAATGATTTAATACTTTAATTACTGCGTTTGTGTCAAATTCGGCTGGTAATTAATCGTTTCCGTTATGAATTCCAAGTGATTTTGATACTTTATTAATATTAGCAAGCCAAATAAGGCGTTCAAATAAATACTTAGCGTCCGGTTTATTAAATATTTTCCATAAGCTGCAATTTTGTATCGGTAATACGTGGTAAGTAATGGCAAGTACCTAATTTAGTGAGCCGCCAAGCAATTGCGGAGCTAATAGAAGAGACCAGTATAATTCAATGATGATAAGCGTAATCGTGTGTCCGTTATAATATTGCACATATTAAGTGCTTGAGAAAATTCAAAATTAGCTGTATTCAATCTCGAAAGTATTTAATGTTAAAGTGATAGAAAAGAAAACTGACTTAAGAAAATCCGCCCTATTGGAAAACTTCAAACAAAGTTATAAACCTTTAACACCGCGGCTTTAAAGCTACTGACCAAGATGAAAATACAATAGATTCCAATCCAATCTTAGATGGATTTCGCAAAAACTGAGTCTATTAGTAATTACAGTAGATAACACCTAGCTAAGATAATAGACAACGATTGCGCATTCCTAACTTAGTTGTGCCTAGCCTCTCTACGCCGGTTGAAGGTTGAAGGTAGAGCCTCTGGTACTTAGTTGCAATCACAACAACTAGATTTTTCTTTGTTTAATAATCTGGCGATATCCCCAGAAGCACAGATTACACACCTAACTGTACCTAAGTGTCCATATTCATCAAGGGTTCAAGTGGGAGCTAGGACACTTGTTGATAATGACATACATTCAATGAAAAATGCAACGCCATATTCGTGTCTATAAACATTTTTTTTTATTGACAACGGTCGGTTATCGTATCCACACACGCATGACAGTTGGCTATGGACATGTGCGTACGATGATTGACATGCGCTTACGTACCTACAGCACGAATTCATATCATAATGTAGAATTTTCGTTCTTAGCAGAACAGTAATAGAGGACACAATTGAACGAAGACGAGGTGCTGGACTTATCATTATGAATACCGCACAATAGATACTATTGGTATTTTGCGGTTAATGATTACTTTTGACAGTGCCATGAGTTTTTTCAACCTTGCTCATACTGTAATGACTAAGGAGCATTCAGTATATTTTAATTGGGCGTCTTGCAGTTAGCAACGTAATAAGAATGTTATTGCTCATTCCAGTGTTTACCTTAACGTCTTAACCCTATTATACAAATACGGTAAAACTTTTCCTATCCATTAAAATGACAAATCAACCTCCCACGACCATCCAGAGACCGTGAACTCTGACAGGACAGCGGACAGCCTGTTAAGCTTAATTATACATATTTAAATCAAATAAAATGAAGTTTACGATGTAATCCGTAGTGATTTGTAGAGCGGATTAGTTAGGGCGAAGGGCGGGAGCGTGCGCGGGCGCCGCCAAGTCGATATCTTTCGTGACCGATCGTCGGCGCACGTGGCGACTCGGCCACACCCTAAAAGGCCTGTTTTCACCACTTTCCAGTTAGCCATAACTCAGTTGCGGTCAGTTTTTCCAGACACTTCTCCAGACGATTTTCAATGTTTTATTTTAGACGTGTTTCTTGATTGGTTTTGAGAAAAGAAAATCTTATTATTTGAGGACGAGAGTGATAGATAAATAAGATCACTTGACGTCTAAGTCCGAATTAAAACGCATTGGAAAAAACAAAAACACATTTGAACGCAGTACGAACATGGTTCAATCCATATTAAGGTTCTTAGTCAGCCAGCTTTATGAGATAAGATAATAATCAAGCCGTCACCAACTAGTGGGCGAAAAGCTTGGTCACTAACTTCTGCTTGCCACGTGGGAGTGACAGTGAAGCTTAACTTTTATTAGAGCTTGTGTTATTTTACGTCACTTATAAAGCTTCTCGACTTGCAGGGCTTATCTAACTACACTGCATTGTATTTCGTGGAACCACATTTTATAACATTCTTAAGATTTATAATTGGCTATACGGCGTTTAAGACCGAAGAAGAATTTAGCTGATTTCAAACATAATTAAGGGAGATTGGATAATTCATTCAAAGAATTTCCTGATTCTGGCAACCGAAAATCCCTTTTATTGTTTTAAATGTTCTCAAAGGTGGCTAAGAAAACCCCCTTGCAATGCCTTACAAAAAGTGTAGCATTAAAAAGCTATAATATGATTCCGTTTCTAGGACCCGCCGCCGCCGCGCCGAGCTGGTGTAGTACAAATGGTAAGTACGTCCATTGTTGTAACTGATACCGGCGCACAAAGCACAGGATGCAGACCTCATGGAGCAGGTAAACGTACTGTTTTTTCGCAATACGATATGAGATGTTGCAATCGCATTTTTAGGCAGCTTTAGAGAAAGAAGCATCCAGAAATCGTGCCTTGTTCAAGGATATCAATAAGTTCTGAATAAACTGCTTTTTAAAACATATACTTTGAATATCAGACTCAAAGAATACCTAAATTCTAATCAGGATCTGCTATCATTTGAGCATAATTATAGAAATAGAATCAGTTAGGTAAAAATAACCTAGACATAAGTACTACCAAAGACAAAAAGGTGGCGAAGAACATTTAACACTATTGGTTATTATTGCTATATTATAGTTTTTGCCATGAAGTTGGCTTTTTGCTTGTGTAAGTACCTACTTCATTCGCAAGATTGTTAAGTATATTGTATATATTGATGTAAAAAAATATTTTCTCGTCTCTTACTTATACTGCAATGGCATGCTTCAGTCTGCTTGGTTCCCCCACTGAGCTGTGTTTCTTTATATATTTGATATCTTTATTTCCAATAAAAACTGTTTCCCAATATTGTAAATTCCGGTGAATTGTTCCTCCACTAACGTCAATAAATATAATTTAATGAAAGTTACCGTCGCATAATTCAATCTAATCAATCCTTCAACACACCACAGTATTAGGACCGTACTGCTAAGACGACTTGTATGTCCATCCCAACACTTAACTGTATAGCTATAAACATTTATAGTAAAGTATGACATGGCAGAACTTGGAGTAAACGAGAAGCAAAAACCGGTCCTGCAGCTGCGCGTGCGACGCTCCTATAGATACATGGTGTAATGTAGATCTATTATATTACGGGTACCATGGACCATGGACCATGGCACAAAATTCGTAGGTACAGAAGGTCCGTTCCACAACGAGCTACAACACATGTAGACATAGACAAGCGTCATATACGTACAGCGAGTGTAAGCGTTCTCACGACTGCGACTTTGTTTAATTTCATTTTCATTCGCGTCTTCGTGTGAGTTCGCTCATTGAATAAAGTAGGCCTTCTGTATATATCTATTTTGTGCCATGGATGCAGCATCCGTGGTCGGCGCGGCACGCTCTCGCGTGATCTACCCCCATGAACCACATTATCAATCTTAAGGTTTTCACGACCTTTTATTCGGAGAACGAATTTAAATGCACGATTTTGACACGTGGTGATGTTATTAATATTAATTGAGCTGTTGTTTCTGGCAAATATTACTTCTGTTGTTGCGTGTTTAATTTCTTATAGATAATTTTAATGGCAGAAGCGAATTTACAGAAATACGTAACTTAATGTTCGGATCCTTTAATCACTAGGCAGGGCTTCCCAAACTTATTTTTACTGTGACGCCCTTGGGAGTTTGCCAGTTGTTTTGCGAGTTTGTTTTTATCGTATTGGAGCTTAAGGCTAGAGGCACAGGAAAATTCTGTTAATTGTTCTTCTTCTTCTCGTCTTCGTCGAATGTGTTGATGGTGCGGTCGACAGGAAGCGTTTCTAACCTCGTCATATTGCTCAGGATTTTCGAATATTTTTTTTTTTTAAATGTTCGCTTAATGATGACGCGTGACGGCCTCGCGAGGGAAAACCTCTTTACTTCTTGAAAATAAATCTAATATATAAAATTCTCGTGTCGCAATATTTGTTTCCAAACTCCTCCGAAACGGCTATAAAATTTTGTGTGCATATCGGGTAGGTCTGAGAATCGGCCAAAATCATTTTTTTTTTTTTTTGCAATATAACGATCGCGGTGTCAGCTAGTCAACAGTACAATAAACATCAATCATGATGAAATTATTCATAAAGGTAAGACGCATATTTACGTTGGTGCTTGTAGAATATGGCGCCACGTATTAATTGCGTCAATGCCTAGGTACTGTAAATCACGAGAGCATTGTCAGAGCAATGTTTTTTGCCATAGCGAGACAATTAAGGATACATAAGAAATAAATCCACAAACGGTTAGGCTCGCCATAATGATAAATGTTTGCTTTAACGCAACAAAGTCATTGAATTGCAGATCTGAACGAGACAACGTCATAATATTTCTACATACCAAGCTCAAAGCGACTATTATTATTGTTTTTACATTGTAACAATACTGTTGAAGAATTGTGTGGGTAGGTACAATATCATACCACAAGATATGAGCGGGGAATAGCCTCTAACCTGAAGTGGGCGGAAAAAGCTGATGATAATGGCTACTGATGCAACAGACTTATTAAATCCCACTAATGTTGACATATTGACCCCTCCTACGATAACTCTATCTTATTCCATATTTTATTGAAGAGTGGAGCTGGTTTTGTAATAACGACAAATTATCATGTTCCAATCATAGCCGACTTTTAATTACTACTGTTAGGATCTTACGCAATAAATAAAGCATTGCCATAAGGCCGCCATATATTTATTCCAGTTCCGAACAAATGGAACCATGGGACCAGAAAAAATCTAGCGCATCAAAGTTCTGAATATCGAGTAAATAACTTTTCTATGGGGGTAGCTGGGGATAATTTTATGCTTGTAAAATGGAATAAAACACACAAATATCTATATAATTTTAACATAGTGGTGTAATATAACTTAGTAATTAGCTGGCCCAGTTTGTGTCCAGCTCGGGGCACGTACTACCACGGCCTGATTCTACGGAACGTGACTAGATCATGGTCTAGCGTTGTTGCGACATACCAAACTAATATTTGGCTTAATGTTTCACTTATTATGCACCTAGATCAGGGGAAATTGATATTTAAATATTGTTCTACTTAAGAAATATTAAGTTAATTTCCTTTGGAATAGAATACTGTTTTGGGTTTGATTCTAAAGCGGAACGAACCTTTATTCTGATTCTGTTCTCGCTCTGTTTGTTTGTTTGTCCAGTTTAGTAGAGACTAAACTGTAACATGAACATTTTAAAATGTTTTAGGTTGGAACTCAGGGCCTTGGTTAACAAAAAATTGTAATCGACCATTTTGGAAATCTGGGTTTAGGCTGTCGGTTATGGATTAGATACCAATCAGCCTGGCTGAAGCTACCCTTGGACATCCCTTTTACCACTCAAGATATTTTGTCAAATACGGAAGACGTTTTAGATATAGGCGAATTATAACATCATTATTGTGCCTTTATAAATTGCAAATAAAATCACTATAATAGATACCTACACGTGCCTATTAAGAGAAACCGTATCTAAATGTAATTGATTAGGTACAGTAGTGTTTGAGACCCCTATTAAGTTTTTTGTTATAATTTTATATTCTGTATCTAAATTGGCTTCTAAAAATGGCTTCTTGTAATTTAAATATGGCCAGATCATGCTGTTTTACGTACTTTATAAACCCGATAGCTAATTTCTAAAGTGTAACAGCTCCTAGGCAGAGTATATCGCTGTGAATTACCGGCGTTATGCCGTCACAAGAAAGGCGAAGGAAAAGTTTTAATTGCCAGTTGTTTAGCAGATAAGGCTAAGAGTATGCTTGATCATTGTCTGTTATCCATTACCAAATGTTCTGATTCACAGCTCTCACGACACTTGTGTTTCGTTAAAAAAAAAGCCTTTGGTACAACAACATTAACACTAAAAATAGGTATACCTCCATATACATATACTTGCCGGCCCATTCTTAAAAAAAACTCACCGTATAATAATGTAAGACATCTGTTGGAATTGATCGAATTATTGCCAATAAAACCTAAAGTTTCTCCCAACCTTTTAAAAATAACATTAAAATCATGTAATCAATATAAGCTGTTGATGGATTTCCTCAAAGTATCTTCATAATAGAGTAGTCAATTTGTGTTTCAATCTTCCGGAACTTCATCTTTGTTAGGACTAAACTCACTGGAACTTTCACGCCACCTTTCACTATAATATTTTCTTAGAAATGCCTTCAGTGATTGTTAATTCAAGGGTCTATATAATCTGGTTGTCTATGAATAAAGAACGTTAAGGTTGGATTCGCGTTCGTGGTTCCGTAAAACAAATTCAATTTTGAACGGGTGAGATTGCACCCATTGAGTAGCGTACTGTTATACTGTTAGTTAGTGATAAAGGTGGCGCGTTATTCTTTATGGTGAAAGAGAATCTTTGGCAATTTTTGGATTGACCTGTAGTTACATTCACTAAAGAGCCTAGTCAAAGCGAATAAGCCAATTAGGCTTGAATATTGATGATCGCCACCTTGCGGGAGATGGAATTTTGGAAATTCGTAGTTTCGGTCTTAGTTACAGCAGCGGGCCCGACCTAAGATTGAATGACATCTCGATTTGACAGCTGTCCCTACTCCCGAGTAATCCCGACGTGGTTTTGCCTGTCCAAAAAGGTTAATTATTCGCGTGTAGGGTTCATTCCGAAGTTCCGAATTACTTTCGTACGAGTCCTTATAGCGAATAAGCCAATTAGGCTTGAATATTGATGATCGCCACCTTGCGGGAGATGGAATTTTGGAAATTCGTAGTTTCGGTCTTAGTTACAGCAGCGGGCCCGACCTAAGATTGAATGACATCTCGATTTGACAGCTGTCCCTACTCCCGAGTAATCCCGACGTGGTTTTGCCTGTCCAAAAAGGTTAATTATTCGCGTGTAGGGTTCATTCCGAAGTTCCGAATTACTTTCGCACGAGTCCTTATAGTAGCCCTGACTTGTATTAGACATTGAAAACATTTCAAGCTTTGAAATATGTTTTTTAGTCTTTCTAAGTATTTTAAGTTGCACAACCTTATTAGCTACCTATTTTAACTAATATACCTACAAGGAATCAATCGCCACCGACGACTGACGTCAATCATTCGACTATTTAAAAATATCGACAGAATATAATAATCTTTTTATTCTTATAGCTTGATAACAAACTCACTGTGCAAGTTTTAAATTATTAGCCGGAGCATATTCCTTTTCACAGTAACAGTTGTTAGAAGACATAAAATGATTGTAGTAGGTTAATTAAATAATTTCAGGTTTTTAATAATTCGATCAAAACCGTTACATTTTAACTGTTGATGAAAATACTTTTTTTAATTGTTGTTAGTTTGATATTTAATTGTTGAAAGGCTTTATCATTATTATTTTGTACATAGCGCAAAAATCTGCAACTTCTCACTAATTTTCCTGCTAAGAAACAATTATAATCTTTATTATTCCTGTACTGAGAAACAGCAATGATCGAATCACAAAGGTAGTATTCTCATTATCATTTGTCGTATTGATAAAAGAAAGGAGTGAGTGTACGTACTTGTCGCCACAACAATCGCCGTCCAATCACGGCTGAGGCTAAAAGTTCTACGAACTTACGCGCGCAGCTCATTGGTCGAAAAGGGCGCCAACTTCAAACGAGTTTGAAAATGGAAATGTAACGGCGTGAGCGCACGCGCTGCCTTTGCACCAAATACATACGTATATGAAATAGAAAGTTTTATTGTAATAACAAAAAACGAGAAGATTCTCGATTGTCTATCTACTATAGGTCTTAGTTGGCAAATACTTACAAATACATACAATTGAATCATATTATTAACGATTCAGTAAAAATTATATGTACTATCACTCAACCGACAAACGTTTCTGATGAATACGTAAGTAAGTAGTAAGTACGTGAAATTACCACTTAAAATACCACTTGGCTATTGCTTGTCGTCCCTTAGCACGCTACACTTGCATAATCATCCCATTTACCTATTTCTTGTCAACATCTAGAAGTATCATTATCAGTATAACGTCGCAAATCTACTTACAGCATAGTTTGAAGCTGACAAGAACAATAAATAAGCTGGAAGGGAAGACAAAGGGCTATAAAACTATCCCAGAGTCTAGGACCAATCTGCAGTTAGCAAATATAAAGCGGGTAGCTAAATCACAGAGAGGCTGGAGGCTGCGCGGGCCATTCTGCGAAACAAGTCAGGCTAGTCTAGCTCTACTAGATCAACCCTCCATAGCCTTGAATCTCGTCTCACTTCGAGTATTACAACAGAAGCTATTTTAAGACTGAAACATGCTGGCAGTAATTGCAGCTTACTTGAAAAACCTCGTGTTCATATGTTCTCAAATACTTGCACTAATTTGTTTTCATACAAACTATTCGCACTTTTATTACTTCGTATGCGTATGTTAAAGCAGAGAGAGGATCGGTAAAAAAAAAATACGCCATGTTTCTTTATGATATTAACGCGTTGAAAGCTCGGAGATTTCGTTTTGAATAAGGCTACGAACAGATTCTATTGTTCACAAAAGGTCACGTTTGTCTGCCGGGCACCGGCGAGGTCACACCAGTTCTTTCGCTTTGTTAAAACTACTTTGTGTCGTTTCGAGTGGTCAAAGAATCATGTTTCTAGTTGTTTTTGTTGGTCTAGCCGTTGCGCAACTAAAACAAGCCGTTTAAAATTTAAGAACGAGAAAGGCTTTTGCACTCTCAGCTGCGACTAGAGATGTATTGCGTGTAGCAAATTGTGCAAGTGCGGAGAATTTAAAAGTACATTGTAGTAGCGAAACAAAAGCACTATGCAGGAAAATTTCTTATCGCGAGCTTTCGTTGTCGGTAACTAGCACGCTAGCTTAAAATTATCATTTCCATTCCAGTTTTTGTCTATGATTGATTATCTTAATAGTTGCAGGTTTAGCGACGAAAATAATCATTTTAATTTGTGCAGTAGTACTGGCTGAAGTGGCAGATGTTAACTTTTAAATAGTGAAGTAATTGTCTTACCTTTAGGGCGCAAAAAATACAGGACGGTCCAAGGCAAGCGTGGCCAGTGAGCTCGCGGAAGCTGCGCCGGAATATATCCAGATGCCACAGCACCTGTGACACAAAAGGACAAAGACATTAAAATATATTACTCTACTTCATGTCATACAACTTATAAGGACAAGCCTTGTACCTGAATTATTTTTACTTTTATTATTAAAAGAGTGGCAATAACTTCTACAATCTATATCACACGATTAATTATTTCGTTATTATTAGATACTAGCTGACCCGGGGAACTTCCTACCACCTCAGATCTTGATTATTATTGTTTTCTGATTTTTTTCCATGTATTAATAGTTATTCTGCTATTCGGGGCGGACAAAAATCCAACAAATCAAATTTCACAAAAAACGGTCCAACCGTTCTTGAATCATAAATGGTATGACTTACCGACTTTGCTTTAACAAAATTAACAGGACAGACACGCGGCTTATTGAAAATAATGTGTTGATCTCATGAATATTAAGACGAATATACAATGTACAAAAATATCCCTTTAGCTTTTATAATGGTACCTACCTTTGGTATGACTTACCGACTTTGCTTTATTTAAAGGGATTATATACACCAGCTAATTAACTAGAGCACGTTTACTTTTTAATTTTAACGCATCTGCAGCTATAATCATCAATTTCATTAAAATTCATACATTGTTAACTTCGACACATGAGCTTAACAACGCAAGTTCTAATTAAGTCCATAAAGATATTTAAATTTTTATATAGTACCTACCTAGGTATTTTAATCTAATAGTGATAAAGGCGTGAACTACACAACATACAGTTGCTTAGCAAGATGAAGTCATTGTGCATTGTCATTCGAATCGTACACACGTATTAAATTCAAATCTTGAACTCCAAAAATTTAAAATAATTGTTAAACCTTTCGAGTTCAAGATTTGAATTTAATAAAAATAATGCATTTTCTCACTAGGTACTACGTTAACTTGCAGTCTAATTTCAGATCAGCAAAGCAACACTGTCAAAGAAATTAAGTTTTAAATTAAAAGCCCGCTAGCATCAGTAGGTTAAACTTTAAAGGAAGCATATGCTAATAAAGAAACGTTTAACGTTAGGTGCACGTGGCACAGCGTCAGGTGTAAGCGACATGTGTCGCGAAACGGCGCGATTATAGGCAGCTTTGGATAATCAACGGTTTATTTATGGAGCATTTGGTTAATCCATCAATTATATTGTGTCAACGGGCCTTAATGTGTAAAGAAAAATGTTTTAGAGCTTTTCAATTTAGTGCACCTGGCTTTACTGGCTGTTTTTAGAGTTCCGTACCTCGAAAGGAAAAAAGGGAACCCATAGAGGATCACTTTGTTGTCCGTCCGTCCGTCTGTCTGTCTGTCAAGACCCTTTTTCTCAGGAACGCGTGACTGTATCAAGCTCGCTTTATACAGTCACACGTTCCTGTTTTTTAATTTATATCACATACTCAGGTCTACTGTTCCTTGGTGCTGTCAAAAAATCAAACTTATAAGCCAACGCTATCAAAAGATACAGCTGTTTATGCAGCAAATTTCCGCAAATTTTCGACACTCGCAAGGGAATCAAAACCTACAGGCTAACTACCGTGAACTCAGAATCTTGAAATTAGGTACGAAGCAACGTCTTATAAATTTTTAGTTCCATCATATTATTATAATAAAAATATTTTTAATCATTTTAAACTTGCTACCCCTTTCCTCATGAACACGTGTGAACTTTTACTGATATACCTACAGGTTTGTATGGAACCCTCGGTGCGCGAGTCCGACTGGTACTTGGCCGGTTTTTTTAGGAGTAGCAGAGTTTAAAGATACTACCTAGTTTTTTAACGTCAATTTGACGTCTCAATACTACGCTTCATTGCACGTTGGCAAACCTTGAGTTTGGACTTTTGAATGTTTGTCAAAAACCAAGCCTGGGATCCATTAGTTAAAATGGGAAGGGTGCTCTGTCCACAATTTTTCGCTTGAGTGACAAAGCTCTTCTTTGACACAGCCAGAAGGCGAGGATGAAGATGGAGGAAACAAACGTCATGTGGTCCACTTTAGCCCTGGATCAAAAGAAGTCATGGAAAGAGGCCTTTGCCCAGCAGTGGTGATGATGCACGCTAACAGTAACAGTAAAACTGGCATGTCATTGAGGTACAAAATTTTGGTTTGACTAAACTCGGGCAGGTAGGATCATAGAAACGGTAAATGTGTTTAACTTTTGGAACAGTAGTAACTGGATCTGCCATTTCATTAACTATTAACAACGTCATAGATATTTAAGATAAAAGCTGAGCTCGTATCAGATACATTATAATGGTCACAACGCCCACACATTTCCTGCCGCCCACATCACATAATATTAAAACATAAATACACATGTCATCGATAGACTACCTTTTTTTGTAAAGATTCCAAATATCAAGTTGAACAGGTACAAATTAACATTTCACTCCAGCCTCAAAAGTATTAAATGTCACTTTGAATGGTACACTGCGTTATAAAATAAATACTAAACGCCAATGTTGTGAATTTGCACATTGTAGCTGCTGTAAAATACTCTTGATCCAAAAGAGTATTTTACAGCAGCTACAATGTACAAATTTGCATTATGCACTTTAACTTTATGGTTTACTCAACACCTTCCGCCCACCGATGCATCAAAAATGTAAAGATACAAATTGCAGACTTGCATCTACGAGTGTACGACCACCTTGCGCACTTAAAAATATTCAGCCATATAAAAATGTCATTATTCCAATTACATGCACGTTCGATAAGAAAATTGTTTGCTACAGAATTTATAGCAATAGTAGTTCGCCAATTATCGTATTTATACAGTTAGCAGACTCCCTAAGTTCGCCATAACAACAGATCACCTGTTATTGTAATAAGTACGAAACGTGTCTTGGCCGTGGCAGGTTTTTCGCGATTGTTTTCGGGCCTGGCGGGCAGGTGGACGCTAACTCGTCCCGAGCAGATGTCGAATGCTCTCATAATACACTCAGTATTTTTTTTTTCTTCTCGGAATCGCCCTTGAGACGATTTCGTGTTTTATTTATATTCGTATCAACGCTGCACTTCGCTCATAAGTGGTATACAAACACTTACCATATTCTTATCTTATCTACACGTGCTTTGGTTTCGTAATATTTCAAACTTTCATTTCATGGTTATAAACACAAGCGTTGAAACGTGTGGTGTATATTGCAGCCTAGGACAATGTAAGTACAGGAAGGCGAAAAAAATTGAGGAGGAAGGATGACAGATGCGCTCCGGACAAGTGGCGCATGCACACCGGCATCGGAAGCGGCATCGTAATGTTCCGCGAAATGAGCTTAGTGCGCGGTTAGCGGCAGATTAATGCTGATTTTTCTCAGTCACGTAACGACGCGAGGGTACTGTTACCGGCGACATATTCAGCGTTTATATATAAGTAGACCTAGTACATTAGAACTAGTTTCTAGTAGTCGCGGAGGCAGAATATAAAATAAATACTTTCCACAACTTGATTTCAAGAGCAAAAATATTTGCTACGAACTGTGCTCTAGATCTATTTAATGGATTCTACTCGTATGTAACTTATTTAGGTAACTTATAAAAAGTTTCACCATATCAACGTCACGAAAAAGTACCTGTTTGCACAACGAATTATGATGAACGTGAAGATTTCGTTGTGTTTCTATAAAAGCATCTCAAACATACGCAATAAAGGCACTGTCCTCAAACAAACACACCACTAAGGCTGCGTTCACACAAGCCGTACAGACCTACAATAACGATAGATTCTGAAGTCTATGTTAAGTGATTGACAGAGGGTTCGTGTGTACCTATCCAGCCTACATTTAGAAGTTCTCGTGACAAACAGATAAAATTTCTCGCTAATGGAAGCGGGGACATATAGTCGCCAGATAACGATTTCGAAAGAAGACGGTTTCGGGAACAACGGTTCTTGTCAATGTTTACACTGATAAGACTTAAGTAGTTTTGAGAGAAATAAATGATAACATATTCTAGGGAAGAGAAAAAGCGGGAGACAGAGCAGGACGAAGTCCCGCTTTACACAAAGTTATCGAAAAATAAACTGTACTAAGAAACAAGAAAGGCTACCGATAGGGCTTTCGATACAATACAATTTAATCAATTGTAAAAACGGCACGGTATTCTTTGCAACCACCACAATTAGCAAGTACGTATTTAAAAAGAAAAACTGTTCTTGTGATTATCAGAACAGTTATTAGTATTAGCAAGCCAATATTCTGAAGACGTAACATCAAACACGTACAATTTGTATAACAATTGTACCACTCTTTCTTAACTCTATGCCTCTGTGATAGGGTTCAATATCTTACATCATTTGTTTCACAGTTAAAGACAGACATACACAGAGTAGAGTATCGTATTATTCACTCTAAGAGGTCTTAACGAGGTACATACGACGGCTAACTAACGGGACGTAGCGTTTGTACGTACACTACGAGTTCAAAGGACGAATACACTGATGAGTAGCTGTTAAAAGTGGGTAGGAGTTATTTATTATTGCAGATATTTATGGAAAACTGCGCGAAAGTTATATTAGCTTGAAACGGCATCGGTATTTTAGACGCTGATCCCAAGAAAACTAGCAAAATTCGAGTTTACATTTCTTACAATCGCATTTAGTATTAATCTGCCCAAAAATAACCTTAACCTTTCTTACCTTTAAATAACTGAAGCTTGTACAGAAAGAACTGTATGCTTAAAAACCTTAGACAAAATGTTCAGTAAATACATGAAAATTCTAAAAGAAAACTTATTCACGTTGACTCACTTAATTTCGCTAGTCTGCATACTCTGTATCCATTTGTATTACGCAATATGTAATACGCAAAAACTTAATTCCCGGACCTAACATTGTCCTAGCTTCTGGCCGCGAATTCATTCGTGTGGAAGTCATAAGACACCTCAATTTATCTACTAAAATAACAGCCACATTTTATAAAACTCCCTTTAATTGGTGACATCGCGGCACATCGCCCGCCCGATATAATTTTTCAAATGCGCCGTATGGTTTCAGAGATAAGCGAGTTCAAACAAACAAACTCTTCAGCTTTATTAAATTGGTATAGATAAACAATTTGTTACAAAACAGAACAAAAATGATTATTTGTATACAGCTGTGTTATTTATTTATAGATTCTGCAGAATTTGACAAACGAATGGTAAATGGAAGGAGGCGTTGACCTGAGCATGTAACGATCATAATAAAATCTGTTTATGTACACATATTTTATCACTGTGTTATTTATACTTGTTTATTTACAGTTTGGCGCATGTGTATTATGGCAGCTGATTGACCTGAATATTTTTAATACTGTACTGAGAAATTGTTGTTTCAATGCTGCATGGTTTAATAAAATATAGGGCGGCACGGGGAAGAGGTGGCGAAATGACCTAGATGCGTACCGTAAGGGTTGAATCGAGGTGGCTCAGGAAAAGGATGTCTGGAAGGATTTAGGGGAGGTCTTTGCTCAGCAGAGGGACAGAGTAGGCAAAATTTTAATTGGTTAGATACGAGGTTTTTGCCTACTTTGTGCGTGTTTTTTTTTTGTAATGTGCGTTTTGCTTGTGTAGTTTTTTTTTTTTTTTCTTTTCTTCTTTCTTCTCTAGGCTAACTTAAAAAAAAGGCAAGAAGATTTTAGTTTCACGATAAAACTTTTCCAGTCAATTAAAAAATGAATGAAGCTACTAAGTCTATGTTTTAATCGCTGCTTAATTGAAACAACATCTAATAACATCACTGCAATGATGTAAGTTCACTGTTTTTCCATCTACAATGTGCTAAGTGTCGTTTTTTTTAAGAAATGTGAAAGGGAGAGGGTCAATTAGTACACGTTTTTACATGCAGAGGGGGAGCAGTGATGCGTTGGACATATATTGAATAATATATACAAGGAAAAACTACGATTTGACGCCCTGTGGGCCGCGTGGGAAGCCGACAGCTCGCCAATGCACCATTTAACTCCTACTCTTAATCGACTTATTAACTGTTATCCAACTGTGCGTTTTATCTTTATTTATTTTACTCATAAGCTTGTTTGACAGTTCTAGTTTAATTTGCGCATGTCAAAATTACATTTCGATCAGTCATCGCATAATTAATTTGTTGAGTCCCTACAAGCCATGCTCTTTGATTCGTAAATCAATGCAAGTTATTTAAATACATGTTATCTGACACATGCACACTGAACATCAAGTGGGACTTATCAGCGAATCGGTATCGGTAAGCGGAAGTAGTATTTGAATCAAAATATGGCCGGTGCACTTCCCCTACGGAAGCGCTTGCGCCTCTCCTATACACTTGAACGTATTAATAGTTTCGACCAATGATTTTGATGCGTTATTTTTATGATAGAAGTGTATGAGAACAGCTGTCAAAAATTGATATGTAATTAAGATAGGTAATTTAATATGCACGGCATGTGTGGTCTTCATGAAGGCTAATTATTTTATAAAAATATATTAGAACAAAATTTGAATGTTTTTTTTTCCGTAATGATTGTCCATGTAGTCTAAGCAGGTCACGTTCATTACTTACCCTCAGGCTTCAACGTGGCCAACGCAATGGTTTAGGTATCATGATAAAATAACAAACAATTACATCATCGAGATGATACGTAATTGCTAGGTGTATTAGTTATACAGTAAATATTGTTTTAAATTACTGATCAAGGTCTAGACTTCAATAACGTGCCTCTAAGAATATACATTCCTCACCTACATACTATTATGTAGTTAGGTAGGCAGGTTACCTGCCATTTGAGCTAAAATCAGAGAGCAGTAATACATAATATTCACACGTTTTATTTTACCGATGTAAGCAAGATTAGTCATACCAATAGAACAGAAATTATTAATAATTAAATAATGATTATTTAACTGACATACATTAGGAATTAGCTTTCACAAATGCGCACCGGTCTCTATAATTATAGCAAGTGTCATTAATTTGTAATCTGAAAGTAAACCACGACAAATATTTAACTTATGTCTACACTTGTTCATACAATTACGTGAAGCAATACTAACAGCAACAATAAACTGGGCCTCTAGTCTACCTTATTCTGGCAAGTACTGCACTAACTACAAATTACCATGTTACGGTCTACTTGAGAACCAATTAGGTGAAACAACAATCACGTATGTGACAAATGTGTCTAGGCGGTGATTCAAATGAATGTACCGTGACATTCGAGCTGACTCACGGATGGTCACCATGTGATGTTGTGATAACATAGCGCCATTCGTCAGGTATGATATAACATAGCATAATAATTATTGTAAGAACGTGATCTTGTTGGAATTGATGACTTGGAATTCTGTAACAACATTCGAGTCATACAATCGGTATGGATCGATGCTCATAATGAATGTGATGCTCTCGCAAGCGATTATTAATTATAATGTAGTGACCTGTGTGACTAACACGATGTTTTATAAATCACTTTTGCCTTTTGCCCTCCGTAAAAAAAACTACACCACTCTTTATGTTTTTTCGAATGTTAGTTATTCGTACTACACCAGCTCTCTTTCTTTTTGTTTTTCCAATTGTTACGAGCCTGTGTATTACAAAATTAAATGTCTGCGCATAACAAGTTCTCAAGAAAGACCTTAAACTAGGTAGACATAAGGTCCACTTAGTTTAAGGTCTTTCTTGAGAACTTTAGCCAGGCTTTAAACTACCTAGCTCTATTTGAAAATGATGTCGTGTTTTATAATTAACAATAGGTAATTGGAGCAGCGGTGGCCCAGTGATACTGGCCCCGACTAACGAGGTGTAGGTAAACATCGTGAGGAAACCGGCATGTCCTAGAACCAAAAATTGGAAGACATGTGACATCTACAAACCCGCATTGGGCCCGCGTGATGGATTGTAGCTCGTTCCCTCTTTCTGAGAGGAGGCCTGTGTACCAGCAGTGGGAACATTATAGGCTGATTATGTTTATGCTGAGAGCAGTGGTGGCCCAGTGGTGACGGTCCCGACTTACGAGTTGTAGGTCGTGAGTTCGAACCCAAGCAGGCGCTTTACTTTGTGTAAATACTCACTCACTGCTCTCAAACGGTGAAGGAAAACATCGTGAGGAAACCGGCATGTCCTAGAACCAAAAATTCGAAGACATGTGACATCTACCAACCCGCACTGAGCCCGCGTGGTGGATTACGGCTCACTACCTCTGATAGAGAGGAGGCCTGTGTCTCAGCAGTGGGAACGTTATAGGCTGATTATGGTATGCTTATGCTATGTTTATGCTAATTGGTAATTTAGTTTTCATGTCTACTTGAACATCATATTACAGTTAAAAATCTGGTAGACAAAAGTGAATATGACAACTGCCTCCAGGCCTATATACAATATTCTATACTTTCTATTGAAGTTTGAGGTGTCCAATTGAAATGTTAATGTTGAATTAACGCTCATAATATGACAAAGAGAGATTTACTTCCTATGATTGTTGGCACACATAAAAACTAGGTACTTAGCTAATAATTGTTTTACGTCAGAACTATTCTCACCATACTCAGGCAACCAAGTGGCGTTAAAAGATCAGAAACCCGACAGGATGCTATTGATAATTGATACTTTATCTATCTTGTTATTTAGTTTGGTACTTATTTAATTTACTGGCTATGATTGCCAGGGTACTGCTATTAAAACAGCGAGATTGAGTAGTAAAAAATCAAAGTGATATGGTGTAAATCCAACCCAGCCGGAACCGGTCGGCGAATTGAGTGGAGCGTGTGCTCAATTTCCGAGAACCAACCACATCTCGACCAATTTACTTTTTAAGATCGCCAGAAATCTCGGGTTAAGTGCTCATTAAATACAAATTAGGTTTTCGTTAATAAGTATCACGTTAGATCAGCGTTTGAGGATTATAAGTTAATTCAATTGATAATAATAAGAAATATGTAATTTCCTAAATAACTTTAAATACCACGTGGTGGCTGAAATAAAACACAAAAAAGTTTCTATCAAAAATCAGAAACATAAATAACATGCAAATGAAATCCTCGGTTCGAAATTTAACGAAGAATAAGTTAAAGGATTGTTCCATTCACGCATCATTAGCACTCACTGTCCGAAACGAAAGACCCCAAAGTTTAAATGCCAGCACATTACATACGGTCAAAATCTGCCCCCTGCCCATTATAGAGCATCCCTTTTAAAATGGGGAGATCGGCCATCCGTGCAACGGCCACTACCTGTACCTATAAACGTACCTGTATACGAAATCCCAGTCCTTAATTACATATATACAAATAAATAAGTATAAGCCCAGCTACAGGCGACATCGGTCTCGCTCGCACAAACACAAAAACACCTTTTAAGTATTGCTATCTCATTTGCTCGTGTGCGTTGATGTCTTTTACTCGAAGCGTAGGCCCAGTAGGGCCACAGTATAGACGAAAAAATCAGATAACTTTTCTTGTTTACGGCTAGAGTCGAAGAAATGCATTTAGTTTTTAAGGAATGTTATTATGTGTAAAATAATGCGCATAAAATGTATCTTATCCTATTTTATAGCATATCAATAATAGTATATTGGTTTTTATAAGGGTTTAGGACAGAACACTTCAAATCAAGCCTTTTCCCGCCTAAAGGGTACATAGGTACTTATTATGTTTCTGTTACAATTCAACAGAAAATTGTAAATATATTAAGTACCTACTTTCTTTATCAACTTTTATTTCAATAGACTTATTTTCGCACTGTTTATTTACGAACCACTATCAGGTACGAGGAGGTAGCTTTCTATTGACGTTCTCGAGTCAATTCTTACATAAAGAAAAAACAATTTCTTAAAGGGTTCCTGTATTTTTGTGTATACTGTGCAATGCGATCGCTTATTTAAATTGGAAGCACGAAGGCTTCGATGGGCATGCGCGGGAGAGGAGGGATCAAGATTCACGAGCAGCGTCCAGAGAACCGGACTCGAATGAATTACCCTTCATATTATAACTATTGTAGTACAATATTTATAAATCAAATGCATTCTCAACGAAATAATAACATAAACGAGAAAGTGTCGCATTTACAAGTCAAAAAATTTAGTAATTATTTCACATAAATAACACGCTGAGTGATTGTTTAAAAACACCCCTTTTATACACCTTGTTGTAGTAATATTTAGGTACGCAACAAGTAGAAAGTTAGAACAGTACTTTAATTGATGAAAATACAAAATAATAAGAAATCTAGGTAGAAGGGCTCACCTTCGCGCTGTGGTAGAGAGCGCTGGTTCGTGTTATCTTGGCTTTAGTCATCGTAAATCCTTGCAATCCTTCAAGAAGTCACATAGAGCACAGTTCATAACAACACTTCCAAACAAACTTTCATGTTTACAATCGTTTTTAGTCCACAGGGATACGAAAACTTAGCACGCGGCGATCGCGACTGTGTTTACAATGAGAGACCGTACGTGGGAGTGTAGACAGTAGAGTTGCGGGTACGTCGCCCGTGACGCCAGCGCCGCCATCGCTCGCAGCGGTGTAGTATCTGAACTAAACGATAAGCGCCGCGAGCGGCTACGGCGAGAAACAGGCCTACGACCCAGGATTTTGAGGCTTTGAAGCGGCCATTTTGTTTTATAAAACCAAACCGCGCAATGCCCGCGGGATCTCGAGAATAACGATGACATGAGCAATAATTGTTGTTATTATAAACACGTCAAGGGAATACGTTCTATCTTAGAAAATGTGACATTCCTTACAAATTATATTTATTACAGTGTTCATTAGAAATACTGTAAATCGTTTAGAATTTGAACCTTACTGCAATGTTTTGGTTAGGAAATGTGGAAAAGTAATCTTTAAAAACGAAATATTCCGAAAGCACATCATAAACAACAATATGTGGCGAGCAGTGTTAAGTTCAAAAATAATAATAAAAATTACCTGTTCTGTCTTGTGTTTTTTTCTTCACTTTAGAGCAGGTGGTCGGAAGAAAAAAGTTTTGAACGTGCGAGGGAGCTCTTTTCGACTTCACAGCGGGATGAGGGATTAAAAAGGCCCAAAAAAAGGTTCATCGCTAATACTGAACACCTTGCCGAGTATAATATGTAATCGTTCGTAATACCTTATCAATTCCCGAGAACATTTCAAATAGGTTTCCTAGTTATAGTCTCTTGATTGCGTGCGTGACTAGACTAATGTAATATCTACTGTACGCATAAAAATTCTGTAAGAACTTGTCTATTATAGCAGAAATATTGTACGCAACTGATTGTGTTTGTAAAGTGTGAAAGTAAAACTGATTTTTCTTTAGTTGTCTGCGGTCATAGGATTTTGTTTTCAATCATGCTATACCGTAAATTCCAAACTTGAAATTATGACCGGAGTTGTTTACTGTAGAAATGCGGTCTTAAGTCTTCAGAAGCCTAATTGCGTAACACATTTTCGTAAACGATTACGAATAATCTGTTGTATTTTAACAGTTCAACAACATACATTGCGTTATTTACATTGTTGAGCAGATTTTTTAATCGAACTTATGAAGCAGTGGATTAGCAATCTGTTTCGAAACGATTCAGATTCCGATCGATTGTGTATTACGCAATTAGGGTACAGGACTGAATTTGTTCATGCAGCCCAAACCCAAATTCATATCAACTTTTTTCCTTAAGTATGGATAATCATATTTAAACAAATCTGTGTTTATCAGAATGATATTAATGGTACCTAAGTAAATGTGTACACATACGTTCATATGTTTCCGTAAGCTCAATCTATTCCTGCGGTTGACAATCGACTGCCTACTGTCAATACAATTTGTGAGTAAGTATATTGTTGTTTCTATGCCATACAGCTCTGAGCTCAATGATAGTGGCGCAACAACACCTCTGTAACTACTCAGTAGTTAGGTACAACGGCGCTCTATGTCTCTTGTTCTACTAAGCACAAAGGTTTCAAGTTCCCTTTGTCTTTGCGCACGTGCGGACACAGTTACTTATGCACAGGTCCATATTATATTCTAAACAGCCTTAATCACAACAACAAAACATTCTACCAAATTATCAGACTCAAAGTGAAAACAAACGCACCTACACTTCAATAAATAATCCTTAAAAAGTACACAACTGGATGGTATTTTCGAATCAAAAGTACACCTTTTTTATATCAGTAATCTTATTATCTTACCATATGAAGGTAATCGATAAAAATAAAATAAAACGTCAGTAGAAGCATTTAAAGAGATTGCTCCACTACCCAAACGGTAAGCAGCCCGACTGGTCTAAGCCATGGGTATTACTTATTCCATTCCGTAGTAATTGCGTAGTGGGCAGTTTGGCCCAATTATACACTCCCGTCTAGTTAGGTGAGAAATAGAATATTGCCGGCATGACGACGGATAAACTATTACTTTTACTCACAAAATTGTGAGCGTAATAGCATGTTCTGTTACGAAATTATGGCGATGGGAAGTGTTTATTGGTTGCCTCTTAAGAGTTGCCATTACAATGATGATACGTCTCGGAAAGGATTGGGAAAGGACATTTTTACTTTCCGTTCCAATGCTGGTAGTTTGGACAATCAATGGCGTGTGGATGGACAAAAAATATGGCCTGCTTATCAAAATATACCGAATAGGAAGATAACTTATGTACAACACCACAACATACCAACCCAATTGCTTTTCTTGTAAGAGTGTGGCGATTCACAACTGTACTGCTATGCCATTAACCCTGCTCAGCCCTCAGAAGCCCTACGTTTATAAACCATAATAATGCCCGTGACGCACACATTCCTTGCACCAAAGAACGCAGAAGGGATTGCGTTAATAAGAAATCCTTGTCTTCCAGATGATGACATGGAGGCATTTAACTAGCCTCCTCCGACATTGTAATTAGCTGTGGTAATGACTACGACAGATGGCTGCAATTTGTCTCTTCTGTGTATAAAATTTGTACAATTTTCATTTAAAGCTTAGTGAGTAATAACGGTACTTTGATTGGCAAGATTATATTTATGTTTGATACCTTTGACTGTGATTTTATCATTTTTTAAGAATTTAATACCGCATGTAGCAAGGGGAGCCGTAACTTTTCGCATATGGCCATTACATTATTTTTATTTGTATCTGATTCTAGTACCTATCTAAGTTTTTTTCATAAGGAATTTCAGGTGACATTAAAAATATATTCTGTTTTGTTTCCATATAAAATATATTCTGTAGTAGATCGTAAATCTTCTTCCAATAATGTAGTCATCAAGTAAGTAGGTAACAGTAGTATCTATCGGCCTCTAGAAACGTAAGACAACTAGATTTATTTTCTTGGGTTTGCATTTTCCTGTTGTAAAAGGATTTAAATGCTGTGCTATGCTGCATTTAAATACTTTAATAACAGGAAAACCTTAACAACTCCAGCCCCGTTCTTTACTTTAAAATTAACAACAAAAGCCTACAATACACTAAGCATAAAAGAATTTTACAATTCCTCTATTCAACCCTTTTTAAAAAGCAATCTAAATCTTATTTGAGAGCAACACGACCAACCTAATCAAAATTGGAAGCACGAGAGGTTATTATAAAAATGGAGATTAGGATCTAATCCTTTGTAAGCTTCTTTGTAATTAGCTAGACTTGGCTTTTTATTAACCATAATATGGTAGAATGTAAAATATATTGTGAAATATGGTGGTAGGTAGGTACTGTTTAATAGCAGCCTACTTATGAAGTAAATAATTTCTTGGCCTAGGTATTTCCAAGAAATTCTTGATATTCGGGATGATAAGAAGTTGAGAACTGACTGAAGAAGCAATCGATTCGCAGTTCAATATTGGAGAGAAAGCGAGACTTTATGGTTTCAGGGTTTTTTATATCTAAATGTCTAGCTGCATTGTCTTTTTTTCCATTACATATTTACACTTCCAAATCTTTCTAGTATTGTACCTAAAATATACATAATTACCTATTCTACCTCCTATTTGGATCTAGTACTATTTACGAGTCATCTTATAGCTGCACCTTGATTGCAATGTTTCTTTTTCAAACTATATTTTCGTTTAATAGAAGAAACTTACTATACGTAGGTATGTGTGTTTATTAATATCCATATAGTAAAATTACAACACCCCTAACCGGTTTTTATCTCGTAGTAGTACCTACTACACAAACATATACCTGTCTCTTTTACTCACTTGGAACCTCTTTTACCACAAAGCAAACTAGCCTCTAACACAATGGAGAGAAGCTTTAACATCCTTTGCTACGAATTTCGTAGCCCGTAGACTGTTGATCTTGTAGTAGGTCGTAGTAAGACGAAACGAGTTTTGTGCTAAGAGGAAATGACGACTTCGTTCAAAAAGATGTTTACCGTTAAAGAAAAGTCCAAATATAGTAGGACACGAGTACGTATATTTTAGATATTGTGTCCACTACCCTACTATAATAGGAATATCTTAAAAAGGTACACGTAGAAAAACTCCTGTCCAAACGAAAGATAAATAGGTAGTGATGTTTATTTGAAATAGTGGTAGAGTAATTTATTGTCCAAAAACATTTAAATGAGAAACAACGAACAAATAGGTAAATTGAACCACATGATAATCACTAAAGAACACAGCACTTATTCAAGTTGCGCAAGCGCATGGCGACTGAAGAAGCGCCTAGTGAAATCAAAGAGCAATCATTTGTGGAGTATCGCTGTGGGATGCTACTTTGTGCAGGCGCTATCTTTCTAGCTTTGGTAGATGTAAGTTGCAATGAAAATTTGTAAAGCAAGCTATTCAAGGAGAAAAATACCATGTTATAGCTCATAATATGTCACTGAAACAATGGATCATAATTACGATGTTGACAATCAGTTTCTTATAAACAGTCTTCGCCCTCGCCATTGTTCTAACGGTAAATATTTCTCAGATTAGTACACTTTCGAGAAGCGTTTCAAGCACTAACACTAGATTTATACATGCGGGTGCTACTACGTTTGAAACTGCACGCAATTCCCACGACACCGCCATTCACGAAACCCGCAACACTTGAAGTAGTTAAGTACTTAGACGGGTGTAACGAACTTGTTATTGTTATGTCTTAGAATTGTGCAGGAAATGTGTTGAAAAGCGAGGATCTTCTAGGCAGACGAATGATATTGTCAGATGGGCTACTGGTTCGAACGCTGCAAGTAAGATATATCTAATAGGTTGGGGAAAAAGTTTCTTCGCATTTTTTGAGAAAATTCAAAACATTTTTTAACATAGTTTATTTACATTTAAAGTATGTAGGTACCATTTTGTTCGATAACTTTTTGCCATCCTGTAGCTAGGGACATGATCCCATTGCTATATAAATTTTGGGACTTCTGATCAAAATACCGCGACAAGTGGTTTTGGCAGTCCTCTCGTGATGTTAACCTGACACTGCATAAAGAATTCTGAAGAGACCGAAAGAGGTGGAAATCTGAAGGCGCAAGGTCAGGACAATACGGCGGATGCATTAACACCTCCCAGCAAAGCTCTCTTAATTTTTGCTGAGTGGCTAAAGATGTGTGAGGTCTAGCGTTATCATGATGAAAAACCACACCCCTTCTGTTGATTAATTCCGGCCGCTTTCTCTCAACTTGTTGCTTGAATCTCATCAGTTGTTCGCAGTAGAGTTCAGAATCGATGGTCCTGCCTGGTGGTAACAGCTCATAATGAATAATGCCCTTCCAATCCCACCACACACACAGCATCCCACAGTTAACCCGGGTTTTGCCACAGTCTGTGAAGCCTGACCGGCCTTTGACCACGACCTTTTTCGCACGTTCTTGTCGTACGTGATCCACTTTTCGTCACCAGTTTGATAACTGGTGACCAGCTTCTTCAAAAATGGTTCGGTTTCATTACGTCGTAATAAAGAATTACAAATGAGTACACGGTTCATTAGGTTTCTTTCAGTGAGCTCGTGAGGTACCCAAATATCGAGCTTTTTTGTGTACCCAGTTTTTTTCAAATGCGCCAAAACTGTTTTGTGGCCAATTCCCAGTTCTTCAGCTACGTCGTAATTACTGATATGTCGATGATGCTCCACTTTTTCAAAAATGGCATCCTTTTTATCCGTAATAGGGCGACCAGAGCGACGTGCATCTTTGACATCAAAATTTCCGGATTGAAAACGCTAAAACCAAATTTGTGCTAGTCTCACAGACAGTGCACTAGGTCCATAAACATCGCAATTTTTTTTCGCGGCTTGCGTTGAATTTTACCTTTTTTGTAGTAAAATTATAAAATGTATTGAATTTCTTCATTAGATTCACTCATCTTGACAGTACGAAAAACAAATAAAAATCACACATTTTCCTAATTTGAATATGGATTTATGTTCTTCAAAATTTTAACTTTCTATGATACCAAAACCAGCCAGATACAAATAGTATATCCAAAGAGATTTTATTACAAGTTCATACATACTATAATGCGAAAAGACTTTTCCCCCAACCTAATATATACCAATGCCGATTACGCAGTAAATCTCTGCTTGCTTTGTGTGGTCAAGAGTCAGTGGTGTCGTCATTTAAAACTAGCCGTATGTGTTCGTAACATGACAAATATTGCAAAAATACCAAGAAATCTGTCCATTTTACGTCGTCTTGATAAAGGAGAGAACTTTCTCGACATTGACTGAAATTCTTTGCTCTCCCTCCTTCATGCATTTGTGTATATTCAATATAAAAATATAACATAACATCACGCCTGTAATCCCCAGCCAGTTATGCTTATTATGCAACATTTTAGAAATAATTTAACATTTTGCAATAACGCGAGTTGTACGGTGAATTAGTGTGACCGTTTCGTTACCAATACTTTTAATTGTGTTGTTCGACGAAGTTAGATAGGATTTAATTGCCTTTAATTATTTAATCCATTTGTAAACCACTTTTTTTAACTTATTGGCAGTCATGACTAGTGAGGATTATTTCTGTTAATCCATGTAGGAGGTCTGTTATTTAAAATAACTTTATGACAGAAACACTAGTCACGACAGTATGGACAAAAAAAAACTGCTCTACAATAGCTTGTAGCAAGAGCTCGTTGTTCGTAGCAGACACATAAATTGCCGCCTATCTCCGTCGTATCAATTTACATGAAAGATGAGCAAGAAACTGGAACGTCCACAATAATATCGCACGAGATTTCTCTCATCTACGACCGGTTTCCTCAAGATGTCTTATGTATGTTTTCCTAAATTTCAAAATGTAACCGACCCACAGACATGGCCCACTCTAGCTCAAAAACCGGCAATTTTATATGACCACTCAAGCCGAGGTTCTCAAATGGCTCTCCGAACTTCAGCGACTTTTATAGTTACCAATCTCAAGTTTTATAGCCCAGCGAGAACAGGTTAACTTCCAAATTATAGTCTTTGAAATAGCTCATTTGCATTTTAATACGAGCCTATGCTTAAATGATTATTTTATTTAAAGTTACGGTACTATTGTCTCTAGGATTTGTATTATATTGGAACAACAAGATTTATACACAGCTGCTTTATCACTGTTAGCTTATACTAAACTAAAAGAAATAAAAAAGGATTGTGCGTTATTCAAGGTGAACTAACTATATTTAAGCCCTAACAGTCCGTCTTTAAAGGTCTATCAATTCTCGCCAGAATAAATTACTTATGCGAAAATGGTCAAAACAGTTAGCATAACAACGGCACATCTTCACATGGGCTCTCTCCTTGGGCACACGATCTATGTCAACAAATAGATGGTTCGATAAATAGATATAGATTTTCTAAGAAGACAAGAGGAGAAGACAAGCCCGTAAAGCAATAATCAGTAAGTTTTGTGGTAGGATTGATGATCGAAATGTAATATATGACATCAAAATGTAGGAGGTTGTTCATGCCCATCTACGTCATCTTTTGCTGATTTGATTAACAAGAAGCATAAAATTAAACAATTTGTGTTTAAAATCAATTTTAGGATTTTTATCAGCGATAAAAGTAATGAAACTTTGCAAATCTTTGATTGATTAAGCACTATTTGAGACCATTTAACACTTAACTCTTTCATTAACTCTATACTCTTCTAAACGAATTATAATGGAGTATTTTATTTATCCATCAAAGCGTTTATCATTACATTCTTTTATATTTATGTAGCAATAAAAATATATTATAAATAAGAAATCCATGAACCGCGACTAGCATATAATTTCTCACGGCGATCACGCATCGTATTCAGCGCGTGGCTGCGCAGGCGCCTACCCGTGGGAGTCCCAATGATCCAACCGATACAACGTAAGGTTACGTATTAGGAAACTGTTGCCAATATAGTGGCAACGAAGTTCAATCACAAGAAATCTCTGGAAATAGTAAGGTTGGCGAAACAGTAAAACATATTATTTTATTAGTAGTAGTTAGACGTTGACGCCTTATTGAAGATTGATTTGTTTTTTACTGAAAAAGACTAACGCATTTAATTTTAACTCCAAAATAAGCTGTGATTTAACCTATTTGACTTCTCTTAGCCATGTGGTAATTTAATGTAGACAAATATTTGTTAACATTGTAAGTATTGAAACCACAACTTTGGAAATAATTTTCAGAACAAGCGGGAATCTTGAATCAACCGCGGTCCCACAGTTACCCTACTACCATAAATTGATACAATTGTTTCACTAGACTTTCAATTTCAAACTGAGTATATTGGAAATAAATTGCTACTTTACCATTTAAGGCTGGATAGAACAAAGGACGGAACATCTTATTTATTGAAGTAAGTTTGCAGGAATTGCTTTTTCCAGACCAAGTTCTCATGGAAGGCAGTGGCCACGTAAACAGAGTTCTGTAGTGATATTCTGTAACCATCTCACCGTGAAAACTTTGGTGAAATGAGCGTGGAGTGAGCTGTCAGTGCCACTGATGCTAGGGATTGACCAAGATGGGATGACACTGACAGTTCACTCCACGCAAGTCTTCACGGTGAGATTTTTACAGAATCATGTCGATTCTGTAAAAATCTCACCGTAAAGACGCTGAACGTACTTTGATTGTATGTTGGTACAAGACACTACATTTGATTTTGATAATGAAGTTATTATGTTTATTTATTAACTTGAACGCAAAATTGAAACTTTCCGGGCACATTGAACAACTATTAAACTTTTCTATTTAAACCTCAGCAAGTACCTTCTAACTTTCACACAACCGTCCATTTCCAGATTGTGGAACAATAAAATTGCATGTCCTTTCCAGTCACATTCTATTATAGACTTCCTATCAACACTGGTTCTAATGCTTCCTTATTGCAGTGCAGTACAAGAAATTGCCTTTAATTCAAGGTCCTGTATATGTGTTCAACCTTTGACTGGGCACCTGGCAGGTGTTGTAATTAGATCGTTACCCGAAGCATGGCCCATCGGTCAAGCTTGGCTGGGTTTCCCACACGTCTTGGCGTCTAAGGCGGACCCTCGCTATTCTGATGATGAGATTAACCCGCGCATCCAGATATACCGATACGCAACTACTTGGGACTGTTTTACATTAATAGCATACGTTTCTTCGGTTGATAACGTATAAATGATGGAAGAATTGAAGAAGTATTTTTCCTACATGTGTTAGCTGATAAATCTGCTAATGCGAGTTGATTTATGAGTAAAAGTAACGGCATTGGATACTTAACACACTCAGTTTTAGTAAGAACTCAAAACCTGTTTTTTATTAAACACTTTAAAGATTAGTCGACACTTACTAATAACGTTTTAAAATTTACATCTGCTCTAAACGCGACAAGCTGCCTTAAATCGAAAGGTTCCATAAATTTTTGAGTGTCGTAAACGTCACGGCAGAGGTAAAACGCTGAACGAGTTACGGCATGGGGCGTTACAATGCTCTATATTCGAACAATGGAGGTTTTTTACCAAGAATTAGTCACAGGAGTCATATCCTTGAAGACGGTCAGGAAGGGTGAGTCATCAAAAGTCACGGGTCGGGGGTCGCGGTTCAGTGCTCGCAACCGAACTGTGCCAATGTTATGTACTGCGTTGGCGCAGTTACGTCATTTTAAACCGTTTTATAGCGTACCCGGTTTGCCACGAATTTGAGATAACAAAGGACTGCTTTTAAGGGTTTCTGGCATTAAATTGACACGTAAATTGGCCCATTGTAGATTAAAGTTGTAAAAAAAGAACTAGCTTAAACATTCTAAGATCTTCACACATCTATCAGCTCAAAGTTCATATAAACAGTCTTTATATACACAGTACCTACTTTAGTACATTTCTACATAGGTAATGATGGTAACCACGGTAACTAAACTGACAATGGCAAAAAGTAGAGGCAATGAAGCATGGTGTCGTACGTCAAACTCTATTGAGGTTCAAGTGTGTCCAAGTGATCAACAGACCGACTAATGCGCTTTAACTAGGGGCCAGCCATGAGGTCGATCCGGCTTTAACAAATTATCTTACTTACCCTTAAACTTAAGTATTTATATTTTCGTTAAATTAGTCATCACTTTACGTTACACAAAATCTTTTAGGTAAAAATAAGGGCCCATATTTAGGAATTGTTTTTTTTTATGTTTTGGCTGATTTGTATTTCACTTTTCACTTATCTTATCTGTCAGGATAGAGTAAGTAAATGTGATGAATACATTGTTTCAGTTACATCATAATCTTACGTCACGCCATACCGTTTTTTCCTATCAAACTGCTGAAAGGGATTCATATCTATAAACAAAAGCAGATAACGATACAAAATTTATATTTGTCACAAATCTCTCTCACAATTCATTACAAAAGTAATGACAAAAAATTCTGGTGTTGCATCCATTTTCAAATTATTTTGAGATTAGATATATTTCCATTTTATTTTAAAAAGACGGAGCGTCCATAATTATCGGAAGTCGAACATTACAGACTTTAGTTCTGATACCATTTCCGGACACACACGGCGTTTTGAACAAAATTGACGTCAAATTGTAAGTTATTTTATTTGATTTAAAGGTAATTGAGTAAGAATTACTGGAATGCTTCTGCAAAACGTTTAAGTGTGTGAGTGCGTAATGCGTATGAAGCCGATAAGCCTGAAAAAACCTGCAATATCACTGTATGAATAATTGAACAAAAACGAAAAATTTCCTAGTTTGCTGACCACAGTACACCTATGTACCTGAATCAAAGAAAATTTCAACCACAGTTGAAGACAATGTTACAAAAATAATTAAATCGTGAACCGTGACGGTTGCACTCGTAACAGCTTATTAGAAATGCAATAATAATGACCCACAATATGGGAGCCATTCAAATACCCAACCGTGAGATCCAAAAGAAACCGCACATTGATTTAAATAAAAAGTAAGGAACTCGATCAGCAAGAAAATATGGACAAACGAGGAATAGGGCTGCAATTTATTCCGAATTTGTTTAACATGCATGCAGGCCTTGCATTTAAGAATAATAAAAATACTGCTAAATGGATCAATTTTGATTTACAATAACCTCAATTTACACTGTATTAATCTGTGAAATGAAATTAACGTCATTACGTAACGATGGGAAAGAATTCGTAATAATTAATTGTATGTTACGTGCAATGCTACGAGTATCAACACCTAAACACGCTGTCCAATACTTCCCTGAACGGAAGACTCCGGTTTACGCCTGTTTTTTGGATCTCTTCAAAGCTTTCGACGATTAAGTGCTTTGGATAAAGATGGAGGACAGGTATATACCGGCGGAACTATTGAAAATATTTGAATACTAGTACTCGAATCAGACTAATTATTGTCAAACTGCCTCTCAAAGTCATACCAGGTTGGAGTGCGGAGTGAGACAGGGGGGTTGTCTTCTCCAAAGCTGTTTAACCTGTATGTAAATGACCTCATAGTCGAGCTCAGCGGCCTGCGTGTCGGCTGCCGAGTGGGGGGTGTTTGTGTGAACAACGTCAGCTACGCGAACGATATGGTGTAGCTGGGCCCGACTGCGAGGTCTATCAAGGAGATGCTGAATGTTTGTAAAGAATACGCTTTTTTTTGGGAATGGCATCTCTCAGGTCAACCTATGAGGTTGTCGCCTGCTGAAACGGACTTGCCTAAAGAATACGCCGAACCACATGGTCTTATATACAATTTAAGAAAAACCGAGCTCATGACTTTCAGGGCCGCCGGAAAGTGCCCAGATACTATTCCTTCAATTAGTTTTTCGAAAAACATATTTCAATTTATGTAATAAGCAAAAGTTCTTTATTTCATAATAAAAGAAGATGGTATGGCCTGCGCCATCGCAAACATATACTTACGTAATGTTTCTCTTATTTCTGGATATGTTGTCAGTATTCTTATATTGCCATATCTCGATCTTCACGCAAAAGAGTTTGGCTTCAATCATATTCAGATTGGAATAATTGGAACCTTCTTCCCAGGATGCCAGATGATTTCATCACCCATTGTGGTAAGTTAAAAAAAAACATAAAACAAACTCTATTGTTATCATAAATAGTTACAAAACGAATAGCCCCATTTGGATAACAGTCTTTTGTTTGATTTTCAGGGAAGCTTGAGTGACGTAATGGGCAGAAGACCAATATTTTTGTTATGTTTGATTATCTGCTCGTGTGGTTACTTCTCGTTGGGATTGACATCATCTCTTCTTGTTTTCTTAGATGTACGAGCTGCATTCGGTAATCAAAATTATGCGTTTTTTGGGAGAGAAGGAATGATGTCTTGTTATGAACTCATTATACCATGGTCTAACTGGAAAGATGTTTATGAAAAACACTCTGCTTTGAGATATTATATAGGAGTTCAGAAAACATTGGCCCTTTTCAAAAGTAGTAAAAGTAAAAACATATAGAATAACATGTTCCACATGACTTCATCAATAAACATCACGTCTAGGCTTAAAAAATAGTTTTGTCAAACCTTCATTCGATTTGTTTCAGGTACATTTAAGCACACTCAGACATCAACAAGAGCCTTAGCACCGGACTACATAGACGATAAAAATGACGTTACTGCTCTGTATGGCAAGTTGACATCATTAAGAGGATTCGGGTTAGCTCTAAGCCCCGTTCTTAGCGGGTACGTCATGGAAGCGTTCCCAAAAAGCGGTTTTACCATCATGTGTGTAATTGTTTCGACGATTTTTACACAAATATTTTTTTTTTTAAATTGTATTTAATATTAATACAACGTTGGGTCAAACTAACTTACAAAATATACAGGGTGGCAGGGACACCGACGTGCAAACTGAAATCATGAATTCAGCGCATGATTCTAGATCCCCTAAAGCGTAGGAATAATTTGTCGGTTTAAAAAAAACAGCTGTTTCATAGATAAGTGCAATACTTCCGTGGTCGAAATAGTGCAAGTTTTTTTTTTAATAACCGTCGAACATTTTCACAGCAGGAGTTCAGAATGATGTATTGAATCTCCCAGTCGATGTCCCCTGCCACCATGTATGTAATTTACAGCAATCAAACTGCGTAAATTTTTAAGTGTGATTATGAAATAAGATATCATCTTGTGATACTATAAGACTCTCTCTCATTGTTACAGGTTTGATCAATTCCTTGCCAGACATCCCAGAAACGAAAAAAGACAAATCAGAAACAGTGCTTAAAGCAACAAAATTATTTGACCCCATTGTCAATACATTCAATCAAACTGTTAACAACTTCTACACTATAGACTGGACGACATACTGGGACATATTTTTATTTAAATTTCTCATGTCAATGTCTATGGGATTATACTTTAATAATTTTCGTTTATTTTTGAATACTGAACACGATGTGTCGCCATCCGTTCTAGGCTACATCACGACTATTCAAGGAATCGTTTCGTCAATAACCAATTAGAAGGTTTCTTCTATTAACAAAATGTATGATTATGATAGAGACTATACTCAACGTATTTTTCACATATTTCTGGTCATGGTTTTGTATTTGATAGGGTTAGCCAAAGTGCCTGGTATACCATTTTACATTGCGCTATTGATTCCTACAGCGGTTTGTTTTGCCCTTGCAAAGGTAGTTGCTTTGGTAGTAGTGTCGAATAGAAGTGTGACTAGCAACCGCGGAACTCTCATAGGGGCGTTTAATAGTGTTAGTTCAGTATCTGGTATTATGGTGCCGATCATCGGCGGTATTATTAATCATTATTTAGGTGTTACATATATATTTTATACTGGCGCCTTGATCGCTTCAGTCGGTCTTGTTTTAAGCTACCAGGCGAGATCGTTATCTTTACAAGAAAAAAGTAAATTTTGTTACAGATAGCTGAATGTCTATATAATACGATTTCAAGATCATCCACGTAATATTTATCATAATTCTTCAAAACCTCTCATAGAATCATCACATCAAACGCAATAAGATCTTATTGTTTTAACACGTCAGAACCACACGTAATGGGTGTGCTCTAATTATCAAAACATTATGCAGGTGAATAATAAGGGAGTATATCGTAGACCGTAGTGTTGTGCTCGGTTCCCACGACTCGGTTCCTTCCGGAGGCGGCGACCCGTGACGCTACCGTCTTGGCGCCCACATCGCGCCTCTCATTGTTTCACCGCTACTTACTGAACCTCTTTAAAACGACAAGGGCCAATTTTCTAATGAACAAATTATGTTTATGGAACTCGATCTGGTAGATTGAGAAATAATTTAAGCGGCTTTAGTAACATGACTTTTTTGGAACAAACTATATACCTGTAGGTACCTAATACTTAAATTTTCTGGTGCGTGGTTAAAATCGGAACCAACGCCGCCATCTTGTTTTATTCAATACTTTCTACAAGACAATTGTACAAATGTTTACCCACAGTGTTCCCCTATCAGCGTCATTTGAGCGCCAAAATATGCTTGTAGCAGTATGGGTACTTTGCATCGTTCCGATATTTAGATTGAAAACTCTAAAGGAAAAAAAATGAGACAGCAAATTAAAAATAACAGTAAAGTAAATAACGGGTTAAGTATGGTAAGATCCGTCATCAATACTAATTGTTAGTGGAACGATGAAAAAGTGGGCGGTGTGACGGAAATGTCTAAAGCGCCGGGAGTCTTGGCACACGACGGAATGTCGGCGCAAGCGCTGCAGCTGCGTCAAAGAAAAACTTTAAGGTGACCCTTCAGTATATCCAAGTTCTATTGTATGAGCTCGAAAGCTTTTAATATGTTCTTTTGATTGATATATTTGCAATAGATCACCTTTTAAAAGGAACGATACATTTAATTATAAGGACAGCAAATACCTCGGGAATCAGAAACTCACTAAGCATTCATGCTTCATTAGAAAAACACATAGTCTTTAATAAAACATTATCGATATCGAAGGATCATAATTCGCGTAACACTTCATCTTTACATTTGTGAAAACACCTTTACTCTATGCACCCTATTATAAATGGTAATTACAACGCTGACATTTCGTTACAATATATTTCCTGTGCGCACGAGCAACGGCAACCACTTTCGTGAATTATTGTATGGAGATCGACAGGTGGATGATATATACAGGTTTTTCAGTGTTATTATGATGAATAATTATGTTTTTAGTTTCTAACTTTGAAAATAAGCTACCATCGAGAACGTTCTGTGTTAAGATGAGTTATATTACACTGAATTGCTAATTGCATTATTAAATTTAAATAATTTATTCTACCTATATCTAATAAAAATAGAATATGAATTTGCAAATTTTGTTGTTATTTATCATGATTTCAACCTATATATTGGCGACATTATACACTTTCCCACTATTTTGAGTACGAGATAAAAAGCTATTCACTCTATCTCAGTACCTACTAGTCAATTTCAAAGAAAGATACCTATGTCGTGCATAAGTTCAAATTCAAATTCAAATGGTTTATTTTGGGACAACTAGGTCCAAAATGTTAGTATACAAAAACTTAGAAACTATTGTTAGTACTAAAATACAATTACAAAATCTAAGTTCAGTCTAACAACGCGTTTAATCTTGCTGCAAGTTTGTGGAGAACTTTGTACATGTGTGTATAGTGTAAGTAACTCGAAATAATTTTATTCATGTCTTACTTGTATAATTTTTCCTACATTCCCACCAATAGAATTAACATAAATAAATCACGCTTATATTTAATATGTTCCACATGTTCACACATCCTCATTTCATATTCATTGTTGGCAACTTCTCCTCACAGCGTTTTTATGTACGACACTTTGACGTGGTCAAAATTAGAATTGAACTAAAATAGGCGTAGTATTTCTGCACAATGGCATAACTTATTTTTGAGAATAGTAAACAATGACTCTCGGAAGTTTCTGTCGGTGGGTGTTCCAATAATGGTATCAATGTTTGGTTTCAACGCGATATCTATAACATTTTATTCCCATTAAGATAACAGGCATAAAATAAGTGCTTATATCCGTCTAATAAAACCAGATTTCTCGCCAATACAAAAATTATAAAACAAAGCCTTTTGCTCAGGACGCCAATCTGAACATTAATATCGCGAGGTGGAATGCCCAAACTCGTTCAACCAATCAAACGAGCTTACGTTTTATCACCGTCGTATTGTTTTTATAATTACTTTTTACACCTTTTTTCGAGTAATGAATGGCTTACGTAACCTTTTCTTTTAATTGATAACTTCGGGCCTAGTTTTTGGAAGCCTACTCCAATGATGGATTCGTTAATCTGCTGTACAATCTCATTGGATAGCAAATTAACTAAAGATTGTAGAAATCTAATTACCCAATTTGAGTTATTATCGCAGAGGTTATTGATCGGGTGCTTCTGAAAGCCTACACAACTGATTTACTTGCTTCTGAAAGCAATAAAAAAACATGACATACCACCATTCCTCTCTTGATAATTCTTTCAAAATCCGTCAAAATATAGATAACTAATTGCAACATCTATGACAGATACCAGCTAGAAAGCAATTATAGAACATTACGTAAGTTTATGACAAAAAAACATTAAGGTTTGAGGAGGAGCCGCGCCGTAAGTAAACATTTGAGTCCGTGACGTGAGTGGAAAAGTTGTAGTGGATAGTTAGTAAAATAACTTGTGTAAGCACACATGCACCTGTTCAAAGAGAATTGTTTAGAAAACTGGCAGCACGAACGTTCCCGCTTTATACCATAACAGGGCTACCTACCTATAGCTTGCTTTCCCACTCGCACTTACACCTAAACTTAAGTGAAAGAAAAAGAAAACTATAGATGCAGTTTGATTAACTTTTCGATTTAATATAGGCTCGTGCTTTAGAACAGGTGACGGGCATTTGAATCTTGTTTCGACACTCAAATGTGTTGGAATATTGATAAGAAATTAATGTTCAGTTGAAAGGCGCAATCGTCTTTATAATGACGAACAGTAGTCCCCAGGTGGTTTCAGTAAACAGTTTCCATAATTAAGGACTATTAAGCTGTCGATAGCATAATTGGTGGTAATTTAATGAGAGGTTACCATTGCAGCAGTTAAGAGCCATAAAACTTTTGAATGCCTCATATTTTGAAACAATAAATCTTATTTAAAAAAGTACAACATGCAAACAAATCCCTTGGCTCGAATTCAAAAGCGAATACTCAAAATTTGGTAAATAAACTTGCACTGAATGGATTAAAAAGGTCAGTAACACTGGTGAGTAGTCCATTACGTACAAAAGAAGAGATTTGTCTAAGTGAATGTGTGCGAGAGTCAAACAATTTATTGAATGTACAAATTAATGAAGAATACGAACTTTCAATATTGAAATTAACTAAACATGACGGCACGGAAACAGGAAGTATGTCAACATGAAGGGAAAACAACATACTGAAAGATCAGTCAAAAAACAGTTCAAAGAATTTATGAATCAGCTTCGTGATCGCACAGTTATATTATTTAAAAGTGTATTATAGTCCATCAAACGTCATGATTTAAAAGTTCCGAATTCTAAACATATGATTTAAAAATTCTAAAGAATACTAGATACCTAGTGCTCCAAATAAACCCTAGAAACTTGCAATAACTCAATCGCACACAAACGATACAGAATATTGATAGAAACAATAAAAAAGTGACTTTATTGCGTAACGAATCTCCAATTTCAGACTAGTGCTTTTCCGCCAATAGCAAAACCATTGTTAAAAGCGTAGGAAATGGGACGTCGATAACGACTCCTTACATAAACTATACTTATATTTCCTTTACTATGAAATCAATACTTTGCTCACATCGCAACGAGCGAGCGAGTAAATTAACTAGTTGATAATGTACTTACATAGCTTCTGAATAAAACACAATCGTAAACGTTATTAACAACACCGTTGTATCTTCTATTGCACAACTATGCGACTTAAAAAATGTAAGCTTCAGGTTTAGACCACTAGGTGTCACCAACGTCGTCCATTTTGGGTCGATCCATTACGGAAGAGATAAGACGAGTAAAGAATGGTGTTAAGGCTAACATGGGCTTATCTGCTTAACGCTTCCACGAACAGGTGCACAAAAGTATAACGAACACATTTTATGGTACACTCTCGAGGGTTATCACTGAAGAACTTGAGAGCTCTAGCGCACACTAAAGGCATGAAAATTATTAGAGCCAAACTGCTTATTATTTGCTGGTCTTTGCATCTCTGTCAAAGAGGTCTGTCTGTCACACAGTCTGTCTACATATCAAAACAGCGTTTCTTTTACCGCAAGAGCGTTGTCAGACACTATCATTTTAATGTTGTTTTATCTTCTATTCATGATTTCCCATGTTACTAATTCGAATCTACTTAGTTTATTAGAAAAACGATGTTAAAGACAAAGGTTTTGTGACTTTTTGACACTTGATTAGTTAAGTTTCGACCAAACATGTTGAAAGCTTGAGCCCTTTTCAAGATAACAGAAGATTCGGTTTACCCGTGTTAATCTTGACTCTTAATCACGAAGCGGAAGTTCATCGACCGTATTACTTTAATTCAATCTAGAAAGATCTCTCATTTAGTAGTATTAGTTTCAAAACAATGAAGTAATTTTAGATTCTATTACTGAAAAAGATTGATAGGACTATCGCGTGCTCCAATTAAATCTACCTTTATGGGAACGCGACGGCTATTAGAAACCCCGTAACGTAAGAATATCCCCTCTTCAGGCTAAGTTCACACGATCTTTGTTTCGTTTTATTAATACTCTCTGCATTAATATTAGTCTACTCAGCGTTACAAGTAAGCGGTATTTTAATTCGTCAGTCAGAATATAATACACTTTTCTACTTATAGGTGGACGACAATTCACAGGGTTTAAGCTCGATAAACATCCGTAAACACCCAGAAAACGGGGTGTATGCTTGATTTGATGAAATTACATTAGTGATGTTAAAAAATATGTTTTAAAAATGATTTTCATTAATATTCTGAAACACTGTCTATCTGACATGATTGTAGGCAATCCGATCAGGGAGGATTAAAAAATGTTATGAGATAAAAACGATCTTAGAAAAATCACATTTTCTGTCATTTATACTTTTGAATCATTATTGGCTTTTTGTGTTGTGTGCCACGAGTAGGTACTCGTAAAGGGATCAAATCACATACATAGTGTTGGTTGTAAAAATAAGCCAACGACTGCATTCGCTACTGACAAAATTGAGTGAAAGCCAGGATTTTGCACACACATTAAAAAACTGCCTTTGCCTAGATGGGGTGGGGAAGTCACGTTATCTCGTCAAAAAGTTTAAAAACAAACAAGATAGCCTTGCAAAGAATGGCAGTTAGCGAAGAATGTATTTATATTCTGAAACCTGTTACTGGAAACATATTTAACATGTAGGGAGATCATTTCCGTATCCACAAAATATACATTACTTTTAAATACATAACTAGCTAAAATACGTTTCGGATCGCCTGATATTCCAATGTTGCACGAAGAAGGCAAACAGCAAATTATGACATTAGTCGCTGAGAGATACAAAATGTCCATTAGACCAATTCATTTCATACGCTTGACCCAAGAGCTCAAGGTAATGAACTCACTCAAGAAGAAGAACTTCAGGGTATGAAAGTCATCCACGATTTAGGTCAGCAAGAAAATTTACAAGATGTAATAGGCGAACTGGCGTGGCTGACAATATGTAACTCAGTGGGTAGCGTAAGCAGCATTGAGCTAAGAAAAGTAGCGATACTTATCCTGTGAGCTCCGTGTACATCAAGCAGCAACAGCTGAATGGGAATTCTCTAGACCTCGTTCACGCCTGATGTAATGCGATGGATGAAGTCTATGACGGAACGACTGTGCCCAGAAGATGTCTGTTCACTCTTGCTTTAAAGGCTGACGGGTTAAATGTGGAAGGGAACACAGACTCTGGCAGAGAGTTCCACAGTTTGGCTGTGCGCATAATAAATGCGGAGATATATCGATATCACATTTTTTGTCAGGTCTATTATACTTTTTAATACAATTATCATTTACACCCGAAATTTGGATGGAGATCAGGTTTAAACCAAATTACACCATAACCCACACCCATCCGGGTTTAAACCGGGGGTGGGTGTATTATATCTTAGATAAGAATGCTTGGAAACATGCTGGTCCTGCTCCATAGGACAATCTAGAGGCTAGACAAAATCATACTAGTTGCTTATTGTATTGTATAATTTGTTATTTACTTTACTCACACACTGACTTATTCCTTCCTAGTTTATATTTTAGGAAAATCATATATTTTTACAATGTTTGTAAATACGAGTATGTAAGCACAATGTACCTATCTCGTGATTAATTTTTCTACCTTTGCTTTATTTTAATTCTTTTTACCAATTGTGCTATAGTATTTTCTTCTTGGTGCATCGTCTTCACAGGCGCCTAGAATCAGTTCTATTTTTAATGTAAATGTTGACGTTCAAAAGTTCCTATTTGAAATAAATTATTTGACTTTGACTCGCTGACGGTGGCGCGTGTGTTGGATCATTTAGCTCCCTCCAAAATGATTGAGCTGAATGGTGCTGATCCATGCGTCATGTTCGTGAACGGGCGCCGTCGGTTAGAAGTGGTCATCTCTTAGCTGCCACGGCTTATTTTTAATAATTTAATTTTTAGATTGTTTTTTTTTGCTGCACTCTGGATGTTTTTTACGTGTACGTCTTTTGAATATCGCTCTCACATAATAAGATCAACGTAAATGATGTAACTAATATATTTCTAAACATATTATTTAAAAAGAATGTCGATGGAGTTTCTTGGCCGTTCTTCTCAATAGGTAAGTACCTACTACGCTTTCAAAAGTGCCTGTAAATGGTTTAATTGAATTGAAATAAATGCTTTGAGTTTGATTAAACCAAAAGAACAGAAGCCATCTTCTCACCGCAAAATATAATTATTGGTCATTAAAATAGATTGAGGAAAGGGATTAAAACTAATTTCCACATCATAAGAAACTGCCCAGGTTCATCTATAGTTCGAGTCGCGTCATGTTGAAGTAACAAGTTGCGAGGCGTCATCCATCATAAGCCAGACGACGCAATCTTCACCGCATCACGTTGCTTTGACGCGCAAATCCCATGTTGCCTTCACACTTTACTTTTTCTTACATTCCTGGCTCGTGCCAACTAATCATGGATAATTCTTTAGTTACGCTTTTAAAGCCGCTGGAATGTTAGATAATAAAATGCTTCTACGACTGTTTGATTGGAACTAAAGACTGAGCTCGCAAATCTGCGTAAAGGAATTGCTAAAGTCCCCTATAAAATCGTTTTCATTGCTTTTTACAAGTCACAACAGACCATCTGTTAACATTCCATTTCCTTTTGAATCTGGGTTTTTCTTTCCGCCTTAGGTACAAAGTGGCTTAGGTGCCGACAACGTTAACATCAGAAGCGGTAGCGACTCGATGCAAAAAAGAAGAAGGTCAAGGTACTACTTAGGGTTACGAGTGGCTTGGTCACCTTCATGACTTCATGCATTGACTGACACAAATATCTCGACAAGACATTCTAACAATTGCTTATTAAAATCTTGGCTCTAAATAAGAACACACACGTATACCTTGGAGCTATGACATCATCTGTCTCATTTCGTGGAATCTTCTCGCAATGTATAGGCAGGCATTTTAATGGGAGTTTGAAGCGGCACCCATCGTCCCTACCTACCTACACGTCATTACTCCCAGAGCTGATGGTTGTGAGTTTTTTTTAGGTATGCGCTCCGTCTTTTCCGTGTGGTAATTACGTCTATGTAAATTGGATCAGATTAATCAAGTGCGTACGAGCGATGGACCATCGGTTTATGCGCTTGTGTTTAGAACCGGAATATTTAGAATGTTAAGTGTAACAGAAAACGTGAAGTAAACCAGATCACTTTGGACAGGTGTAATTAATAAGAAACTTATTTCTAAAAAGTTTTACTCTGACTATTCTTGAGAGATTTTTATGACACTTTGATACTCCACCTGCTTTCAAAATTGAGCAGTTCAGTGACGAATTTCGCCACTACACGAAAATAGCCTCTTATCTCATCAATGGAATAAATCGCAGACAACAGTAATTTGATGTTTTACTAATTAAAACAAGCATGTTGTTCCCACGATAGCACTAAACCTATTGCCGGTACGACGTAACATTTTCGTTAACTATATCGAGCCAGACTGTTGGTGAGACGAAGCCTATGTGGGAAATGTAACACTACATAAGTGGTTATTGTATGAAAAGTTATAGCTTCATCGACGTCTTTCTTTTCACATGGATATGACACGCGCGAAAAGACAAAACTAGTAAGTAATTAACATATTGTGATGCTGTAATAGTGTATGTACCTTAATACAATAGCTTAACTGGCTGCTCTCCAAGAAAATACAACGCAGTTTTTCCCACGAAAATTATAGTTTTTTTTCTTTTCAGAAAATAAATGTTTTTTTTTACTATTTAGTACCAATTTAATGTTCAAAAGGTCTGTTGTATTCCTCAAATATTTATTTTCTCATGGTGACCCAAATTAGTATCAGGTAGTAAAATGATTAAGAACTCCGCATGTTCAAATTATGTCACCCGTAATTTGATATTTTCGGAGCCCACCAGCTACCTCAAAATATTGACGCTACTACACAAGAAGCCTTTAAACAAGTTCTTACATTATTAGTATCGCAGTCACGTCAACAAACGACCCCTAATGGAAATAGCCAACAGTGTCATCATAGTCACATAATACCTCACAGAATTCAACTTTAATTCCAGTAACTTAAGAATCATTTTTGTTGTAACATTAATCAAGAGAACCGGCGTAAATGAGTACACGCCGTTACTTATATCGTGTGTCACCAAACCATATTGTCTGCTTATAATTTGAGTATGTTTACCTTTGACCATAAAATCTCGGGAGTAGCTGTATTTTATAAGAAATGACGGGACACTTTTTACTACAAATACTACTCGTCTAAGAAGAATTGAAGACCAAAGAAATGAGTGGTGTATTGTGTGAAAGATGATGGCTAGACACGGCATGAATACGAATATGACAAAAATAAAAAAAATTGAAATAAAAGCTGATAGAGATGCATGGAATAATTTAGGATCAGAGCAGGAGGATAGAACACTATTAACAATATTCTATAGTATTCAAATGATTTGAACAAAACAATAGAACTGTAGAACATAAACAAACGGTTATAATTAATATCAGATCTAATGAACCAAGAAAGGAAAGCTTTCAACCAACCCGTAAGAACACTCACCACTATAAATTATCTTAAGATTTCCAACCTTCGCTCCTAATATCTGAACGTGATAAGGAATAATGCTTTGTTAAATATTCGAGATGGAGGATTAAGCTTCCAGCTAACTCGATGAAATTTTAATAAAACTCGGGGGCGTGCCAATGACAGCCTAATAACGCTTCACGCTTATCTCCAAATTTATCACTCAATATTATTTACGTCAACTTAAAATATGAAATCTTTTAAGTCCACAAACGAAGGCTATTAAGTTATACATTTCAAACGTTAGTGATTATGATTCTTATCTCATTGTTGCCAACAGTAAACATGAATATGTATTGAGTTTTATGTTTAATAAAGTTCGTTTTTCATTTTGAATGAGAGTGATATATGAGCTGTTCCTAGAGAATTTGGTAAGAAACATTCTATGAAGTTTTTAACGTAAGTATCAAAAACATCCAATTCAGATATTCAAACTCTCAAGTAGGTACTTACCTAAAGCTTCCCAAAACAAAGAATATAAACATTCATTTGTAGCCAGATACCTATTACAAAAAAACTCACGACTATCTTCTAATAGATGTACTTACTTACGTAGGTATTTTACTACATATCAACCATCAACAAACCACCACCCACAGTAGTCAAACAATCAGACACGTTGAACTTCGCACACAGCCATTTAAGTACTTGTTTGCTTTCAACCTTCGAGGAATTTGCCCGTGCTTATTTAAACAATCATATGAGCGAAGATCAGGCAGGTCACAGATATGTTACATATGTCATATGTTTCGGAGAAGCATATTGGTTATTGCAAACCAAGAACCATTGGTGAGAAACAAATGCGACACGAGAGAAGCTGATAAAAAAAGACACGAAATGACAGAATGGCTGATCAAAGTCAAGTCTCGTAATAAACAAATTCGCAAGTTGAAGTTCCAGAAAAGTGGTCTTAGGAGACTGTCATTAAGGCTTAGCGCAACGCGACAGCGCGACACAAAGGCACCGCACGTCGCGCGACACGCGGTACCTTTAGCTACAACGGTTAAGGCCTAAAAAATCCCTAAAAATCCACCCTGTGTACTATTATTCGCAAAATCGTACTTAGGCAGTAACAATGACGTTACAGTAAGAACAGTTTGACTCACGCCGAGGCCCATAAAGAAAGGTTAATCATGGAATAAGAACGCCTTACCTGTACAGCACTGTTTAAAAAACAGTTGTTCTGTCCTGGAGCATTCCACAATCCTTTAGTGGTGTGAAAGATCCCAGAATCTCGAGATCCATCTCTCGAATGCTGAGGTCGGAGTTCAGCGTCGCGCGCGTAACGATCGTGCGCAGGAGTAACCATGGTTGGCGCCATTTTTATCACCAATCCGCCATTTTGATGAAGATAGCACTAAAGAAATGTATCCACATCTCGGTATCTGAAAACATAAAATAAAGTGGAGACTGTAATATCCGCAATTTGGTTTTATGGACGAGGATTATCTTCGGATTTAAATAAAGCTTTGGATGCCTACATATTATATTTTAGATTTAATTAGACATGAAACTGAGTTCAGGGTACATAATGACTACTCTGAATGACTGAACCCAAAGCGGAAATATGTATATCTTGGTCCAAAGAGATATCGTAAAATCCAAAAAAAAAGATGTAAGGTTCCATTTTGGGTTTGATTTTGTTACGGTCGGTCTATGCACGGTCTCTAGAACGTTTTGTAAAACTATCAACAACATTGAAAATGCGCGAAAGGCGTCTAAGAAATGAGAATATCCGTCAAACTAAACAACATGGTACACTAATTTGACGAAACGTTCACACAGCCTAGACAAGACAATCGCTGGGCGGAGTCAACTATCGTGTTCTGATTTCTCATTCATATAATTGTTACATTGGGGTTAATAAGGCGAGTTTTCATATTTAATTACACAATGATTCATTAGCTGATTCCTTTCACTACTCAAGTCACGAGCATTGTTACTGCGACCGCTACCTCCGACAACAATGAGCTGTTTCGTTCTGTGTCAACCTTTGTTGAGTGCAGGCAAACGGTTGCGATGCTTGCTAATTATCGATTGATTGTTCGTGACAGACCGTGAAAAGTTATTTTAGCAAAATAGAAGTCAATTTTGCCACACGAAACAATAAGTAGACCCATAACTAGAACGGGATGACGTCACGCTTCAGAAGGTGGTTTTAAAAATTCGTTCCGCTGATAAATATAAAATTCATCTTTGTAACAAAATCTTTAAAAAACATAACAAATACATTTTTACTGGATGTGGCTTCTAGAGACTATTGAACACAGTGATTTGTTTATTTAAAAAAAACATGCCCGGAAGACATAACAAGATCCTAAGTAAGGAGCAAAAATGGAAATTATCAGAGCTAACAAGCATACCTGCCTCCGCTAATGACTAGGAGCTATTAAACAGCAGCTACCGCAATTCTGCAGTTATACCGTCTTTTTTTAAATCTGAGTTACAAAACAAAACGGAACGCAAATGTGATTGTAAAAACTTCTGTAATCCTTTCAACGAAACCAAACAAAACAACACTTAATTCAATTGTCCAAAAATAATTACTATGTTCATTCATCAGCCGCTCATTTGTTATTTTCGATAATTATATGTAATAAAGAATCGGGGTATTGCGGACGGTTTGTCCAAATTAGTGTTGCAAGTCGTGCGCCGGCGCCCCGCGGTGCATCGGTCGCATGCGTAAGCACATGTGCGGGCTTCCGCAAAACGACACGCAGTAAAACGGTTTATTTCAAACTGCATGATTTATTAAGAATACCTATGGGAACGCACTCCGATCGGCTGTTTCCCAAACAAACATTACTAGCCTCTATTTGGGTTATGCAATTTTGGATTCATGAATGAAAGTTATTAATAGTGACCGTTTGAAGTCACGACTTCGAGCTTTGATCCACCTCAAAGACGTTAACTTCACCTACAATAACAATTTTCAATATGCACCACGCGACATCTACAAATTCTTGTATCTAACAACACAAATCTTCTTCACCATGAATGCAATCTATCTCTGTTTGGATTCCAGTTAAAGTACTGGTTCCGTTAAAGGCGCCAATATATTTTGTAATGCAAATGCAAGCGTACGTGTTGAGTTTACATGTTGTTTCTAAATACTAAGCAAGCAAGCTGAGCTATTTCAGTCAGAAACTTGCGGCCACACTTCCGATCTATCGATATTTAAGAAAAAATGGGGTTAATTCCTGGATATCATTTGCTTGTTGCGCAACGAGACACGTTCCCAGTCGGTTTTTATTTACAGATTCTGTTACAAGTAACTGAGATCGTGATTACAGATTCCAGAGTATAAATATTTGTAGTAAGTTGAAACAGCTCGGTGCAGAACCGTCGGTAGCTATAAACATTGTGTACCTACAATTTAATTACGAAACTTTTCTCCATTATGCTTTCTCTAGTACTTTAAATTCATTTGCAACTTCTGTAATGCCATATTTTTTAACTATGTTATTACTAAGTAACATATCCTAGAAACCAATAAAAAAAAAAATTACATAATGCATTTTCAATCGTCCAAAAGCATAATTAAACGTAACCAACAATTAATTGTTATATAATTACAAAAGGGTTAAAAACCTCATAACAGCGTCCGCGTCCGTACCGATACACCGTGCGTAATCCGTGCACCCAAAGTAATTAATCTCAAGTGTTATGCTGCAACCGAAGCCATACTTGTTTAGAAAAGATTCCCAGTCCTTTACAAAGTACGAAGATCTCGCTGATCAAAGTTTTTTTTTTGTAAAATATCCTAATTATTGACGGCATATGCCATTTGTCAAGATGACGTTCAATTTTCAATTAAATAAATAATTCTACTTCCTAACATATTACACTATAATTAGAGACACTTCTAAAAGGATGAGTACAAAGTAGGCATACAAAGGAACCATAAGAGAGCGGTGCCCTGGGTGCTGCTTGAGAGGACGTGACCCGCTGCCTGTCCGATGACCGCCACGGGATTCATGAAGAAAATGATTCATTTGGTTGGTGTAATTGGTTAAAGCTGTTCCAATCGAGGCTAAAGATTTTGTATCCTTTAGGTGTAGGTATAACAATATCAGTGAGGTTGAAGAGTATATTCAACTCCTAATTTTCAATAGCAGACAGCCTGTGAAATAGAGCAGACGACAGTAGATGTTTCAAAATGCCATATGACCATAAAGACCGAATCATCAGTAATTGAATTATTATTTATAAATAAATTATAAGTTATTATATTTTTTACTTTGAGGAGCTTGAAATGGACTGTAGCACCACGTGGGTAATAAGTACCAACGACTGTAATCACCGAAATGATCCGACTGACGACCGCCGTCGCATTCCTGAGTTAGTTACGCTCAAGATTTACTTTTTATAATATCTTTTGTAGGACATTTCACTTCTTATCTCCGACTATTACTTTCTAGCACTACATTTCATAAACAAGAATATCGCAGCCATTATTTTTCATACGTTTTTTATTCAGGCCATACATAATTAAAACTTTCAATTGTAATCGTGGCACTCTCAACAGAAAAAAGACTTTGATTCATATTTCTTCAATCATGTTTCATGTATGATGATGCGTTATGTCACTAAACGTTCTTTAAAAGCTTAATAACATGTTAGTTTGGGCAGCAATCAAGCAATGGTTGCTTTTTGCCCAGTCACGCTCCTTTTACCAGATGACTGGTTCCATCCAAAGAAATTGATAAATAATTGACGGTTACTATAATATGTGTTTGTTTACTGTAATCTTGGAATCTGTACTCTATATTTTATCAGGAAGGTTTTACGACTATTCTGATAAAAAAAGAAGTAGATGAAGATAATTATGTATTTTTTTTCCAGGAAATATCATTTCAAATCACACTCCACACAAACAGTCGTACAAAAGCGAGGTGACAAGTCAAATTGCTATTCTGAGAAAATATTCTCAAGACTTATCTCGATAAAAAATCTCAAGCGGTTTAGCGTGTGATTTGCTATGAAAGTCGCTCACATTGCTGAAAAAATAAGAAAACGCTCAAGTGGTTGCACATTACCATGGGAACAAAAAACTTAAACGTAAAACAAAAACTTAAGAAAGCGAGGGATTGCTTCAAGTGTTCCATTAGTAATAAATACTTTGATAACCTTAAAAGCATTCCCTTTGACTTGAGCAATGAGCACCTATAAAGAGTTTGTCGAATGTCGAGACTAGGCACACGTAACTTTGTACCCTCATAAAAAATTTAAAGCCCATGTTTGATCAATGCTTTACTGAATACTAATGGAAGTGTCCGTGTGTTACCTATGTATGGTTCACTTACAATAAAAGAGACCAGTGTTTAGACCATAAGCCATAACCATAAGTACTTTAACATGACTAGGTAAATGTAGTAAAATGTCGAGCGCAAGTAGGTAAATGAAAAAATCAGGTTCATCGAGGTGCTATTGCAAAATATTTAGCGTTTTCATTGACTTGTTTTTGTGGGTAATTACAACAATTATAATGGCTAAATCTTTTATAAAATTATGGTTTAAATACTAAGGAGAAAATATCAATCAGAACGAGGGTTGACTACATTCCACGAGATAATTATCTTGCCATTGCGGTCGAAATGAAGCCTCAAGCCAAAAGAAAATAACACTAGAATACGTGCCACATTTTTTGTGTTCCACTCACTACACATAGTAGGTACAGATATACTATTGTGAGTGTTTATTTCCAGTCGCTTCAGCCATGACATAGCTAGATACTAGTTTTAAGTGGGGCGCCTACCTTTGACCAAAACCCCGAGGATATTGGAGGTAAGATGACACACTCGGAATCCAGTTCTTCGCTATATGCGGACAATTACATTAATGATTTTTCTAATACACAACTGAAAAAGGGTACATAATGCTGAATGCCTGATGTATCCCCATATATCAATGCGGATCCATCACAGACAGTCAGAACCACTTTAAGGGATATCTCCCTTAAAGTCCAAGTACGAAAAAATTGTGCTGCGTAAAGATTTGAACTTCGTTTATCTCATAATCTCCGTTTATAATTCCAATAAAAAGGCTCAAACTTCAAAACAAGAGACAACGCTGCTTATAAATTCATCTACTTTTAGAATGTCTAAGAATGCAATTAAATCGGACAGGTAGGTAATTATTCGGTGCGCAACACAAGAAATACAAACGAAATCCGTTCAAACTTTACACGTTAATGTTGAAGCACAGACGGTCAAAGATTTCTTACAGGCAAGCACACGTGCACCACAGCACACCATTAAAAGGAACACACACATGCCAACGTCACGAACTTGATTACACGTTACAAAAAGAGGAAGAGCGGAGGCTGCGCGTGCGTCGAGTCGCCGACCCGCGAGATGGCACGAGTCAAAACGCAGCGTCGCGCATAATATTACTATTATTATTTTATGACACTATTCCTCCTATACGATCAACACATTTGGCTCTGTAGCTAATAAAAAACAGAAGGCCAGTAAACAACACGATTATGACTCGATCATCACTGAAATAGCAGCAACTTTTTAGATTATTAAAGACAGAGTTCCTTAACTTATGCAATGACATATATTAATAAAAGAGGGTATAACCAACGAAGAGTCTTATCGGTTCGCCATAAGAACCAAGCAAACTAGAAAAAAAAAGTCAGACACTAGTAAAATCTGTGGCCACAATTTTGAGCCTTCGAGTACCTACGAGTATTTAATATTCATAATATGTAACCACTTCTCAATGCACCTGTGTTAATAAAAGGTATCGTTGTACCACAATCAACTCTACTAATGGAAGTCAATGAGAACGAGATTACTTGAAATGCATTGTACATTTATTAAAACTTTCATTAGACCACCAACGATCACAGAGCACAAAGTCATCTTAAAATTGAATTGTATAATATAATGTCGAAGTAGCGTATCTAAGTGGTGTGACGATGAAGGCGTTATGCGAGCATAAAATACCTATACTCAAAAGAGAGGTGTCAACGTGCGGCATTAGTCCTTAATGGCTGTCATTCTTCAATGTGCAGGCCAACAAAGAGGATTCAATTGGTGTCCAGACCACCGACGGCACAATGTTCTAAAATTGTGTGTATAAGTCTCCGTCACTGCTCTTCTTCTTTGTAGCGTGTCGCGGGCAATCGAAATAGACCCGGGCTACTCGGTCAAGAACTCGGCTACGTGTTTGGCGCTTCTCAAATTCGACATCACTCCTCTGATCCTCGAAGAGACCAAACGTCCACAGTTTGCTGGTGAGAGAGTCTCAAGACACCGAAGATTATTCCGACAGTTTAATTCGATGGTACTCTATGAGACAATCCATAATGCTGCGAACATCAAAAATCCTAGGGTGTATGTCTGTCTAGCAGGAAATATTGAAAGACTGAAGAGCATTTCAACGAAAAGCTTGAACTGAATAAAAACATTGGTAATCGTAGGTAATGGAAACCAAATCGCAAGACGCAGTACGAGTATCAGTTTGCGACAACTACAAATGAATGAATATCACATTACTAGGCACCTCATTTACTTAAAATTCACGTATGTTCTCATAAACACATGTGAATATTGTAACTAAAGCTACAACTAAATGATGTCACACGCTATTATTGGCGATTATGGCTCCTATCAGCCAAACATGACTTTATTACAAAATGGTAATGTGCTCTCGGTTATTTGAAACAATGTATTCATTTTGCCTTGTAAGAATTCTGATGCTTGTTGCAGCTCTTTTGTTGCCGCTAAACTGTGGAGAATGACACGACAGACCAAAGTTATAACTGAATTACGGTCAGGTAAACAAGAGCTTGTTTCTCGGTACAGACATTCGTATTCGCATAGGTATATTTGTCACAATTTCCCAAACCATAGTTCCCGCGGTCTATTGTTTACAAGTATCTACGTTCAATGGTAGATCGGCTGAGATTAGCCAGTCGTGATGTGGCCCATATCTCGATGAAAGCAATCACGATCACCGCGAGAGACATACTTGTCACACGAACTGTTCTCGAGATGATCACGATATGGCCTCGAGCCTGAATCATACAACCATAGTTACAAAATCATAAGAAATTCAATAACAATATTCAGGACATGGATAATCAAAACAAAAGATGAACGCTGTCTTCCGAGAATGAAAGTTCTATGATCTTTGATCTTTTATGAATCCAACAAAGCGACGAGCCATCCAAGAAAAAGTGACCAACGTACCGGCTTCAGCAAAAGTACTAGCAATCGCTGCAAAGACGTGGAGTAACTACAAATTAACTAACGAGCAAACTCCTTTCGAATTCGAAAAAGGCACGATGGGAAATCGTTAGTAAGGTGACATGGAAATATCGTGACAGACGCTCTAGTTACAAGAAGGTTAAATCGAGCATGCAATATTTCATGCTCAGAAGCATTAAATAATTGTACACCGTGGAAATGTAACTGTTAATAAATAGGATCTGTGCAATGACAGAATCGCCTTTGAACATATTTAGATAACGGGGACCCGTCCGTGAGCTTGTTACACACGGCAGCTACTCAAGTCCTCCGGACGGTAGCTCAATTTAAATAATAATAGAACAAACACGTTTTTTGAATTAGAATAAGCTTTGATCACAAAATCAACAAAGTGCCAGTTTAAAAGCGTTCATTGGGTCCTAAATACTAAACATTAAGTTACTACAGTTCTCATAAAAAGCAAAATGACAGGCTTATTTAGGTATGTATCTGCATAGTCGTAGTTAATTATACAGACATTAAAAAAGTGCTTTTCCACCTGGCTCGAGGCACGTGCCTCGTTCACCTGTTCTTTAGTCGCACTTTTAAATAAGTAGGCTCTCGAAACCGGCAGTCATAGCTGTTTGAACCATGCCATTATTTTAAGTATACGTTACAAAATTGCTGCATCGCATACGTAATTATAACTTAAGTCAGCAATAGTAGCTTGTGATAGCAGGCTATTCTTATTTTTAAATGATGATTAGGGCGTAGATGTGGTTTTAAATCATTCGAATGCTATTAAGAAACAATCTTTCTTTTTTTCATTTGTTTTGGTGAGTGTTAAACTTGTATATGTATACAAATAATATAACGGAAACCATTAAGGTATTAAACTTGTATTAGGTGAAATAAGGTCAAGCTAACGTTATATTCGTTATGCAGACATTTTTGAGCTTCGGGTTTTATCACGTTATAACATCGTAAGGAAACATGGAATTATTATAAATCTGAAATCGCCAATCTGCCTTGAGCAAGTGTGATCAATGCTCATGACTTCTTCGAATGAGTTGATGCCTTAACCCTGCACAATACTAGGCTGGTATAATAGTAAAGCTTGCATATTATTTCCTTGTACTAACTAGAAAATTTAGACAACCTTTACTGTTTTTTTATCTCTACAATATATGATAACGATGCCTTAGTCCAGCGCTATAACCTTACCAACCTATGGAACCTAGGTTAAGGCTGCTTTTCCACCAGAGAAGTGCTATGCAGCCATGCTGCTAGGATGTGAAAGATATGCTACGAAACTATGTGACCGTTTCCACATGCTAAGCTGTGTAGCGGAGCGAGTTAGATGTGCTGTGAAGAAGCGCCGCCGCGAGGTAGCAGTGTTTCTGTGACAACGACTACTGTAGGTCCTCTGCTCTGCACATAGCTACACCACTTGCACATCATAGCACGCATCCTTCTATATAAAGACATAGCTTAGTTGCATCCTTTTCCACCAGTGCTACGCTATGTGGACCAATGAATATGATTGGTGGATATCAAACGCATCCATAGCAACGTAGCATAGCACGTCTCTGGTGGAAAAGCAGCCTAATCGTCAAATAATGGAGGATATGTTTATAAGAGTCAGTTACTCTACACAGCCGATTTTTTTTTGCTATAAAACAAGTTCGGGCTGGTGACATTCGTTGCGATACTGCACTAGAATGTTAGCCTTATTATTTACATAATATTGATTCTACAGCTAACTCTTTTTGGCGTGCTGAATAACCATTATCTTCATATTCAAATCGCTGCGTGTCAAGGTGGGCCAAAATTGAATGAATCTTATCAAAAATACCATTATTGTCAGATTGCGCTCATGATTACTTAATAGACCACGATTCGTATCACTTGATGATGCAAATCCTTGCTCCGTTGAGAAAGACGGAGCCTGAACAAAACTATAACTTGGTCAAATGTCTATTTGACCGACTTTAGAGTTACTTTTAGTAATAAGTGTATTATGTGAATTGCTATACGACGAGACAGTATCTACAATTATCTATAGTTGCGGTACGGAGTGATGATAACTTGCTAATTCTTTCATATGTCCGCGCCTGCCCAGAAAACTTAGCATGGCATTGTGTCCTCTTAAAATAACTAGTGTGCGAGGTTAAGCAAGTAAGCCAGTTTTAAAACAAAGTAGTAGTGACAGACTACCGCGGTTGTAGTCCTTGAAGTAGTAAAGAGAGTTGAATCTACTACTGAACCGAGTTACCGTTTTGGTAAAAAAACTTCTAGGGCTTGTTCAAAGGACTTACTATTTATCCAAACTATAATTGACTGTTTTCGCACAAGAAAACCTATTTTATAAGTAATCTGCACCGGTCAGCAATCGCAGAGCTTGGACCACAAGTCGGTCCGACGCGGTTAAACAGGACCCATATAACCAGAAAGCTCGACCCTAACAATAGACCAAGAAAGGCACACCTACCTACTGAGATTTCATTAGTATGCACGTCAATATAGTCAGAATATTATAATAATTTTAGTAACAATGGGTTCAGCTTTTGTTAGGAACTTGAAACCATACTCGCTTCCTATGAAGTATGGACTCCTTGAAAATCACGGAAGTATTTATAATAAAAATTATTCGGCTTACTTGTAGCCTAATAAGTAAGTTTGTACTCGAAACGGATTTTTACGCGTTGGGCAATTTTTTTGTTTATTTTTTTTTTACTAACTAGAAATAGTACGAGTAAGTATTTTTTTTTAATTTCAGTAGGTTGGTTGGTAAATTGTTTAAGGAACATTTCATGTTAGAGATTGATTGGGTTTTCTGACAATTGGATAGAAACTATATAAAGTTCAAGTTCGCACTTACCATAAAAGTTTGCACGATGAACAGAATGGCAGTCCTTTTATTCACACTTTAGCATACAGTCAGCATTTACACTTCAATACATATAATTTATTTCACCTTTAGTCCTACATAATCCATCACTTGGGGTCCAAATCACGAACTGTACAAACCAAAGTTTATCACAAAAGTTTCAACACAAATGTCCAATGAAAAATAAAATCTTATAAAGACGTCTGTTGTAAAAATTAATTCACATTCGAATTTTGAATCAGCTCTTTTCCGCCAAATGTTTATTTATTTCGTCGGTCCCGGCAGGCTCAGGCACAGCGGAGCGCGTCCAACCACGAGCGTAGCCGGTTCGCTGTTGATTGTTTTATTTTGAACGCGGCCGCGCTGCCGCGATTCAAGCGCGCAACGGCCAAGCGTCCCTCGATATACGAGACCAAAAAAGGTACTCGTAGAAACAATTCCTTTTCTACTGTAATAGGATAAGAACTTTTTAAATGAGATGAGGCAAAAAAATAACAAGCCGTTCTTGAATTAAGACTTGTTTATTGATTGTGTAGCAAGCTACAAGTTGTTTTGATCAAACAGAATCATATTCGTTACGGTAAATAAATAACAAATAAATATAATTATAGATATAACAAAACAATAAAGAGTAAAACGGTAGGTAGGTTTATCGTACTTTATACAGAAAACCCAAAGGGAATGAGTCAAACTATGAAAAAGGAAATATTTTTTGTTTTTCGTTAATAACAATAAACCAAAAAACAACGTTTTACTTATTAAAATTACTTTTGTAATTAAATATTTACCCCAGTTTTTAAATTGAACTTTTTATCAGTGACACTCACTTTTTTTTCAGTCATTATTGCCATCTACTGGCGAATGAAACTCTAATCAGCTTCCAGCTGCTTTCACTTGTTCATTTTCTTGTTTCTCTTCTACATTATCTTGTTTCTCTCCTTCATTTTCTTGTGTATCTACTTCATTTTCTAATTTCTCTATATCCTCTATACTTAAATCTCCGTCAAAAGCATTATTATCTTGATTTCTATTTAAGTTAGCTCGTTTTAAAAACGGTTCATGCAAGGCTTTGTAAAGCTTTTTTGCCTTTGTAGCCCCAAACCCGGGACATTCTGCAAGCCTTGATTCTGACGTTTTTATGATATTCTCCAATGTGCCGAATTGTGATATTAGCGTCATTGCATCCGTTTTATTCACTGGTTTTATTGTAGTTAATGCATTTACCACCTATAAACAAACACAAGGTTAGGTAGGCCTTATTGTTCCTTTTTTGATAGAAGAATCTACTTTCACAAAATGAATACTTAAATGAATTTTAATTTGGTTTTTTTAAGTCGATAATGCCCGGTGTCACACTGCACGTGTCACTAGGCAGTTCCTCAACGCATACGGTATACGGACTCTTGACTGGCCAGCACTCAGTCCCGACATGATTCCGATTGAGCAGGTATGGGAACAGCTCTAACGCAAAGTTCGGGCCAGGAATCCAGCTCCATCGGACATCGAGGAGCTCAAGGAGGCGCTGTTAGAGGAGTGGGAAGCGTTTCCTCAAGATGACATCAAAATCAGGGACTGAATTACCCAAAAATTAAGGTACCTTTAAATTTCGGTATGACGTCATACCTTTAAATAAGTGTTACCGAAATACTTCGGTACAGTTATTTTTTTCAGTAGCGGAATTTTGAGGTTGGAAATGCATACCGGTATATTTCGGTAGAAGTACTATAAACCTTTATAAATTTTTCTGTAGTTTGTTTGTTTGTTTGGCATCTCGCAGGTCAACCTATGCGGTTGTCGTCTGCTTAAGCGGACTTGCCTGTGGCTGCCTGTATCCCTAATAAATTAAGGCCTCCAGCCAGGACTTAAACTTAAATACTAACTAAAAACTAAGCGACTACACGCTAAGGGCACCCCCTGTGGGGTACGAACCTCGGCTTAGGGCGTCGCTGGAAGAGGGCAGCAAATGACTAGCTGGATCAGGATTGATGTTATTTTGGGACGTATTTAAAGCTACAGTCTCAGCGACGCGGGCTGGCTCGAGCAAGGGTCGGGAGGGGCGTGGATTTGGGCGTCGCGGCGGGCCTCGGCGGCGAGGTCGGTAGGACGGCAATCGGGTTTTGGGCTTAATGAGGGTGCTGGTGGCCTTACTACTCTCCTGGAGGAGGGTAGTGGCGTCATCGGGGGCGATTAAGATATGCCTTGGTCGGCGAATACTACTAATGCGGGAGGGAGTATAGCGGGCGGCCGCTGAAATCAGGGGGTTTGAATGTTTGATGCCACAGTCGAAGAAACGCTTAGATAAGCGTTTCATGAACTGGTTTATGGTTGGCATTTTAAGGTCGACGTGAAGATCTATGTTTCGGACATAGTAAAGGGCACCCGTAACCCTTCTGAGGAAACGGTTCTGGAGGGTCTGCATCTTATGGAGATGACGTGCGCAAATACAACGCAGGCATAGGTCATGATGGGACGGATGACTGCGGTATAGATGCGCAGTTTGCATTTTAACGACAGTTTGCTTCGGGCTGTCAATATAAACTGGAGTCTACTAAGAGCGAAGGAGGCGCGAGCGCGAACCGCCTTGATATGTTCCTCAAAAGTAAGGTTCTGATCTAGGATCACGCCTAGGTACTTGGCTTGCTTTTCCCAAGGGATCGGCTTGCCGTACATAGTGATCGGGCTGGGAAGGGGGAGGGGTAATCAACGACGTCTCGAGAAGAGAACCGCCTGACTGTTATCGGGGTTGAACTCGATTCTCCATTTCCGGAACCAAGCGCCTAAGACGTTTGCGGAGGTTTGGAGAGTACGAGTTATAGCATTGGGACAGTGAGCGGTATAGTAAACGGCAGTGTCGTCGGCGAAGAGAGCCAACTGAGCCTTTTTACTTTTTGGGATATCGCTGGTGAACAGTGAAGACGAGAGGAGATAGTACGGAACCCTGAGAGTGCTCCCTCGAAGCGATAGCGAAAGGTGCGATTCGACAAAAAGTCTCGTAAGATGAGCTCGAGACGATCTGGCACTCCTAGTTGGTAGAGCTTGTATATCAAGCCGTTGTGCCAGACTTTGTCGAAGGCTTTCGCTATGTCGAAGAATAGCACACCCGTCTTCGCGTTACGCTGCAGACCAGCGCATAAGTGCTCTACGATACGGCGGACCTGTTGGGTGCCCAAGTGTTGGCTTCGGAAACCAAACTGCTCGATGGGTATGAGCCTCTTTGCTTCGCCATAGTCTTTGAGACGCTTATAAATAAGCCTCTCGTAGATTTTGCCGAGAACATTGAGTAAGCTAATAGGGCGGTAGCTGGAGGGCTCAGACTTTGGCTTGCCTGGCTTTGGGAAACCGATGACGGTTGCTTCTTTCCACGCTTGTGGGAAGGTGTTGTTGTTCAAGGCGCCATTGAAGATGGCGGTCATGAGCATTATTTGCGGGGCAGGAAGGAGTTTGTATACCTTATTGGTAATACCGTCCGAACCGGGGGCCTTACGAGCGTGGAGCCCTTTAATGATGTCGTGCACTTCCTTTGGAGTGACGGGAGGCAGAGGATCATCAGGGTCTTCGACGGGAGGGAGGGATGCTCTCCGTTCGACTTCAGCGTCGACCTTGTTCAGGTGAGCTTGGTCTACTGGTTGAGAGCTGGGAGAACATTGGGACTCTAGGCTGTCAGCAAGACATTTAGCCTTATCGGGACTGTCGAAAGCGACACTCTTGTCGGGGCGGATGAGAGGAGGCATAGAGACCTCTTCTGAGGAACGCAATTTCCTCTGTAATTGCCAGAAGGCTTGATAAGCGGGCTCGAGTTCACTGAGCATCCTGTTCCAGCCCTCAGAGCGCACCTCCCTTATGCGTTTCTTTACAGCACGCCGTAAATGGCGCATGTGGGCTTTGTTCGCGTCACAAGGGAAGGAGTCCTAGGCACGAATGGCCGCGTTCTTCTCGGTTATCAGGTCACGTAAGTCAGTAGGTAGTTTCTTCGTAACGCATATGGCATATGTGTTATTTACAGCGTACTGTAAGGACACGCATAGAGGAGCTGCGTACCGCCGGCTGGGACAAGATGCTGAGCGAACTAGAGCCTACACACCTGGCCTTCTGGGAACTCCAGAGGCTACTTAGATCCGTGCCACCCTAATCCGCCCTGACAAGACCATCGTTTTCGATGATTTCGATAAAGCTGAATGCCTAGCCGACAATCTTGAAGCCCAATGCTCGCTTAGCTCTCAACCAGTAGACCAAGCTCACCTTTCTGAAGTCGACGCTGAATTCGAACATAGAGAAACCCTCCCTCCCGTCGAAGACCCTGAGTATCATCTGCCCCCCGTTACGCCAGACAAAGTTCACGATCTCATCTCCATCAAGGGTCTTGAGGCTCACAAAGCCCACGGCTCGGATTGGATCACCAATAGGGTATTCCAACTTTTCCCTGCCCACCTGATAATGCTAATGACCACCATCTTCAATGGTGCTCTGAGCAATAACATCTTCCCGCAAGAATGGAAAGAAGCTACCGTCATCTGTAACCCCAAGCTCGGCAGGCCCAAGCCGGAGCCCACGAGTTACCGCCCCAACAGCCTGCTCAATGTCCAAGGCAAAATCTATGAGAGGCTTATTTATAAGCGTCTCTCTTCAATGGAATGCAGACTCTACCGAATTAATTCCTCCGTAGGACAACAGGCAACGAAATCCTCCACGTTGACCTCAAAATTCCCACTTTCCGTCAATTTATGAAAAGCAACTCAAAGCGATTCTTCGATACCACCGCGAATCGCCGCAACCCTCTGGTTGTCCAGGCCGCTCGTTATACCCCCTCCACAATTAGCCTAGTCCGCCGTCCAAGACATGACCTCACCGACCCCGATGACCACATAACTCTCATCCAGGAGAGCAGTAGGGCCACCAGTACAGTGCACAGTAAACAAAAACCGACATTCCGACCTCGCCACCGAGGTCCCTCGCGAAGACCCCGACGTAACTGTTCCCCTGACCCTTGCTCGACGAAGTGCCAGCCCGCGCCGTAGCTGAGCTTTAAATTCCCCTGATAATAATAATCATCAAAATCTGATTCAGCCTGTCCCATCTTGCTGTCTTGCCTCCAGCGACGCCCTAAGACGAGGTCCATACCCCACAAGGGGTGCCCTTAGCGAGCAGTCGCTTAGTAATGTTAGTTTTTCGCCCCTGGATGGAAGCTTTGAGTTCGCTTAAGGCAGCCACAGGATAGTCCAATTAAGTAGTCACGACCTCTCAAGATTAACTACGAGATGCCATTCACAAAAAAGTAACACACGAATGCTTGTCGAGGACGGACCTCTGCCACTTATTTCGCGCTCTTTGTCGTGTCGATACTATCGTAGTGTGCATTGCTAGCCGTATCAACGCTGCTATGGTGTGCGTGTTAGAACATCGTCAACTACGACCGCTGTGTTTGATCGTTGTAAGGTTTTTATGAAAAAGGACAATGTCAGGTTTTGGCCTACACAACTTTTAAAACTAAATTCAAACGGACACAAAGATGTTACTTACAATAATTTAAATAAAAAATTCCAACTTATTAAACAATATTTATTTCTTTTCGAGAACTTTTCGAAAAGAAAATCATTTTAATAAGTAATCATTTTATTATTAATGTTCTTCTTGTTTATTTCTTTTTTAAATAAAAAAAGTGTCAGGTAGTTGCCACTACCTGTTCTGCCACTGTAATCGACTATTCTCTATAACCAAAGCGATTTACTATTTACTTTTTATTCACCACCTTACAATTGTCTTTTATTATGATTGTTTATACCATATTAATACGTTCACCGTGTTTATTATAGATACATGTAGTATTTTTTAAAGAATTTAAAGACGAAATTCAAGAAATCGCTTTTCCTGATCTGTGTTCTATAACTTAATCGCCATGTAATGGCAACCCTGTTAGGTTACGTCTTCTGCAGTTGTGTCAAAATCGCGCGCGCTTAAACGGACAGTAGAGATGGGTAACTAGCCGAAATTTCAATAGCTTAGCTAGCCGGCTATTTGTGGTGGAATAGCCAGCTAGCTAGCCGGCTATTTTGGCTACTTGGCTATTGAATAACGCGAATAGCGAATAGCGCTTGCGGCAGCCGGTTAGCCCGGATGCTAGGTAGGATTCGAATAATGCTCAACTGCCTTGCGACCCGTTTTCGATCCTCGCCAAAGCAAGAAGTTTTGATGATTAAAATAATAATTTGATGTCGAATTTCGTTTTTTATTTACTTTTTATTTTATACCCTTTTGAAAAGAAATGTCTTTCCCTCATAGATATTAACATAAAAAAAAAACAACAAAAAGAATTACACTTTTGATTAAAAGTGTTTTATTTTTGATTAAGTAATAACATAACAAATATTTATTTATTTGGTTTAACTTTACATCTGCCAGTAAATAAATAACTAAGCATCGTATTTCGACTATTTCGTAAATTCGCAAACTAAACCAAATTACTAAGAAAAATGCCGTCTCTTTCTCTAAATTATTTTGTGAATATTGTGAGAAAGAGATGTGCAATGCATATGAAGTTCATAATGGCGTCTCGCACTACTCACTCAGTAGTTCCCGCAGTGATCGCGCACACAGCTATTTCAGCTATCGGCTACTGGCTACTCTGGCTAGTCCTACTAGCCGCGCAACCGGCTACCGGGACGGCTAGCGGCTGCAATACGTTGTGGTTATATTATACTCTGTGGAGGCTACCCGCTGTGCCATAAACTTGTCAGATATTCTAGCTAGCCAGTAGCTATTTGCTACTGTGTCAGTGGCTATTTTGTGAATAGCCGCTAGTTGGCTAGTTATTAGAATAGCTACCCATCGCTAACTGACAGTAAGTTGATGACAAGATGTCAAACATCTTTGTTGTTGTCGGTGTTTTTCTATGTGTACGTTTGTTTACTTCTCGAATTCCTCTGCGTTTGCTTTATAGTCTTACTGTGTTTTATCCATACAACAAATTTTGTGACAATGTCTTATCAACTACGTTGTATTAATTGTGGCATAAATGGCGGATAAAACGGGTTTTACTCTCTGTAAAAATTCATAACCTCCAATTTAAAATGTCTGAATAAGTTCTTTTATAAAAGTTCAGTGTAAAAGTGGAAACCACAGAAAAGCTTTTGACATTAAACTGCACAAAAAACGCCTTATAATATTGAGCCAAAGTTGCAATGGACATCTGACATTGTTCTTTATACTGTCTGAAGTTATTGACTCGAAATAAGCTAAACCGAGGATTGCAGTTGCAAAATTTTCAAAAAAATAACAGAAAACTGCATTGGTGTCGTTTTCGTGGTTTTCGAGGGTGCTTAAGCCCATTAGTGAGGACACTGGAAGGGTAATGAAAACGACATCCATGATGAAAAAATAGTTTTTTTTTACAGCTGCCGTCTTGGATTTTCATTTTGTTCTCACTATCGGCTTAAGCACCCTTGAAAATCATGCAAATGGCACCCATGATGAAAATATAGAAAATTTGTACAGCAGCCATCTTAGATTTTAATTTTGTTCACACTATCGGCCGTAGCACCCTCGGAAACCATGAAAACGACACACATCATAATTTGAAAATTTACGCAGCCACAATCTTAGATTAAATTGTACATATATTGATCTTAACAAATCAATATATGTACAAATTAATCAATCATATAATAATACGTTTAATTTTAAAATGGATATTCCGAAAATTACACAAGTGGCGCGAACTAAGTTTTTACGAGTAGTAATTGACGAACATTTAGACTGGAAAGCACAGGTTGATGCTGTAAGTAATAAAATGAATATATTTGTGTATGCTTTGAGACAAATAAAAAAAGTCACTAATATGAAAACGGCATATGTTGAGTCCTCACTACGTTACGGACTAATGATGGGGAAATAGTACCGACCACAATAGAGCATTTGTCGCCCAAAAGAAATGTTTACGAGCTCTATATGAGATTCCATCTGACGAATCATGTCGACCAATATTTAAAGAGCTTGGTTTGCTACCGTTACCTTCATTATATGTTTATGAAGCATGCGTGTTCGTTCAAAAACACAAGGAACTAATGAAAAGAGCAGAGGAAGTAAGCTCTCGAAGTCGGCGTGACCAATACAGACTTGTGCTGTATGTGCTGCCTCGATCAGCGAAATATAATAAAAACTCTCTGGCTATGTGTGTACGTCTCTATAATAAATTACCAAAAATGTTTAAAACATTAAACTGTAAATTATTTAAAATCCAATTATACAAATGGCTCAATAAGAACAATTTCTATAGCATTAATGATTTTTTGTGTTTTAATACGAATTCTATGTAACATATTTCAATGTCATAAAGTATCTTTAGTAAGTAAGTTTGCATGCTTTAGTACAAAGCAAAACATGTTCGATCTAAAAAAAATGTTTCACACCTTGTATACCATGTTTTAAGCAAATAAAAAATCTTATCTTATCTTAGATTTTTATCTTGACCCCAATTTTGTTATACGTGACCTCGAAAACCATGAAAATGACACCTACGTCGAAAACGAAAATTTACTTTTTTTTTAACTTTAGAAATAAGCAATGCGAATCTCTATGTCATACTGTGCGTACACAAATAAAAATGTAAATAAATAGTTAAAAAAGTGCAATAAAAAACAACGAATATCGCTATCGCTATATCGCAATATTCTAACAAATAAATGCATTCTATTCTATTCTATTGACGCCAAATTGGACTGTTTACTTCCAGCCTGTCTATAGCTTGAATATAACTGGCAAAAAGTGTACTATAACCCCTGCCCAACCCTTTAAAAGAATACAGCCGTGATGGTGTGAAGAAATCTCATTTCCGAAACGATTTGGCGCAACTGCAGGCTTTCACGCAAGTGTCCATTCGCGCAAAAATAAATAATTATACTTTTTATAATTATAACCTAATAAGTAACACTTCCTTATCAAGTTTATACAATACGTACCTAATCTGTGTCTTACTTTAAAAAATACATACTAGAATAATATTTATAAATAAAATATTAGTAGTTGATTTCAATGAGTATGGACCATGATTTTCAGACCACTATTTAAGATTACTGTGTAAGAATTAAAATATTTATGTATTCGTTAAATTATTTTATAAAGTATCAACAGTTTAACATTATTGAGTTATGAAAAATACTAAAACAAACTTTTTTAAACCACATTTCAGCTATTATCTAAAATTCCTACGAAACTTATTCCGCGATGGATCAAAATCGTTTAGTAGCCACACTCGCAACATCATGGTGCGAACTAGTGAGAAGACGTAAAATAAGGTAACACTCTCGTAACGCGCCATGCACTCGGTGCGTAAAAAATACCTAAGTTAGCGTAGCGCCGAAATGTAACAGGGCTCTTAAATGCAAATAAACTGTAAAATTGCAAGTGAACATGTCACCATGAGTCATCTGAAAGCTCAGATGTCTCTATTACAGATGACAAAGAATTAGACTTAGTATCTCAGTCTGATAAATATAATTATGAAATAGACCCCGAATGCACAACTCCAGAACTAGAATCCCCAAGTTCACCGGATTTATTCGAGACCAGAAATAATGTCAAAAAGTATGTAAATTTTTGTAATATCCTACCAAAAACCTAACACCACGTGGGCATGCTAAATTGCACATTGTTATTATGTACTATGTGTCATATCTCATCCCTAGCATAGGTACTTACCTACCTACGCCACCGCTGGGTTGTTTGGAAAAAAATATCAAGTACGATACTTACTGGTTAACTTTCTATAATTTATTATTAAGTGTAATAATTGTTTCATATGCCATCAGAGGGACATGCCCATTCCCAGAAGAGGGACAGTAATGGGGATGAAGAAAATTGTATTTTTCACCATGCAGTGCCGCAATATGTAGGTACAGAAATATTTTAACGCGGAGCGAAATAAAGAGATTTATAAGTAGAAGAGTACAGCAACCAAATGTACAAAATACACAAATTCTAACGTGGTCGACACCCTCGCGCCGCGCCGCGCGCTGATTCGCATGTTTTTCGGTACCGAAATCGTGTAACGGTTAAATAACGGTTTAGCCTTACCTTTATTTATAAAGGTATCGGTATAGCTCAACCTTTATTTTAAACTGGTACAGATTGATCAGATCAATGAGGAATCGCTTACAAACTCTGATTAGGGCCAGGTGGGGTGAGTCGATTAGGCTGCACGCGAGTGTATTTAAAATAATCAAACATCTTTGAACGAATACACACATGCGGCGCGCCTTTAAGAAATATCGCGGCAATGAACCGCTACCGATTTTGATGAATACTTTTGGAAGTTCCCACGGCGCCCTTTGATGCAATTGTAATGGGCCGCATTTTCAAAGGTTAAATGCTAGTGCAATTCTCTGCATCTTAGGCATCCGCTATTCTTTGGGCACGCCACAATAGCGGCGGTAAGTCCCCTCTTTGAGGAATGGTTGGAGAGGCGCCACGGCGTCCTCACCTTCCGCCTGACACAGGTCCTCACCGGACACGGTTGTTTCGGGAGGTTCCTGTTTCGCATAAGGCGGGAGGCAACGCCCGGGTGTCACCATTGTGTGGATCGCCCGGAGGACACGGTGGAGCATACGGTGGAGGTATGCCCAGCTTGGGCAGAGCACCGCAGTGTCCTCGCGGAGGCGATTGGCGGCGGCGATCTCTCGCGTCCGGCCCTGGTCCAGGCCATGGTACGGAGCGAGAGGGAATGGCAAGCCGTCACCTCCTTCTGCGAAGCAGTAATGCTCGCGAAGGAGGAGGCGGAGCGGGTGAGGGAGAGAGCCTTGCGCCCTCACGCCCCCACTAGCCGCCGCAGGAGACGCCCTGGGCGTCGGGAGTCGCCTGCAGATTCCCGGCCACCGTAGGCGCGGGCTTGCGGACGGCGAGCAATGGGTAGCTCGCCTTCCGGTAAGGACCAGGCCCGGGTCGACGGCGCGTTGTGTTCCACGCGCGCCTCAAAGAGATGTCAGCACAAAGTGACGGGGTCCGATAGGGCCGACGCCTCAGGGTCGCGGGTTATTCTACAGAGAAAACCGTGGCCCTGGCACAGGCAACTGAAGGAACACGGGTGGGTTTTAGTCAGTAAAAGTCTGACACGCCCTCCCGCTCCACCCAGAGCGGGAGAAGTCATTTGATGATTTCCCACCCAAAAAAAAAAAAAAAAAAGGCATCCGCTATTCTTATCATTTTATAATAATATACCTTCTGATGAGGATCATTCTCGATCTTCTCCATTATTCTGTCAGGTGGTTTGTTTTCATAAATCTTGTAGTTTTCTATAATCTTGGCTGCCTCTTCTGGATTCCACGCTAACATCAGAGTTAAATCAGTCAACAAACATATTCTTGTTAAGTTCTTCAATACTGATTGAGGCTCTTTGAGATCAACCTAGAGGTGAAAATTCATAGTTTTTAATTATAAGAAAATTGGGTATAATACATACACTACCATTACATTGTCCCAAACACTGATACGGTAGTGTATGTGTGTAAATAAATTTAAAAAATATTAATACTGCAAAAGCAAATTATAAAATAAATGACATTTTTTTTTCTACTTAAGTCATTTAAGCTAAGCCATTGATTATTTTAAAAAAAGAAGCATGGAATGTGTAAGTTGTCTTACTGCCAAGAATAGAACTACTTATTGCAAATTTCTAACATACATTATGTTTAAAGCAGTAATGAACGCAATTTCATTTTTTTTGCCCTATACATTAGCGTTAAATTAACAATCCCATCATTATTGTAAAACAATATACCTGAACTAAAAGCACCCTAAGTTCATACATCTTCCCCAGCTCCTTGATTCTATTATGTATGTAATCAGGGTTGATATTGTGGTAGCGGAGTGACAGGAATAGTAAGCATATAGTTTTACCCACTTCATAGTCAGGAATTATGTCATCATACTCCCATGGAACACTTGTAATGAACTTTAGTACAGGATTGCCTCTCTGTAAAATACAATATTGGTTATATCGAAAAACATTGATTAAGAGTTGCTTAAAAACTTATCTTGCAATAAATGATCATAATTGTTTGGTAGATAAATCAAAATAGTTATTTTAATTTTAGTACATCTGTGTGGGTTGCTTGCTTATATTTTTACCAAAGCCTGATTTGTTCTCATGTTGTCATCATCTGTTGAGACTTATCTCAACTAAATTGGTACAGGTCGCAGATGAATGCCAGTTTTTACATGGCGCCACTCCCTCTGATTTGTTTTCATTTAGTTGGTGGTAGTACGCAAAATACGCGCATTGTCGTGGAGTTGCAGACACCAGCCCGTATTACCTAGTTGGAGGTATGTATACCAGAAGAAGTTTATTAATTTACCTGTTTCTGATTGACTAATACACAGTGTGTCTTAGAGGAGGCAGGCTTGGAAACAGGCTCTTTTGATGTCCCTGAAAAAGAAAAGGATAGGTATAAATTATTGTTTAATTTATTATTTCCTGTATATAAAAGCTTACATGACTTAAAGACCTTACATGACTCTGATAAATAAAAGCAAGTGAGCTCATGAACATAAAAATGTTGCACCTATTTTGGATTTTTAACTCCTAACATCCAAAAAAGCCACAACATTTTTGCATTTTTTTTACACAATAGTGCCGAGCGTCGAGAATCTGCAGAGTGCATCCTAGCGAGTCGAAAAAACACACTGTTGGATTTTGAACTCTCGGCGCTTAGCAGAATTTTGGAAATCCGTCCGTGCGAACGTGTGCAGTGTTTAAGTGTATATTTATCTAGGTAGGTATTCTAAAATGTAAAAGTAAGGTGTTTCATGTTGATGAAGAGTCCATCCCTATACATTGTACTACTACATACATTGATAATAGAATAATGAAATCAGCTGCTCATTATAAGTTACGTACAAGTTACAACATGTTTTAAGTATAGTTAGGCTTTGTGTTTTTTTTGTTTTCTTTGAATATCTTGTAAATGATCCATGTAATTAAGAATGTCATAGAAATATAATAAACCAGAAATATGCGAATTGTACGGAAAGAATAGCAGGTAGACGATGATGGTTCCAAAAGATTGTCTTACCAGGTTGTACTTGCTGTATACTTTCGGATTCAATTTTGGGTTTCTTTGGAGATGTCGGCTCGCTAATTTCAGCAAGTAAATCATCGAAACCATCTTCTAAATCCATTTTTTTAAGAAATGCTGTTGAGTGCTGAATGATACAAAGCTGAAAAGTTAAAACCACAAAATTCAAATATCGCTGCCGCTTTTGTTTGTTTTGACAGAATGAGTCACAGACGACCTAGGCCGCATTCCGAATTGTGCTGCAATCGATTTGAGCGCGCTTACACCCGTTCCGACTTAGCGTGAGCGCGATAACGCCGCCGACCTTTAAAATATCACTGTGTGCGAATAGTTGACTGCTCTCAGATGTCATAATCGTGGTACCTAAATCGGAACGCAAACTGGACGTAGTTATGCGAAAACGTTCCATTCCACATTGATTATAATTGAAAAAAAAACGCAATTTAGTGTTTCAGTGGTACACTTTTTTGCCTAGTAAAGGCGAACAATATAGGTATAATTGTAGTAAAATATAATCATTACATAATCATGTACCAGTTTTTATTATATTTACGTTAAAACGGTAGGATTTTAGGTAAAATGGGATTGGAACATTTTTGCTTCTAACTATTTTTTGTATGAACCCTCGTTCATGGTAATTTTGCAAAAATGTTCCACAAAGTATTTTGTATATATTTTTAAAAATAAGTTTTCTTATTAATTTTCAATTTTTATTAAGTAACCAATTAACTTGACTTCTATTATTGTTTTTTTTTCTATTCATTATGTTTTTTTTTTTTAATTTTCGGTGCTTTAAAAGTCAGTCTTCTGCATTTTATAAACTTGAAAAGGTTTTGTTTTTTTACTTTTTTTAATAATATTTATATACTCATCGGCTGTATAAACATGCATGTTGATGATGTTTAAGAGCCGTTTCGATTTTCGAAAAATCTGTATCATTCGGTAAAATGTATACCCAAATGCATAACCAAAGTGTACTGTCGCCGCGACGTGTTTTAACGTGTACGACAAAACACGTCGCGGTGCGGCGACAGTACAGTACACTTTGGTACAGTTAAGTACAGTACTGTTAGTAATGTGCATTTTGAAGACTGTATTTTTCAGTATACTATAGTGTACTCTGTTACTGTATTTATGCGTATATTGCGGTTTTGGCAGTAGGAAATTGAACTCGCGAACATTATACTACACAATGAGGAGTCCGAGATTTGAGATTTGAGTTTTGTTTGTAATTTAATTTCATTGTAAATTTATTAAACTACATAGTAGTAAAAAATATCCTACGGGAAATCCCCACTTATTGCGACTTTATTTACGGATTCAATAAAGTCTGACAAACTAGGCTTGTTGAAAAAATATCGATACATCGATGTATCGATATTTGTGATTCGATATATCGATATTTTTAGCCGATATATTCTGAACCGATACATCGATATATCGATACAAAATATTCAATTTAGAAAATCGTATCGAAAACGATATTTTTTCAAATTTATTTTATTACTGTTCAAGACATTTGTTTTCTCAAACGATTACAATAATCACTTACAGAGAAAATACAATAATAAGGAAACAAAAATAACCGATTAGCGTTTTTAGTAGGGTAGGTGTTAAAATATTAGTGGAGATTGTATTTTGTGTTTTATATTATGTTGGATTACGGCCCATTCCCTGTATTATAATGATGCTCTGTGCCTCTCACAGAGAGGAGGCCTGTGTTCCAGCAGTGGGAACATAATAGGCTGATTATGTATGTATTATATTCTGTTAATAACAACAGAATATTTAAACAGAAATTCAAAGCCCATGTGGCTTTGAATTTCTGCGCGGAGCATGTGAAGAGCAGATTTTTTCTACTTTCACTACCGGACAAATACTGGTTTGCCTGAAATAATAAATAAGTCTTAAAAGTATTATAATACTGCTATTTAGCTTTTGATATTTTCTAATTTAGCATAATAATAAAAATAAAAATACCTTCGTTTTATTAAGATTCTCATACATTAATATATTGTGCAATATTTATAAAAATCAATATTACCTCTTATTGAACCAGACTGAACTACATACATTATTATTCTGACACCGAAAATTTCTGAAAATTTATCCGATGTATCGATATATCGATATTTTTTCCTCGATATATCGAGGTCGAAATTGATATTTTATTAAATATCGAAACATCGATATATCGATATATTTTTTCACTTCCGACATCCCTATGACAAACTGCGTAACAGTTTGTCAGCAGTTGTTCTCGTCTAACAATAGATAACAAATTTTGAATTATGAAAGTTAATAACTTATTACGCTAAGTAAATAAACTATAGTAAATATACAGTCGAAGAAAAAAAACTCACATTTTTACAAAAATAGGCTTATACCAACGCTTTCGTGAATCGTCAATTCACGTCATTCTGACGGAAAAGTGTTGCCTGCAATCCTAAATAGTTAAAGTAAATACTCCTAAAAATCTAAATATGAATTATAAATAAAATATTTCGAAACGTGTAAAGTGGTTGAGTAATCCCATTTTCAGTAACGCCACTAAAAGACGGGTCGAAATTACCAGTTTTAGTGAAAAATCCACAAAGCTGGCAACATGGCAGACTCAAGACTGACAGATTCATTCAAATTTGACATATTTAACCACAGAAGATCTACGCTGAAGACAATTCACAGTTGTGTGAGAGGTATGCTCGTGCTAATCGACTGTTCTTGGAACTTTGGTTTTTTGCGCACGGTTAGGTGGCCACATAAAGCATAGGTTACATGCTCTCAGTCTGGCCACCATACTACAGCCACACACTCGATGAATGGAAGTAGTTAGTGTGGCCACGTGATGCTTTGTACACACGCAGTAGCTTTGATTAACGACTGGTCACGTGTGTTGCTAGCATTACTCAATTCTCAATCAAACAGTTGCATACCACAATGTACACCTATAAATTAATCAGAAACAAATGAATCAAAATTAATCTATCCACTAGCACTACACCCAATTAGCGAATTACCCGGGCTATAAAGGGACATCCCATTAGAACTTTACGTAACATCTCGGCAGCGTGATGAGCAGAATGAGGCTTTGAAACAGCGCGAGGAGCATAGTGTTGCTGCGGTTTATCGGTTTTATTTGTATCTGTTCGGATCAGCTGTCATGTCAACTGACATTGTCTTGTCCTGTCGGAGTGTCAGTGCCATTCTGACAAAGTAACAAGGTGTCAATAATTCAGTCAAATTCATCACTCGCGGCCTCTCGGTATAGAGTAGTTATATTCTTTGCTCGCGAAAAACCCCTTATGATTTTCTAAATAACTTTATATCATGATATTTTAATGGTATAAGTACTTACTTGATGAATGTTGTTTGTGTTTTACGTAATCAAACTCAGTGCTATCATAATAAAATATGTGCATAATGCGCCTATCGTTTATCAAAATCAACAAGTAACAATAATGAAGATTTACTATGAACAACTTACCTAGTACTAGTAAACAAAACCAAAACGATGCATTTGAAGCCGATGAAATATTCGACGACTCTACGTTGTTGGCCCATTTTGATAATTCCTCGTTCGTACAAAGATCACGGTTTTCTGAGAGTAATATAAATGATTCGGCTAACGGGAGCGCTTTGAACGTTAGGTAAGTTATTTTTTATGAGATGGTTTCCTCGCTACTGTATCACGTTTCCTGGGTACGTCAACATCTACGCGACTTCATACTCTACAATGTTGTTGATACCATTGGGAGAACCATATAATTGTTTATTACAAAACTCTTATGTATACCTAACCCTTTTTTTTCTGTACCTGTTTATTGCTTACACACCACATAATTATACATTAGGACAAAAGTTAAATTAACACAATTGATTAGATGGTCTTAACTTACAAAGCAATCTCTTTAAGACACTCTTTAGATGGACTGAAAGAAAGAAGTAAGATATTGGGGATTACCTTACTTCTTGTGAAAGCAGTTGTTAGCAGACCTAAATAAATAAATATGCGGAATAAAAATAACAGAGACGGTGACAACCACAGGATAACATAAATGCTTTTTTTATCTGCTCTACTTCAGACACATACCCACAAGCATATATTTTCAGTGCTCTCTGCTGTGATGAAGAGATCAGTGGATATGACAAACTGACAGGAAAAACATGGATCTACCCAACCAACTACCCAGTGAGAGACTACCAATTTAATGTTATTAAGGCTGCCATACTTAAGAACACCTTGGTAAGATTTATTTATTTCACACCTGTGAATGATTAGAATTTGTCAAAAATTTCATCACCTGTCTAGCCTTTTCTCAACTGTTTTAGGGTTTTTCTTCTGGTCTAACTGGATGCAGCTGATAGCAGTTATTTTATTTAAATCTTGCAGCATATTAAACTACCAATTTTTGTTTTATATGTAGAAAATAGACATTAGACATTTTACATTACATTGACAACACAAGAACAAGGTCTCCTTTTTTTGTGAATCTTGTGGCAGATTCACAAAAAAAGGGACCACATTTAAATTACAAAACAAAACATAAAAAGTATTGTACAGTCCACAAGGCCTAACTAAACTAGCTTTGCATTTGTGCACATAGCGACGCGTCACATAGAGGTGCTGTGTGTCCCTCGCGGCGCGATCACATGGGTGCGATTGGTTATCACTCACACAAATGCAAAGTTCAGCTTAGGCCTTGCGGACTGTCAGCTATGTTATGATTGCCATCATATCCATTAGTCATGATTACCATATCATTAGTATGTGTAGACTATGCCAACTGGTCACTAGGATGTGGTTGTACAATAGTTTGATCCATTAATACCTGTTTTTTTGCATCAAGTACCTCTTTTTCTTTAGTCTTAAGGCCGTAATCTAACTAGCATTTGTTATATCTGTTGATTTGTTTGGAAACTCAATATTAACAAGTTGAAATGTTAAAGACTGCAAGCAGCTTTTACACAGTATAATTTTCTCTTACAGGTAAGTCTTCCCACTGGGTTGGGTAAAACATTCATAGCAGCGGTGATTATGTACAACTTCTACCGCTGGTACCCGCTTGGCAAGATTGTATTCACTGCACCAACCCGGCCCCTAGTTGCACAGCAGATAGAAGCATGCTACAATATTATTGCTATACCTCCTAATGACACTATTGAAATGACAGGTAATATTTGAATACATATCAGTTTTAATTAAATAAGTCTTAAGGCCTGTTTCATTGTTTAGAAATGCACTATCCGGGCACTATCTACTAGATTAATTAAAAATTGAACACCAGATAAGTTAATTGGAACTTATCAACTAAATGATAAATGACTTGTTTCTGTAAGTAGCTTCATACAAACACATATCAATCAAATTTGAAAAACAAGATGAGGTTGATGTTTCTATCTGACTACTCTTAGAAGAAAGGGTCAAAACTTAGAAGTCTCAGTCTCTATGTACTATGTTAGAGGGTTTTGGTTTCCGCACTTAGTTCTTCAAGTGGACCGTTGTGCGTAAACTGCACTGGCCATAGTCTCTTAAAGTTTATAAATAATCTAAGCCAGATCATGTTGTGAGAGCAATGTGGATTATGGTCTAAAATGGTATTTTGAGTAAAGAACCCGATATTTGAGTGGACCTGGCCAGTCAGTGCACACATTTGGCAGTAATCTTGCAGCTCAAATTAGGATTTAAGGAGCTCAACAAAGGCAAAGTCAAAGTCAATGCATTTATTTCAAAATGGCCCATAAAAAGGCACGTATGAACGTCAAAATTTACATTAAAAATAGAACTGATTCTAGTTACTACTTCAAACAATTGTAAAAATATATGATTTTCCTAAAATATTAACTAGGAATAAGTCAGTGTGTGAGTAAAGTAAAAATAACGAATTATACAATACAATAAGCAAATAGTATGATTTTGTCTAGCCTCTAGAATTCTAGATTGTCCTATGGAGCAGGACCAGCATGTTTCCAAGCATTCTTATCTAGGATATAATCTTCTAATTTGTAATATGCTTGTTTACAAAGTGTTTTTTTTAACATGAGTTTTAAACTTTCTTTCATTTAATTGCAATATTTCACCAGGTATTTTGTTGTAACATTTAACACAGTACAGTACAACGATTCAACAACACCTAAGAAGGGACATTTGGGTAGGCCGCATAAAGTACTCAATCTGCCAGTCAATCACTAAAACTGACTAAGACGAAAAAGACAAAACAATAGCCCCCACATAGTCCTTAAATTCACATTAACTTTAAACGAATCTCTTAGGAAAGGACTTCTTTGAATTTCAAAGGATATTTCATCAAGACAAATAATTTCTCAATGAAAATGAGAAGATTGTATGTATGTACTTTGACTATAAGCAAAGCAGCAAGCAAGTGACAATTAACTAAAAATGTATCACTCACTAACCAATCACATAATTAATGTCTGCATTGTTTTAGCTTCAATAGCATTGCCAATATTTACCTCCACCTCATCTACTAAAACTTGATTATATTAGATTGCCACAGAAGAAAAAAAAATTGCATATTAAAACTCACTAAGCAGCTACATGTTTTCAGGTCACATGCAAGCTAACACAAGGAAGCAACATTGGCAGACCAAAAGAGTGTTCTTTGCCACTCCTCAAGTCATTTATAATGATATGAAGTCAGGTATTTGTCCTTGTGACAAAGTCCGATGCCTGGTCATTGACGAGGCTCACAGAGCTAGAGGGAACTATGCTTACTGCCAAATTATATCAACATTGGATGATATTGGACATAAGATCTATAGGGTGCTGGCATTATCAGCCACTCCTGGCAGTAAAGTTGAAGATGTTATCAATGTATGTATGTCTACATATTTATATCATAGTTCAAATATTTTGTGCTATACTTAAAAATGTTTTCTTTGTTTCTAAAAAGTACCTATTTCATACATAATTTTCGGGGATACAGATCTAAACAGCTAACTATATTATTTTCCCTGTTTTGTTGTCAATGCGGATCACAAAACTAAACCAACACTTTTTCTGTAATGATACATTTTGTTGCCAAAAATAAGGGAAAATTACCTTTGTTAAATATTTAGTGTTATAAATAAAATTGGGCTATGTTATTGTATCTGCTATACAACCTTCACATATAATTATTAGGTTATTTAATAATGACCTTAGAAATGAATCAGATTTACCCCTTGTAAATGCATGTGTTGCTCAGAGATAAACAATGCTACTGCAAAATATTACGAATTCAAAAAAAAAAAAAAACGTTCTGCCAGATGTTCGTGGATTTCAATCGTAAAAACATAGAAAAACCGGATGTCAGTAACGAAAATAAATCTACAATTTGCATTATCCATACATCTGAATATCACTCCATCAATACCTACATACGATAAAGCCATAGGTCGTTACCATATGCCAAATTGTCATGCCCTCATGATGTATATTTCGTCCTGATTATTTATTTTTTATCCGTAAAGATTTACCCATAAAAACAAATAATTGAATTTGAATTTTATTCTAGGTAGTAAAAAACCTGCACATAGCCCACTTAGAGCTAAGGACAGAGAACTGCATCGACGTCGCGCCGTACAGTCATGCGCGGAAGATAAACACTGTGCTCATAAATCTGGGCATGCAACTGTCTCAACTCAGACAACAGTATATTGAGGTAAAACTACACTTCATTCATACCTAAGGTACCTACTTACTTACAGCCGGCTCAAAAAAATGATGCAAGTGGAGCCTCCAAATATGACGCGTCCTGCATCTATTGGTAAGTAACGAGTTTAATGTGACTAAGTCCAAAAGTGATCAACATTTTTGGAAGGTGATTGTACTAGCGTACCAAATTTATTAGACAACTGCAGTCGTGACGCCATCTGCAAATGTTTGACGGGTTTGAACGGTACTAAGACAAACGTGGGACCTAGGAGCTAAACAGTTGGACTTCCCATTTTTAACACTGGGAAACAGAAAACAAACAAACAACAAGCAAGCACAAACATAGCATAAGCTAGCTTAATCAGTCTATGATGTTCCCACTGCTGGGACACAGGCCTCCTCTCTTTTTGTGTGGGAGTGGGCTGTAATCTACCACGCGGGCCCAGTGCGGGTTGGTAACGGGCTGTCACATGTCTCCAAATTTTGGACATGCCGGTTGTCTCACGACGTTTTCCTTCAACGTTTTTCGAGTAGAAATATAGTCATCTGAAGTAAACAGAAAGATTATCTTTGCTTCCTTTTATTGCTCTATACAAGCACGGGCGCCGCTTGAATACTTCTACGCACCCGACGCACAATAATAATGTTTATTAAACAATGCTTGCAATGCTTGACATACTATTTAGTCATCACGTATAAAAAAGCGTTTTATAATTAATAATGTCCTCGTTCTTAACATAACTCAACATCACGCCTGCATTCCCAGAAGGGTTAGGCAGAGGTGTACCTATTTACACCCACATTTGGCCAGTGATGTTTAGGTCCCATGTAATAGGGGGCGAACCTATTGACATTGACCGGGCATCAATCCAGTATACTTATTTGTTATCATACATAATGTTGGATAGATATAAAACCTAAGGGCAGTCCTTTAATCGTGTTTACGGTATTACTCAAATATTTGTTTCGGGTTCGCCGAATCGCGATAAATACGTAATTGAAACCATATACATGAATGTATCACGATCACAAAAGTTTTAATAAGAAAAATGTGATGTTTATATAATTAATGTATTTTGAAGCAGTAACAGATACCATTTGTTATTACAGATTTTAGACGGGTATGCCAGAAGATTAAAACAAATGAATATACTTCCCCATAATTTGGGAAATCTGTCCAAAGGCCGTATTGTGATGCTGTACAAGGAGTATCAGACTAAAGAACGAGAAGCTAGGTGAGAGAATATTTTACACTTTTTAAAAATTTCGGTATTTTTTTTTCACTTCGGTGACTAACTCTAACCTTCTATTCTTGAAAAACTCTGTATGTACTGGGGCAAGCTAATATTGACATATACACATATACATAAACTCACGCCTTCTTCCCATGGTGGTGGCAGAAAATACAGAACGCCACCCGCTCCTTTTGCTTCGTTTACGTTCAAAATCAGTTCTAAACGCCACGTGACATCGCATGAGCACAGCGTATATTGTTTTACACAATTTATACAGTACTTGCTGTGTTTGCATTCCAAAAGCAGATTTAATACCAACCTAGTTATAGCATCTCCCATGATTAACTTGATCAAGTTACAAGTAACGTTTAGCTCTTTTTAAGTGTACAGTCAGCGCGAAAAGATGTGTACACGGACAAGGAACCATTTTATTTTCTATAACCATTGTTCCATAATGTTGTATCCACCATACAGAAACAAAACAAAGTAAATGTGTTTTGTGTTGTTTTGAGGCTGACTGTACATCATGAGAGATCTGCAGCCTAATTGCATAACACATTTTCGTAAACGATTACGATTAATCTGTTTGATTTTGACAGTTCAACAACATTCATTTCGTCATTTACATTGTTGAGCAGAATTTTTTATCGAACGTTTGAAGCAATGGATTAGCAATCTGTTTCAAAACGATTCAGATTCCGATTGATTGTGTATTACGCAATTAGGGTACTGTACAGAGCAGTGGTGGCCCAGTGGTAACGGCCGCGACTTACGAGTTGTAGGTCGTAGGTTCGAACCCAGACAGGCACATTACTTTGTGTAAATTATTTCATCACCACTGCTCTCAAAACGGTGAAGCATGCATGTCCTAGAACCAAAAATTCGACGACATGTGACATTACCAACCCGCACTGGGCCCGGGTGGTGAATTACGGCCCACACCCTCTCAGAGAGGAGGCCTGTGTCCTAGCAGCGGGAACATAAACGGCGTAGTATGTTTGTATGTATGTACAAATGTACATCATGACACATCAAGATTTAGAAAGTTACAGTAACTTGTATAAGTGACATGGACGCGACGCCTCTACAAAGCTGTACTTTTTCTAAATCTCCATGATATTTGATAATAATATTTACGTCCACTTTACTCAAATTAATTCGTTTCAACTGAAGTGGGGACGAGCGCAGCACATACACATTTGTTGAAATACACATCCAGGTCACTCGTCTCGTCTGTGATTGGTCGATTGCTGAACGTTCTCCGAACAGCTGGTCTCCGTTTCAGTGGAAACTACCCTTACTCGTACCGTTTAGAATCGACTTTAAATTGTTACTTTATACTCCCACAGGCACCCGCAACACAACTACATAATGAAAGACTTCACGCTCCTCATCGCTTTATACCACGGCTTAGAGTTGCTAGTCCAGCACGGCTCCAGGGTATTCCTCAACTTCTTCGATGAACACCCAGAGAAGTCCTGGATACAGAGTGATGACAAACTGACTTCATTATTGGAAAGGTTAAGGGATGACATGGGAATTAATCCTTTATCATTGAACAGGAGTATATTACCTGATGGTACGGTTCCAGAGGTGAATATTGGTTTCATAATTGGTATTAGTATGATAGGGGTATTTGTAGATTATGGTAGAAATTGTTAAACAAGTTGTCAATGCACTACACGCGGCAAAAGCAGGCTATTTGTGTATTTGAGATAAATTGTGTTTCAAAATACAAGCACGTTCTAGGAGAAATACACAATGCGGGGCATAAACATGGTTAAATTATTTTACATCTGAATAAAATGTTGTTTTTTTTTGTTGTAGATGCCAAAAGACTTATGCTTCGGTCATCCTAAGTTTGATAAACTGAAAGAAATAATGACGGAACATTTTACTAAAGCGCAGTTTAAAAAGCAAGATACAAAAGCCATAGGTATGGCTCCATTAAAACTTAATTTAAGTTCCAACTTTTACTCTCTTCTAGCATGTAACACACCGTCGAAACTGCACGTTTTTGCATTAAATATGTCGATGTTACACAATATCATACCGGCATTCCTTTGTCAGTCCACTGCATATTATCAAAGTGGTAACTATGTTGCTATTCTCCAGTATTCTGCGAGTACCGCGAGAGTGTGAACCTGGTACACTGCTTGTTGCTGCAGTGTCGTCCGCTCATCAAGCCGCAGATGTTTGTGGGGCAAGGCGCCTCGGGTAAGATATAAAATGGAATATGATTTTTTATGTAACTCATTAGTTTGAACCTATGAACTACAGAGTTTTTTTTAATAAAACAGCTTTCGTGGGTTATGTAAAGTGCATGTTTCGATTTGCTCGACTAGTTTTGTATAAGGCCCAAACTCATGGGGTCTTTACGCGGCATTGTATATTGCGGTGTTATTCTATCCATAAACAGGCAAACATAACACTTTTGTTGACATCCAATAGCTTGCTAATCTATCTTTAGCTGTACAAGGATTTACTGGCCGGTGGCCAAAAACGCCATCTTGTTTTTAGGTTTTTGTGCGTCCAATTGAAAAACCTGAACCCTTTAGGATCACTCGTGTGTTTGTCGGTCTGTCTGTACATCTGTCACAGCCAATTTGCTCCGAATCCACTGGAGTGATTAAGTTAAAATTTGGTACACACATTTCTGTGACCCAAACACGAACGTGTAACGTAAATATTTTCTTTTATAATATGGGGTTCACTTTTGAGGGGCAAACTAGAAAATTAAAAACAAATGTTTTGCAAACCGTACCGTGTGTCATATCAAATGAAAGGGTTTGTTGTGAGGGTCTCAAAACTATTTTTGGTATAATTTTAAAATATATGAAAATTCACCATCCCCTTATCTCCGAAACCACAGCCTTAAATTTTGAAAAAGAATACAGAAATTAGTTCTTCACTTACAAATTACAGGAAAACTTGTAAGAAGTCTATGGTCTGATTCTAGTCAATATTGTGCTAAACAAAAAATTGCAATTGGAATGTAATGCACGGGAGAACATGTTCTTCAACTACAATGTAAAGATTGTTCTTGGGATCTGGGGCCCCGGTAGTACCACAGTAGTACCACGATGATGTTCTTTTACCTCTAAGGGATCCTAACTACGCCATAATTGCAGGTAAGGATGGCAAAACAGTAGTATCACAAAAACAACAGATGCGTGTAATGCGTAATTTCCGCGAGGGTCTGTGCAACGTGCTGGTCGCGACGTGTGTGGCTGAGGAAGGTCTGGACGTCGGCTCCGTGGACCTCATCATATGCTTCGATATATCTACCAAGTCGCCCGTACGCCTTGTGCAGAGGTGAGATTATTCAATGAATCTCTTGAAATACATTCTGGCTTTGTTCACTCTAAACCTGAAAAGGTGTCATTGTATGTAGCCATCAGCATAAACAACTTTCTCTCTGTGACCAATCTTAAAAAACAGCTGTTCTATACAATTATGTCCACGTAAAGGCTGACTTACACGGTGCGCTTTCATTGCCTGTGACATACCATAATTTGAAGTTGGGCTTGGACGAAATTTACGCGACTTTAAGTTAACTTTTCCTTTGGTGTTGTGTTTAAGTCAGAAAAAAGGTTGTTATTGATTTGCCTTTTTTTTACTAGAATTTTTATATCTTTATCTAAGGTGTGGACGTACTGGTCGTGAGCGCGGGGGGCAAGTCTTTATCCTCGTCACTGAAGGCAGAGAACACCAGGTAAATGATAAAAAAGGTTTCAATATAAATATGAATTCAATGATAATCTTAGTGTGAATTTCAAAGTAGTAGTAGTCACGATGGAATAGTTTTAGTCATCAAATCTCCATCTCAAAAACTCAGGCTGCTTATTAAGATTAAGATATATAAGAATATAAACAAACAACGAAAAATAAATTAACGTCTTATTAACTTAACAATCTGTCATTGTTTTTTTTTTTTTTGCTAGACATTATTAGAATGTATGCGGCAAAGAGACGGCCTCAACAAGAAGGTTCTACAATCAAAAGAGGTGGAGAACAATTTATACAAACTCAACCCGCGAATGATACCGCACGACTTCACTCCGCAGTGCCAGAAGATGTTTATTACGGTGGAGAAGAAACAGGATCCCAAGGAGAAGAGTAAAGAAGGGATTGAAAAGGCTAAGAAGGTACGAGGAATTTTAGATATAAACACACTAACTTACGCCTTTTTTCCATGGGGGTAGGCAGAAACTCCTTTCATTCTCCTATTGAATTTGTTAATACAATCTCATTTAAAAAGTAGACTACTATCGGTCTTTAAAATCTGTCATGGCTAAAAACATACATACAGTACAATACAGCACCCTAATTGCGTAACACACAATAAATCGGAATCTGAATCGTTTTGAAACAGATTGCTAATCCATTGCTTCATAAGTTCGATAAAAACTCAGCTCAACAATGTAAATAACGCAATGAATGTTGTTGAACTGTCAAAATCAAACAGATTAGTCGTAATCGTTTACGAAAATGTGTTACGCAATTAGGGTGCAGGTTATATTAACTTGTTTCATATTTTTGTTTAGGGACAAAAAGATTTAAGAACAATGCTATTATCAAAACCCTCTACAATCAGCTCAGGTTCTTCTAACAAAGACTTGGACAGCGGTCTGATCACTGAAAACGAATTCAAAGAGATGTTTCCTGAAGGATATTGTGACACTTCATTGTTTGCAAAGCCAAAGGAATATTGGGCGATGAATAAAGGTAAGCAACTTGGAGAAATGGTTTTGAGATATACATTGGTAACTAGCTTCAGCCCACGCTTTCCCCCGCGTGGATGTCGGAAAATATCCCATGGGAAAGTGCCACTGGGACAAAAAGTAGCCTATGTCCTTGGTCAGGATGCCATCTGTCTTCTTGCCAAGTATGAATGAATGAATGAATGAAATGCACCGACACCAGCGTGGTTTGGCCAGACTCGATTAATCGAATGAAACCCCAAGATTTACACTAGCCCCTGAAGCCTCATGCTTCATGGTGCTACAAAGACCATTGCATATCAAGGAATAGACCAGGAGGTACTTACTGTAATGGTAGGGAAGACGTGCCCTTAGGATAGGAAGGATTAAGAGCCTAGGAGTATAGCCTAGGATTAAGAGCCTACGGAGTATGTACCCTAACGTAAGCATGGGATTAGTGGAGAGGCGGGTGATTTTTGTCTATGGGAGGGCATCTTTTAACGACGTCACAGCAGGGTTGATTCAGGTCGAGCTTCATCGGTGAATCTTTAAGCAGGGTTCAGCTGGTTTCTCGGCTCTTTTCTATGTCACTGCTCTGCTGTGATAAATGTTGCTGTTCTTTTCAATGTCTTCGTCTGAGTTCTCGTTACTGACCGTTTATGGTTTTTGTACATCTCGTTAGCGGCGTTCTATCTGTCTCCTTGCCAAGTATTATCTAAATCCGTTCAGTGGTTGAGACGTGAAAAGGTAACATACAGACAGTCACTTCCGAATTTGTAATATTACTATACGGAAGTATTGATAGTAAGGACGGTGAAAAAAAAAAATTGATCTAAGTACATTTCTGCAGCCAAGCAGCGTTGCTGTTTGGTCTGTAGGCGCTAGTTAAATTGAACCCGTCATTTCGAAAAGGGCACGAGTCTCACTTTTTTTTTGTATAACTCTTTGGCGCCATTTTATTCCGTCGTATACCAAAAAGCATGTGTTTCTTATCAATCAATCTCTATATTCAATGACTCATGTATATTTTTTTCTTTTTCAACCTCTGTATTCACTTTCTTCAGCACCAATGTCAGTTTTAAAGAAACATGTTTGTTGAATCTGAAAAGTCTTAATTGATTGACCGAGCGCATGAGACATTTTAGCTTCGTTTCCACACTCGCCTTGTCATAAAATAAAGGCGGCGGTAAACACTTACAATCAACTCGGCCGCCTGCTTTTTTGCCGTTGCTACCCAATAACATGAAAAAAAAGATTATTGAAATATTTAAATCATTTCTTAACTTCCAGAAACGATAAATGATCTCGCTACATCAGAGGAGACAGAATTAAAATTGACCAAATGGTTGGAATGGCAACGGACGCTACAGAAAACTGTAAATATACACCACTCGAGAGATTCAGAAATATTATCAGAACTGTTGCAGTACAGTGATGCTAAAAGATTTGAAATGCCGCCGTCTACGCAAAATCCATGTAAGCATGAACCTTATACAGGGTGTCTGTAAGTCAGACGTTAAGCCGGAATCGGGTGATAGGTCAAGTCATAATAGTTGTATTTAAAAAAATTACGGGTATTTAAAAAAAAATGCATTTTTTTCTTCTTTCTATTAACTATGTATTATGACCCGACCTATCACCCGACTGCGGCTTAACGTTGACCTACGGACATTCTGTATACGTAGGTCTCTAAAAAAAGTATTTGTAAATAATAATGTGCATTTCAATTCCAGGTTTCGGCAGTCAGGGACTTCATTCACAACCAGCCATTTTTACTTCACCGGCCAAATCAATACAACCAGCCATTTTTACGTCTCCTGCAAAATCAATACAACCAAGCATTTTTATGTCTCCGGCCAAATTAAAACAGCCGCTAGTATTAACGTCACCGGCCAAATCAAAACAGCCAAATAAAAAGAAACAAAAAATTCCTCTAACAAAACCTTTTGATAAAAAAGATGGCGACATAAGAGCCCTCTTTAGTACTGCTACTAAATCTACCAAAAGTTATACCAAACTTATAAATGACCTAGGTCTTCAAAACGATGGAAGCGTACCCACTCGATTGATTAGCTTACTCGTTGACTTGAGTTTAGATAACACAAACGCGAAGAACTGTTATGTGTGTCAAAACATCTGCGAATGCACTCTTTTAAAAACTGTAAAAGATGAAAAGAAAGGTCCAATGGTGGTCCTAGAAACTATCAAAGAGGCTAAATTACCTGATATTAATCTGATTGACGATTTCGATGCGGAAACTATATTAGAATGTGTCAAAAAGACTGATGAGGATAAACATAGCGTCAGTGTTAACAATTTTGATTTGGAAATGGATTTGGGAACAGATATTATTTCTCCAGATCGTGAGTTTAGTATTAAAGACGAAATTATACATAATATTTCAATAGCTTCGGATAATTTCGATATCGGTGATATTGCTGACATATTTGCTGATGATAGCAGCCCAGAAGAAGCTATAGAAAAAGAAATTGCAGTCAAAGAGGAGCTGGTAGCTAGCATAATAATTGATGATAATAGTCAAGTTCAATTAAGAGAAAACACAGACGATGTTATAAATAGGAAGAAAATTGACAAAGATGAAGCTATAAGAAGAGAAAACGAAGTCAAAGACGAGCCGGCGGTAATTAGAAATTCATTGGGCTTCAACATAATGTTTGCTGACAGTAGTCCACGGGAAGCTATCGAAAGTGACGAATTTATCAAAGACGAATCTACAGAAAGAGTAAAAACGGTCAAAGATGAAGAGCCAAAGACGGCTAAAGAAACATTGGGCTTCTTTGGTTTGGATAGCATTGACGATATATTTGCTGACGATGAAATTGATAATACACCACCAGAACCCACTCAAAATCAAGTAGTCAAAGAAAATAATAATACACAAAATAACAAAATCAATAGATCTCCTTCTACAGAATATCCACTGAGTCCTTCAATTTTAACTGGTAGAATAAAACCAATACCTACTTCGCCAATACTTTGCAGTCAACCACGTAAATTCCAATTGAGCACCAAAAAAGATCGCCCTCGAAAACAATTGATTAAAGAGCCAACAAACAATAATAATTTAATGCTTGCGCCTTCCATAAAACCGGAGACTTCGATGAGAAATAGTCTCATAGACACAAGCAATAATAAAAGTTTGTTGACGATAACGCAACTAGTGGATATGATCAACAAAACTGACGGTAACGCGTCTGTAACGAAATCTGTTTCCGATAGAGTGCAACCAGAAGAAGAAAGAAGCGTCTCACCAATTCTTTTAACACAAGCTGAGAAAAAGAAATTCTCTGTCAATACAAATACTGTGGACAAATCTATAGCATCCACATCCCAAAACAAGACAAAAGACAGTCTTATCATACTGGATAGCGATAGTGATTCTGATAGCACACAAATATACGATCCAAGTGACTTGAACAACACTGGTAATACGAATAAATCTTTGAACAATACTAATGTCTGTCTATTAAGTGGGAAAAGAAAACGAGAAACGGATGATAGTTTCGTCATAACGGCATCACCATATTTCAATAAGAAACAGAAATTAGATAATGATTTAGAAAAACCAATGTCTTTGCAAGATAAAGTATTAGCCGTTATGAAAAAGAATAAGAAAATGAGCGTAAAAAACGATACAACTGTTTTAAGTTGCGTAGTATCACAACCGACATTTTCATCACAAAAAGAAAACAAAAACCCTCAGTTAGTAGATAACGATCATAAACATAACGAAAGTGACAAAAAGGATATTTTGAACATGCTACAAATGTTCAGACGAGATAGCAAACTTGAAGTAGATAAAACTAAATTAAATGGAATATTCAGAAGTCCCATCAAGTCTCCCTTAACTGAAAATAAACGAAAACTGGCGTTTGATGATAGCGACGATGATTTTGTGCGTGACGAAAAGAACGATCTTACAAGTCACATACAGCCCAAACAGAATGATAATACTTATAGATCCACGACTAATCACAAGACTCGGAAAGTAAGTTACTTTAGAATTTATTACTGCACTCATACATACATTCATTCATTTCATTACATTCTAATCTTGGTTTATTGTATACTTTTATTCAACTGCGAGAGCATATCAAAGGAGTTATTATATTCCGTCTACATGTGCTCGAGTTCAAATATTCGATAGTTTTGCATCAGCACGTATCGATACGCGCAAATTACTCGCGTAAACCGCCTCTTAATTGTAAATGCACTAAGAAAACGCCTCACAGGTAGCCAAAAATAAAATAATTTTACGAAATAGATTTTTTCTTGACTTTAGAAAAAAAACAAAGGCAACGAGTTCTTGGACTTGGAAGCCGAACTATCCGACGAAGATCACAGCGGTGACGAGCTATCTGACGACAGTGTCGGCAGTATTATCGACTTTATATGTGACGACGACAATGTCACTCATCATGAGGACATACAGGCTGTCTACCTCAAGTCTATCAAGTAAGTAATTTACTGTGTAATGGTACCTCAAGTCTATCAAAGTAAGTGAAATACTCGTCTTACTACTCCAGTTTTATATAAAATTTATGTGTTTTTAAATGTCTGTCCATCGAGAAAATCCTCTATCGTAATAGTGAATTCATAAAAGAAAGGGCACATAATTCATACAAGGCCTCCTATTTTTGACCGTCCTATAGGGTGCCTACAGGGTTCTCCGTTCTGGACACCCAGTAGGACCCAGGTATCTCTCGTCATGGGGTCTCAATAGAATAAATGAAAAAAAAACACAGATGGCAGCTTTTGTAACCATTATGAAATTATCAATAATTTGAAAACGATAAACGGCAGAATTTTGGCTGAAGTAAGATTAGGAAAATCTAAGCTTTCTTGTTTAATGCTGATTAATCTATTTTTTGAGTTATTATCAAACAACTTTTTTTTATCTTAAAAAAAGTCTAATAACATGTTTTTCTGATCCCGGAAATAGAAAACTTAATAAAAAAAAAAGGATTGTACGAAACGTTTTAAAAGTAGGTAGACTCCTAGACGGCGTTGTAAAGCTACTTTCTCTGTGCAATTACTGAGTCGCTGATACTGCCATCTGTTGAAAATTTGGACGACGAAAAGTAGCCAGCTCAATCGCCAGACTTAGGGACGTGTCATTTATTTGTATGGGATTGGGTATCTGTACGTAGTATTATATTATCTGTGCTCTGATTTCAATGATCAATTTGCTCTGTTGATGATTAGCACAGTTTTCAAAGTTCCTGCAGGCCAGTTTTTATTTTTAAATCTGCAATTCATAATAGTCCTCCAGACCGAATTTTGGCTATGACAGCTAATCTCAGCAGAGACTAGCCATCTGTCGCGGGAGATATTATAGTGCATAAGTGTGTGTGTAAAACACAGGTGCACTCACTCTCATAGTTCGATGGGAAGGCAATCTGACATTCGCGGATAGATCAGGTGCGGCCAAAGGCGCCACGTGCGCGAGTCACGGAGTTATCACACCGCCAACTTCCAAACACCGGGCTCAATAACACTTTGCCCGACCTGGGAATCGAACGGAGGACCCCACGCTCAGCAGTTGCGCTTGCGGTAACGAGACCAAGGTACCTGCCCAAGAATAAGCCTCTGTATCAAATATATCTCAAATGTTTATTTTTTAGGAGTCCCGTAAGAGGAGGCGGCTTCAAGATACCAGAGCTTCCAACGAGATTCAATAAGGAAGAAATTTTATCACAGTATGTTGAAGAAGATTCGTATGAAATGGTATGTTTATGGACAAAAGAGGTTTCAGAAATAGTAGTTTTAAGATTGTTTACTGTCTACACTAGCGCTGCGTAATAGCTATGGGATACGTCACGACGACTAAGTGTCGATTTCACCAATGAATCTGAACGCGTTCAGGCGCATCTAAAACGCGTTCAAGAGCTGTCAGTGTCAATATTCCATAGAAAATAATGACACTGATAGCTCTTAAACGTAGTCTAGGTGCTTTGCACTGACAGCATTGAACGCATTTTAGATGTGCTGAAAGCGTTCAGTTTAATTGTTGAAGTTCGCCCCTAGAGGCACTCTGAGTTGACTTGATTAAAAGTGGCGACACGCGTTGCAGGCGCGCAATTTTTTTTAATTATTTTTTTTTCGATTTCATTTCTTAACTGTGTTTTTCTATTCACAGGATAGCTTCTGTGTCGACTCTAACATTGGCTTAACACAATTACACGAAGTTTCTGAGCTAGAATTAGCAGAAATGAGATTGGAAAAGGAGAGAAAGTCTAAGAAAAAGTTCAGGCGAATTTGTACACAGGATGACAGCCCAGATGTTACAGTAATAAAGAAAAACAAACATAAAAGAAGACTGATTGATAGTGATTCTGATGGCGATAGTACATGAATTATTAGTGCGGTTTAATAGTGAGTAAATTGATGAAGAAAGTGCGAAGACAAGGATTTTTTTCACACACAATATCAAGTGTATTGATTTTTTTGCAAAAGGCCACGTATTCAACATTCAGGAGGATGGAACGCGATCGTAACGGTCGGTACTAAAGAATGCTCTCCGCAATCTGTGCCATATTAGTCCCAAAAGTCTAATAAATGCGTCAACGATTTAGAGTTGTAGACAATATTTTTGTCAGCCCAGTACAAGAATCTATAAGGACAAGTATCCAGCCGGTCTGGATGTTACTCTTACTGTGATATAATTAAAATTAAATTATAGTAATGATACTTTGTATTAATGATTTTGATACGTAAATTCTAAGTGCAACTTGTAATTTATTATGGTTTAATGCTATGTTATTAATAATTCTCTATAATTAGTATAAATCATGTTGTATATATAATGTGAAATAAATAAAACAATATTGTCACTTATTTATTAGGTTTTATTTCCTCTCTCCGCTCCATCACAATGAACTATTTAGGAAACAATCAAAGTATATAGAAGTACAGTTCTTGCGACGAAATATGAGGTTTGTTTTTGAGAAAGTAGCCCACATTGAAACAATCAATTTATAACTAATGAAAAAACGAAATTTTATTCTTTACACATTTTTGGGTGCTATAACATCAGCGTCGATAATGTAATAGCATTGAATAATTTATGTTTGCGGCTTATAAATCACATAGAACAACAATGGATCAATCTTCTGCTAGTCTACTAATTATCAGCAACAAATATTAAAAATCAACCAAAGCCGTATGTTTTATCGATTCATCAGCTATCACGACACAAGTCCATTGGCAATAAGGCACGATCGACGTTGAACAGTATAAAAAATTACGGTCGCGCAGTTTTTGTTTTTAAATTGTAATACCATCGATCGTGTGATTGCAATAATTCACAAATACCAAGCTTACGTCCCGTTACGAAAACGATCTATCTGTAATCATTTCGTTCAAACATCATAGTTTGTTATTTAGTATTCAATAATAATATTTCACTCATCAGAGGTCTTTGATTCCACTTCTTTGGGCTGCCTTATTTTGTGAAGGTCCTCTAACTCTCCTTGGAGCTCTGAATATCTCTTCTGCAATTGTTTCTCTCTGTCCGTTTGGCGATTGACGTCTTCTGTCAATGACTGTAAAAGACAATGAAGATTAGATTACCATAATCCTAAACCATTCTAAAGGAGATATTTCAAAGTGGGCCACGTCTGTGTGTAGTGAAAAGTACCATAACCTTTAACAAAGCACACAATCAGACCTCTGGGGTCTATCCTAGTATGCCATTGCCTGAGATTTGATCAATGCGCTATTAACAGTTAAGTTCTTTAAGCTTTTAGCGAGTCTCTAATGTCTACAGGTATTTGGAAAAAGTGATAACAATAATATGTGTGTGAAATTAGGAGCGTTAGGGCCGATTTTACAATTCTCAGATAAACAACCAGATAGCCTTTATTCCATAGATGGCAAGATTCTCAGTTTTTCAATGGTCAGATAGTATTTAACTGTCGAATAAAGTCTCTAACGGAGGAATAAAGTTATCTGCTTCTTTGAGAGCCAGTTAGGGTTTTATCCCTCCGTTATGTATGACGTTTTAGGTTATAATTGACTGTTTCATTCGTTTTGTGTTATTGGTAAAGCGACATAGGTCCGGTAATTTGTTAAGATGGATGTGTTTGAAACAATTGACGAATTAGCAATCGAAGAAGACCATGAAATCCTTAATTATATAAACCCACCTGAGAGAAAATACTGAGTTTTACGAGAGAGGCCTGATAATTTCAACACATGGGACTACAATGAATTTTGGAGAAGATTTTGCTTTAAAAAGATTCCATAGCCTACTTACTTTCATTGATTGAGGAAAAAACAAAACAGGAAACAGAAGGGTAAGTGCAAAGATTGTTAAAAAAAATTATCTTTATCTACAATAATGAAATTACATCTTCATTATTTTTATTGTTCCAGGAATAGTTGTGTGTGCCATCAATGTAAAAACTACAACTCAGTACTCACCATGCGATTCTATGCATCTGGCGGCATTTTTTTGTAACAATTGGAGATTTACACATTTTTTTGCTTTTCTCGTCTAACTTGTTGAATACTGTTTCTGTGCATCTCGCTTGCACATAGACAGTCTGAAGTTCGCTAACATAGATCACAGATTCTCTAGTTAATATACGATTGAAAAATTGAAAATATTTATTTGCCTGATAAACAGGAAGATAATTTTATACTCTAGATAGCTATTCGATGACTTAACTGAGGATTGAAAAATCGGCCCTTAATCAAAGACGCGCAGATTTCGCGTTCCATTCCTAGACAAATTCAATGATATCGCTTTTGTCTAACAGTCACCTCTTGTATAAAAGAAACATAACATAAAATCACGCCTTAATTTCCCGAAGGGTTAGGCAGAGTACACCCGTATTTCGTCAGTTATGTTTAAGTCCCATGTTACGGAGGGCGAGCCTATTGCCATCAACGCCCGGTTGCTACTGAGAAATGTATTGATTGAAAAACCCAATAACACTTCGGAATCAACCCAGGGCCATCAGTAGCACTTGCGACCAATAGACTAACGAGGCAGCTACTAAGAAACAAATTTGATCGTAACTTACTTCTATTCTACGTGGAATGGCTGCTTTTTCTTGATCGGCAAGGAACTTGAATGTAGATAGTTCCAAATTGGCCTGTTCTATCTGATCCTGCAATTCTTGGAACTGCTTGATTAGGGATGCCGCACGACTTTGATATCCACCTGATAAAAAGAACTAATGTTATAGTTAAATGTACTTTACTATTGTAAGGGCCTGTTACACTGTTGTCAGAATAGGCACTATCTTTCCAGATAAATTCGAAAAAGGAAAAATGTTTTCAAAGATAAGTCAACCGGAATTGACCTGATCACTATCAGGTCAATTCCGGTTGACGGTGAAACAAGCTTTAAGTGAACCGGGACTGTTTGGGGAAATGAAAAAGTCATCATTACAATGGTGAGAAAAAGAGATGGAGCTATACGGAACATAACGTGCCATCCTTTTCGCACAATAGTATCATTGTGTAACACATACCTGTCAAAACCCTAAGTTTCTTCTCCATTTTGGAACATTTCTTGGCTTCTTTGGCCATGTGGCTTCTGTTCTGTTCCAGCCGTTTTTCAGCGGATTCCAATCTGTCTTTCTTACTAGCTAAATTGGCACGAGTGTATCTGTTTTGACCGGGTAGGAAGAGCACCTGAAAAGAATAAGAAGAAAGTTATAAATTGAGCATTGATGAGTATAGCAGTACCTGAGCGTTGATATCACACGTTTTATAAGTAAGTGAGGGTATGTTGCCACTCACTTGTGCAAGACACTCCTCCCACACTTGCGTGTAAGCATCCATGCTCAGTTCACCATGCCCCATGCCTGCCTTCACGACTTCCATTTCTTTCTTCATCTCCAGTTTGGCGGCATCCAAGTCTTCAGATGAGAACTCATCGTAAGGATGCTGTTCTAAGTACGCCAAGTGCGAAGCTTGTAGTTGTACCGCTCGTTTCTTGTCGATACCTGTTTTGATGAAATATATGTATGTAAAAAGAGGCAGAAGAAAAAAAATCTGGATTGTATAAAAGATGAAATGGATATGAAGTGCATACTGAGATCACTGCTGATAGTTCCTTATGAACGGAAAAGACTGAATGACAGCTCCACGAATGGAAGCCATGAAGCATTTCAAGCAGGGACTGAATTACCCAAAAATTAAGGTACCTTTAAATTTCGGTATGACGTCATACCGTTAAATAAGGGTTACCGAAATATTTCGATACCGTTATTTTTTTCAGTAGCGGAATTTTGGGGTTGAAAATGCATACCGGTATATTTCGGTAGAAGTACTATAACCTTTATTTTTTTGGTAGCGGTACCTTAACCTTTATAAATGTATCGGTAGCGGTACCTAAACCTTAATAAATAGAGGTTTTCTTTGACGCACCGCCTCGCCACTCTGTCTGTCGTTCACTTGCTGATTGTTGCACATTATTTATTAATCAGTAAGTATTGGTTTTTTACTTATTTTTATCCTTATTTTCTTTGTTCTTCTTATCTGACTGTTGTGGAAAAATGTTCCCTCATTATGGTTTAGAGTATATACGTACACATATGTACATACAAGTCTGTGAAGTTTAATTAGGTTACATTATTTACATTAAGAGGCCTCTTACAAAAATGTTGATTTCCTCGTTGAAATTGTTTTTTTTTTTTTTTAGGGTTGTATAAATAACAATTACTTGGTAAAAATAGTGATAATAATATAGTGATTTATTAAATAATAATATTTATTTATTTGTTTACCAATAGGAGAACGATTCCTGATGTTTAAGCAAAAACTAATGAATGGCTGATTTGAGAGCTCTAATTTGCGGATTCGGTTGGATATAATTCTTCGAAACAATTTTACTCATGTTACTATTTTACTATATTATTTTATGTTATCATTTTATTAATAAAATAAAAGTGCCACACATGTAAGTAACGCATATGGCATATGCGTTACTTACAGCGTACTGTAAGGACACGCATAGAGGAGCTGCGTACCGCCGGCTGGAACAATATGCTGGGCGAACTAGAGCCTACATAACTGGCCTTCTGGGAACTCCAGAGGGTACTTAGATCCGTGCCCCCCCTGATCCGCCCTGACAAGACCATCGCTTTCGATGATGTCGACAAGGCGAAATGCCTAGCCGACAGTCTTGAAGCCCAATGCTCGCCTAGCTCTCAACCAGTAGATCAAGCTCACCTTTCTGAGGTCGACGCTGAAGTCGAACATAGAGAAACCCTCCCTCCCGTCGAAGACCCTGAGTATCCTCTGCCCCCCGTTACGCCAGACAAAGTGCACGATCTCATCAAGGGTCTTGAGGCTCACAAAGCCCACGGCTCAGATGTAGGGTATTCCAACTTTTCCCTGCCCACCTGGATAATGCTAATGATCACCATCTTCAATGATAATTAATTAATTAATTCTTTTTACCAATTGTGGTATAGTATTTTTATTATTGGTGCATACATATAGAAATATAATTAATGTATACAAAATATTGTAAAACATTTTAAAAGAGTAACGGTGGAGTTTCTTGCCACTTCTTCTCCATACGAAACTACTTTTTGGAAGTGGCGCCTAGAATCAGTTCTATTTTCAATTGAAATTTTGACTTTAAAAAGTGCCTTTTTATGGGCCTATTTGAAATAAATGCTTTGACTTTGACTTTGGTTGGTGGCGCAAGCATGGAAAGAAACTACCGTCATCGGTATCCCCAAGCTCGGCAAACCCAAGCCGGAGCCCACGAGTTACCGCCACATCAGTCTGCTCAATGTCCTAGGCAAAATCTATGAGAGGCTTATTTATAAGCGTCTCAGAGACTATGCGGAGACAAAAGACCTTATCCCTAACGAGCAGTTTGGGTTTCGAACTCAACACTCTTGCGTTCAACAGGTCCACCGTATCGTCGAACACATAAACGTTGGTTTCCAACGAGGTTTGATGACGGGTGCTGTTTTATTCGACATAGCGAAAGCGTTCGACATAGTCTGGCACAACGGCTTATTATATCAGCTGTACCAACTTGATCGTCTCGTGCTCATCTTACGGGACTTTTTGTTGAACCGCACCTTCCGTTATCGCATCGAAGAAACGCTATCCTCCCCCGACTCCATTCGCGCAGGAGTCTCTCAGAGCTCTGTGATTTCTCCCCTCGCTTTCACACTATTCATCAGCGATATGCCCAAGAGTAATGCTGCACAGTTGGCTCTGTTCGCAGACGACACGGCCATTTACTTATTATGTCGCATTCTCGAAACTCAAGTCAATGAGCTTGGCGATTGGTGTAGCAAGTGGAGAATCGAAGTCAATCCCGACAAGAGTCAAGCGGTTCTCTTCTCAAAGCCGCGCCATAAGCCTTGTCCCCCTCGGCCGATCACCATGTTCGGTAAGCCGATCCCTTGGGAAAAGCGATCCAAGGTGTGGTGCTCGATGAACATCTCTCCTTTTCAAAGCACATTAGGGCGGCTCGCTCTCGCGCCGCCTTCGCTCTAGATAGACTCCACTTCGTCCGGAATGCACGTAGCATATTGTCACTCAAGTGCAAATTGCGTATTTACACAGCGTGCATTCGCCCGATCATGAACTATGCCAGTGCAGTCTTTGCACACGCAAAGCCCCACCTCTTCAATAGAATGCAGACTCTACAGAATAAATTCCTCCGGACAACAGGCTCCCCCTGGTAGGTTCGCAACGAAATCCTACACGTTGACCTCAAAATTCCCACTTTCCGTCAATTTATGAAAAGCAACTCAAAGCGATTCTTCGATACCACCGCGATACGCCGCAACCCTCTGGATGTCCAGGCCGCTCGTTATACCCCCTCCACAATTAGCCAAGTCCGCCGTCCAACGACCCCGATGACCACATAACTCTCATCCAGGAGAGCAGTAGGGCCACCAGTACAGTGCACAGAAAACAAAAACCGACATTCTGACCTCGCCACCGAGATCCCTCGCCAAGACCCCGACGTAACTGTTCCCTCCAGCCTGTCCCATCTTGCTGTCCTCCCTCCAGCGACGCCCTAAGCCGAGGTCCATACCCCACAAGGGGTGCCCTTAGCGAGCTGTCGCTTAGTAATGTAAGTTTTTCACCCCTGACTGGAGGCTTTGAGTTCGCTTAAGGCAGCCACAGGATAGTCCGATTAAGTAGTCACGACCTCTCAAGATTAACTACGAGATGCCATTCACAAAAAGTACCACACGAATGCTTGTCGAGGGCGGACCTATGCCACTTATTTCGCGCTCTTTGTCGTGTCGATACTATCGTAGTGTGCATTGCTAGCCGTGTCAACGCTGCTATCGTGTGCGTGTTAGAACATCGTCAACTACAACCGCTGTGTTTGATCGTTGCAAGGTTTTTATGAAAAATGTATACTATCTGAAGTTATTGACTCGAAATAAGCTAAACCCAGGATGGCAGTTGCGACAATTTTCTACTACATTGGTGTCGTTTTCGTAGTTTTCGAGGGTGCTTAAGCCTATTAGTGAGGACACTGGAAGGATCATGAAAACGACATCCACGATGAAAAAAATATTTTTTTTATAGCTGACATCTTGGATTTTCATTTTGTTCTCACTATCGGCTTAAGCACCCTTGAAACTCATGCAAATGGCACCCATCATAAAGAATTTTAAAGTTTACGCAGCCACCATCTCAGATTTTTATATTGACCCCAATTTTGTTATACGTGACCTCGAAAACCATGAATGCGAATAAGCATCAATGCGAATCTCTATGTCATAGTGTGCGTGCGTACATAAATAAAAAAGTAAATAAATAGTTAAAAAAGTGCAATAAAAAAACAACGAATTTCGCTATCGCTATATCGCAATGTTCTAACAAATAAATGCATTCTATTCTATTCTGTTGACGCCAAATTGGACTGTTTACTTCCAGCCTGTCTATAGGTTGAATATAACTGGCAAAAAGTGGGTCAGCCCAACCCTTCAAAAGAACACAGCCGTGATGGTGTGAAGAAATCTCATTTCCGCAACGATTTGGCACAACAGCGGGCTTTCACGCAAGTGTCCATTCGCGCAAAAATAAATAATTATACTTTTTATAATTATAACCTAATAACTAACACTTCATTATCAAGTTTATACAATTAAACTTTAAAAAATACATACTAGAAAAATATTTATAAATAAAATATTAGTAGTTGATTTCAATGAGTATGGAACATGATCTTCAGACCACTTTAAATAGTGATTACCTTGTAAGAATTAAAATATTTATTTATCCCTTAAATTATTTTATAAAGTATCCACAGTTTAACATCATTGAGTTATGAAAAATATTAAAACAAACTTTTTTAAACCACATTTCAGCTATTATCTAAAATGCCTACGAAACTTATACCGCGATGGATCAAAATCGTTTATTAGCCACACTCGCAACATCATGGTGCGAACTAGTGAGAAGACGTAAAATAAGGTAACGCTCACGTAACGTGCCGCGCACTCGGTGCGTAAAAAATACCTGAGTTAGCGTAGCGCCGAAATGTAACAGGACTCTTAAATGCAAGTAAACTGTAAAATTGCAGGTGTACATGCCATCATGAGTCATCTGAAAGCTCAGATGTCTCTATTACAGATGACAAAGAATTAGACTTAGTATCCCAGTCTGATAATTATAATTATGAAATAGACCCCGAATGCACAATTCCAGAACTAGATTCCCCTAGTTCACCGGATTTATTCGAGACAAAAATAATATCAAAAAGTATGTAAATTTTTGTAAAATCCTACCAAAAACGCAAAAACCTAACACCACGTGGGTATGCTAAATTGTACATTGTTATGTGTATGTGTCATATCTCATCCCTAGCATAGGTACTTACCTACCTACGCCGCCGCTGGGTTGTTTGGAAAAAAATATCAAGTACGAGTACGATACTTACTGGTTAACTTTCTATAATTTATTATTATATTATAGAAAGTTAACCAGTGAAATAATTTAACGCGGAGCGAAATAAAGAGATTTATAAGTAGCAACCAAATGTACAAAATACACAAGTTCTAACGTGTTCGACCCCCTCGCGCCCCCGCGCTGCGCGCCGTCTCGCATGTTTTGCGGTACCGAAATCGTGTAACGGTTAAATAACGGTTTAGCCTAACCTTTATTTATAAAGGTATCGGTATAGCTCAACCTTTATTTTAAACCGGTACCGGTATATTTTTGAGGTACCTTAACCTTTAACCCTAACAGTTTTCAGTCCCTGATTTCAAGCACAAAGTTTGGAAGAACTGACTACTGCTAGTCGAAGCATATTCCTTGAACAGAATTTATGGATATCCAACCCCTCGAATGCAGCTCGTCGAAAGAAAGAAAAATCTTTTATTTGGGATACGCACAGGTAATAAAAACGATAAAAAAGAACATAAACCTTAAACAATCATGAAAATCATTAAAACAAAATGAAAGACCTGTGCAAAACCAAAAAGGCTATCTCAGCATGCTGCGGTATAATTTTTACGTATAATTTATACGTTTACTGTTTATTACAACATTGGTTTTATACACGTTTGGGTTCAGGGCGAAGATAGAAAGTCCATGAATTGTATGCTGCACGGGCGCGTCTTTTGTTTCTTGCACGGCTGCTAGTTCCATCACAACATGCATAAGAAGGATCTCATTAAGATAACATAAGATGGTTAGTTACCGGGCGGCGGGTCCCTGAGCGCGTCGTAGTGCAGCATGGTGACCATCTCCTGCTTCAGCAGTTCCTCCGCGTGCTGCAGCGTGGTGAGCGACGGGCCACCTCCGCCGCGCACCACGGTCACGTTGACCTCGCCCGGCCGCACGCAGCCGCGTTGTACGGCGGAAGAACGGAGCTTCATTGCTGCAGCGCCTAAACGAAATATTAAGTGTTATAATTGAATTGATCACAAGTAAAAATAAAACATTCGAAGAAAGCAGTAAATGCCTTATTTCACCCATTATCTTAAGCATAAACAGTCTTTGGAGTACACGAAACATGCTGTATCGTATCATATTAAAGTAATAATCAGGGACCCTTAAATAAGGCCTTGTGGTGATGATTGAAATGTTAGTTAACCAAGTTAACACAGTTCGGCCTATTTCCACCTACCGATCCAAACTGAAATATATTTTTAAAGTACAGGGCATCCCATTATAACAGCATAGTTTGTAGCTCATATTTCTAAAGCTTATAAAGTGAATATACGTGATCAACATTGTCAAACGCTTTTTCTAAGTCGATTTATTTATTTACTTTAATTAAAATGGTTAAAAACCAATGACAACTATTAAAGAAACAAAAACGGAATGCCTACAAAATCTTCGTCTATTCCTCCGCAAACAGATCTTTTGTTGATATACAATGCACGATTCTTATCGAAACGTAAAGAGATTTTATGACAAAAATTTCCATATTTCACTTACGTATTTCCTCCTGCTCCTGTTGTAGTCTGGCATCAGCATCGGCCTGATCTTCCACATGGGATACAGAGCTTGAACTATCCATCGGTTCATCATCTTGATCGGGTACCACGATCTCATAGTCATTGCGCGGAGTCGGTAGTGACGATAAGGCGTTGCGGACTAACGATTTTTGCTGTGATTATAAGAGGAATATTGGTTTAGAACTTAACACTGACAAAAGCAACCACTGCTTTTTCATAAGGTGACCACACGGTTTTTTTGCTAGAATTTGAATACTATTTATAAACCTAAAAATATTTGGGTATATTGCCTATTTGTATCTATTTTCTAATGAAACATTTAGTAAATTTGATTTGAGCTTGCTTGAGGGGAATAAACATTATACAACAATTTTGATCAAATCACATTTACCTGTTTTTGGATTTGATTAGCAACTAGAGGTGTATCTCCAGTGCTTATTCTGTCTTCTGGGTTGATACTCAACTTATCGCGAAGTCCTGGAGTCTGCAAAACATAAGATAATTATTGATAAAAGATCATCATATTTATGTAGAAACAAGTACAGTAAAGCAAGTCACGAGCGAAAGTATAACTTCTATGCCATTGACTTAAGGTGCAATGACTGACTCGCGCTCTTAAAATCCAACAACTATAATAAGTCCACGTTCGCACGGACGTAAACATATCGCCGCGAGATTATTGGCTTGATCTTCAACGCACTGCGCCAAGAAATGAAAATCGGACTGTGTATGTTTTCGACGCGCTGGGATGCACTTCGTTGGATTCTCAATGCTCGGTTCAATACCGAGAGTTGAAAATCCGGTGCGAGATAAAATACCGCCGCGAAATTTTTATGTCCGTGCGAATATCACACAACAAAATCACGCCTTGTTTCCCCGAAGGGTTGGGCAGATGTGTACCTATAGTACAACCAAATTTCGCCAGTTATGTTTAGGTCCCATGTAATAGGGGGCGAGCCTATTGCTATCAACCGGGCACAAATCCAGACTCCTGGCCGTTTCTGAGAAATTCCAGATAGAAAAACCCAATAACACGTTGCCCGACCTGGGAATCGAACCCAGGATCTCATGCTCAGCAGTAGCGATAGCGACCACTGTACCAACGAGGCAATCGAGGCAAATGTGATCTGATAATATCATTTGCTGAATAAGGTTATACATACAGCTAAACCTGGCTGTACGGCTGCTTGACTAGGCGTGTTGAAACTACCAGGGGTCGACACTTCACTGCGAGATGACCTGGATCAGAGTACACGGAACATTTTAGCAAAAGAACACATAACATAACATAACGCCTTGTTTACCCGAAGGGTTGGGCAGAGATGTACCTATACACCCACATTTCGCCAGTTATGTTTAAGTCTCAGGTAATAGGGGACGAGCCTATTGCCATCAACCGGGCATAAATCCATACTTCAGGCTGCTACTGAGAAATTCCAGATAGAAAAACCCAATAACATGTTGCCCTACCTGGGAATCGAACCCAGGACCTCATGCTCAGCAGTAGCGATTGTAACCACTAGAGCAACGAGCCAGTCAACATAACTACGAACAGTAGCCGGTCGTTACTATGAATAGCACAACTAGATTGACAAAAAGTTTTACCTTGTAGAGTTGTCTACTTGTCAGTCTCTTTCTATAGCTCTATGGTCCAGCGGGGTAGGTAATTGGGTAACTAACAGTGGGTCAAATTGTCAAGCGCTGTGATTGATTGAATGTTTTATAAACAGCTAATCGCAGTGGGTAACGCGCGCTTTACAATTTATCACATTGGCTTTGCGCTAATTTCCGTTCGAGCATGTGCCATTTATAACGCCCAGGAAATTAAACTAAATTACGTAAGCAACCTGACCTTAGGCTTTACTGGGTTATATAACGATGTAGAGTGTTTATTATGTCTGTCCATAACTCTCGCACCCAATAATGATGCCTGTTGTTCGACAACAGCTGGCATTATGTGATTCGTGGGTACAGGAAAGCGGTTGGTACAGCAGCTATCAACATTTGGTTCGCACTTTTTGTGATCAATATGTGAGTTTGATAGCATGCAAAGTGATACGATTTTTTTATTTTTTTGTTGTTATAAACCGTTATTGTTTTTCTTGATGATTTTTTCTGTTATTGTGAGTGGATGTTGATTTTAAATACGTAATCACAGTCTGGCAGCTCTAGACAACCTTTGAGAGATAATAAATTAAAGACATTAATTTAAGATTTAAAAATGTTATGAACCCCTAAAAGATTATTTATTTATTTCGTCACGTTGGCCTTACTTTATAAGTAATATTAATCTTACCTGAACGGTGTGATGAGTACAGTATTCGGCGTAGCAACGGCTTGTGATTGCGGCAATGAGCCTGAGAAGTCGGTCTGATGCAGCGGAGTATTGAGACCTCCTTTCAGGGGAGTATCCACGTGAGTTAGTGCCATCACATTCTGAGCTTCCATTAGGATTCTGAAAGTAATTTTTTCAGAAAATATAAAGAGATGTATCGGCAACATAATTATTTAAGCTTGTTGAAAAGGTTTAGATTACCACAAAATAGGATAGAAACGATAAAATATGAAAGAAAAAGTTTAAATTTCTGTGTCATTGCTGCGTTAAAAACATTTTATATTATTTAATTCTAGAGAATCTCCTATCATTATTTTTAATATCCAAAACTCTTTGGTAATTTATCAATAATTACAAAATTATTACTGGCTATAAATGGGTATCACAGCGCCCCGTAAAGTTTCTGAAATTTCTATGTTATGTTGTATTAAATGTTATTATGTCTGTACTACATTGTATTAAAACACCATCTTCTGGTGACAGTATTTTATTTTATTAAAAAAAAGGTTATTAATGTGTGAATACTACAGTTCAAAAGTATACAATATCCTGTAATATTTTGCTAAACCGTTACATTTTCTTATATATTTTAACACTTTTATATTTAACACTATTATATAGCATGATTTATGCGAATAAATGAGTTAATAATATAAAGACCTGTCCTGATGCACGGCAGGCGTGCGCAGCGCGGCGGGCGTGGCGGGCGCGATGGCGTACTCGGCCAGCAGCGCGTCCGTGGCCGCGCCCGCACCGCCCGCACCGCCCGCGCCGCCCGCACCGCCCGCACACGAGCGCGCCGCCTCCGACGCGCGGCCCAGCTTCACTACTTGTTGTAACTCCTTTATGACGGAGAGACCAAGTTAGAATCATATATATTTAGAATACTCTTTAATAAACACAAAAAGAAATTCCAAATAAGAATTTTTGAGTTACATACAGCTATGTTGCTATTCACAAACATTATACATTTTAATTTTACTGCAATATTTATTTATTTATTTAAACTTTTCGAACCCAAAGAGGTACAAAGGCGGACTTAATGCCTTAGGCATTCTCTACCAGTCAACCAAGGGTGGTGAAGAGATAAGATGGTGCGTGCTTAAGTTGAAGGGGACGATAATGGAAGAAAAATAACTTAAAAAAAATTATATAACTTGTGAGGTGTGATGTAAAATAGATATTGTGTAACTTATAATACACATGCATACATATTAAAAAAGTATATACTTACAATACATATATATTTATATAAATTTTAAGGTGTTGAGCCGACTCTACGCTATTTGTTACGAAAATAACTCTGCAATTTCCGCTTAAATGCATACCGACTGGTGGCCGTCCTGATATCAAGAGGAAGCGCATTCCAAAGAAGAATGGACTGAATATGAAAGGAAGAATGAACAAAGTCAGAAGTATGAGAAGGACAAAGCAGGAGAAGATTGTTGGAAGAACGCAGTTCCTTAGCGTGAGATGAACATAGATATTGGAAGTGAGACATAAGATAAGAAGGAGGAGTGGGAGAGTTGAGAAGAGAGAAAAGTGTAGTCAAAGCGCGCAAACTTCTTCTTTGGCGAATGGACATCCATTTGAGCTCAGACCTATAGCTCGACACATGGTCATATTTTCTGATGTTGAATATGAACCGGATACAATTGTTGAGCAATCTGTCGAGCTTATCCAAAAAAACCGCATTCAAGTCAAAGTAGCACACGTCACCATAGTCGATGATAGGGAAAATCAAAGTCTGCACGAGCATGGTTTTCGTCTTACCGGGTAAAAAGTTTCTCAGACGATACAGGGAACGCAGAGTACCGTTGACCCTTTGGCTAACACTAGAGACCTGGCGTTGCCAGCTCAGTGTCGAGTCAAGATGCAAACCGAGATCTTTCACAGTAGGGGTAATGGGGATGGCGATACCATTGAAAATAAGAGGAGGAAGAGAACTGAGCACCACCCTACCCATCATGCGTGAGCTTCCAATTAGAATGGCCTGACACTTTGAGGGGTTTACTAACACCCCAAAACGATCAGACCACTCTCTGATAGCATCTAAGTCTCGATTTACATCTACTATAGCGTCCGACAAACTTTCCACCCGCTCAGATGTATACAATTGAAGGTCATCAGCATAGAGATGATACGAACACCGAAGACAGTGAGTTATAAAATTAATGAAGATGGAAAATAGCAAAGGAGAAATAATACCGCCTTGTGGAACACCAGCATTCAGGTCACGCCAACTCGACGAGGTCTCATCAACGCGAACCGACTGCTGACGTCCCCGAAGATAAGAAGAGAACCATTCCAAAGCCTCGGACGAAACCATAAGATGAGAGAGGATAGAAAGGAGGATATCGTGGCTGACGGCATTAAAGGCATTGGAGAAATCAATTAACACCAGAACGGTAACCTTGGTATACTCCATAGCTTCTCTAATGTCACCAGTCACTTTAAGGAGAGCGGAGGCTGTACTGTGCCCTGATCTGAATCCAGACTGAAAAGAGCTAACAAGTTTATTCCGGTGAATAAACCCCGTAAACTGCTTGTGTACGCAGGCCTCAAGCACTTTAGAAAGGAATGGGAGAATGGAAATGGGTCGAAAATGACTGGGAAGGCAGGGATTTGAAATTTTTGGGAGAGGGCGGACATAGGCCATACGCCACAGGGAAGGGAATTGTCCGGAATCAAGAGAAAAGTTGATAATATGGGTAATCGGAGAGAGAAGGCTATCCAGGATCCAAACAACCATATTACGACTGATGCCGTCACAGCCCACAGCCTTGGATTTAATGGACAGGATGAACTTTTTAATTTCGTCCATAGTGACCGGAGAGAAGTGAAATGGTTCTATGATGGGACTAGCTAGGCCAGAAATGAAATCGACCGTCTTGGACAACATTTGGGAATCCAAATGACAAGTGGTTGTAAAATGACGGTTGATATCATCAAGGCCAATTGTATTAGGAAAATCCACATGACGTGGTCTGCCGATACCAAGAGTACCAAGAAACTTCCAGATATCAGCAGGTGAAGAAGAAGATATGTTCTCGAGAATATGGCGGCGTTTAGCGTTGCGTATCATCTGATTACACCGATTTCTAGCAGCTTTAAAAAAACTCCGATTTTCTTCACTGCGATCCTTTTTAAATTTTCGAAAGGCCCGATCCCTGCGCCTCATCGCCATACGAACCCCTGTCGTCATCCAAGGAGCAGGAGGACGCCGAAGTTTAATATTCTTAACAGGAGCGTGTTTTTCGTAGAGAGCAAGGACCGTCCGATCGAAAATGCGCAGCTTTTCATCAACAGCAGTCGCCGCTTCCAGGTGTTCCCAATTGAGGTTTGACGCATCCTGACAAAGCTTCTCAACGTCCATGCGCGCAAAACACCGCATGTGCAGAACTTTTGGGGCAGGTTTAGGCGGTTTTAGGACATACGAGAGGAAAATTAGGTCATGATGAGAAAATCCAGGAGCGGGACATTGACCATGAGAAGAAACAAGGGAGGGTGCGGAGGTAAGCATCAAGTCGAGCCAAGTGTCTTCGCCTGAGATGTTGAAATGGGTAGGTTGCAGTGAAAGTATGTGGAGACTAACAGACTCAATGATGTGAAGGAGTTTACGGGATCGAGGGGTGTGATGAGCAAGGTCGGTGTTGAAATCGCCCATGATGACACAGTGTGCATACTCTGACCCTACGGATTCAAGCGCCAATTCAAGTTTGGAAAAATAGTCGACGGCGGGTGGACAGTAGACAACACCAAGCAGGGTCTTGACGCCTTTGACGTAGACCTCTAAAAAGAGGTACTCAGCGGAAGCATGGTATTGTGAGGGTGATGAGGCAATGATTTTGAATGGGAAATCGTTTCGAAGATAGATAGCTACACCACCCCCTCCCTTTCCAATTCTATCATTGCGGATAAGAGTGAAACCTGGGAGAGGGTAGGTGGTGGAGAGAAGATGAGGTTTGAGCCAACTCTCGGAAACCAGAACAGCATGGACATTGGCGTCGGTAAAGGTGTCCAACAGATCACTATAGTGACTAGGAACGCTTTATGTGGCAGACATTAAAAAAATGGCCTTTCCGTTGGGTGAAGCTCCGACGCACAAAGTCACTAAGGGTGTCAGTCAGTGAGCTGAAACTTGCATTAGCGGATGAGCTAGAGGAATCAATGGCAGAGTAAAAAGAGTCATCATCAGTTACCATAAAGTACAAATAAAATAATATAAATATAAATAAATAATTGCTAAAAATGCAAATAAACTAAGATAGCGTTTGCTTAAGGTGCTACACCACAATCTGACGATCGATAAATCACACGTCGACGGATATGATGTACAACGCATTTTCTTACGACCCTATATTTTTTACTGAGATGACAGCCAATAGAGCTAAGGAAGAAAACATAGTTTAGAATGACTGATTATTAGTAATTATTAGATTTTGAGACATCACCTGATCAGTAACTTGTGGCTCGGGCAGCACCAATTTGCTGCGCTTGCGTGCCGGCTGGTCGCCTTGCAGCATAGCTTGAGGCACATCATTCTCTTTGCGTTGTTTCAACTTTTGTTTGTCCTTGCGGCGGTCTCTCTGTAACATAGGTAAGTAATCGCTTTCCGTCAGGAGTGATCGAGGTCAAGAGCAGGCCCATTCGGCAATAAAAAAACGAAAGAGTTATTGTCAGTACTTTTTTATTTCATGGTCTCCTAAATTATTGTGGTTGGTCTTGAAACCCAGCAAAATTCAAATATTGTTGTAATTAGCTAACCGCTGCTCTAAACCGGGAGCAGTGGTGGCCCAGTGGTAACGGCCCCGAATTACGAGTAGGTCGCGAGTTCGAACCCAGGCAGGCGCTTTACTTTGTGTAAATTATTTCATCACCACTACTCACAAAACCGTGAAGGAAAACCTCGTGAGGAAAACGGCATGTCCTAGAACCAAAAATTCGAAGACACGTGACATCTACCAACCCGAACTGGGCCCGCGTGGTAGATTACGGCTTACTCCCTCTCATAGAGAGGAGGCCTGTGTCCCAGCAGTGGGAAAGCTTTTGGCTGGATGTGAACTGCTGCCCTCTATCGTGTAATGTTGATCAAAATGCGATACGGGCATATTATAATATTATATTTACCGTAATATTCAATAATCATCAACATCTAATGGTACTGATTTAAAGCGCCAGTTGTTTATTGTAACTTTGGTAAATTAGAATGAGTCGGCAAGTAATCTAACTTGGTAGTAGCACACGCCGGCCGCTGCCGTGGCACCGCTTGCTTCGCTCGCTCGGCTCGCGCGCGGTTTGTCAGTGTTCCAACCTAACCTATGAACTATTTTTCTAACAGTTTTACTGCTCATAAATATAATACACTACTTGAGTATTTTTGGTACTGACATTGTAGGATGAAATAATCAACTAATTTTCATTTGATTACTATTCAAGTTTTACTGTCACACTAATTTACCAACCGCCGAAAAATTAAATTACTGCCTTTTAATTTTTTCAACTGGTAATAATAACCTCCCTAATGTTTAAATAACAGTTGTAAAAATTATTAGGTACCCTTACTCTATGTTTAGTTATTTGACAAAAACCTAAAAACTGTTTCCTTTTTTTAAATGTGTCGACAAGATACTTAGCAAGACCGTGTTAAAAAAAACTTCGTCCAGCATTTGAGTAATTCCTGTGTTTCAGTTAGTTTACCTCCTCCTTTTCCGAATGTAGTTCTCCGTCGAGATGTTGCTGCCTGAGTCGTGAGAAGTCCGGGGCCATAGGATCCACCACTTCGGTGGACGTGTCGTAGAATCCAGAGGCGGGCTTCTTCTCAAACGGTATCTCTGAGTTGTAGTCTACGCCGCGCTTCTTTTTGCGCCTGTTAATAACAAGCAAAATTTAAAATGAAGAAAGGGATATAAACTACATTCTTTGTATCAACCTTCTAAATTAAGAATTTCGCTCGCATACTCGGCCATTGTTTCTGTAGGCCAAGGTATAATGGCAAACCAGAGTGGCTAAAGAGCATTATCAGGGTGCGTAAAAAGGCCACTTTAGCAGAATCATAATAGGATAAGAATTATATTAGAAATCGTAAAATGGTCACAAAATGACAATTCATAATATTATCTGCGTTCCATTCACTTAAAACACGCAATTCATTTGTTTTACAGTTTTGTATGGAATTCAGGAAATGAATCGCTTTTAGAGGATCTAAAATAACCACATCTAAAATATTGTTCCATGTGTCCTGAAACTCATGGAGCCATAAAATGTATGTCTTACCTGATTGGCACAGCAATACCCGCAGCGCTCAGTTCCCTTCTCTTTTGCAAGGCAGCGAGTCGCCGCGCCTCCTCCAGCTGCTTTTCACGAGCCTTCCTCTTTGCTTTCTTACCCTGTGTGTTGGCTAGACGAGCACGCGCTTCTGACAGCATCTCCAGTTCTGTGTGACCGTTTTTTTTTTAAATATACATACATAAACACACGCTTTTTCCCATCGTGGTAGATTTTATACAACCAATTAAGTAAACAACACGGTTCCATATAAAATAAAATTAATTGCAATAGGTTCCACACCATATAATGTGGGGCTTAAATATAACTGGAGAAATGCCAAATATTTCTAAGCCTTCAAGCCTCTTTTGTTTGCTAGCTATAAGATAGTGTAGTTTTTATACAAATCCTTAATAATTTACTTTACTTAATATCTATTCTCCCACGAATGGGGAGACCGATGGTGGGACAATTGATAATAAGTAAAGTTAAGTTGTTTGCGTCCGTAGGATTTACCATCTTTTACTAGACCCACCCTACACGTTTCCCCAAGGGGGTGCAAAAGGAAGAACAACGAGTCTCGGGCGGCGGTAACAAAACCTGGTCCTTGCCGGTTGGCGAGCTACCCATTGCTTGCCGTCCGCAACGCCTACGGTGGCCGGGAATCTGCTGGCGACTCCCGACGTCCAGGGCGTCTGCTGCGGCGACTAGGTGCGTGAGAGGGCGCAAGGCTCTCTCGCTCACGCGCTCCGCCTCCTCCTTCGCGAGCATTACTGCTTAGAAGAAGGAGGTGACGGCTTCCCATTCCCTATTGCTCCGTACCATGGCCTTGACCAGGGCCGGACGTGAGAGATCACCGCCGCCGATCGCCTCCGCGAGGACACGGCGGTGCTCCACCCAAGCTCGGCAGACCTTCACCGTATGCTCCACCGTGTCCTCCGGGCTATCCACACTATGGTGGCACCCGGGCAGGTGATAATACCACCTACTAGCCTGCCGATCCAAAGAATGTTCCCGATCTTTTGGACTTTTTTATTTCAAGTGGATTATGTTATAATACTTGTTTGTTGAGTCATGCCTGGGATGGATCATTGGATCACTCTCCCGTGATACTTAACATTATCACCACAGGGAAACCTGAATCCTTGCATAACTTCAAAATAGACTGGCGAGGTTACCTCAAAGACAACTTATACCTAAAATAGCACTTAAGTCACCAGATGACATTGGGGATGCAGGCAAATATATCACCAACTTAATCCAAGTGGACTTCCTTTACAACCTCTTGACATTAAACGAAAAATGTAAGAAAACAGGCACCGCAGAAGAGAGAGAGAGAGAAGAGACTCAGAGGGCACTATTCTCAACATCCGTCAGACAAGACTAAATTTAACTATGCCATGAACAAAAAGTCATGCTAAGAGATACCACAAATATTAAATTGTATTGTGTTGTTTTCTGCTTCGGATCAAGGCCAATATTCCTTGTGGAAAGCCATCGAAAATCTCGACAGGTCACAAAATCACAATTCGCCCATCAGATCATGCACATCTTTGGCCAGAACAGACAATGAAATGTTTGGCTAATATTTAACAAGGGTCTTCAAACCGAATGAGGGGCTAAACCAACAAGAAGCTGAAGATATACTGAATCAGGACTTTCAATTGTGTTTGCCTATTAGAGCAACATCACCCAAAGAAACCGTGATGGAAATCAGATTGTTGAATCCAAAGAAAGGCCCTGGGTTTGATTCAATCACACATAGTTCTTAGGGAGCTACCGGATAAAGCAACTACATTCCTGGCTGTTTAATGGTATATTCAGAATGGGCTATGTTCCCAAACTTTGAAAAATCTCCTTAATCATTATGCTCCATAATGGTAAACCAGCACACAATGTCACATCGTATCACACCAGTGCTGTCTAAATTCTGGGAAAGATTTTCTTTGTCCAGACTCAAAGTACTCATGGATGAGTCCTTATCCCTGTTCATCAGATCGGATTTACAAAGTCACATTCAACTACTGAACAGGTCCACCGAGTCTACCACGCAATACGCCAGGGTTTCGAGAAGACGACGAAGATTTCTAGACGCAACAGGCCGTTGATTGTGTCTGGCACAAGATCTTACTGTGTAAAATAAAGGAAAAGCTTTCCCACTCAGTGTTCCCCACCATAGCTTCGTATTTAGATGGCAGCCAATTCCAGGTAATACAAGGAGACTAAAAGATCTATTCTGTATAATATCGAAGCTGGAGTCCCACAAGGATCGGTTTTGAGACTTGTTTTGTATAATATTTTCACATCTGATCTTCCAACTACAGATGATACAATGGTAGCGACAAACGCAGATAATGTTGCTTTCCTAAGTAACAAATTTTAAAGAAAAAGAAAATTGAAGAACTCCATGATTATCTCAACACTCCTAACATTCTTGAGGAAATTAATAATCATAAAATAACTATACCTTGTATAAATATTGATTGTTCAGCCATCCACCCAAATCCTCTGGCTGTTAAATTAATCTAAAGAGGTAGCAGTGGCAACGGCTCCTGTGCCGCCAATCAAACTGTATTGATGCAACCAAATTGATAATAGTCCAGAAGTCCTTTCTGATGTCAGTTTTTCAAAAGGTATTGTATGGTTAAATCTATTGTAGAGAGGTGATGCAGGCTGGCCATATTTTTTTGTGTGGCATATTATAATAATTATTATTACTCTGCTTAAAAATATGAGTTGTTAGCAACAAGCCTCATCATAACACTCAATATTATGTCTGTTGAACCACTCACCATCTTCATCCATATCCTTTGGATCAGGTCTGGCTGGTTTGGTCTCAGGGTTGGGATCTATTTCACCTGGCTTCAGCTTGCGAGGGTCATCACCCATATCCTCCCCTTCTTCCTTCTTCTGGGCTTGATCTCTGCATCATTAATTTCTTTTAAATATTTATAAGATTTGTTCTCATAGCCATAGTAGAACTATTTTGATTTCATTGAAAGTGAATCGACAGTTTTTATATACAGGTTATCGAAAGCCGTAGTATGTAAGGTGCAGCCTTAATTCAGCAAAAACTATAGAAGCATTGTAGTTACAAGGACAAGTAATAAAATTATATGAATTGCTTTATATCCATTTCGGTAGAAATGACCAAATCAGTAGATAGCACAACCTGCTGACCAATAACAGTATGTTTGTATGTAAGAATTGGATATTTATGCCCCCAACATTTCATTATGGAAACATCTCCATTTTTCAGATATGACAAGGATTGGATATTATAGTTGTGCCCTGTTATATTTCTATGGCTTACTTACAGCAAATATTCGTATCTCTCCAGACATTGTGCAGCCGTGCGACCAATGATGGGCGCAATGGTTCTCCACTGTGTAGGCATCAGCTTGGCCAGGTGCAGCAACTTCTCGTCCTCCTCGCGAGACCATTCCGTCTTCTTGATGCTCGGGTCGAGCCACTCGTACCAACGAGCCTTGCATTGTTTTGCAGACTTTCTATGCAGCAGCGACGCAATACGGGACCACTGGTTTTTCCCATATTTCATCACCGCCGCTTTGAGGATTTCATCCTACAAATTGAGTAATGATAGATAAGTAAACGAAAAATATTTTTATGGAGTAAAAACATTGCAGTTTAAATTATTTTACAAACCTCGGTGTTGCGCCAAACGCCACCTTTTATCATAATTCGCGGCATGGTTACGGATTAATTATTGTTGCCGATCACAAAATAAGTATTCGTTTGTTCGAAACACTTGTATAACTGACAAAAAACTTCACTGTAAATAGGGATCACATATTAGATTGCTTCAATGAAATACAAATAACCAACATGAAATCCGATTGTTAAAATGACGTCGGGACGTCCTGTAAAAGCAGAAGCAGAAGTGAAGTTAGCGACGTTAGAGTGAGAAAACGTCATTGGCGTGTCATCGGTGTCATATGTCAATTTTTTTTTGGATTCTACGATGGCAATTTTGATAAATCGACAAGTTCTCTAACTTGTCGATTTAACAAAATTGCCATCGTAGTCAATCAAATTTTTGGTTTGGAAAAATAGTCTATGTCTAAAGGTGAATCCTACAGGAGTACTCGTGGAATTTGTATTTCCTTTAATACACTAATAGTCTGTGTGGTAAGCACTTGCTGCCAAACTGGCAGATTGAATCTGCCAATCCGAAAGATACTCTCCATTTATGTTGCACCACTGTTGCATGGTTGCAGTAATCAAAGGATGTTTGCGGCAAGCGCTTGCCCGTTTGTGTGTGAAACCAGCTAGGCTTTAAACTTGGTGGGAACAGATTCGATACAAAAGTAGACGAAATATTCGACCACCGAACAGTCTGCGTCTGCATAGAAATCACGCTTGGGGTTTTGTTTGTTTGTTTGGCATCTCGCAGGTCAACCTATGCGGTTGTCGTCTGCTTAAGCGGACTTGCCTGTGGATTCCCTAATAAATTAAGGCCTCCAGCCAGGACTTAAACTTATATACTAACTAAAACTAAGCGACAACGCTAAGGGCACCCCCTGTGGGGTACGAACCTCGGCTTAGGGCGTCGCTGGAAGAGGGCAGGAAATGACTAGCTGGATCAGGATTGGTCACGCTTGGGGTAAATTCTTTGCACTATAAATAATGTTCCTTTCCTGGCATATTCATTGTCATTTCATTCCCATAAATCGCAGAACCACAGAGATGCAGTTGCATACCGTAAATACATCAGTATTTTAAAGACAAAAAACTTTGTTTCGATTGTCGATTGTCGAAAAATAGAAAACTGGCATTTTGTTTATGGCAATATAAAATAGTTTTCATTGGTACCAACTTAACGAAACAAACTTCAGATGTCAAACTATCGTAAATCTAAATGGGTGATAGCGTTTCTGGCACTCCCTTTTCCTTGATTATTGATGAAAACGTTTATGAGTGCAGAGTAAATTACTATGATATGAATTTCCATTAGCAGATTTAGTTCCCTGATTAACATGAAACATTGTTTTACTGTGTAAAGTAAGTGTGTGAACTAGCGCAGTGTAATAAGGTAACTATGATTCAAGCATATTTATCACCGCGGTGGTACTCTCGTGCTACTTTACATTCGAATAATGTATTTACTATCATTGCCTACAGTCATACTTAGCATACTGTATAAAAGAAACGCTAAGTGATGTCTTGGAAGTGTTATTCTAATAGAGGATTCTGTTTGTGCAATCAGGAAGGATATGATAACACAAACTGGATATGCGGCATTAAAAGTAATTGATTCTGATCGTTCCTCATACTTCGTAATTGTCTGGGTTGTAGTTTCAACTATCGCAATAACTGTACCTTTGGTATCTTGCTAACTTATTTCAAGCATAATAAGAACTGGTGCCTCTACTGGGTTGTTGAGAATATAAGGCTAATTCATTCCATATAGTTTTCTTTTAGTTAGAACTGAATAACTATTAATTTTAAAACTATTTAACTTCAACTATTCACATAATAAAACAATGTTGAACTAGATGTGTTCAACATACTGAACACATCTAGTTCACCCAATAACTAATTCAATGGAGTTATAGCACCTATTGAAAGTTATTTGAATAGTTAGTGACCCTCTGGGAATCAATTAGTAGTATTATGAACCTACATAATGCATGCCTACTTGCTACATCCTCTTTGATTGATTCAGTTTCAATATGAATTTCCATCAAAGGTTTAGGTTATTAGTGAGATGAATAAAGTTAGGTATTCAAGCTTATTATAAAATATAACTTTTCCTGTTGGACTAATGTCAGTGTATTTTTTTTTTTTTTTAGAATCATGTCAACCATGTCAAGATCAGTTCACATCAGCCAGCAGAAGCTGGCTGAGAAGCTCATCATACTGAATGACAGAGGTATTGGGATGCTGACTAGAATCTACAACATCAAAAAAGCATGTGGAGATGCTAAATCTAAACCGGGGTTCCTGTCGGACAAGGCCTTAGAATCCTCTATTAAAAACATTGTTAGAAGATTCCCTAACATTGATGTCAAAGGCCTTCAGGCTATCACAAACATCAGAAATGAAATCATCAAATCCCTCTCATTGTATTACTATACATTTGTAGATCTTTTAGACTTTAAAGATAATGTTTGTGAACTCCTTAACACTTTAGACGCTTGTCAAGTCACATTAGACCTGACTTTGAATTTTGAATTGACTAAAAATTATCTGGATCTGATCACTACTTACATTTCACTTATGATTTTACTGTCAAGAGTAGAAGATCGTAAAGCAGTACTAGGATTATTCAATGCTGCTCATGAAATGGTACACAATCAGATTGATCAAAGTTTCCCTCGCTTGGGTCAAATGATTTTAGATTATGATGCTCCTTTGAAGAAACTTTCTGAGGAATTTCAACCACATCTGAAGGTGCTCACTAGTGCACTAAATTCTCTCTGGCAAGTATATCCTGCAAGAAACCTAACAGCTGAGCACTGGAGATCTGAACAAAAGCTGAGTTTGGTGAGCAACCCTGCTCAACTGCTAAAACCCTCAGAAACAAACACCATGTCTTGTGAATATGTGTCATTAGAGTGTCTGGAGAGATGGGTGATATTTGGCTTTGCTATATGTCACCAAATGCTGCAACAAGATCATGCAAACAAAATGTGGGTCAGTGCCTTAGAGTCAGGGTGGGTTGTAGCACTATTTCGCGATGAAGTTATTTATATTCACAGTTACATCCAGAGTTTCTTTGATGGCATAAAAGGATATGGTAAAAGAATATCTGAAGTGAAGGATTGCTATCACCATGCTGTTCAAAAGGCTGCATACAAACACAGGGAGAGGAGGAAGTTCTTAAGAACAGCTTTGAAGGAACTTGGTCTCATATTAACTGATCAGCCAGGGTTATTGGGACCTAAGGCATTGCTAATTTTCATTGGTCTCTGCTATGCAAGAGATGAAGTGTTTTGGTTATTACGACACAATGACAACCCTCCACAGAAAGTAAAAGGCAAAGCAGCAGAGGATTTAGTGGACCGTCAGTTGCCAGAACTTCTGTTCCACATGGAGGAGTTAAGGGCTTTAGTGAGGAAATACAGCCAGGTCATGCAGAGATATTATGTGCAATATCTGTCAGGTTTTGATGCTGTTGCTCTGAACTTGATGATACAAAATTTGCAAGTCAATCCTGATGATGAGAATATAATACTTTCATCATTGTGCAGCACTGCTGCTAATTTAAGTGTTAAGCAAGTTGAAGACAATGAGCTGTTTGATTTCCGAGCATTCCGCCTAGATTGGTTCAGGTTACAGACATATACATCAGTTGCCAAATCAGCATTCAGTCTTGTAGATCAGAGGGAATTGGCACAATTCATTGATAAAATGGTCTTTCATACAAAAATGGTTGATAATCTTGATGAAATAATGGTGGAAACATCTGACTTGTCTCTCTTTTGTTTCTACAGTAAAATCTTTGAAAGTCAATTCCATATGTGCTTAGAGTTCCCAGCACAAAATCGTTACATCATTGCATTCCCACTGATTTGCAGTCACTTCCAAAACTGTACTCATGAGTTATGTCCAGAAGAGAGACACCACATCAGAGAGAGGAGCCTTTCTGTTGTGAACATATTCTTGGACGAGATGGCGAAAGAGGCAAAAAATATTATTACTACAATTTGTGATGAACAGTGTACAATGAGCGATAAATTGCTGCCGAAGCATTGTGCACAGACTATCGCGCATCTAGCGAACAGGAAGAAGAAGGATAAGAATAAGAAGAACACAATCGCAATTGTTGTGCCAGGTGCTGAGAGTTACAGGAAGACTAGAGAAGATCTGACCACTATGGACAAACTACACATGGCTTTAACAGAGCTGTGCTATGCCATCAACTATTGTGCTACTGTCAATGTATGGGAGTATACATTCGCACCACGAGAATATTTACACCAACATTTGGAGACTAGATTTTCCAAAGCATTGGTTGGCATGGTCATGTTCAATCAGGACACAAGTGAAATTGCCAAACCATCTGAGTTATTAGTCAGTGTTCGTGCGTATATGAATGTCTTGCAAACAGTTGAGAATTACGTTCATATTGACATTACGAGAGTATTCAATAATTGCCTTTTACAACAAACACAAAACACAGACAGCCATGGAGAGAAGACAATAGCTTCGCTTTACACACAATGGTATTCAGAAATCTTACTCAGGAGAGTTAGTGCCGGGAGTATCTGCTTTTCCATGAATCAAAAAGCATTTGTAAGTTTAACGGTGGAAGGCGCAATCCCATTTAATGCTGAAGAGTATTCTGACATAAATGAGCTTCGGGCTTTAGCTGAACTCATTGGGCCTTATGGCATGAAGTTACTGAGCGAAACATTGATGTGGCACATTGCAAGTCAAGTCCAAGAACTTAAAAAGTTGGTAGTACAAAACAAGGAAGTTCTTCAGATGCTCAGGACAAACTTTGATAAACCTGAAATAATGAGAGAACAGTTTAAAAGATTGCAACATGTAGATAACGTTTTGCAAAGGATGACAATAATCGGCGTCATTTTAAGCTTTAGACAAATCGCCCAAGAGTCTCTTTTAGATGTTTTGGAGCGTCGCATTCCTTTCTTGATTAGTTCAATTAAGGATTTCCAACAGCAATTGCCCAGTGGGGACCCGATGCGGGTTATATCGGAAATGTGCTCAGCGGCTGGCTTGGCTTGCAAGGTTGACCCGACATTAGCATCAGCTCTGCGCCAAAATAAGACTGATGTTGAAGAAGAAGAGCATCTCATTGTATGTTTGTTGATGGTATTTGTTGCAGTGTCTTTGCCCAGGCTTGCACGAAGTGAAGGGTCTTTCTACAGGCCTTCTTTAGAAGGTCACGCAAATAACATTCATTGCATGGCGCCTGCAATAAATCACATCTTTGGAGCACTGTTTACAATATGTGGACAGGGTGATATTGAAGATCGTATGAAGGAGTTCTTAGCTTTGGCGTCTTCATCTTTGCTTCGACTTGGCCAAGAGACCGACAAGGAAGCAATAAAGAACCGAGAGTCAGTGTACCTCCTCCTCGACCTGATTGTTCAAGAGTCTCCATTCCTGACAATGGACTTGTTGGAATCATGTTTCCCGTATGTTCTAATACGCAATGCTTACCACGAAGTATACAAACAAGAACAAGTGTCGTTGCATTAATAATAAAAAAAATAAGATGACGAAAGACAACGCTTTGAGAAGTTAACTGTATGTTTTATTTAATAAAAACTGTGTCGCTCTATAGACAAATTCCAATATTACGAGTATTATTAAAAAACAAACAATGTAACATTCATTATTAATATGTTCAGACAATATTTATAAATACTTTAGTTTACTAATTAGAAACATGAACAGATTAAGTTATTACCAGAAACATTTAGCTTTAATGAGACTGGCATACTATTCCCTTCTTTATCTTAACGAAATATAATTGTTTACTATTAAGCATCTTTTAGTCGTAATGACTTATTATTAGAGAACATATACGTTAGCTAAGGAAAACAGAACAGTTCAATATTGGTCAAAGATTAATCGCTATCAATTACATAGTACCGTACCTATTAATTAAGAGACACAATCCATAGAGGCAATAATAAAATATGAATTCCGTAGCTACGACTCACAAAGATACTTTAAAGAATTCGTTTAGGTAATTAGTTATATAATTGCCTCAATGCTTTTATGTTTTAATAATAGTTTAGAGTTATTCCAAAATTTTATTACTTTAAGGTTCATTTAGACACCGCCTAACAGTCTAAAGCAATATAATATTTCGAAGCGACTCTTGCTATTACTTCTTTCAATTATAATTTCTATTCTAGTATTTAATATGTAACATATACCTAACTATTTAGCTTTATAATATGATTATTTGGCTATAAACCTATTTTGTTGTAGAAAAAAAGACATTTATATTTCTAACATAGCTGTAACAATCTTCGGACAGTGATATTTTAAAGTTATTCTGAAGAACAGTAATAAATTTACTGATTTCCAAAAACGGTCAAGTCAATAGGAAATCCGCTGGAGATAACCTTAGAATATCCCAGTTTCGATGAGTCTATATTGCAAATGGAATGAATATCAAAATTTTGTTTTGTTTTCTGCAGTTCTGTGATGTCTCATTCCTTGCTTTAGAACTCAGATGGAGATATGGTTTCGCGTTTATTATTTTATAAAATGTATTGACATATTCTCCTATTACCTATTTGTACACTTTTATTGTTTAATTTCTAGCTTAGAATTATGATACTTTTGTACCTTGTATATACAGATAATTATATCCTTTATTAAACGATTAAATAATAGATTACATTGGTTTTACATTAAGTCCACGTTAGCACGACGTAAAAATATAGTTAGCCCCGAGAGTTGAAAATCCAACAGGGTTTGTCCGACGCGCTGGGATTCATGAGCGATAAAACCCGCCCGCAATATTTTTACGTCCTTACGAACGTGGTTTAATAAAGTACCTACCCGCAATCTAAAAGTACCTTTAGTCTGTTCACAAATTAACTGATGAAAGTGTAAACAACTCCTGTTCAGGTTAAATAATTACCAAAGAATATAACTACTCTCTACCGAGAGATAATTACGCAATCATTCACTGAAGGAACCTGTAGTAACGTTAGGGTACATTCATTTGTATTTAGAATGTAACTGTTTGAAACTATTATTGTTTGATCAACATTTAAGTCATCGACGAAAATTGAAGTAGGTAATACAATTAAACTCTATTGTATAATCAGATACAACTTTATGTGATTTAAATTAGAAATTCGAGTTTTAAATATTCAAATAATCAAATCAAAGTAATCAATTTTCTTAGTGGCACTACCAATAATTGACATCCACAGGTAGGTGCGTTTTCGGATCCATTTGTATTATATTTTTACCAGATACTTTTTGGAACAGACAGCAGTGGGCACCTGTGTGACAGACGTGACAAAAATGCACATGAGAACTGTCATTCTGACAAGAGTTTAATTTAAATGAGTTGAAGATAGTCCATACAATATCAATCTAGTTTTCGCCTCGATCAGATATTTTTGACGCTGACTGTACGACAATAGTTTGGACATTCAAGCGGTTGATAATTTTATACCACGTCTAAAACTCATTTTAGCGAAATCAGCACATTTTGAAATCATCCTGCTGCAAAGGGAATAGGTATACAAATAAAAACCACTAGATTCATGTAAAATTTATTGTTTTTTATTATTATTTTGAAATCACATGTTGTAACATTCATCTTGTTAATTAAAAATATTCACATTGTCATTTAAATAATCTATTACGGTACGGTAATCTAGCTTACACTTAGGAGAAATAATGCCATTGAGTACTACTAAAGACGGACATAATGTCTTCCGTCGGTTACACGATTGGTCAAGTCATTCTACAACAGAACATTACCCTCAGTTTACATACATACAAATATACAGTATTATAGTACAATTACAAGAACTTGCGTATTGTTTCGACATTCACTAATAAAATGGCATTAATATGGTATACTTATAAGACCGATTCTTAACATTACAATGTAAAGAAATAATAAAAATACTACATCATGCTCTTTGGCTTGCACGACGGAAAGTAATAACACTACGCAATATTATTGTTAACATAATCTCATAATCTATCAAAGAGATCAATAGAACTGTACGACAAAATATACTGATTCACAGGTATAAGGGGAGCGGTGTGTGATATGCAAGTTTGTAGTACACCGGCCGACGCACCTGCGACGTGGTCTCTGCTCGAGTCACTCACGGACCACGCACAACTCAAACAGTCACAAATAATACAAGGAATGAGTTTATCAAACGTCATCATAGCAAGACGAAAGTTTCAGTCTAATAACATTTTGATCATTTGGCAATATTGTTAAATTTCACATTACACCCTACTTAAAATAGGTTAAATAAAAAAAAACGAATATAAAAGTACATTAATCGCCATAGGAAGACTAAATGCATTTTTTTTTTAATATTTCTGTTTTTGAGCCCATTACTAATAAATTATCAAATATACTTATGATAAATGTATTATCACGATGCATTGAGAAATGAAGGACTAACGATTAAAGGAACAGGAATACAAATCGGTATAATGGCACCTCGTCATTCCACTTACGTTACATTAAATACGTTAAAAATAACTTTATATAAAAATTACAATTACGGAGATTCGAGTAAAACAATGTAGTTACTTTACAATTACCTCTAGAGTCGGTATGAACGTTCCGGTTTATAGTCGTATGATATTTTTACATCGTAGCCTTTGTATACCTCTCCATTTATATACAAAAATATACATAAATGTCCGGTTACAGGAGCAACACTGAACAGTTAAAAGTATCACTGGTTCACACGAACATCGCGCCGTCCTAGAGTTCCCCTGCTATTTCTGTATAAAAATAATAATTTGATGGATCACCGCGTCGCTCGCGAATATTTCTACTTTTGAGCTCAGAGAGAGCGGATCGATCGCACTAATCCGCATTGAGCAAATAACGTGGCACCTCGGGGGAGATGCAAAAGAACTTTTTCACGTTGTCCGTTCAGTCACACGCGGTTCGCGCATGTTTAGTGGGACGTCGCACTGGAGCCTGTTGCAGTGCGCGAGTCAGTTATATATCAGCCTGAGGCCGCTGCGGGTTGGTGACGGTGAGCGCCTCGGGCGAGTGCAGCGTGATGGTTGTCTGCGAGCCCACGGTGACGGTGCGCGCGTCAGTGTCGGCGCCCAGCACGTAGCCCAGCAGCAGCGGCACGCCCGGCGCCAGCGCCACCAGCGCCGCGTCCGTGCCGCGCGCGCCGCAGTACTCGTACTGTCAGACCTTCTGCGGCGGCCGCATCTCGTACGACTGCGGGTACGCGTTCGCGTAAGGCTCGCGACGGCCGCTCGGGCCTGCCGGCGCTGAGGCCGGTGCTGTAAAGGTATTACTGGTCAGTTAGGAAGTAGCCCTTGTCCGTGCGCGCGCGGCGGTGGCCGGGCCGCATGCCACGCAACGTGTCCATCGTGATGTATACGTACCAAGGTCCCTGTGCGCATAAGTGACCGGCGCACAGTGGGTCGAAACTATGATTTTAGTGACTTAGGGCTCAACTTTGCTTTTTTACTTTTTTCCTCATGTGGATGGATAGAGCTCATTAACCTCATCAATAATTGTTCTGATGTATTTTTTCCTAAACTTTATACTTTGGGTAGAAAAATGTGTTTTGTTATTTTTTTGTATGGAGCGGATCAAATAACCTTAAATTCCTGCTAAGTAGCGTGTGATCCCGCGTTGAAACTTTATTTTTCATATACCTTGTCTAGTCTATTATCATTTGATGCTATTAACGTGTGCATAAAGTTGCAACTCTGCCAAATAAATGGATCGAAAAAAATGAAAAAATATATAGAATAAAAAGCTACATTTTTTACTTTCGTAAGTTCTTTTAAGTTAAATTTGATATGGAATAGTAAGTAAAAGCACGTAATAATACACATAGTTACTTAACAACTAACAACAATACATTTAAAAGGTCCCTAATTAGCTTAAATTTACTAATATATGTAAAAACTAACTATAAACAACATCAAACATTACTATTTCCTTTCAATTATGAGTTTGACATTTATAAACTAATAAAAAAAACAAGAAACTTACAAACTACCAAAAAATCTTATTCACTATCGCTATGACTATCTTGTAAATTATCTACATCAATAAAATCTATATCGGATTCTGTGGGAAAAATCAGCAGAAGCTCTTTGACTTTTGGAGAGAGAACCATTATATTTTGTTTCACCATTCGAGGTCTTAGACTTGTGATCTTTGGATCAGAAGACAAAAGAAGATTGTGTATAATATCCTCATTTGTCGCCGTTCTACTTACCTTTCTAGAATGACTCTCTCTATATTTCCGGAAATCTTTATTACGAGCTTCCGCTGCCTCTTCCGACAGTTTACCTATAGGTATGGCACCAAAGTGCTTAATTATATCACTCCCATGTACTAACAATTTATGTATACTGGAAGGCATATAATACCAGGGATATAAGTGAACGTACAATTGTGCAGTATCTCTACAAAATTCGGAAAACTTAGAAAGATCCACGCTCTCTCCAGATGCAACCGTCTGAAGAATCACATGAAACCTTTCTATTAAATCTTTATCTATTCCTGTTATGCGAGCTGTTGTTTCTGCATCCCTAAAAAATCTTCTGGCAGTATTGCCATCATTGGTTGTGCCTACTCCTTGCTTGACTACGTCAATAAGTAAACCGCATTCTTTCTTAAACGCTTGCTGTATAGCGCTCTTTCTGAGTGACATTTTTTCTTTGTCATCGCCCCTGCAACTCCATTTTTTGAAGTCCAAACGATAAGCTGCAAACAAAAAGAAATATCACTTAAATAAAAATCTCACAAGTAACTATATAACGTGAAAAAAATTATGAACTAATAAAATTATATTTACCGATATGAAGTAAGCACTCCATGCTTCTTATCCAGGCATGTAAAGATGACATTCCATACTGGAACACTTCTTCGTTGTTCTCTTTTTGAGCAAGCGACTCTAAATTGTTCATCTCTGACGGTTTTGCTTTGCAGATATCACAGACAGCTGAAGATGTGTCTGACAAATATGACGATATTTTGCCGTCTATCATCGTCAAGTGCAATTGATGCTTAACTTCAACTTGATTGAACTTGATTGGCTGAAGTGTTTCTATTTCTTCGGTTATGCTAGCTTTTATAGTTACCACTGTTGACTGCGTTTCTTTGGTAAATTTGAACATTATCGGACGGCAATAGAAAGTTGATGAGGGTCGATCGTTTTCCCAAACAATTGTTCCATCACATTGTTGAAGCCTTATAGGAACTAGACTGGCCATGAAGATAGTTGAGTCATCAAACTCTGCTTCAGTCTTTTGTTTATAATTACTTTGACCTGAGGCTCCATCAAAACCCCATTTGCTTATTAGCAGTAACTCAGTTGGCGAATCCAAATCTAAAGTAATCACTTCTAAAAGCTTAGATACCGTCAAGTTGAGTAAAGCTTGCAGTTTAATAGCAGCTCCTTCTTCAGTTATAATTATGTCTTCTTTCCCTGGATAACATTTTGCCTTCGCTTGTTTTATTTTATAATAAGAAGGGTATAAATCAGACCTATTTTCACTTGCTGCTTCTCTTAGGCTTATATACTGCCACTTACTTAATTTAAGTGAAACTAATAAAGACAGTGCCTTATCGGGTGAATATGTACTACTTTTCGGTTTACTTGTACTTAAACACTCTTTAACTTTTTTTTTTTTTGGTGATTTAGTAAATGGTTCATAATTTTTCCTACATCCTCATTTCCGGTGTTTCTTAAACTAGCAATTGTAGTAGCTTTACGTTCATCCGGGGATAACGAAAGCGATTGGTTAATTTGATCAACGCGTCGTCGTTTTTGCCTGGAGCCCAATTCCTCGAAAGGTTTTCGAGGTGTAAATGTAGATGTCGAAGCTTCTGTAGTAGATGGTGGTAGATTTTCGACATCTTCAGTATTACAAATCTCGAGCCTTTCCTGTTCAGTGTTCACAGCTTCAGGTATCATTCCTTCGGGCCAGTTTATTGCACGTTCCAACCAATCACCATTTTTTCTTACAAACTGTGCTAACGTGCGACTACTTCGTTCCCATCTTGCACTTATATTTGAACAAAAGCGCGTACAGAATTTTTGGAGCTCAACACTGTTCTCTTCGGTCACGTTTATTTTATGTTGTAGGAATTGAAAGAATTTTTGACTATCCGACAGTGACTTGACCTGCTCTCTTAAAATCATAAATAAATCTAAATTGTTAACTAAATTATCCATTATAACGAAAAAGGGACGATCAGAATCACGAGATGTTAGTAGTAGTACGAATAAACGAACACTAGTTAGTATATAATAAATTATGGTCATTTTATACTTCCAGAATCCAGTGACAAACAATGTTTACTAATTTTTCTACTACCCTCATTAACTAATTATCCTAATTAATATTACAGTAATGACTAAAAGTGAAAAACATTGTTATTTTATAAGGTAAAAGGTTAAGCTAATTACAGTAATTAAACACACAAATAGAAATTAATTGATTTCATATCCACATTTTTAAATAAAGGTCCCTAATTAGCTTAAATTTACTAATATATGTAGTATTAGTAAATTTAAGCTAATTAGGGACCTTTTAAATGTATTGTTGTTAGTTGCTAAGTAATTATGTGTATTATTACGTGCTTTTACTTACTATTCCATATCAAATTTAACTTAAAATAACTTACGAAAGTAAAAAATGAAGCTTTTTATTCTATGTATTTTTTCATTTTTTTAGATCCATTTATTTGGCAGAGTTGCAACTTTATGCATTTGTTTATAGCATCAAATGATAATAGACCAGACAAGGTATATGAAAAATAAAGTTTCAACGCGGGATCACACGCTACTTAGCAGGAATTTAAGTTTATTTGAGCCGCTCCATACAAAAAAATAACAAAACACATTTTTCTACCCAAAGTATAAAGTTTAGGAAATAATACATCAGAACAATTATTATTGAGGTTAATGAGCTCTACCCATCCGCATAAAAAAAAAAGTGAAAAAGCAAAGTTGAGCCCTAAGTCACTAAAATCATAGTTTCGACCCACTGTGCGGCGGCGCGTAGCCCTTGTGCGTGCGCGCGCGGCGGTGGCCGGGCCGCATGCCACGCGACGTGTCCATCGTGATGTATACGTACCAAGGTCCCTGTGCGCATAAGTGACCGGCGGCGCGTAGCCCTTGTGCGTGCGCGCGCGGCGGTGGCCGGGCCGCATGCCACGCAACGTGTCCATCGTGATGTATACGTACCAAGGTCCCTGTGCGCATAAGTGACCGGCGGCGCGTAGCCCTTGTGCGTGCGCGCGCGGCGGTGGCCGGGCCGCATGCTACGCGACGTGTCCATCGTGATGTATACGTACCAAGCTCCCTGTGCGCATAAGTGACCGGCGGCGCGTAGCCCTTGTGCGTGCGCGCGCGGCGGTGGCCGGGCCGCATGCCACGCGACGTGTCCATCGTGATGTATACGTACCAAGGTCCCTGTGCGCATAAGTGACCGGCGGCGCGTAGCCCTTGTGCGTGCGCGCGCGGCGGTGGCCGGGCCGCATGCCACGCGACGTGTCCATCGTGATGTATACGTACCAAGGTCCCTGTGCGCATATAATGACCGGCGGCGCGTAGCCCTTGTGCGTGCGCGCGCGGCGGTGGCCGGGCCGCATGCCACGCGACGTGTCCATCGTGATGTATACGTACCAAGGTCCCTGTGCGCATAAGTGACCGGCGGCGCGTAGCCCTTGTGCGTGCGCGCGCGGCGGTGGCCGGGCCGCATGCCACGCGACGTGTCCATCGTGATGTATACGTACCAAGGTCCCTGTGCGCATATAATGACCGGCGACGCGTAGCCCTTGTGCGTGCGCGCGCGGCGGTGGCCGGGCCGCATGCCACGCGACGTGTCCATCGTGATGTATACGTACCAAGGTCCCTGTGCGCATAAGTGACCGGCGGCGCGTAGCCCTTGTGCGTGCGCGCGCGGCGGTGGCCGGGCCGCATGCCACGCGACGTGTCCATCGTGATGTATACGTACCAAGGTCCCTGTGCGCATATAATGACCGGCGACGCGTAGCCCTTGTGCGTGCGCGCGCGGCGGTGGCCGGGCCGCATGCCACGCGACGTGTCCATCGTGATGTATACGTACCAAGGTCCCTGTGCGCATAAGTGACCGGCGGCGCGTAGCCCTTGTGCGTGCGCGCGCGGCGGTGGCCGGGCCGCATGCCACGCGACGTGTCCATCGTGATGTATACGTACCAAGGTCCCTGTGCGCATAAGTGACCGGCGGCGCGTAGCCCTTGTGCGTGCGCGCGCGGCGGTGGCCGGGCCGCATGCCACGCGACGTGTCCATCGTGATGTATACGTACCAAGGTCCCTGTGCGCATAAGTGACCGGCGGCGCGTAGCCCTTGTGCGTGCGCGCGCGGCGGTGGCCGGGCCGCATGCCACGCGACGTGTCCATCGTGATGTATACGTACCAAGGTCCCTGTGCGCATAAGTGACCGGCGGCGCGTAGCCCTTGTGCGTGCGCGCGCGGCGGTGGCCGGGCCGCATGCCACGCGACGTGTCCATCGTGATGTATACGTACCAAGGTCCCTGTGCGCATAAGTGACCGGCGGCGCGTAGCCCTTGTGCGTGCGCGCGCGGCGGTGGCCGGGCCGCATGCCACGCGACGTGTCCATCGTGATGTATACGTACCAAGGTCCCTGTGCGCATAAGTGACCGGCGGCGCGTAGCCCTTGTGCGTGCGCGCGCGGCGGTGGCCGGGCCGCATGCCACGCGACGTGTCCATCGTGATGTATACGTACCAAGGTCCCTGTGCGCATAAGTGACCGGCGGCGCGTAGCCCTTGTGCGTGCGCGCGCGGCGGTGGCCGGGCCGCATGCCACGCGACGTGTCCATCGTGATGTATACGTACCAAGGTCCCTGTGCGCATAAGTGACCGGCGGCGCGTAGCCCTTGTGCGTGCGCGCGCGGCGGTGGCCGGGCCGCGGCGGCGCGCGCGCTGGCGACCGGCCGGCCGCGCCGCCGTGCCGCATGCGACGCAACGTGTTCATCGGACGACGCAGTGTCTCTGATAGACGCCTGTTATACAATGGTGTTTTTAGTACACGATATTAAATTGTTCTTTTTGTGTTTGTTAGCTTTATTTTTATACATCACGTTTAGAAATAAAAGATTGAAAAATAAATTTATGTGCAAATATATTGTTCTATCTTACATTTCTTTCAATTAAGTATGTACAATCACCAGTCAACTAAAGTTATTTCAATTCACAAGAATATTTCCATCTTAAAGCAAAATTTGTATAAAGAAGAGGCGTGAATGAGATAGTAAGAGCTACAAAAAAAACGCAAGCGGGTGGGGGACTCCCGTCATATAATAAAAGAGATAGAGAGTGAATTTAAATGCACGTTTCATTATTATACGGTGTCAACACCCTCAAAAACTATGGAAACTTAATCGATTATGAAAACTTTTTAAATTTTCGCAGCCGCCATCTTGGATTTTCATTTTGACCTTGGAGTTATGTTACAACCACTATCCCTGTGAGCTAGCCGAAAGGGACTATCGAACGAATCCTAAAATATAACACCTGAAAATAGTGTTGGAGCTGCTGAAGATTGTAAAACTGTTTTTGCATTGTATAAAATGCCTTTGTATTATATGTATAATTGCATAACACAGGCACAATATAAATATGGCCAGTACAAAAAACTGCGTACAAACGTTCGAACAGGACACACACAGACGCACGCATCGACGATACACCAAAGGGAACGTCGCAGTGCTCTCAAGCCTTTATGTCTTGGGCGACGGACCGTCCGCGATCTTTTTAAAAATACCTCATCATGACTGACGTTTTCAAGGTTTCGAGGGTGCATGTTGCTGATAGTCAAAACGTCAATCCAAGTTGGCGGCATCAAAAGTTTTTTCTTTGTCATGGGTGTCGTTTTCATAGTTTTCGAGGGTGCTAAAGTCGATAGTGAGGTCAAAATTAAAATCCAAGATGGCATCGTTTTCATAGTTTTTAAGGGTGCTAAAGCCGTTAAGGTCAAAATGTTAATCCAAGATGGGGACTGCTTTTTTATGTCTGGTGTATCGTATTCATAGTCTTCAAGGGTGCTAAAAAACGACACCCATGAATAAAAAAAACGCAGGCGCCATCGGATTTACATTAATTTAATTCGGACAGAATCCATAAGCGTTAGTAACAATTTTCTTAAGATCTTTGTTAGTAGGTATCTAATATAAGGAAGAAAGAAACATGTTTAATCATTACAATTTCCCCTTAACTATTCCCACCCAGTGGTGCCTAATATATTAAGACCTCACTGTCGGCTTTAGACCCTCGAAAAACGACACCCGTGACGAAAAAATTCGCATGGAGGTAGGGGTATAACATGTATGAACGCTTTTTAGTGTGACGATTTCTACCAGTGATCTCCTACCGCAAGCCGCGTTAAAGATCTTCGTTCCATTATAAAACACTTTTCAATTTTAAAAAACATTCTGAGTGACAACCCTAACGCTCCTATGGAGCGTAGGTCAACAAAGGGGCCTAGTTTCCATACTGTCCATATTTATACTGTGGCACAGGTGTAAGTTCTATGTGGGTACTATAAAGCTACCATTTACCGGGTAATATGTATTTAATTGACTTGAATGTACCCTGTACGCTCACTCAAATTATCCACTGACCGAGGCGCGTGTTGAATCATTTAGCTCCCTTCAAAGTGGTAGAGCTGACTGGTGCTGATCCATACGTCATGTTCGTGAACGGGCGCCATCAGTTGGGACTGGTCATCTCTTAGCTGCCACGGCTTATTTTAATTTTGATTTGTATTTTTTTGTTTCTATTTGCTGCACTCTGGACACTTTTAACGTGTACATCTTTTTTACATTGTTCCCACATATAATTATAAATTCGACATTAATGATGTTACTAACATTTTTGTAACAATATAGTTTAAAAGAGTGCCCATGCAGTTACTTGCCCGTTCTTCTCCATAGGTACAGTAGGTACCGACGCTTTGGAATGGGCAACTAGCTTCATATTTCTGACTGGCCGATTCCTTGACAGTTCAAAAGTGCCTGTGAACGGATTCGGATGAAATTTGGCACACAGATAGACCATGACCTGGCTACTTTTCAGCCTGTATCGCAGACAAAGTAGCGGGCAACAGCTAGTATCCATCTAAACGAGCGCGACATTAGCTTTCGGTAAGGACGTGGCCTAAAAACTTCAGATTCAGTATACATTTTTCGAGGTTTTAGTTTGTCATAAGTTTACGTGAAAGCCCACCACAATAGCAAAATTCAACAAAACAAAAACATTAAACCTACACATACCTCGCCGGCGGTCTCTTCGGGTTGGACGAAGGCGTGTGTACCGCACAGCACTTCACAAAGGCGCCCATACACACGATCAGCCCAACGCCAGCCAGTAGCACTACCCACCACTTCTCTATAACCCACGCTTGAACAGTTTGTAGGGTCGCTCGGTTTAGGAGGAGATTCTTGAGACGGGCTAAAGGACCCTCAGCGTCGACTGCACGGCATTTGAGGAAGACGTCGCAGTAGCCCTGGAAGATAAGAAGTTGAGGATAAATATACAAAATAATAATTATTTTTCATGGTAGAAACGAGTTCTTTTTGGGTCATTCTGCTCTATTTTACCACTGGCAAGTGTTGGCAGTTTTAGAGCTGAATTCATGTTTTCTAGTCCCTGTAAGACTGTGAAAATTGTAAATATAACAATACAAAAAAAAATTGTTCAGTGATATTTGAATCCGAGGGTGTGAAGGACTTGGGAGGGGTCCGTAAACACGTACCTGGAAATTATCACAAGGCGAGCCTGGTCTCAGACTAATCCCTCCTGTAGGCAACCCGACCCGATGCGCGAAATCCGCCGTACTTTGACAGGAGTCCTGTTTCGGTCCGGTCTGACACGCCAGCTGACATAGCGCGCGTCGGTCTACGACGGCTGACACGCCGTCGCCGAGTGACCGTGGTGCGGAGGAGAGGAAGCATTCTGTCATGTTCCATGCCAGGCATATGGAGCCGCTGCATTCACCTTTGAGGCAAAGTTGTGTTCCTGTTGGGATGCAAGATTGTTGCTTTATCTCCTTCTTATTTATAAAACCAATTGCTGGTCGTTAGTCTCGCTAAAATTCAAAAGCGAGAAACCGATTTGAATTTTTTCGCTCTAATACTTGCTGCTATAATGCTTTGAAAACAAAACTGGAAAAAGGCATTGCAACGCATGCCGGGCATTTGCTTATAAGTTATTAAATTTTAAGTATCTAACTGACAAGATTGTCAGTCGGTTTGATGCATTACAGAGAAATCCTGGATACGGCGATATATGCTGCTATATTAGGAGATTCCTCACTGACGTGTAGCTTGGACCCTGTTCCCGATACCGGCGGGATACAACGTTTAAAATGAAATTATATGTAAATTAGGTTTCCGCTCACGATTTCGTTCGCGTAGAAGTCGTAAGACACCACAATATATTTACTTAAATAACGGCCACATTTCCCGCCCGCGTTCACTGTTTTCACTTCGGTTTCGTTCTGACCTTTTTGCTTTTGCTCTTCTCATAATGGTCGTGGTGTGATATAAAATATCCGACAACCTTCGTCAAAAATGCAAAAAAAGAGTTTTTCAAATATGACTTGTGGATTCGACTGGAAGTTGCAGAGATTCGCGCATTTAAACAAACGGACAAACTCTTCCACTTTATTATTAGTATTTAGATATATAGTATTGTATAGTAGATATTATTCATAGTTTGTAAATTATTCAACGTACCATTATTACACTTGGTGTGGTTGGGCATGGCCCGCGGCTCGGGACAGTCGGCCGAGTTCCCGGAGCAGAAGGACGCGTGGCTGCACTCGGACGCCTCGCGACACGTCTGGTTGCGTGCGGGCGGCACGAACTGGCACGTGGAGTGGCAGCACGGTCCTTGGGACGGACTGGAAACAAACAACAACATTAGCATTGCAAGACAAATATGAACAAGAAGAAATCGAATCCCATCTAGAAATATTATGGAAGTTATACTCCTGCTCCGAATGCGTTGAAAATCGTTCTGTAAGCTACAAGCTTCGGGGCGTAAGATGCGCTCTATTGCGCTTCATTATGCGATATTAGCTTTAGTTTTACTATTTAACCTTTTAGTAAAAAACTTGATATATATTTTTATGGAATCGATAGGATATAGTTGTGGTGATATAAGAGTAGTGCTATTTTGTAACCATCTCACCGTGAAAACTTAGGTGAAGTGAGCGTGGAATGAGCCACTGATGCTAGGGATTGACCAAGATTGGATGACACAGACACTCACTCCACGCAAGTTTTCACAGTGAGATTTTTACAGAATCGACATGCTGATTCTTTTGGGGTCAATCCTTATCCATCTTTTACATGAGGCTAGCTAACTGACTTCTGGTTGAAATTTCACTTCCCTTGAATTCAGCAGTGACCCGTTCTATCAGCTAATTTACATACAATAGAAAAAATCAATAAATCTCATTACCTGCACTGCGTGTTAGCCTTCCTGGTGCAACCCTTAGCGGTGTAGTTCTTCTCTCGCTCGTAGGCAGTCAACTGTCGCGGGTAACAACAGCGGTCCTTGCATTCGTTCTCATCGTAACCTAGAAAATGTTTAAAAGAACATTATTATTTTGTATGAAGTGAGTTGCATAGTTGGCACAAGAGAGTGAACTTCAAATTTCCGAGACATGGAGTTTTAGACATAACAATAACATAACCCTATATTCTCATATGATGACGGGAAGATATCCATAGGAATTGTCTTATGGAAAAAAAGCCACAAGAGGATGAGAAGAGTTTTTCTAGGGAAGTTCTACCCCCAGGCCACCAACCAGCATAGCGTCCCGGTTTGAAGGGTACGTGTGTCCGTCCTCATTTAAAAAAAAAAACAGCACGATGTCAAATAAACCTTTTCAATACGCTAAGAAGGACTATCAGCATTTTGTGGTTATATAAGGATGGTCAAATTTTTTTTTAAGTAGCGGTAGCTTATATTGCTTTGTTTGTATTATTTTCTCTTTTATTTCAGTCTTATAATTGTAAACTTTTATGCCATTCGCTTTATAAACCTATTTTCGCTATCGAAAAGTTCAGTCCCTTTCTGTCTGAAATGAAGTTTTCATTTTAACTTGATAGAAAGTGACGAGACAGTTCGATAGCCGACGTGCGGTGCCTTTGTGTCGCGTCTTGTGTCGCGCCAGTTCGAAGGAGCCTTAATGAGGTGATGTTAGGTTTACAAAGCGAATGGCTATACTATGAATGAGAAGACGGTAATTAGTATTTATATTGCTTCGTACTTTAAATAAGGCGATGTGTTTTTTGTTTTTGTGCTCACACCATAAATTACTGTTATTTATTTATTTATTAGGGACAAAATTGCTACACGCTACAAAATACAAAGAATGTATGAGTGGATTATGTGAGGATTTGTAATTGGCTTTCGGGTGACTATGGTCTCCTTCTTTGTCTGTTTTTAATAACATTAAAAACCTCAATAGTTACCACAATCACACTCCTCGCCAACCTCCACGATCTTATTCCCGCAGAAGGCGCCGGCACTGGCCGTGAGACAGTTGCGCTTGCGTCCGTCTCTAACGGCATCCAGCACGGCGCTGATGTTGCCGACGCTGCAGGTAGAGAACCGGCTGTTGTTGGGACGGTCGCCAGACGTCGCTGATGCGAACATTATGAAGTTGCCTTGTTGGCCACCTGGACGGCATTCGGATGGGTAGTCGTGCTGTGGGTCACGAGTCATTTTGTTAATTTATACGCTCAAAATACACCGTTTTAACTGGAAAAATTAAGTAGAGGCTCCACATATTGCGACTTCGAAACGTTAGATAGTCATAGGTATGGATGGATATGTGTCTGATTCTGACGAATAGATTATTTGTTCGCACAAATCAGCTGATAGACACTGAAAATAAAAACTCAAGAACATTTTATATGTTAATCATCATCATCCTGAGGGGCTTGTGTCTAAGAAATAACAGCCGCACGGGACGATCGATCCGGTTAAGCTACGCTTGCCGCTAAAGCACTAGGAAGTGGTAAAGGGTGGGCGTGCCGGGGGACTGTCGTATGTAATTTTGACGTTCGAAAAGCGCTGATTCTCAGCTTATTTTAAATAAATTACTTTTGATTTTGATGGACCAACCGCGGGTACCACGCCGCTTTACATACCAGCAAGCGTAGCATCACCAGCTTTTGTCGACGGCAGAATAGACAAAACGACATATAGAATAGACAAATACAAAACAGAAACATAAAACTACAAAATATTGTAAAACATTTTAAAAGAGTGGAGTTTCTTGCTCATTCTTCTCCATACGAAACTACATTTTGGAAGGGGCAACTAGAATCAATTACATTCATTTGAAACAAATGATTTGACTTTGCTTTTGACATAATGACAGATTTCTTTTATTTATACATATGTCATTTTGACCATTCCGTAGACAAAACTCGTTTCTAAGGTGGGCTTGCTGACGCTACGCGTGCAAGACCCATCCGTGCCTCGAAAAGCACGTTAAACCGTTGGTCTCGGCTGTCATTCGTGGACCTTTGACAGTCGTTACGGGTCTTCGGAAGCCCGAAAGTCTGCCAACCAGTGTTACCAAGGGGTATCGTGTTACCCAGTAACTGGGTTGTGGAGGTCAGGTAGGCAGTCGCTCCATGTATAATACTGGTATTCAGCTGTATACATGTTGCTGACCTCAACATAGTTTGGAAAACGGCTCGGCAGATGATGATCATCTCCATCCTGTCGGCAGTTCAGCAGTTCGACAAATGCCTTACCAATCTCACGCCATCCATCTCAAACCTCATCCACTGCCTTGTAGCTGCTGGCTACCGATTGATTTCACCTGTTCCTGAATTCTATACAAACATTCGACTTTTTTAATGGGTGTAATAAAAGTGCCTCCGTGAATGACGGCAATTTGCGTTCGTCCGGTGTTCTCAATTGCGCTACAGTCCGCGAGGCCTAAGCTGAGCTTTGCATTTGTGTAAGTGATTACCAATCGCACCAACGTGATCGCGCGATCGCACAGCGCCTCAGGCCGATTGTCCGATTGCCAGGCAAAGGACGCGTTGCTATGTGCACTCACACAAATGTAAAGCTTAGCTTAGGCCTCGCGGACTGTACCAACCTGTTAATTGTCTAATCTTTTCACCACGAATTAGCTTATATTACACAAGAGCTGAGATAGTTGGATCTTTCTAGTGATAAAACTTACCGGCGATCCAAAGTTATGTCCGATCTCGTGCGCTAACGTCAGCTGACTGACTTTGGGCGGCACTCGACTGTTGTAGTTGACGAACGTGATGATCCCGGTGTTGAGGGACCGCTTCGTGCTCTGGTACATGCCGCCGATGGTCTCTGTGTACGTCTTGTACTTCTCGCAGATGCCGCCCGAAGCGCCGCTTGCACTCGCTACCCAGGCCAGACCTAAAAAACACATAAATTGAATTAAGAATATTTTTTTCTACTTTGTTTATTGTTTTATTTGCACAGACTTGATCCTGATCAAAACAACGCTGCCAATCCATAATAATACTATAGATTGACATTGTCGTTATAATCATCATTTTATAATGTTTGGACTTATTTGTGTGTTGTTGACAAATAATTCAACTATACGTCGACAGGCTGTGGGCTAACTAAATATTGATTTTAAAAATGGAAAAAAATATTATCTAAGGATAAAAAAAGCAAAACACTTTTTTCAAATTCCTCCATTTCACTTCATAATTACACATTTGATTTTCATTAATTATTATTATTTTAAGTTAGTAAGCAAAATGTAGGCTGAATTATGTAAAGATTAAAATATTAATAGCGCACGTGCAATCATTTATTTATGGAAGTCGCCTCTGCGGCGTAGGCCTCCCCCAACTTTCTACATTTTTCCCTATCTCTGGCTTATCTCCTCCAGTGTGGTCCACAACTTTCCTTAAATATATCTTAGTTCTCGTTTTCTTTGTCCATCTCTTGGTACCCACTCTATGATTTTCTTTGAACATCTTTCGTTTCCCATTCCACAGATGTGCCCCTCCCATTTCCATTTAAGACTTCTTATTCTGTCTACAATGTCACTTATTTTAGTTTTCCTCACTAGTAATTCTGTCGGTCCATTTAATTCTCCATTTTCCTCTGCACAACTTCGAGTTTGTTTTCTTCTTTTACATGTAGGGACCATGTTTGGCATCCATATGTAAGGCATGGAAGGATCGCTATCTCGTACGACTTTCTTTTCAAATTCATTTTCATCTTGGTGTTCTTCATGATTTCATCAAAACCCCAGTAATTTTCCCATGAAATTGCTATTCCCCTTTTTATTTCTTTTTCCGTTTGGTCTTCAAATGAAATAGATTGTCCCAACTATTTTAAGAAATTAGTAGAGAAAGATACGAGTGCGCGCCGCGGAATCGATTCTGCCGCGTGCACTTTATCTGTGGATGAAGCATGAAGAAAGGCGATTCCGTGCTGACAGATGTGATTCAACCACAACACGCTTTACTATCGGAAAACCTTTTAATTCTTCAATCATTAAGTAAAAGATAGTTGTCATTGTCACTTACCAAGTGTGCCTCCAGTAAAGTCCCTGTACGTGAACACATACGCGAGACAGAAGTCTTCGTGGTTGCCGAGCGAGTGCAAGTTCAGGAAGTTGGATACATCGATGTTCTCTAGACAGAACTGATTCGTCTCGCTGCCGAACTCGTGGCCTTTGCACATTGAGTCGTCGTCGATCTGTCAACAATATGTATTGGTTAGAAAGGAAATATATCTTATCATCATTAAGGAGGGAAGGAGTATGCTGCCCTTGTCCCAATTTATAAGGGGTTGGCACAACATGTCTACTTCCATACATCTCTATGAGGAGCAAGGAAAACCGAAATCGATAAAAAAAACGTTTATTGCCTTCATCTCATAGTATACACCAATGCTATAAATGGAAGAGTTGGGAAGGAAAACAATTAGAAATGACTAAATATTAACTAGTCCGATAAAGGAGCTTTAAGATTTGCTAATGAAACATAAAGTGTAACTAATCGTAAGTCGTTTCATAAGTAGTGAATAACAACATACAAATGTCTACAAAAATAGGATGTTTTTAATGCAATCTGAATAACCTTCCCAACCTCTGATCTCATAGAACGTAATTGGAATATTTTTCTTTATAAAAAGATGAGTACCGTATACTATAACAATTAGGTATTATAAAATAAAGTAGCTATTCGTATCTGTGTATGTGACAGCGTTGTTCTTCTAAACGACGCAAAGGATTTTGATGTGGTCTGCACGTTGAGTTGGACAATTTATTCCAGAAGTTTTATGCTTATAAACATACATTCATTAAAGAAACAAACCTCGATGTGTTGTCAAGTCGTAAAAACGCTAGTTATTTATACAGGGTAGGTGGCAGTGACATCGACGCGCAAACTTATACTTACCATAAATTCAGCACATGATTCTAAAAAAGCTTTTATAGTCAATTACCAAAGAAGAAATCTTTCATAGAAAAGTGCAATACCTACGCGGTCAAATGTCTGGAACAGCAAATTTCCATTTTAATAACCAACAAAAAAAACTCCCTGCGTTGAATTTTTTGGATTCAGTACATGATACTGGAGGTAAACAAAAACTTGTACTGAATCCATGGTAACAGGTCGGGCGTCTGTGTACGTGCCGCCCTGTATGAAACGGGGTGTATATAATCCTCAGCTATTAAGCCCTTGAACGCCTAAAAGCCGATCCACACGGTCAGTTTTTTTTTTGTTTTTGCTTTGTAATCTGCACTTAACAAAAATTATTTCGTTACCGAAACCCAATCGTAGATTATCATCAACTTCATTTCACAGTCGAAAACGTGGTCATCCACACATACATACCGCCGTCAATGGAGACAGGTCATCTCTTGGCTGCCACGGCTTATTTTAATTTCCGTTATTATTTTTTTTGTTTTGTGTGTTGTTCATTATGGACGCCTTTAACGTGTACGTCTTTCTACATCGTTCTCACATGTATAATTTCAACAAGACTGATGTAAGTAATTTTATGTAACAACTAGCTGAACCCGCAAACGTTGTTTTGCTTCTTTTTTTTTTTTTTTTTAAATAGATGTTGGCCGATTCTCAGACCTACCCGATATGCACACAAAATTTCATCAAAATCGGTCAAGCCGTTTCGGAGGAGTATGGCAACGAAAACTGTGACACGGGAATTTTATATATTAGACTAGCTGACCCCGCAAACATTGTTTTGCAAATTTTTTTTTTTAATTTTTTTTTTTTTAATTTTTTTTTTTGAAAAATAGATGTTGGCCGATTCTCAGACCTACCCGATATGCACACAAAATTTCATCAAAATCGGTCAAGCCGTTTCGGAGGAGTATGGCAACGAAAACTGTGACACGATTTTATGTATTAGATATTATTTAAAAGAGTGTCCATGGAGTTTCTTGCCCATTTTTCTCCATAGGTACCTACTACACTTCGGAATGGGAAACTAGCTACGTCTATCTGAGTGACCAACCCCTTGACAATTAAAAAGTGACTGTAATTGGTTTATTTGAAATAAATGATTTGAGTTTGACATAGACCTCCCGGAGTCGCCACATCAACCGGTCTTTTGTCTCCTATCTAGCGGAATCCAGCGACCATCACCAGGTCAACGGTCCACTTAAGCCTGCGATGGAGGCGACTCGTGTGGTGAGTTCGCAGATGACACATTTTTAAATTAGGAAATAAACATTTATTTTCATCATATCAGTAGGGATTACGAAATAAATCTCTGCAAATTATGAGTTGTGACGTATATAGGTTGGTTGTTGCAATCATTGCACGTGGGAAAATCCTTATTATATAGCATAAAATAATAGTGTCTGGGAATTGAATTTACAGAAATAAAATATAATGGATTTGTTTGAAAACATCCTACACACATGTAACTGAATAAACACTGACTTTAAAACATGTTTTGTATTGTATCCTCTAGCAATCTCTGATACTTTGCAAGTTGCGTCATCGCTTACACAAAATTGATTTGTTAAAATCCGTAGTTTGCATTGGCGCTTATAATTATTTGTTTCTTGTCAATTTAATTGAAAAAAAAACAATCAAATACAACCCACATCAAGTGCTATTATAATGCTGGTGTTGATACCAAATATATTATTATTAGTACCTATATTAATCTGGCATTTTGTTCTCAGGATAGCCTGTTGGCTTAGATTCTGAGCCTGACTTAATCACGCGGTGAAGTAGCAAGCATAACATAAGTATATCTCATAAGATTAAATGTCAAAAACAAAATGATGCCATAGAGCCTGGTCCATAGCGATCTAGACCTTATTTTGTCAAAAACAACAACAACATCTTTAGTGAGTGAAGGCATAAAAAAAGTTAGCTTTGCTTTTAAAACCGTACCCATATTCTACTGTGATCCGTTGCTAAAATATGAGCCGATAACATTCACAATGGTTAACTCTGTTTCAAATCAAATTTTTCGCTTGATTAAACATATTAGTCATACGGTCATACCATATGAAGACGATTATGCCGCACGTTTATTGTTAAGACACTGACAAGAGGTAAAGCGTCGTCACTGTTGGACTGCATAGAAAAGAAAGAGAAACGCGATGACACAACGCTTCTAATTTAAAGCAAAATGTGAAGCAATTATCTATTTACACAAAAATAAGTTGGTAATCGAAAATAACGAACAACTAAGTTCTGCATTTAAATTTATATGATACGTTAATGTTATTAATTTTTACAAAAATACTTTGATAAGTAATACAGATTTTTTGTTGGAAGATCATTTCCAGAGGTAAGTTTAGCATTTTTTGTATCGAGAAAACTTTTCGAAAACGTGTTTTTAATACAACAAGGTTCTCAGAAATATGTTCAAGATTAACATGTTTTTTCCGCTACCACAAAAGTCTTTAAAGAATTCTATACAAGATTTGGCATTTTTTTAAAGACGTTCCTCCTTACAACATTTGTCTCTTGTCAGCGCCTTAAGTCACTTAGAAAAGGTACTTTTATTTAAGAAAAATACATGAGCCACTGCCACACATCATTGACCACTGGGTCTATTAGGTATGATATGGTACTTAAGTACCGATTTCTAGATAAAGTTTAGCGATAATAGCGCATACAAAATAATGTATGTTATACTCATAAGAAGCTAACCTTCTGCTTATACTTCAAGAAGAAAATAGGTACTGATTATTCACATTTTTCCTGGTGCTGGTTGCAGGGTTGCAGGTTTGCTGGCAGAAATTTCTTTAGAAATAAGCAGAAGTTTTTAAACTCATAATTGTATTTATTTAAATTGCCGTTTCTCGTTTGTTGTACCTTCATAAATAAAAAAATAACTAAAACAAAAGCCTTTTTACAAAAGATATTTATTACCAATGCCGCATGTATCCGTGATCAAAAACAGGAAATACCTATCTGACATGTAGTGACCCGACCACAACCGAAATCAGACAATATGTGGTCACGTAAGTCTATACTTACCTATTCGTATTTCCTTATGCGATAGTGTTAATTAAAACGGCTTGTTATTATATGCTCGTTTGACAAAAAAGTACGTACGTAATACCTTATTTTTTCCAAATTCTCAACCTTGTTACTGCTCAGCAACAAGGTTCTGACTTTGGACCCTATCCATTGACTATCAGCGTGAATTCGCCTGCCACAAGCAAATTCAACTGAAATGGAGGAAATCATAAGATTTTTGGATCGCTATGGGCATAGCCAATCAGGAGAGGCCTTGGTCCTGCAGACTGTAACACACTAAGCTCAAGGATACCCAAGAAGCAATGCATAATCAGCCTATAATGTTCCCACTGCTGGGACACAAACCTCCTCTCTTCAAGAGAGAGTGGGATGGAATCTACTACGCGAGTACATTAAGGGTTGTTAGATGTCACGATGTTTTCCTACACCGTTTTGAGAGCACTGGTGATGAAATTATGTACACAAAGTGAAGTGTGACTCGGTTTGATCCCACAACCTACACCAGCTCGTAAATCGGGGCCGTTATGCAGTGGTAACGGCAACCACTATTCTGCAGACTGAAGCAATGCCCTTATTCATTATTCGAGTATCTTTAAAATGTGTAATTAAAAGAGATGTTTGTTATACCAGCACGCATAAACGACTAAACGAATTTAGATAGAATTTAGCACAAATACAGACTACTTTCTGGTTTAACACATAAGAAATATGTCTGCATCCAGCCATACATGAAGAGCATTCCTTAGGATGAGAGAATAAAACCGCAATCAATATCGTGTAGGTAATAATAGAAATTGCAAATACCTTGATTCTCTGCACTTCAAACTTGATGTTCCTATGTTCGAGTCGTCCGTCGAACTTAGTATAACTGTAAATGTAGTTGACGGCTGTGACGTGGTGCGATATGAGCGAAAGGATCTCCTCGCGGGTCTTCATGTCAACCTCGCTCTTCTTGCTGGGGTCCCGATGCTGGAAATAAATGTACCTATATAAATATCACCAAATACATTTTTTAAATTAAACTGAGGAACAACGCGGCCACACAGTCTGTCTGTGTGGCCGCGTTGTTTCTTCGAAGATCCGCAACGGAAATGTATGCTGTTTTCATCATAATTTAGAGAATTTATTCCGCAAGGCTTATGTAAATCCCAACCCATCATATTTATCTTGGTCATAGCCCAGAAACCACGATGTTATATCAAGTCGAAAAAACGTACAAAGCAGGTCGCCATTTTAAAATACACAGGATGTCCCGTAAAGTCATAATAGTTTTTCAGAAAAATAAATGAAAATCTTTGCTATGTATTTAACTATGTATGTTTCTTTGTTTTTATTTGAAAAAATACGGGCATTTATATAAAAAAAAACGAGAAAACTCTACTGCCTATGACGGTCTATTAACTCCTGTTGCTACATATTTTTTGCTGTTAACTATTATGATCCGACCTATCACCCGATTTCGGCTTGACGTCGACTTACGGGACACCTGTATAATAAAAAACGAATAACCTAGTAGGTTCTTTGGGAAAAACCGACAAAACTACAACTCAAAAACTATAGGCGAGACATAACAGTGAGACAAATTCAAATTCCGGAGTCACACGTAATCTGATCGATTTATGCCTTAACAGCGCCAGGTTGTCCGTGAAATTCGAAAGTTCAAATAATCCTATTGATTCCAGCGGAAGATCAAGACGCTTCCAACGATATCTCATTTGTCAAATTATGATACGTAGTTTAGAATGAGGGAACAGAAGAAGATACATACAAACATACCCACATACATACCGGTCATATTCATAACCCACATTTTTGCTCCGCCGTAGTCGAGTTAACATAACATAAATTCAAGCATGTATTCCCCAAAGGACTAGGAAGAGGTATACCTATCGTGCACCTACATTTCGCAGTTAAATTGTATAATTCTTTACAAAAGGGCAGGGCCGCCTTTTAATAAGTCACTATGAATCCATGTTAATTAATCCAAGGATCCTGTCGCTTGACTTAAGTTTAAATTTTAAGTCCTGGCCCGGACAAGCGACGAGGCGTGATGGCAACAGAGGAGACCAGCAGTATTTTTATTTGAGTAGTGTTGATCTATTGGACAATCAACATCATTTCAGCTGCGAGCCACCTGAGCAATGTCCTTTCTTTCAGCCGAAAGATGTCTATGTTGGACAGAATAAAAGAAATCTATCATTAGGTCTATTCTATCTGTCATTATGTATATTTTTCCGCTGAAAAAACCCGGTGAGGGTAAGCGTGCTGTGCTTCTCGCATGTAGCGGTTAATGGGACGATAGGAGGAAAAAGAAAAAAAATACAAATTAAATGAAGGAAAAATGGGCGCGGCAGCAAAATGAGCAAAAAAAAGTTAGATAAATAATCAAAGTGTATCTTAACTCTGAAAACTCGATTATAAAGTAGACACAAAAGAATAGCGTTGTTTAGCATGAAGCGGGCTGATGCATGTTTAAAGTCAAGGCATATCCGTGCGTGCGTAAGTGGCGCGGATATAAAACATCTTTTGATCAGTGTATATTGGGGTCAATGAAGTCGTCGTCAGCGCTAACATTATTGGACTAAATTCAAAGTTAGTTTAAATTTCTGAAAATCCTGGTTTACCTTTTCGGATTCTTTTCCAGGTACTATTAGGGTACAAATGCACAAACATATTTTCTAAAATGCTACCACGATTGGGATAAGGTTTTTACTATTGAGCCACAACTCGGGTCGATAGATCAGGTTAGGTAAGCTTGCCGCGGATGGTCCATGGATGGGTGACCATTTTTACATACCAAGACCCCTCCGTGACTCGGAAAGCACGTTAAGCCGTTGGTCCCGGCTGTCATTCATGGATCTTTGACAGAAGTCAAGGGTCCGCCCGAAAGTTTGACATCCAGTCTTACCGAGGGGTATCGTATTACCCAGTAACTGGGTTGTGGAGGTCAGATGGCAGTAGCTCCATGTAAAATGCTGGTATTCAGCTGCATCCGGTGAGACTGGAAGCCGATACGACATAGTTGGGAATAGGCTATAGGCAGATGATGATGCAACTCGTCACAAAGGAAACATTTTCGGGTACCTACATTAAATTAAAGTACGACTGCCTCGTTGTTCTATTTGGTCGCAAGCACTACTTCTGAGCGTAAGGGCATTTTTTGAAACCACCCAGCCTGTGCCAGGGGCCACTTATCTCTTTCAAACAACCCGCGACCCTGGCAGGCATCGGCCCTAACGGACCCCATTAGTATTGAGTACGTGTCAGTTAGTACTGACATCTCTTTGAGGCGCCCATGGAACACGATGCGCCGTCGACCCGGGCCTGGTCCTTACCGGACGGCGAGCTACGTTGCTCGCCGTCCGCAAGTCCGCGCCTACGGTGGCCGGAAATCTGCAGCCGATTCCCGACGCCCAGGGCTGTCCTGCGGCGACTACCCACGCGCTCCGTCTCCTCCTTCGTGAGCATTACTGCTTCGCAGGATAAGGTGACGGCTTCCCATTCACACTCGCTCCGTACCTTGGCCTGGACCAGGGCCGGACACGAGATCGCCGCCGCCGATCGCCTCCGCGAGGACACGGCGGTGGCCAGATCTCCACCGTATGCGCCACCGTGTCCTCCGGGTGATCCACACAATGGTGACACCCGGGCGTTTCCTCCCGGTTTATGCGAAACAGGAACCTCCAGCAACAACCGTATCTGGTGAGGACCTGTGTCAGGCAAACTTACAAAGAGAGGACTTATCGCCGCAATTGTGCCCAGAACATTAGGGCCTGGGGTTGGCCCGGGTCGGACAAAGTGTTATTGGGTTTTTCCATCTGGAATTTCTCAGTAGCAGCCCGAAGTCTGGATTTGTGCCCGTTTGATGGCAATAGGCTTGCCCACATGTAACTTAAACATAACTGGCGAAAACGAAAAGTGGGTGTACTGTAGGTGATAGGTGCACCACTGCCTATCTCGTTCGTGGAATGCAGGCGTGATGTTATGTTGTGTCAGAATACGAAAATGTACCGCGAAATGATAAGCGGAGTGCGGACGGAAAAGTAATGATGACTTACGTCCGGGAATCCCTCCCTAACGCGTCGGCATATTAATTTGTCTGTGTGGATGTGGCGCGAGCATGTTTTGCGATCGATTGCCTATCTATTCAATCATTATCATTTGAAATTATTCATCATTGCCAATCCTTAATATTTACAATATATAATTGATAATACTAATTACTACTCTAACGTCCGAATACTTAAGGCGAAGGCATCAGATTAAGCCCGCAAAATTCAAATTTGCTTCCGGTTTTTGCAATTTTCAGGTCAAGTAAATATGATTCGCGGCGCGAATTGTTATTATAAAATCATCAATCTAAGTTCAGAATACCCTATTGAATGTCTATTTCATAAACTCATGACATTTGTGGCCGATTCTAACTTAAGGAGTGGTATCGCTGATTCTAATGATAATAATTCTATAAAGCCATATGTGTTGCGGTCGCGAATCATATTTAATCAACATACAACCTGACACCGACCTGCAAATTGCAAAAACTTAAGTAAATTTGAATATTGCGGGTCACAATAGCCCATCCCTTTTAAAGCATGAAATGTAGCTCAATTTCTTAAGGGTTTAATAGGAGCTTGTATGAAATCTATTGGTTTATGTTAAGCCACAGCTGGCCCATAAATGTCCATAAATTCAAGGTCGCTCAGCGAGCAATGGAACTAGCTATGCTTGGAGAGAATCCGGCAGAGAACCAGAGTTTTCGACGACTCACAGAAAAAGCAAGCTGAAGTGGCTATGGACCGGCCATATTGGCCGTAGAACCAAGGACCGTTGGGGTAGACGTGTTCGTTCGTGGAGACCGCAAATCGGCAATCGTAAGGTCCTCAGTGGCCCTAGTGTTAGTTTGTTTTAACCATCTCGACTTTACGCATCGACCGAGTTCGGCGCTCCGATTGGCCCTCGGCAATCGGAGCGTACCTTACGATTGGTGAAGAGCCAATCAAAACGCCGAACGCGGTCGATGCGTAAAATCGAGATGGTTAAAAGAAACTCACACTAGGGCCTCAGGCTAGGTGGCCGAGAATCGAGCTGAATCACGTGCAATTGGAGAGGCCTATGTCTAGCACTGGACTGCTATAGGCTGATGATGATGAAGCCACAGCTCTATAAATAAGCTTTAGGCATGCATGAGTGATGCTAATCATCATGGCTTGAGTTTAATAATAATGGTGATTAACACCTGGTGTAACTGCAAGTCAACACTATAATTCCGCATCGGCTTCCAAAACAGTGTATAAGTACACCGGTGCCATTATTTTTCCATCACAAATGCCAAATGGTTATTTTAGAGCTGAGGCTAATCTGTTCCGATGCACAACGGTATTCGATTATCGATTATTTTCCAGAGCTAACGATTATATCGATATCGCCAGATTTAACGGCAAACAAAATGGAGCGTTAAAGTTGTTATTTTTTTATGGATTTTATGTCGCCCTTTAGTTTCATTCTGTTATACAAAAGAAGATTGGAGCGATAGAAAGACTTAGCCCTGTCCACACGGACGTAAAAATACCGCGGCGAGATTTTATAGCGTACTGGATTTTCAACTCTCGGTGTTGAGCCGAGCGTTGAGAATCTAACAGCGTGCATCCCAGCGCGTCGAAAAAACACACTGTTAGATTTTCAATTCTCGGCGCTAAGCAGAGTGAAAATCCAGTGTGCGATAACCGTGCGACCGTAGTGGGCTTAAAAGAACGTTTTAATCTAAAGGAAGTCAGATTTGAGTGACGTAAAACCATTAGTAAGTCATTGCAATATAGCTCTTATCTCATTATAAATCATGCTAATTAAAAAAAATAACAAAAGTATTGTATACCTGTGTGTCACCTTTCAAGCCTAAACCAGTGAAAGGATTTCGAAAAAAAATTGCAAAGAGGTAGATGGTATCCTGGGAAGGAAACCAGCTTTTTTTCCGGTAGCACATTCCTGTGAGATAATTTCCGACATCCACGCAGGTGAAGCCGCGGGAAGAAGGTAGTAAAATATAAATTAGTATAATTGTAATGTATACCTTATTATCTTACCTTGCAAGGACTTGAATGTCCTACCTAAGTGACGTTGGAATGTTGCTGAGTTTTGGGCCAAATTTAAAAATCTCTATATTTTTGTCATCGCTAAGAAGAAGTAATGAACAACAACAAATGAAAAGAGTAGGAATAAGAATAACTTACGTCCGGGAATCCTTCCCTAACATGTCTCCATATTAGCGGATCGGTCTGTATGAAGAGCGAGCAAGTGTTCCGCTTGTCGAAGGTCGCACGTCGCGAACGCGTATGCTCGCCGGTGTTCGCCGCTCGCGAGTATTTGTTGTAATAGTGCGTGTCCCAGTATCTGGAACATAAGTATGATAAAAATGAAATTTAGATGCTACTTTAAGGTGAGACTCTTCATCCAAAAGCGTTTAAAGAGTAAATCGTCCTGCAACATGGGTCAAAACGTTTTTTTTTTTCATTCAATTCGGACGCAGCTAGATAAACGGTATACACTTTTACACGATTTTTTACTCATACATTGGTATGAGCATTAAACTGCATCACAGCGTTATCTAGTTCTAATGCTTAGAATACTGCCTTAAATAAGCCCCCGACGCAAAAAGAGGGGTGTTACAAGTTTGACGTGCCAGTCTGTTTATCTGTGTGTCTGTCTGTTATTTTTTTTTATTTCTTGTTCGAAAGGTGACTTAATCGAGAGTTTTCCTAAATTCATGAAAATCTTTATAGCCGTTTGAAGATTACCAGCTCTTTTCTAGTTGATGAAGGGATGTGAGCATCTTCTATAGGGTTGATCGAGTTTAAATTTGGTATTCTACTACTTCAATAATATTAGAAACACATAGTAACCTTCAACTGATGCTGCAGCATCACCTGGAATTTGTAGGATACCCAACTCCCTCATCGGCATACAGCAGAAGTATCGTGTTTGGGCTTATTAGAATGATCTCAATAAATAGGTTATAAAAAGATGGTAATCAGGGTCTGATGATGGAGTAGCAATGAGAAATGAGGACAAATAAGTAACTAGAATTTCTCAGTAGCAGCCCGGAGTCTGAATTTGTGCCCGGTTGATGGCAATGGGCTCGCCCCCTATTACATGGGACTTAAACATAACTGGCGAAATGTGGGTGTACTATAGGTACACCCACATTTCGACAGGCACGTGTCGATCGTAGCGTATATACCATTAGGTGTATGTCATGTATTACGTTTAAAAAGCAGGAAATGAAAGATTAATTTAAAAAAAAAAAAAAAAAACCGTAAAAAGTAAAAATGTTATATTTATTAGCCCGTTAAGCTTATTATCAGTTGTAGCAAATATCTTGATCAAAACATCGTCGGGTCGCGGGACGGCTAACGAAAACGTCAAACAGTCGTGAGGCCCAGCAATAATGAATGTATACTAATGTATTTTCGTAAGCCGTCCCCCAAAGTGACGATGCTTTGATCAAAATATTACCTACAACTTATTTAAGCCCAGTACATCTATTTCTAGAATAAAAATATTGTTTGTACTTCCTTTTAAACTCAGCAGCACGACAGAAAAGCTCTGATTGAAAAAGGAGAAGCCAACTTGCAATCACGCAAACGCAGACACGAAAAACGACAGGTAACTAGATCATTCCCACGGTAACCCATCAACCTATTGACCTAGGTACCGATAAACCGGTAAGAACACTAATAGGTGCTCTTGAAGTATCTATACATATTATAAATTAAAGTTGCTTTACGTTTCTGTCTGTGTGACCGCGTTGTTCTTCTAATCTCCGCAATGGACTTTGATACGGTTATCAACATCATATACAGTACAACTATTTTCTTAGTCCATTGAGAGCGTCCGGTCTACACCAAATGCAAAAAAACAACTGGTAGAAACCCGACGACTGACGAAACACGAAGTTTGCCGAGGGACATTAAGGCCGCATTCCGAGTTAGACTATAATCGCTGACAGCGCTCACATCGATAATTTGCGTACCGAATTAGATATCACGATTATGACAGCTGAGAACTGTCAACATTTCGCTCACAGTGATATTTCTAAAGGGCATGGTCGGCGTTATCGCAAGATGGCGCATGTCATGACGTCATCTATGACGATTCACATGACATCGTTATCGCGCTCACGCTAATTCGGTACGGACGTAAGCGCGCTCAAATCGATTACAGTTCAATTCGGAAAGCGGCCTAAGAAAATAGTTGTACTGTAGATAATTTACTACGGATGGTTTATGTGTCTAACACATTACTAATAGAAAAGAAATATCGATGTTTTGTCAAGTCGTAAAAGCCGCGCGAAGCAGGGGCGGAACGCTAGTATAGCATAAAGAATAAACCAATTCGTTTACGAGCCGAGTTCGGTCGTGTAGCAGCACTTAATTGGGCGTGGTTAAACTAGATTTTTTGCCCCAGCTCCGTTCCACGTGTGGCATGTGTCAGCCCATGTGTGTAATAAAAAAAGGTTTTAAACTTTTTTGAAGTAGGGTAGCATACACGAATAATATGAGTCAGCGACGGGCCTGCGCCATATACGTTGTTAATCATCATTTTATCAATTGCATTTTAGAGACTAGAATCTTTGAAAAAAAGAACGATCCAAACTATCTTTTCGGTAATTAGTTCCACGAACAATGAAGTTTGCTAATTACACATTTATCTTCTTGGCAATAAAACCAAAGTAAACGGAGGTTTCGTGAAGATTAACTTTTTAGCGAACTCACTTTGCTGCAAAGAAATAGAAAAAAAGTGATAGTCAATTAATTATAAAAAGAAAGGAGTCCTCATTTGCCCATGAATAATATAACTGCATTAGAAAGAAGGTTAATGTTTGATTTATTGCTGAAGTTGAAATAAACTATTTATTAAATAGCTTTATTAAAACATGCAATAAAATATTTATTTCGAATTGCACGAAAACAAAGAACTGTAAACTTAGATGAAATAACTTTGATAAAAGAGCTTCAAATTACACATTTAAAATGTTTATTGTTAAACTTACGTCTAGCCAAGTAGTCTAGTCAATGAACAGTAGTGCTATTCTGTAACCATCTCACCGTTAAAACTTAGGTGAAGTGAGCCTGGAGCAAAGAGAATATAACCACGCCTGGAGTAAGCTGTCAATGCCACTGATGCTAGGGATTGACCAAGACGGGATGACACTGACAGCTCATTCCACGCAAGTCTTCACTGTGAGATTATTACAGAATCGACATACTGATCTTATTTTTTTTTACTGCCATAAATATCTTGACTTGCTAGATGTCACATGGCCACAGACAGACCACCAAAAACTCATTAGCTGCATAATGCTAACAAATTTGTATTTACATTATTATAATCATAAGAATCATCGATACGACTTTAGTTCAAATTGCCCTAATGAATGACCATTTCGTGAAATCATGACATTTGAGGCTATTTCCCCTATCTCATGACTTAAACATAACTGGCGAAGTGTAGGTGTACAATAGGGTACGTACACCTCTGCCTAACCCTTCGTAGATTACAGGAGCGATGTGATGTTATGTTGTGTATGATTATAATTCTGTAAATACATATTTTTTTACGGTCGCCATTCATATTTTGATCAACATACAACCTCTATACCCGTACCTATATAACCTCTGTATTTGTTTATTCCTTTATATTCGGTAATGCTAATTTCCATGTACATCAATTATTTATCGTGTATGATAATTTGAATTCAGAACTAAGTGCTTTATTGCTGTGTAATTTTGATTTTCTTTTCCTAAAAATTAAAACAAGCAACAATAAAGTACGTGGACATGGAAATTAGCATTCGTATGTATTTGGTAGTGCGTTGATTGCCGAGGGACATTAAGAAAACAGTTGTACTGTACTGACCTATAAATTGCTAAAACATAAGAAACTTTGAATTTCACCGTTTACCCTGGCGCTTTCGTTTTACCATGGCAAGTTTTTACGATATGCATGTCAAAGATGGGTCGGGCTATGTTGGGTCTGGCAGTATGTTACAATGGGCTGTACTTTTGTAAGCATGGGCTATGTTAGTACGGGGTCATGTTGGAACGGGGTGTGTACTTATTTATTAATTAAATAAATTTAAATAAGTAAGTAAGTAAGTAAGTTTTATTTCTCACCACAATACATAAGTACATTTACAAATGATCAAAAACAATACATAATAGTTTTAATTATACTGTGATGATGGCTCTCCAACGAATTATTATTCACTATGAGTTTTTTTTTAATTAAGATGAACTTGTCACTTACAGGAGTGCTTAGCACTTTTATATATGTACTAGCTGTTGCCTGCGACCTCTTCTGCGATCCTGGTTGAAAAGTAGCCATGTCCTTACCCCGGACTATCTGTGTGCTAAAGTTCATCCGTTTTGGCGTGATAGCGTAACAAACAAACAAACTTAAGTACTTTCGCATCTATATAAATAAAAATCAATTGCCAAACATATTTGTCCGCAAATGACTTCAAAGCGGCTGCACCTAATTGCCTAATTCTTTTTTTGTTTAGTTTGTAATTGTCAAGACAAGGCTTGTATGAAGGGTTTTTACTAGAAAATCCACCGGAAAAGTCGGAAATTTTAGATGCTTTGATATTTTTGTATGAAATTTAATTTGTATTAATATTAGTTAGGATTAGGATTTCAGTGACGTAGATTACCTGGGCTCATCATCCCGCAAGCTGTTGGGGTGCGGAGGCTGGGAGGCGGGCGCGTGGTGCCCGAGGGACGGTGACGACGGCGACGGTGCAGGCACTGGTGACGTCTGCGGCTCATCGTCTACACCAGAGTTCTGGATGCGCTCCATCCATTGCACTACCTCGTCTGTGACACCGCAACCACCTACGTGACCTGATAAACGGAAAAAGTTAATATATAATGCCTTATTAAGTTACAAGCCGTGCGCCCGATGGGATTTTGATAGAATGGACGATCTTCCATAAAACTTACATCCCCTATTTAAACCGTATAGAAATTTGTTTCCAAAAATCGTTCCTTAGTGCTCACTTTCATTATTTATGGAACTCTTACGCTAAGGGACATTGACAGCTTTGGCCCAAGTGTGTGTAACATTTTTTTTTAGGGCAGCAAAAATAAAAATCACACAGGAACTGAGATTTTTGTACTTTTGTGTATATTATATAAAAAGCAAAGTCGGGATAGTTGCACCATGTATAACTCAGGTTGGACCGGTTTTTGTTGATGATATTTGATTTGTCTCCGCTCCGAATAGCAGAATAACTATTGAAACCATGGGAAAATGAACAAAAAAAAAAGATAATATTCTGAGGCGGTAAGTACGAAGTTCAGTTCAATGTGTATGAATAAAGTCTAGAGAAATAGCCAAGTTGGTATAACTTGGGCGAATTTACATAACACTTGGCTCGAATAACGTTTTTGTTTTTTTTTTTCATAGCGTGAGACCTTTTAACTTTTTTTTTTATGTCAATACACATACCTCCAAAAATATCAGTACCTCTGGGATATTTTTTTTTGCTGCCGTAATAAAAAATTTTGTACTGGTTGAGACGTTTCGTTTAAGGAGTACTTACACACACAATACACATCTGCAACACACTTGGACCAGCATCCATAGTGATATTGACATTCTCCTTTCATGTTTCTAGGGCTGTTACTAAATTTCATATTTCTGGAACCGGTTTAGGCTGTGCGTTGTCTATCAGTGAATAATTTAAGAATGTTATTTATTAGAATGTCAGTTTGAAGGGTAGATAAACCTAACGCCACAGCAGTTAATGCTTAACAAACAATAATACCTACTATTACTTCTGAAGGACAACTTAACAGTACTTGGTAAAAGGTGACATAATAAGTCTCAAATACTTAGGTACTATTTTCATAATACATCATTATCATATTCATTAATTTTCAAGGTAAACAAGTGGCCATCTTCATTATTTCTGCGCATACCCAATATGATGTTAAACAAGAATAATCATAGAAACCCCTCATAAACCAACCACAAACGCTTGGCTAACGCAATTCACTAAATTGAGAAATCTGGAAAATAAGTCTAATATCAAAACGTAGAAGTTGTTGCTGGACCTGGACATGTTGGCTTCCAAAACAAGCTTAACGCGACTTTAAAATCGTACGCCATAACGGGGACGTCCCACGCTCCGTTTTTCGGATCGAGGTCCCGATACTAGATCTTCGATTTATGCATTCGGTATTCAACTATTCAGCCTACATTCACCCACTGCTCTGGTTTATGCTATCTTCCTGAGCCAGTCTTGTGTATTTCCGCTCACATTGGCAATATTTACAACGTCACCATCTTGCCATTGTGCAGGGTTTATCTAACAACTGTCGTCAGCCTCCAACAGACATTGCAAAACGTAAATTACCGCATGTTATGAAATCTTCAAAGTGCGTGAGTCAGTCTTGTGCAAGCTGATCTCTCAAATTGTTTGACTATCCCCGAGATTATACTTCATCTTTTTGTTTTCAAAACAGTGCTGAAGTATAAAACAAATTAGAAATGAACTGACACTATTTCACGTCTTTTAACAAAATATTACCACGCTTCACCATTGGCATTAACTCAAGCACAAAGTAGCAATGCCGTACGTGTCTTGAATACGTTAACTCGATTTATCGGGATTTATAATCCAGATTATTCGTAGCGATTGTCAAAAAAAAAAAAAACCATGTGTATAAATAATAATATAGTTCCGCTCTACGGGTAAAAATAGTATAATCAATAGACTGACGACACTGCTTCCTAATGTCACAAAGCTGAAATATTCCACAAGATGTACATGATATTTTAAATTATTCATGATAAATTCCAAGTATTGCCGTTGAAGTTGGAAAAATACGTACCGGACCGCGTCTCGACTCGACCCGTACGTGGCAAAATAAATACCAAACGCTGACACCAAACTCTTTTCTATAGCGCTATTCTGAGATTTATTATCAACCGAGTTCTTGTTAGATTTATAACCCTAATATATATTAATCTCTTTGTTTTTTCCTCTTCGTTACGAGATGTAGGAGATGTCCGAGTTTGGGCTGACTGTTCAGTGATGTTTTCCCATGTGCACTTGACTTGGACCTGTTGGTTGGCCATACTAACGTAACAGCTTGCAGCTTTTATATAAATTATATTTCTTTATATTAGGCAGGTACATTATGTGGCCGTGTCAATTGGAAAGGAAAATCATAAATAGATAAGTTTAAAGTTTAGACTTAGTTTAAAAACAACGTACGTATAACCGCATACGTTGTTTTCAAACTAAATCTAAAATCTAAACATGCTGCAGTTTAGATTTTAGATTAGGAATGAATAGGGAAACCATAATGACGAATGAAAGTTCAATGCGAGCGAAAAAGCGCAGTTTTAAAATTAAAAAGTGCTGAATAGTCGAGTTTTTTTTTTTCAGCTAGTGTGTGTCGTGTAAGAGCACATTGGCTTTTCGCATCCGGGCGGGCTGCATTTTAACGAACCTCCTGTGCGCGAATGCGGCGGGAGCCAGATAACGGAAATTACCGCCTGCTGGCGTACATCGCGACTTTAATGCCTACCGAGCTATTCAAATATTATATTTACTCGCAGATTTGAGACGTCTCGTGGTCATTGTGTGAACGTTTTCTGAAAGATTTAGCTTTAATTATTTGTGAATTCTCTAAATCTTAGTGAACAAAGAACGGACTTTGTGCGAAATCTACCACTGGCGATGATAGGACAAGATTGACGTAAAGAGGCAGGATTGGTCTAAGCTAGCTCAAAATAAAGCTGAGCTAAGCTGAGAGGTTTTCGAAGAAGAAAGAGGGGCTTTTGCTCTGCAGTAGGACAAAACAGGCAAAAAAATTACAAAGCGAAGCACTTACTGCTACGTATTACGATAGCTGTTACCAAATACGGGGAAGCACGTCTACAACTAGTTTTACTGTGGGCTATGTAGTCGTTGAAACCCAGTATTTTTTGTTTAATTCTATAATTAGTACAACCACGGTAGAAGTTCACTATCAGATATTATTATCCTGTATGATTAAAACAATGGCGGTCGATGGAATTACCAACATTTTTTTTCCTTGCCTTTGTTAGGCCTTTTATCAAGTTTAATTGATAGTACATATGTACGTGTATATGTATAAACTGCCTAACAAAATACAGCTAAGTTGAATGTACAAAAGCAAAACTTTAAACTATTAATTGAAATGTTGCGCGCTGTAAAATCTCAAGCAAAACTTTAGCATGCCGCTTCCTATTACACAAATAAATTAAAGTATTGATATTAAGTATCTTGTTCAGATACCAGAAACCTACTTTATTGTTAGATTAATAACCAGTCCTGGTAATAACTTCAATTCGAAATATGTATTAAGTACATTTATCATGCAAATGTTCTCGACTACGCTTCGGAGTTGGAGTCGTTGTGCCAACTCGTGCCCAGACAGAGTCAAGTGTACTCCCTATAGAAATACTTAGCTGTCGATTGTTTGTTCTGCACGGAACACAATGTAAGTAGGTATAACGTCTGTTATTAAAGGAACATTCACTCAGATCTGCCCGAGGATTGAACAAACATTCTCAATCCGTATCATCTTATATTTCTAAACACCATTAAACTGAAACTTTTTCAAAAATATCTGGAGCGCCGCCGCACAGTGATCAATTTCCAAAAGTTAGGGGGACGAAACTATTAATATACTGAAATCGTGACTTTATTTTATTTTTTATTATTTAAGATGGGTTTACTCTTGACTCTAGTCTAGGTCAGAGGTGACAGAGACAAAGTCTACGATGGAGTGAGCTTACCCAGAAGTAGTCTTGTGTAGTTCATGAACGATGAACGAATAGGAGCCGAATCTTTGCACTGTACTAAAAGAATCGTTTCCGAACTCTGACTTGTAATCGCTCTATTAGGTCTAATAGCTCCTTTCGGACTCGTACATTTTAAACCGCGCGATCTTATTCGGTGCGAATGAGAACGAGAAATGAAATGATACGTCATACGAATTCATTGGATGTCTGTGAATGAGAACGAGAGAGAATAGCCGACGAATGACGATGCTACCCGAACCCGAACGACCGAATTCGCCATTCTAAACGTTTTCTACATTACACAGTTGCCAAAAAATTAAGTAGGTACTGTGCAGATAAAAACAAATGTTTTGGTTTCATTCTTATATTACTTATTTTAATAATGGAAAAACGATATTTTAATTTTACGATTGATCAGAATGACAGTCCTAAGCCTGTTCAAGTATGAAGGAAAATCAAATGTGTTAAATTAATACTATGACTTGGTCACCGTCACGGCGACACAGATTCTGATTTAAGGGCTAAAAAATATCTTCCGTTACATCATCTTAAAGTACCTAAACGTAGTGATTTAGTACAATGTCTTTGTTACGTTACTGCATAAAGACCATAAATAAAGAGCGTGTTGCTCCCGGGTCCGAGCCTCGCTTAAGGAAATGCTGACCGACTCCGAGAGCGAAGAACGAATAGAGCTGTTAGAACGAATAGAATGAACTAGTTCACTGTCCGAAATGTACTAGTACGGAGCGATCTTAAAAATGACCGAGCAGGCACAAGTCTACCCAGAAGAAGCCTGTTCACTCTAACTCTAAAGAGAACGCGGGTTGAACGCGTTCGGGACAGACGCAGGTAGACTTTGGACAAAAAATCGTTTCAACTGCTTTGGACCTGTATACATATGTCAATGTAAAACGCAGCAGTTTCTTTCGCATATTCTGCAAATTTGTCAGTGTTAATTTTGTACGGACAACTCAATGTTTTTAAAATTACACTAAATCTTTTCGTTAAAGTTTTATATATTACATCAAATATTACAATATTTGATGTAATCTCAGGGTTGATCCGTATTGCCGTCATTGGTATTTCCAAATCCAGGTTAAAGGATATCAACAAATAACCTATGTTGGTCTCGAAATTCTGTTTGTATGCGTCTTTTAGGGTTCCGTAGCCAAATGGCAAAAAACGGAATCCTTATGGATTCGTCATGTCTGTCCGTCCATATGTCACAGCCACTTTTTTCCGAAACTATAAGAACTATACTGTTGAAACTTGGTGAGTAGTTGTATTCTGTGAACCGCGTTAAGATTTTTACACAAAAATAAAAAATAAAAATGAATGTTGGGGGTTTCCCCATACTTAAAACTGAAACTCTAGCTTTTTTTCATACGTGTGGGGTATCTATGGATAGGTCTTCAAAAATTATATTGAGGTTTCTAAAATTATTTTTTTCTAAACTGAATTGTTTTCGCGAGAGACACATCCAAAGTAGTAAAATGTGTGTCCTCCCTCTGTAACTTCTAAAATAAGCGAATGATAAAACTAAAAAAATATAATGATGTACATTACCATGCAAACTTCCACCGAAAATTGGTTTGAACGAGATCTAGTAAGTAGTTTTTCTTAATACGTCATAAAATGTTTACTTATCAATAACTTAATTATTTGTAAATACACTATTATTAAAACAACGATCAAAGTTACAAAGAACTACAAGAACTTTTATATTATGTTACTTGCTGCTAGGAAACCCTTCATGGGCGAGTCCGACTCGCACTTGTACGCTTTATTCTGACTGCTACAATTTTTTCGATACTTCGATCGATGCTCTTTAATGTCCTTTGAGAGCGGCTTCACTGGTCTATGATATGACAAAATATTGAACAAATCAATATTTTTTTATTTAGCCACCGTTACCTAAAAACACTTTTTTACTTTAGAAACCGGTCATCACCGGGAAAAATCAGCATATTTTTATAAAGCTGATAGTTCCTGCTTAACAATGGAATCGAAATGATAGTGTACTAATTTGGACTTTTAAACTGTTCAAACTTAAAAAAGTTAGTAAAAATCAGTACGTTATTGTTTTTTATTTTTTTATTTATATAAAACGATCTATTTTATTTTTTGTTAATACCTATGCCAATAAAAAGTACAGGCCTTCCTTAATGTGCACCATTTTTTTTCAATTCGTGTTTACACTGAAAACATAACCAACTGAATTTGAATAAGAGCGCTAAACAATCATAAATCAGTTTTGTTCTATTGGTTTTATAACATGATAACTTTGACCACTAAACTGCTGATATGCAATGCTGATGTTTAATTAGAATGTAAACAAGTTACCTTCAAGTCTTAATAAATAAATTTTTCGAACTTCCAACATATTGACCAAAAATAATTATGGGACGCTAACTTTTAATAATTTATCAGTGTGCGCCGTACTTTTCTTTTATACCGTCTAGTGGAAAACCTGCTACAATATAATATGATTGGGAGATTCGCGATACGTTGTAAGGATACAGATATTAAATTAAGCACTTAAATAAGATTGTGTACAACAGTTTGTGTAACGAAACGAGAAGCTCGTTCGTGACTACCCGCGAGTTTGGAAAATATTGAATTAGTGATGATCCAGGCTTCGTAAGAAGGTTTTCTACTCGTTTAATGCGTTTTATTTATACACGAATGGGAAGGTAAACAGCAATATACAGTGTTATGTGTGATTTGTCTAAATTACGGTTTGAGTATACGACAATTTATTATAAAGGTTTTCCACTCGTTTAATGCGTTTTATATATACACGAACGGGAAGGTAAACAGCAATATATGTGTTATGTGTGTTTTTGTTTGTCTTATCTAAATTACGGTTTGAGTATACGACAATTTGGTGTTTAGACAAAGATTGTAACGCGTATTTATGTACCTACGAGGCCTGTAATATTTCGTACTGTTTACAAAAAAAAACATGATAAAAAGTCGTTCATTATTTTTTCCAGCGTTACCTTGGTTGTTTTAGATACGAAAATTAAGCAACTGGAGCACCAACTAGCGCTGATTTCAAATGAACTTCGAGAAAAAAAAAACATGGTAGTTTAGTGTCTTACAACTGCTTCATTAAAGGTTTATTTGAAACGAAATAAAAATCAAAGTCATCGGCGTCTTTGAATACTAATTTTGGGGAATGCTTTGGTGTTACGATATTTTATAAGCATGGCAAGAAAGTGTCGTTCAACAAAATACGGTTGCTACCGTGTTTGTATTATTTCAATAAAAATTGGTTGGTCGTGAAAGGTATTCATATTCAAATAAAAGCTCCATAGAGAACGCGTAGAGCGGGGTGGTCCCCCTGCTACTGTTCAATAACTCGTAATGAAAACAAATGTTGCTACAAACGCGACCCCTTCCGAATTTATTTCCCGATCAAACGTAATTTTCGGAAGCAAAACAAATGAAAAAACTTGTTAACAATACAAAGAAAAAGATCACCGGAAAAAACGACTCAGTAGTTCCGGCATACCCAGGCGGAATATACAATGTTGAGCGAAAATGTGATCGCAGGTAGCAACAAGATAGAAATGATGTGCCGTCGTATTCGTTCCAGTTTATTATAGGTATATAGTCGGTATTCAAAAGCAATGCTGAAAGGAGACTTGTGTTTATGCAATTCAGTAGTCGCATTTTCAGGTGGGTCGCTACTCGCTACAGCGATATACAACTACACAATGAAATTGCATATCTACCACACAGTTGAAACGGCAAAAATGCAAACTCGGCAGGCGGGGCGGTGTTGTTGACGCGAAATTACCATTCCAGCTCAGCCTACGGACGAATAAATATGTAACGCGGAGTTTAGTCTGGTTTGATGACATTGCGAACCATGCCAAATTTCATCTACACAAAGATAAAACATGATTTAAAGCATGTTAAACTCGTCACGGCGAATTAAAGTCGACTGTCTCTGAGTGAATTTATGACGGACGTTCCGTTACAAATTATGCGAATTTTCCGATGCAAGCGGTGTTGCAATCAGCCGGTGACAGCGCGCTGAGCAAATGGGATTAAACTTTGTTAAACGACCTTGCGTTGCAATCCATTTGCCGTGCGACATACTGTGGCGAAACTTCCACGCGACTCGCCTCTACCTCCACTCCCTCCACTCCCGACTCCACTAACTGCACGTGTAGTTACAAATTTCTACACAGTTAATTTTGTTATTGCACCGATGCGAAGGAAACTTAATTGTACGAAGCGTAATGGGATTAAAACCGTAAAACGCGATTACTTCATTCGATACGACTCATAAAATTGCGTATGATACGAGGGTATGTATACGAATCAGATTTTCCTAGCAACAATAATACTGATTCAGCGTTGTTTAGCTTTATAACACAACTTCCTTAACTCTTCTGTTATCCAATCACGGTTTGAAAGTATTCCAAGTACTCTACTTGCGTTAATAAATTTACTTATACATAATTAAACCTTCATTACTGTAGCTGGAACCGCATCCGCCCAGTGGTTTGCAATATTGGCTCGAGCTTACAAATAACTGTCTGCCGTGGTGTGTAAATGTCAATGAATCCTTAAATTGGCCAGGTTATTCAAGGTTCAAAGGTGTACTTACCATGCCTGTGATGGGCGTATGGATCTACGACGTCACCCTCCTTGTAGATCACGGAGTGGACGCGCGTGCGCGTGCTATTCGAAGGGAAGTATCGTCGCGCATGCTCCACGTAGAACGAGCCATCGCTCGCTACAATCTTCCCCTCAAAGACACCGTCTGTCACCGAGCCGAACACCGTCGATTGCGGATCATCTGCGAGTAAACAAACAGCATTATTTTATACGGCAGCTTTTCCGCCACTTTGAATACGAACATAGGACCTCATCTGTCTCTGCAATAGCATTATTCTGCTTCCGCATTAGACTAGAATCCACCCTTTTACGCGCTCTGAGAACAGAGGTTGGGATTACTATCGTAAACTGGGATTACCACTTTTAAGCTCTCGTAAATCTTGTAATTTGTGTCAAGAACGAACACCATATTGTGATGCACTTTTTTATGGCGATTAACAGCTATGAACGTATATAACAACCTATTCTATGATTTTGCTTTGAACAAAAGGCAGTTTCATGACTACGAGGGCGCCACTGAAAATTTCGGGAATCAAGGAAGTGACACAACATTACTATTTAAAAATGTATTTATTGCTTTTCGAAGTATTCTCCGCGAAATTTGAAACATTTTTCCAAACGATGGAACCAATCATTGAAGCAACCATTCCATTCGGAAGTTGGGGTCTCCACAATGGCCGATGGAGCGAATGCGGTATCCATCGGGAAAACAACTTTTTTACACCTAATTGTTCATGCAAGATTATTTGTATTTGACTCATGCCAATGTCTAAAGTTGCCTGAATTTCGCGGTATGTCACATGTCGATCTTCCTCAATCAGCTTACGCACAACATCAACGTTTTCTTGGGTGACTGCAGTTTTTGGACGACCTTGACGGAGATCATCACTGAGCTTGACACGTCCACGTTGAAATTCAGCAAACCAACGATAAATTGTGGTTTTGGGTGGGGCTTCATCACCAAATGCAGAAATCATCCGGTCAACACACTGCTTTTGTGTTAAACCACTTCGAAAGTCATAATAAATCATCGCTCTTGAATTTTCTCGAGTCAATTCCATTTTCTCAACGACTAAACAAGTTTGACAAAACCTTGTGACAAGACCGAGAATCTTTTTTAAAATAAATAAATGATATTCGATTTTTAAAACTAAGGAGTTTTCATTAAAAAAGATTTTAATATGACAGGAACAGTGGAAATATTCCATTCCCGATACTTTTAGTGCAGCCCTCGTGTACGTACGTAACTCAAAACGTTTACAAAAACCATAATACGAGTATGATTCTTTGGATCGTGTACCTAAGTATACTCGTATCTAATAAATCCACATGAGGATTGGAATCTGTTTTCTTTAGACACTGGTACTTTAAGACAAGGCTGAAGACTGCGGTCTGCTTTTTCACAAATTAAACATTGCCCAGCGTTGCGTAGATTTGGTAGCCCAAAAATACGAATTAAAATAAAACACACAAACATAATCAAAAAGGAACAAAGCCGGAGCACTACTTACCGCTCAAAATTTCATTACTTTCTACGTATATCACAAGGCTTTCTAAAGTCTCGACGCTGTTTGCCTTCATATGAGTTTGTTATAACGAAATTGCCTCTGTTAAGACGTAAGTATGTGTTGTCTAATATTAGGGTTACGTTCTGCATTTTATTAGGACAAGACCGCAAGGCAGTTTATTGTAGACATGTTCTCCTTTATTCCCATTTACACTCTAGGCTGCTAGATATTGGTGTTTGCGGTGTGGTGTAGCTAAGTACTATAGGAGTAAGTCATATTGGAGTTTCCTAATTCTAGTATGTGCTGTACGATCTATCTACCTACATAACAACACGGCAATATCCATAGAGTCAGGCAAAAACTACAGAACACAACGTACCCGCATTCCTCTTTTGTTTATTCAAAATGTATTTATTTGAAAGCCGTGTGCCCGATGAGATATCCTATCGGCAAAAATTACTAACTTCCATTCAAAATTTCATCCACTTTTCATCCCCTTTCGGGGGTCTTTTTTTAAATTCTTTCTTTGTGATCACCTGCTATATATATAGCACTCTTGTACAAAAAATGCTTCTCGACCCAGCGGTTTTGGCTGTCTGTCAGTGTATTTAACTCTTTTATTAAGTTAGAAGATGTCTATGGTCGTGACATTATATCCTGTTGATATTGATAATAACGAGTAGGAATGAACTATTAAGTAATCTATATTAACAAGTAACACATTATTAGAAAGTATTATCACTTAGTTATTGTAGCGTGTGATAAACTCTTATCAATGGCTTAACGTCTTACCAAGATATACATAATATAGCATGATAAGAAGAATCGATAGTGTGATCAGTTCAATGTTAAAGATAAATAAAGATGATCTGCCTTTATCGTCTATATTCATTCGATTGAATAATTTCTATAGACAATAACAATTTAGCGCAATACGTCATCCAAAATCTAAGCAATAACACCAAAATGTTACCACGACTCCCCAACTACTCGTACCGAGGTGTCAAAGGTATATGTTTAATACTCGAGACCCGAGTCACGTACAGCCAGTATACACTAATGCTCCATATTTCGAATACTTGTCTTAACGAAACCCCTTATTATCGGTCTCGGTCACCCGAAGCTCACAATTTGTTCGAACGATAACGACAGAGCTTCCACTTAACAATGGCTGGGTGTCGTGTCACAAGCACGTTAGTTTCTAAAGGTATATTAAAAATGATACCTAGTGAGTCAACCGTTTGGCTAATAGGGGCCCGAGGTGTATTGTACGTAAATTGAACGTTGCAATTACATGGGCTAAGGCGTACCATTTGTTTGGTGTCCCCTCCCCACAGTACCCACTGAGACATGCAGGTGTGAGCGGTGCGATCAAATTGATTACGCGCTTAACTGCCTCTGGTGACTATGGGTTTATTATAAAATTATATTCGCTAGCATGGTTGTAACGTTTAAATAACAATAATGTAGCTTGCTTATAGTCTTGTAGAAACCTTTGTACGAGAATGCCAACATTGTTAAAAAGAACAATATCGATAAACAGTCAAGGAATTTCTGACCTATTAATGAACTAGTCGGCTGATGGTCGAACATTCAATACCCAATAACAGCACTACTTGTTTCATCATCTAGGCCATGTAAAGTTTTGAGATACCCTCACTAGGAAATATTTGTGTTTCTTGTGTCTTTAACGACTTCTAGGAAAAGGAAGATCTGGTCTTTATCCAACTGAAATCATACATCATACATACTTTTGCCCCATAAGTTCTGTAATATATCGTAACTTTAAGTTTCGAGTCAAGTTTTTACAGCAAATACTTGAAACAAAGATGAAAACATCGCGTTCACTGCAACAATATATCTTTGGTGAGAACCAATTCTGACGAGACAATGAAGTATTGAACTGATGGCAGCGACAGTTCAAAGAACGGTAAACTTAAGGAAATGAAGTGACCAACGTCACTTAATAAAACAACATAATTATTCCTGGAATAAACAACAATGGTGCCGATTCTCTTGTACACCGAACTAAACTAACCAAACTATCACTAAAATTCATTATTTTTGACTATGAGAATCTTAAAACTATTCTGCCAAAAAAAAACCTATAAATTAAAAAAAATGACACAACTCAAATCGAATTTGACAATCGCGAGTCCACGTGGTTTTTATTTTTTATGATTCGCAACGTGTTTTCCCTACCCCGTGAATTTTTGTTAGAGCTGGAGGCGCGCATGGGGGGCAGCCTCGTCGTGTTTTACATGAAAGTTTTCCTTTTTGTATGGAAAATATAAAAAATAGATAGGACACACCGTTTTCGAGATATAAACAAAAGAAAAGACAAAAAAGATACAGTACTGTTTTCGCAAGTCTGTAGTCGAGGTGTTGGTGTGAATTTTAGTTCACGATAAAAAAAAACACATCTTTTTAATCGGGATTAAAAATAGTCAGATTCATGTTCAGATTTTTTAAGGATAGCAAAATTGCCATTTTCACTAAATTAATAACTCAGTGGCATTTTAGGCCCAGTTTCCACCAAAGCGGAGAGGAGCGGAGACGAGAGGAGATGTGCTGCGAAGCAGGCAGGTTATTTCCACCAAAGCGTAGAGGAGATGTGAGCTGTGTGTAGCGGAGATGTGAGCTGTGATAGCTCGAAATAAGTCAAGTGCGCGAGGAGAAGGCAGCGGGGAACGGTACGCGAAAGCCCGCCCGACTATACACATCTCCACTCTGCCGGGCCGTTTCTCAGCTCACGGCACAAAATTCTGTGGACATCTTTCTATAGAGACATCTCTTCTCCTCTCCGCTTGATCCTTTTCCCCCAAAGCTTAGCGGAGAGATGTGGAAATAACTAAATCTGATTGGTTATTCAAAACACATCTTCTCTCGTCTCCGATCCTCTCCGCTTTGGTGGAAATCGGGCCATAGTGCTGTCAGAGTAAAAAAATATTTAAAAGACGTTTGACAGAAATAAACAAGTTTTTTTGTGATTTTTTGTCTAGTTTAGAGGCATTTGTAACAAGTGAATCGGCACCAATAACGAAAATACTAATTCTCATGAGGATAATCATAAGGATAATCTTGTTTTTGCTGATAAAGATCCTATTTGAGGACAATAAAGCACAAAACAATAAATACATATTCGGAATGTACGGAGGAAACGGGAAATGTTTTCCGCACCAAACCGCAGAGCTTCGAAAATGTTTTTCAGTAAATTTCTAGTGCGACGGCTGAAAAATTCGCGCACATTTTTCTGAAGTCAAGAGCACTGGTAGGTACCTGTTCTGTTTTATCATTCAGTAAATTTTATATTAACCAAGTGACTATTCACGTTTCACAACATAGATACGGATCTATTGTTGTGCTCAACGAAAGTGAACATTTCCTAGAAATAGTTCTCGTAAATAATTCCTTGTTTACGCAATGTTCCTCATTCCTTGACGAGTTTCAACGGCTGACCTAAATAGACGCACAATTTATAGAATTACTTTTCATGGTTTAAGACGTTCAATAACGAATATAGCTTTTATATTTACTGTTCGGAATATTGTCAGGGAAACGGTTTTTATAAGGTTTTTTTCATACTATGCAAACATTGTCAATTTATTAAAGTTTAGACCCAGGCTTATCGCAGCATCAAAATGCTAAGCCACAAGTAGATTCACGGCTTTGATCGTAACAATAAAAACCCAAATCGTGATTACAGTTGCTGATAAAAATGTGGGGACGGTGGGTTGTGCATGCAAAACGTAGGTTGCAACTCAACGACTAAGTGCATCGGAGACCGCTGTAAGTAGGGCGACGAACTGCGATCGATGCCGCGCCGCCCTCCGCACAACTTTATCCATTTACACTGTTCCAAACTTTCACCATCATAACACCCGCACCCGAACTCCAAGTCGAACCCGCATCGACGTCGATACGCACCACCATCGCAGTTTTTCGTTTATCGATATACTTACTGGCTATTTACAAGCAATACCTATCTAAGTCTGGATTTGTGCCCCGTAGATGGCAATAGGCTCGCCCCCTATTACATGGGTTTTAACCATAACTGGCGAAATGTGGGTGTACTATAGGTACACCTCTGCGAAACCCTTCGGGGAAACAAGGCGTGATGTTATGTTATGTTTGTTCATCCTTATAATATAACACTGTTTACTTCGATCGCCATTAAGATAATGAGAAGGATCTCAGATTCCAGTACCTTTTTACGGAACATGTAGAAATTCGAGCAAATATTTGTTGTTGTACGAAAAATGTTATGAATTTCTTTTGAAAATTTCTTTAAAGCATATTTCGCGAAAGAGGAATGCGGAGCCAAATTTTCAACAGTGTAATTATTTACATAGCGATACGCCTGCGGAGCGTCCAGCCATCGGCGCGGCATCCACCCGCCAACATTATAAGTCGAGTGGCCGGCCGCCAAAAGCTCCCAATTAGCCAGGACTTTGACGCCGTCCCGCCAGTAATTGCAAAAAGAAATATGTTTCAGTGCTCTCTAAGAATTATTAATGTCGGGAACGAGAAAAGCATCTATCTGGCGAGGCACGAGCTGGTGCGGGCGTGGGCAGATGCGAACCGAGAGTTAGCGTTCGGCTTTTGTTTGATTAAAGAGAAACACAATCGCGGTCGACATACTCCGAGCGAGGACTTATTAAATTTTCCCTCGGGGTGAGGGCAAACAATAGCGTCTATCTTGGGTGTAGATAACGTCGGTGTTCTCGGCTCCCGGTGTACAATGGGAGTGGGTCCCGAGTTGCGGCTGTCAGTCCGCCGCGTGCCACCTACAAAGTTTGTGTCTGTCTTTTCAGTATGTGAGTGCTCCGCTTCTCGCTAAACTGCTAAAGCTCTCCACTTCACCTGACTTCACATTTAAGTGAATTCAGGTTCATACAGTTGCGCGAGCACTGTATGTTAATTTTTGTTAAGGGCTCCGATCATCACAGCATATAATTCGGTAGTCATGCACCTACACATCCTTAAGAGGGAACTTGGACATCTGAAAACTCCGCTATGTCAAAACTGCTAACATCGTCTGCAAGCATTCATGTATTACACGGGGTAACCGCGTTGTTACTAGTTTACCATATTTTTTTAAATAATGATTCCCTCCGTTATTAACAATGTAACACTTACCGGCCAACTCCCCGTGGTAAATGTGTGATGTGTCGACTTCATGTAACTGCCCTTTGGCGCCCTCAACCTGTACATAAAACGAATATATTGCGAACACCTTGCATAATCTGAGCGACATTAAAGTTTTAAACAAGCTGCCATTACTTACTTTAAACTCTTCGCTGAAAGCGGACAAGTCCCGCCGCAACCGTAGGTGGAAACTCTTTTCATGTGCTCGAAAGTGAAGTCTTAAGTCTGCCGGCGCGTCTATCGAGCGACGTGCACGCAAGTGTTGCTCGTGCAACGTGTCTGGGTCGTAGTCCAGAGCCTCGTAGTGCTCGATATACTCGCTGAGACGTCGGCGAGAAGCTGCAGAAAAAAAATCCAGTAAGACAAACTGCTTAAACAATACAAAAGCTTTTATCCGTAAGCAAGAATAAAGAGCAGATAAAGTAGATACGGACTACACTAAGAAATAGGACAAAAGGGATGTCCGCAGACACTACGTAGATTTTACAAAAAGTTTAATCCCAACAGTTGGTAAAAATATACAATTCAATTTACAAGGATTAAAAATACGCTTGAAAGTGAACAGCGACCGCGGTTTTTCATTCAACCATGATTTTCGAAAGCCACTAAAGCTTAATTCGACTCCTCCCACGCAAATGCTCAGTTTCCACCGGATTTTGTTTTACCTGTAGCTGTGCTTACAGCGTATGTATAAGGACACTAAAGTAATGATTGAATAATGTTAGATATTACAAGAAACAACCATGTTCTTATTTTATGTCCATAGAAACAACGCCAACTTAATTAACTGAGATTGTGTATCGTGCATTGCTCAATGAAGTGTCGAGTCTGCCAGGCGACTCAAGTCACGGGCAGGCAATTGCTAGTTTTATGTAAGCTCATTTAGTTTACAGCTCAATCTGACGTGACAGTTACAAAGTAGTTCGTTGGCGTCCGGTCCCCCGACAGTCCGCGACGTCGAAGACGGAGCACAGCACTTCACACGCTTGCTCAACTCCTACACTTTGATTAAAAGCCACTTGCGAAGCTACCGATTTTCTCCTAACTAATTTTTCCCTAACATTAATTATAAACTTTTTGGGGCGCTTACTCGGTGAGATTCAAGTTTAAGACACAATGGACTTATAAGTATAGTTAAGTTACTTTCAGCGGCGTGAATTCCCTAGCGAAATTGGGTGTCTCGGAGTCTTGCCATTTGATAAAGAACATATTTTTTAAAGGCATGAAAAACTGCCCGACACAATCACAAATGAGTCAGCAGGAATAGGTTACAAGTCTGATCTCTGGAAAAATGATAGCACTTCAACTTTTAGCATTTAATTTATTTAGTGTCATAAACTCATTACAGCCATTTCATTACACAACCTCTACATATGCATACGTTTACGTATACGAACGTGTATCCTAGAACAATACGCGGCTCTCGACTACGGTCAGTTATTTATATTCTACCATTGTGTGGTGTATTGTACACTACATTTATTATGTACAAGGTGTCCAGCACTGGATATGGAAGTTGTAACGTGGCCAGCGCATTGGGCACGTAGGAAGCTTGCCGCAAATAAATAGCCTATACGTTCTCGTTAGGCCTCCATTTCGAGAAAATGCAGCATGTAGCGACAAGAACAACTTGATGTAGGGATTAAAGCGATATGAGAAAAGTGCCAACTAGTTTTCGACGAAGAGAAATTGAACGGAACTGGTATTTTGTTTGCAATGCGATGTGCAGCGGGACATAAGTTACGAGGGAGCTGCAGTTGAATGCAATCTGATTGCGAGACAGCGTGAGACGCGGCGAATTTATTTAACGTCCCATCTGAAATTGATTCCCTTGTATGCACGCAAATAAAATGCGCAACATGTCAGCGCTGTCGACACATTCCCAACATGTCGAACCGACATAGAAGAAGTACGGGTATGGCAATTTCCGTTTTTGCAAAAGGAATCAGTTGAACCAAAAACATTAAATTGGTTCAAAATCAAGTATTTGCTCATTTGAATTCGACCCAATATAAAAAGGGGCTGGGAAAAGACAACCTTTTTTTAAGGTCGTTAAAAATTCGATATATTATATCACGTTATAAAACACATTAATCATTTATCAGTGTTTGAGCAGCGTGACGTTTGTGGTTGGTCGTTCGTGTGTAACATTTACATACGCGTGATATTTGTTCAGGCGTACAATGTAAAGCTTTTTGCTTTGGGCAATTTGTACCGTGTCAGTGGGTCAGTAGGACAGGAGCGGCGTGTTCTGGACGCGGGTATATAGCCAACCTTGCTATAAATGCTGCCTGGCTTTATTCCCACATCGTCTATTTTGTAAACCTTGCAAAAAAAAAAAAAAGTATTCTCCACTGCACTGCTGAAATAGTGAGTTTGCGTGCTCCTAAATATACCTGTTTTGTCCCAACCTTTTCGCGATCTTTAAGAAATAGGGATAGAAAGTTAGTATACTTCTTACAAGCTAACAAATATGATTAAAATATACTTATGTCCCTTTGTAGGCTTCAACACCTTGCGTGTGAGAATATGTATGTACACCTTTGTTTCGTGCACAACTGTATTACTATATTTGAATGAAGAAAACAGCACTATAAATAATAAAGTAATCTGTCTTTCCACTCACTTGTAATAAAAGGAGATGTAAATACGAATTGGGTGGATCCAGTTGTGGACTATTGAAATACGTAACCTTGTCTGCGTGATTTATAACGAGCCTTCTTAATTCTTATTTCTGTTATCTACGCTTACTTATCTTATGTACCCTTATATTCAAACTCCGAAGATTCCAAGAATAGAGGTAAAGTGTAAGAAAAGTCAAACACTTTGAACAAGTACTAAAATAACAAATGATTTAATCCAATAAATACCAAGTAGGTACAACAGGACTCGGGCTTAGGTTTAGAGATGAGGAACTAAATCTAATTTTGGCAACTGAATAAGCACAAGACCGCAGTAGCTGTAGAAAAGCAAGCTTATTAGTAAGCCGCAATGCTCATTTGAGGAAGAACAGTAACATAACTATAAACTATGATTCAGTTCTAATTACGTGTAAGTCTGTGGTTAAACTGATCTGGAATTCTGCCTAATTTAATAATATCAGGCAGAATTGCAGACCAATTTACCCGAGTTGTTAAGCAACGAAGCACTAAATACTTGAATAGACGAATTAAAGCCTAAAGTGAAGATTAACTTTGAGGGTAAAGTGGTCTACTATGATTGATGCGTCGAGTATTCTGAATTTAGATCGCAATCGCTTTAATTGGGTCGTGTTTTAAACCGTCAATCTACTTTCACATGTAAACAAGATGGGTACGAGCATAGATACTTATAAGATATTTTCTATGGGGACGAGGTAGAGAAGTGGCAATAGTCCTACGATCTCAAGTACCGGTTAGTTAGCGACAAACATTATCATAAGTTAGAACATAAGCGAGTTTCAATTTGCAAATACATTTAAGAGAGTTAGTTAATGCTAGGTTCGGACACATTATTCTTGTGTTTCTAACCTACTAGGAAATCGTACTAACAAAATAATTAATACATGATAGAAAGGAAAGTTATTGAGGGGAAGTAATAACAGTCGCACGGGTCGATCGATCAGGTTAAGCTACGCTTGACGCGGTGGGTCCGTGGACGGGTGACCACCTAACATGTAAAGATGGTCACCCATCTACGGAGTAAAAACAGAATGATGACCAATTATTGTTATATATATTTTTTTTGGAATTTATTCAAATGACCTTTCAGGCAATCCATCCATACCCCTCCGTGCCTCGAAAAGCACGTTAAGCCGTTGGTCCCGGCTGTTATTCGTGGATCTTTGACAGTTGTTACGGGTCGGTCTGACCAGGGGGCATCCCTATCCCAATCCCCTAAAAGGGGGGAGAGAAAGGGTATCGTATTACCCAGTAACTGAGTTGTGGAGGTCAGATAAGTATTCGGCTGCACCCGGTGAGACCGGAAGCCAACCACAATATAGTTGGGAAAAGAGTCGGCAGATGATGAGGAAGGAAAGTTAGGAAACTTTTTAACAGTTAGATGTGAACGATAAAAATAAAACATCAAATATTCCTCATAGCCTATACCTACAAGCCGTGTCCCCGATGGGATATGCCACCGGCAGAATTACGAACTTCCATACAAACTTTCATTCCCTATTTAACCCATTTAGGGGATGCATTTTTTTCTTCGTGTTCCACGCGCGCCTCAAAGAGATGTCAGCGCATAGTGACGGGTTCCGATAGGCCCGATGCCTCCGAATCGCGGGATGTTCGAAAGAGATACCGTGGCCCTGGCACTTTTTTATTTCCAACCAAAAAAAAAAAAAGGCATGCATTTTGAAAAACCCTTCCTTACTGCTAACTTTCGCTAAATAAGGAACTCTTGTGCAAAATTTCATGCTACTAGACCCTGCGCAGCGGTTTAGGCTCTGCATTGTCTGCAGTTAGGTAATGAATGAATGATTTTTTTTTTTATAACACGCTTTTATTAGCTTGACCTGTATGTATGTAACGAAATCTTTTAACTTAATTTTCACCTACTTCTAGGAGTCAGATTAAGTTAAAAGTTTGCAAAGGGGTCAAGGGCCGATGACAATACAATAATCTCATAACTTTATTTAAAAAAATCGTCTTGAGACTAAAAATTCAGAAAATAAATTAAAGTTTAAAAAAAAATAAAAAAACAAGATTTAATAGCAAACGTAGGTACTAAAAAGTAGAAAATTATAAAATAAAAGTTAAAGATAAAGTGAAAAAGCGTGGGGTACTTGATATCCAATGTGATGAACATTTTATTATTTACTGTTTACAATATCAGAATTATTATAAAAATTTAAGCACCCCACGCTAATTTACTTGAATTTTTCAATTTATTTTTATATGATGAAGACGAGCCGTGTACCCGATGGGGTTAACCATCGCCAGAATTTAAGAACTTAAATTTTCATTTTAAATTTTTCATCCCATTTTCGACCCGTTTTAGATTTTTAAACTCATCCCAGTTTTTTAAAAATCCTGCCTTAGTGCTCACTTTCGTTATACAGGGTACCCCGTAAGTCGACTGCCTGTGACGGTCTATTAACTAAAGTTGCTATAAATTTGACTTTTTTCCGACCAATCACAACTCCGACTCCGGCTTGACGTCTACTTTCGGGACACCCTGTGTAAGGAACTCTAGTGCAGTATTTCAAGCTTTTAGACCCAACGGTGTTGGCTATGCGTTGTCTTCCAGTGAATGAATCAATTTAATATTTTATGAAATATAATAATTATTAAGTGGATGTGACCATAAATAACTAAAATTCTATTAAAGAAAGAAAGTCTGGCTTCTGTCATAAGCCCTCATAAACAGTTATGTATCCCGGTGGTGTTACTCTTGTGGTCCATTATATTAATGTGCTAAATTCACACAAAGATCTCAAAGTTTATCGAAAGTCTTAACACCTTGGCTAACTTGGAATGACTAAGTTGGTCCATGGACTCTTATGATAACATTATAAGTTACAAGTTGACGTTGCTTGATTGTTGAAGAAACTACGTAAGTTTCTCACTTGTTCACTATATCTAAGTTTTTAGAGGTGTAACCCAAGTATTATAATAGATCTGCAGGCCACTTCATCATAACATTAAGTTCCTTTAAAGGAGTAATTAGTTTTAACTAACATGGCAAATGTTGAAACTGGATAACATTACAAAAAAGCATAAATTCATAAAAGATTTTGTAGCGCCTGCTTTTATCACAAATTTGCCACATATTTAAAACCGCAATGACACCCAAACTGAAACTCAAAGCATTAATTTCAAATAAACCAATTACAGGCACTTTTGAATTGTCAAGGGGTCGGTCAGTTAGAAATATGATGCTAGAGCCCATTCCAAATTGTACTAGGTAAATATGGAGAAGAACGGACAAGAAACTCCATGGACACTCTTTTAAATTATATTGTTACAGAAAATAAGTTACATCAGTCTTGTTGAAATTATACATGTGAGAACGATGTAGAACGACGTGCACTTTAGAGGCGTCCGTAATGAAAAACATACAAAACAAAAACTATTCGGAAATTTAAAATAAAAAAAGCCGTGGCAGCCAAGAGATGACCAGTCCCCACTGACGGCGCCCGTTCACGAACATGACGTATGGTTCAGCACCATTCAGCTCAACCATTTTGAAGGGAACTTAATGATCCAACACACACGCCACCACCATCGAGACATTAGAGTGAGCGTGACATACTCACAGCCGCCAGGGCACATTCAAGTCAATGAAAGACGTACCCAGTATAGGGTAGCTCTATAGTAGGTAACAAAAGCGTTCAAAAGTGCATAGGTACGTTAAGAGTCGTATTGCTGTGACCTCACGGTACGACTGTATGTGTATAAACGACACACACCACAAAGATCGCAGTTTTGCACGGCACACACTGACGTAGTCGCGCATCGCACTACACGCATCCATTGCTTTATAAGTACTATAAAAAAATCTGCTCAACAGTGTAAATAACGCAATGAATGTTGTTTTGAACTGTCAAAATCAAACATATTAGTCGTAATCGTATACGAAAATGTGTTACGCAATTGGGCTGCTGGCCAGTTTAGAGCATTGCCAAAATTCGAGTTAATCTAATACGAACTGGTAGCAGTAGGCGCCTAGCGTTTGACTGAGAAGCTTTCGGCTTAGGTTCTGTTCTCATAAGATGCAGCGCAGTTTTATTAACAATGTTTTATTTTGGTTTGCAGTAATAACAATTTTCAACAAAAAAAATGCTGCCTTTTTTATTATCTTTGTTATTGCAATAAAGGGTTATAACAAAAATAAAAAAAACATTTAGAAGCAATTTGTTTTTTTTGACATGTGAATTTTTTTTGGACATTTCACGTGTCAAAATAAAACAAATTGCTTCTAAATGTTTTTTTATTTTTCTAAGTTCTTGACATAGTATTGCACATCATATTTGGCTGAAGAAGTTATTAAGTATAATTAATCGTATCGGTTTGTTATCTTTATGTAAAATATTAGAACAAAATAATTGTTTTATTTTGTTTTCACTTGTAACGCTTTTTTTTCTAAACCTTTTATTGCAATAACAAAGATAATCAAAAAGCAGCATTGTTTTTTGTAATTGTTATTATTGCAAACCAAAATAAAACATGGGCAATGTAGTACGATGCGAGTGCGCGAATTTACCTCAGTGTGTGCCGTGCAAAAATTGCGATCTTTGTGGTGTGTGTCGTTTAAACACATACAGTCGTACCGCGAGTTCACAGCAATACGACTCTTAACGTGCCTATGCACTTTTGAATACTGTATGTTGATTGTAAACTTTTGCTGTTAACAGCGATGAGGACGAATTTTTTGATGACCTATGATTATTTTCCTTTTTTAATATATATGTCGCATCCGGTCATTAGTACGGACACGAAACGAATCGCAAGCGCGCCACTGGCGACATCAAGGGTTCTACCCGCACCTACAGCGCGCTTCTACAGAGATATGATGTTTAATCCTGCGCCTGCGGCGCGGAAGATATTCAGTGTCGGATCGCATCGGAGTTAAGACGTCGCGGAACTGTGATTAATTTTCAATAGGAATTTTAACAAAAGCAGTGTGTTTTCATTGCTCGAAACCCATCTTTTGCCCACATGACACAAGTCTAACGGAGTAAATCCTGACAGTCCTACATATGCATGTTCATATATACTCGTATATTATATAATTTTCATTTATTATGATTATTACGATATTTCAATATTATGCTGCACCTATGTTTAAGTTAAGGTTACTTTGGTCTAAATTAAGATTTAATTTATGGTCTTCTACAAACTGCATCTTTCTCATCCAACTCCTCTATAGAAGGTCTGCTTGAAGAAATTTCTGTTAATTAAAATAAGTTTTATGTACTTGGTTTTATTCATTGTTTTCTGTGTACATGAATAAATAAATAGATAATCCTATGTTAATTAACAGGCTGGTTGTCTACACACATTTACAAAGTGATTGTGTTTGTGTGACCCCAAGAATACCCTTGGTTACTATGTATTGACATCCGATGTTCAATCCATCGTTTAGACTACTTTAGCGTCGCTATTAAAAGTCTTTGAATATCTTAACAGTCATCGAACACTTTATCGCCACCCAGCCCTGAATTTACTATCCAAATAAAATAAATTTTGCCGCACTCACATAGTATCGTGGAAGATTAACATTTAAGTTACCTATTTGAGGCGTTATTATGAGTAACTAGAAACTTACCATAAAACTGTCTAATGTAAGCTTTACAGCATACATATTGATAAAGCAATCTAAAATCACATTTATTTCCTTCCTTGTTAAGAACGGGCTATATATCTCAGTGATATTGGACACGTTTAAGGGTTTCTATCATGTTATCGTTGAACAACCTATGCAACGATAACAACATACAAATTAAATCCAGTAAACCAGTAGAGCTATATTTTAAGCATTTGAAGACTTTTACAACAGTTTCATGTAGTTTTACCTAACTTCTTTACTTACATTGACGACGTTTTTTTTTTACCTTTTTGCTATAAACAAAACAAGAAAAAAGAATAAAAGTTAAGCAAGTATCCTTTGCTTCGTTTTGTTTGCAGACCATAACTCTGAGTGGAGGGTCGGATCCTCATTCCAGTACCTGGGGCACGACGTGACGACCCCATATTATCAGAAGTGAATGTACCCACGGAGGACGGAGGACTCTCCAAGGGATTTATGGATTACTCGACTGTCCCTCGGGATTCGTAACTTTGTTCTGCGTGAGGCCTTAACTTTGTTGTTGTTTGAATTGGCCGTATACAGTTATATCACGCATTTAGAGGAAGTAACGTTAAGTCATCATGTTACAGTAACGGTGTCTGACGGAGAAATTTCGACGACAATATTGTCATAAGATGTAACTAACTGCATTCAATCATTTTGTAATCTGTTGACATACAAATCTTATCACCCATCCATTTACCATATTTGTCCAAAAACGTTCTTGAATAATTTAGATTTAATAAATGTCCTAAGAATGAAAGAATCAAGTAGTAGTTTACACTCTTTTTATTTCCATTATCGTTTATGGTCTATGCGCAAGTTACATTATGGTGCTCGTAAACGACGGGTAGGCACCTCGTCACTACTTGTGTTCTATGGCAATCTTTAAATAATTTTAATGTTACTCTGCACGTAGCTTTATTATTTTATATCACTTTAAAGCTTTCATAAAAGCAATCGACTTTTACTAAAAGTTATTAATAAATACTAAGATTGCGTACTTCATTAGAAATGTACGAATCTAATTGACTGCCTTTGACAAAACGAGAACGTTCAGAAGGTTATGATAATGGCAATAATAAAGTCGTGTATATCAAAGAGGCGTTCTTTGAAGCCCTGGTAAATCACAATTAAACCAAGCTACATGAATAGAATATCAAAAGTAAATGAACATCAAACCAAGCAAACACTCCGTTGTAAACCTAAAGGTACTCAAGCAAATTGCTCGAGCAATTACTTCAAAGATCAAGTTGTGCTGTCTGTAGTACAATTTGATTGGTGCCAGTAAAATAGGCTGCATCAGGAAATACGTAATACCTTGAGATTTTGATTTTAATTTAATTATGAGACAGTAACTTGATAGAGAAATCTAATTAGATGTGAACAGAAAGTGCTTTCGTTAACTGCACAAAACAAGCTACAGCAAACGAATACCAAAGGGAAGGGACCAATTACTTAGCGACCAGTTACGTCGATACAAGCTTTCCCTACACGAACTATCTCCAACAGATACAAGCAGTTTAATACCCCAAATGAAACGCCACGCACCAATGTACAATAAATTCAAATACTGAGTGAACCATAAATGTTTCGTATAATTCATAATTTACAGTTGTATACGAACTGAAAGACCCAGATTCAGCACGACTGCTTTCCAACAAAACGTTAAAATATGCTCTCACAAATTGAACACAATACAATAAAGCATCTTTCTAAATTTCAAATGAGGAGTGGTGATTCGATTTGATACACAATAGCCGTATGAACTGGATACGAGAATTGCTCAATCTATGAACAATATAAATACTGATGGGACCAAACTATCGTGCGATACGACCTAATTGATAAACTGGGTGCCTGGTGGAGCGAATTTGTGCAGCTCCCTCATTCAATTAAACTGACACAAACCAACCCCCACCGCGTCCCATTTCTTTGTTAAAAGTTTGGTTAAACAACTAAAAGTAATCGGTGGTTACAGGCGACGTTCGTGGACACAGTTTTAGTCGTTATGATTCAGTTTGTTATTAGGCTTCTACCGAAATAAATTAGACGGAACGAAAATGTTAGTTTCTGAAAGTAATTGGTGGTGTGTAGGGAAAATGGAGCACGTTGAAAAAAATATGAGTAGGTAGTTTAGTGTTAGTGGGAGAGTGGTGCAATAGTTGGAGTGCTCTTTCATAAGAAGACGGTGTCGACGGCATGTGTCGCTAATTGCCTTCGTTGGGCAGCGAGTGCGAGCTCGCGGCCACTCGTACCCGACACATTATTTCAGTACCAAATTGCTTTTGTGCACTTAACGCTCCTTATAGTATTGTATGGCGAATATTGTGAATGCATTTGGTGCACGTCTGCGCGTTAATACCAGATGGCGTTTGTATTATAAATACTTAATTGCACAAGAATTTGTGGTAAAGACAACCTACTGTTTAATAAATTTTCTATTTATAAAATAAACCACTGTAGCAGACACAATATAGGAAACAAGACTAGTATAACATAACTGTACAAGAATAAAGTATGAATTATCCTACAACAGTGCTGTACTAAATATATTTAAAAAAACTTTTCATAACGTTATTTATGAATCACTTTGTTGATATAATAATAAAAAGATAAAACGTTCAGTGCAGCAGGAAATCAAAGGAGTGTTATCTAGTGTGAACTCTTAAGTCCCACCCCCTGTGTTCCGGTGCCCCAATTAAAATACAGCTTCATATTTTATCTTGGATGGATAAAAATACCTTTAGAGCTTCTATTACAAATCTAAGCCCATACGAATTTATTTCGGTAAGAAATCTATTATAATAAAAGCCTCTTGTTCTTTTGTAACTGGAGTTTCATCCATATTGTCCTTACTAATAAAGATTTACTAAATATAATAATTGCTCGGACGATTAGGTAATTATTTTCTAAGCGTGGCCAATTAAAGTGAAGTGTCCGCACTGTCGGATATACGCAAGATTGACGGTCTGATGAACGTATTTACATCCGCAACAATGCCATTCTGTGTTATGGACACGCAATAAATGTCTTCGCAATAGCCGTTCATCTTTGAATACCCGCAAAGAGGGCAGACGATTAATTTAAGTAACAAGTCATTAGAAATGTTTGTGTGGCCTATAAACGACGAATAAAACTGATTATCCATTCATCGGTAGCTATTAGGCATGTTCAGACATTTGTTTATGTTTGCAGGGCGCCTGACTACGGACGACGCGACGGGCCGTCCGCCCGCCCGCCCTGTACCACGGATGCTCGCTACAGCGGGATCAATGACCGCGCCTTCCCACTGCTCACAGATTTTACAACATAATAAAGCTAAACCTTGTCTCGAAGTATATTTGCTTACGTGTTTCAATTACTGAAACCTGACCTGGGTTCTATTCCCAGGTCGGGCAAAGTGTTATTGAGTTTTTCTATCTAGAATTTCTCAGTAGCAGCCCGGAGTCTGGATTTGTGCCCGGTTGATGGCAATAGGCTCGCACGCTATTACATGGGACTTATGCATAAGTGCCACAACTGGCGAAATGCGGCAGTCCTATAGATACACCTCTGCCTAACCCTTCTGGGATTACAGGCGTGATGTTATGTTTTTTGTTTCAATTAAAAATTCTCAACGTTATTTCATTATTAGAACCATAAAGCAAAGCAATGGAAAGCCGAAAACGTTAAAGAAAATATGATTAAGGAAAAAAAATGAAAAAATCTCATAGCTATGAACAGCTAAAAATTTCAGTTATTATTATTATCTCTATATTTATACTTCATTAAATGATCCTGGGGGAAATTACACGTGTCGAAATATTTACTAACAACACGACAGTGATTTACGTACAGAGGAAACAAATTCGTCAGACATTTCTGTACAACTTAACAAAGCTAAAAGCTAACCAAGTTCCAAATCACAAAAGAAGTCTAGATCCGAATACCGATACGTTATCTGAAGATGAGACGACTTCGCGTTTCCCACAATTTTTGCTCTCACTCAAGTCTCAGAGCGTTTAATCCTGGGAACGTTATCCGCCGACACACTACTTCTAGTACCTTAATGACCACAGACCAACAACTAGCCAACGGTCTCAGACTTCGTAATTATACAGTAACATTATCTACACGGGCAATGGTAAAAAATTGAAGCTTATTTTTACGTTTAAAACAGAGAGTGGGAGATAAATGGAAGGCTATTTCTGTTCAAGTTAACCTACTTTGATTGATATTATATGGTGCGAAAATCTAAATATAGCTAATGGAGTGTAGTTATTATATTATAAGCTATCCAAGTTAATAAAACAGCTTTAAATTATAACAATAGCTGTTTAAAACAGGGTTGGAAAAAAACATGATTTAAAAAAAAATCGAATAAAGCACGATTTTTTTTTTTAATCCTCACGATTTTTTTTATTTTATTATTTAATTTAACTATATTTTGGCGCAAAACGGAACGCGCCCTCAAGGGATTAATCCCCGGACTCACCGCGGGGGTTTCCCTTTTGTGTGACATGTGAATGCAAACAGAATTCACACTGACAGATGAAGATGAATAAAGTGCGTTGAAGTAAGCACGAAATCACTATGATGGTTAAGTTTTGCTAATATTGATAGTAGAGCTTAAGTCAAAATCAAAACCATTCAGAAGTGTATATTCGCAGAAGAAATAGTAAAAAATGTGACTAAAATATATTTAACGAAGAGGAACAGTCAAATTTTTTTCCAGTGGTGAAGCAATTGTTTGAGGCGATAGCTTCTTCAGCTGCTGTGGAAAGAGTGTTTTCCACCTTTGGAATTGTTCAGAGCAAAATAGCAAATTATGAAACCGACTGGGAATAATTTGCTATTTTGCTCTGAATAAGTAGTTTTTTAATTTAAATATTAAAATAATGATATTGATTTCTCAGATTTAAACGACCCTAGTTTGTAACTTAATTAGGTATTATTTCTAAGTCTGTTTTTTTTATGTTGATTTCTTTGAATGAAAGTGAAATTAAACTTTTTTGATTTGATTTAAATCAAAATGATTTAGTCATGCCAACCCTGGTTTAAAATAACCAAGACTTTAGTACATCGCTGAAAACCAGGCATGTAAAGGTATTTCAAAGTCAGTACCGGTCTCCAAAAATCAAGAACACAAAGAATTTTACATAAAAAATAGAATTATTTGTTTTTAAAATATTCCAATACATAATTATACTTTTCAAAATGTTTTAAAGTCAAAGACTTTAATATAAGCATAAGTTATTAATGTGGTGTTACAAAATAAAGGCTCTAAGAAAAATAATAATACTGTACGGAAAAGCCAAGGTCCTCTTTGTTTTTGATAATATAAATAATGAAGATAAATTAAACAAACAAGTACCTAGTCAAAGACACTCAATTATTTACTTAACTATCTTAGGAGCCAGTTTCACCATGCTGTGTTTATTCAGATTGTCTCACACTACGATAAACATGAATAACCTTCTTAGAAACGAGTGAAACGACGCGACGTACTTACTTATCAATTGATTTCTTATTGGGTGAATCAACATTTAGTTTTGAGCAAACTCCATTGCACGTTAGTAATATCAATATTTGGAGGACTGAGAACGAACAGAACCATTCCAATATGTTTGTCTTATATCAAGTTAACATTCTCTTATTGGTAGGTACTGATTTTTACTACAATATTTATTTTTATTTCACTGTATTTCTTTTATCGGGTTTAAATAATAGTCTCTTTCAAATAAGCCAGACAACGTAGTCTACGATAGGAATTACTGTTTAATACATTTGCTCAATGATTACCTCTTCGATTGTAGCTGAAAAAGAAAACTCGCAAACTTGTAATTGAATTGTATCTAATAAAACGTACCTATTTGATATTTTCTTAAACAGTTTTGATTGTCTGCTCATAATAGCTTGGCATAATGAAGAGAACTTTGTTTACTTAGCGAAAATGTACTCGATAATATCTAGATTACACAAGGAATAATAATGATTGACGAAACTAAACGTAAAAACTGTTCATGTGTTTCTTTATTGGAGCTCCATCCTGCATTCCTGAATAATTTACCAAATAAAACTCACTCTAACATTACACCTAATTTTGTTGCTACTTGGATCCAAAAGTAAATTAGAAACATATTTAATTAGATCCAAGAACACTTAACTTCCTATAAACAAACTCGCTAACAGACATACGCACAAGTTTTTCTAGGATCTGAGAAATCGAATATTCCAGTTTCAATTAGTGTTGATGAATCACGCATTAACAAGATTTGCAAGGAAAAATAAGGTTGTGGCCGAGATCGTATCGAAGGTACAATAGATTAAAGATATTGGCGCTGGGCTGCGTTGCCGCGTCATGCTCGGCGGAGCGTGGCCGGCCTCCAAGGCTGCTGTAACACGATTAAGAACCTCGCCTCAAGCTAAACAGCTCTACGTAACAGTTTTTTTTTTCTAACTATACCCAGCTAGACAAAAGCTGTATCATAAACGGATTCAAATTGCGTGTTCCGTGTTCCGATATTCGTTCCGTCTACTGTTTTGGCCAGAAGTTGGAGTACTGTTCGTTTGGGACCGGATAAACATTAAACACTAATACCTTACTATACTTTGGCTTGGTCTAACGTTGGTAATGTTCTTATAAAATAATGGCTCATTAACTTTAGTGCGTCGACCTTCTACGTACGGCACGCGTGATCTTGACTTCAAATTACTTTTAAGTAGCACGAATGAGTGTTGTCCAAAAGTTCTTATAAATGCCGTGACAATAGTTTTTGCAGCTACAATCTTTGATGTTTCCTGTCATCGTAATCATTGACGGATTGTTCCATGCACTGCTGAGTATTTCTATAGGTCCCGTTTGTCAAGCTTCCCTGATCTTTCCCGCGATCTGTTGTAACCTTGGCTGTCGGTCAACCAACGCTCCTCCTAGTCTCTCGGTTTTGTTGGTTGGTTTTGTGTTGCATGTTTTGTGTTGGTCCTTAAAAGTGTTTTCTCACAAGATTAATTACAACACGAAGGTACTGTCTCATTGATGGTAAATAAAGTATGTCAAGCATGTAGCATGTAGACTAATAATACTATAAATAAATATCCCAAGTTAGTCAGAAAACGACTAGTATCTATACCTTCCTATACTAGGAAATTCTCCCAGTAAGGCTCTTTTCTTCATAATCCGTGTCTTTTTTGCGATTATGGATAATAGGGACAATATAGCGAACGAACTCAACTCGAAAACAAACACAGTCGTGACTTCAATGTCGAGATCCAAGAATGCTTTATTGATTGAACTAAGCAAATGATTTAAAAGAACATTTTAAATACATTAGAGGTCCAAAGCTAAGCTCTGTATGCGGCGGTTAGTCTGGGAATTGGATATCAATGCACCTCTTACAGCCGCGCATTACCCATTCAGGGATTACCGTCGGCAGTGCCAGGACTGCCATGCGCTACTCTAACCGCCCGGAGGCCATTTTGGAGATTTGGCTTTGTTATGCGATGGTACATACTGATAATGCTGAAATAGGACTGTTACCATAATTTTATCATAGTCATTAAAAGAGATACCGTTATGTATACTTATTTCTTCCAAATATTATAAATAATATATGCTATGTAATAACAGACGCGCGGGTAGAACGATCAGGTTAAGGTACGCTTGCCTCGGTCGGCCCGTGGATGGTTGACCATCTTTACAAACCGAGACTCCTACGTGCCTCGGAAAGCACGTTAAGCCGTTGGTCCCGGCTGTCATTCTTTTATCATTGGCAGTCGTTACGGGTCATCTTCATCAGAAGCCCGAAAGTCTGCCAACCAGTCTTACCAAGGGGTATCGTAACGTGTTACCTGATAGCTGGGTTGTGGTCGTTGTGGAGGTCAAATAGGATACAGTCGTTTCACGGAAAATACTGGAAGCCGACGACCTCTTTTTTGTGAAAAGGTTAGGCAGATCGAATACAAAGGTTTTGATTTCAGGGGGGGATGGAACTGCTGCACGCGAACGAAGTCGCGGGCAGAAGGTTGTGTGTAATGATTTGATTACCGATTATTACGCTGTAGGTGATTGCCCCTCTAATCTAATCTATATACTTGATTGAATAGATTATGATTAAGTTATTTACTGTGATTCAATAGGAAACATGGCCTTTCATTGCGATGAGGTAATTATAATTATACGGTCATGTTACATGAACATGCATAAAGGTTAATGTCATACGTTAAAATAATGGTGATCAAGTTGACGGTCAAAACAGCACTTCCTGTGACATTATTCTGTTATCGCACAAACAATGTTAGTATTGAACCGTGGTGCTTAACTATACACTAAACCTCACAGGATGCCAATATTGTGCAGATTATTGTGATGCCAATATTGTACAGGCAAAACACATATTGTGCAAATTATTGTGATGCCAATATAGTACTAACAAAACATATTGTGCCGATTATTTTAATCACGCAAATAGGATTTTTATTAACTGTCTAGAGAGATACTTGTTTCTATCGGTGGATATTAATCAGTTGGTTTGTTAAACACCAATCGATACAAAATTAACTGACAATTTGGCAACTCATTGAATGTTAACAGCTGTCACTGACTGACTGAAATAACCACAGCCAAACGAATCATTTGACATGAGTTAGACAATCTGTCACCGACTTTCTCGCTTTGACTTGAGAGCGCAGGGCGCGTAGCTTGCGCGCGCGTCACGCGGTTGGCGGGAAATGCACGTGTGCAGTGCACGGGCAGCTCGCGAGCGAGGCATTCGTCAGATGTGGACACACCCTTAGGAAAACCATGATATTCCTCTAAGAAAGTGTTCTGGTACAACTGTACATGAGTTAAAGCAAATTCAAATTAAAATTCAATTTATTCGATTTGCAGGTCAGTGTCAGGTTGTATGTTGATCTAAATATGATTCGCGACTGCAACAAAAATGGCTTTACAGAATTAAAATGAATCAGCAATCCTTCAGCTGTTTCCCGCGAAATTAAATTTTCTTAGTTTTTTTTTTGCATATTGCAGCTCTGCTTTACGTCGTATGTTGATCTAAAAGCGATTTGCGACTGTGAATCATATATTACTAAATAATAATCAATCAATTTCATATCAAACAAAAAAAAAGAGCTGCCATAGCAAAAAAACAAAAGTAAAATTTCGCGGACTCCGGGCTACGAGGGGCCGAGCCGAGGATTCAACAGTTAGAATTGGCCTCAAATGTCATGATTTCATGAAATAGTCATTCAACAGGGTAGTATATAAACAGATTTTATTATTATAATTCTATAAATAAATAAATTGATACGGCCGCGACTCATATTTAGATCAAAATACAACCTGACACCAGCAAATTGCAAAACAACGTAAGAAAATTTGAATTTCGCGGGCAATCCTGACGTTTTTGCCATCAAGAAACATAGTCGTACAGAAAACTCGATAATGTTGTGAGAACGTTCCACTACGTTTACATTACCTACGTGATACAACAGACAATGACACTGTGACTGTACACAGTTAAACGAGAAACACTCGCGTCATACATTACATTACAAGTATAACATTTATTACATTGTTATGGCACTTTTATAATTAAACCTATAATATTTTACACAAAAGTACGCAATACGTGCGCAGTATTTTTTCACCGTCGCGTGTACATTTTTCATTAGTCAGTTCTTGAAAAATGTAGCAAAAAGGTAAGTTTAAGTAATCAAATTAAGAATGTGATTCTTCTGTAATCTGAAACCTTATAATAAAACAAAGTCGGGTTAGTAACACTATTTATAAGTTTAGAACGGCTGGACCGATTTTTATGATCTTTGATTTGTTGGATCAAAATAATAATATCCGCACCGAATAGCAATTTTTATTTTTATTTATTATAACATGCGAAAAATCCACAAAAATAAATGAAGATAGTATTCTGAGTTGTTGATGAAATAACGATGAAGCTAGAAGTGTAATAGAAAGTTAAGTTTAACAGTGACTCTTCTGTAATCTTAAAATCCACCTACAACCTAAAATCTATTTTAAATTGATTTATCAACATGGAATATCCGTTATCGTTATACTAATTAGCGAGCGTAATAAGTAATACCTTATAACTTCAGTTTTAAATCTATCATTGTTAATAAATGTATTTATACTTAGGTGGATTGATAGTTTCCTTGTTTAATTATTTACTTAACTACAGATTCGAACAGAAATGCAAATAAAGAGGAAAAAGTTGTGTTTAGCTGCTAGTTAGTGCGTTTAGATTATGGTCCAGAAAAAACTGCTAAAAATGCGGATTAAGCACTTAATAAACCACCCTCAGTGGGATGACTTGCGATTACAGTGAAAGGCAATTTAAAAAAAAACACACACACAGTTAATGCAGTAGGTACGGTTATGGCTTGCCTATGTCGATAAGGCGTGCTCAATCACTGCCCACTTTTAAAATTCTGGTTAAACACTTCCTCCTTTAACATCATCATTACTTAGTGTTTATTATTGTATTTATATGTGTAGATAAATATATGTTTTAAGTATATATTGAGTATGTAAATGGAACACCACTGACTACCTGCGGTATTGTCTCTCCTTCTCCCTTTAATCCTAATCTAAAGGTTGTCTGTAAAAGATCGCTTTTAGCGATAAGACTGCCCATTGTAAAGTTTATACATTCTGTAATTTATAAGGTGTACATAGTAAAGAGTATTCCATCTATCTATCTATTTAATAAGCTTATCAACCGTACATAACACCTTGGTTACTGAAAGGCTAATAAACACAAAAAAAATGTGATTGAATGTCAAATTCATTTGTTGATTGGATATTGTTAACATCACAACAGTTAACATAATAATGAGTTGGTTAATCTGTCAGCTTTAAGCCCGTCACAGACGTAGCTATAATATATATTAATATATCGAGATATATATTAAAGTATAGCAAACTACCACACACGAGAGCTCTACTATAATATATATTTTGCTCTTGCCTCGTCCTTGCAAGCGCACAGTTTTAAAGCCAAAATATACCGAGATATATATTTCGACATATTTTGGTGACGTCATAGAAATATATATTATAGCTGCGTGTGCGGTCAATCGAAATTGTGTATAGAAAATATGTTGTAATATGCCTTGCTATGATTCATATTAATATATATTATAGCCACGTCTGTGACGGGCTTTAAACTTGATTGGTTTTTAGAAACCGGGAGAACACGTTTTTTTTTAAACATAATATGCCACTCAATACATCCTGTATGAGGTGTTTTGTAATTTCATATGTACACCTCTCTTGGTATAAACGTTTTACGAGGCTACTTTCCACGAAACTGCCATTCGGCTTGCAACGATTGCTTTGGCTTTGTCAACTTAACTGTGTCAAATCCAGTAAAAACTTCTCAACTCTCATAGACATCGAGCGAAAACGACGCGACAAGTCTTTTTTTTTTCGTAAACTTTTTGTATCAAAAAACGTTCCAAAGTAAATAGAAAACGTAAGTTAATTGAGTGTAAATTGCAAAGTGTACTTTATTGGACTACACTCGTTTAATATGTAAGTGGGAGATTACGTTGACAGTAATTTGATAGGGTGCCAAGAGAAAACATACTTTTGAGCAAGTTTGTAGTTTTATCTTCTTTTTAGCTTTTCACCTACACGATGTCTGGTAACAACTCTCGTTATTGTAACTTTGACGTTTTTCATAACAATAAATACAATAAGGAAAATACATACTCATTAGTATCTCTTTCCTTAAAGCTTCGTTATAGAATGTTGTTTAAACCAAATACTGACTACTGACACTACAATGAATAGAGACAGAGAAACACATGTAAGAACTTGAGAGAGTGTATCTAAAAATATCTTGTTGATATGTCGCAAAAGGGCGCACAATATCCGGCGAGCGGAGGACACACGACACAAGCGAGATCAAGCTATGAATGATGTGTCGATGAGTGATGTGTGCGATAGTGTCGAGCAGAGTATCGCTCGGCGTTTGTCAGTCACTCGGACTTGGCATCGAGTGCGGAAAGAGTGTTTGTAAGCCGCACACGTCATGGGTGGACGTGACCTCGCCGGTTCAACGAACGCGCCCGTCGCCGTTACAGCCCGCGCGCAACGCCGCGATGCGTCAACCCGACTGTCTCATGAGAGCTACACTCAAATGATACAATTATTATTAACTGGGCTTAACAGGTGCTAATATTGTCAACTGTCACTGATGAACAGGCGAACAGCCATTGTACCTAAAGCGGCCCATGTATTGTAAATAAAGATGATTAAGTTCTTCGTAATAAAGACTGACATTGCAAAGTTTGCACAAACAATGCTCAAAATTGTACAACATCATTGAATTGAAGGAACAATATAAAATCAAAAAAAAAGGATGATCGTATTCTTTGGAGACAAATTGCTTCATTTTTATTAATTTGTCTTTCAATGCGCTTGTTTCGTACTTGACGACGATGAGTCATGAATGTCGTGCTGCAGTGCTGTAGTTCTGTAGTAGCTCGGAGTCATGAACTTATTTTTGTAACAACTTTTAATGACACGTTTCGGTTGTTTATCTAATTCTAGATTGAAATTCTCCCTGACAATACGAAGGTCTGGCTAAATTATATTCAAGCCTCTTTTATTCTTATTGCTAAATAATAATTAAAGAAACTAAGTGTGGCAAAAACTTTACGAAAGTAAACAACGTGACCGTAGAGCAATAATTAAAGTTAATAAACTCAGTTGGTTTTTCGCGTCGTAAAAGGCTAATTGTTTTAATTTGAAAGATTGGCTGCCAGTTCCAAGAGTGAGTAGCTATACTCGGGTGGTTGACAATTTCATTACGAGTTATTGTAGGCAGGCATTAAAAACTGCTGCACTGCGTACCTAAGGCTTGTAGTATGAATAAAGATAAATAAAAAATACGAGGTAATTTGTGGCAAGCCTTACCTGATACCGTTATGCAGCACAAATTAAGAATGAACGACCGAGCGGAAAACATGCTCTGGTGCGAAATAAATAAAATTCCTCGAAACCTCGAAATGACATCAGCCAGGGTTAATCTTTTGCACTGATCGGTGATCATTCGGGTTTTGCACTGATCGGCGATCATTCGGGTTTTTGAACTGAGGTTGCGAAGCGTTCACTAGAGGTTGCTATTGATTGCATTAATAATAAAATTAGTGCAAATTATTCACACTATTTTCCGCTTTTTGTTGATTTAACATGTTCTTTAGGGATTTACGCTGCTATCGCTTGATAAATCCTAGGTTCGATAGGTACCTATTAGCCACAATAAGTAAAAACTAGGGATGCATCGATACGCCTTTTCGCCGATACGCTTATTTTGAATTCAATTTTATTCAAGTTTGGGTATACGACGTCATTGCTCCAGAAAACGAATGAATCTGCATCTCTCGATATATTGGGAGACCTTAGGTATCTCTCGACTTCGTCTTTGAGAGAATTACAGCTCAGAGTAGACAGGGGCTCATCTTCCTCGGACTCTTTAATAATATCTTCACAAACGCTCCAAAGCCCGCCACTCGTAGCTCTATCGAATGGCATAACCTCAGGGCAATAATTTTTGTATTCAAAATTTGCATTTAAATTAAAAAGTATCGTTGAATCGGTCATAAAAATATCGTCGATACCGATATATCGGCTAACCCGAAGTATCGCCGATATATCGGTATCGGATGCATCGCTAGTAAAAACGATATATTATTATACATATTCTAAATAATGACTAGTTATACAAATGTAACGGTTGGTTAAGTAGAGCGAGAGAAGCGACCGGATGGACTTGGCGCACTTCGTTGACGAGACGAAACAAATGACGGATTTACGCAATCACCAAAACAATGGACTTCTCGATCGTAATTAGGTAGCGTTTTGTTACAAGGACTATTATGAAATCAGAAAGTTAATTAAAACGACTAATTTGCTAATAAAAAATATAATTAACTTCTAAGTATGTTATTGCTTATGTGGATGTAACTCACATTCTCTTGTGGTTACCTATACATAAAAACGAAGCTAACTGCTGTTCAGAAAATAAACACGTAGTAACAAAAGACTAAGAAAAGTAAGCAATTATTGTTTACTTTGGAAGCGGAAGAAAAATAACACGTCATCTGTCTGCATATACACCTGAGTAAACAAGTCTATATTATTATATATAAACTAACCGCAGTAAATTACTTTTACGTTTGCTATTAAATGAGTATTGTCAATTACATAATACATACTTTAGCTAAAGGACCGGAAGGGCCATCTTTATTGTAAAATAGCCATCGTCCTATCTTAGGACAGCGACCATTGTTCTTCGAGGAACGGATAGATAGCGCATGAATGGATGTTACTTCCCTCCGCCGTAACGGGGCCATTTGCTTTTTCACACGATCAGACCACCCTCACCTCTAGGCAACTAGGCAGGAATAAATCAACGTCACCTGCCTCTAAAGCCCAGGGTGCGATCATATTTTTGGACACGAAAAAATAAGACATTTCGGCTTTATGTCTCTTTTTAGGTGAAAAACAAACGAACACAAATGTTTGCCTGTTTTCCCCTAAAAAGCTACGATTGTCACATGCCGTCAGCACCAACGGTTTACGAATACTGTTACTTACCTACCATACATAAACTAACGTTTTTTTTCCCGCGGGGATAGGCAGAAACTAAAGGAACTTTGTCGTTTAAAAATTCACTAGGTATCGTTAGTGATTAATGATTATTGTTTTAGGTATAAAAGGCACTTATTCTTAATAAAGTCTATTAAAATAAGTTGCCTATTACGACCTAGTAACTGTTATAGCCTGGTCCCGTTAGTAAGTACGTAATTAAAGACTCAAGTATATTATTGGCAAGCAATTATAAGTTCGATAATCAATTTCCTGTAAGTAAGTAGTTATTGGCGAATCATGCAGCTGTATTTTACACGACCGAGCTGCCCGCGCTTGCCCTGATTCTGATGGACCGAATGGAACTGCAACCCAAAGGATGCAAGCAGATATCCAAAGTGGATATTTTCTCTGTTTACGATGCGCTACATTTTAACAGGTACAGTTATCCCAACAAAAGTATGCGCTTCGAGAATCGTAGTCTATCTTCAGAAATACGAACGCGCAATGATGATATCTAATATATGTACAGCTATTACAAACATGGATGGGTGAATAAATTTCGACTAATTTAAATAAATTGCATAAGGAACACTAGTGAGTTCCCGTCTTCATTCGCCTTGCATTTGTTACCATCCACTGCTTAAAATGGGCACTATGGACAGCCTACTGGTTGCTACAGCCAACCGCGCGTCAGTGATAACAATTAGGCATTGACCGTGCCCTTTAAGCTTAGCATTTAGGGGGATTTTCTTGGTGCACCACCGACCTGGGGCCTACAACTGTACCAATGACTAATTCAACACTAGTTGCAAACAGTGGCGACCCGTCACCCACGAATAAAATTAATGATATCCTGTTTCCCTAACTTCGTTTTATTTTTAATGAATTGATGGATAAGCATCAATGGGTTTTTCTATCTCTCAGTTTGAGGAAAATTTTAAACAGGCTCTGTTAGTAGCTAGTTGGCAACTCGACATTTTATAGGAACTTTAGTAGTGACTTTTTGTAAATCAACTTTTTGTATTTTCAGAAATAAAAATCATTTGGATGTAAATAAACATTAACATGCTTTTATTATTACTTTTTATGACACATTCACCTGAGATTCTTTATAAATCTTTGTAAGTAGGTAAATTAGTTAACCATAAACAATATTATATTTTGTAGGTAGACTGTTTTTTTTTTCAATTAACATTAAAAGATAACGTAAATCACTTCTGTTAACTTTCGAAAATGGAACTCACAAAGTAGGTAGAGGTGTATAATGACGCGCCTGATTTATGATGAGTCAGAGTTTAAGAACTGGTTTTTCGCGAGGCAGTATCTAGCATTGGCAGCATAAGCGAACACCAAATGTGGAACAATAAGTATCAATTGTATGTGTAACTAGTTTAACTTGAATTTGGAGACAGTTAACTGTAATCATTGATGGAAGCGTTTTGGGAAAAGTTGTATTTAAAAAAGAAGTATAATGTAAGTTACGTTATATTTTTTTTGCATTATGAACTGGAGGTATATCTAATGAAATGGGCTCAGGTGGCAAAAATTGGAAACAAATTGAAAAAGGGAAGAGAAGCCATTGTCTTGCAATGGCTCACTAAATTTATTAATGTATTATTTCAGAGTGATTGTTGTAGTACCCTTTGACAAAGGCCTCCTACAAGCCCTTTCAATTCTCTCTGATCCTTGCCTGTCTAGTCCATGTCTTTCCTACCATTGTCACCGAGACATCCTGACATTTTTGTCAAGGGTTCCTTTTGGATCCCCAAGATAACTAGTTTAACTTTTATTTTGTAGTCAGTTAACTGTAATTATTAATGAAAGTGTTTTGGAAAGAGTGCAAAATACAAAACTTGTTTAAAAAATAAAGAAGTAGGTATAATGTAAGTTAAAAATTTTTTTTTCAGCATGATGAACGTTTTATCTAAAGAACGGTCAGATGACAAAAATCATTTGTTTGCAAAAAAAAATAGTTTGGGGACCACCACATAATTATAAAAAAATTAATGACAGTAACAGACAGAATTATTATGTTGACTAATTCCATACTAATATGATTAATGCGAAGGTTACTCTGTCTGTATGTTACCTTTTCACACCAAAACCACTGAACGGATTTCAATAAAAAATTGGCAAGGAGATAGATGGCATCCTGGGGAAGGATAAAGGCTACTTCTTGTAATGGTAACATGATCCCGTGGGATAATTTCTGAAATCTGCGTGGGCGAAGACGCGGGCAGACTTTATTTTTATTATTTCCTTTCTTTTTTTCCTCTGGGTCACTAAAGGCTTTTCCCCATAGGTTACATAAACAAAACTGCTAATTTGTGATGACTAAGAACAGAATTGGCTTTGTGTTGAATTTCAAATTGTGTCCTGGCAAGTAAATGCATTTTTAAAAACAAGGATATTGTATAAAACAATGAAGTAGATAGTATCATTTGTCTGTTTGTGTGTTTTCCTTTGTCTGCAATGGCATACTAATGAAGTACAAGTCTACCACCTAGTTCTCTTGATAGCTGTAGTACCCATGAAACCTGGGGCTGCTTCCCACAGAAAACCCAAAATAGTAATTAATTGAACATCAAACTCCATAAAACTTTGCAGTAACAGTTACAACCTTTAGACAAGGCTGCTGCCAAGTCAAGCCCACAAAACATGCAGAATACATAAACTCCTCCTTTTAATGAAGTTGGTTAAAAATGGTTTACCTTTTATTAATTTGGTAGTCATTCACCCAGGTAGCAATTGCAACAAGTTTATGTTCTTTCATGAAATGTTAAATACATTTTCTATGCTTGACTGGCTCGTGAAAGTGCTGTTGCCAATTTCTTTTTGTCATTTCCTATTGTCTTGTCAGTACCTCAATTATGTTGCTAAGGTACTTGCAATTACTGATTGAAAAGTGTGAAACTTTGACATTAAATTATTATGAATATTAATATTAATTATTATATGGCTTGTAGAACTGAATGAAGAAAATATAATACTTTCATAAATGAGCTAACATATTAATTTAGTAATAATTTATTTATCCATTCAAACAAAAAAAAAAACAATTACAAATTCATAATAAGGCATGGGTGAGGTCAAAAAAAGCAAATGCAAATTAGTATTTTGAGTGTCAATGAAAGAATTACAGACTGACCAGTAGTATTTCTAAGGATGATTGATGACACAAGTATCATCACAAATTTCAAGAAAATCACAACATACTTGCCATCACAGCATAGTAATTTATGAAAAATAAATAATAGTTTTATGGAATTACAAGTAGTAGAATGAAACAAAGTTTGTTTATTATTGACAAATAGTACTTCATCATGAAATTATTATGCCTGGGAGCTTAACATATAAAAATAAAAGTTTGTAAGACTATTAACATTAAGAGACAATGGTGAACATTAGTTTTTTACTTTTAATACAGCTTATAATGTGTCAAAGAAAACCATTTTAATATGTAAGTGATAATAATGTTGTCATAAGATTTTTAGTAGTTTAAGTTTCATCATTTTTAAGGCCTGCATTTACCACCAATATTAAAATAACATAGCAATAGACAAGCTAATAAATAGTGGTGGGTGGAGTAGCAATAATTAGTGGTCACAACCAAGTTTGTGACAAGTGTGAGAAAGGCCTTTGCTCTACAGCAAGACAATGCAGAGTTCAGCAACAAGACTGATTATGACCACTACTTTGTCTATGTTAAATGCAATGCTTTAGTCTTACAGCCCTTTACAAACAAGACAAAATATAGTTTGTTACCCATGAATGGACATGTAAATAATAAACAGTACTAATGTATTGTGTACTATACAGATACAATTATATTTACAATATTGTTCTATTGTAAATATAACTGGCTCACAGCAGTACAGTTGGCTGTCTGGTCATTGACACTTGCTGTACATTTGTTAGACCCCTACCTTCCCTGTACCTTTGTTGTGCACTTATTAAAGGCTAAGATTGAATGCATAGTCAATGTTCTCATGAATTATTTACAAATTCCTGACAAATTATGAAGAATATTTTAATGTGGGAATGCTGATCAGGTAGCTTACTCAATGTAAATTATAGAAAATCATTGCAGTTTTTAGTATTACAAGGCAATCCTTAAAAATATAGGTGAAGGGCATCATATGTCACCATAATGTAGATAATATAACTGTAACCGTAGGCCTATTCTATTCATTCAAACCATTTACGACACATTTCGATTGGCAGCCTAATTGCTCTATTATTGTAAGTGGGTTGCAGAAAAATAACTTGTTTCGGACTTACCACTTTCGATGTACGGTAGAGCAAGAAGTAGAAAAACTATGTATCCGATTTCACTGAACATTGTCGCTTGCAAACACACACTTTTATATCACTAAGTCATCGCACATAAAATACAGCTGATTTCCAAACCATACAAAACCTTTGTCTGTTTTTGACACAAACGCATGCGCGAGAAAACAATATTTTTTTATTTACATTACAACAAATTATTCTTGCACATATAACCAATCCACACTTTAGTCACCACCACGATCATTTATTAGGACCGAACTTAAGTTGAATCGAAACAATAAATAACAACATGAAACGTTTCCGTGTCTAACAAAAAGAGAAACGAAACCCTGAACCACGTTATTGCAACAGAAATGAATCATCAACAATGCACCGAGTTGTGTTGTTGTATCATTTTTACTTTTTTATTCACAACGTCCTATTCTTATCCTAAAATATTAAAACTAAGTTAGAATCTCGACTCGACTTGCCCAACTACAGCCTGACTGACATATTGGAATATAACTTTTTAAAGAGCTTTTTGAAATTCACTGTGTTTGGAATCTCATTAAATGAGCATCTGAAAGAGACTATGGTACAATTTGGTAGGTTTTGTTACTAAAGAATGAAATAAAATTCAACAAAAAAAAAACTACTGCAGAGCAACGGCAACGTTCAGAGAACAAGGAACTAAAGGGGCCAAACAAGGAAAAAAAATGCTTTTACGAGATTCCAGATAAATTTGCAGAAAAATCTATGAAGAAATACGAGCACAGATATTCACAACCGTTCGATTCGCTTTCGAGTTCGATTATTTCGTTCGTTTCGGGGGAACGCTACAAAATGGTAATTTTTATGGTAGAACATTTACTAGTAATGGGGAAGGCAACTGTCAAAATGGCGCTGTCGTAGCTAGTTCCCAACACAAGCTAAAAATACTAGGCGTGATGTGGTTTTATTTTATTTTAGCGAAAGTTGACTCGATGTTGTGTTCCTAGATACTCAGAAATTGGAGTTCGAATTTCTCGTAAGCCCCTAAAATTAGAAGATTGTGCTTTAAAGCTATTCGTACAGATTTTTTTAGTTCGAATTTATGTCGTGAACATTTTGAAGAAAGTGATTACGAGGAAATATTAATTCTGACACTTTCCATGTCAATTACTTGATTTAAAATACTGAAATCACCGAAAATAACGAAATAGTGAAATTAAATCAAACTCATGAATGAACATAAAATGAAATGAATGAACGAAATGTCAAAAAATTTGTAGGCCGCAGGGACCTAGCTATGGTCACGCCATCTACAATTAGCTTTGCCCGACCTTCCCCATACATTAATAATTATTGTAAAGTATTTCCTATGTGTAAGTAGTATTATGTGCTTACATTAAAACTTCGTTGATTGATTAATTAAAAGGAAACCAGTAGTAATTTTAAAACAGCAATTAATTATGTTATGAAATAACAAAATTATAAATAAAATGCGCTTGAATATAGACAGCGGTCAAAACATTATTAAAACTTTACATGTTATTTTCAAACAACCGTATAGATATATTAATTTAAAGGCAATCATCATCATCTATTCAGCCGAAAGACGTCCACTGCTGGACATAGGCCTCCAAAAAGTACCATCACTTAGACCGGTTCTGGTTGGTTTCTCTGTGCTGTGAGATTCTTGCGGCCCTCACAAGGTCATCGGTCCACCTTTTAGGAGGTCTTCCAAAGCTACGTTTTCCGGTACGCCCAATCGGCCTAGAACCTTTTGGCCCCATCGGCCATCTGTTCTGCGAGCAATGTGCCCTGTCCACTGTTGGCAATTCTTCGGGCTATGCCGGTTACCTTGGCTCTCCTGCGGATCTCTTTATTTGTGATTCGATCATGTAGGGAAACTCCAAGCATAGCCCTGTCCATTGCCCTTTGGGTCGGATTCGACGATTGACCTCTTTCTCGAAGTTGGACCTACCTAACTGGACAGTTTATTCGAGGTCACAACTTCGAGTGTAGCGTCTCCAGTCTTCATGAGTGTGGGTGTTACGTCGGCATTTGACATGACCTTTTCCTTGTCCATATTCATTTTAAGACCCACTCTTTCGGAAGCTCGACAGGGGTCATCGAGCATTATTAAATTATTAAACCGAAGGTGAGTGATGTACTCACCGATTGTATTGATGCCAACCCCTTTCCTCATCCTTTCATCATCTCAGACATCCTCCAGTGCTGTCACACACCTCGCTGCAGAAGCAGAGGTTTTGAGGTCTGGGTCTTGGAGTCGGACTGACATAGTGGCATTTTCATACAGACACTTCAGCACCTCGATGTACCAATAGTCGATCAGACACCGTTGAAGAGAATCCATCTTCAGCCCACGTCTCGATCGAATCGAAGGCTTTCTCGTAGTCTACAAATGCTAAGCAGAGAGGAACGTTATACTCTTCGGTCTTCTGTATAACCTGCCGCAGCGTATTTATGTGGTCTACGATGTTAAAGCCTACGGAATCCGGCTTGTTCGAGAAGCTGTAAGTTGTCAAAACCTGCACGCGAGACGGTTCTTGATGACTCTTGTAAACAGCTTGTAGACATGGCTAAGAAGTGAGATGGGTCTATGAAGTATCACCTCACATCTGTTCCATACCTGCGGCGTTTTGCCCTCGAGTATGACGGAATCAAACATCTTCTGGAGGGACTTATGAACGGGTTTTCAGCCAGCCTTTAGGAGTTCGGCCGTAATTCCGTCATCACCCGGCGCCTTATTGTTTTTAGCAGCTTTAGAGCCATAGTCTCGTACAAGCTGACGTCCGGGATGTCTTCCGTAAAGTGTCGGGTCAATCTAGCTCTTCGGTCGATTGCCGGATTCGTAACGGCAAAACTTTGAGTAAATTATTTCATCACCATTGCTCTCAAAACGGTGAACGAAAACATCGCGAGGAAACTGGCATGTCCTAGAACCAACATTTCGAAGACATGTGACACCTTTAAACTCGCACTGGGACTACGTGGTGGATTACGACACGTTCACTCTCGTCGAGAGGAAGTTGTTGTCCCGGTAGTAGAAACATTAATGCTGATTATGCAACATGAATATTGTTTTTAGGTAGTTTTTACCTACCAAAGTTCATGTTACAGTCATCCGACTTGCTCCCGATAGCAAATAGCTATCGGAAGAATATTTGTCTTCATATCGATTTGAACAGTCACAATTTTCCGATTTTCGATTTGTGAATAGTTTTGGGTTTATTCAAAACTAGCTGTGCCCACGACTTCGTTCGCGTGTATGTCGGAAAACAATAATGTGTCTCTTAGAGAAGGTGCAGGTATCACTCCTCCATTGAAAAGAAAGAGTCTTCCGATCTTGCCTGGTGGGAAGCGCTACCTGGGGTACTAAACACAGCCCTTTCGAATGCAGTCATTGCGTCTTTAGTGTTTAAAATGTCGATGCGACGAAGTGACACATTGTTTTTTTGAAAATAAATCTGCACCTGTCATACTCAATAAATCGACTGTCCCTCTGGAGGAGTATACTGAAGCGTTATCATGGTGAAGAAGGACCACGCTTTAAGAGCGCTGTTGAACAGGCAAAAAAGCAACATAAGAAATTATCTATTTTATATATTTTCAATGTACAGAAACGCCTTGTCTACAGATTTATTATATGCTTATATAAGAAAACATAGCATTTTGAAGGCAATTGGCATGCCCCCTGTAACCCTGTTATAGTTACATGGGATTTAAACATAGCTGGCGAAATTTACGTATACTATAGGTGCACTTCTGCCTAACTCTTCGAGGAAAACAGGCGTGATGTTATGTTTATAGCAAAGTGTGTTATTATATTACTTTATAAAATTACCACTGGATTTATTTTACAATAAATCGATTTATAAAGTGTATTTATAGTATCACAGTTATGTTACAAAATACGTAATAATAATAATTTATGTACCACTTACATATTATAAACCATGAAAGTTACCATTTTGCAGCATTTTCCTTAAACGAACCATAAGAATCGAATTCCATCGGTTGTGAATAGCTGTGCAGTATGATAGATTGAGAGTTTAGTTGGATTGGGTCTTACGTCAAGTGAGGATTCTGTCACTATACGAGGGTCAAGGGGGTTTATCTCAAACGCCGCCATGCAATTTTACATGCCGGCGCTGCGTCAAAATATATTAAAATTATATACAGAAAAGTATCGGTAAATCACTAATCAATGCCTAAAACGGAACTTGAAATGTCACAAAATTCTTAAGTTTTGAAGTTGCGTCTCTCAAAATACGTTTTTCGAATTCGCTAGGCCGCCATTTTATTGACACTGACAGATATGAATGTGGCCGCATTCCGAGTTAGACCATAATCGCTGACAGCGCTCACATCGATAATTAGCGTTCCGATTTAGATATCACGGTTATGACAGCTGACAATTCGCTCACAGTAATATTTCTTTATGGCATGGTCGGCGTTATCGCAAGATGGCGCATGTCATGACGTCACCCATGACGATTCACGGGACATCGTTATCGCGTTCACGCCAACTCGGAACGGGTGTAAGCGCGCTCAAATCGATTACATCCCAATTCGGAAAGCAGCCATTGTGTTCTAATGGCAGTAAGAGCGAGCGAAACGAGTTCAGGGGGACTCGAGACACCCTGACTCGGACTGGTTAGGTTCGAAGGGGGTGACGGGGTCAAGTGAGCGAACGAACACATACCGCCATCCTCTTCGTGGTTATTTGTTTTAAACCAGCAATAGGAGCGTCGACTACGCCTTGTTATTATTGCTTTCTTCCCCTCTCGCTCGGCTCGGCTGCCTCGCTAAGGCGATTTTTCTCAGAAATCAATCAATTAAAAATTTTACCGTGATACATTTATTATAGAAAAACTACGCACCTACGGCGGGGGGAAAGGTGAGGGTGACTCTACCCCTCTTTTAAGGCGGACCACATCCGCTTATTTCCTACTGTCAGTTGAAGGAAGCGTTGCGTTGTTGCCAACACTCGACACTGGCAACAATGGCTAAGGCCGCTTGCCACAACCAAAAACAAAAAAAAAAAAGCGTTGCGTTGATACTAAATAAAGGCACATTCACACACAAACGTGAAAATAAATGCACAAAACTTTCTACTTTCAAAAGTTAAAAAGTTGGAGGCAAGTAGGTTTCTGACTTTTCATTTCGATTAATCAGGGTTGTAATTTTGGACATAAAATGATGGTAGAAATTAGATAATATCTTTCTTTGGTAGAATTACGCGTAGAGATAGATTATGAAATGTGGGTGTACTATAGGTACACCTCTGCCCAACCCTTCGGGGAAACAAGGCTTGATGTTATATTATGTTTATAGATTATGAACTGGTTTTTTTTTCTGATCGCTGGGCAAATTACACAGCGGCGACACTACACTCGTCTTCCAGTATTACGCTATTGAGTTGAGCTACGTAAGTAACGCAGCTCGGATGCTTGCTAGATTCTCGGGATGGGCCAGAGTAGTTTTACAATAATTTTTCTTTTGTAGTTTTTGCCATAAAAAAAACTCGCAAGCAGGCTGGTGGAGTACCCATGGTAGTAGAAAATACGCTTTGGGTCCAAAGGTCACTTGATTTTTGAAGATGTCGCAAAATCGTTTATTTGAACATTCGAATAAGTGACGTCACAACTATGTAACTTCATATAATTTATTTATTTATTTGTTTGACGGGAATAATCTCTTTCAAAAACTTTTAAAGCGTGTAGCTTCTTCATATTTCCATCGACTTTTCGATTATGTATCTCATTTTAATATGTTTTCTTTGTAATTACATTATTTGTTTGAACATTTCTAATATTAGCCATCCCTTTTCAGAATTCTACAAAAGCTGCATGTAGAACAGAGAAGTGTCAACTTACAGCAAAAGACATGTCATTTGCATTTGTTAATTAATAAGTGTTGAATTGAAACAACATAAATTATTAAAAACGGTCTAGCTATAGTAATATGTTTTTTTTTACAATAATTTTATTCTTACATGCGATTATAACAGTAAACAGTATAACAATCATATAAAAACATAGGTATGTATTGTTTATGAGATACTTATAGTATTTCGAATATTTTTATAAATTAATGGATTCAGTAAGTTTAGCAAAAATAAATAAATTCACAACTTCGTTATTTGGAATCGACTTCACTCAGTTTGTCTGGCGCAAATACTCCTTTTTCAGTGATAATTCCAGTTATTAGAGCAGCAGGCGTGACATCAAACGAAGGATTCCAACAGCTTATGCCTGAAACAAAAAGATGTTTTAAATAATTAAAAAAAAGGTATTTATAAATTTAAATAAATGTTTACATGCAAAATGAAATAAAATGGCAACATTTTAAAAGAAAATTAAAGAAAAAATAAAAACAACAAATACAACATCAATAATATTTCTTTAAAGTTGCACCTAAATTAGGAGGGCGAGAGGCGTCGATATTAAAGTGTCCATGATGTATCTTCGATGATGGAAGTTGAAACATACCAGGGGCTGCAATCCTATGCTCTCCAACATGAGTCATTTCTCTGTCTGGCCTCTCCTCTATTTTAATTCTATCGCCCGACGTTAGCGCCATATCTATGGAAGTGAGAGGGGCAGCTATATAAAAAGGCACTCCGTGGTGTTTCGCTGCGATCGCAATTTGGTAAGTTCCTATTTTATTTGCTGTATCACCGTTGGCAGCAACCTGAAATGGTCAAGTAAGACATTTGCATTTACCATAAATGTAATTTAATGTTGTTTCGGCTTTTATGATCAGGACAGTGATATCATAAGTTGGATGACTTATAATTTATGTAAGTTGAATAAAATTACTTCTATTTATGTGATTTGGGTGGTTGGCTTGAATTTTTTCAACATTTTACTTTACCAACAGTTTTAGATTTGACACTAGGTGAAAGGTTTCAACTGGTCATTTGGAGAAGAGCCGGCAAGAAGCTTCATGGTTACTCTTAGAAATAATTGGCATTTATAATGTATATGAAACCTATACTATTAAGATACTCACTCTATCAGCACCCACAACAACAGCACTTATCCTCCTGGAATTCATAAGAGCTGATACCACACTATCTACTATCAATGTGGATGGAATCTTCTCATGAACTAACTCGTAAGCTGTAAGTCTCGCTCCCTGGTTGTAAGGCCTAGTCTCCGTACAGTATACATGATCTGAAAAATGTTAAAGAGAGTGATTAACTAAAGTAATGAAACAAGTTTCGGTGTTTAATTTTATGCAAGGTCTGCTTTTATTCCCTCATGTTGGCTCGAGATCAAATAGAATATATGGTCATGCAGCAGCAGCCTAGAAGTGCGGTACTGCCGTGGACGAACCAGACAAATGCTTCATGCTGGCAAGGGTCACCCATAGATATTGCGACTGCCATGATTGTATGAACATTTTTTATTTATGGCCTGTGGCAAAAGTATCTGATCAATATGGTACACAAATAGATCTTTATAACCACAATTTTCGTCAATTATTTTTAATTATAATTTAATTAATTTTATTGAAACAACGATGACCGTTGGGGTAGACGTGTTTTTGAGTGGAGACCGATAATCGGCAAACGTAAGGTAGGACGCTAGGTGACGCCACGATCTTCGCAGGGTGGCTGGTAGCAGCTGGATGAGAGTTGCCGAATCGAGCTGAATGGCGTGCAATTGGAGAGGCCCATGTCCAGCAGTGATCTGCTGTGGGCTGATGATGATGATTCAACAATAATTGTTGGAAAAATTGGTGAGATTTTATGTTGAAACATTCTAAATACAGATTAATGTGTTACTAATTCCATTTTGATAGTGAAACCATTTAACATGAAGGTTTGTTTACACATTCATCAAATACGTTTTTGCATGATCTATGTAATGTTTTTACTCACCTAGCCTCTTACTTTGTCGTAAAGACCTAATAACTCCTAAAGCAGTGCCATAGCCAGCAGTGGCCAGTGAGCCAGTGTTGCAGTGCGTCAGGATTCTGACTGGTCCATCTCCCTCTAAAGACTTCAGTATAGCCTCACATCCATACCTTCCTATAGCTCTGTTGTCCTCTATGTCTTTGCTAAGCATTCCTTCTATCCTGCTTATGAACCTGATGATAATGGAAGTTGAATGAGTATTAAATCGAAAAAAAAACCTACTATAATATTTACTTATTAACTATTCTAAAAATCTAAATGTAATGTAAGTACAGTATTTGCATTCTGTTACTGGCTTCTTATAACAAGTTAAAAAAATATTTATCAATTTTCTACCCTTATAAAGTATACACATTCTGCATTGTTGAAACAAACTAAGATCTCATGTGTACCTTTCTTTAAACTCCTCAGGTGTAATACTCTCATTGGCACTCAGGGAATTTGCTAAATTTATAAGTTCATCAGCTGCCAGTTTTATGTTTACAGCTGTTGGCCTCGCCGACACTAGGTAATTAAGTTTACCTTCAATCTGTAACCATAGGAAATGTTGCCAATTACAAATACATACATGTTCTCATTAAAATATTTAGGTCGCTATTTATACACAGTAATGCAAATAACTACTGTTATACTGTATGGAGTTTCTAGATATAAATATGGGAGACTTATCCGGTTGAATCCCGTATTTACAGAAACAATGAAAAAGCCTTTGTGACTTGCTTGGATCCATGTTCGCATACAAAGGGTAAATAAGTGTTTCTCAACTACTCCAGTTGGAAAGCCTATGAGTCTGATGTAGAAATCCAAGCATTTTTTCACTACAGCAGTCTGTATTTGCAGCCCTGCAGCAGTATCATATTAAAGGTTACCCCCGAATTGTTATCAATAAAGGTAGATGATAAAACAAAAGATGGTTTTCTATAAGTGACTACAAAGAGCAAAATGCTTAAGAAAAATCTCCACAGATTTATACTAATTTGTAAACAAACAGTTCTTTTGCAAATGTATTTATCATGGCATTAAGTACTTGCGTTACAACATACATTCGGAAAATATCTTGATAACATGTGACTGCATAAAATTATTGTTATGCAAAATGACATAAGAACTCTCCATCCTACCACTCTCATCTATTTCAGAGAAGAGATGATAAGAACCATTGATAACTCATCTCATGTATTGTAACAATGATAAGGGGCATATCTTTTTTAATATTAGCTCACATCACTGTCAGGTTAGAGCTAAACTTCATACAATAGTGTATCTCTATTGATAAGTGTACAATGTATACTTATCAACAAAGAGGTGAGGGTAAACTGACCTCTTGCCTCATGATTTTTTTGTCAGAATTGCTGTCTTTTTCTAGTTCCACTGCCAGTGATAAGCAGCCAACTATAGCTATGGCAGGGGCTCCTCGCACCTAGAATAGAAAATAATGGAATTTTAATAAAAAATTAAAGATTTGCTTAAACATAAGCACACCTATTTAGGAAAATATTAGTGCAGAGTAGTCTGCACTAATATTTTCACACATAAAATCACTTTTTTTTAAAGTTACAGCAATTAACCAGGCTTTGATGGAATAAAATGGTAAATGGTTCACAGTAATCAGAGCACAGAACAAGTTATTAGTAATTGAGTAACTTTAATCAAAATACTTTCTGATGTAAGTTAACAAGCACTGTTACCAATCTAGATATATTATTTCTATGCTCACATAACTTTGATAAGAATACAAAAGTTAACTAAATGTTTCTACAAATAATACTGATCAGATGAGTTCATAGTTAATATTAATACATTAAAATAAAGATCCAGTTGAATAAAATTAAAAACATGTTTTAATATCTGTTATTGACTTTATTAACAAAGTAAGACTATAACTTGCAACTGGGACTATGTTTCTTAGGTGCTAATCGGTCGTTTATGATATAGGTAAAAGTAGCATATGCTATAAAAACTAAATCATTTCAAACTTATGTACCTGCATTTTGTTAATGACTTTCCAGCCATCTTCAACACCCTGCACCTTAACGTATCTTGTCTGAAGCGGAAGAAGTAACTGGTCTAGAATCTCTAAACTCCCTCTGGTATATTTTATGGATTCCAAACTCATTTTGTACTGAAATTTTTCAAAAGAAGAAACATGTAACAGCCGTTGACAACAACTCATTCGTATGGTAAGTTTTTGATGCGTATACATACCGTCACAGCTGGTTTTAGTATTATGTGGTAAGAAAATTCACACAGAATAATACTTTTATTTCAATTATGGTTATTACATGTATACCTTTTAGCTATATTAATTATGAACTGCTACTGACTGGCTGAATTTCTTCCGATTCCGATTACTGAAATTTTAAACGTCAGTTTGACAACTTTGACATTACAGGAACATTCACATTATAAGCCAGATATTGTACACATTGGGCCATGCATGCAAAAATTTCGATTTCAAACGAATAAATTGATGTAACCCGCTGCCACGTCATTTGCTTTCGGAAGACTTGATTAATAATAAGAAAGATAAATAAAATAAGAGTCAGCTGCGTTTAAGGCGCTTTAGATAGAACTGGATTAATTTCGATGCAACGAATTACACCGAGCAGTTTGTAGTTGGAGGCCCCCTACGTTTGCAAAATAAACTTAGATCCACTCATTTCAAAATAAACTTAAGCAAAATAAACTTAGATCCACTCAACATTTGACAAACATGAGTGTTTGTCAAATTTTCTGCTGTCGGCAGAGTAACTTCTATTCCTGTTTGAACTATCAAAAGAAAACCACACCTAAAGTATAGTTTTGCAACCCCGGGCCTTAAATTATTGTATTGGAATTGGAATTGGATAGTGCAAAAATGAGGGTTTGTGGTTTAATAATTTTTTTAAAAATAAATAATACTATGGCCAGCAGCACCCAGAATGGGCCATCGCCCATTCTTTTTGTATTAGCACTGTAATGGTTTTGAATGTAGTTTTGCAGTAACTTCTGTCTTATATTTACTAACTCATGAATGTTATTGGTAATACTTATAACTTCATAGCAAAAAAAATATCGATTAGGAACATCAAATTACAAAGTTACAAGATTTTTTTTTTTACATGTTCTGAACGTCGTAGGATATGACGTAAGAAATTTGTCTATGCTACATTCTGTTTCCGCCCGGCATCGACAGGAGACGCATCGTCATTGTGGTGTATAAATCTATTTTGTCCGAGACTACTTAAATAAAGCAATATGGCTTTACCCCGAGTTTATTTCGACGTTAACGCTGATGGTACAGGCTTGGGAAGAATCGTTGTTGAGGTATGTAACATCTTGAAATTTCGGTTACATCTCGTCACACCGGTGCTCCGGCCGGCGTGATTTTGCAGAAACCACGCTTTAAGTCCAACTGTTATCCCCAACTTCATATTACTTAATTTTAATTTGATGGAAGAGATTCTTATAATTTTACCATTTAAAAGTAACTTCTTCGAGTAATACATGTGGAGAATCGGTCTACTACATCTTTAAATAGATTTATGTAGTCATATTAATCCTCGAGTAAGATTACCTAAACTAAGTGAAGGTCAAATCATCAAGCAGGAGATAATTATGAACGGAGCGGAATTTGCCAATAACATGATGATTGTTTTTATGTAGCCACCTTGCCTTGATTTTTGTGGTTACTTTCACACGTAGGCGATGCGCCGGCGACGGCTGCATTGATTTTAGAAAATTTGTACCTTTAACTCATTTGCTACAAACAAATCCGAATCGCGATACTGACACACCCATAAAAAGTCAAAGTCAAACTGCAATAGACATAGCAGTTTTTTTTTGTAGCCGATATGAATAATCGCGCCACAGAATTATCTATACGGCAGGACGGCAATCTTATTGACACTTTTTATTTCTTGTTACAGTTACGAACAGATGTTACCCCTAAGACTTGTGAAAACTTCCGCGCCCTGTGCACCGGCGAGAAGGGCTTCGGTTACAAGGGCTCCACTTTCCACCGAGTGATCCCCAACTTCATGTTGCAAGGAGGTGACTTCACAAACCACAATGGCACTGGTGGCAAGTCCATCTACGGTGAAAAGTTTGCAGACGAGAACTTCGTCCTGAAGCACACCGGCCCTGGTGTCCTGTCGATGGCCAACGCTGGTCCCAACACCAATGGATCCCAGTTCTTCGTCACCACCGTGAAGACCTCCTGGTTGGACGGCAGGCATGTCGTCTTCGGCACCGTTGTAGAAGGCATGGATGTGGTCAAGCAAGTTGAAGCCTTCGGCTCCCAGTCTGGCAAGCCCTCAAAGAAAATCATCATCTCCGACTGTGGTCAACTCTCCTAACTTAATTCTTTTTTAATATTAAAAGTATAACAATATTTTTTAAGTTTAATAATACTATGTCCTCCCAGGTAATACCTTCCCAGTCTTCAAGAGAATTGAATATGGTTCATTCCAATTATGATAAAACTTATTGCTATGTTTTAGGTTGCAAACTAGGGATTGCATTTATTTCTGTGCATTGTTTATCCATAATAAATTAACTTATCTAACTTAATTGTATTTTATGTTAACACATTCTTACCTTTGAACTTGCTGTTATTAACTACTAATCCAGTCAATTACCTACTCATACAACTTGACTCAGACTAATGGTATGGTTTCTTTGGACTAATCATTCAAGTAAAATACCATTTTGCAAAAACAATCATGATTAATTTTAATAATAATAATTACCAAGTTGTAGCTGTGTCAAAAGGAAAGCATTTTCATTCAGTCCTATTAAGTCACCCTGAATAATAACATTACTAGGTACCAATATGGCTAAGTAAACAGGTACGCGATATCTGTACGACCATTAGTCACTGAAAACTTCGATGATGTATATTTTCCAGGTTATGGGTAGGTAGGTATCTCACCATAAATATCCAATTTAATAGAGGCTGTGAATGGACAGTTGGTTGCTAATTTGTTGCAGCGTACAAGGAAAATACTAGAAAATAGGTTCAAGAATTTGTTAGAAACGGTTTTATTTGGCCGCTCGGACGGCACATAAAGTACCTACAATGGCGATTATTTCGTTATTAAAAGTAGGTTCAACCTTAGCCTTAGTACTAGTCGACAGGTAATATAGGTAACCTAGTTTGGATAAATGTAGCGAAAATAACGGTGAGTTGTTAGGTAGGTAGGTAATGAAGGTAATTAATGAACCTTGTTCAAACATTAACGCTACGTTAGTGACTTAGATTTTTTTAATAGTCGATACTTGATGTGGTTTTCCTTTTATTATACAATACCTAGTGGTGTGGTGTAGGTGTTCTATAAATCTGCGATCATTGACCTTTGCGGTCATCTAGGGCATTCTAGTACCTGCACTACATAGGTGCTAGATCGAAACGGGTGCGCTACATACATTGTAATTCAAGTTAATTTCATTTTTATCCCTTCGGTAACAAAATAAATAATAGTTACCTATTTTTACAAAGTCTATTTAATCACACAGCCAGTTTGTTAAACAAACTTTAGATTGTGAGATAGCTTCTTACACATTACACACCCTGAAATGAAACTATAACTACCTACCTACCTACCTACTATCATAAACTGGAATAGTTGGAAAGTATAGGTCCAACATTAATCGATCAATGTATAATAATAATATAAGCATAGCTGGGCATCGTTATTCATGTAGTTAAGTTCGTTAATCGCTTATCCGATTCCGTAGGTAACTAAACTAATGAGCTTCGCTTACATTTCGGAAGATACGGAAGTCAACTTCGCCACGACATATAAAATGCATGTCGTAGTGATTAAAGTAATTATACAAAAAGGTTGGTATGAGCCATGGAAGTTGAGTCAGGAAATGTAAAGTGCATCATTAGAATTACCTACCTATCAAGGGTGTGTCATACTTAATAATAATTTAGAGATCAAAGATCCGGCACGAACGTACCTACTTGTCAGAACGTGTTTTTCGCGGCGCTGCCTCTCGGTTATCGATTAACGAACTTATGGAAAGTTAACGGAAGTTAATGAGTCCGTTAGTAATTTTTTAAGTTAACTAAATAGTTAATCCGTAGCTCGAAATGTTAACTAATAAACGGATTAACCGTCTTGTGCCCAGCTTTAAACATAAGTTCGTTATGGAAGATTGAAGTAGTAGTCGCTAGTCAGTGTTGTATTGTATCTCGACGTATGAATTACGTTACGCGGTTTCGGTTGAAAATGTTGTCCTCTTTTATGTAGATAGTACACACAACTAAAATACACTTAGGTACAAGTTCGTCATTGCAATTAATTTCACGTTTTGTCACGAAGAATTGGCCAAAGAAATATCTGCCCAGGTAAGTTAGAGTTAGATTATCATTTGCCTTACAAATGTTGATCTAACGCTTACCAACTAAGCATTGATAATAAAAACTCTTTTAGCTTTTAGTTTATTAAATTCAACCATGTCTGAAAAAAAATACATTAGTCACGTCATCGTCACATATTTGCCTCTCCTACACAAATGCACAAGTTGCTCACAATATTACGGTAGGCGTTCTTGTTATACTGAATTTAAATTTAAATTACCTGCAATTACTTAGTGAGTTAGTGAGTCACCATCGCTGACTACGTATGTCAATAAATTGGCCGATATAGTGAGTTGGATCACGATCGTTTGAACCTAGCATGGAGAATCCAACAGAGTGGCGACGAAAAAACACTGTTGGATTTTCAACTCTCGGCGCTAAGCAGTGCGTTAAACAAGTGCGCGAAAAAATCGAGCCCCGATATTTTTACGTCCGTGCGAACTTCGACTGTGAAATGTGTGAGTCACTATCGCTGACTAGGTATCTCAATAAAGTGGCCGATAAAACACTGGATAAGTCTCCCAATAAAAAAAGCCAAGGCTAGCAGCAAAAAAAAAACTATACTTAATCATCACTATCCACTACAACACTACTACAAGGGTAGGTAAAGGTCTCTTTGTCTGCCACTTCCAGATGTTTCAGTTTTTTTTTAATGAGGTAACTAGCTGAACATGTACTTATATGTACCTCATCAATATTAGGTACATACCTACATAGGATACTCACACCGTTGTCCTAAGGGGGTTGGCAGAACTTGCAGAACGCCGTACAGCCGCAGCCGTTTTGATGTAAGGTCAACCGGGGCAATTTCGTCATAAAAATGTATTAAACTCTAAAAAAAATCATGTCTCTTAATAATACATTATATACAATAATCCTTAATACCAATGTGTTAAGAAATGATCTGTGTGCAACCTTAATTAATTGTTTCTTCCATTAGTTAGAGTTAATAAGAGTAACTGTACTTTTTTTTCAAGAGGAATTTTAGACGCATTTTCCCATATTGGGGCAAACGCGTCTTCATTATATAAGTTTTAAACCTGTGACGTTTGAAGGCTAAAATAAATATGTTTTGCTTCAATTTTAGTTTTGTACACGAATATTTCAGTAAATTACAAAAATATTAAATAATCGTTACATTAGAAGCGATGTCATAAATACTGGGAAAATGCGACTATTTTTTCTTAGGCGCATTTACCCCCTGTCAAATCCAGACGTTCCCAACGTTTTAGTTGTGAAAGCAAAATTTGTGTAATCCTAGAAAACCTTTACTTAATAGATGCTAAAAAAAGCAATATGTACATTTTTTAAGTTTAATAAAGTTCAAGTTGCATTAGAAGAAAATTACAACGTTTATTTTGTCAATAAAAAACCTTTTTATTACCAATGTATGTCTCTATAATATGTCGAATAAGGTAATTTATTAAAACAAATAGTTATAATAGAAGTCTATACGTAATATTGAAAGTCATTTCTGTCTAAATATTTATTGATTTCAATGTGTCTCAGTATAACCATTGTGATCGTATTCTAATTTACCTGCTGACAAATTGATAACTTCACCACAACAAAAAACGATAGCTAAATTTATCATAAAAAGTTAAAAAATGAAGGAAGACAAATTTAAACTAATAGTTAAACAAAGCTTTAAGAAACACTTAGTTACGATATAAAATTAACTACTAAATACAAATATGAAAACCCAAAAAAATGTGTAAGATGATGTGTAAAATGTGTAAATGTGTATGTTGTTTGTTCTAGTATTGGGGCAAATGCGTCGAATAGACGCAATAACCCCGAAACAGCAGACACTTTTACCCCAAAAATCCAGATCGAACTTAATTTTTTAAATCATAATTTCTCCATCGGTAAAACGATTTCAGTAGAAATAATTATTAGTATAGATACGCTATAATATAATATTTATGTTCATTTCATAATAAAAACGGAAAACTTAGAAAAAATATTGATTAATAAGGATTTTGATCACTAATCACGCGCAGCACCACTTGACACAAAACAAGTAATTTTCAATATGGCCGATATTTTGAATTTGTGCGGTACGGCGCCATCTATTGAAAATATGCCTTCTGATTTTATTCAAAATAAACAAAACCAGATGGCAGGAAAGGTTGGTTTTCAAACGAATTCAATTAAACGCAAATGCCCCAAAGACGCATGCCCCGGTTGATCTTAATATCTGACAAGTTAACAACTAAACAAGATGCTTTCTTCAGTTAACTTTATTTCAATTATTTTGACAACTTAATTAAAAATAATTATGTTGAACCTGATATCAGAACGTTTGGCCATACATAAATGCTTCTAACTTTCGAACTGTACTGTCACAAATTATTTGGCTGGCATCTTTGTGAGTCACCAAATCGTCACAAAAAAACTGAAGTAGCAGCCAGCTCCCTACCTCGATTGGCCGAACGTTCTGATGTACATAAATAGTTTATCACTACGTTTACATAATGATTGGTAGGTGATATTATAAAATCGTGGAATAATAATATTATTACTGTGAAGCAACCTTGCAGAAAAACAAGTTGCAAGCTGACTGTTTTGTGGTCAGATATGGCTACCACAGAGATAGGCTATCAGCGCCCCTGGTCGTTTGAATGTCAAAGGGATGCAAATATCTGTTAATGTAGGTATTGTTACATTACAATTTATAGTTAACTAGCGTTTGCCGAGACTTTGTCTGCGATCCAGGATGAAAAGTAGCCTTTATCCTCATCCAGGTCATGGTCTATCTGTGTGCCAAATTTCATCCAAATCCGTTCAGCCTATAAGGCGGGAAACCGTAAAAAAACAAACAAACGGACTTACTTTCGCATTTATAGTACTAGTTAGGAAGATACAATGTGAATAATTTGTACTGTGCCTACTGTAGGTACCTACTGTAAATAAACTTTCCCAATTTTCTGTAGGTTAATCTACAGAAAATTGGGGAAGTTTATTTTAAACTGTAGGTTCCTAATAGTTGTAAGGTAGTAGACAGATTTTCTGCCCAGATCAATTGCTGGATGTTCTTCGTAAGTTTCTTTTTTCTTTCTTCATACGTTTGATGTAGGAACCTATACCTATATAGTGTAAGTAAGTAGGCTTAGGGAAATAAAAATAATAACGTTAACTACCGCTATGGTAGCTACAAAACTTTGAAAACAACTACTACACTTGGGAGCAAATAAATCGAGCCACTTCCTTTTTCACGCATTATGGTTATTATTTTTGGTATTATGGAACGCATCGATTCGAAACATATATCGCCTAAAAGGGTATTTAATAACCTTTACAATGAGGGTAGTTAGTTGTCAAAATTTCATTGTAATTAAAGTTTAAAGGGTAGAATAAAATTATCGCATTTAATTTGCTTATGACATTTTTATTGTACTCTGTTAAGAAAAGATTAAATTTGAGGTTTTTGTTAATCATACCCATATTACTTGTTATTGTTGTCTTTATTTGTGTCTGTGTAATCAAAATAACCTGATAAAATGGATACTACACCGACGGAAGCTGCCCAAGTTGTAGCTTTACTTGAGGTTGGACACGGACAACGTGAAGTGGCACGCAGACTTCATTTGAGTCGTTCAAAGGTACAGCGGGTATACCGCAGGTATCTGGAGACTGGTGCTTTTGTTCGGCGACCTGGAACTGGCCGACCACGGGCAACAACAGAACGTGACGACCGCTTTATTGCAACCAATTCGTTGCGCGACCGTGGACTTAATGCTGTTCAGCTACAGCAAGCGTTACGTGACGTTCGAGGTGTCGCAATCAGTAGGTGGACAGTGAGACGAAGACTAAAGGAACGAAATTTAACATCACACAAACCAGCAACTGGCCCAAAATTGACTGTAGCTCATCGCCGATCTCGCTTGGAGTTTGCTCGAGAACACATTAATTGGACGTTAGAAGACTGGAGGTCAGTTTTGTTTTCTGACGAGTCAAGAATCTGTCTTTTTAGCAATGACGGGAGAAACCGAGTGTATAGACGTCCTGGTGAAAGATTTGTCCAATGTTGCATTCGAGAAACTGTGAGTTTTGGTGGTGGTTCTTGTATGGTTTGGGGAGGAATTTCTCTAGACGGAAAAACGGAACTTGTCTTCGTCGACCCCGCTAACGATGGCAGTGGTAGACGTGGATTAACAGCTGACCGATACATAACTGACATTCTTGAAGACCACGTAATGCCGTATGCTGGTTTTGTCGGAGAAAATTTCTTGTTTATGCATGACAATGCGAGACCTCATACCGCGCAGATCGTTACGGAATACTTGTCTGCGATCGGGATTCAACAAATGGTATGGCCAGCACGAAGTCCCGAATTGAACCCGATCGAACAGCTATGGGACGAGCTAAAACGGAGAGTCCGAGCCAGGGTTCCCGCTGTTTCATCCATTCCCGAGCTTAAAGTCGCTGTGCTTGAAGAGTGGGAGAACATACCACAATATGTCATCGTAACTCTGATCAGATCGATGACTAATAGGCTACAAGAATGCATCAGGGCACGGGGGGGTAATACCAGTTATTAAGAATATTTTTTTTGCAATAATTTTGTTTTTTATTGTTTTTATGGACTGTTTTAGCCCTACTAAATTTTCTATCAAAATTACCATTTTTCTTGCAGAGCCAATAATTTATCATTCAATAAGGTTATTATTCAATAATTTACCCTCATTGTTAAGGTTATTAACTTAACTTTTAGGCGATATATAGTTCGAATTGATACGTTCCATATTCCCAAAAATATTTACATTTTACGTGAAAAAAGGTAATGGCTCGATTTATTTGCTCCCAAGTGTAGTTAGTTGTTTTCAAAATTTTGCACCTAATCGCAAAGTTCGTTTTGGCTTTACTTATAAGACTATTCTTAATTATAGCGCATTATCTACATAAATACATACATGTTACATTATGTAACATCATCTTTCTTAGTAATTTAGATTTTAATCCTGATACAGAATAAAATATTCTTATAATTTTCTAAATATTAATTGAAAGCAGATTTAAATCTTTAACGACTAGTTGGTAGGTACTATTCCAGCAAATTGATTAAATTTCTATCTACTTCTATCATATGACGTAAGTATGAGTAAATTGTGAGGAACATATTAATCTGGACACCCTGGAAAGCTTTATCTATCTACCTAGTAATTAAATATTTTTAACACGCTTTTATTTTAGTTTTCGTAAGTAATTAACTAACAAAAAATAATAATAAAATCTTAGAAGTCAAGTTTAACCTAGTTCTAATAGTCGTCTCGAAATTAAACTTTGTATGCATGTGTTGTTCGGATGACATAAATATAATTTAGTGTCTTGGAGCTGATCTGATGATTGTGCCAAGAGGTGACAGTGGAACTCTTCAGTGGCTCCTAGTTAACTGCTAAAGTCATATAATTATTACTTCGTTGACTCTACACTTATGAAGAATATACTTGACTTAAAATTAAAAATTAAAAAAAAACAAAAAAAAACTCTTTTGTCACGCACAAAAAAATAAAAAAAATATAAATTGACTAGTGTTATTTCTTCTTTCCTATCCAAAGATTCAAAATGCGCGAAGCGCTTTTAGTAGCGTCGCAGATAATGTAATAGGGTTGTGTGTACTTTTAATTTATTTAAACAAAGCTCTCCACGCTTTTCGATTTAATCATTGGAAATACAATATAAAAGAAGAACAATAAAATACAAGTCAATCAAATTATTTCATAATTTTTAGTGCGTGCGTGATAAAAACGTGTTGTTTTGTTTTTTAAACTCCAATAGCAAGATTTTTTTTGTTTTGCATGCAGAGATTCAAATTGGAAACGGATGTGTTATATCATATTTTTTTGATCGTACAGATTCTAGATTGGTTCCTTTTTCAAATTCGTATTTTGGTCTGTTGGGATTATGAAATCATCCACATTCGTTCCAAAGAACACCTGTTTCTCGTAAGACAATCGTCTATGTACTATACTATGTACCTACCTATCTTGTAGATGACATGCTTTACGTTGATAGATATGGTCTTACGTAGGTACAGAACGGGAGCAGAATAACGGTGATATTATATGCTCAAGATGACTCACTCGACTAACAGTCAGAATCTGAAATAAGTCATTAATGTTAAAAATTTCGGAATACTCCCTTCAATTCTTTGGTACAGATGCTTCTTATCTAAGTCTACAGGTTTAGTCATAATGAGAGTAACAGGACAGCAACGGGCATAATAAGGAGGTCCAGTGCATTTTCATCTGATCCGGATCCGTAGTTGCAGAGAGATGTTGTGCAGCATGACGTGCAGGCGTACAGTTTGGTCCGCTCTCCGATGACGATGCAGCCAGGGTCGCAGTGCTTCGTACAGTTGCGTTCCAACGCCCACATTTTTGGCAGCGTCGTCGAATTCTCGGTCGATGTTGTGAAAGAGAACCGTTTTACCTGCAATGTGGAAAATGGTTGTAAGACAAATAAACTGCAGTATTTGTAACTGAAGAAAAGAAGGAAAGGAGAGAGCCCTCTCTCTCCTTTTTCTCCTCTCTTTTCCTTCCGTCCTCCCGAGGAGAGGAGGGGTAGGTAAATTTATTCAGTATTGGCCCGGATTCTGTTTCAGTGCTAGGCTAGGAGACGCCCTCAATTTTTTACATTCCATTGTTAAAGATATCGTTGTAGATATTCAGTGTGACATCATCAAACTAGGTAGTAAAATTAGCAGCACATTAATTTGACATGATAAAAAAAGGATGTTAAAAGATAACTGCTCTTGATATATAAAAATAATAAGTCACGTGTTGGCTTCTCCCCAACATTTATTCTGAAATCCTCTGGAAGAAGTGTGCTGATCTTTTTTGACAGAAACCTTCTATACTGCAAGTTGTGCCCCCTTTGAAAATAGGATCCTTATTTGTAAAACTAGGTCAATGTCAGCGTCATGGGTTTAGTTCTTATTCACTGCAATAAACGCAAGGCATAAACCGGAATCATCATCGCCTAGCACAGCTAAAATGTATTCAGTAAGTACGACTTTATGAATGCAATTTAGGTACCACTGATTCCAAATGCATAAACTATACTAGAAAGGTTTAGGTACTCGTAATTAAAAAAAGGTTAACAACAATCTTGATGTCTTTTTAATCATTCACTCAGTTTAAAAATAAAATGCTTTTAAAAACCAATGTAAACACAACAATAATGAAAACTAAAAATCAATTGAACCACTAGTTTAAGCAGCTGTTTATTTGTTTAAAATGCGTTTGTGTATAAAGTCACATTAAGACGGTTTACCTTTTTTTAACTACCTAAACCTTTCTAGTATATCATCTATATGTATTTTAGAATGTATTTACATGTACCATGCACATCCGGCGATCATTGTGGCACTTGTGTATGAGTGCGGAGTTGTTGTGTCGTAGGTCAGCGCAGCGATCATCCGGTACTTCCGCGAGGCACTTGTAGCACCACAGCTCATTGTTAGGTCTGGCTGCAGCAGAAGTCACGTGCACGCTGTCGCGGAGCAGATCACATTCGCTCTCTAGAAGGCAATTATAAATAGGTGGTGTAAGTGGATGTTTCAGAAAATGTGGTAAAAGTGAGACTCTGGAACCTATGGTCTTTATAGCCTATCACATTTTGTTGATCAAACACCAAGAGATAACAAATTTAATGTCTCTATGCTCTGCTTAAACCTCCGCAAGCAATACACATTTTACAAATACTGTATAAGGTGAGATGAGAATGAAAAATTAAGAAGATCATCTCAAATCTAGGGTTCGCAAATGTAAACATAGATGATGTAGGTAAATATTTAATGACAAGTTCTGCGAAACCGATTCAGGATGCTTTCATAAATAACTAGGATTCTATTATCATGCGTGAGTACTTAGGGATTAAATACAACATAATTACAGGCCCTAAACATAGAAAAATAGGACAAATCCTAGAATCAAAACAAAAGATCGCGAGCCATAGACAATCAACTTTGACATTTGCGTTCTAAGATTGGTGGTTAGTGGCTATGATTTGGATGGGGATCAAGAAAACAATAAACACACAAATAAATTACATTATAACGAGATCAGGAGGCAGATAATAAGTATTAAAAGCTTAATTTTTACATACCTGAAACGAGTAATGACAGGACGAGCAGTATCAGGGAGCGCATTTTGTTTGCAATGCGCAGTGCGCATGATCCAGCCTCCGAGTATCGATCCAGTCTGGACCAGGACCTGTTGCTGGTCCCGGCTGAGCCCCCCACCGCTCATTCCCCCTCTGGGCTTCTGCGAAACACTTTGATGGAGCAAAACAATCTCAACTTTCAGAATTCTTTGAGAAATTATAACTTAGTCGGTGGTCGACATAGGAGAAACACTTCTAAGAAGATGAAGTAGAAATTAATTATAGTTACGAGGAGGTTTCAAAAACTTTGCATGAAATGTCCCTTTCCATTTTTAATTGGAAAATTTTCCAGTACCTACCTAACATAGGCTTTGATTAAGTGTTATAACAAATCACGTCCTATAAATAATGAATAGGCTCTGTTTCATTCTATACTTGGTTAATTAGGTTAAATTTTGTGCAGTTTAACGGATCGTTAAACCTTTTATGATTGTTAATCGAATACATTTAATCGGGTGTAAAATTAATTATCTGAACCCTATCTGCCAATTATTACATTGTTAACTTTTAATTCATGGTTACGCCACATAGGTACTTATTTCTGTTTTCATGTGAATTTATTCAATCTCCCACCTAGTTAATTAAAATTGCGATATTTTAATAAATCTGATTTGAGATATAGGTACTTACGATTGACAAATGCTTACACTGACAGGTCTACTCAAATCTGTGTGGTTCTTTCCTCGTGGTCCACACATAATCTGACCAAGGTTGTCTGGACTTTCAGGAGACTGTGACCTCTGAGTTTGGTTCGACCTTTCTCCTTAGTAGGCGGATAGGAAACGCCGACCTCATCTAGTTTTAAATATGTATATGATTGACGTGTAAAAGTATTTATGGGTTAGTAACATCCTACTTAAAAAAATTAAATAAAAAACTATTAAATGTCTATAAAAATAAAAAAGGTATAACATTACTTTTATATAAATTACTTCACTTTAAAAAAAAAAACTGGTTGGCTTGCAAGTCGGGCGGGTGCTATTTTCTGTCAATTGGCTCTCTGTTGAAAATTGCCGTAAATTGTGAATGAGATACGAGCGCACTATAATTTTGTTGTCACTCTTTATTATCCGGTCTTCGCCGTGAACAAACGCAATCTTGCAGTTGTTTATTGTTTTCTTAACTTTATTGAATTTCGATTTAAAATGTCTGTCAATGGTTATGATTAATAAGGGATTATACTGTGGTTCCATGACGTATGTATTTGAATGAAAGTAAAGAGAACATGAACTGATAGTGCGAATATTTATAATGATAAACCTCAGAGCAAGCCTTGTTCCAAATCTTCCGGCTAAAGCATGTGGGAGCTGTCATTTATTTTCGAATTTCAGCTTTCTCAGTTTTAGCTACGGTTTCCTAGAAGATGCACTTATTCTTATTAAAAAAAGTTTCCGTGGACTCAAATTAACTGTCGTTAATAGTTGCGGTACTTTCTCTTCACTGTATAAATAAGACAACTCACCGAGACAAGCCTGCAGCCAGATCCAGTCTGTGTTGTTGTTGCGTCGCTTGGATCATCTGTTGTTGGGCTCCAGCTCGTGGATCGGCGCATCATCATCATTATCCAAGAAGAGCGGTTGCTGCCACAAAGCGGCCGCAGTGATGGCGTGATAGCTGTCATAAAAATGATGGCAGAGGTTTGACTTTACGGTGTCAGAAAACGCTCTTGAAAACACATCAACTTAGTTTTATAAGTAACGTTTCAGTGATGTCAGTCGCCGGTAAATTGGTAGCTACCGCTCTTCTAGGAGCTTAACCACCTGATAAAACTACTTAACTTATTTTAATTAAATTCACGTACGTCTTTTCAGAAATGTACGTACGCATAACAAGTTAGTGACATTAGTCGTTTTCTTGCTAATGTGATTCCTTGAAACTAAAACATATTCTGAAAGCTCTACCTCGTTAACTTTATAGTTATAATTTGAAACATTACCCTAATGAGAGCCACTGACTGACGTCGCGTACCAACATGCCGCATGTGAAACCAAATTCCGTATTGAGAGTAGCTTCCCCTGGGGATATTATGAAGAGGAGTATTTTATTTCCCGGGTTACAAAACTAGGCACAAATCTTCACGACTACTTATATCAGCGGAGTTCTACTGCTATATAAAAGACCATTTTATCAGTTTCAATGTTACCAATGGATTTGCACCCGAATTGCGTAACACATTTATAATCACAGTCTGAATCATTTTGAAGGATATTGCTAATTGTTGCTTCATAACTAAAATGTTCGAAAAATTTGTCTGCTCAGCAACAAAATAGCGCAATGAATGTTGTTTCAAAATGAAAGCCATTGTAACTGTTAGTGTGTGACGCTGTTCTTTCCAACTCCCATTTCATGGCTATTTATAATCTACTAGCACCCCAATTACCCTGTTAGTTGTTTGAACGGCTGTAGCTTTGTCATTATGAAACCAATCGTAGTCAATGAGAAGCCTGTAAATTAATTTCAGAAGCCTGCAAGTTGCGATATCATCGTCCAAATTGCCACTAATCTATCCATCCACTAAACTTGAAGATTGGTGGCCGTTCATCAGGGTATGTTGTTACTAGATTAGCAGACAGTTATCTGCTGCGTATCCTTTAGACATTTAAATGCATTTTTCGCGTTTGCCTCCCGCAAACGAGGTTACCCGCCTTACCCCCGGTAACCTTCATAAGAATACACCTACTTACCTCACTAAAAGAAGGCAGGCATAAACTGCTGCCACTAGTCGTGAGTACAAATACCACATGAACTGTTGTAGCCGGCTGTACATCAAATAAGCTGGATCTTATATTAAACTCATTGCCATTGACTATGTAAGAATTGCCATATATAATAGGAAATGAGATTCGTAATGTTTAAAAGTGGAGTTTGAGTTCACAACTCGTGCCGGCAACTATAGTTAGTGGATAACGACTTTTTTCCGAATCGTCCATTTGTATTTTCAAATAGTAACAAGTTAGGGGCCGTGTGTGCACAGACCCCATCAAAGGAGGTCATTTTGCTGGGTACACACCTCCGGAGTACGGAGTGAATCTTGAATGCATACAAATTATGTTTATTGATGTTTAATATTACTATTTGAATTACGTAACGTATCCAAGCTGTTTTGATATCTGGCTCTCTGTTTGCAAGACGGATTTATAGTAGAAATAATACAGGTAGGTATCTCTTTTGCCACGATCTAATGTGGAGTGTCATTTTATTGATTTGTAAAGTAATATTTCTACTATTTAGTATGTGGCCTCCAGTCCTATGAGTGAAGATGCACAGATAAATAAGTGGTACAGACATCGATGCACAATCTGTTGCCATGGATTTAGTACATGATTCTGAATCCATTCGTTGAAATTTTTCGTCGGCTATAAAAAAGAGGGGGTCGAGAATCATGTGCTGAATTCAAAGTTTCAGTTGGGGGGTCGATGCCCCTGCCACCACGTATATTATTTTAAAGCACGTTGCATTTTCTCACTGTTGCAACTAGACGCAGTTGGGCGAAACCGTGATACCGAATCAACATGAGCTTCTCAAGATGAGATCCCTACAATGTGTTACTCAGGATTTTTTTTACTTTTCCTATACTGTCTTACTGCCGGGCCAAGCCCTTAATTTTTTTATTTCAATCCCGTTTGAGCCTGGCAGCGTTCTTACTTAAATGTGTTATTTATTATGTTAACTAAATGGTAGGTACTCTCAAAATAAGCAATCTGCAATAATGTAATTATTAACACGAAACAAAGATTAGCGTATCCACAAATTAGTAGTTTACTCATTACTTCTATAAAACACATTGAGAAGTAAATATGTACCTACCCCTGTAAGCCTCTTAAACCAAGCGGAGGGAAAATGGCTATGTAGGTATCTACTGAATTACCACGCTTGGCTGGTTAATTAGTATCTTATTCCGTTGTTCTTACATAATACAACATGACACTATTTTGTTCTCAAGTTTTATAACGTTAAAACCGAACCAGGTACCTAATTGCTTCACACTACCAGTAGCAATGGGCCTTCATTTTGACAGTTCAACAACATTCATTGTGTTATTAAAGTTGTTGGGCAAACAATTTTTTCGGACATACTACTCTGTCAAGAAAGTACCAGGAAAAGATTTATACACAAAATGTTAGTTATTCATCCCAATTTTATTTTATTGTTTTCAAAATATGTTACTTCAGAAACGGTACACTTACCAACACCAACGAATAATCCAAACGTCAAAACATTTTTAAACGTTTTTCCGGAATCGAGTTGTTCTCGCCGCGAATTCTCCTTGATGTCTTCTACCGAATGAAAACGGGTGCCACGAAGTGGTAATTTGAGTTAAGGAGAAATAAAGTCAGCTGGAGACATAGTTGGTGAATAAGGTGCTGGCTCGATGGTATTTGTTGAGTTTTTGGTCAAAAATTTCATCAAAAAGTTCACAATGATTGCCTTGTGCGAAGGTGAATTATCGTGATGCAAAATCCAAGAATTATCTTTCTACAAATCTGGCCTTTTTCGTCGAATTTGCTCTCTTAAATGCCGCATAACGCTCAAATAATATTTGTAATTTACCGTTTGACCTTCCGGTGGAATTCCGAGTGGACAACTCCGCGATAGTCAAAGAAAACAGTCAACATGACTGACTTTTGATCGACTCTGGCGCGGTTTTTTCGGTTTACGTTCAGTTGGAAGGCGCCACTCCGAAGCTTGTTGACTAGTTTGCATGTCAAACTCGTAAACCCACGTCTCGTCACAATGCGTTTCATGAATGTTGGGTCGGAATTGACTCATTCTAATGTGTCCTCAGCGACTCTTATGCGATTGAGTTTTTGGAGAAAATTCAGGTCTTTATTGGGACAAGCCGAGCGGCCACATGTTTCATACTCAAGAGATTATTTAAAACGACTAGTTAGACACAGAAAGTTCAGAGGCTACCTCTCTCAAACTTGAATGAGGATTTTCAGTCAATATTTCCTTCACTGTTTCCGATCTTACCTTCGGTTGAAGACGTTGATGGCCTACCAGAGCGAGGCAAATCATCCATCACATCACGACCACTTTTGAACGCTTTGTGCCACTCATAAGTTTTTTGTATATATTTTAATTCATAAGTATTTTCAGTGACTCCGAACACTAGATTCCATTGGCGATGCAAATTTAAGACAACTTCCTTGTTCGTTTTGTTTATCCGTTGGGAAATTCGCAATACACACTAGATATGATTTAATTAAAAACAGCAATGTATTTTTAATCTAAATAACAGATGCAACTCAATCTCCGCGCCAAAATGGAAAACAGTTGCGCCAATCCACCAACAAAAAAAAAAAAAATTGAATTTGGAACCCTAAACGAATCAAACATACCAGAAACTTTTTTTGACAGAATGTATGAAGCGATGGAGCAATATCCTTCAAAATGATTTATTTTATTTTATTAATTTTAGGAAAACTTACAGCTAATACATTTTAATAACTAGTACAATGTGTAAACCCACATTAACTGTTATCTTTGGCGGTGTTTTTTAGCCCGCCCGACTTACTCAGAGAAAATGTCTCTTTATGCTTGGCGTCGACGTCCTAGGCAAGAAACAAATGCTATGGCAAGACAAAACATAGCAAATGATGTTTACTAAACAAAGCAAAACAAATATTGGGAGGTATTGATCACATTCCCGAAGTATGCACATTATGCAGACAAAGACAAGCTTGAAACGAAAACACTGATGAAATTATGAGTTGACACCAAAATAAATAAAACAATTGGGACCGACTTTCTTTTAAAAAATTTTTTGTTAACGCAGAGAAAGGAAGCCCTCTTAAAAACTAAACAGGCCTTCTTTTGCAGAAACCTGAGATAACCCTTATAGAAATAAGATCCCGTTTGAGATTTTTTGTTTTAAAAAGGTAAAGAGTTGCTGCTCTTTCTATAGGTCTGTTTTTTTAATGAGCTAAAATTAAAAAAATAGTGGGACTTTATGCAACTATCGTTAAGATAAAATATGTACTACGTTGATAGCAACCAATACCAATTAAATAATAAAATCCAATATAGCTAATAAATAATCACAAAATTATATCCTAACTTAACTAAACTATTCACGCTAAAATAATAGCCCCTCGGGACACGGGAATTGTCAACCAGCCGTTTCGAAATTACCTTAAGGGTTTCAACCCTATCGATTGGACATAACCAAGCAATATTTCATCATTTCATAGAGCATCGTATCGCGTCATATAGCCTCTGTTGCTTGCCCAAGACAATGGGTCACACCAACTATTGACTAACGAGATTTGGTGCTCACAATAGCGCCATTACCACGCTTCACAGAATCCAATTCTGTATATTGTGCCTTGATTTAGGTACAACTTAGTTATGGCCTATGTGATTTAGATAAAATTCTGTTGGGATTCAAACAATTACTGTCTACTACAAATATTATTGTTTAGTCGTGTGTTCTCGGTCAAGAAAAGCAAATAGTCATGTCCGGATTTTACCGAATCTTACGAGGGTAATAAAATTAAGAGCGTGGACCCTTCTGTACTAATAGTCTTACTTTGATCGCCTTTCGTCCTAACGCCAAACGTGCCAAAGACAATTATGTCAATACCTTCCCGAGAGTCGTAGAGATCATCAGGGATAGGGCAGGAAGTAATAATGCAAAGGTATTCATAAAGTATATTTTCACAGCAAGAACCGATCAGAGTTTTAAATAACACTTATTTAAAACTCTGTTCGGTGGACCAATGAAACGACATATTATATATATCGTGATAATATCGTGTCAAAAACACTATGGGCAGGCTTTTAAGCGGTCATTGTACTCATTATTTTGAACAAGTTTTAATATGGGACCAAACCAAAAAAAAACATTTAAAAAAACATTCATTCAACATTCAAAAAGTATTGAGAGGTTTATAGATATTATACAGGTGTTGCTCGAGAATATTTAATATTAATATTACCTTGATTACCTTTAAATATTTTAGTTTTAAACATTTTATGATACAAAGTCAACGTGGTTAACATAGAGTTTATTTAATTTTAATAGCTTTTTTCGACAGGTGTGGATTGAATGAAGTAAGCCAACTATTTTTGAATATATAAATCGATTGAGTAATGTCCTTGGCAACACCTGAATGAATGGCTTTTTGTATTAGAGGACAAGAGTCTTCGATCTTCTTTCAATTACGGTATGACAATAATCTCAGCCTTTTATAGTTGGGTGAGCACCATGCGAAGCGAGAAACGACTCTTTGAGAAACATATCTTTGATGTCGACTTAATGGGCTATAAACGAATCTCTTAGAGCAAATTTCATTAAGGTTTATTGTTGGTGAAAAGCTGTGACCGCACAAAATTGCCTCACAAACACCTCGGCGAGTGAACAGGGCTCGGCTCGGTTCTCACCGCACCGTGTTAATGTTTCTTACACTTTGATACATTCTGTCAAAAAAGTATCGGGAATAGATGATGTGTTTATGGTTCAAAATTCATTTTTTTGTTGTTTGAATCTGAATTGGTACAACTGTTTTCCATTTTAGCGCGGAGTTTGAGTTGCATCTGCTATTTAGAAAAAAATACAGTGCTGTTTTTAGTTAGATCATATCTAGTGTGTTTTGAGAATTTCGTAATGGACAAAAACATCAACTGAAGTTTACATCGCAAAAGTGAAGGAAATAGTAACTGAAAATACTTATACAAGTTTGAGAGAGGTAGCCTCTGAACTTTCTGTATCTAACGAGTCGATCCGTACCATTTTGAATAATCACTTGAGTATGAAACATGTTGTGGCCGCTCGGCTACTCCCAATAAAGACCTGAGTTTTCTCCAAAAACTCAATCGCATAAGAGTCGCTGAGGACATATAAGAACGAATCAATTCCGACCCAACATTCAAGAAACGCAAACTAGTCGATTGAACCGAAAGCGAAAAAACCACGCCAAAGTCTATCAAAAGTCTAAGTCATGTTGACTGTTTTCTTAGACTATAAACTCAAATTACCACTTCGTGGCACCCGTTTTAATTCGGTAGAAGACATAAAGGAGAATTCGCGGCGAGAACTGAACTCAATTCCGGAAAAAGCGTTTAAAAATTGTTTAGATGATTGGATTAATCGTTGGCGTAAGTGTATCGTTTCTGAAAGAGCATACTTTGAAGGCGATAAAATAAAATTGGATTAATAACTAAAACTTTGTGTATTATTGACCTTTTCCCGATACTTTCTTGACAGAGTAATACATTGGTGTTTTGGTCACATTTTGCTATTTTGGACGTAGACCTAGATTTTGTAAACTGTATTACTGAAAATGTAAGTTGTATTTTGATGATATTTCCTTGTTACCAAGGATGATAAATTATCCCCTTGGAAGTGTTCTACTAAAATGTAGCAAGTTACAGAAATTAACTTTTATTTAATTAGAAATTTCTTTCCATCTTGCGCCTATATATATTATACGTGAATAAAAGAAAATTTCGTTTGAAAAAAAAAACGCGTTCGCGTTGCTGAATTTTGAACCCAACAAATTAAAAGAATATACATTTTATGAGTTATCTTTGCAGAAACTGACTCTGTTAAGTTAAGTTTCCGGGAATAAATGTAAATAAATTTTGCTCATGGAAAAATCATATAAATTAACTTTGTATTAAAATAAAAAATTGTATATACCCTTTGAGGCGTATTAGCTGCGAGGTATCTGGAAATGCCGCAATAACGGCTTTCCATGTCTATATAACCACCACTCTAAGGTATGGTATTATCCTGTGGGGTCGTTGTGTGGAGATTGACCAAGCATTCGTAATGCAAAAAAATGTGTCTAAGAGCTATATTTGGGTTGAAGCAAATATAATCATGTCGGCTATTCTTCAGGAAACATAAAATACTAACTCTATCATGTATGTTTATATTAGAATCCTGTATATTTTTGTTTTTAAACATAAGAGACTTTTTCAGGACGCTTCAAGCTACTATGCTCCACGATCTAATTATACTAATAAGTTATTTCAACCGAGGCCGAATCTAACATTTACAAGTTTTGTTTGTTTGATTGGCATCTCGCAGGTCAACCTATTGGGTTGTCGTCTGCTTAAGCGGATTTGCCTGTGGTTGCCCTAATAAGTTAAGGCCTCCAGCCAGGACTTAAACTTAAATGCTAACTAAAAACTAAGCGACTACACGCTAAGGGCACCCCCTGTGGGGTACGAACCTCGGCTTAGGGCGTCGCTGGAAGAGGGCAGCAAATGATTAGCTGGATCAGGGTTGGTGTTATTTTGGGACGAATTTAAAGCTACAGGCTCAGCGACGCGGGCTGGCTCGAGCAAGGGTCGGGAGGGGCGTGGATGTGGGCGTCGCGGCGGGCCTCGGCGGCGAGGTCGGTAGGACGGCGATCGGGTTTTGGGCTTAATTAGGGTGCTGGTGGCCTTACTACTCTCCTGGAGGAGGGTAGTGGCGTCATCGGGGGCGATTAAGATATGCCTTGGTCGGCGAATACTACTAATGCGGGAGGGAGTATAGCGAGCGGCCGCTGAAATCAGGGGGTTTGAATGTTTTTGCTGCCACAGTCGAAGAAACGCTTAGATAAGCGTTTCATGAAGTGGTTTATGGTTGGCATTTTTAGGTCGACGTGAAGATCTATGTTTCGGACATAGTAAGGGGCACCCGTAACCCTTCTGAGGAAACGGTTCTGGAGGGTCTGCATCTTATGGAGATGTCGTGGGTAAGCGTGCGCAAATACAACGCAGGCATAGGTCATGATGGGACTAACATTTACAAGTAACAACAGTTATATTACGTGCATAAAGTTGGACAAAAAAATCCCAAAAAAATTAAAAATAAAAACGTTACCATTTTCAAGATTTAAAAGTAATTTGACGGGGTTTTTAATTGAAAGATGCTTCTATAGTGTGTATACATGCGTTTTTGGATTATAAATTGTAAGTTTTATAAATTGCACGAACATTTAAAATAATTATTGTTATTTTATTATTGTGTGGCGAATCTCTCCTATTATTGAAATGATTATTATTGAAATGTATGATTATTATTTTTGCATTGTTATATTGACATTTATTTAATTCAATAATACAATTTTAATGGATTTTCTGTTTAATGACTGCATGATTGTGACAAATAATTAATTTAAATATAATTTTGAACTTTATTTTAAATTTGCACGCCAAAATTAAAGGTAGAATAAGAGAACAATTTTGTACTTTTTACCAACCTTCTGTACCTTATTTTAGCAAATAAATGATTTTTGATTTGCCATCGACTCGCAAGAAATAAAACAAAAAGTAACACCCAACACCTAATCCTATTATTAAAAAAAATACTGTTAAATATATTCTAGTCAATGGCATTGAGACATATGATCACGGTCGATATCACCACGTTTACCTACACAAACAAACATATTAAGTTAAGATCGCAGTCCGAACTATTCTGACAAAGCTGAATACGTACTGGTTCGATATCTATTATTTATAAACGGTTCTCGAGCAATTAATAAACCGAACCGTTACTGGTTCATAACTGAGAAATGAATTTTATTGAAATGCCCAACGTGCTTTAATGTCGGTTACGATGTTAATTTATACATTGAAACGGCTCCCGAGATCTAAATTACTAATTAAACAACGTAACAGCTACAGAGATCCTTATGTAACTACGTAGGTTGGTACCTATAAGGTTGTAGTGCTAGGGTTCTCTCAGGTATAAATGGTACTAATTTGTTTCTGGAATTGTGGAACTAGAAACGAGACTGCGAAGTAACCAGTAAAATTTGTCCGTTTTTCCCACGAAACGAATGCATTGTTTTCTGTTAGAGGTATTTTTTGTTTCTTTTTATTCATAGAACTCTATGTTTGTGTGAAGGAAAAAGCGTACCGTGTATGGGTAAAATCGTTTGTGATTTTCCCTTTATCTGGAAAACGGAATAACATGTTTCTGATTCAAAAAACGTTTTCTATTCGTTGTGTTCTCATTTTATTTACCTACTATGCTAGCTTTGTGATTGGTTAGCCTTAGCTTAATATTTCGTGGTAGGAATGATATCATTGTAATGCAATATGTATGTACACATTAGGCGGGCAACTTGGTTACAAAGGACGTACTTAAGCGCACGTGATTACATTAATTAGACATATTAATTTCCTCAACGTGTGTGTGTGTCATATTAATTTCGACGTGTTAACAATGCAGGATGTTGGCATTGTTAACACGTCGCGAATTTCAATAGTTTGTTTGAAGTCTATAATTTTTTTCTCTATAATAATGTCGTACTTGTTATAAGGTTATACAAATCAATGGTAACACTTGCACCACAAAAATCGTTTTTACAGCTACGACATGTCAATTTAATACCACTGGCGCGCGGTTGTCTGTACCTTGCGTTTCGAATTTGAAAATAATTGATAATCTGCTGTAACAACAAAAACACAACACACCTGCATTCCCAGAAGGGTTAGGCAGACTTGTACCTATAGAACACCCACATTTCGCCATTTATATTTAAGTTTTTGCATGTAATAGGGGGCGAGCCTATTGCCATCAACCGAGCACAAATCCAGACTCCGGGCTGCTACTGAGAAACTCCAGATAGGAAAACCCAATAACACTTTCCCCGACCCGGGAATAATGTTTGCATTGAAAAGGAAACAATTTTCTCTTCAGGTTCCAAGCGTAAAGTCGATCATAAGTACTATCCAACTGACTGAAACAAAAGTGTGTGTACAATATCGGCGATGCGTGCTTCGGCCGAGTGGTCTCGTGAAGTCTCGTCGGGTTTCAATCGGTTGAATGGTTTACTCGCGATATTTCTAGTGCACTTCAGCTCTATGACACTCCCTAGGTGAGACGCCGAGCTATATTCAGGGTGACGCGCTAAGTTCGTCCCCAAAATTCAAATTTTCTTACGATATTTGCAATCCAGTTTCACATTGTATGCCGGTCAAAATATGATTCGCGACCGTCACAAATATGTATTTGTAGAATTATAATCATTCGAATCATCAACACACATACAACGTGAAAGTGACTTGCAAATTGAAAAAAAAATACATAAGAGAATTTGAATTTCGTTGAAATTCGTACCTTCTTATGTTGTGACAATATTTACAGGATTGTTTAAATAATATGAGTAGTTTTTGTAGTTAAATCAATATTTTTGCAATACGTTATATGTTTTCATCAATCAATACTCATTATTGAGACCTATGCTTTCAATGTTATCTTATATTTATTTCGTAGCTCGATGTCAGCCCCTCGTGAGTAAGCACAGAGTGGTCCAATCGTGGGGTTTATTGCAATTTTCCTAAGTATGTGTGTTGTGCATACACGTGAGCAATTGTTCGTAGCGGTGTGTTTATTTGCCGATAAATATTTATTGAACTAGTTTCGGTATTGAATCTGTTTCATATACTGAGCTTATGTTGGCTTTTATGTTGCCTCTTTGTTCATTGCTGTTTTGATTTGCTTAAAACATGAGAAAACTTCACAAAAACAAAATAATGAAGATAATATCCGGAGTCGGTAATAACTTCGAAGGGTCAGCTAGTACCTACATAAAACAAACTCGGGTTAGCTACGCCATTAATAGCTCAAGAACGGCTGGACTGATTTTATGAACTTTCATTTGTTGGATTTATCTCCGTCCCAAATAGTAGAATAAGTTCTATTAAAACACGAGAAAAATTTAGGAAAAAAAATTGACAATATTCTGATGCTGTACGAAGTTCGCCGGGTCAGATAGTTACATATATACCTACCTATACGTATATTTATAAAGTATATGTAGATGTTGATAAGATGCGTAAGCCACGTTCATTAAAACTGAAGTTCCGTTTTGCAGTTGTTACAACTCTCTAGTTGACTGAAGAGACTAATAAAACGAGCAATAACAACAGATAACCCGTACTAACTTCAAAACTACTGGTTTAACGGAACTCCAAAAATAAACCTCCAAAGTCAGCTAACTTTCTACCCTTCTACTAAAAGCCCAATGTGCCGTTCTTTAAATAAAATTGATCTCTAGATAAAACAAATTGGATAAAACCTCCTCACCGAAATCACTGAACACGAAGCGAGCTACATTATTTAAACGTAGACGTGAATACCCTTCGAGGGCCAATTTTACCAATAAAACGGAAAGCGATCAGTCTATACCATCTTCAAAAGCTCTCATTGTCGTGGAACATTGACACTAACAGCTCTTGCGTTTTAGTTATGGTGATCTCTGTTAGTTTCATCGGTGAAATTCGCCCAAACCAACAATTCAGTAAGCTGCTGTGATTTTGACAAACAGCTTTATTAAACTCTTTGATGAGGTTGTAATCTATTCGAATAAATAGGATCAGCCCGCTTTTTGTGTCGTGTAATAGCCTTATTTTTAAGGCATTCTATTAGGTCCGTATTATCTGTATACAGTACGACCCGAATTCGAAGATTCATCGATGTACGGTCAGGGAAATTAACTGTTTATCAAATTGACACACGACATCAATTTGCCGCGTTAAATGCATTTCATACAACTGTCAAAGATTGACAGTTGTATGAAATTTGAATAAACTGAAAATTTAAGTTGGTAGACACTTCGTTTTACTTTACCTAATCGAACGACCATAAGGAGGGTAAAAACGGTTGCATACAGGGATTTATTTATAAACGTTGCTTAAAGTTAATAGGAACTCATAAATTTTTGTCATCGAATCTCCTTTTTTCGTGTTCTGCCATTCTCATTTAGACGTCTTAACTTTAAGCAACGTTTTTATATAAATCCTACAATGATTAGTAGTTTAAGCATTTTATCTCTCCTAAGTCCTATCACGTTTAAGCTCTGACAATTCTTGCCCGAATTTGTTTAAATCTTCTTGTCAACTTTGTGAAACAGATCAGGGCCCTCGACGCTCGACTCTCGCCGCGGACGGACGTGTTTGTGCGCTCTCCCGCTCCAGTGTCGTGTTTCGTGTTTTCTGCTCGTCGCTACCACGTGACGTCATCGTAGTCGCCCCGACTACTCCGATTTAAAATCAAATCAAGAAATTGATTTGATTTTAATAACTCAAAAAAACTGCCTTTTTCAAGGCATCCCTGTTTCATTAATAGACGTTTGTGAGTAGCTTCACTAGGCCCCTTCTGGGTAAAACCACAGTTTCGTGGTCCTCGGTTGAAACCTTACGGTGTCAACGAAGCCGAGTGGGGTGTTGACCCAATTCACACCAGCCGAACCCCTTCAGGGCGAGGCAGTTAGTTGGACGGGTCCCAGATAACCGGCCTTGGGGGATCTCCTAGTCGGCTCTGGTGACAGTTTTGCTTTTCAGCTACTCACCTAGTGTCTTTAGGGTGTGTCTACACCCTTCGCGCTAGACTGGTCAGGGCCCCGTTCGCACAATAAGACTGGCGACGGGTTACAAGCTTAGGGCTCACAAATAGGTACTCACCTCTCTGTCTACACCCGACAGAGAGGGTCACACATCCCCGGGCCCATCCACCCGGGGAGATAGGTATAGGGTTTAGGCCACGTAGGAAAATTTTTTTTCCACCATTCCCTCCCTAAAATAGCTCCTCCTCCGACCATGGAGGACGCCTTTATTTTGGCGTTCTTCAGAGAGGTCCTTTTTAAGGACCCCGAGTTCTTGGCGAAATATGGCGCCAAAATACGCCAACGGTCCACCCCCACTCCGTCCCACGGGTCACTTGTGGAATTCAGTGACGCACTGGAGAGCCCGCTATCGCCACCTGCAAGTGAACAAGGCATTCCGCCCTTTGTTCCGCACCACAATGTTCCGGCAACTATCTCGGCCCCCATTGTGTCACCCGCCTTTGTTCCGGTAGATAATACACCGGCCGCTAATCCGGCCCCTATTGTCTCGCCCGTCATTATCCCGGCAGTAAATACCGCGGCCCCTATTGTCTCGCCCGCTTTTGTACCTGCCGCCATTGTTACGCCGTCTATTGTTCCGGCTGCCATTGTTTCAGAGACAACGCAGCTGCGCACCGCAGTATCAAACTCGACTCAACCGGAGAGCATGGACACGTCAGTCCCACTCTCAGAGGACGAAGCCCGCACCTCCTCCTCCAGCGACGACGACTTCCAAGTCGTTGTTAAAGGAGGCAAGAGGAAGGCGGCTAAATCCTCCGCCCCCGCCGGTCCGGCCTCAAAGAAACAGGTCACGACTACATCGTCCAGCTCGACTTCCGCCCCTAGTCCGCGGGCCAGTCGCCCCGCCAGCCCTATGGCTTGCCCACCCGCTCCTACCGCGAGGAAGCAGAAGCCCCCTCCCCCGATATATGTCCAGGAAAAGTCCAAATGGACTGAAATTTCCAAGATGTGTGTTGATCGCAAGATCAACTACACCAACGCCCGATCCACCCTCCAGGGGATCAAAGTTACCGTCCCCACGTCTACGGACTTTAGGGATCTCTCCCGCGCCCTACGTGAAAGGAACTACTCCTTTCACACTTACTCCCTTCCGGAGGAAACCCCTACTCGCGTCGTAATAAGGCGCGTCCCTCAAGAAATCTCCACCGAGGAGATTAAGAGCGACCTCATCGCTCAAGGAATCCCAGTTTCCGCCGTCCATCGCTTACATAAAGCGAGACAGGGCCTAGTCTACGACATGGTCCTGGTCATCTGTGACCCCACAGACGGTCACCACCCGATTTTTAAAGTTAAGTCGGTGTGTTCGCTCTCAGGCATCTCAATAGAGAAGCCTTACAGAGCTCAATTAATTGGACAGTGTCATCGCTGCCAATTATATGGTCACTCGCAGTCCAACTGCTATGCCACCCCTAGATGCGTCAAGTGTCTAGGAGAGCATGGCACCGCCGACTGTACCCGCCCTAAAGATAGGGAACAATGTTTAGAGCCTCCCAGCTGTGTACTCTGCGGCCAATCGGGACACCCGGCAAATTACCGGGGCTGTCCTAAGGCCCCGAAGTCCTCCTCTCCTAAACTCGCGAAACGCGCGAGCGACCGCCAGCACAGGGAAAGCCCCTGGGGAAAGCCTCCTTCCGCGCTGATGCCGGAGCGGCTCAGTCCGCAGAGGCCGTCTCCCTTTTTTTTTCCGGTGTTCCTTCTCACACCTACGCCGGGGTCGCGGGAACACATTATTCTTCCACAACCCCGGCTGGTGCCGGCCCGCTAGCGCGGGCCCCGTCTCAGAGGCCGTCTCCCTGGGCTAACCTAAATCACCTGAAGGCTCCCGCAGCCTCGGTGCCCTCTATCCCCGCGCAACCAGCGCAACCCGCTCAACTTCCAGCGCTGATGGGTTCCGCCATCCCAGCGCCTTTGGTAGCCCCCGCGGCCCCTACGGCCGCTCCAGCGGCACCTCAGGGAACCCAGGGCCGAAACAGCGCCCAAATCATATTAAGTACATACGCGGCTCTCTTCACCACCGCCGCGGATAAAATGGCGGAAGAAATCGTTGCTGCAAACGGCAACGCAATCCGCCTCATGGAAATTCTCAGCGCGTATCCCGAGATCGCGCAAGTTCTACACTCACTCAAATATTAATTCTCAATGGATAATACGAGAGTAAATAGTAACAAACCCCGATCCCTTAAATTAGGCTTTTTCAACGCAAATGGCGTTTCAGGTCAACGCGATGAGATCGCCACTTTCCTCCGCGACCATCAGCTTGACATCCTCCTCATACAGGAAACCTTTTTAAAACCACATCACCGAAACCCGAATATTGCCAACTTTAAACTAGTTCGCAATGACAGGTCTCGATGTCACAAGGGTGGCACACTCATATACTTTAGGAAATCTTTGTATTGTATCCCTATAGACCCACCTCCTCTCTTCTCCCATCTGGAGACCTCTATCTGTCGGCTCGGCATGACCGGCCACCAACCGATCACCATCATCTCCGCTTATATCCCACCCGACAATGGTCCGGAGGATCCCATCTCGCTCCAAAAGGACTTCACTGCCCTCTTCGGTATGAGTGACTCCGTCATCTTGGCGGGGGATCTTAATGCCAAGCACCCGGCGTGGAATAGTAGCACAACCTCAACCAGAGGTAGGTTAGTTTTCAAGTTAGGCGAATCCCTTAACTTTGACGTCATCGCTCCAATGAGCCCGACTCACTTCCCAGGTAATCCTAATCACCTTCCCGATGTTCTCGATGTAGCGCTGCTCAAGAATGTGAACCTCTGTTTGCAATCGATTGAGACGTTCCACGAGCTAAATTCTGACCACCGCCCTGTAGTCATGCATCTTGCACCCTACTCGGGCCCGATCGACCCCAACCGCCCCCCTCAGACCCAGACGATAACCGACTGGAGGAAAGTAAGCGAAAGACTGAAATCCACCACGTCGCCTCACTTAGACACCATCCCCGATCACTTAGTGTCAGTCGCTGACACGACGGCCGCAATCGACTCGTTTGCAGAGCACGTACAATCCGTATTGACGGATTGTTCACGGGAAGTTCCGGTGATGGAAGACCATCGCTGGAAACTACCTACTGACGTACGTGACCTGATAACCGAGAAGAACGCGGCCATCCGTGCCTACGACTCCTTCCCTTGTGACGCGAACAAAGCCCACATGCGCCATTTACAGCGTGCTGTAAAGAAACGCATAGGGGTTCGCTCTGAGGGCTGGAACAAGATGCTCAGCGAACTCGAGCCCACTCATCAAGCCTTCTGGCAATTACAGAGGAAATTGCGTTCCTCAGAAGAGGTCTCTATGCCTCCTCTCATCCGCCCCGACAATAGTGTCGCTTTCGACAGTCCCGATAAGGCTGAATGTCTTGCCGACAGCCTAGAGTCCCAATGTTCTCCCAGCTCCCAACCAGTAGACCAAGCTCACCTGAACAAGGTCGACGCTGAAGTCGAACGAAGAGCCTCCCTCCCTCCCGTCGAAGACCCTGATGATCCTCTGCCTCCCGTCACTCCAGACGAAGTGCACGACATCATTAAAGGGCTCCACGCTCGTAAGGCCCCCGGTTCGGATGGTATTACTAATAAGGTATACAAACTCCTTCCTGGCCCGCTAATAATGCTTATGACCGCCATCTTCAATGGCGCCTTGAGCAACAACATCTTCCCACAATCATGGAAAGAAGCCACCGTCATCGGTATCCCAAAGCCAGGCAAGCCAAAGTCTGAGCCCTCCAGCTACCGCCCTATTAGCTTACTCAATGTCCTCGGCAAAATCTACGAGAGGCTTATTTATAAGCGTCTCAAAGACTACGCCGAAGCAAAGAGCCTCATACCCAACGAGCAGTTTGGATTCCGTAGCCAACACTCGGGCACCCAACAGGTCCACCGTATCGTAGAGCACTTATGCGCTGGTCTGCAGCGTAACGCGACGACGGGTGTGCTATTCTTCGACATAGCAAAGGCCTTCGACAAAGTCTGGCACAACGGCTTGATATACAAGCTCTACCAACTAGGAGTGCCAGATCGTCTCGTGCTCATCTTACGAGACTTTTTGTCGAACCGGACCTTTCGCTATCGCGTCGAGGGAGCACTCTCGTCCCCTCATCCTATTCGCGCCGGTGTCCCTCAGGGTTCCGTACTATCTCCTCTCGCCTTCACGCTGTTCACTAGCGATATCCCAAAAAGTAAAAAGGCTCAGTTGGCTCTCTTCGCCGACGACACTGCCGTTTACTATACCGGTCACTGTCCCAACGCTATAGCTCGTACTCTCCAAACCTCCGCAAACGTCTTAGGCGCTTGGTTCCGGAAATGGAGAATCGAGGTCAACCCCGATAAGAGTCAGGCGGTTCTCTTCTCGAGACGTCGTCGACTCCCTCCCCCACTTCCCAGCCCGATCACTATGTACGGCAAGCCAATCCCTTGGGAGAAGCAAGCCAAATACCTAGGCGTGATCCTCGATGAGAACCTTACCTTTAAGGCTCATATTAAGGCGGTTCGCGCGCGCGCCTCCTTCGCTCTTAGCAGGCTGCAATTCGTACTGACAGCCCGTAGTAAACTGTCCCTCAAATGCAAGCTCCGCATCTATCCCGCAGTCATCCGTCCCATCATGACCTATGCCTGCGTTGTATTTGCGCACGCTCACCCACGTCATCTCCATAAGATGCAGACCCTCCAAAACCGTTTCCTCAGAAGGGTCACGGGTGCCCCTTTCTATGTCCGTAATATCGATCTTCACGTCGACCTCAAAATGCCAACCATAAAACAGTTCATGAAACGCTTATCAAAGCGTTTCTTCGACTGCGGCATCAAACATTCTAACCCCCTGATTACAGCGGCCGCCCGCTACACTCCCTCTCGCATTAGCAGTATTCGCCGACCAAGGCATACTTTAATCGACCCCGACGACGCCACTACCCTCCTCCAGGAGAGTAGTAAGGCCACTAGCACGCTACATAAGCCCAAAACCCGATCGCCGTCCTACCGCCCTCGCCGCCGAGGCCCGCCGCGACGCCCAAATCGACGCCCCTCCCGACCCTTGCTCGAGCCAGCCCGCGCCGCTGAGCCTGTAGCTTTAAATTCGTCCCTAATTAATACCAATCCTGATCCAGCTAGTCATTTGCTGACCTCTTCCAGCGACGCCCTAAGCCGAGGTTCGTACCCCACAGGGGGTGCCCTTAGCGTTGTCGCTTAGTTTTAGTTAGTATATAAGTTTAAGTCCTGGCTGGAGGCCTTAATTTATTAGGGAATCCACAGGCAAGTCCGCTTAAGCAGACGACAACCGCATAGGTTGACCTGCGAGATGCCAAACAAACAAACAAACAAAATGTGAAACAGATAGTGATCCTGTTTAACGAGAAGAACCCTTAAGTTTTGTCGTAATGTACGCTTGAGGACTTCACGCCAATTTATATTAATAGCTAGTTTGTTGTTATCGATCTGTAAATGTAAGAGGATTTGATACGGGTTGCTCTGTTGGATTAATAGGTAATAGGCTGCGGATGAGCCGAACACGTGTTTACTACAGCGGCAATGTTTGGTTTGGTGCAGGTTAATTAAAGGATTGGGGAGAGGTTAAGATTATAAGTAGCTTATTATTCAAGTCAAGGGCGGATCCAGAGGAGGGGGGGGAGGGGGGCGGGGGAGAACGTTGTAGGCCTTGTAGACTGTAGATTTGTAGACCATTTTCTATTTAGTTAGGTACCTAGTACTTGTTGACAGACCTACACTCACTGTCTTTCCATACGTATTAAAAATGTAATTTGAGTACAATTTCTTGCCGGCTCTTCTTCATAGGAAACGACCAATTGGAACCGTGCATCTAGCTTCTGATGTTTCATATGTGCCCATTTAGGGTTTATGTGGAATAAAATATATATTTTTAAATTTGAGTCATAGTAGTTATCAGCAATAAATAAAAAATATTGTTGATTCACGTAGCCTTTACTTTTTCCGGCATAAAGGAGCAAGTGCGAGTCGGACTTGGACACGAAGGGTTCCTTGCCACCGTACAATATTTAGCACTAAATATATTTAAAGGAGATCAGCCGTTTTGAGCCCAAAATGCCCGGCCAACGAAAAAAAGGTTGTCATATAAGACGGGGAAGTACACCCAAGCATTTTTCAGTATGGCACCAAATCTTTACTACCGTTCCTAAGGCTGATTTCTTTACCTAAGTCTATTTTACGTATGCCACGTCAGCCAAGTTCCGTACCCTTGGTCTGTACCCTTAGCGTATAGTTTATAAGTTTTGTGCCTTCTCTGGAGGCCTAAGCAGCCGAAAACCTCCATGGTTGACATGTGAGACACCATAAAAAAATGGGGAGGTGCACGTGCTCCTCGTTCGCGCAAAAACCATATTATCCATGCAAATAAACAATAACTAAAATAGGTATGCAAAAATAGTTAAAGGAACGCTCGCAGAGGTTGGTTGTCATAGTAGTAATACTTGTTCAAGGTCACCTTTCGTTTATTTCAAATAAACCACTTACAGGCACTTTTGAATTGTCAAGGGTTCGGTCAGTCAGAAATATGAAAATAGTTGCCCATTCCAAAACGAAGTAGGTACCTATGGAGAAGAACGGGCAAAAAACTCCATGGACACTCTTTTAAATAATATGGTTACAGGAAATTTGTTACATCAGTCATGTTGAAATTATACATGTGAGAACGATGTAGAAAGACGTGCACATTAGAGGCGTCTGTAATAAAAAACATAAAAAACAAAAAACAAAAACAAAAAACGGACATAAAAATAAAAAAGCCGTGGCATCCAAGAGATGACCAGTCCGCACTGACGGCGCCCGTTCACGAACATGACGTATGGATCAGCACCATTCAGCTCAACCATTTGAAGGGAACTTCATTAAGTTCCCTTCAAATGGTTGAGCTGAATGGTGCTGCTCACTGCTGGTGGCGTGTGTGTTGGATCATTATCCAACACACACGCCACCAGCAGTGAGACATTTGAGTGAGCGTGACATACTCTCAGCCGCCAGGGCACATTCAAGTCAATTTCAGAAGTGCCCACTATAGGGTAGCTTTATTGTAGGTGCATAGTGCAATACAATATTAAAATATTGAATTTATAGTGCAAAGATAGTTTTTACAATCTTCAGCAGCTCCAACAATATTTCCGAATGCTAATCAATTGTATATGCGTCCTTGTGGAGCAAAACCAGCGTTGAGTCAAGCATTTTTGTCAGAGATGTAATCCCCCAACTTATAATATACTTGGCTGCATAGTGTGCGTTTGATACAAGTTTTAAACTACGTTTCATTCAGTTGGAGTATGTGGGGGTATTTTATTATAACATTTTAAAAAGTACCCCATGAATGATGAATCTACTTTAGCCAGCCTGAAACCCGGTTGAACTAATTGGTCCCCATTTATAGTCCCATAGTTGTGTCTTTCACCTCTTTTACTGTAAAGATTTAAGTTTTTCCTTACGCACATAATGTTTTCACATATGTATTGACAAGGTACGGTCATGATGTTAATATCTTTAAACAGTTCCCTTAGAGAATCGCGCCTGCGGAGGCCATATATTGCTCTGATGGGACTTTCTTGCAGAACAAAAATAGACTCGATGTCTGCAGCGCGTCCCCATAATAAGATACCGTAAGACATGATACTATGAAAGTAACTGAAATAGACTAGCCTCGCGGTATCTACATTAGTAAACTGACGGATTTTTCTTACAGCATGTGCTGCTGAACTTAGCCGTCCTGCAAGAGATATTAAATAGGGACCCCATTGCAGCCTAAGGTCGAGCGTGATCCCCAAGAAAACCGTTTTATCAAAGAATTCCAGTTTCTCTTGATTCAATACTATGTCACAATCAGTACTTTTAACATTCGAGCAAAGCAAACCTTATGCATTTTGTTTTTTTCCCATTTAATACTAAATTATTAGCAGTAAACGAATTTTGTACCTGCAGCAGGGCGTTATTTACTTCGTCAAGATTTGATGTACGTCTACTTATCTTAAAAGTTAAAGAAGTATCGTCAGCAAAAAACACCATTTGTGGTTGGTTTTTTAATAAATGGGGCAGATCATTAATATATACTAAAAAGAGGAATGGACCTAATATCGATCCTTGTGGAACACCCATTTTTACTTTTAAACCAAGCGAATTGACACCATCAATTTGAACTTTTAAATAAGGTCTAACTAAACTTAGCGCAAGTTTTCCTAGTCCGTAATGCTCCAGTTTTAGGAGCAAGGTTTCGTGATAAACGCAGTCAAATTCCTTGGAGAGGTCACAAAAAACTCCTATGGCATCTTGGGCCTCCTCCCACGCTGTAAATATGTGTTTTTAGTAAAGTGACACCAGCGTCAGTCGTGCAACGACCTTTGGTGAAACCATATTGCTGTTCGTGTAAGATTTTGTTGATGTTAAAATGATTAAGTATTTGATTGAGCATTACCTTTTCGAATACCGGCAACACGGATACTGGTCTATAATTGTTGGTGTCTTTGCTATCCCCAGATTTAAAAAGTGGTATAATCTTACTGTATTTCATTAAATCCGAGAAAACTCCTTGATCTACACAAATTAAATATTAAAGCTAAGTATGGTGCTATAGTCTCGATTATGGATGTACAAACTGTGATGGACATTCCCCGGTCAACTTGATTTTTATATGTTTAAATTGAAATTCAACCGAGCAGCCTGGAACGTTCGCTCTTAATAAATCAATTGAGACTGAATTTAAAGCTTCCGTAGTTTTAGATGGTATATTAGTAAAATAATTTACAATTTCTTGATCTACTTTAGAAGTAGTTAGAGCTTAAGGTACCACGAGAAGTCTCCAATGTTTATTCAGTGTTTCGTATTTTTTTCCTACTAGTTTCGTTATTTATAACTTTTCCAAACTGTTTTTATTTTATTTTCTGCTGAATATCGAATATCGTCATGGATGTGTATGGTTGAATAGGTGGCTGGAGTTGCAGCGGTTGTTGTGGCCGCGTAACAATCTGGTAAGTCATATTAATTGGTGTTCTAAGAATCTGGGCTTGTGTCTGAAGTTTACGTATTTCGCCTTGTGATACAGCAGTGTGCAAATACAATTTAGTTTTGGTCTAATCGAGTTTCGGAAATTTTCTAACTGCTTTGCTCATGCTCAGAAAAAACAAGTCTGTTTCATTCGTCATATTATCCGGCTGCTGCTTTGAATGATGCTTATGGATTCTCAAATCGTGCGAAGCTTTCATCATATCATATAGATTCTGTAAGTTTGGTTTTCGAACAGGCTGTAGGGACTGCAAGTAACTACAAGTATGTGGTGTTGCTGGACGAGAATTGTCTGATTGAGTACTTTCTGAGTGAAATTCTGGAGGTTCAGGAGGTGATGAAAGATTAGTTGATGTCGACCTTGATTCCATATATGGCTGTAAAAAACAAATTTGTTCTTCATATTTCCACTGCTCGCCCACTTTATTTTTATTTTACGGCGTTTCAATCGTTGACGTAGCAATTTCGTAATTTATTCCAGTCATCTTTACATTTTTCTGCTAAACGAAAATAAATTATCGGTGATTTATATTACAGATTTTTGGCAACTGGAAATTCTTTTCGATCATAGGGGTTCAATTACCGTATGGGGTGTGCTATAGTAAAGACAATAGTAGAACAAGTATGTAACGCAGTTTGGAAGAATTTGGCCCCTATTGTAATGCCCCAACCTACAGAACAAATGTGGAGAGAGATTGCGAAAGGATTCAAAAATGTATGGCATTTTCCGAATTGTATTGGAGCATTGGATGGGTAACATATTACTATTGTATGTCCAATAAGTGCAGGATCAACTTTGTGACAAGTTCCATGGCAAATGCAAGCTATTACACAAGTTAGAACCCGATTTACTACGGTTTAATTAAATAAAGCAGTCAAGTACGGATTCTCCCAATCAGATGCTCTAATCGATTGGTCCTTAGATTCTTTACATTTGGTCTAAAAAATCACTTTGTATTGTCCTACTATTTCTATCAAGTCGTCCGTAGTTTTAATTCTCTTCTAAAACTTTAAATCGAGTGGATTAACAAATTCTAGAAAGCTTTGGCTTATACATACTAGTCACGCCGACTAAGTGGTTACAAAATTTATTTCGAACATTTAAATGACTCTCACTATCAGATTTTATTTCTATATGATAAAATATGTACAACGTAAATAACACCTATACCTAATTAATTACCAAAATACAATAAACCTAATAACTAATGTCTCTGATCTGAGCTGCGTATAGAGGGACGGCCATGGCGAAACAATAAGGGTTCCTTGTTGACTACGGAACTCAAAAAATCTATGACTAACGGCAATATTGTAGCTTCCTATTAGTAAAAGAATTTTCAGAATCGGATCAGAAGTTCCGAAGATTACTCCCTACATAAAAGTCACAAAGGACAATGCCAGAAACTCTATAGACCTTTGTCCCAATCAAAAAGTCATTAACAATCCTGCAATATGCAGCATCTTAAAGCTTGTTTAATACTGCTAACTAAACATTTGTCCTAATGTCTGTAGAACTTGCGGATTCTGTTAAAATCTAAGAACAAAATTGACATTGATGCAGTGCAGGTGCAGTTTATAATTGTTAAAAAGCGATTTAAACAACATATAGGTACGTTACGCATTATCATAATTAATATAATCGTGATATGAGTTTTTGTTTTACATGTTGTTGTGTATCATGCGCAATAGGAAATTCAGGGGTTGCTTTCCTTTTATCATTGATTTTTAATCGGCAAGTTCTACTGAAAAACAGTGTATTATGAAAAGTCCTATAATCATTACAACTATTTTCACTAATTGACATTTCCTGTAAATAGCTGGGGCAGGATCTGGCATTGTCATTTTGCTTTTTATATTGATCAAGTATGGTTTGGCCACTAAATAGTCTTGGGTTTGGTTCTGACTTTATTTTGGTATTTTGATGCAGCATGACGACACACCTAAATAAACACCTCTATCATCTGTTTATAAAATTAAAACAAAGTTTACTTCTAATTTGGCTTATATAAGTATATACATATTAGTCACGCCGACTAAGTGGTTTAATAAAATCTTGTTTTTTTTATAGTACCTCCTCGTACCTACATGTAAATTATTTTTTCTCGTCAATCCCATGGAGTGGCATGTCGTTGGCAAGGTCGTTCAAAATTATTGCGGATAAGTAAAACCTTTTTTCAATTCATGGATCCTTTTGTGAAGTATTAAGCTTTAAAGTGCTATTTTTTTAGAGTCAGGTCCCACCCACCTGCCAGCTAAATAGTTGGTTTGTATATGTGAAAAAATTCACGACAGCAGTATATATAACGAATTAAAAGGAAAACTATCACAGGTAAGCTTTACAAGTTAACGAGTAATAGTCAACAAACTCACATTTGCAGTTGGAATGTATGGGAGAACGATGTTTTTCAACTACAATTTTATGTATGTTCTTGGGATAAAATCACCCAACTACAGAACCTTTCATTATGCGTGGTCCGGCACGCAATTGGCCGGTATTTTTTTGTTAAAACAAGCAAGTGGACGAAGTGGCGGGCAGAAGCAGTTCGGTATAAATATTATTAATAAATGTATAGGTAAGCCTGAACAAATATTACTTATTTTTCCAACTTTGTTCGCTTCGTTCTTTGTTGTTAATATGCTACATTTATTTTCAAAAGACATAGTTTACGTTTTAATTATTCGACTGCATGATTTTTCACCGTACATATGGCTTGTTGGACGTAATTTAAAGTCAATATAAACACATCACTCGATGCAACAAAATGAAATTTACGCAACACTGCTTAACAAATTGTGTGAATGGCTTCAGTGAAATGTATTATCTGTTTCCCTGAAGCGGCAGGTCGATGACCGAACAAATTAGAACTAATTATTTCCACTGTCCTCCTACTGCCGACGTCATATTAATATGATAACTTCAATAGATTTTAACTGTTATTTGAAATCACTAACTACTTTTTTTTTTTGGGAATGCCATCTCGCAGGTCAACCTATGAGGTTGTCGTCTGCTTAAACGGACTTGCCCTGTGGTTGCCCTAATAAATTAAGGCCTCCAGCCAGGACTTAAACTTAAATACTAACTAAAAACTGAGCGACTACACGCTAAGGGCACCCCCTGTGGGGTGCGAACCTCGGCTTAGGGCGTCGCTGGAAGAGGGCAGCAAGGGACTAGCTCGATCAGGACTTGAGTGATTTTGGGACGAATTTAAAGCTACAGGCTCAGCGGCGCGGGCTGGCTCGAGCAAGGGTCGGGAGGGGAACCTTTTGTTTCCAATCTATATAGTTTATATGTCTACTTAAGTTTGTTTACCTTTCTGTATTGTATTGGTTTGGTTTTTTTTTTTTTTTTAAATGTTTTACGTTGTTTATCGATTGTTGACCTTAGATATTCTGTGGTTATCGTCTGTAATATACATTTCGAATTTATAGAGTTTCTATCATAGTGATTTTATAAATATACTTTTTGTCCTTATATGATACAAAAATAATAGCAAAACCCTATTGAGCGGTAAACATATTCCAATAGCCGTTCCGCAGATCATTGTTTTAAGTTTTACGTATTATATATATAAATATAGGCAAGCTCACCGATCGATGTTTCATTTATCATTATATAATTATGAGAGGTGACTTGAATGACGTCACCACATTAATTGATTCAGTTACGGTTGAACGTTCCTGAAATCCAGTTACTTCCCTCCGGCTACGCGGTTACGAAACTCTGCGGTGCTACGGAGCTACGAACGGCGTAGCTTCGAGCTATGAACCAAACCTCATTTGGGAAATTTTATATAGTAGTTTAACAGATTATGTTTTGTTAAACTGAAAAGAAATGATAGGAGTTAAATAAAGAAGAAGAGAGAGAGGAGAGAGTTGGTAGTAGGATTGAATTTGTCTCTCGAACTCGTCTGGGAAGCACTGACCATTTTCTACCACCATGTGTTTGGGGGGCCGGCCGGTATAATTATAGGCACATTAGAAATTTTAGCTTTAACTCCGGGATGCAATGGGGCAAAGCAGCCTTTGCTTCTGATAATCACTTACTATAATGATGGCCGTGTGTCTGTGTGCTTATGTGCCGTCCAATAATATGCGGAATGGGTGAAAAATGATTTTAATGATGCTCATAAATTGCAAAATGTGGGTATACTGTATGTAAACCTCTGCCTAAGCCTTTGAGTAATACAGGCGTGATGTTATGTTTGTGTGTATGTATATTTTGGAAAATATGACCACTTAACTAAAGCGGCATTAGTAAAGTAAAATAATTATACTTAAATTGACAAGAAACGTCCTTCTGTCTCAAAGGCAAACTTGTTAAATCAATGTTCAAGGTTTTAGGTCGATTTACTTCGAAATTAGTTTATAAGTGATTACGGTTATGGATACGGTTTTTACTTAAATTACTTTTGAATTAGAATGGCCGGTCTGTTATTATCTGTCTCCCCGGTCAAAAACCTCTTTATTATAAATGGACGAAATTATCGTAATTGTTACTATGCTCTGTTATTGGCGACTCTGATCGTGCTATTACAAAAGATAAAGTTTAAAACAAAGACCAAAACGCCAACTAAAAAACATAAACAAGAGACCGTAACAAAATAATATTTGACATAACGATTGTCACTTTCCTAGTATGGACAATTTTTCGCGTGACTAAGTACGCTGAGAGCAAATCTAGCGATTTAAATCTTTGGGCAGCTTAATGTCAAATCGTAACATCCTCTTTTGGCTTTGCCGTAGTAGGCAGTTTTTGTATTTCGAACTTTATTCCGACTTAATATAACATACAAATTATTAACTGACAACTAAATAACGGTCTACGATGTCAGTTTTGTATAAATATCTGCATTTCCATTACTGTTACAATCTTATTAAAAAAAATTGGCCCAATGGTTAAAACCATGGTCTGCATCTCATTATAAACGTTTTTATTTCATGAGTACGGTTAAGCCCAGTCTCAAGGTGTTTTCCTATGTCGTGTCCAAGAATTGGAACCTCGAAAAAAATAAAATGAAAACCTTTACCTGGAAAATAAACTTTTTCTTCTCTTGGTCGACGAAGAAACGAAAAAAACGTTAATGATATTATGCAATTTAATAGGGATGTTGTTGTGAAATAATAAGTAGCATTCATTTGATGAAACAAAAACAGTTACAACAATAAAAAACAATTTGTTTTCTGTGTAAGGGCAAGTCCAAAATTATTGAATAATCTGCATAACAGACTCGGGCAACTGCTGTTTCTACATAGTCTGTTACGGTAATGTGTAATAAGTACGACCAACTTATCTGTGCAATTACTGGTGGCGCTGGTTGTAAACAAAAATCTATAAGTTAAACAAAAACAGATCGTATATCCCATTCAAAATATTATTTCAAAGAACAGCCGTTGCACAGCTAAGTTGGTGGAACGTTATATTAGGGCGCATAATTTACGATTTTGTTGTTTGTATTTAATGAAATTGCATGAGCTTCAATAAAATTATGACACTGCACAACAAGAGTTAACTCAGACCTCTAGAATCCTTCGTTAGTATAATATATAGTTACCGTGACTAAGGACACTGCTTTATCCCCTTACTGATAATTAACATAACATAACATCACGCCTTGTTCCCCCGAAGGGTTGGGCAGAGGTGTACCTGTACACCCACATTGCGCCAGTTATGTTTAAGTCCCATGTAATAGGGGGCAAGCCTATTGCCATCAACCGGGCACAAATCCAGACTCCGGGCTGCTACTGAGAAATTCCAGATAGAAAAACCCAATAACACTTTGCTCGACCTGGGAATCGAACCCAGGACCTCATGCTCAGCAGTAGCGATTGCGACCACTAGACCAACGAGGCAGTCATAATAGTGATAATTCTACTATTAAATACCTGTTTGAATAGATAGTTCACAATACCTTTAATCAAATCATATTTAGTTCACGCCCCCAAATATTCACATCAACTCATTTTACTAGCCTTTCCCGAACTATGTTGTCAATGTCTTCTCCCGCTGAGGGTGGAGCGTGAGGGCGTGTCAGACTTTTACTGACTAAAACCCAGCCGTGTTCCATCAATTGCCTGTGCCAGGGCAACGGTTACTCTTGCGAATTACCCGCGACCATCTCTTTGAGGCGCTCGTGGAACAAGACGCGCCATATACCCGGCCTGGTCCCTACCGGACGGCGAGCTACCCATTGCTCGCCGTCCGCAACGCCCAGGGCATCTCCTGCGGCGACTAGGGGCGTGAGGGCGCAAAGCTCTCTCTCTCACACGCTCCGCTTCCTCCTCCACGAGCATTACTGCTTCGCAGAAGGAGGTGACGGCTTTCCATTCCCTCTCGCTCCGTACCATGGTCTGGATCAGGGCCGGACGCTAGAGATCGCCGCCGCCGGTTGCCTCCGCGAGGAGCCGCCTGCCTACCTGACCTCCACAACCCAGTTACTAGATAACACGATACCCCTTGGTAACACTGGTTGGCAGACTTTCAGGCTTCTGACGACCTGTAACGACAGTCAAAGATCAACGAATGACAGCCGGGACTTCCGAGGCATGGAGGGCTCTCGACATGTAACCCATCGACGCACCGACTGCTGTTTTCAATCAACCTGTGCGGCTGTTAACAATTAGCCGCAAGCCCCTCTCAAATATTCACATAACAGTGAATAATCCTTCAATACCCTGAATCTAGTCCGTAACTCCTTTCAGTTCCGTTTTAATCCTTTTCTATAAACGGTCTAAGTTGCGGGAAATTGGGACCTTCAGCGTTGTCGATGTGATGGAATCGAACGAAGTAAAATTAAAATTATTATGTTCCCTATAATTTTACTTGGACAATATTTAAGTAGATATCTGCGTATTTCATCTAAATCGATATCCGTCTATACATGTTGTAAGTTAAAAACATTTATCTTGTCTGTCTGTGTGACCGCGTTGTTGTTCTAAACAACGCAACGGATTTTGATGCGGTTTTTGACTTCCTTCTAATGCTATTCTGTAACCATCTCACAGTGAAAACATAGGTGAAGTGAGCGTGGAGTGGGCTGTCCGTGCCACTGATGCTAGGGATTGACCAAGATGGGATGACACTGACAGTTCACTCCACGCAAGTCTTCAAGGTCCGATTTTTACAGAATCGACAGTGCGGAAGGTTTATGTGTATAATACATTTATAACAGACACTAGCTTTTTTGAAATTTCTTGTTCTCCCGACCCACCAGGTCGGAAATAAATCCAAGGCTCGTCACCTGAAATGGTGTCGTCAACACGCCGAGACGAGCCTGCTTCAAATTGGTTTATCATATCACGGCACCATTCCCGGTTCCAGTTTCAGGCGACACGTTAATGTTCCCGGTGCACTTTTTAATGAGACACCATAGATAATACACTATATAATATAAGATGAGACACAATAATTTTAATTAGCTCGCAAACAATGTGGAGGGAAGTTTTGAAAGTGGAACGAACCTAACGAACCTATTTTTAGTTACAAATAATCATATTTTCAAAACACACTTTATTTGGCCAGTCCCTAATACATAAAAACTTTTTTCGCAATACTGATTTTTATTTAATCGGCGAATCAATCAATACACTTGGTTTAAAAGTAAAATGTTGCCCATCATTTAAATAAGATTTTACTATACTGGGCCCAAGTTTTCCAAGTCCGTAATGCCTAAGCTCCAAAAGCAAGGTTTCGTGATTGACATAATCAAATGCCTTGGAGAGGTCACAAAAGATTCCTATGGCGTCTTGGGCCTCTTCCTCTTCCTCTTCTCTTCCCCGTTAAAAATATATTTTAATAAGGTAACACCGGCGTCGTACAACGCCCTTTGGTAAAACCATACTGTTGATCGTGAAGGGTTTTATTAGTATTGAAATGATTGAGCATTTGATTAAGCATTATCTTTTCAAACACCTTGCTGAAAACCGGCAACACGGACACGGTTCTATAATTATTTGTGTCGTTACTGTCCCCGGATTTGAAAAGTGGTATTACATTACTGTATTTCATTAGATCCGGGAAGACACCTTAATCCACACACAAATTAAATATTAAGGTAAGTAAGGCGCTATAGTCTCAAATATGGAGGTATAGACTTTAATAGACATTCCCCAAAGATCTTCGGTCACTTTGATCTTGATTTGCTTAAAAGCTTTTATTACTGTTAAGGGTTAATATGCTTAAAGTTAAATTCAATGAGGCAGGCTGAAACATTTACCCTTATTAAATCAAAAGCGAGCAAGGGCGAAGACTTTAGGTTTCAGTGAGACACTGGTAAATAAATTTATAAATTCTTGAGCAACTTCTTTGATATCGCAAATGAGACCACATGACGTCTCCAGCATGTAATCAGAATTTGTTCCTGGTCGTTTCATTATTGATAATTTTCCAAACCGTCTTTATTTAATTGTCTGCTGATTTTACCTTGTTGCTAATGTATAATGGCTGTAGCTGCCTTACAAGTAATTTTAAATTTTTGAGTATGTAGCAACATACTTATTTAAAGTTTGAATTCAATTTAATTCAAAAAGTTTATAAGCAAGAATATATATAGTTTACAAGGAAAGATCTTACAGCCTTCAGTTATTGTATTCTGCCTGCAAGCAAGCGTGCAAATTATTTATGTTTTATGTCATAGTTGTTATTAGTAAATTTTTATTAATGCATTATTATCATATTTCCGTGTTAATATAAGGCTTAAGGCCACTTTCCCTACTTTTCCTAAGTCTTTTAGTTGCCCAGTCACTAAAAAAAACTTAGGGCTGATACTTTTAGTGTTCTTCTTAAAATAATTATTGAACTCGATTTGAACTACCGAAAATAATTCTTCATACAAAACATTAACTTACGATTACTTAACTTACAAATTAAACTGCTTGTTAATTTATTTAAATTAACAAATAGTAATGGTCTGGATTCGTCAAGAGACACGTGTTTTTACATACAAGGCACACGTGTAGGTTAAAATTAGAATTCAAATCTACCTTGACTCACAAGTAGGGTTTCGTACCTCAAAAGGAAAAACCGGAACCCTCATAGGATAATTTCGTTGTTCGTCTGTCTGTCTGTTAAGACCCTTTTTCTCAGGAGCGCAAAAAACAATAGGTAGTCGTGGGGACTACTGACAGTAGTGAAAACCGCAAAACGTACACGTCGCCAGTCTGGCGCAACCCGCCTCATTAGAATGTCCGTGACGTTAGCATGTCGGTGACGCAAACCAATACGTTGTGCCCCTACCAAAAATCGCTCGACGCCGCCAAAGAAGTTTTGAAGTTTTCACAAAAAATACGAATAATGTTTGCCAAGAAGCATGGTCTCACAGCACAAGTAAAGGAAAAAAGTCCAAAAATCGTGAATTTGTTGTTTTATAACTTTTTTTTGCTATTACAAACGTACACTTGCAGGTGGACACTTTACCGCGACATATCTCGATGCAACTATTTCATCTACAAAGTTTGTTGCTACGATAAATTTATCCCAACTACGGAATCCTTCATTGTGCGTGGTCCAACACGCACTTGACCCGTTTTTTATTTATTTAATTTAGGTAGAATAGAATAGAATATTTTAGGGTACACTACATAAATACGAAAAACTTTGTCAGTCACAAATTTGAATTTCAAAATACCGATTTTCATAATTCCGAATGGTTCAAAATTCCTATTATATGAACTCCGATGTATCTATCATTCATCCTATTTTAATAATTCCACATTTTCATTACTCCTAACGTTTAAAATTACTATTCTCAATTCGAAACATCAAAAATACGAATTCCGATTATTAAATTTGTCACAGTTCTAACCTAGCCTATCCCAAAGGATTCAATAACAGTAGATGATACCCGACGCAGTTATATAGGTAATAAATAAGGTGAAGAAGAAAACATAAAAAAAATACCAACACAAATATGCGTAACTGAATATTACGTTAATACTACCTGAATAAACATAATATACAATTAGTATTGAATCAGAATCAAAATTCTAATTTTAGCAGTTTATTCGAAGTATTGAAAATCGGAATTTCGTTTTTAGGATCCATCGAGCATTTGATTTTTCGAACGTATGAAAATCTGAAATCAAACAAATCATGTTTACGACTTTCGGTAAAATAAATTTCGTAATTTTTAATAATAGACATTATACTTATTTTTATAAACCTTAACATAATAGGTAGTTAGGTAGCTCGCCAACATTTACCGCGGAGGGTTGTGATCGCGTCGTTTGCAATACACTGCGCACTCAAAACTTTTTTTTTTTTACCGGTCATTTACCCTTCTCACGACCTTTGCGCGCCGATGTCCCTTCCACCCTGTATAACCTGGGGAAGGGCGGAGAATCCTAACACAAGCAAACTATTTGCTTAAAAGGATTCTCCCCATTGTAACTAGAATTAGTTGTTTGGGTTCATATTATTTTTGTGCTTTGCTTTTTGCCAAATTTCATGATTCTAGGTCAACGGGAAGTACGGTTTTTGATTTATTTGCGAGTATCAAATACGATTTTTTAGAGCTTCAAGAGACCGTAGACCTACGTATTTGAAATTAATTTCAACTTGATACCCGCACGCGTAACTTTGAAACAGGGTCTTGACAGACTGACAGACAGACAGACGCACAGACAGGCGGACAACGAAGTGATCCTCTAAGGGTTACGTTTTTTCCGTGTGAGGTGCGGATCCCTAAAATATGAAAAATATATTTTTTTAAACTTCCACCAGCGCCCGTAATCAATGTTACAAACAAAATAGGTACTTAATATTTCAAAATAATTAGGTACGCCGTCTTCGCAATATGTAAGACAAGACTTTGGTTAAGAATTTACATTTAATTATGTGAAGCAGCTATGAATTTAGCTCCTTTGCCACTACGTTTATTTTATACCCTCATTATTTTCTCGTAACATTCCGCTCGAACAAGGGCGAAACCAATTTAAATGTCGGTTTAAATAAAAATACAGTATTTTGTCGAAACATTTCGCTGTAATAGATAAAAAGTCTCGTAAAAGTTTTATTTCTATTACAACAGCTCCTTTTCCATTACGTTAATACTACCTGAATAAACAGTTAGACGGTTTTATGTTTTCTTCGGCGTTTAAAATGTTTTTTTTTTCTCAGGTGAAGTCGTAAAATGAGACAGAGCGAATCGTAAATTATTCTGAGGCGGTGCTGGAGGGGTGGAAGTCTTTCCATCTCACTTTATTATACAGAATGTAGTTCGAATTAGGAGATACTCGGCATGATATTACTTTGATTTATGCGAGTCTGTCGACTCTCGTAGTTTTCAATAAATCTCAAAGCATTAGTTGTGGAACGTAGGAACACCTTTATTTAAATGCGTCCGAACTTCCTGCTCGTTAAGGTACGTACAATGTTTGTGTGTTTATAGAACTCTAATGAGTTATTAGATTATACTCTGTGCTAGAAATTGAATTGTAAAAAAATCATGTGATCCGAAAGTCTCATTCATACGATTAAGTATTTGTACTCACTTAAACCTTACAAAAACAACAAAAATAAATACAGTAAAAAGCAAAATAACAATACAAAAATAAAAACGTTTTAACTTATAAGAAGCATTGAAAAGAACTTTGAGAAGTGTAAAGTTTACTACATTGGAGGAGCTATTAACATTTTTAAGACTACCAGCGAATCTTGAGGTCGGGGTGCTCAGTGCGCGAGACGGCGCAATTTATAGCCCCAGATACTTTACACCTGCTAAAAATATTTGTCACTTTGCTCCCTTGCTTGTTAGTATCATGAATCTGAATTTATACATATTTTCTTATTACTTAATACGTTTAGTTTTTATGTGTAAGTACAGTGGGCCTCACGACACAGTGGTAACACTTTGCCTTAAGCTGGCCTAGCTTAAACTAAACTCCGTACGTTTCAATAGAATGATAGGCAAGCTTATACTTTTACCGGTTTTGTTAGCACGACGTGCGGTTTACTATACCGTGATTATAAAGGACAGATTATTGCTGTCAATAAATTAGAGAGCAGGGTTGGCCTAGTGGTAACGGCCCCGACTTACGAGTTTCGATCCCAGGCAGGCGCTTTACTTTATGTAAATAATTTCATCACCACTGCTCTCAAAATGATAAAGGAAAACATTGTGAGGAAACCGGCATGTCCTATAACCAAAAATTCGAAGCCATGTGACATCTTCCACGCACTGGGTATGCGTGGTGGATTACGGCCCACTCCCTCTCACAGAGAGGAGGCCGGTGTCCCAGCAGTGGGAACGTTATAGGCTGATAATGATAATAGATGCTTGCTCAAGTAATCTATGATAAACAATTTAATGTTTTACGATGCTTAAGTGCAGCTGAGGAGCTCGTGGCTAATTAATTAACAGCCGCACGGCTCGATCGATCAGGGTCCGTGGATAGATGACGATCTTTACATACCGAGACCCCTCCGTGCCTCGGAAAGCACTTTAAGCCATTGGTCATCGCTGTCATTCTTTGATCTTTGACAGTCGTTACGGGTCGTCAGAAGCCTGAAAGTCTGAAAACCAGTCTTACCAAGGGATATCGTGTTACCCAGTAACCAGGTCAGATAAACAGTTGCCCCATGTTAAATACTGGTATTCATCTCCATCCCGTTTGACTGGTAGCCCACCCCATCTTAGTTTGGAAAAGACTATGCAGATTGTTCAAGTTCAGCACAGACCTTTCCATTAAAAAAGTCGATATGCAAGTTAGAAATTCCACCTATAACATATCCGTGTTATCGGAAACCGATAAACAGGGTGGGCAACTTTAGGTATGCAACTTTTTTTTTGCCGCCATTTTGCCGGCAAATTGACAGTTGTTTCATGAAAGTTATGTTGTGTAGAGACCGCGTTATGGAGCGTTATACAACTGAACAATATGTTTTATAGCCGATTCCTATAATTTATGGACCGTTATTTGTTGAAAGTAACTCTGATTGTATCGTTACCAATAATGAAGCGAAGAACTCATAGCTTCGCATGGTAGACCCTCCAAGATAGAAGGTTTTTTTTTTGTGTATGGCATCTCGTAGTTGACCTTGAAAGGTCGTGACTACTTAACCGGACTATCCTGTGGCTGCCTTAAGCGGACTCAAAGCCTCGAGCCAGGGGCGTAAAACTACTTACATTACTAAGCGAACGCTCGCTAAGGGCACCCCCTGTGGGGTACGGACCTCGGCTTAGGGCGTCGCTGACGGGAGGACAGCAAGATGGGTCAGGCTGGATCAGATTTGGTTGATTATTATTATCATGGGAATTTAAAGCTACGGGCTCAGCTACGGCGCGGGCTGGCACTTCGTCGAGCAAGGGTCGGGGGGGACAGTTACGTCGGGATCTTCGGGAGGAACCTCGGCGGCGAGATCGGAATGTCGGTCTGTGTTTGTGCACTGTACTGGTGGCCCTACTGCTCTCCTGAATGAGAGTTATGTGGTCATCGGGATCGGTGAGGACATGCTTGGGACGGCGGACATGACTAATGGAGGAGGGAATATAGCTAGCGGCCTTGACAACCAGAGGGTTGCGGTGATTCGCGGCGGTCTCGAAGAAACGCTTTGAAATGCGTTTCATGAACTGGCGGATAGTGGGAATCTTTAGGTCAACGTGAAGGATCTCGTTGCGAACGTACCAGGGGGAGCCTGTAATCCTACGGAGTAACTTGGTCAGGAGGGTCTGCATTCTATTGAAGCGATAGGGCTTGGCGTGTGCGAAGACTGCACTGGCATATGTCATGATCGGGCTTATGTACGCTGTGTAGATACGCATTTTGCACTTTAGTGACAATTTGCTACGTGCAATTAGGACAAAGTGAAGTCTACCTAGAGCGAAGGCAGCGCGCGAACGAGCCGCCTTAATGTGCTCTGAAAAAGAGGGGTGTTCATCGAGCACTACACCCAGATATTTGGCTCGCTTTTCCCAAGGGATCGGCTTGCCGAACATGGTGATCGGTCGAGGGGGGAGGGATTGCGACGCGGCTTTGAGAAAAGAACCGCTTGACTTTTGTCGGGATTGACTTCGATTCGCCATTTTCTAAACCAAGCGCCAAGCTTGTTCACTTGGGTTTGGAGAATGCGAGCTATCGAATTTTCATCACGGCCGGTGTAGTAGATGGCCGTGTCGTCTGCGAACAGGGCCAACTGCGCCTTACTGCACTTGGGTATATCGCTGGTGAATAGCGTGAATGCTAGAGGAGACATCACAGAGCCCTGAGGGACTCCTGCGCGAATAGGTTGGGGGGAGGATAGCGCTCCTTCGATGCGATAACGGATGGTGCGGTTCGACAAAAAGTCCCGTAAGATGAGCACGATACGATCTGGCACACCGAGTTGGTACAGCTTATATAATAAGCCGTTGTGCCAGACTTTGTCGAACGCTTTCGCTATGTCGAAGAAGACAGCACCGGTCATCAAACCTCGTTGGAAACCGAAGTTGATGTGTTCGACTATACGGTGGACCTGTTGTACGCACGAGTGTTGGGTTCTAAAACCAAACTGTTCGTTGGGGATGAGGCCCTTTGTCTCGACGTAGTCTCTGAGACGCTTATAAATAAGCCTCTCATAGATTTTGCCGAGGACATTGAGCAGACTGATGGGGCGGTAACTAGTAGGCTCCGACTTTAGCTGGCCGAGCTTCGGGATACCGATGACGGTGGCTGCTTTGAATGCCTGTGGGAAAATGTTATTGCTCAGAGCACCATTGAAGATGGTGGTCCTTAGCATTATCAGATGGGCAGGGAAAAGTTGGAATACCCTATTGGTGATTCCATCTGAGCCGGGGGCTTTACGAGCCTTAAGACCTTTGATGAGGTCGTGCACTTCGTCTGGCGTGACGGGCGGCAGTGGATATTCTGGGTCTTCGACGGGAGGGAGGGAGGCTATATGTTCGATTTCAGCGTCGACCTCAGAGAGGTGAGCTTGGTCTACTGGTTGAGAGCTAGGCGAGCATTGGGCTTCTAGACTAGAAGCTCAGCCTTGTCGACATCATCGAAGGCGATGGTCTTGTCGGGACGGATCAGGGGGGCATGGAGACTATTTCTCCGGATCTAAGTTTCCTCTGGAGTTGCCAGAAGGCTAGGTGGGTGGGCTCTAGTTCACTCAGCATCTTGTCCCAGCCGGCGGTACGCAGCTCCTCTATGCGTGTTCTTACAGTACGCTGTAAGTAACGCATATGGGCTTTGTTCGCGTCGCAGAGGAAGTTGCTGTAGGCGCGGACAGCCGCATTCTTCTCATTCAACAGTTCGCGTACATCTTCCGGCAACTTCCAGCGACGGTCCTCCGTCGAGAACGAACGACGGAATTTACCTTGAACAATCGTTCAGGACTGGTTGTACGTGAGCTGTAAATGAGTCGATCGCGGCTGTCGTGTCAGCGATAGAGTCAAAATGATCGGGGATTGGGTCCAAGTAGGGGGATGTGGTGGATTTTAAGCGATCGCTTACTTTCCTCCAGTCCGTTACCACTTTGGTGGGAGGGGGTTGGGTGGAGTCGGGCAGACCTATGCGGGGGACCAGTTTCATGACTACTGGACGGTGATCAGAAGCGAGGTCTTGTACCACTTCTATAGAGTCTGTAGGAGCGCCACGTCGAGCACGTCGGCGGCGGTGTGAGATCACGTTGAAGGCGTCCATCGGGTTCTGGCCGACCACACGGGTGGCTGCGGGTGGAGCTGAAGCGGCAGGAGCGGATTTGTTGACAGGCACAGGAATGCCTGGGGGCGCGTTGACGCGGATGCGGGGGTCCATAAGTGGAGGGATGGCCGCAGGAACGGGTCTGGGAGCTAAGGCTGGAAAAGCCTGCTGATGGTGGAGGTAATTCCAGGGCGAGGGCCTCTGAGGACTGAGTCGCTCCTGGTAGTGTGTCGTTGGCCACGCGTGGGCGTAACGGGGGCTTTCCCTTTGTTGACGGGCGTCTGCGCGCTTCGTCAGCTTGGGAGATGAGGTTTTGGGAGCCTTGGGACATCCACGATAGTTGGCCGGATGGCCTGATTCGCCGCACAGCACACAGCTTGGCGGCTCTGTGCACAAGGTGCGGTCTTTGGGACGGGTGCATTCTGCAGTGCCGTGTTCGCCCAGGCACTTGAAGCACCTGACTTTGGCATGACAGTGCATCTGCGAATGCCCGTAAAGCTGGCAGCGGTGACACTGCCCTATGACACCGGTCTTGAAGGGTTTTTCAATCGGCAAGCCGGTGAGGTTGCAGATGGAACGGACGTTAAAAATAGGGTGGTGACCCTCGGTAAGAGGACAGACCACGAGGACCATGTCGAATGGCACTCTGCCTCTGGCGAGGTGCATCCGGTGCACTTCGGTGACTGGGACGTTCTGCGACAGAAGGTCGGCTTTTATTTCGTCCGCGGGTATTTCCTTCGGGATCCTACGGATCACGACTCTAGTTTGACGGTCTTCGGGGAGGGCGTAGGTGTGGAAGGACACACCTCTAAGTCTGAGAGTCTTTGTGAGCTCTCTGTAATCATTCGATGTAGGGACTTGAACCTTTATACCCTGCTGGGTAGATTAAGCGTTGGTGTAGCCGATTCTTAGCTCGGTACACCATTTGGACACATCTGTCCATTTCCCCTTGTCCTGGATGAACACAGGGGGAGGGGGGGGCGATCTTTATTGCCGCAGAGGGCTGGGCAGAGGGCTTGGCAGCATTGTCGCTGAGGGAAGAGGAGGTTGAGGCCGAGGCGGCCTGGGAAGGGGCAGTGGCGGATGGAGCCACGGGAGCGGAGGTAGACGGTTCGATAGCGGGTTCCTTGGTGGTCCTTGTGTCAGGACTCTCTTTCACCTTGAGGCTCCTGTTTTTCGAGCCGACCGTATTGAAGACGCCTTCGTCGGGAGAGGGGGAGGAGCTCTGGGAGTCCCTCTCGTCTAAATAAGGCGAGGTCGGGCGAGGGGACGGCTCACTGGTGTCCATGTGGACAGCTGGCGGCGAGCAACTTGGAAGTTGCGACGGAGAGGGCTCGAGGGCATCGCTAAATGTAGCGATGTCCGAGCTGGCGGTGCCTACTTGGTCAGAGGGACCGGGGACGGACTGCTGCAGAGCAGCGAATTTCGCGCCATATCTAGCGAGGAAGTCGGGGTCCTTAAACAGGACCTCCTTGAAGAACGCCACAATAAGGGCGTCCTCCATGGTCGGAGTGGGGGGAAAACTTAAGGGAGGGAATGGTGGAAATTAAGTTTCCACTTAGTTAGCCTAGTCAGATACCTAACTCCCCGGGTGGATTGGCCCGGGGATGAGTTCCCTCCCTGTCGGGTGCAGACAGGGAGGTGTGTACCTATTGGTGAGCCCTAAGCTAGTAAACCCGTCGCCGATCTTTATGTGCGAACGGGGCCCTGACCAGTCTAGCGCGAAGGGTGTAGACACACCCTAGAGACACTAGGTGAGTAGCTGTGGAAGGAAGGCTGTACACCAGAACCGACTAGGAGATCCCCCAAGGCCGGTTAACTCTGGGACCCGGTTTCCACCGAGGACGACGACACTGTGGTTTTACCTAGAAGGGGCCTAGTGAAGCTACTCACGAACGTCTGATAAAGAAATAAGATTTGCCTTGAAAAAGGCACTTTTATTTGATTTAAAATCAGAATCAATTTCTTGATAATGATTTTATATCGGTGTAGTCGGGGCGACTACGATGACGTCACGTGGTCGCGACGAGTAGAAACAGGAAACACAACACTGGGCCGGGAGCGGGAGAGCGCACAGACACGTCCGTCCGCGGCGAGAGTCGAGCGTCGAGTGGGTCCCAGATGAAAGTAGCTATCACAGGTAAAATAAAATTACGAAGCTCTTCAAATGCTAAGCATTTGAAGAGCATCGTAAGCTTATTTTATCGAGAAAAAAAATGCTTTCATTGGTAAGCAAAACGATTCGTTTTTGTTTATAGGAACCGAGCATTAGTTATTAAAACATTTTACTCAATCCAAGCGAGACATTAAATAGAACGTTTCGAAGATCGAGACGTGAAAAAGTCTATGTTTCTTTTTTTATATAAAGTGTATACCTGTTATTTGCCCACCTTGTATGTATGGGAATCGATTTCGAAACCGGTACCGCAATAACCAATCACCATAGGCCACTGTATCAACCCTATCATTAATATTCAAGCAAATGATAATGCATACGTTTCACATTGCTATGTAATCATTCTATCTCAGTGTCAAATAAACCATGTATCAAGTAGCATAGCCAGCTAGTTCCATGTGTACTGAAAACATCGTAAATTATTGGTCAGTGACAGCGTTGATTGGTCGCTGTATCGCACTACGCGGGCAGCGCAGGCGACGCGAAGGTGATGGAGGGAGCGAGACAAAACACTGAATATTATTGTGTAGGTTTTGGGTAGGTAAAGAGACATTTAATTATTAATTTAGGCATGGCTTTTTAATGGTATTTGTTATCTTATGTTGTATAAATTTGAAGTAGTGTTTTTCTTTTACTTAATTAAGTACCTACTTATAATAAGCTCCCAACACCTCTGAAACAGCTGGCCACAAGGTTGTTTAAGTTGCATTAAAAAAAAACCTCTAATAGCCAAGTGCTACTAAAGCTAAAAAAAAACCTACTTCGAGTAATTAAGCTTTCATGTGTAACAATAAGGGTTTGATTTGATTAAGTACCTTAAGGATACTTAACGACCTCCTGACCAAAAATCCTGAATGTGATCTGTTTGCAGATGAATGGAGCAGAATTATGCGTGTATGTCTGATGTTTTGCGAGAGTAAGTATGCAAGGCTGTCCTCTATTATATGTTAGTATTTGAAATATCATTGTTTTCCAATAATTCAATCTGTATGTTAATTATTGTAATTGGTGTTACCGTTTTAATTAACAATAAACAAATAAATAAAATAAATAAAGTGGTCGGCATACTCACGTTTATTCGCTGAGCAATCCGATTGGTCTACGCATGAGCACAGTAGCGCCATGCTTCCGTGTGGGGGTTTTCGCGACATTAACTGTTCTTAACGTGAAGCGTGCACAGCACACTATTAACATTTTTTAAAATAAAAATGTCCTTCGGTGTATTCGTGATTACCACCCCCTCAAGATACATACACACACAACAAACACAGCGCCTATGGAATACATGTGTAGTGAAGTGTAGCAGGGTTCCAGACATCTGGACGCGCCGCTTTTTCGAATCCTCACCCTTTCTACATTATTAGGCACATTATTGCGACATTTCTCCTAGTTACTAATTGTTAATTCTTTGGTTCAATTTTGCTTAAATGAACAGCTTAATGCATATTAAGCTGTTTAAGTTTTTCTTCTTGTAAGTAAGTTAAGTTGTTTCCAAACTGTTAAATTAATAATGTTGTTAGGCATACTCATGGTAACCATACATTCTTGATATTTTTGTACGCTTTAACTGGCAAAACATGTAGCTCCTTTTTATTACATTTCCATATACACTGCACATGTATTGTACTTGTTCATGTTTTTATAAAATAAAATAAAATGTTGAGTTATTTTTACTTACGTTTTTGGTCTAATCTGTAAAAATCTCTAAACCTGACTCGGTTTCCGCACTTAATTTTTCTCAGCATCATGCTGTTTGGAAGCCTTCTGGTCACAGTCACGGCATTCAGCTGCCAACTATTTATATTCTGTTTTAGTATAGGCTAAGAAATCTTTCGAATTTAGGTCCGTTAGGTTTATTTCGCGTGTTCGTACTACGTGTTTACATAGGATTAAGGCGTTCAATACCGGTTCCTAAACTCGAAAACTGTTATTTAACTTACCATTCGTAACCTTTGACAACAGTGTTTCTGGCTGGAAACGATGTATAGAAGAAGAAACAAAATGTTTATCAAAACTACCAACCTAAAATGTCTGTAGGCATAGATAAATGATTGGTCTCGCTGCGCTACTCCGCGAGGCCTATCTAAGGTCACTAGGTATATTCAAGTCTCAACTGACATTCTTTGACAGTTGAATGTAATGGCTATAATACGGCGCATTGTAGTATTGTGTCAATTAGATAAACAATTAATTTCCCTGACCTTTTGTGTTTTGTCGTTCCGGTGAAATTATTTCAGGCGGCATTGTAACTGTTTACTTGTAAGGGATTCTTTTGCTTGTCTTTGGAAACTATAGGTAACGCTTTGATATAGAATGTAGGTATTCGCACTGACATGAATGTTTTTGATAAATAAATATCGGGAATTATAAATACATAAATATTTGGTATTTTCTCAATCAAATCAATGATTTATCATTAGGTAGTAGGCGATGTATAATTTTCTTTTAACCTTTTCCCTTCAAAAACTAACTTTTTTAAGTCCTTGGAAGTTGAAAATATGAAGAAACTTATTGAATTTGATTTAATAGCATAGTTTGGCCTCTTTAAAACTGTTTTCCAAAATGCTTTATCATGGAAAACTTTTTTCTGACCAGACTGTATTATTATATTTACACCTGGCGTTCGAAGTCACGCATAGCAATAACTTATCGACTTTGAAAGACCTTCACTACTTGTAATACACGCACGAGTCAATAATCTGCGTTTACATACAAATACTTTAGATACCTGCCCATCATTTTCTTTATTGTATTTTATTGACAACCAAATTAGATATGAATGTGTAGTGGGTAGGTGCCGGGCACAGTGGTCACGAGCTGCCTTGCACTCTTGCACAGTTAGGTTTCGAGGACCCCTTTACAGTTTTAATAAAAAGAAAACGGTTGGTCATCACATCTAGAAAGTCTTCAAATCGTTTTAAAGGTTAGCCTAGGAATTAAAGAAACTTATCTCACCTTTAAATTATGCTACTGCGCAGAAGAGATATCTATTGATGATATGATTAGATGTCTATTTAAAAATATTCAACAAATTAAATTCAAGGATGAGCAGTAGAGGAAATTGTCAAGCAACTCTTTATTGCGAAGTTTATTTATAAGGATAAATGCTAATAACACGCTTACTGCATATTTCAGAGTCTATTTTCGAGTCATTATGCGGTCTCTACCATTTTCCTTGGCTACCCTTGTAAGGTATTACCCTTGTCTGTTACCCGTCTTGAGCAAGCGTGGTGATCAATGCTCGTGCCTTCTCCGTATGATAAGGGGCCGTTTCCCAGCTGTGCGACAATAATAGACTTATAGGTATTTTTACCGATATGAGAGAGATCTAAAGAAAAATGCCAGGACTCGCATGTAATCTGGGGGTCACATTTAGACTTCGCGTACATTCATCGCACCAAAAATCTAACAAAAAAACATGCTTATTGAACATGTTAGCGATGCAGTTTTATGTTTGCAATGTTCGCGAGCAACGGTTTAAAATAAACACACCACCCCGTAGCAAGCGAACGCAGGGATGTTTCCCACTCTATTCGGATAACATGTATGTGTTTTTAGTTTAGTCAACCCTATTTTGCGAAACAAATAAATTCTTTATTGGCATAAAAATGTATACAAACACAGTGAAGAGCCAGTGTCAGTGCCATAAAATGTTATGTCTATTTCAATAAAAAATATTGGTCGCTAGGGTTGCCAACATTTTTTATATCAAATATAGTATTTTCGAAGCCATTGCCTCAAAAATGTAGTAGACGATGAAAAAAAAAACGGAAGGCATGTTGAAAAAATGCTTTTTATGCATATTTGTTGCTTTTTGGGCCTACAGGTTTAAATGTTAAATGACTTAGCTATTATTTCACTCTAAATTAAGGTTACGAAATACAACTAATTCAGCTTTTATGAGATTAATACTGGCCCTACTGTCCTATTGCGCTTATTCGTATATACTTATTTTATTTAAGTCCTCTAGTATAGTAGAATAGTATATTATATAGTCGGGTTGGCAACCATAGTCACTACAGGTAAATCGCTTACGACTTTACTCTTACGTAATATGCACATACTAATAGTGTAAAAGTTATAGGTATAGTAAAAGTCATTTGGAAATTATAACAAGATCAAAAACAGTTTAAACAATAACCCTCATGTTTGCTTCGCCAAAGTCGGTTAAAAACTAACAGTGGTCACCAATTTATTTGTTAATTTTGTAAGGATTACGACCACCACCTTTCACGACTTTAACTCAGTCTGTGAAGCAGGTATCTCCTCCATCTCAAAACTTCAACAAACTCGAAGTCGAAGTAGCTAAGACCTGTCGAAGTAAACGACGAAGTCGGACAGACAGAGAAATTTTATTATAACTAGCGAAATAATGACTAGTCAGTTTTCAACGTATTAATATACCTACAGTTGAAATGTGTTTTGCTGTTTTAGCACTAAAACATTTGTAAACATAGGATTGTATCCGATTTTACTTCATCATTTCGTAGGACGGTCGGACGTAGGCCGCCCCCAAACGTCGCCACATCGACCGGTCCTGTGCTTCTATCATCCAGCGGAATCCCGCGGCCTTCACAAGGTCTTCGGTCCACCTTGTGGGAAGCCTACCAACGCTGCGCCTTCAGGTACATTATGTATATTATTACTAATCTTAAACAATAAAAAATATCTGTATATTGTTCTGTAATACTAGGTTCCTTAAGCTTTGAATAGAGTACAGTAAGTACTCTATTCAAAGCTTAAGGAACCTACTGCCCTCTATTGATATGCGTCCATAATTTCAACCAACGGATTGCTGCTTAAACCTTCCTCATATAAACCTAACCTGGTTTTTTTCATATTCTTACTCTCCGTATCAGAACTCAGAAGTTACTAGACCAACAATGACTTTTATAAGTAATTAATCAAACACATCTAAGTGTATATTTAAGGCAGGCGCTGTGATATACGTTTTCCTGTTTTTGCTATATGTATACTTAAAGTAAAGCTAAAGAGTTTGTTTGTTTGAACGCTCTAATCTCTGGAACTATCAGTCGGAATTTCTGTAAGTAGGTTTGTAGAGATATGAGGAACAGGGTGTAAAGGTCACTCATAGACTTTAGAAAAGGGAAGATCCTCCGACCAGATGGATGTCGTATCTGGTGGGCAACTGCCCGATGATTGTTGTCGGGATGTATATATGCTAGCTGCGCGGTAAACTCTGATTGCGCGATGCAGGATTTGTGTGACGTCAGTGTGATTCGTTGTTCGCATGTGGCGGTGTAGATGCCGCCACAGCACTCGCCTCCGGAGACCGGAGGTCGACAGTGGACTAAGTCTTGTACCTTATGATGCTTGCCAGTTGGTTGGAACCGGGTGTCGCATAGTTCGCGGTTAGTCGGAACTGTCTGCGAAGATGCCCCAGTGAGTCGGGGTGGCTGACTGCTGGTGTCGACCAGGAGAGGGAGTAAGCGCTCTGCTTGTGGACCGGCCGAATGTGCAGTGTGCTGTGCCAAGGTTGCTGATGAGGCTGAGGGTGATGACCAGGTATGTGCTTGCGCTGCATGCTGATGGTCAGGATGACCGTTCAAGCCGTGGTTGCTGGCTGGCTGTGTGACTTGCGGGAGTGATGATGATCACGTCACGCTGAAGTAGTTGCACGAAGGCTGCGCTGACCGGCCTTTCCTATCTGACTACTCTGAGAAGAAAGGCCGAAACAAACTCAGAGGTCACAGTATCTTTTAAAGTCCAGACGTAATCTTGGTCAGATCATGTCAAGACCATGTAGATTGGTGTCTTTTGAGGAAAGAACCACACAGATTTGAGTGGACCTGTCCAGTCAGTGCATGCATTTGTCAATCATCGTGCAGCTCAACTTATAACTAAGGAGCTCAACGACGAGATTCGTCGAACAATAAAAAAGAAAAGACACTTGGGTACGCCGCATAGAGTACTGAAACTGCCAAACCTTCATTAAAACAAATGAATGAAAAAAGAAAAATACAATGTCAAACCTTAATAGTCCTCACATTCACAAAAATCAAAATAATATAATACTATAAACAGTAAATATTCATATCATTGTTTATGTAAAAAGGTACAAATAGGGATAAAAATAGTTAGCAAAATAATATTAAACATCAACATTATCTGTGTAAATTTATTGGAGCGCTCAATCCCAAGCCTTCTTGTCCGCATTTGATAGCCCAATTCATGAGGGAGTTTAACATAACATAACATCACGCCTTGTTTCCCCGAAGTGGCACAGTTATGTTTAAGTCCCATGTAATAGGGGGCGAGCCTTTTTCCATCAACCGGGCACAAATCCAGACTCAGGGCTGCTACTGAGAACTTCCGAATAGAGTGGTATAGTATTTTTATTCTTGGTGCATCGTATTCATATATAAAAATATTATTAATGAATGCAAAATATTTTAAAACATTTTAAAGGAGTAACGGTAGAGTTTCTTGCCCCTTCTTCTCCATACGAAACTACCTTTTGGAAGTCGCGCCTAGAATCAGTTCTATTTTTTAGTTAGTAGTAGTAGTTCAAGAGTGCCTTTTTATGGGCCTATTTGAAATAAATGCTTTGACTTTATAAAAACCCAATAAAACTTTGCCCGACCTGGGAATCGAACCCACTAGACCAGGGGTTCCCAACCTTTTTTTGTCTACTGCCCACTTTAAGAATAAATTATTTTTTAACGCCCCCCTTTTTAAACATGCTTAAAAACCGCTAAGTACTTATAACTGATTATTGAAACGCAAATTTATAGTATTCGGACAGAGTATCTTTTATTGAAAATAAAACAAACATAATCAATTCTTATATAAAAACTAATGTGAAGGTTGAATCTGATGCTGTTCAATAAGTTTGTTGATATCAGGTTCCAATTTACTCAAAAAAACCTCTAATAGCCAAGTGCTACTAAAGCTACTCAAGTCGCCACGTTCGGTAACACGCAAACGATTTCTCTTTTTAGTAAGCAGCGTTGCAACAGCACTAAATCCACGTTCACACAAATATGACGATGGGAATGCTATCAAAAATCGTTGAACAATTGACCACAATCCAGGGTACAATTGCGGGATCGGTTTTTGTAGCCAAAATTCTTGATATCCATTTTTGAACTTGATTTTTATTTCTTCGTTTGTTGTCAATTCTATAAGTTCTTCTTCCAGCTGAGGTGACATTGCTGTGTTGACATTTGAAAACGGATCCAACACCCAGTCTGGTATTTCCAAGTTTAAAATGTCCTGGTATCGTTCGGTGAAGTCAATGTGGAGGTTTTCCAAATGTTGGCAGTAGGCAAACAAGTCGTCGTTACTGCAGTATGCTGATAAATTCGGAAAATTGTGAAACTCACGTCTGCCCATATTCTTTTTGTGCAGAAGCAGTTTAGCTGCGAAAGCAGCAACGACATTTTTTGTTTTAATTAAATTTAGTTCATCACCTTGCAGTTGGAGGTTCATGTCGTTGAACATTTTTTACAGGTCTGTCATGTAAGCTATATCATTCTTTGATGTTATGAGCTTGTTGCGCAGTTCTGTATCTATAGTTTCCAAGAACTCTATCATAGAGTCAAACAGGTTGTAAAATCGAATCAGACAATTGCCTCTTGACAGCCAACGAACTTCAGTATGAAGCAACAAACGGTTGAAATCTTCGTCATTAGTAACACAAAGCTGATGAAATAATCTATCATTCAAAGAGCTGCTACGGATTTTATTGACTGCTTTGATGACATATTGCAGTGATTGAAATAGTCGTTCACTTAAGTTTCTAGCAACCAAATGTTGTCTATGAATAACGCAATGTATAGCAAGGACATCTGGAATTTTATTCTTTAAGTATGCTATGAAGCCTTTATGGCGCCCTGTCATAGCCGGAGCGCCATCCGTAGCAACTGATATAATATTTTTCAAAGGAATCTCTTTCTCTTCACAAAACTTTTCCAATGTATTGAATATGGTTTCGCCTTTTGTATCTGTTTCCAAATTTCTGGCAAACAATAGTTCTTCATGTATTTTCTCATCTTTAATAAACCTCACGTAAGATAGCAACAACGCTTCATTAGTTGGTAAAGTGGACTCATCGAGCTGAATTGAGAATTGAATAGTCCTCAGATGATTGCACAATGATTCTTCAATGTTTTCAGCCATTTCATCAATTCTAAGAGCTCAGTCGGTGTCTAAGAGTCTTCCTAGCTAGGTAGATGAAATTATAAATCGACCCCAAAGCCCTACACAATGCCCCCTTTTTTTTCTGGGTCTCTTACCGCCCCCCTTTAGGCTTGCAGCGCCCACAAGGGGGCGTTATCGCCCACGTTGGGAAAGACTGCACTAGACCAACGAGCCAGTCAGTCGAGTTTATAGGCTATTAAACATTACGCTACGACCATGAAGTCAAACAAAAAGAAAATAAAGAACGCAAAGCGAAAACGAAGCAATAGAGTAGGCGGGGAATAATTTCACGCGAACAAAGTCGCGGGCTGAAGCTAGTGTCGCATATATTTAACAAGCCTTGTCACGCTACACGTAATTCTGACCTGGATAAAATGGATTAAGGCGGACAGAACTAAATAACATGGATGTGTTGGATTACAGAGTACATTAGATCAGGGTACAGCTACCAGGCCACTCAGAAAGTATTGCGAAAAAAAGTTTTTATGTATGAGAGACTGGCCAGTTATAGTCTATTTTGAAAAATTATTATTATTTGTAATAAAAATAGGTACGGTGAAGCCAAAAGGAATGAATAAAACATGGGTACGTTCTATTTTTAAAATTTCCCTCCACATTGTTACGAGCTAATTTAGATTATCGTGTCTGATTAAAAAATGGATCTGCGCCGGGACATTTTCGCGCTATGATTTTTACGATTTCAAATGTCGCCTGAAGCCGGACAAATCGTACGATAGACTTCAAATGGCATTCATGGATGAAGGCAACCGTGTATCGTTGGTATAACGATTTCAAGCTCGGTCGTTTAACTTTGGGGTATAAAGAATGAAGTGGTCGCCCTTTGACGGCTGTTACGGAAGAAAACGTGCTAGCAGTGAAAAAATTAATCCAAGTTACGTATCAAGAGATTCAGCACACACTGCAGGTTGGATTGGGATGCCTTCACGAAATTCTACACGTGCATCTTCGCGTGAGGAGGACAGTTTCACGCTGGGTGCCGCACAATCTGACCAATGCTCAGATGATATACAAATTTGAAGCAGGCATCATTACAGGTGATGAGTCTTGGATTTATCAATAGGATCCAGAAACGAAGCGCCTGTCGACGGGTTGGGTGGTTCAACGCCTACCAAAGTGAAGCGATCTAGAAGCGGGGGGAAGATTTTGATCGCGAGCTTTTTCAATTTGACACGCTACTTGGTGTCGATTCCTTTACGGAACCAAAGAAGCATCAACGTTGAATGATATACTACCAAAAGCTTGGCGGAAGTTTTTTCTGTTGTGAGCAACAAGCGACCACAGGGCTCCGGGGGCTACTGCTCCACCACGACAACGCGCCTTCGCACACCGCGCTCAAAACTAGGGCCTTCCTGGACAGGTCGACCTCGTTATAGCCCTGACCTAGCACCGTGTCGCTTCTTTTTATTCCGAAAATAAAAAAACAGCTCAATGGGATACAATATTCGCCGCCGGAAGATGCGCTGTCAGCGTACGAGCAGGCTGTAAACACTTTTGCCAGTCCGCCGTAGACACCTCGTCTACGGCGGACTGGCAAAAGTGTTTCGAAAACTGGTTCAGACGCATGAAACTTTTTATAGAGGCTAGTGGAGAGTACTTTGAAAGATATAATATTTTTTTTTTATCTTTAGAACATTTATTTGAATTTTCGCAAAAGTTTCTGAGTGTGCCACGTATAGTCACAGAAGGGTTCACTCTGACAAAAGCTCTATGACGCTTATCTTTATTGTTTTAAGCAAGTTCACAATTAAAGTAATTAATTCTATTAATTTATAAAGCCTGAGAGTCTCTGCTAGGATTTGCTACAAGGAATCAAATTTACTTTATCTTTTAGATTATTTTATCATAATAATAAAGAATTCACTAAACATTTATTTTATTTTAAACTCGCCACAAAATTGTTTGCAAATAGTCCTAACAATATTACAGAAATTGTACAGGCTTAAAAAATTGCCAAGTTATAAATATTTTAAAATAACTGCTAGACAAAGACTTTCACAGAAGTGACGGTCACGACTATGTTACTTCATAATTCATTCAATTTGACAAACACGGGAATGATACCATTCAACAGTTTTCAAAGATTGTAGCTTCTATATTTTTATCAAATTTACTGATTGTTTCGGTAATCTCATTTTACCTTTGAAATTACATTATTTGTCCGAATATTTACAATATTACCTAGTCTCCTTATTTAATAAAACAACTTTCTCTGTATGGTTTGTGGAGCATTAATCAAATGTGGTTCCCCTTAATTACAAGCAGGGTTCCGGAAGCAAAATCTGAACTGCGTACCTAGTGGTTGGTGAGAGAGAATGATTTCATTTAATTCATTCTCTCTCACCACACACTCACACACGTGGTAAGCGCTGTGGTCAAAGGTATTTCAAGGATATTCACGAGACTTCTCGTGAATATAAGCAACAGCATTCCTTAGAGTTAGTTTCATAAGATACCCAATCTTATGAAACTAACTCTAAGGCGATAACCAATATGTCTGCTGACATGTATAGAAATACTTACTTTTCTGCCTAGATTGCTTTTTGCTAAAATATTAAAAAGGTCTATCCTAAATTGCAAAACAGCCCTCGGTTTTTTGAATTCAGCCCTTCTTAATGAATTACATACTTGCATCCAAATACGTCGCAGACAACTTAAGCGTCACTGTAATACTTACATCCAAATACGTCGCAGACAGCATAAGTTCCAATGCAAGAGAATTTGAGCCTTCTGACTTGTATTCTGTTGTATAGATAAGCTTTATCCAATCACTGCCCACGCTTACGCATCGTTAGCCCGTCCACTACCATGTACATTGTACACACGTATCGATCAATTAGGGATACTTCTGAAACGAACCTTGTTGATTTAAAGAAGTTCATACTGAAATTCTCCGATAAATTCGATGTGTCAAGTTTTTTATTTACTCCTTTCATAGGAGTTATCTATACAACAGAATACAAGTCAGAAGGCTCAAATTCTCTTGCTTCTCTTGTTTCTCTTTTGCAAATTGAATTTGTGTTTTTTTCAACACACACAAATTAAATTTCCCTGCTTTTCGTTCCCTTATCAGAATTTGTTATAAATATAGGAATATAATAGAAGTATTTTTCTCCGACATTAAAAATACTAGTTACTATGTATAAACATGGTTTATTTCTAAAATGGTATCCGTTTTACTTATCACATGCTACCACACGGTAGTGGGTATAGACTTTCCCTATAATTCACTTTAATAATGTTATTTTTAACAACATGTTCACGTATGTAGATATGTGGAAATGTGAAAGCATTTACAATATTTTTTCTTCAAAAAGTGAAATTGGTTTACAATTTTTAGTTGAACTAATTTTTGTAGGTAAATGTGTAGCTACCGTACCTAACTAGAATGTGTGAGAAATTAATGCCGGCGATGTGAATGTCTGTGTGTGTGAATAAATTTGGTTGAGGGCAGAAAAATAGTGATGAAAATAGAATGTATGCGGTTTTAAACCCTAAAATAAACACTTTATCAAAATGCATCCGTAAAGATAAGATGCTATTGTTGTAGCCAGAGCATGGTTAAAAAATAATAACCATGCAAGGACTCAACAAAACCTAGGCGGGGTCTAATTTACACATTAACTTGTAACTATATAGCACTTAAACCGTGCCTATATAGCAGGCTGAAGCGTGTTAAAAGTGAAAAAAACCTTCTATTATTATCCCCGTTGGTCCCGACTGAAGGTCAAAGGTTCTACAAAGAGCCCAAGTATTTTTAATAACGTTATAAATAAAAGGAATCTTCTTAGGATCCTTCAGTACACTATGAAATTGAAATTCTTGGAACATGTCCGTTGTGGTCAATATCGATGAGCCGACCCGTCTTTGCGTTGCTTTCTTTTCAAATAGAAATCTTGTTTTTTTAAGTTTGAAGATAATGAAACTCTAGTATGGACATTATGAGAAAGTAAGTAGGTAGTAAAATCTTTTGTTATACAGCCTGGTTCATATTTTAATTAGTGTCTAGTATTAGGTTCTCGAAATCAGATTATAGTAAAAGCTGTTAACGGGGACACTGCGAGAGCATGCACTGGATTCAATTGCATATTGCAACGTAGTGTTCAGAAAAGATTTTATCACAAAATAAACACAACAAATGGAAAAGATGAAAACATATACAAGGACAAGGACCAAAGACATATGCACTAATATTAATATACCCGTACAATAGTGTCCTTATTGGTGACATGTGTGTAGTACTCGCAACCGGCGTGTGTGTATGACCAGATGTATGAACGTAAACGAAGCAAAAGAAGAAGGTATTTAAGAATCGTAGCTGGTGGCGTTCTGTAGTTTCTGCCTACCCCCATTAGAAGAAAGCGTGAGTTTATGTATGTATGTATTAAAGGATAATGGGATATGAATGTCATCCCATACCTAACATAATTATGTCTAGATATTACATCGTCTCTCGGAGAGCCGCAGAGGTAGGTCCTTCACTCCATTTAAAATAAAATTACTAGACCTATTACAAAGAACTAAAGTCAGAAATTAATAATATTTTGAACCAGAATGCCCAACAAAAGGCTATTAGTTGCGGTCCCGACGAAAACGTCATCCCATAAATGAGTTTAAAGATAAAGTGAGACATTACTAACCAAATACATTGTTAATTGCATAAAGTGGGCCATTTGGAAGATAATTTGAATGTCAACTCAGTTTCCAGAATTAATTGTGTTCTCTCGGAGCGAAGTACTTGAGTGGTGGTAGTGCCAACCTCTAATAGACCTCAGTGCTCTTGTAGATGAAATGCATATTCCATACACTGTGTTCATGTGTGTGTATGCATGTGTATTGCTATGCTGTAATTTAATGTTAGTCAAGCGAATAGATATTAATCAAGATGAAGTCTAATGACTCACTTAATACAATCAGTACACAACATAAATAAATATCATTTTATTGCTGTTTGTTAATCAACAGACTTGCAAATTTCTAAATCAGTTTTCACAGATTCTTAGGGCTGATTTTAATCCGTAGGATAAAATTGACATCTAACAGATCTAGCATGAAATAACGGTAAAAATTTGTCAAATCTCAGTATAAGACTAATTCTAAGTAATACATTTTGGTGAAAATCACCCTTAGTAATACTTATACTTTGTGTTACCTGATCCCTTGTACCATGTATGTTCGGGAAGTTCGCTGGAAAGACTTGTTTGCTACTACTTTTTGTACAACCAATTCAGGCGTACGCTCACAGCTGCATCGTTTACTACTTGACACCTACAATGGGCAGTTTGGCTCAACTGATATTATGTTTCTCAGCAAGGCTATCTTAATTGTTACTATTTTAAGTAATGTAAATTCTTAATCTGTTTTTTTATATTATTTTCTTTCTAACAACAACTAGTAGATTTGTTTGGTAATCTGTGGATAACGTTGTGAGTAGTGTATTTGTTACCTCTATAATAAAGCTTTAACCTATATTTACTTATTTATGCACTGCTGTTTGTTGTCCCTAAGTTTTTTTTTTATAATTTTGACGAATATTCACTTCATGCAATCTAACTTCAAATGTTCATGAAGCCTCACATTATGTTTATTATTTTCCTACTCCAACCTACTGGTAAAACTTAAGCCTTTTCCATGGAAATCTTCGAACATGATTCATCATCAAGCATGTCTTCTTTAAGCAACCTCACCTCGTCTTTTAACTCTAAACAGCAAAGCTATTTTATGAAATTCGTAGAAAGAGTTTGGCTATGGTATTCTAGGAAATGCGGTTCCGTCGTATTACAAAGGTCGTCATGAAACTCTATTAATTTTACCAGTATTAGATACAAAGGTGTCAAAACGCGTTCTGTATTCGAACAGTCATTATTGTGTGACACTTGAACGCTTTCCTATGAACCCATAGGTTTAGCCCACGTACGGACTTAAAAATATCGTGGTGGGATTTGATCGTGCACTGGATTTTCAACTCTTGATGTTGAGCGGGGCGTTGAGAATCTAGCAGAGAGCATCCCAGAGCGTCGAAAAACACAATGTTGAACTATCATCTCTCGGCGCTAAGCAGAGCGTTGAAAATACAGTGTGCGATAAAACCCCGTCAGCGCAAACATGGGCTTATTCCGTGAGTTCTTAACGTCGCATCATTTTCAGAATCAAGGAGAAAACTGTAACTAGTTATCTCAGTTGTTCAATGCGATCTCAAACTTACAAGGATACCTATTTGACAAGAAGTTACTGTTGCGATGTCGGCAAAGTTACGGCAGAACATTTACTATATTTCCGACGTTAATTTTAACTTAAACTGTTGGAGCAGCTTACCTATCCAAGTAATTGAAAAAGTTATCACGTAAAACTTGAGGAAATTGGTGCCGATGTCACTTTACGAGTTTGTTCGGCTTCGTTGTTTAGAAATGTGTTCGTCGTCTTTTCAGTCGACGGCTATGAAGTTATGAAAAACAAAATGCTTCACGTAACAAGATGTAAGGAGCCAGGAACTAAATATACTTGCTATTGTATGATGAAGTATGAAATGAAAATGCAGTATAACATCGATAAAAACTTTTATTGATTTAAGACGACAGAAGGTCGCCTTCTTCTATTAAGCGTACGTTTCATCCGACGACGTCTCCATTTTAATGTCTGCCTTTTAAGATAAAGTGAAATTGTTTTAATGGTAACACGGGATTACATTACAATACACAGATTGTGACGAGACGGGCAGGGGCGAGCGCGCGGGGGGATACCGCCACTCGGCGTGGAAAACGCGCGCCCGGGCGTTACGAATATAATTCTCTATCTAACAATAAGTCAATATTCTGATCGCTAATATCAAAAAATTTACAATGAAAATAGAATTTACTCTAAAAATAATTTTACGCGAACCAGGCGTCGGTCGTGAGTCGACTCAGGGCGACCGGCGCCGGCGCGTAGTCTATCACATAGAAAGATTCATAAAGTAAAACGAGGTCCGCTGCGGCCGCGACCACCGCGGTCCGCTGCGCAACACCTCTTACTCTCCATTTTAGAAACGAATCTTTACTCGACAACTAATGGTATGTTATAATTTACAAGATTTTAAATACACACGTAGTGCCTACACGAAAAGGTCTTTTAATGACGAGCAGAGAGAAGCATCGCAACTCTCCGCCGCTTCCTCCTCCTCTGGCCTGTTGGGGTACCAGCGCTCTCCCTCCGGGCGTCCCGTCGGCCGGACCGTAGCTGGAATGTCTCGCGTCTTCAGTCGAACTTCGGTTTTTGTTGCTGTTTCTTTCACAGCGACTGCTGCTGTGCCTGATGTCGACGCGCCTGGGTCTACAGCAGAACTCTTCCTAAGGAACACTTCGATGGCACTGCCGAGTGCACTTGCATCCACGACTGATCCCGAAGGCTTATCCCAGACCACAGCCGCCACGTCTCCAGGTGGTGGTTTTGAATCTGGGGCAAAAGTCACTTTGCTCTTCTTGGGTTCATTTTCTTGTTTCTTCGTGGCTAAGGTCTGATGTCTTCGAGTGAACCAAGTGGTACCTGAGTCCAAGGGTTTGTCTCGCAGCGAGGATGCATCAAAACTGCTAGACCTCATGTCAGCTAGGCGTCGGGTCCGCTCTGGCTTGCCGCAGCGATCGATCTCTGTGGCTGATGAAGTGAGTGCATTGAGCATTAAGTGAAGATCTGTATCGGTGCAGACCACGCCGACACCGGCGCCGCTGCGTGGTGGGATGGGTGGCGGTGGTGGCATCTCTGAAGCTCGGCGACGCGCTGGTATTGGCGGCAAGGGCGAGCCTAGGAAGTCTGAGTGCCTGCGACCACGGTTTGTATACCGCACTGAGCCGCCCATTGGCGAGCGTTCGTCCATTGGTTGGACTTCACATACTTTTTCATTCGAAGTGTTCCAGAGACGCATGCGTACTTTGCGAGCTTGTACGATATCGTCCATAATATCTAGCTGTAGATTGTGGGTGCTGCCGAGTGTGTCTGTGGCTGGAGGGCCTGCAATGGAAACGAGAGCTGAACGCAAACCATGATGGCTGTTCATGTGAGAAATACATGCTATAAGTTTGTGAATAGTTGGATTAGCTCACATTTCTTGGAGCCGGAGTCTTTACGCTGACGGGCTAGTGCTGGGAACGCAGCGATGGACTCGCGGCGTCCGCGTCCAAACAGTGCCTGAGGCACTCGGGATATTGTTACTACGGAATGTCTGAAAAGAAATGTTTAGTCAGATATTGCGATTGTTGTTACAATATGGGGAATACGATGAATTATTCAGGAATTTAAATCACAATTACAGTTTTTTTCGTCTTTAAAATAAACGGCCGTACATTTAATGAATGTAATATAGGTATCGGTTTATGATCAAGTAGGTATGTTAAAATGATACACCATGTGGGCGAAGAAAAAGATGACGTGGTTAAATAAAATGTTACATTCTTCTATCTTTGAGTGGAATAATATTATGATCTATATGATACTAAGGTTATATAACTCTTATATCAGTTCTAGACAAATTCGAAGATAGTTGTCACCTTCTGCCGCCAGGCTGTGCCTGTGTGGATGTCAGTGTTGCCAGGAATGCAGCCTCACGCGCCTCGCGTGCTGCGCTCTCGCCTCGCTCCGACAGCCGCCGAACCTAGCGGACACAATTTACGTATTACCTATTGTTATCATGTATCACCTAAGTGCATTATGGCTATAGAGGGTGACGTCATTGACGCGCCAACTGTCACCATGAATTCTGCACATCATTCTAGACCTTCTTGCGTAGTTTTTATTTTTTATTTTTATAAAGCTTACTTAAAATTAAATTTTCTGTTCCATACATTTTGACGGCGTAGGTACCTACTGCACTTTAACACACGTGACAGGTTGCGCATTTCGATTTCCCTGCCACCCTGTATTTATTAATAAGGCTTCTAACCCAAAGTGAGTCCGTGAAAAAAGTATTTTTAAAAGTGTATGGTGTCGATGAAAATTGGCGGGTGTTAGGTCCTGCTGGGTAATTGCGTAACACACTACCAAAAGTAATCGCTTGCATTTTGACACTTACACAACATTCATTGCGTTATTTACGTTGTTGAGCAGATATGTTTTTCGAACATATGAAGCAATGGATTATCAATATCCTTCATAATGATTCAGATTGTGATTAATTGTGGGTTACGCAATTAGGGTGTTGTGTTCGATCCAGGTCAGCCAAAGTGTTATTGGATTTTCCATCTAGAATTTCTCAGTAGCAGCCACTCTGCAAGTCGATTCTGTATAAATCTCACCCTGAAGTCTTGCGTGGAGTGAGCTGTTAGTGTCGTCCCGTCTTGGTCAATCCCTGGAATCAGTGGCACTGACAGCTCACTCCACGCTCACTTCACCTATGTTTTTACGGTGAGATGGTTACAGAATAGCACTACTGGATTTGTGCCCGGTTGATAGGCTCGCCTTCTATAACATGGAACTGTCGAAATGTGGGTGTGTTGTAGGAACACCTCTGCCTAACCCTTCAGGGATTACAGGCGTGAAGTCATGTTATGTTTGGTTATAATAATTGCAATTAAGAAGGCCCAGTTTCGTTATGTCCAGATAGTTGCAATACACGGAATAAATACGAAGAATTTGTGTCTATAAGGAATATAGGTTAACCGGATCTTATCCAAAGATGGTTAAACAGGTCATAGGTTTAGATATTTGAGAAGAACGGAAATCCATGAAAGTAAACCGCGTGGGCTACCCAAATAATCCAAAAAAAAATATTATCAATGCGTAAGTAAGTTTGTTTGTTACGCTTTCAAGCTAAACCGGCTGAGCGGATTTCGAAGAAATTTGGCACTACAACTGGCTGCTAGTATTTTTATAATTTGTAATTAATTATTCACTAAAATATGTATTTTCAACATCTATTAACACTACAATGATACACATACCAATAACTATTTAATACAATATTGACAAAGTTATTAATTTAATTAAATACACCGATACCTTAGCATCAAACATTAAATAAGTAGAAAATCGATCTTGATTCATGACCACCTATCGATTGACACGACACTCATCACTATTATTCTTGTGGTGCAACGCGTCGAGCCGCGCGTGCTCCGTGCGCGGAACAACATCTGTGCCTCGTGAGTGAGCCGAGACTTTTGCGTGACGCACTACGCATATTTTGCGGTTTACATTTTGACTTGCTGTATTATATATGTATTTAATAGCTGTACTTGTGTGCTTGCATAAATGTGATTATTAACTTTTTGTGAACTTAATAACTAACCCATAGCACTTTTAAAGCAAATTTATTTGAAGTGGGCCGGACGTATTTCGTCCGGTACACATAACCGTGAGTCGAATATCCTAACTAGATATAATATTATAAATGCGAAAGTAAGTTTATTTGTTACGCTTTCGCGCTAAAACGGCTGAATGGATTTGTATGAAACTGGTGACACTGATAGATCATTACCTAGGTAAGGAGATTGGCTACTTTTCATCTTGCATCACAGACGATGTCGCGTGCAACAACTAGTTATTAATAATTTCTCAAGACTTCCTACAAAAGTTCGTCTATCCAACAAGACTTACATTGATAAGTCGGATACCACACTGGTCGATCGCATTTCTACACATGCAAATAATTAAGAGGCTGTAGACATTGTAGTGGTGCATTTCTTAAGGCGTAGTGCACATTGATCCGCGTCACGTGATCACAAATACTAATTCAATAAAAACGCTTTTCCGCGCGGAGCCATATATGGCTCCGTTTTCCGAGACCCGTTGCGTGGCGCGGTGCAGTGTGAACGACGTCTTTTTCAAATGGACAAGCTTTTGACCAACCTTTACACGATGGAAATATCGACTGTAAGTACCACCTACTTGAATGTATGCAAACGTGGTTTTAATAAATGAGTGTTCACTGATTAAAACGACCCGTCCAGGAATGAAGCCCGACGGCCCGTCAGGGTTAATTCCTGAACGGGTCGATTCATTATTATGCATAGGTGGATGGTAGCCGCATCCGTTCATATTTACATATTGGAATACCCAAAATATACTTAACCTCATATCGTATCTTGGATTCTAACCTACTATGGAATAAATCTGATTTAATAACGGTTCTGATTTAAGCACACAATCGTTGTCACTAGCTCACTTTAAACCCTTCAATTTTAACATTACTATGCCAGTTTTCACCGGCATCCCCTAAGTTTAAGGGATCCCCTAAGAATGGTTAGAGGTTTGTTAGAAGGTGGTTTCTGTTCCAACAACAGAATCAATAGTGAAATAAGAAAGATGGGCTGCTTATTCAAGACACTAATGCTCGTTTATCGCCTTCATCCCCTATACTACTTTTGGTTTCTATAATAGTGACTGGTTCGTCAATACAACGTTCAACTGTTATTTTGTTGTTTTTTGGGCCTACTTGTTAAATCTAATATATAAAATTCTCGTGTCACAGTTTTCGTTGCCATACTCCTCCGAAACGGTTTGACCGATTTTGATGAAATTTTGTGTGCATATCGGGTAGGTCTGAGAATCGGCCAACATCTATTTTTCAAAAAAAAAAAAAAAAGAAGCAAAACAACGTTTGCGGGTTCAGCTAGTGTTTAATAAGTTTTAAAGTACTCATCTATTATCATGAAATTCTAAGGTGTGTTCAATCTTTTCCAATAAATACAACACTGAAGATGTTCATGACCTATATCTCCAAAAAAAATCAGTTCCATCAAAACTTTAGAAGTAGTTTGGTGGTTTCCGATATGTTTTGGTCTACAACTGTTATTTACGTCCAATCTAGTAGAAACCACCACCACCACCACCTAAATTAAGGAGACCTTTTAACGTTTAACTGTAAGGGTCAGTTTAACGTAGCAGTGTCAATAATTTACAGAAAATCAATGACACTGACAGCTTTTGTACGCGGTTTAGATGTGCTGATCGCGTTCAGTTCCATTTTTGAAATTGGCACTTCGCATCTTTTGGTTTTGTTCATTCCCCATGACACCGCGGTGTTCGGTGGTGTGAATGATTGGAATCACCTTCGGGAATCACTTTTTCTTGTGACACCAACGTAGCAATGACGTCTTTTTCATTGGCCACTCTGGGCAAGTGTCCATGGCCCCGCAATTCATGGAGCCTCCTATTTCCTGCCAGCGTCATAGCTAGTAGCTATACGAGGCAGGGTGCTGAAAATTTCGAGCTCATTTTGCTCTTATAGTGCACCTATAGTGCACCACACATTTTGCACCTATAGTGCTCAGGGCCGCCAATAGATTTAAAACAACCCTGCACTGAAGTGAAGTCCTGCATAACTGCTAAAATTGAAGAAACAGTTCATATATCTTAGGCAAAACGACAAAAGCTTCCACTTAAAGCCGTTCAACGACTTACTCGATATTCCACAAAACTGCCTACTACTCCATTACCGAGAACTTTGTCGACAGTCCTATTAAGCAATAGGCAAGCTTCTATAAATAGACATTGAAGAGGCATTCAGTAGTAGGTAATATCACGCAATAACTGTGATATTCCTCGAGCGACTGTTATCAGATGAGCTCTGATAAGCTGCAGGTGATAAGGATACGAATAAATTGCCAATTTTCTCAATATTAGGCAGTTAAGTATGTTATCATGGATTGCTGTAGTTTTTAGACTTTCATTCATTCAATGGGATTAAATGAACTAAGAGGATTATATTCATAATTATTAGGGCCGCGAATCATATTTAGTTCAACATACAACCTGCAAATTGCAAAAAACGAACGAATGAATTTCGCGGAATACTCTGTCGCTTCACCGAATCTAATCGGTGCCTCTGATTTTCGATATGAAAATTGATTTGGCTCGATCTAGTAAGTTCATAACTGCACTGAAGTTTCTTGGTGAACGTTTAAAAGAAAAAAAGGAAGAGAGGAGGGAGGCAAGAATACATATTTTACTTCTTCTTGAAAGATCCTGATAATGAATATTACATGGATAGCCGTAGTCCGTAAAGGATCATACCACCTATAATTCACTTGTCTCAATATTGTGTTGTCTAGTTCAAATATCAAGACTTAATAATTCAAGTAACAAGTCTTAGACTTGATAATTTTAGCCTATGACATTTTCGAAGGTTTTCCAAAGCTTTCCAAGATTTTCCCAGCTACTAACCTGACTGGCTGTAGGTCCGGTAGTACAAGATGGTGTCGGCAGCGAGTGCTTGCGAGTATCACGCCAGGGTGACAGATGGTAGGGGTCCGGGGGCGACTCCTGGTCAATGGACAGGCCGCGCACGGGGGCCGAGGAGTGTGGGGACGAGTCTGTGTCCTCGGTGCCACTCTCTTCCACGACGATCAGCGGTTCGCCCCCGCCGATGGCCGGCATCGCCATCGAACCGCGCCGCATCATTGCTGTGCAACAGAAAAAAAAAGTTTTTGTACACTGGTGTATTTAAATCTGTACCCTAATTGCGTAATACACAATAAATCGGAGTGAATCGTTTTGAAACAGATTGCTAATCCATTGCTTCATAAGCTCGATAAAAAATTCTGCTCAACAGTGTAAATAACGCAATGAATGTTGTTGAACTGTCAAAATCAAACAGATTAGTCGTAATCGTTTACGAAAATGTGTTACGCAATTAGGCTGCTGATCGACATTCGGTATTCAGTATTTCAATAGCCCTTATTTGTAGGCAGTTTCGATGCTGTGTATGCGTCTTTGTTATATTATGTGCATTAACATAACAAAGACATACGTTGCTGCATCAAAATAATAATTGCAAATGACATGAAAGGACTCTATCGTGTCATTGACTGGTTTTAAGCTTTGGACGCTATATCAATACAAATGTGGTCTTTAATTTGAATAAGTTATTTTGAAACTCTCTTTTATACTGAAGAAAGCTTAATAAAAACATAAATAATACTGTTTATTCAGCAGCTGAATAATTAATAAAACATAGAATCTTATACAATTTAGAGATAAAATAAAAACAATTATTCAGTATCAAGCTGTGTGAATTATGTAACAATATTATTCAGAAGGTGATACTTTGTTCAGAAATTAGCTGTTTCAAACGCTACTTAGCTTAGTACTGCTTTAAATAATAGCAATACAGATTATGGATATTCAGATAAATGCTGCCGACGGGGCTGTTATTCAGATAAATGCTGCCGACGGGGCTGTTATTCAGATAAATGCTGCCGACGGGGCTGTTATTCAGATAAATGCTGCCGACGGGGCTGTTATTCAGCTTTAAGCCACCAGGAATGCTTTATGCTAAAAAACGTCTGTATAATTATCTTACGGTGATTGGTTATTAAGCGTTAAGGTTATTTTTGTGCCGAATAAACAAAGAACAATGCCCACTTCCCATACATTTCAAAACCTGATAATAAAAGTTTATGTATAGTTATAAGGTATAGTAGAAACACAACCTGTAAGATTAGAAAATAACGTCATATGGTCATTTTCACAATTGAAACGCTACGAAGTCCAAAAATATTAATGTTACTTTTTAGGTTAGGATTTGCCGTTATAAAGAAATACATGTGCTAGAACGAATAATTTAACACTCAAAGTTTAGTCTAAAATAGTAATACTTACTTAATAATACATATATATGTTCTAAAACGTCTTTTTTATTTTGTGAATTCCTTAAAACCAGCTGCCCATAAGTCACTGCTTAGACTCTCGATGATTGTCAATTTATATTGAGTGTCGAGCATTAAATGTCAAATGTCAAAAAATACGTTTCAATCGTCCTAACTCAATTACATATTGCATGATTCATTAATTTAATTAATCATTCATTTTTAAATAATCTGTATTATACATTGACAATAAAAAGAAATACTAACTGAGTAAATAAAACGTAAAATAATGTATGAAACTCAGAAACAGAGTTGAATTAAGTCAAGTAGCAGTGCGTAAAATGAAACGTTGTAAAAAATGGTGGTTGAGATGCGTTCAAAACATGCTAATATGTTTACCCTTGAAGTAGAATAAGCATAACAAAAAACAAAATTTAAAAAAAAATCCTGCGTTTCTTTTAACATTGTGATAAGCGTAATTAATATGAAATTTAATTTGCTTTTTTTAAGATTTATTTCATTTCTATACATAGTCAGGTGAAAAATGGGCTTTCCTCTTTCTTTCTTTCTTTTTCAAGCGTAAAGAAGGGAAGGACAGAATTACAAAATTTGTTAAGCGTTAAGAATTTTTAGGGGCCGAACTCAACCTTATTCAGCATTTGACTATTCTCAAAGCTCTAATACAAAATATATTCATCTTTAAACTGTAAAATGTTCTAAATGTGTATTGTTATCTTGCTGTGTTTCCTGGGGGGTAGGCTGTGGTCTTTCCATTGGCATACAAATAATACAGGTAAACGATATTTGTAGAGAGTAAGTGGGTCTCAATTTAAAACTAGATGGCTCCAGATGCCATTACGAAAACTGTATTTCTAGGAATAACTTCAGATTCAAAATTGCAATGGGCCCAAATTAGAGCTCTTTCAGGTAAATTAAGTTCAGCTGCTTATGCAGTAAGAAAAATAAGGCAGTTGACCGGTATAGCATACGATACTTTGCTTACGTACGATACATAACTTGGTTAGCATACGAGTACTTTGCTTATTTCCACAGTATTATGTCTTATGGCGTTTTGTTGTAGGGATCAGCAGCTGACGTAGATTCAATTTTCATTACACAAAAGAGAGCAATTTGAGCGATCTATAAAATGGGTCTCTCAACATCACGCCTGTAATCCCAGAAGGGTTAGGCAAAGGTGTACCTATTGTACACCCACATTTCACCAGTTATGATTTTGATTTTGAGTAGTGCAATCCCCCTTAGATAAATAGATACATAGAATAAGCTTTTTAGTACCTACCCTAAAATTAGCTAAGCTTATATATATAAAGAGTAATTCCTCACTAGTGGCGAGGTTTCGGTTTATTTTTGTTATGCCATTCTTATTAACAGATGTAAACAAGTAAATCCGCATGTTTATTTTTGCTCCGGTATTTTAGCTTAGTGACTTTGATCCCTATTTCACAAAAGTAAACTCTTTCTGGGATACAGCTGTGGTTTTTCCCATAAATCTTATTTGAAACAAATTAGGTTATCCTTATTTGATATCTGTGGTTTACGCCGTCAGTACAGGTGGCATCCGGACTTGATGTTGCTAAAAGTTGATTGGATGGGATAATAAACAAGCCCGAGGTGGTCGATGTGAAGATACAAAAGTGGGTCGTTTGCCACGTCATAATGTCAACCTCGTAGAATGTACCTCATTTTTCTTCGATAAACTGATGTAAGTACCTATAAAGTGTTATTGTTTTTTTTTTGTCATTAAAGCCCCATTTACAAGGTGACTGTTTATTGTATGTGTCATATCATAAAATGTTGTGGTCCAGTGGTTAAGGCCCAGACTTACGAGTTGTAGGTCTGGGTTCGAACCCAGGCCGGCGCTTTACTTTGTGTAAATAATTTCATCACCACTGCTCTCAAAACGGTGAAGGAAATCATTGTGAGGAAACCGGCATGTCCTAGAACCAAAAATTCGAAGAAATGTGATATTTACCAACCCGCACTGGGCCCGCGTGATGGGTTACAGCACACTCCCTCTCGAAGAGAGGAGGCCTGTGTCCCAGCAGTGGGAACATTATAGGCTGATTAATGCATGCAATTTTGCTAATATTAATTGGGCTTAAGAATACTCTGATTGGATTTTTACTGGTAGTGGAATTGCCCTCTTAAACTTATCTGGCGGCATGTCTGCAGGTGACTGTCCATCTCTGCCTACACCTGCGGGGAATACTAACAGGTTTGATGTTATGTGTAAATTGGAAGGCGGTTCTCGTGCATGACGAAATTGTAGAAAAGAACGAATTCAGACTTTTATCTCGTGAACATCTTTCTCGGCATGTTCATTCGAGCATTTCTCGTAGGAAAGCCACTAGCTATACTTTTGTTTAGATACGACAAGGTGGAGAAGCATGTTGGTGCATTTCTTACTCGTAGCTGGCGCGGGCGTGCGTGTTCGACCAGCACCCTTATTGCCGTAACACACAACCACAATCTGAATAATTTTGAAGGATATTGCAAATCCATTGCTTCATACCTTCGAACAAATTGTCTGCTGTGTCTTGAAAGTTCGCAATTACGCCTCAGATACAGTACGAACGTAAACGAAGCAAAAGGAGTAAGTATGTAAGGATAGTAGACGGTTGCGTTGTATTAGAATAAGTTTATGTATGTATAAAATAACAATCCCAATGGCCTGATAAAACCTAGTGCTCGTTGCGGCAGCTGATATATTAAGCATTGTATAATTTTGGTAAACAAAGAGAGCCACTTTACAAATAACTCTATACAATCGTTCAATTTCCAACAAAATTCACGTAAAACAACCTTCCAGAACTCGTAATCTTATTATAAAAATGAAGACGAAACTTTATGAAGTTCAAATTTCTTTCGTTCTGTCCATAAAAGATTCCCGGTACCTTACATTACATAGCTATAATTAAGTATTAATTAAAGTTAGACAGACGGTTCATTTGTCTATAAATTATATTAATTAAACGTTCGGGAGGTTTTAAACTAATTTTGTTAAGCGCCCGAGATCCATTCGTATTATAATAGTTGTTAATTGCCGTCAGAGAGTTAAATTATTTTAGAGATTTTATTCAATTTTAAGTCCACCGGCACCGCCGCCGCGCTGGTATTTTATAGATGTTTGTTAGAGACTTTTAATGAGTTTACGTAACGATTTCATGTTTTGAATTAATGAACTTCACTTGTCTATGACTTGAATGCATAATTTTACACTCATAAAAACCTGAATAAAGCCCGGTAAACTGATGAGACTTTGTTGAAGACATTTAAAGAGAAAATAAATGCAAAAACATCGACATTTCAAAGCTATATCCAAGTTTAATTTTAAGTATCATATCTTCTGGAATAAATGCTTTTCATGATGCTAAAAACGGCATCAAAATACGTTGCGTAGTTTAGAAAAACAACGCGGTCATACACGAAAAGCGCCTTTAATTATTTGTATAGAAGAGATATATCTACATAGATATAGATAGATGGTTGTGATTACCATTAGATCATTGACCCAGCTGAACACACAGAGCTATGATTATAGGTTAACAACCATCAGGGTCAGATGTTTATCATTATGAACTTTAAAACATAGAACGCATACAAGCGGCGTTAACTTAAAAGGGAGGTGGCGATTGATGAAAAGCATAGAATGGATTGCCAACCATTCATCTCTGCTGGCACGTGCTGATTGATAGTATTTTGTCTATATTATATCTGTACGTTCTCGTACTGATATCATGAAGAGGAAAAAACACGGATTTACGAGTTGATTAAGCATCGAGATTCTTTTTTATACATGGTCAAATTAAAATATCTAGCGAAACTCTGTTATATCGATATCTAAACACGAAAAATATTTGTATGTTATTAATATGAATATCGATATAAAACAAATATAAAAAATAAAATTAAAAGATTTGGTGGCTTTTTTTAGGGATTAACGACCGCTGGTAGTATTGTTACTTGTACTATGAGTAGAGAAAATATGTTTTATCGTGTTTCGATATCGAGGTCTGTGAAGTTAACGAAAAAAAAAAAAAGATTTTTCAGGGTTGAAAGACCGCGTTTAGATTTCGATGCTCTTCACGTCTGTGAAGTTTACAGAAAAAATAAACTGATTTTGTAAAACTGTTATTATTCAAGTGAACACACTAACTTCGGTCGATGACGCCACATCTTCCAAAAAACAAAATAAATGAACTTCTTTTTTGTTTTATCATGATTCATATCGATATTTATCGCGTCTACATAGTTTCGCTAGCTATTTTAATTTGACCCTGTATGTAGGTTTAATATTTATTCACATTTAATTTCCGGAATAAATTCTCTAAATTTTAGTGGAAACGACATCAAAATCGTCGTATTGGCCATACCCATTTTGTACAGATTACGCATAACAACTACTAAATCGGACCAAATTTTCAAAAATATCCATCGGTTACTTTTCGAGTTATAAGGTGGCTCCTCAATCCGGACGTCTGAACTGAGGAGCAACCTTAAGCATCCTGTAACTTTTTATGGATTTTACGATAAATTCCAGGATCGGACCTTCAAAATCTGATTATTTACCTATAAATATTGGTAGTATCTGCGTTTAAATATAAGACATGGCTCCTCAATCAAAACGGACACGAGTTATTAGCCAAAAAAAATGTTTTTTTAGTTTCTTAAATGTAGTAAAGTTAGTGAAAAACATGTTAAATTGGGTAGAACGTCCTCACAACTGTATAAACTGATTTTTGTTACTGCATTTGCAAATACATATAGGTATTTATTCCATTCTATTCCTGTATACGATTACGTGGTCTGTGATTTCAATGCTATTTAGATATACTTTAACGAATTATCAATAGTTCGGTTCCCTCTTCGGTAGCACCTGCTGGCACTGCGAAGTATGACTTCTGAACTACGCTTTACATTAAATATTCATGAATAATTAAACGGTTTCACGTTCGGTTTCCATTAATAGGTACATTACGTATTTAGTAAGGAGTAATTAAATTATACCATAATTGCTATGAAAAATCAAATATAAATTAGTAGGTTCGTAGGTTTTGGAACATATCTTTTACTCGTAAAATAAAATTGATATTGGCAGTTTTCGTATAGAAGAACTGACAAAATGGTCGAGTAAGTATCTAAGGCTCGTAGCAGATGGCGACTGGCGTTCTGTGTTTTCTGCCTACCCCATGGGAAGCAGGCGTGCGTTTATGTATGCGCTATCTGTACCTACTTAATATAATAATATATTTATATAACAATAAAGCTATAATATTCTATTATTCACCCTAAAATAATGAAACCCTGTTATACATGATATATTGAGTTCCGAACAAAAATAAGTCTGCTTCAAAATATGAAATATGAAAAGCATCAGACACTCGACGTATCTTCATAAATCAGCCACAGTATACAAATCCCACTAGTGCACACGGACGGAACAGTTTACATAAAAAAAAAAACAATAAAAAAAAACAATTCGCAAATATTCCGCTTTTCGTTCTGGCAATCTAATAAACGTGTGGGCACATGACTGTGCAGTCGGTCAATGTTGATGTTTTCATGGCAAATATAAATATACGAAGTTACTGTAACTGTTTTACGTTTTAACTAGCTGTTACACGCGACTTCGTTTGCGATCCAGAATGAAAAGTAGTCCTTACCCAGGTCATCGTATATCTGTGTGAAAACGGAATTGGATGAAAATTGTCACCGAAATCCGTTTTGTCACAAACTCACATTTGCATTTATAATATTATACTAGCCTTTGCCCGCGGCGTTGCAATCGCGGAGGTCGAGATTTTATCCCGCGGGAACTTACTACCGAGATAAAAAGAATACTATGTGTTAATTCAGATCATCAATTACCCGTGCGCCTAATTTCGTCCATATCCATTAAGTTGTTTTTGCGTGAAAGAGTAACAAACAACCATCCATCCATCCTCACAAAGTTTCGCGTTAAAAAAAAAAATTTGTTTATTATTTATATTTGAATTAAAATAATTTAGGATTAGGGATTCGAGGTACAGTTTTTGGAAAAATTACAAAATTAGACACGAACCGTGTATAATTTTAAGAGCTGGTTTCCACCAAAGCAGAGAGAAGGAGGAAAATGTCTCGTTCAAAAACATATTACTTCCTGCATTAAGCCTAACCTTTCGGGCAATATAAAATTGTGATGTTATGAAATTCTTTTTCTTTTGGACAATTATTCAATAGGATTATCCCTTAGAAGGTTTTTGGTCCCTTAGAAGGTATTTGATCTTTCTAATGATTATAATTCTGTAAATAGGTACATACTTGTTACGATCGCGAAAAATATTTTGTTAAAACTACAACCTAACACTGCAAAAAACGTAAGTAAATTATAAATTCGCGGGCAGCCTGGCGCTTCCTCCTTAATTGTTGTTAAATATAAACTGAGAGATGCGAAAAAACTTAAATTTCACCGCTTTGTTGGAATTTACTACTTAACAAGCAAATGATGTGTCTATTCACAAATGAGTCAAAAATCAAATTCAAAATCAAAATCAAAAGTCATTTATTCAAACTAGGCTGAGAGCCAGCACTTTTCGAAAGTCAAAATTACATAAGACAGTCCCCCAAAACGACCGCCCTTCACCACTTCCTAGTGCTTTAGCTGGGAAGAAGAAGTGGCGCAACAAACTCTCCAGCAGATTTCTAGTCCGACCCCTACCTTCTGAGATTGCCCACCACTCTGAGCTAATATTGTAAATATATTTAATGAAAGGGCAAAGTTATTGAGTATAAATGAGTTACTTATGAGAAAAATAACCTACGTCTGCAAAGGTCTCACGCAATCTCGACCTTCTAAATTGGCTCCCAAAGGGCTGTTCGTATTATGACAATATCCCAAAATTGGCGTCGGTAAAAGCTACCCATTCCTTAATTTAATAACCATCACAATCTCTTCAGTAATCCGATAGCGTACGCAACACAAACACTCACTGAAACTTTTCTTCCACTTTCACAATCAACTAGAAATCACGATCTTCGTGCAAACGTTCCGAGCAGCCAATAACAGACATTTTTTAATCGGGTGTTGCGATCATTTGATTCAGTATCAACAGGTCTGGCAGTGCAGCCCCGACAGGCCAAGGCTGCTTTGGCACTGACCCGCTTTTGCGACACACCCCCCGACCTTATTTACCCCCCGAACCCCGCTCGAGCCTGGATCTCCCACCCTCTCTCCCGGTGAGCACCCAGTTGCAGCAACTGTTGCAGTCCGGAAATAGCTGCCAGATATAGTCGGACTTAGGTGACAATTTACTTCTTATTTTAATTTATTTAACAATAAATGTGTTACGCGAAAATATTATGGTTAATGTGGTGTTTGTCTTTTATGCAAGTTCTATTTTAATGTGGTAAATGAAAATACGGTATTTATAGCGTTTCAAAAACCATGGAAATGCATTTAAATTCATATAATAACGGGTAGTTATAGTAAAGCGAACTTTGATCTTAACACACGTAGACTAATTTTAATATATACTGAATGAATGAAATGCCGGTCATTTCATTCATTCAGTATATATTAAAATATATATAGACTAATTTTAATATATACTGAATGAATGAAATGACCGGCCGACCAAATTACATTTCAGTTTTCATCAGTCATCTGTCTTGTTACCTTGTGAACAAGGTACAAACAAAAAGTAATTATTTGACGAGATAATTAATGGGGCAAGCCTGCGAGGTCACCGGCATCGGTGTCAATTGCGACCTCGCTACTAAATTCCCAGAATATTCTCGAAGTTTTAAAACCACAATCGTCACAGTAGAATGGTACTTATAAAGTTTCCATCGGTTTCCTGAAAAGAGTAGGTATTATCGGATCTCTTTGCCCCGTTTTGGATCGTGAAAGCCAATGGATTATTACCGTTAACATGAAACTTTACTTTCGTAACCGAAGTGGAGTCGTAAAGTTCTAACGAACCATTTCTTCAAAAAAGCCGGGGTTATGTTCCTTTTAGAACAGTTTATTAGTTTGGGAAACATCTGAGCTTTCATATAAAATGTTTTATTGGTGAATCAATGAGCAGACAGCGGATCAACGTATAAGTATTGCATTTAAGTTTGTTTTAAAAAATGACAAAGCGTACACGTGCGTGTAATCGATACGGTACTCAATATTCATATTGGGTTAATTTAGTTTATTTGTGTATCTTATTTTTAAATCTGGAAACGTTTCTAAAGGTGGAAACGTTTTCACTTTTCAATCTTGAATTGTCGTGAAAGCGACTGGATGATTAATTCGATGTTTGAAAAAATAAATATATAGACTTTCTATAAGGCCCACAAACAGGCGCGACGCCACAGCGCGACACAAAGGCACCGCTCGCGCCTGTTTGAGGGAGCCTTAATCAGATCGGTGTTTAATATACATTTCCATTTCATCTATATGCAATGGGGTGAATAACCTCATTCCGTGTTATCGGGGTTAAAATGGAGTGAAACACATTCTTCACATTCAAATAGAGTATCTACAAACGCTTAGTTATTTGTATTAATAGCCGAAAGAACTTTGTTTTTTCAACCTTGTAACTGAACTGGTTTTGATAACCTAAATCGTCTTTTTATACGTGGTTTACAAACGAAATCATATTGATTAGCCGGTTAAGCGGTCTTGGAAACGATCTCCAGGTCAGGAATATTAAATAGTCAAGAGAAATAGGGGAAGATCAGTAACCACATGTATAATCTATACTAACCAAATGACAGCTGCGCGCACAGATTATCAAAGGCTAACGGCGCGTGAGCATTATGCCTGGAATGTTACCATTTTATAAATATTGTTTTTACTGTACTCATTTTGTTGAACCCTTATCTAGTTTTTATGTGTATGTATTTTATTTTTAATCGTCATTCGTCGTCGTCATTCAACGCCGGCTGTCGCTGAAAACCAGCGCTGGGGCTTTGTCTCGCATAGGGTCGTAGCATTAAGGTGAGCGATGGCCGTTTTGCGTGGATGTGACGCATATTTTCCTCTATCTTGTTATTTTTGGTGTTTGTGTTCAATCACTGCGTCATGTTTACCGCAAATAAACGTTTTTTCTTTCTTTCTTTCTAAAATAATAATTTTTTATTTGTTTGTACGTAGGGGGTATGTAATCTCTGGATCTAACCGGTATTTTTTTTTTGCATTTTATGGCCAAATTCTTCAGGAATGCTATTAGGCTACGTACCATCACGCTATAACTCTAAGGAGCCGAGCAAAAGATAAAAAAGGCTGAAATAATGCTAAGCGAAAACGAAATGATGACGAAGGAGGCAATTAAAAAAAATGCGGGTTTGACATACCTCTGTTATGTTTTAAAATTAATTTAGAAAATAAAGGAAATTAAAAGTCATTGAGGCTGAAAGCCGTCTCAAATGAAAAAGGGAAACGGTGGCGGGGCCCGTTAAGTACCTCTTTGACGAGACAAGCCTCCTTGCTGTCTTAAGGCTTTAATTACGGCATTTAGCCCTCGTACCCACGGGCGATTTTTTCATCATGCTCTGGATTTTCAAACCACTGCTTAGAGACGAGAGTTGAAAATCCAACAGTGTATTATTTTGATGGGCTGGAATGCACTCTGATGGATTCTTAATGCTCGGCTCAACACCGAGGTTTGAAAATCCAGTGCTCGAAATAAAAGGGGTAAAAAAAACGCACGTGCGTACCTGGGCTTAATGTGCCACCCGGGTAACTAGAGCAGACTTGCACTTATCTACGACTGACTTACGACTTTGGAAGTTGGCGGGTGTAAAAGGGTTTTGCTTGTAGCAGAATGTTTTGTTCGGTGGCTGTTTTGAACTTGAGTTGTTACGTCTTCCAGGCTCCTGATAAGGTTATAATGTAAAGCCGACCCCAACATGGCAAGGACAGCCTAGGAGGTTGATCAGGTTTTTTTCTAATTTACTTTTTGGGTGGGTATTCATTAAATGACTTCTCCCGCTCTGGGTGGAGCGGGAGGGCGTTTCAGACTTTTACTGACTAAAACCCGACCGTGTTCCTTCAGTTGCCTGTGCCAGGGCCACGGTATCTCTTTCGAACAACTCGCGACCCTGGCAGGTTGATGATGATTCTGGCATATGATCACAGACATATAAATAGTAGTAGACCAAACATTCGAAAATATTTGCGTAGCACACATAGGGAATGTTGTCTTTACAGGACCGGACTGATGCCGGTTGTCGCCGATATACTTATAACACCAGACAATAAACTTTTTTTTTCCCAACATTATTCCAGCGCGCTTAAGGCAATATTAAAGCGGCCGGCGCGCTGTACCAAGTCCACGTTCGTCGCATTTACTTGTCTATTTAAAATTGTCTGGAGACCAAAATGGAAATTATTTGAGGTTCACCTAAATAGGCGCAATAATTATATTAGTGTTCAATAATATTTTTAGGAAAGCAAAATTGTTTTTTTTTTAGGTTCACAAAAACAGGCGCAATCATGATATTAGAGGAATAAATGAGGAGGAAAAATCAGTTAAATACCTGGGTGTGACAATAGATGACGATTTAAACTTCAACGAACATATTAGTAATGTCTCCAAGAGAATTCGTAAGCTAACATATGTCTTTAAAAATCTCCGGTAGCGGATTCTAAAGTTATGCGAACTGTCTACCTGGCGCTGTCAGTCTGTCCTTACCTACTGCATCTCCTCATGGGCGGAGCAGCCAAAACACATCTTATTGAACTAGAAAGAGCTCAAAGACTTATCCTAAAAATCTGCCTATTCAAACCGCGGTTTTTTCTACTACAGATCTGTACCAACAAGCAGAAGTTTTAACGGTTAGACAATTATACGTTCTTGCTGCTATACTTAGGCAACATGTCTCCCTAAACTACAGTAGTCTTAATCCAGTCCTAAAGAGAAGGAGCTTTCATCAAGTCTGTCAAGCTAGAGCAGCTAGGACGAGGTTCAGTCGGCATTTCTTCTTTTTCCAATGGCCACGTCTGTATAATATTGCAACCAAACTCACAATTTTTCCATGAATGAAAATTGAATTCAGGCGTAAGGTCTCAAAATGGCTCCTAACACTTACCTTTGACGACACGGAGAAACTATTATACAGTTACAGAGAAGTATAACACACATGCACAACACAGACTCCCATAACATCACAAGCACAACTCGTATATCACCACCCACAAAACCACTTCACACAATATACGTCCACCAACAAACTCACAAACTCACCAACACACGAGAACACCATTATTTGTTCTAATGTAATTTTTAATTTCAATTTTCTTAAATGTTATATTTGATTTTTATTGGTTTTAGCTGTAAGCACTCTCTGATATTTTTATTTATGTCCCCAGCATAGCTCTCAATATTGTATCCGAGGTAAGGAGGCCAGGAGACCCGTAGCACAGGTTTTACTTATTATGGGCTCCTGTCTCCCATCTTCAAATATTGAAATATAATATGTGTAAAATTTAATACTTGTGGGAGAAAAAAAAAGAAGTATAAAAAAAACTATCAACCAATACATTCGGGAATGAACCTGAAGTCATTCTCCACGAACTTTGTTAAACGCTTCTTACAATGCGTGTAACATAATTAATTTTACACGCGACGAAATGTTATTTAACCCTGAAACTGAAGAAGAGAAAGTTACATAAAATTAAGTGCTTTAAGTAATAAAAGGTGGCACATCGCGGTAATTATACAGTTACGGAAAGAGCCTGTCGCATCTGTACACCTACGAATATTGCTTTTTTTCTATGGTTAACAAACATTTCCTAAGATAAAATACCCTTATGCTTACCTGTTCATAATATTACGGTACATTTTCACGTAATTCCTGTTTATCTACCTAAAGCTTACAGCTGAGGGTAACATGTAAATGTGCGTTAACAGAATAATAATGTTTTCGTGTGTTAAATTCGCGAACGCTTGATTACACTGTTCTTACCGGGAAATAATTGTTTGTAAAACCCTTATTTCACAGTGTTTGTACTGGCAGTTATTACCAGATGATATTATTGTAATAACGAGTTGTAGGTCGTAGGTCCGAACCCAGACGGGAGCTTCACTTTTGTATTTTTTTTCAATACCACTGTTCTCACAAACGGTAAAGGAAAACCGTAACGTCCTAGAACCATAGATTCGAAAGCATGTGACATCTACCAACCTGCACGGGGCCCGCGTGTTGGATTACGGTCTCACTCCCTATCACGTAGAGGAGGTCTGTGTCTCAGCAGTGGGAACATTTTAGGCTTATAATGTCAACCGATACTTATCTGCAAGTGGCGAAAGTTTTGTGTTTTTATGTAATTTTCGAGTAGTAACATAAAATTTTAAGAAATTAGCTGTAAGTATCATAAAATCATTGTATTTAATACAAACTATTATTACAAACATTCATAGAAAGTGTTTAAAAACTTATATCCTCGGCTGTGTACTCGGCTTATGTGTAACGAAAACATAATTAATAATGCAAAGTAGAAGCAGCAGAGTAATTGATTTCCCTTCGCAACTTCCTTATTTATCTTTTATATTATTCATGTGTTTGCCTAAGCTTATTTGGTATTTGTTTGTAAATATGGGTAGTGCGTGGACCACTACCCAAAACTATTACGTAATTAGGCATATGCAGCCACAACTTTTTATTTTGTAAATAACTAATACGGAAGCCAGGATCAAGTAAGAAGTTTGTGACATCAAACTTCATAAACTATCATATTCGATTTATTCTGTAAGAATCTCACCGTGAAAACTTAGTAAGAGTGAGCTGTCAATAATTTCAATCCCTAGGTATCAGCCGGTCTATTCTGTAAAAATCTCACCGTAAAAGCTTAGGTGACATTCTATGATTCCACTAGGAAAAGCTTACTGTACAATGAATGTACAGGAAACGTTCAAAAGTGGATAGGCACGTAAAGAGTCGTATTGCTGTGAACTCGCGGTATGACTGTATGTGTTTAAATGACACACACCACAAAGTCGGTTCATCGCGTACTCGCATCGCACTACACGAAACTAAAATATATTTCCGTCGCTTTTTTAGACACGCGTTATGCACGTGACTTGGCCAGTTTATGGCATTGTTAAAAATCGAGTTAATCTAATATGAGCTGGTAGCAGTAGGCGCCAAGCGTTGGACTGAGAAGCAGCCGGTTTAGGTTCTGATCTCATAAGATGCAGCGCAGTTTTATTGGCAATTTTCTATTTTGGTATGCAATAATTATAATATTCAAAAAAATTGCATCTATTTTTATTTTTGTTGTTATTTCAGACAAAGAGTCATTAAAAAGGAGAATTAAAAAATGCGTTACAAGTGATAACAAAAATAAAAACATATATTTTCGTTATTATATTTTACATAAAGATAACAAACCGCTACGATTATTTATAATAACTTTTTCAGCCAAATAATATACTATGTGCGATACTATGTCAAGGAACTTAGAAGCAATTGGTTTTATTTTGACACGTGTAATGTTGCAAAAACTTGATAAGTAGATTTATTTCACCATGAATATTAAGCTTCGATCACCAAATTCCAAAATAAGTGATTTTAATAAGTGGTTATGTAAGGCAGTTTGTTTACATTAAGTACTTCACATTTTATTTTGACTTTAGTGAATATAGGTTACATATGGAGGTTATAGCGTATTTATTTTCTTTAAGAAAAGAAGAGTGAAACTAAACCACATTTTTTATAAGTCATTAAATAATCACGTATTTAGCGCAATATACAGGATAAGCTATTCCGAAACTTAAATGTTCTTGTTTATTACGTTATTGTTTGCTGGGCTTCGGTGTTGCAACCTTTTCTGCGTGGAGTACACGGCGAACAGTTTTTTCTGCAAAATGTCCGGTTGGTATGAAACCATCATATTAATTCACCATGCCACCAAGCCTTATTTAAATAATTCTTCCACTTCATAAATAAGCACTCCAAATAGCAAGGATTCCCTCAACCTCACACCTCTTAACACACAGATTCACAGTATTTCTTTAGAACAAAGAATGTAATTCTATTAGACGTCTCTTAGCAAAATACTATATACTAACAAAAATAATTAAGAAAACAATATTATAAATTACATTTTATTTATAACACACACACATTCACTAATTTAAACAAATACTAATTTAAATTTATAGTAAAAATTTCATTAGATATGTGTGTTATCAAATCATTTACACCAAGCTTCAACATTTATATTTCACTGCATTTTGACAACACAACATCAGGTTAAAAAAATCGATTATTAAAAGACATTCAATTAGGTGAATAGTCGTAACGAATTGAAATAATTTAAACAGTTTTCTGTGGTCTACCTACAAACTTTTATTATTGATGTAAACAACATGAACGAGACAAGTATCGAATGACTATCGAACCATTTCCAGTAATTTTATTAAAATAAACAAAAATTGTTCATTTTAGGTATTATTAATAATAACCAAGCAAAAACTATAAATATATATTATTAGAGAATAACATCAAGCTGAATCCGCAGGTGCAGGCGAGATTCGAACTCAGGGCTCGCCATAATCGCTCCTACCCAAGCACGGTAACGACTAAGCTAGCATGCCATATGTTAAAATAGTTGAAATTATGAACTACTATCAATTACAGACAAAGTGAGTGTTTATTCGTGACAAAGTGAGTGTTCATCTTCTTTGTGTTTGTATTTATATTAAGCCGGCAAAACATGAGCAGCATGAGCAGTGGTGGCCCAGGGGTAACGGCCGCGACTTACGAGCTGTAGGTCGTAGGTTCGAACTCAGACAGGCGCTTTACTTTGTGTAAATTATTTCATCACCACTGCTCTCAAAAACGGTGAAGGAAAACATCGTGAGGAAACCGGCATGTCTTAGAACCAAAAATTCGAAGACATGTGACATCTACCAAACCGCACTGGGCCCGCGTGCTGGATTACAGCCCACTCCCTCTCACAGAGAGGAGGCCTGTGTCCCAGCAGTGGGAACATAATAGGCTTATTATGGTATGCTATGCTATGCTATGCGGCCAAACATGTTAGTCATAGTTGGCCGAGCGAAGGCGAGTACCAACATATAGACAGCCCATTTGTCGAGCCTCGCCAATGCTCGTCAACGCTCGCCTAGCTGGCCGAATGCAGGCGAGCCCAACGTGTATACGGTTCGTTTGGGGTGCCTCACCACCACTCGGGATCGCTCGCTACGACTCGTCTCACTTCGGATCAGTGTCGGTTTTTCTGCACAAATCAAAGGGACTCGCCTTGTATCAATTTGCCTACCTTCGCGTTGGCTGAGGCTTGGCCAACATGTAGACAGTAGCAATCGCCTTGTATCAATATGCCTACCCTCGCGTTGGCTGAGGCTTGGCCAACATGTAGACAGTAGCACTCGCCTTGTATCAATTTGCCTACGCTCACGTTGGCTGAGGCTTGGCCAACATGTAGACAGTAGCAATCGCCTTGTATCAATTTGCCTACGCTCACGTTGGCTGAGGCTTGGCCAACATGTAGACAGTAGTAATCGCCTTGTATCAATTTGCCTACGCTCGCGTTGGCTGAGGCTTGGCCAACATTTAGACAGTTGCAATCGCCTTGTATCAATTTGCCTACGCTCTCGTTGGCTGAGGCTTGGACCACATGTAGACAGTAGCACTCGCCTTGTATCAATTTGCTTACGCTCGCGTTGGCTGAGGCTCTTGTTTAAATAAGTGTTAAGCAACGCTTGCTAAGGTGGGTGGGTGACCATCCCTAACATACCGAGACACCTCCGTGCCTCGACGTTGGTCCCGGCTGTCATTTGAAGATCTAAGACAGTCGTTACGGGTCATCAAAAGCCCGAAAGTCTGACAATCAGTGTTACCAACGTGTATTGTGTTACCCAGTTACTGTGTTGTGGAGGTCAGATAGGCAGTCGCTCCATGTAAAATGCTGGTATTCAACTGCGTCCGTGTAGACTGGAAGCTGACCCTAAATAGTTGCGAAAAGGTAAGACAAATTGATTGATTACATATCCTTCAGACTAATTCCCAAGAAAAACTAGCACATTATAATTATCATTCGCGTGAACAACACTGAATACACTCACTTATTACTTATGCATCTACAACTATCACGTTAAGAACTCGAAACTCCTAAACACACCTACTAAAGCCCCATCTACTTTGTAACTAGCTCGGAAACTGTCAAACAACTTAGCCGTATACTGTCTGAGTACTTCTCCACTTCGAAGATGTAACTAAGTTAGTGACATTTTGTATGGATATTCTGCAAGCTCCTCCCTAAAGGGCTGTTACATTACCTAGCCTCTTTACCGCGATTCCATTAGTTCTTAAGAGTTATGGTTGACATCTTACTTCGTTTATATATAAAGGATTAAGCTTAGCTTTCAGGAATATTGTGCCTGACCGCCATTAATGTATGCAATTGTGCCTTTATTTTTGCAAAGTTTTGTTTGAATTGTCAATTTAATACAGGTTGATTGTTTGTTAACATACTCACATTTTTTAAATCGGGTGAAAGTAAGTGCTTAAGTCAAGAGTTCCCGTCATTGTTATCACTTTTTTGGAGCTGGAGCTTTTCTGGTTACAGAGATATTGAAGGTCAATGTTCCACTGTATTTTTAACTTTAAATACTCACAACTCCTGTACCTTTGCATGCACCCATAAGCACACAATTGTTACAGCAATTTTTACATAATAAATTAAGTCGTTTTCGAGCTCAGATAAACTTAAGCGGTAGATACAGTACGCTCTAATATCGCAATCAGTAAACCTGGGCTCAACTACATGCAATGAAACTCAGATATCTGTGATTTCAGTTACATACTTACAGTTACCGATAGACAAGGACAGATACAGGACCCAACACAGTCGTGAGAGCGCAACCGCGTCAGCCGCCGAATATTCGCCGCACTGCATAGCGCCGAATGTTTACGATTATGAATGACATTGCGCACGGACGTAAAAATGTCGCAGTGAAATTTTATCTCGCACTGGATCTTCAACTCTCGGTGTTGAATCGAGCATTGAGAATCCAAAAGAGTGGATTCCAGTGCGTCGAATAAACACACTATGGGATTTTCATTCTCGGCGCTATGCAGTGCGTTCAAGATCCTGTGCGCGAAAAAATCCCGTCGCGATATTTTTTACGTCCGTGCGTACGTGGCCTTAGCGGGAGTCGCGTGATGCGTCGCATCGTGTCTCTTACAAAAATTGCAAAAGGAAACAATAAATAGAATAATTTTTTTAAGAAATTAACATTTTTGGCTGTACTTACGCGTTACCGCTAATGCCGTGAGTCTTTTATTGTTCCTTGAGTGATTAGAATAGTTATTATAATACAAAAAAAGAGCGGTATCGTCGGCATGCGCTATTTAGACGATGGTCTACAGACTTAGTTCAGAAAGACTGCGCGCTGTGTTCAAGTGCTGTATCTACCGCTTTAAGTTTATCTTAAGTTTCACAGCAATATTTTTTACTCAACGTAACTTAGTTTAATGTAGATAACGGCTTTGTGATGGGTTGTTTAACACCCCGTATAAACTGTAAAAGAGGAGAAAGCATAAAAGATACAATACAATGACAGGCTATTTATCGGTTTTGTGTACGTTTCTTTACTCACGTGAATATTTCGGATCGACCCAAGAACTAAAGTGTAAACAATCGTAAATATGAATATGTCACCAAAATTATAAAAAAAAAAACTGTAACGACAAGAATTTATGTTGCGTAGCGTAGAAGATTTCAAATAAAAATGTTTTACACACTTGAAATATGTTCTGGCCTATTATTATAAATAGACATTTCGATACAAAATGGCAGGATTAAAATAGAAAAAAAAAACTAAATGTAAAAACTGCGTTCTAATCCTCTAGTTTGTGAGTCGATACCGGCGAATTTCACCAATGGAACTGAACGCGATCAGCACATAAACTACGTCTAAGAGCTATCAGTGTCATTATTTTCCGTGGAATATTGACACTGACAGCTCTTAAATGCGTTTAGATGTGCTGTTCGCGTTCAGCTGTTTCATTGGTGAAATTGGCACGTAGTTAGAGGGGCCACTCGAAACTTAAAAGGGTGAAAGATCACGACAGATTTGACAAATGACAGTCTACCACATTTCAAGCAGTTATATATTACAACACTTTTAGGTTTGTTAAGATGTCCTGACGTTTTATGCCCAATTAACGCTTTATGAAGAGGGAGTTTTATGAAAATAGGTAATGATGACGATGGATGCGAACTGATTCACTGGCACAAGAATTATGAGACGTATACTATACCGAAGTTTTCTCAGAAAACAAACATATTTCCCTCGTGGGCGTCGTGAAATGAGACTTAAGAATAGTCTCGCATCGCAACTAACAGTCCGCCGGTCTGCATAGAATACATAAATAACAATATCCTTCTATATCTGCTACCCAGCCCGATCACTATGTACGGCAAGTCAATCCCTTGGGAGAAGCAAGCCAAATACCTAGGCGTGATCCTCGATCAAAACCTTACCTTTAAGGCTCATATTAAGGCGGTTCGCGCGCGCGCCTCCTTCGCTCTTAGCAGGCTCCACTTTGTACTGACAGCCCGTAGTAAACTGTCACTTAAATGCAAGCTGCGCATCTACACCGCAGTCATCCGTCCCATCATGACCTATGCCTGCGTTGTATTTGCGCACGCTCACCCACGTCATCTCCATAAGATGCAGACCCTCCAGAACCGTTTCCTCAGAAAGGTCACGGGTGCACCCTTCTATGTCCGTAATATAAATCACATCGATCTTAAAATGCCTACCATAAACCAGTTCATGAAACGCTTATCGAAGCGCTTCTTTGACTGTGGCATAAAACACTCCAACCCCTTGATCTCAGCGGCCGCCCGCTACACTCCCTCCCGCATTAGCAGTATTCGCCGACCAAGGCATACTTTAATCGCCCCCGACGACGCCACTACCCTCCTCCAGGAGAGTAGTAAGGCCACCAGCACACTACATAAGCCCAAAACCCGATCGCCGTCCTACCGTCCTCGCCGCCGAGGCACGCCGCGACGCCCAAATCCACGCCCCTCCCGACCCTTGCTCGAGCCAGCCCGCGCCGCTGAGTCTGTAGCTTTAAATTCGTCCCTAATTAATATCAATCCTGATCCAGCTAGTCCCTTGCTGCCCTCTTCCAGCGACGCCCTAAGCCGAGGTCCGTATCCCACAGGGGGTGCCCTTAGCGTTGTCGCTTAGTTTTGAAGTTAGTACATAAGTTTAAGTCCTGGCTGGAGGCCTTAATTTATTAGGGCAACCACAGGGAAGTCCGTCTAAGCAGACGACAACCTCATAGGTTGGCCTGCGAGATGCCATTTATAAAATAAAAAAAAACTATATCTGCTACGCTGCTGGCGAACTTTTTAAAATGTTGATTTTTCACACGATAAATGTAAAAAAGACCTCAGATCTATAGGGTAATTCTGTGGACGTTGCTAAGTAGATTATAAACATTGTACCACCTACTCTAGCTGTTATTTTGAATAATTGTATTGATCGTGGTAAGTTTCCTGATCTTATGAAAAACAGTAAATAAAACCGTTGTTTACATCGGGTGGTACATTCGTACGACTACTGATACCGCCGCCATTGAGCTTTTACTGCATGTATGCAATGGGGTGATAAATGCGATGATTTTGGGCACCTTTTGCGATTTGTCCAGGCGCACCATTACGGAATCTGTAACGCTTTTTTGGATCCTCTTACTTCATACTTAAGTGATAGGATTCAGAGAGTCGATGTTAACGGAAAATGATTATCCGGATCTGTAGCAACAATCGGGGTCCCCCAAGGCTTTTCTTGGCCCTATTTTTGTTTCTTATTTATATTAATGACTTGCCTTACCTCATAAATAATTATCATGATTAAGTGTTCTTTGCAGACAACATTTCACTTTTATTTAAACTCAAACGTCAACAGCTGGTTACTGACAATTTAAATAGCGCTCTCGCTAAAGTAGTTAACTGATTTAATGTAACCGCTCAAGTCCCGCTGGTCCCATTTGGTAACTAAATGTATTAAGTTTACGATGCCTCATGTTAGACACGTGAAAACTAATGTGCTCATAAAGGGTGAAAAGTTGAAGCCCGAAGATACCACAGTGTTCTTAGGCATAAAATGCAAAACATATAGATAAATTGTCAAAAAAGCTTAGCTTAGCAGCATACGCCGTTAGAAAAAATCGAGATTAAACTGATTTAGAGACATCTCGTTTAGTATACTTTAGTTATTTTCAAGTGTGATATCGTACAGTATTCTGTACTACCAATATTCAGTCAATTATTGTTTTACATCTTTTATGTATAACCAAAATTATTTGAATATTTTACAAAAAGGGCAGTTCGTTTAATTTATAAATTAAGTACCAGACTCCCTCAAAAACAAATTTAAAGAGATTAATCAGTATATAACACAAGATATATGGCTTAGTACATAACTGGCGAAATGTGGGTGTTCTATAGGTACACCTCTGCCTAACCCTTCGAGGATTACAGCCATTACAGGCGTGATGTTATGTGTTTTATGTTAATCAGTATATTTATGAAAATCTTTTGTATGCACATAAAAATAATAATCTGTTAAAATAATACAGTGATACCCATAATATTAATACTAGGAGCAAATAAAAATTTGTTGTTCTGCTGTGTTTTCATAATAAAGTTCCTAGACACATTCAAGAGCCTTAATAAATTCAAATCTTTTATAAAGCGGAAACTATGCCAGAAAGATTATTATAATGTTAAAGACTATATTGAGCACAAAAGGCTTGGTATTGAGCTGTCCAATAAATTTACACAGTGAATGTTGATTTGATGAACATAAACAATAGCATCAATAGTTACTGTATAAAGTATTATATTGTTTGAATAACTGTGAATTTGAGGAGTATAGGGGTATTTACTCTTTTTTAACTTCCAGTTTGTTTTAATGATGGTCTGGCAGTTGAGTATCTAATCGTTGAGCTTCTAAAGTTCTTAGTTAAGTGCATGATTAGTTAACTGCAAGATGCGTTCACTGACTGGATGGGTCCACTCAATCTGTGTGGTTCTTTCCTCAAAAGACCATTTTAGACATGGTCTTTACATGATCTTACCAAGATTAGGTATGTCTGGACTTTAAAAGAGACTGTGAACTCTGAGTTTGTTTCGACCTTTCTTCTTACAGTAGTCAGATAGGAAAGAACGAACTCATTTAGTTTTTGAAATATGATGGACGTGTAAAAGTGTTTGTAAAAACCTACTTACAGAAATAAAATCATTTATCTAATAACACGACAATTTTAAAAATATACGCCCTTCGGGATCATTTGAAGGCCCATGAAGACATACAAAACGATAATAATGATACAGATAATAGTTAAACAATTGATACATTCAATAATTGATAACAAGATGATCATATATTTCCAAATTACTGCACACGCCGCAGTCCTGATTGAATTGATCTTGTTACGTTATTAATACACCATGATTCTGAGCGTTTCAGTGATTGCCGCTAATACAATTATACGCTGTGCCAACTAACATCGTAACATCAATAACAAACCGCTCAGACTAATCTATGAAAATTACACTTCGATATATTTGTACAAAATTTGAGGTTTTCGTATATAACTATCGCCGACTTTTATTACAAAGGACAAATGTTTGACACAAATGCAAGTTTTCGAGAATTCTCTTTGAATCTGATTTACCAATGAAACTGAACGCGATCAGCACTTTTAAACCCAGTTCAAGAGCCAATATTCTATGACTCAATATTCCATGACAATTTTGACACTGGCAGCTCTACAACGCGTTTTAGATGTTCTGAACGCGTTCAGTTTCATTGATGAAATTCACCCTGATTATGATGTCATTAGGAAAAACATTGAAAAAGATCATCAAGATCATACATACAAAACATCACGACTGTAATCCCGGAAGGGTTAGGCAGAGGTGTACCTATAGTAAACCCACATTTCGCCAGACAAAGATCATACACAACGTTGAATAGTATTTAGACAGAGTTAGACTGTTCTAAATTCTCACTAACACCTTGGGGATTTCAGAATGTCATCTCAAAAAACAAAACAAAAAAAAAAAAAAATTGTGTTCCCCGTTACCCGTAAAAGGTGGACAAAACAAACGACTAGCAAGGATAGCATGACCAACTTTTGTCGACAGAAGAATAGACAAAATGACAGATTTCTTTTATTAATCTGTAGCTTCGTCTATTCGTAAGTCGACAAAACTCGTTTCTTTGGTGGTCATGCTACGCATGCTGTCTATTATTAAAAGCAATGGATCCTAAGCACTGTAAGGGCGAAATTTACCAAGGAAACTGAATGCGTTCGGCGCTTCTAATTTATTAATTTCTTTAATTTAAACGTTTTAAAACCAATTTAAGACACAGTTTGTATGCACATATAGTGCAAGTTCTAGTAAAAAGTTAAAAACACTTTCATAAATCCCTCTCACAGTACTTCTGGCATGCCTCTAAAATCTTCGTCCATTCGTCCGCAAATAGATCGTTGGTTGGATTAGAATCCAAGAGATCATTAAGCGCGGCCAGAGTACTTGGTACTGGGGAGTTAACACGTGCAACGGTGAGACATGGAGGCACAGCAGACAGCTTATGCTTTCTGCCGCGACAGTAATGGTCTGGGACAAAGAAGCGAGCCAGCACAGTATGCAGATCAGGTGCGTCAATAGTGCCATGAAGCGGTTTACAGGCTATGGTGAACTGGTCTTTTGCTTGCCTTACCTCTAACGAGTTATATCCGAGGCACCCCAATAAAAATGTAGTCGGATAGAGGTACGGATAATAGCCATGTTCACGCTGGTAGAGAAACCTGAGAAACGCTTTTTGTACTTTTTCCAGTAAAAGCGCGTAGGTAGGTACTTTCATGTGGATTCCACACGCAGGAACTGGATTCCAATTCGCTGCGTACGAGTGCATTAAATATAATTTTGATGGCATGTGGGGAGCAAAAATTGCGGCAATGACGCAGAACAAAACCCAACCTTTGGTAAGATTCCTTGGCTGCCGTAGCAATGTGGTCGTGGAAGGTGAGCTTTCAGTCGAATGTGACTCCCAGATCTTTCATGGCCGTTGTTTCATGATAGTTTCGTCATTTAAATTGTATTAATTGTTAACTGGGTGACGCATTCGGCCGAATGTCATTGAGAAGCATTTGGATGGTTTAAATTGCATCTTATTGTCTAAGCTCCACTTGTATATAGCATCTATGTCTTGCTGCAGTGCCAAACAGTCACGCTCGGACTTTATTTCGAGGTACAATTTCACGTCATCAGCATACAACAGACATCTTGCATGACGAATAACTTGGGGAAGATCATTAATGATGATAAAAAAAACAAAGGCCCCAAAATCGGGCCCTGACTTCCTCTGCAACGCGTGTGGTAGGTGCTTGATTCGTACATACCGAGCGTAACGAACTGCTGTCGATCGCGTAGGTAGTCTGCGAAGGAACCGAGGAGAGATGGTGCGAATCCTATGTAGCGAAGTTTCATCAGCAGCGTGTCGTTGTTAACCCTATCAAACGCCTTTCGAAAGTCCAAATAACGTCGTCTAAAACGCGTTCAAGAGCTGTCAGTTTCAAAATTGTTATGGAATATTGAGACTAACAGCTCTTGAACTGGGTTTATACGTGGTGATCGCGTTCAATTTCATTGGTGAAATCAGCACTAAATCATGGGAAGACGCTTTTGCCCTACTGTGGGATAAGACAGCCTGACGGTAACAGTAAAACTTATCATAACATTTTCCAACAACATCGCAGCAATTAGCTTGGCATAATTGTTTCTACACACTTACGTAGGCTTACAGTCCGCGAAGCCTAAGCTGAGCTTTGTATTTGTGTGAGTGCACATATAGATAGTGTAGGTGTGACGTCAGCCTAGAGCGCGATTGGTTTAAACCGGTCTATACAATTGGCCTGGGGCGCTGTGCGTCCCTCCATTGGTGCGATTGGTAATCACTCACACAAATTCAAAGCTCAGCTTAGGCCTCGCTTACTGTACTAAACGAAGGTAAGCGTTTACAATTATGTATTTGAAGTCTTCAAAACGGCGTCAAAAATGCAGGTCACTCGCAAACGAGTCGAGTTCATTAACTAACTTAATGTCGCGTGTTTTCCCTCCATGAAACATTGATGTTTTACTTTACTCGTTTATGATAATTTTTAATCGAATTTTTATCGCTTTTCATTTTAATTGAACTGAATATGGCATGTGTATGTATTTTATATTTTACTAGTTGTTGCCCACTACTTCGTTTGCGATCCAAAATGAATAGCCTATCTCCTTCTCAAGGTCATGGTCTACCCATTTGCCAAATTTTATTCAAATCTGTTCAGCCGTTTTAGCGTTAAAGCGTAACAAACATAACACATAAAAACAAATTTGGCTAAATTAGATTCTAATGACAAATAATAACTCACGCCTTTTCCCATGGGGGTAGGCAGAAAATATAGAACGCTACCTACTACGATCCATACATACTTAGGCCGTTACTTTTCCCCATTTACATTAACGATTTACCTACAGCTTTAAAACAACAGTGCATACTTTTTGCTGACGACATATCAGTAATTGTAACAACAAATGTGTGGCGGCATCTACACCGCCACATAGGAACAACGCATCACACTAATCCTGCATCGCGCAATCATAGTTTACCGCGCAGCTAGCATATATACAACTTCCCGACAACAATCATCGGGCAGTTGCCCACCAGATACGACATCCATCTGGTCGGAGGATCCTCCCTTTGCCAAGAGTATGAGTGAACTTTACACCCTGTTCCTCATACCTCTTCAAATGTTAAAATGACTCGAAAATAATTATCTCTGTGCAAATCTAAATATAACCAAATACATAAATTTTCAAAATTACAGTTGAAACAAAAATATTTTAAAGTTAATTCTCAAGGACAACAAATTAACGAGGTAAGTGAATACAAATATCTTAGACTTATTCTGAATCAGAATTGTAATTGGAAATTACGTATAAAACACGTCTGCAAGAAATTAAACCAGTTTGTATTTTCTCTTAAACGTTTAAGATGTACCGCAAGTGAAGCAGTTGCACTTATTACTTACCACGGGTATGTTTCCTCTTTACTCAGGTACAGTCCGCGAGGCCTAAGCTGAGCTTTACATTTGTGTAAGTGATTACCAATCACACCAATATGATCGAGCGAGGGACGTACAGCGCCTAAGGCCGACTGTCCGATTGCCAAGCAAAGGACGCGTCGCTATTTACACTCACACAAATGCACAGCTCAGCTTAGGCCTCGCGGACTGTATGAACTTCTACTCTGAGGGAACTCGACGAATGTAAATGAAGCATTCCTAGTACAAAAAAAGAGCAATCTACGGTATCAGTCCATTACCATCCTGCAGACCTCTATTTAAAAATACAAGCTTTTAACACTAACAGGTCTTCTGATAAGCTGGTGGTGTATTTGTGAAAGAGCACTCTAAATTTTTTATAGCATATGGCTGTATGTGTGTGAGGTGCGTGGTTTTGTATTTGCATGCCCATTCAAGGCAGATATGCTGGAACTCAAATGACTATAACATCTAATGTAACATATTCTAGCAAATCAATATTTTTTATTTGATATGATTTTTACAATCAAAACTACCCGTCAAGAACCAACACGGTTAAGAATTCCTTCACATCTAAGCACATTATGCCATATAATAGCATACTAACAGCAATTAAAATATTCAACAATATTCCAAAAGAAGTATGAGAACTCCCTCTTAAACACTTTAAAAATAAAATACATAAATGGCTTATTGGTAATTGTTTTTATAATGTGAAAGAATTTTTTGTTTAAAAGTACCAGAGTAACAGATAAAATAATATGTTTATTTAGTTTTTATTAGGTACATTACTTTGTGATTTTATTGTTGTTTACATTTTACCAGCCTTATTATACATGTTAGAATAATAATTTGAAGTAATTATAGTTTCGTTTTTTTATTTTGTATTAATAATTTTAAATATTTGTATGCCAGTCCATGGCGAAACATGTAAGATCATAATTCTGTTGATATGACCTTAACGATGTACAACTGTACCATGTTTTCAAGCAAATAAATATGTTCTATTCTATTCTACACAGGAGGGGAAAATGTTGTGGTTAAATACCGTTTATAACAAAAAAAAATCGACATGAATTTTGAGTTTAATTAATGCTCCACATTCGTGCACTGAAATATAAATCGCTATATGATAGAGCGGACACTATGCTCTAGTAATATTTGAATTTATACCTGCGATATGAATAGAAAGTTCTAGTTCAGAATGTTAAAAACTTTTTGAAACTATTCATGCCAGCATAATACAAAAGCGCAGATGCATTTAATAAATGTGGGTCTCATGTTTTGTTTGAATAGATACTAGGAATGAAAAGTGTTGTGACAGACCTTTACGTAGAATACGAAGAATCATATACATTCCCACCCACTTTCCAAACTTCGACCCAAAGCAATAACACTATAGTTAGTTTTATTACAACATTCCAACGATATAAACAAAGCAATATCGCGACACTGAGCCGCAATCACAACTCGACAAACCTTTCCAGCTGTAGCAAACAAAACACAAGCTCTTCCAAATATTTATTAAATAAATCCGAGATAGGTAGGTACTATTGATCCCTGTTCCAGTGTTCTGTGTTGTTATTAAAAACAACAGTCTCCATTTACTAATAAAACTACAATGGAATAAGACTGTAATGAAAGTGCAGATTGTTTGTCTATAAAGATGCGAAACGGTGTTTGTAATGTGCTTGTTGTTGATTGTTTTCTAAGATTATTATCACAATTTTGAAGTTATTATATTACTGCCTATTAGTCTAGTGGTCTCAATAGTGGGTCACTACTGTAACTACTGGGTCCATTCACAGGTCTAGCAATGTGTTATTGGGTTTTCCCATCAGAAATGTTTCAGTAGCAGCCCGGAGTCTGGATTTGTGACCGGTTGATGGCAATAGGCTCGCCCCCTATTACATGGGACTTAAGCATAACTAACGATATAATATGGGGATTACAGGCGTGATTAAAACAAAACATAAGTTTTGTTTTAAAATTATTTGGACAGAAATAGAATATATTTCTGTAAATAATATGATAATTTGATTACGATTACAATGTATATTTATGACAAATCCATAGATAGGAATTTCACTGATTCCAGAACCAAAAACCAAATTATCTGAATCATTTGTGCTTCGTAGACCATTATTTTAATACTTTGAACGTTATTTATTTAGTTAGGATAACTATTAATTTAGAAATACGAATTTATTCATTACAAAAGTAGCAGGTTTAATTAAGTCTATGTTGTTAGTTTGTACGAAATGACCGACATTTTTCCCTTCATATTCATAACATAACAAAAAAAACAACTAGGTCATCAAAAGCAAAGAGAAAATTGAGCAATGCTTCCCGAAATATATGAGCGCGAGCATAAAGGAGTAAATCACGAGCACCACAGTTACACCATAGCCCCTAACACACGGCTGTAAAACAAATTACTCAACGTTCGTTTTAGCACCATCACAAATTATTTAAATCCACCATGTTGGATTAACGCATTTCAACAGTACTGGGGAAAATTTGTAGCAACAGTCAGATAAATTAATTATTAAGAAAATGCGTCAATTTGCCGCGTTATGCTGCTTCATATAACTATCAAAGAATGACAGTTTTGAAATGACATTATGTTAAATTCTGTAAGTTATCACGTAAATAACGCAGTCAATATTTTAAGACTAGATGGGGCCGTTTATTTCCTTTCTTTTTGACTGATTCCAGAGAAAAAATGCCGAAACAAACTCAGTGCTTTCAATATTAGTACCTTCGGTTAAGTTTATCTAAGACATATAAACATTTATTGACTCACAATTTCAACCATTAACTGGTGGGATGGTGGATGGTCGACCACTAATGCCATCTAAATTGATACTGCCGTTAAATTTATGTCTAGGTAATCTTTGAGGAAAATGCAACAATATGAGCTTCGAGAGATGTCTGTAAAGATAAGTAGAAGGTTCTGTCCTAGAAATAAAGAAATTAAATCTCAATAATAGCACTTGTCTTGTGTGGTTGAACTTGGTCTATGTGGTTTAAGTGTGTCTGAACACCGGATTGAATATTGAAACCGGACAATGTAGGTATTTCAAATAACCGTTTCATATTATCATCATTATTTCTGTTGGAAGACGACTACTGCTAGACATAGGCCAAGCGTCGCTTCATCGACTGCCACCAATTTTTGCGAATCTCTTTATTTCTGGTTTGATCACTTAAGGAAACTTGGAGTTTCATCTTCATGTACGAACAGATAATAATATCTTGACCATAATTCCAATCAAAGCAAATGAACCCATTTTCTGAATTCAGAATTTCATAAAATTTCTGGGTATCATTGCGATATATTCCCACTCACACATAATATTTTGTTAAAGTGGAGCAAATATTCCGTTGAGTGGATTCGTAAGAGCCGACATCTTTGCGCTATTGCAATCTTGATTCATCTGACACGTTCAGCAATGCAAATAAACTCTGCAGCGATTGCCTACGTCTCATCTAAAGGAATCGGATGCGATCAATATTTGTTCTATTCAACTTTCAGGCTTATTTGCTGTGAGACGCGGCGGCTCGTTCTATAAATGTAGAAGAAACTGTTTGTATTGTTGATTGGTAGAATCCCTTTTTTTGTTTATTCATAAACATTCTCATTAACCTGTTTACCTCTATATTATGATTTTAGTCTTCTGTTACCAAATAGCCATGTCAAGGTTATGAGGGGCTTTTCAGAAAAACATTCGAATATCGCCATAGACATTTAACTTTCAGCTTCAGCTACACAGAATAATGTTTTATTTTCGAATATTAAACTAATTGAGCGCTATAATCTGTCAAATGAGTACCCATTGGTATGAATAGTCTGCCTTCCATTAGAGTCTGAAGAACCTTAAAATACACCATAGTGAAGAGGTAATATTTAAATATTTAAAAAAAAACTCCGACACCAAAAAAATAACCCATACTTCTTTTTTTATAGATAAGAACACACTCGATTAGGTATTGGATTGTACCCGGTACATTCCCGGGTAAATTCCCGTTTGGGTAAATACCGGTTATTTACCAGGGTAAATTCTCAAATGATGGGTATTTATTTTTATTAGAACGAAGTTATTTATACATATTCGTAATAGCTTTTTAGGTTGATGAGGGAAGCAAAGCGGGCAACTTATATTTCGGCCATTATTCTACTCTATTTGGAATAAGCTTAGACATTTAAATAAATCATATTTAGCCCAGTGGTAACGCCTGCGAATTACGAGTTGTTGGTCGTAGGTTCGAACCCAGACAGGCGCTTTACTTTGTGTACATTATTTCATCACCACTGCTCTCAAAACGGTGAAGGAAAACATCGTGAGGAAACCGGCATGTCTTAGAACCAAAAATTCGAAGACATGTGATATCTACCAACCCGCACTGATCCCGCGTGGTAGATTAGGGCCCACTCCCTCTCACAGAGAGGTGGCCTGTGTCCCAGCAGTGGGAACATGATAGGTTGATTATGTTATGCTATATTTACAGTTTGCTCTACCGATTTTGACTTATATTGCGTTGGTGGCATGACAAATGGCAGCTGCAGTAAACAGATGGTATTTCAAACACGTTTTTGCTTATAATGTCATCCTTGTACGGAGTAGAAGTCGAATCGGTTCAACGGAATGTAAAAAGTTTTATTTAAATGTGTTTTATTATTTCAAATGTCGTTTATGTTGGACCGCGATTACATTTAAGTTAGTTAATGGTACAACCATTGAACGGCATCCAGGAGTTTGTTTGCCACCAGATTGGTGCCACTTAGAAGTAGGCTGCCTTTGTCACTTGACTGGTCTGACATACAACTATGCCATTTTCACGCATAGCTGTCTGTACCATGTACCTCGGCAACAACACAAATATCATTTTGTGTTCTCGGCCACGTGCACTAAGAAGAACCGACTTACTCCACAAAGGGAAGCTAATCTCCATGAATATATAGGCCGATGACTATTGACCGGTCCTGTCGGTCGACTAAGTCCTGTCAACGAATCTTCTACTTCATAAGCTTTTCAAGTTTGTTTTATTGTGTTCATCAAATAAATGTTTTTATTCATTAATTCAAGGAACTTTACAGAAATTAAAATTTTCCGATGTTTACGTGATCCATAATGAAAACTTAAAGTGGGCGGGGCTCCAGTTCCAAAAGTGCAAGCGAGTCACTTCAACTACGTCATCCAGGAGGGTACAACACCCGAGGCGTGGATTAGTGGTTCTGTTCTTCAAAAAAGGTGACAAAACCTTGCTGAAAAACTATAGATTCATTGCAAGTGAGATGAGAACAGCTTGTATACGTGGAACTCTGAACTGAAGTTACAAGCGAGAGCCACGTTTACAAGCTGTTTTCGAGGGTCGTCGCTTACCGTCTCGCTAGGAGACTTGACGAGTTCCGGCCACCAGAACCAGTCGGTTTTCGAAAAGGTTTCAGTACCAAAGACCACATTCATACTGCTCGGAAAGAACGAATAGTACGACCAGCCGCTGTGGCATTGTGTCTAATTGCATATATGGACTACGAGAAAGCTGTTCAGCCCCATGCATATGCTCAGAGGGGTAAGACAGACAGAAACTGTGCACCGTGCGCTGGGGACGTCCCCTGACACACGTCGTCACGTTGAACGAACTGGACATACCCTGTCCAGTCCAGTACAACGTGAACGGCGAGTATATCTCACACCTACACTTTACCGATGATATCGTCATAATGGCAGAGACACTGGAACAGTTAGACCAGATGCTGCACTCGCGTTTAAATGGAGCCTCTCAGTGGGTTGGTCTCGGCATGAGTTTGAACAAGACGAAAGTCCTGTACAATTCACACGTCTTGCTGAGGATTGGAACATCGGAGGGTTGCTCCTCGAAGTGAACGAGTATGTCTAAAGTACAGAAATTCATCTGGCTCGGTAGAGATATCTTTGAGGAAGAAGCCGACTGAAGTATCCAGTTGGGTTGGCCATCGTTTAGAAAACTTCGTTAAGTCTTCTCATCTCGGATGACAGCGTGTTGTGGCGCAGTCTGGGAGAGGCCTGTGTCCAGAAGTGGACATAGGCAGACTATTCAGATATAGTGATAAGTCGTAATCTGTAAGACTGTGCACCCGATGGGATTCCCCATAGGCAAAATGTCGAACTTCCATACAAATTTTCATCTTCTATTTAACCTCTTTCCTTAACGCTCACTTTCGTGTAATAAAGTTCTTTTGAGCAATCTTCCATGCGGGCAGACTAGGGAGTTTAAGCTGTGCGTTGTCTGCCAGTGAATTTAAGATTAAAAAAAATAGATGTTAAGTATTAACTTAATATCTAAAAAAAAATGCTTAATAAATCTATATAACTTAACATCAATAAATATAACTTAACATTTGTATTTAGTATCAATATAAAATGAATTTAATTAACACCACAGTGTTATTGGGTTTTCTAGAGTTTCTCTAGCAGCCCGGAGTCTGGATTTGTGCCAGGTTGATGGCAATAGGCTCGCCCCCTAATACATGGAACTTAAACATATCTGGCGAAATGTGGGTGTACTGTAGGTACACCTCTGCCTAACCCTTCAGGGATTACAGGTGTGATGTTATGTTAGATAGACAGTAGTTAACCAAGCAACTGCATAAGGTACAGCTCATTGTGTTCTGTTGCATTTCATTAATAAGCCAGTTGTCACTGTTTCTAGGTGGAAGCTTCTAGAGAGAGGTCTCTGTGGTACTTGTGGACGTGATGCCGCAAATCAACACTGTGTGCGAGTACCTCGGTACATCAGCACCACAGGATATTAACCCTTAAAACAACATTGAGCAGAAGCTATTTTAGCCTGTAATGATTGATTAATTTATTTTGCGGCTAGCAAATATTTACTTCCCTTTCAGTTTTTAAGTAATTTTTTACTCATCGTCATCATCTACCATTTTCCTGCTATGTTACGGTCGGTTTCCAGTCTGACCGGATTCAGCTGAAAACTGAATATTTTACATGGGGCGACTGCTTACCTGACCTCTAAAACCCAGTTACTGGGTAATACGACTCCCCTTGGTAAGACTGGTTGTCAGACTTTCGGGCTTCTGACGACCCGTAACGTCTGTCAAAGATCCACAAATGACAACTGGGACCAACGACTTAAAGTGCTTTCCGAGGCTCGTGTTTTTTGTGATTTTATGTAAAGTTGGTCACACATCTAAGGACCAACTGTGTCAAGCATAGCTTAACCTGATCTCTGCGTTGGGGGGGGGGGGGGATGCACTTAAATAGCCACAAGCCCACTCTTTTTAATTTTTACCGAATACAAAAAAAAATAAGCTAAGAAAATTACTACTCAAATTCAGAACTAACCAATAAATATTTTCACATTGAAGCAACAATCTAAATTCGCAAGATTATCGCTCATCAATCAACCTTTCAATCAGAAACTCGACAAAAACGCTATGAATGTGGGCGGGCGGCTCAAATACTGGGAATAACCATTTGACCAAATCTTACACTTCAAGACGAGTAAAATAAATAAAGAAAAGGTGTAGGTTGTTTTTTACTATTCTTGTAATCATATAAACGCAACGAATCACGCGTCAATTGATATAAACTAAACAGAAGGTAAAAATCGTTCGTTAATCATCGAACTTTGTTTGTAATACTTCAAATTTTGTAGCTCTTGGCTACAAATAGAGTTTATGTACTTAGATGTAAAGAGCACGAGAGCAAGTGCATTAGTGAAGCGACCGCCGGTGCTGAGGTGTATTATCTACCGCATGGAATGCGTAGAGTAACGATGAAAGGCGCAAGTGCTATAACGCTACTGTGATTAGTAATAAAGTGCATTATAGTCTCTTCAGGTAAGCGTAAGTATGAGTTGTAGAAAAACGTAATGTCGTGGCAATAGATTCCTATAATTTTGTGGCGTGTGTTAGTTTAAAGAATTTTCGCCACTGTAACGTCCCTGCTAGGGCAATTTAGAAAGTGTAAGTGTAAAAATATAGAAACTACAGAGTTATAACACCAGCAGTAAGATGGTGAGGTCTCGATATCGAGCGCGTGTAAAATTCCAGCCCGCCTCAAGAAACCACTATCCTGGAAGTAGCCAGTACGTAGGTGACTGGTGGCAGCCAGGTAGGTAGGTCGGTCCTCCAGTGGCAGCTAGGGCAGCTCGTGGGGTTGTCCAGCCATAGCACTCGCAGTGGCCGTGGTACGTAAATTCCGGTACGATAGTAAAAAAAACAAATCGTTTATTGAATGTCACGTAAACCGTAATTAAATTAAATATAATATAAAATAATAAAAAATCTCTTTTGATTTTGATTCGAAATTGTTTTTATTTAATTGGGTTTTTCCCCCAGACTTGGATCTTTTAATTGGTTTTCATTGGTGCTGAGAAATAGAAAACACGGGGATAAGGTCCTAATAAGCACACGTAACTTAATTATTTTCTTTAACAGCAAACTTATGATAATTTATTTTGAGCTCTAATTATCGTACACAATAATTTTATAGCAAAAGCTTTTACTACAAGAAAGTTCCCAAGTTATTCTGATTTCAATCAAACTCCCGGAGTTTGAAAGTTTTCAAATTGTTCATGTTAATATTAGGTATTCTATCGCGTTTTGCTGCGTCAATATACTCGTAATACAGCCCTAACATCAACGTAGTGGCAGAATGTCCGATGTTGTTCGAATGTAAAAAAACCCTTTCACGAGTAACGCGTTAAAAGTTTATATTAGGTAGGTTTGGTACGTTTACGTCAAACCTTTAAACGTTGGAAACGGAGACGAACAGGTAATTTTGTGCCATCCAGCTGAAGTAACATTTGCACAAGTTTATTGGAAAGTAGATTTGTAATTGGAAATTCACTGCGCCTAAATGAAAAGTGTCTGTGGTCGAAATGAAAAGTGTCTGTGGTCGAAATAAAAAGTGTCTGTGGTCGAAGGACTGTAATTGATTCTTGATTTGAATTAGCAGTAATAAGTTATTATCATTTCCCTAACTAAATCTGATGAGGTATTGGTTAGTTACATTTCAATTAAAATTATGCAATTTTGATGTTACTTGGTGAATGTTCTAAACGGATCTACGAGTTAATTTATGTTATTTAAAGGCCAATATAAAAGTTTTCTTGTCGTTGGTAACTTATTGATCCAACAGTTATTAATCGCCGGGTACATTACCGAAATGGAAAATGCCGTTTCTTGTTCTGATATTAAGGTATTTTTGTAAAGTCAAAGTCAAAGATTTATTTGCAGTTAAATATGGTTACAAAAGTTCTTAAAATGGTAGTAGAATAGTAGCTTGGCATATTTAACCTTAACATAATGCAATATGCAAATTTTGGTACAATGGAAGAATGCCTACATCAATAATGACAAAAGAAACTGTCCTTTGCGCCATCATAAAGAGCATTGTTCCAACTACACTGCCTTGAGGGACAACTTTTCAGAACCATTTATTATTTTCCTACTAAGCTTGATGTACTATATGTACATATACTTTACGGTTATACATGCATGGAGTTGACAAACACATATAATATACAAATTTATGTAGACATAATAGTCCTGACCTTTGAAATGAGCTTTTGCAAATTAAGCGCAAATCTTTTAAAATTACCATATCGTAAGCGATCTAAGTTATGATGCTAAATTGTTTAGTTACACATCCTCAATATGATTTTGATTAGAACAATTTGGCTGAAACAGAGTTAAGTAGGTAATTTAAAAATAGGTCTTTTTGTTAGATTTTAATTCAATTTGGTGTTCGCATAGCGATGATAGTCTTTATAAGCATGCCAGGCTCCTAGACTAAAGTTGCTTATTAAATTATACAAGATAAATTTAATTTAACTTGATGACTCATTGTTGGTGAAATGAAGCGGGTCTTAATCGAGCACGATTTATTCAAAACTGCATTTGCAAGAATATTTAAGATAAAAATACGTATAAGCTTCACTGCTCGACACCTTTCATTAAACTACTTTAAGAAGTACGAAATAAAGTCGTCGTGTAAACTGTCGTGTAAAAAGCTTACTTAAATCAAGGCCGGCATAGTTTTTTTAGCTTGATAAATGCCAGTCATCTGTAGTTCACGCCAAGGAAATCTCGCCGTAGATATAGGAAATAGAAAACAAAATGATCACCAACCTGACGGGTCTCCAGCAGCTGATCAGATATCTTTCAGAGAAGTCTCCCGGACAAGGGCATAGCCCGCTCCGATTCCAAGACTTCCTGCTATTTATTGAACAAACACTCGGACTTCTACACCTAAAACAGTTTTAACGGTATTCCGGTCAGGCAACTCACATTTATCTTTGTTTATTATAATTATAAAGATCGTGGAATTAGAACTAGTGTTTTAGGTAAATTACAAGAACTTTTTTCGAAGATTGGTACTCAGAATGTTGCGGGCGTGATTGTAATTTAAATAAATACGGCGGTGAACAAACACTGAATATATGGAAAAGTGATAATGATGAACAATAAACTCTCTACTTGGTATGAATAGATAAACAAAAACAGATGAGCGGATGTTTAGAACGTCGAACCATAGGGTTCTAGGAATACTGAAACTGAGATAAAACGAAACCGAAAGAGTTTACTACGTTCGAGGAGATGGCGTTAATGAAACATGCTATGTTTAAAAATTAATCTTCCTGTTTAAAAGCTTGTCTTATTAAATTGATCTCTTGTAGGATGGGAAGCGGTATCAAGTTATAGATTGTTGGGCCATAATACTCTTTGAACGTCGATCATTCACGAATTCATTAACAAAATCACGCAAACCAGCTCTTTGTTTAATTGCGATCGCGATATTTCTACTGCGTCATTAATGAACTTGACCGAAATGACTGGTGAAATGCGATTGAATTCAGAGGTTAAATAATTGCTAATTGATTCTTGTAACATGTAATAAGTCTCGTAAGTTTTAATTATTGTAGTCACTTCATCGGACACTTATCGAAAACTAACAATTAAAATTATGATGAACTATTTCAGAAAGTCATCCGGCTTGTAGTATTTAATTTAAGGAGAACCTAGTTGGTTTTTTGTTGTTTTATTCCTACTTGGTTCGCTGCTGTTTCGTTTTGATCATATAATTCTTCAGAAAACTTTTAGTAATATAATATAAATATATTATATAATTATATAATATAATTATCCAATCAGCCGTTACATGTCACGGATTTCAAGATACTCATCAATATAATCAAAATACAATGAGCTTTGAACAAAGACACAAGACGAAGGTACGACTTCCGAGAAAGAAGAATACGTAGTTAGGTTTATACAAAGCTACTAATAATAAGAAGGCGTCTTAATTATCTTTTATTTTACGTGAATTAATAATAGATATTATAATTAATTGACTTGATATTGTTAATCGGAAAATATTCTGATAAGAATTCTCTTATGAAATGGTAATTATTTATTAAATAATGTAGTCAGACTTTGTAGTTTCTCGGAATATTAATATAAATGACATGGTTTAAAAACTCAAAAAAATAAGACAAGAAATTTCGTTGAATGTTTATGATCGATTTTATTGGAATGCCAAATCATTAGAATTTTAAATGAAGTCAGTTTTATTGAAACCGGAACTTATAGGGCAGGCATGAAGTGTTCCACCTAAGATGGCCATGATAACCGAACTTCGAGAGAGTGTGTTGGCAGGGAATGCCTTGACCTAGTGGTGCCCGGAGCGAGACCTCGGGGTCGACGAGAAGATAATTAGATGTGCAGATGGATACGAGAGCCAATGAGCTGTTAAGGATGGCGAAGACCTAGTTGAAAATGAGTGAACTGGAAAACAAGTCCTAGATACTGCTCACAAAGTAAGAGATAGATAATACACAGATATCTTATCATTTGAGGAGACTGTAGCTAACGGAAAAACCAAAAGTTTTTTTGTACTGGAAATAAAATTATGTTTAAAGCCAAAGGTTTTAAAGTAAGCATTCTTCTAAGCTGTGATGATTGATTACTTAAGAAAGAGGCAAAAAAAAACAACGAATGGTGTTATCCTCGTTGCTAAAGAAGAGTTAATAAAAAAAGCTTCTCCCTGCTTAATTCATCGTCAAAAACGTTAACAGATTTTTGGAAGCTTGATTAAACGAAAGTTAAATGAATTGGGGTAGATTATTAAAGTTGTTTTCCAGATTTTTCGTGATATTGGAGGGTGCTCGAGCGAGACAAAAATTTCCTGTTATTGCTGATTTATCAGATTTATTTAATTTCAGTAAGACTATGAGCAGCAAAATGTTCATAAATATGATAGGAAATAATTCAGTCTAATGGAAGGGTTGGCATTGAGTAAGGTTTGTGAGTGTCTTTATTTCTTTTGGCACGAAATAAATGTAGGATAATTTTATTACAATATTTCCGAACTAAAACGCATTTCTCTGATATTCAATACTTTCGTCTGCATTATTACGAAGCAGCCCGTTTTTAACAGAAGTTTCAATGGGTTGCGATTTAAGAATAACGAGTTTAGTGAGCCGTTAACTGTTTACGAGGTAATGATTTACATGTCCGACAAGATAGAGCATCAGTAAATTGACTACAGAAAGATGTACATCAGAAAAGAGAATGCTAATAGAACAGAACTAGTTAAATATTTAGAAGAAATCTACAGGTACGAGGAACAATACTGTTGGAAGGTAGGAGCGCATTCATGCAAACAACAGTGATATAAATTGGATCCACGGTGAATACGTATTGAGGGAACGTTTCATTGTTCATAACAACAGTATCGAAGTATGATGCTAATTGATGATCAACGTGTGCGTGTAATACGTATCCACCTGGCGGAGGAGCGCGGGGGGAGGGGGAGGGGGAGCACTGGGGTTTGAGGGGGAGGGGTGAGGCGGGGGTCAGGGTGGGGGTGATGCATGCGTGTGTTGGTGTCGCGTACCGACCGGCGGGTGGTGTGGTGTGCGTGCGCGTCCCGGCGTGCGCTCGTCGCGGCGGTCGAGCTGCCACTGGGCGGGACGCGCGCCGCAGCCTCTCCGGAACCGTCGCCCGCCCAGTCGCCCAGTCAATCTCATAGAAAACTTTTAATGCATCTCTTATATGATTCTCACGCTAGCGCTCACTTAGCTAACACTTTAAATCTAAACATCCTCTGTAAAAATTATGACTACATCCTAAACTGTTTGATTATTCGATTAAATTGCACAAACAACGGGTTAAACATAACCTATAATGAGCGCAGTGAATCAGTCTTATGGAAACATCCAACGAAATGGAATTGGGGTGTGTTGAATGTTTTCACGGATGAAGGGTTTTATTGAATAAAACCTGTGTTTCGTATGGATCACTGGCGATTAATTAAAAATATACCGAATGTTAATTTCAGGATGGAAGTTAGCTGAAGCGGAATTAGTTATGCTATGTTCCAATTTCCGGCTACAGTGCGTATCATCCTGGTCCAGCGGAGCAAGCTTATAGCTAAAGCCTTTGTCCGTTCTTGTGCACTGTGTACACTGTGGTTGCACAATCTACATCAATATACTTACATCAAATACAGCACATTCCGTCTAATACTCGTAGAGCTCTTTGAGAGCTCTCGCTTTGTTTTCGACAGTTCATTCAGATAGTAAATTTACTTAAGACTGTGTTGAAGTAACTGCTCTGAATGTGCTTATTTGGAGGGCTCTCTTTGCTCTTACTCTGTGAGAATTTAAATAACACAAATGGTTGGACGAAGGCCGAAAAAGTACGAAATGTAATTTGTTTAAATTTGAATGCGGGTCATTTGTCAAAGGTGTCAAATCATAAGTTAACAATTGTGCCTGTAGTCTCATCGCTTATTTATAAGTTGTAAGGTAAAATTAAATTTAGTTTGGACCATGTATATGTATACGTATAACATGGAGTTTATTAAACTTGTGACAAAACTCGGCAAATTATGTGACAGTGAAATACAATGTAGTGTTGCTGTACAGGAATTTAATTAAAGAAAAATATCAGTTATTTTTTGCGAGATAATTGAAACAGATTTTTTTCCATTAACAAAAAATCTTTCTTCGCTCACAACATATTTCCTCAATGTGGCTATCTAATCCAACGATTATTGACCGATTCGAATTCAATGAGTATTGCCCGTTTCTTATTATTAGGTAAAATTATACAAAATGAGTGACTGTTTCCTAACTACAATATGGGGGCAAGAAAAGTGTTAAGAAACTTTATAGTTTCTATTTCTTTTATATGTTACAAAAACACGTATTAACGGAGCACTTTTACCTGTAACACAAAACAATAAGTAGATAACATCACGTCAATCAGAAACACGATTGACGTGAGTTCTTATATATCTTCGTCCAATAAACTTTCGTTAACTACGTGAGTACTCTTATTGTGTCTAAAAATGTACCTATAACTTCTTCCACTTTTTTTTGTTTGGGAAATCATCAAATGACTTTTCCCACTCTGGGTGGAGTCGACCCGGGCCTGGTCCTTACCGGACGGTGAGCTAACCATTGCTCGCCAACCGCAAGCTCGCGCCTACGGCGGCCGGGAATCTGCAGGCGGCTCCCGACGCCCAGGGCGTCTCCTGCGGCGACTAGGGTTGGCGTGAGGGCGCAAGGCTCTCTCCCTCACGCGCTCCGCATCCTCCTTCGCGAGCATTACTGATTCGCAGAATGAGGTGACAGCTTTCCATTCCCTCTCGCTCCATACTATGGCCTGAACCAGGGCCGGACGCGAGAGATCGCCGCCGCCGATAGCCTCCGCGAGGACACGACGGTGCTCGACCCAAGCTGGGCAGACCTCCACCGTATGCTCCACTGTGTGCTCCGGGCGATCCACACAATGGTGACACCCAGACGTTTCCTCCCGTCTTACGCGAAACAGGAACCTCCCGAAACAACCGTGTCCGGTGAGGATCTGTGTCAGGCAGAAGGTGAGGATACCGTGGTTCCTCTCCAACTACTCCTCAAAGAGGGGACGTATCGCCACTATTGTGGCGTGCCCAGCAGTGGGTTGCGACAATCGTACCCTCCATCTCGCCATGAGATTTCGCCGGAGCTCTGTCCGCTGTACCGTGATTATAACTTCTTCCCTAATCATTTACGGAATAGCTCTGACAAACGCGTTTTAGTAAACTAGCTTTAACGAGCTTACCTTTGATTGGATAGCTGGTGGATGGTGGTTGCCTCTGTGCCTTGACTTCACATTAATCTAAGGATAGTCAGACGCTCTGCAGTCTGCGACCAGTCTACCCTTAGGATATGCCCTGCATTTATTAACACTATATTATTGATATTTAAAATAAAAATAATAAGTCCGTTTCATTTTATTACCAAATAGTAAGTAGGTGACCAATAACTATAGGGTTGTGGACTTAATGCTGTCAGAAAATTTTTAAGATATCAGATAGGTAGATTATTAATTATTCTGTAAGAGGTTTTTCTCACTTATGCAGCCTTGCTAGGTAGAAAAACAAGGAAACTAACCGTGTAAAAGAATGCAGTGCAGATGCAGAGCCTGCATCAACTTATACAGAACACAAGCGTCGTCTGGCAGTAGCAGACAAAGATAATAAATCAATATGTAGTTCATTATGTTTTAGGTCGCCAAGTATGAAGGAACGTAAATTCATATCGCCAATTTATGGCTCAGCTTTATTGAGACGTGATCTGGAAATGAATTGTCATTTTACCCAGGAGCTAAAATTTATGGACGAGCGTCGTGAGGGAATGGCAGCCGCCTGACTTTCATCGTAATATCCACATAATAATATATTCCCTATTGTTAACGCTTCAGTGCTGTTTTATTCCTTTGTACGGACGTTGCGTTATTCTATAGAAATTTCATAACTTCTGCTATTCACTTTGGAATGATGCAAGAGGACTGCTCCAGGACTTTTTACGTTTTATCGCATTATGTCGCATGTCTCTGTATTTTCGCTGAAGGGCCGACAAAATATTTGTTAGCATTGAGAGAAAGGAGATGATATTCGATCGTAAAAATTTTGTAAAAATACTGTTTAAAATGTGTTGATACAGGCTTCGAACAAAACGTCGACATGAAACAGGTCATCCGTCCGTTTATCTTGGAGATAAAAGTAACGAAGTCTACGTTTGAGATCGCGCTATGAATAAGGCTGTTTTTAAGTGTAGGCTGTTGATAAGTATTCCCCTCACGGTGTTGTACATAACAGGGTATGGGCTCGGCGCGGGTAAATACGCAGACCTGTTGCGCGGCGGGCTGGCAGTCACGGGCGACTGACAGACGGCTACGTAATGTGCTTTAGTATTTTGTGAATAAACACATTTACGTAACAAATGTTTCTCTTTATCGTTCCAAATGTTTGGATCGATGGAACTATTATTGTTGGCAGCCTGTAGATATGGATGAAGGTTGAGTTTTTCGTCCGTTCTTCTTCCAATTAATCAATCTGACTGGTCAGCTTCTAGTCTAACGGGCTGCAGACTATCTGCCAATCACAATCCAGGCTTCCGGCTACCCGTAACGACTGTCAAAGACCTACTAATGAAAGCCGGGGTTTCTTCACAATGAAACCGTCATACTGACCGTATTCTGAGTTTTCTGAATCGTCTTTGGGATAGTAAAGGTTTTGAGTCTTTAAGTAGGAAATTGTGTCAAGGATGTGAACATTATCCCCCATGTATCACATTGGTGTATCACATTTTGTAATAAAGTGAGCGTTTAACGACGATATACTTACTTGTATATAACTATGTACATATACGATGTAAGGAGATAACAAGCTGCGTTTTAGTATCGGGAAATGGTGAAGTGTGTCGTCATTATTATGATTTTATTTCATTATTTTAATGAAGAGGTAATTGCCTAATATATTTTTGCAATAGTCAAAGGAAACCCGATAAAGGTGATACAGAAGCCATAAAATTCTCTCTTACACACGTTGTCTACATATATTATATACTCTCCTATCGCAGGTATGCTGGAAGAGTTTTCTTTAGAAATAAGCATCACCTTTGTACGTATTTTTCTGTTCCTTTTTTCTTGTCCGTTTATATGTGTCTACATAAATTGTTATATAAATAAATAAAACAAGAAATGTGAATATTTAAATAACAAAGTAAATTACGTTATTGCTTTGAATTAATCCTGTTACGTAAGCGTTTATCCTACGCAAGACAAATTACTCTCAATTATGAGTTTACGCAAGCCTCAGTTTTATTAATACTCATATTATTTAATTGCGTTCCACAATGCATAAAAGATGTTTAATGTGCTTAAAACTATGAGAGCAAAAAGTCATCATCTGCGTAGCCTATTTCCAATTAAGTTGGGGTCGGATTCCAGTCTAACCGGCGGGCTCGTTCATACTGGAGCGACGCGACGGCGTGACATGAAGGTCCGACGAGACGAGCAGTGCCTTTGTGTCGCGCTGTCGCTTCGCGCTTGTTTGCGGGAGCCTTAACACACTATCAGTAGGTGATCAGTAGTAAGCAGCTTTAATTTTTGTTAGTTCAAGAACATTCATTGCGTTATTTACGTTGTTGCGCATACTAATTTTTCAGCAATGGATGAGAAATATCCTTCAAAATGATTCAGATTGTGATTAATTGTGTGTTACGCAATTAGGGCGCTGATGAAGCTGAATACCAGTATTCAACATAGAGCGACTGTTTTTCTGACAACGAGGACGTCTTACGGATGTAAATCAGTTTTAACGTGTGTGTAAATATTTAAATAAAATATGGGTAGATATGTGTAACAAGTAATAATAATTTTTATAGTTTAAATATTTTATAGTATTATTTATATTATTTATTTTGTAGCATGAATACTTAATAACATAACATAACATCACGCCTTGTTTCCCCGAAGGGTTGGGCAGAGGTGTACCTATAGTACACCCACATTTCGCCAACAATACTTAATAATACAGTGGTTTTTATGAAAAGAAAAAAAATAAGAAAAATATGGTATGTTTGCACAAGAAACAAAAGGACTGTCGTCAATAATAAATGATACATACACAACATAACGTCACGCCTCATTTCCCCGAAGTGTTAGGCAGAGGTGTACCTATACTACACCCACATTTCGCCAGTTATGTTTAAGTCCCATGTAATAGGGGGCGAGCCTATTGCCATCAACCGGGCACAAATCCAGACTCCGGGCTGCAACTGAGAAATAAATTATTATGGTTCAAATTATTGAAACATTTAATTCGATCATGTCTAGCTTCCGTTGCGCATCAATGAGGTACTGTCGTAGGCGTCTTTTAAATGTGTCGATCGTGGTAATTTCTCGAATAGGCGGTGGCAGGTTATTCCACACTTTGGAAGCCGCATAACGGAAGCTACCTCTAAAAGCGGCTGTACAATGCGACTGGGTAGAGAGTTGCTGCGAGCATTGCCTTCTCCCATATTCTCGTCTACTCGCTATCCAACTTAACTTGTCGTACAGTTAGTCCGGTTTTTGGTATAAACTACACCGAACAAAAGGCACGCTAAGTGTAGTTTGCGAAAGCATATACTGCGTATCATGATATCCCTTGGCGGTATTGTATGTTAGACTTTCGGGCTTCAAGAAAATAATAAATTTACGAATGGTAGCCGGGATCTTATAGGAGTCTCGTATGTAATGGATTGTCACCGATCCAAATACCGATTTCAGCAAGCGCTGTTATTATTAAGTCACGAGACAACCGAAAATATGACTAAATAACAATAAAAGAAAAGAACACAAGCCGAAAAATCTTCGTATAAATACATTCTATTTGTATTATTCGATTCCCACTATGTTTAAAAGGTTTTTTAATTCCCACTATCAGCAATAAATAAAACGGGTGATACTGAAACCTCGAGTCAGCGTACGAAGAATCGAATTAGAGTGTTGCCGTCGATCAGTCACTCGAATGCGAATACATTTTCGCTTCACGGCGCGCGGCGGAGCTACGCGCTGCGAGCTACGAGTCTAATAAACGGGGAGCTTTGCGTAGCCGCGTAGCCGATCGACACTATTCCGTATGGAATGTTTTGTATTTGTTCCAGGATTTTTATTGTATTGTTTGAGTTTTCAAGCGTATTTGTAATACTTGGAATACATTTTAACAGGCAAACCTGCCGTGGTGCATCGTGATGTATGGTCGTATAGTATAAAATTACAGATATATATTTATAAATTTTACAGGTGACACAATGGTCGGTCATATCGCTAAAATGGATCTTTTAAAGACAACCTTTGGATCGGTAAAGGAGAAGGAGAGACAATACATGCCATAAATACCTACTTACATACATAAAACACATACTTATTTATACGATGTGTAAGTTGCTAGTACTTGAAAAGTATTTATTGCTAGATAGATTTATTTGTTTGTTATTGAAAAAAAAAATATAAAAAACTATGCCATAGTCTTCTACTCCGTACATCTATTACACCCTATTTTTGCTCAACACTGTAAAAACATTCATCCGTTATAAATGTTCTTGAAGTATGAAGCTTTTGTTGCATTTATTCAAATTAATACTGCATCAATAAATTAGTAGATATCTCCTGTTTCACGAAACATTTGGTCATTATTAAAAGCTATAGCCTGCACTCTTGCAGTAAATGCAAGTCTTTACAGAAACTATAGTCAATAAATTCTACTCAGCAGTCGTATCGACTATACATTTTTAACCATCGACAGAAGCGCTCATCGGCTAAAAGTTTATCGTTAGCCTTTGAGAGCCGGTTTAAAGCACTAAGCGGGGAAGTTGGTAGACTTGTTGCTCCGGCGGGTAATTAACTCGAACACAAGCGCAACTTTCTATTAATTTATAACCTTCGTTTGAATATGTTGGCGAGCTTTTCATAATGTGGATGACTGAATATATGAAATGCCGGACATGAATAAAAAAATATATGTTAAGAAGGCATATTTGTATTTAATAGTCCTGTTAATATTTTATTACTCCAGAACTCGGTGGTGTCGAGATTTAAGACATTTTAGCTTTGTACTTTGTTATGACATTTTGATGTTTAATACGCTTTTACATTGTCGTGATAGTCTAGAGGTTTGGCCTCTTTTCTTTGCACGAGGTTGTGGGTTCAATTCTTGGCAAAGTACTAGTGTGAGTTTTTCCAATTCATATGTACTTTCTAAGTTTAGTGACATTGGTGAATGAAAACCATTCCGAGGAAACCTTGGAATGGTATCCTAGGAAACCTTGGAGAATATTTATCTGAAATCGCCAACCTGTCTTGAGCAAGCGTGCAATACTCATGTCTTCTCTGTACAAGTAGCCCTGCAGTGGGTGGGACAATAATAGGCTGTTACTACTATTATTTAAAAATAACTTTTAATCATTTTTAACCAAGTATGTACAATAATCTATAGGTGTCACATAGACCGGTCCTGTGCTTCTCGTATACAGCAAATTCCCGCGAGGTACCTACCTATGTCTAGCAGTGGACTAATTGGCAGAATGATGATGATGACTATTATTTTAAATCGTTTCTTGGAACGTATTATATGAATAAGGAGGGTGATCAATGCTCGTGCCTTCTCAGCATGAGAAGAGGCCTTTGCCCTGCAGTGGGACAAGCATAGGCTGTTATTACTATTTAATTAAACATTATCTTGGAACAATGATATTTTCTTATTTTTGTGGTTGACGTTGTTTGGCCACCTAGGTGTTGGAGATTGCGCTCTGTAAGCTCATGGCTAACATGGGTGGCAAAAAGAAAAAGAACATAATGTATCATTTCATAAGAAAATTATTGTACAAAATTATTTAAGCAGTCGTGGTACTTACATAATAAAACCAAACATATAACTTGTTCAGGAAAAAATCCATTCAGATATTACATAATGAATGTGTGAAAACGAACACGTTTCAGGGATCTTTTACAGTTTACACACACATGACTATAACCAACACTAGGGCTTGGTGTTCCACTTGTAACCGAGTTTAATGATAGCCGGCGAGGACATAAACATCTACGCCTGATATAAGCCGCGGCCCACTTGGACTTAACCGAGATGCGGGTGCTTATTAATACAACAAATGCGACCACCCCGCCGGCGACTTTAATTCTTCACCTAGCATGAATTCGCTACAGACGAACTCCGACATGAGACGGCTCTTCGTGGACGCAGAGGACTTCGGCTATACAGTGTCCGGCCCAGAGACGCCGTCCCACTTCCCAGATACCGTACGGTACATGCCGGACATGCTGGACATCGTAGTCCACCGAGGGCTACGCAGCCAGATCACTCAACAAGTAATTGACGACGAGTTACAGTCGGACCACCAACCTGTACTCGTCGTCGTATCTGGTGTGCGGACCCGATTGAAGCCTATAGCGCCACGTCGCAAAATGGACTGGACATCCTTCGCAGAGTGGTTGGAGACCACCGCGCCTACTCGGCCTATCGTTACCTCCGCGGACGTAGACCAAACAGCGGACAATGTCACTGCTTGCATACAAAGCGCCTACGAATCGGCGACCAGCGCGGAGTCGTAGGGTAGAAGGCTATAGCCGCCCCTACCGACTCACATCAATGCGATGATCGCCGTGAAAGTGAAGAAGTGGCGCATTCGCAAGCAGTGGCAACAACAACAACTCTCAAGAGAGAAATGAACCGTCTCGCGGAGAAGGTGAAAGCCGAGCTCACGGCTTACACTGCCGCGGACTGGGAAGAAAGAATTGACGCCACGGCGGACAACTGGCCGTCACTACAGAAACTGTGCCTCCAGCTAAAGAATACCCCAGTCCCGGTGCGTCCGCAGCTCAATAGCGACGGGGCGCTAAAGAATGTAGCGGAGGACCGGGCGGAGTCCTTCGCTGAGCACCTGGAGCGTTAGTTCCAACCGAACCCAACTAGCGACACCGTCCAAGCCGCAGTAGTCGAGACACCTAGGAGACTATTTCGTCACGCCGCGGCCGATAGCTCCCGAGGAGGACCCTGTCTTCTTCTTGCCTGTACGATATCACTAACACAGCGCTGCACCACCTGCCAAACCGTATGGTAGCGGCGCTGGCGTGCCTGTTTACAGCGATACTGCACACCGGGACCTTTCCCGCTTCGTGGAAGGAAGGGGGCGTCATTATCCTGCCCAAGGCTGGGAAAAACATCCAGAAGCCGGAAAGCTATCGGCCGATCACTCTGCTGACGACGGGGGTCCAAGGTGTTCGAAACACTCCTGCTGCGACATCTCCAACCTCACAGTGTTCACCCCGTCCGGAACAGTTTTGGTCTCAGGCGGAACATAACAAGCTGTAATTTACGTTAGATGCGGCTTGTCTGTGACAATTAGACTCCCATACACACAATATACATCCGTTGCGTAACGTGCACTAGGATAATATAGGCACGTTACGTAATCTAAAACAGACATAGTGGAAAATCCACTATACAGGCAACTAAACTCACACGTGGATGCGCGGGGCGGGCCGCGATTCGCGTGGACACTGGGCGATGTGACACACTACAATAACGCACACAAACCCACGACGGCCCCTTAGCCCGGACAGTGAACGGCTTGCTATGTGATCTGGACGGGCGGGGACCAACCCAAACACTTGTTTTGCATCAATGCTGTATGGGACCTTTTAACGCACAAGTTCTTGGTCTGTGGTCGATCGGATCATTTGTGATAAAATTATATTCGAGTTAACAAAACTTTTTTTTTTTTTCGGTTGGGAAATCATCAAATGACTTCTCGGGACTCAGGGTTGAGGGCATGTCAGACTTTTACTGACTAAAACCCACCCGTGTTCCTTCAATTGCCTGTGCCAGGGCCACGGTTGCTCTTTCGAATTACCCGCGACCCTGAGGCGAGTAAACAGGTCTTGATTTGTCTTAACAAATACAGCAACTTCAAAAATATATAAGCAAGGAAATGTCAATAATATGTATTTGATATACAATGACTTACAAGAATCTTAACTGTGGAGTCTGAACATAAACCCAATGCACCTTTTTTGTGCTTTAAAAACGAATTCCCTGTTGGTTGTGTTACCCCAGAAAATGACACCATAGCTCAAACTCACCAAACCATGATGTGCTGTAACTAAAGCGTAGACGTTAATCACTGGGTCAGTTTAAATAGGGCATAGCATATGCTAATCCGTTTAGGATTTTCCGCTCCTTCGTGTGTGATTTTCAGTGAATTTTTTTTTCAATAGTGAAACCTAGGAATTTAGATGTATCTACTTGTTATTGATATAGCATTCTATCATATTGGTATTCGCAAGATGGCTAAACATTTCTGTTTGCTCTTATCGATATTTATTTTAAGATTACGAATTATTATATAACCATTTCACTATGGAGGCTATTGACTGAGTGACAACGTCGTTGTGGTTTTAATCATCAGTACTCTTAACGGTCACAGTGCTGTCATCAGCAAACAGTGACATAGGGTGACTTGTTACTTTTGGCAAATCGTATACGTATAGGATAATTTAAATATTCTGAATTTACAACTTATACAGCATTTTAAAAGGCGTAGACTGAACTCTCGAATGTACAAGTAAGTCAAACGAACCAGAAATATTCAAGAAGCAACAATCACATGCTATTCAAAACATAAAATACGAATTGTTGAAGCGTCACATGTCTCAAAATTGTAACAGGATATCCGTTTCCTTACCTTATTACTGTCGTACTTCAGCCCCCAATACTTTCTGCTCCTCCTAATAAAAAAACCGATTCTTTTTCCTTTTCTATCGAAAAACTTGCTTAATCTATTATTACTATATTTCGGGTAATTTACACCCATTGTCAAATATCAAACCAAACTCCAATACTTGACGTTTACAAAAACAGACCATTCGTAAAAAACACACTGTAGTGATTATCAGAAAATTATTTCTACCTTTATCTTTTAAGTTATCTTGTGTAAAGATCAATCTAAGATTTCAAGAAATAAATGTTCCACATTGTCTCCAATACAAAGAAAATCAGGTATTCATACACCGCTCGTTTAAAGATTGTAATTTAGTGTATATTGTTGTGTAGTGTAAAGGCGACGGGATCAATCTGTATTGTCTTGTATGAGTAACGCTCAAAAGATTGCTTTATATTGTCATGATTTTCCTTGAGATTTCTGTGTGTAATTGGAGGCTTTAAGACGATATTGTCATAATATTGTTTACGAGTACCGTTGTTAATGAGATGTTTGAAGACGGATGGACAATTTTGACGGTATAAAACTAAGAGACCGTACACATTGTGAGAGTATTGTTACAGTTTCAGATGACAAACAAATACTTTATAACTTTGCGATGACAGTTACTTCTGCTATTAATACGCGAGAAAATAATAACAGAACCAGAATCTAGCTAGCCACTAAGGGCGGGTTGTTCACTTCCACTTAACGCACGCGTATACGTCAAAAATTGCACTAACCATCTTCAAAACCAAAATAAAGCGTTGTACGTGCCCAAAATATGGCCCTCACGTCCGTTAAACAATTAAAATTATAAACAGTGCCATACCCATATTCTCGTTTTTTTATGCAGTGAAACTACGCTTTGCATCTAAGGAACGTTAAAAATCTTTCGTAATGGTTATTATTTGACGTACGTATGTTACATTAAGCAACTGTTTCAAACAGCCGGCCGTAAGTTTCACAAAAACAAACACTGACCTAACGAAGCATATTAACCCAAGAAAACACCGCCTCTAGGTAAGCTGTAGAAGTGTACTTTGTTTTTTTTTAAAGAACAAGAAGAAAACGAAACAAGTGTATCCCTTATGGGAATCAAATTGCGGAAATAAAACAAAACCCAAAATAGCTAAAGTTGGTAAATCTAATCGGATACGTTGTAACTTCTTAACTAATTTAGTATTCATCCCTCGATGTTCTACTTTACATTTAAGGTTGAACAGTACCTACATAAAAAAAACATTACCTGTGAAACCCATAGTCAAGAACTTTTCGTAAAATGTTGACTTTAGTTCTCAAACAGTATTAAATGGCTGAAGCGTACTAAGATGAAACGTGACACGACTTTTAGTGCTTTGGGAAAAAGGTTTGCATAACGTGCGGGGTGAAGGGTCAATGTATCACAGAAATTTGCGCCGATATTTAGTTAGAGAAACAAATATTAACATATTTGTAAATTATGCGTGCACAATCTAAAAACTAAAAATCCCAGGAAGTGATGTGCCACGAAATCGCTAGCTAGGATCCTTTCATAGTCTCTTTCTTCATCCACATTCAAATCACCGAAAATTTCATAACAATCTAGGGATATTTTATTTATTCGTGTATTCAAATGACACATACATAATCAGCCTATTATGTTCCCACAGCTGGGACACAGGCCTCCTCTCTCTCTGTGTGTGTCTCTCTGTGTGTGGAAGGGTGTCGTGTGTATGGGGTGAAGGGGGGTTATGAAACTACTTAGAAAATCTTGTAGCATACTTATATCATATTTTATACTTATATCTTACTCGTGTTCATATTGTATTTTATAGTCTAATTTAGGAAATTAAATAAAAACAGTTAATAATGTACAAAAAAACGTAGTTCTGTTTTTGGAGATAAAAAAAAGAAATGAAATGAAACATTAAATTGAGTACAAAATATATAATCTGTAACAGTACCTCAGCATCTCTCACCTCATCGTAGCAGGTGGTAGTTTCTGCCTATCCCCATGGGATGAAGGCGTGAATTTATGTATCTAAGTATGTTTAAGCACCTCGGATGTTAATTATCGCATCTGCAACGATTTTTCATTCTCAAAATGAGGTTATCGATATCTCTTTGGTGGATAAGGTCCCAGGCTCGACGAAGATGCATGAATAGTTCACCAGATTTTCGGGTAGTTTTTGCAAAGTCCTTCGTAGGAGCATATCCCACGCGTGTTCAATTGGATTTAAATCCGGAGACAGCGCGGGCCAGTCGAGGGTGGCTGCAGCTACTCGAGCCTTATGTGGGCGAGCAGCATCATGCATAAGCATAAAATATTGACTCATTTGCTACCGGTGCGGTGTGGTCGGACCACAGGTTCCAGTACCTCGTCATGCTATTTTGCAGTAATTAAGTTGACGTGAACCCAAACTGGATCGAATCTCCCGCCTATCCCGTCCATACCATTATTGTTCCACCTTGGTATGGATGCACTTGGGGATTTCGCAGGCGGCTCTCAGGTCCAGGTGTTCCACAGACACGTAATGTTCGTGAATCGGGATGAAAGCCGAACCGGGATTCATCAGAGGATAACACCCGAGCTCATTAGCGATTCCAAGCCAATTGTTCATGTGCCCATCGTAATTGTCGTCCGCAATTGCCTCGTCGTAGTGCTGGAATCCGATGTGTTCTACGAGCATGACGGTTGACTTCGTGCAGTTTCTTCTTTACAGTTTGATGCTCCGACTGTTAATTCATAACTCAATATAGTTTTATATATTATTCTTTTGTTTTTTTTTTGGATTTCAGCTGTGCAAGCCCCAACTTTTTGTTTCTTTCAGATGCAGGACAGCACCGTATGAACGTTATTGACGTTCCTCTTTAAAAGTGAGTCCCAATTACCTTCAGAGGTACAGTTGAAAGCGTTGCTGAATAATTAACCGGGCGCGGATCCGACCCTTATATCATCAAATATTCAGCTTCTTTCGATTGCCTCGTTGGTCTAGTGGTCGCAAGAGATACTGCTGAGCGTAAGGTCCTGGGTTCGATTCCCAGGTCGGGCAAAGTGTTATTGGGTTTTTCTATCTAGAATTTCTCAGTAGCAGCCCGGAGTCTGGATTTGTGCCCTGTTGATGTCATTAGGCGCGCCTCCTATTTACATGGGACTTAAACATAATTGGCGAAATGTGGGTGTACTATAGGCACACCTCTGCCTAACCCTTCTGAGATTTCAGGCGTGATGTTATGTATGTTGTGAAAATCGGTCTTGTCTTGCGGTGGTAATTCGAATGTTCCCATTGTGCCGCTCAGCTACCTCGCCAGTGGGTGCGAGACCACAATCTTGATATGACGCTTTGACAGGTGCCAAGCGGGCGCAAACCAGTGCAATGGTGCTGGTGCATCATTGCACTGGTTCGCTACTGCTTTCAGAATGCGTATTGCTCTCAACATGGCTACTCTGGCATGATAAATGTCGGCGTTCTATGGTGTATATAAAACCAAAAGTAGAAATGACTTTTATTATCAAACTTGTGAGAAAATTCAAATATCGGTTTAAAAAAATATTAGTCTTTAATTCTAGTCTTTGGTTTTCGTGATAAAGATAATTGAATTTTACCGCCTCTGTTATGCTTTTTTATATCTAAATTTAGAATAATCCGCCTATTATGTTCCCACTGTTGGGACACAGACCTCCTCTCTGTCAGAGGGAGTGGGCCGTAATCCACCACGCGTTCCCAGTGCGGGTTGGTAGTTGTCACATGTCTTTGTTTTTTTGGTTCTAGGACATTTTGGTTCGCTCACGATGTTTTCCTTCACCGTTTTGAGAGCAGTGGTGATGAAATAATTAATACAAAGTAAAGGCCTACAACTTGTAAGACGGTGCCGATACCACTTGGCCACCACTGTCCTTAATTTATTAAGAATTTAGAATACAGAAAATGTGCCAGGAACAAATTGACGTTTAAATCTATTTTAATGAAAATTGTTTTAGTTTTAATACTAAACCTGAAATATCCCTAGACAGTGTTAATGTTGGTGTATTTAAACTTTGAAAAAGTTTAGCTGCAAAGACATTTAGAATGCATCGCTATACTGACTCGACGAACTTCCATTTCGTAACACTCTCAAACTCTTCAGCGGATTGACTGACTTAGGGAAACTTAATTCACAAGCACTTTATAGTTACTAGCTTCTGCCAGCGACTACGTTCGCATGGAAGTCGTTAGACACCATAATATACGATGCGCTCACTAAAAGTTGCCGGAAAAATTGATATTTTCTCATGTTCACTGAGCGAGTTCGCAAGGGTAACGTTACACGTGATGTGTTTTTAATTTGTAAATCTGATATGGCGTGGATATAAATATCTTGTTAAAAATTTTATGAATTGTTCATTAACACCACTACCGAATTGGGACACTGTAATGGTAGCGTAAGTATGTAAATAAATAATTAAAGTAACAGACAATTTTTTATAAATCTTCCATGTATAAATGACAGAGAGCCAGGACCGGTGGAAGTTTTCCGTGACTTAATGAACGCCTATTGCTGACGAAGTTTTCCGTGACTTAATGAACGCCTACTGCTTGCCAAGTTTGGCAAGCAGTAGGTGCTTGCCAAGTTTTCCGTGACTTAATGAACGCCTGTTGCTTGCGAGGTTTTTCGTGAAAAAATTAACGCCTGCATTCCTGCATATACTACATAACGGCTCATCATTAGCCGAACCTTTTCCCAAATATTTTGGGGTCGGCTTCCTGTCTAACCAGATGCAGCAGAATACCAGTATTTTACATCGGTAAGACTGGCTGTCAGATTTTAAGGCTTCCGTAACGACTGTCAAAGATCCACGAATGACAACCGGGACTAATTGCTTTACGTGCTTTCAGAGGCACGGAGGGGTCTCAGTATGATAAACCAAGTTATAAGTAAATAATAAAGTAACTAAGTTATTATAAATCCACGAGCCCCTCTGATACTATTACTATTCATAATAATAAAAAAAAGACAAGTGCGAGTTAACCCAAGAAGACTGCCAAAACTTAACACTATGACGTAGTTTACGCAAGAGCGTGTCATGGTGCACGCAATCAAAGGAAATTTTTTTTAGGATTTTTTGTGATCTCTCCAAAGGGAGAGATCACAAAAAACTCCAATAGAACTTTGCGAGTTCTCCCATGGGTTAAATTGTGTCTCAGCAGAGCAACACCCGTTTCTGTAGTCGAACGACCTTTTGTAAAGCCACATTGTTCATCATGTGGGTGGCTATTTAAATTAAAATGTCTTAGCAACTGCTTGAGTATTAACGTTTCAAATATTTTTATGAATGCAGGTAAGACAGAAATAAAGGCTTGATAGGTAGGCTTGCCAACGTAATTTTCATTGCCTGATTTAAATAATGCAATGACTTTACTACTTTTCACGAGGTCAGAAAAACTTCCTAAGTCAACACATTGATTGAAAGTAACATCTACATAGCGAGCTACGGGCTACGATATCGATTATATTGCTTAAAACTTTAATGAAGATGTCCTAGTAACCCAGCGTTTTTAGACTTAAGTGTGTTAACTAACTTGTGTGTGTGTTAGTATTAACTGCATAACACTGCATTGCATTACGTGTTACATGTTCGACTCTAAATAGGCGACCACATTTAGGCACACTACTATGCAAAAGTTACTGCTTTAGGCGGGTACGAATTTTTATGAAACAAAATCTTTTGGATTTAAAAAAAGTGTTTGGTAAAAATTGCCAATTTTCTTGCTGTCTGTTCTTGTTTTTCAAAATCTGTAAATGTAGATCAAAATGTCTCAAAAACTCAAGGAAAGTCTCCTAAGACCGTTTTCCTGTAGTTTTAACAAACCCCTTAAACCCTTACTGCGCCATCTCAACAATCTACCCTGTGTGTTTGTTATGATTGACTGCCTATACCTTTATGGAGGTAAAGGTATATTACCAGCTTCAATGGCAGCTAAGCTTTTTAACAATTTATCTATATCGGGGCTCCCATATAGATAAATTGTCTTAATTAGAAAAAAAAACGTAATTTAACTCTAAATCAGTGAAATGAAAATAACTTAAGTATATTAAACGGGCTGTCTAAGCCCGTTTAATATACTTAAGTTATTTTCATAGTGTGATGTCGTACGGTACTCTGTTGTGGGGTAATGCTGCCGATATTCAGACAATTTTTGTTTTTACAAAAAAGGGCAATTCGTTAAATTTATTAATTAAGTCATCATTACTATTATAAATATTAGAGATTAATTTATTGACTGTGCCTTCTCACTATATTTATGACATACTTTTGAATACACTTCAAAATATTAATCTGTTAAAAAAATGTGTTAGTGATATCCATAATATAAATACTAGGAACCATCACAAATTTGTTGTTCCTATTATCAGGCTCCAGAAAATATGTGGCTCGTTTAAATGCCAATGTATACGTTTATAATATGATAATAAACTCCAAGCCACTTTCAAGAACTAAGCCTCAATAAATTAAATTCTTTGATAAAGCGGAAACTATGTCAGAAAGCCTACTATACTGTCAAAGACTATTTTGAGGACAAAAAGGTTTGGGATGGAGTTGCTCTTTATCTAATTTACACAGAGAATTTTGATGTTTAATATTATTTTGCTAACTTTAAAAAAAAAACTGTGCCTTTATAGTAGTATATTATATTATTTTTGTGAAAGTGAGGACTATGTGGGTCATTGCTTTTTCTTTTCTCTGTGTAAATTGTCTGGCAATTTGAGTTATTTATGCGGCCTACCCAAAAGATCTGTCTTTGGTAATATTCGTCGAATCGTTGAGCTCCGTAAGTTCTGATTTGAGCTACAAGATTACTGACAAATGCGTGCACTGACAAGACAGGTCCACTCAATCTGTGTGGTTCTTTCCTCAGACACCAATCCACATAGTCGTCACATGATCGGACAAAGATTATGTCTTGGTCAGATCATGTGAAGACCATGTAGATTGGTGTCTGAAATGGTATTTTTGGACTTTAAAAGAGACCGTGACCTCTGAGTTTGTTTCGGCCTTTCTTCTCAGAATAGTCATATAGGTAACGCCGATCTCATCTAGTTTTTAAAAATATGATTGACGTGTTTGTATTTGTACAAACCTACTTACAGAAGTTAAATCATTATAGCGTGATGATAATTGCTTAAAAAGGTTAAATCCGTAATAATCTGCAATATTCTTACTGTTTGGCTCGTCATTTTACAATTTGCGGTAAACTATAGAAGAATACGAACATGATGTAATATTTCTCGTCCCTCATAGCAAATAGCGTGATAGTTTCTAGCCTACAGACTGACCAGACTTATAGGAAATATCTGTACAAAATTTGAACAGATTCTTTAAGTTTTTATTCATCCGTGATGCTGGAAAATCCGTTCAGACAAACAAACAAGAATTATGAAAACTATATTTTCGGCATTAGAATCGTTCAAAGTACTTGTAGCAATTACTTTTTTCAGAAATATTTATGTTCATTGTTGACTTCGCTACGATTTTATTGTATGTATAGAGTGCCGATGTTCAGCATTTGTCGAAGCGTTAATGAATTAATGTGCTTTTAACTTTGTTAAATCAAAACCTGTACAAGCATAAGATTTAAGCAATCGATGTAATTTGGAAAGACTCAGTTAAACTTAGAGTAAAAATTAAAAATCTTTTTTAACTATCTTCGTATCCTTTGTGAATTGATCGTTGTCGTATAAATACCCTTCGCCCGATTCTAAGAGTCTTGTTAGCTATCTACATTGTATCGAGTAACTGGTTTCTTTGCATACCTAAACCTTTGTGGGTTTTACCAAAATAGATACGAAACCTACCCAGTTTTACGGACCTACTAATTCTGCACAAAGAAGCAATCCTAATGAATTATAGGCAAGAGTCTTTGATGTCTAATTGTCGCGACTACGACTAGAAATCCCGTCTAGTGAAGCTAATCGATAGAACAGTTATTTCTGGACGAATCTAGCCAGCAAGTCAGATTAGGAACGCAAGACTTGCTGTAACAGTATCCTGTTTATTGAAACGAGAAAATGCTAAGGCAGCTATGATCAACTATGACGTAAGTTCTTACATGAAGCGTACTTAATAATGTTGGGTGTGCGTAATATGTTGTGAGGAATATTCAGGCCGAATTCGAAAGATGCATGATTTTCGCAAGTATGGGAGTATTTATGGTAACGAAATTGTTAAAACGTTGATAAGTAATTGTGGTTCAAAAATGATTTTTGTTTGGTAAATAAGTAGTTAATCTACTACTTATTAACATAATCTGAAATGGTTTGAATAATGAGGATGTGAGAAACAAGTTACCATACGAATATTTGAAACCTGCACTCGGCCACTAAGCAGTATCTAAGATTGAAACAATTTAAAGGCTTCGAGAGAATTAAAGCCGTTGGAACCTACCCATATATGTCTTAAACCGATTCTACAAATGCAAAATACCCGCCTCATACTATTTCAAAACTGCATTTTATTTTAAGTTCGTTTTCGAAACGCGTATCATTTTGTAAACGCAAACTTACTGCAAGATGTTACGATATTCCGAGAGAAAAGCTTTCCTTGCAACCTACATTTTACGTACAAGGAGGCTTTACTCAGACGACCTAGAAATGTACCTTTAGATGTAGGGTACGAAATATAAATCCTTTGCGTTGAACTAAAGAACATTGGCAAGCTCCCAAACAAATTTTTGTTGACAATATTTTTTTGCGTCTACCGATGAAATAAAAAAATACTGTGTTTGTATTCCTGAACAGTTTTGTCTTCAGTTATACTTTTAGAGGTCAGGAATAATAGGCATTTAAGTTCGAAGTTCAAGAGGTTATGTTTTGTCAACAACATACCCTAACCGAAAAATATTTAGAAATACCTACCTAACACTTTTAATATCATTGATAGATGTATTTATAGAGTAAATAAACTATGGACAACGTATTAAGTATTAGCCTAGCTGACCGCGACGGGGTGGGGGGGGGAGGCTCAGTAACTGTGGCTTGACCCCCACGGTGAAGCTAAGAGGAACCCGAGGAGGGGCTGCTCGTCAGGGCTTTTGCCGAAAAGCCGACGACGTAGCGACCAAGATTGCGGTGCCGCTTGGGCTACATCGCAACTGAGGCCGCAGCGGGAGAGGAGTGCCGGTATTGCGGTGCGACACTCTCTCTACCTTCTGCGGCCTTAATGGGATAGGACGGAAGGTCACCACCCGATCTTCAAGTCAGTGTGCTCGCTCTCAGGCATTACAATCGAGAAGCCTTACAGAGCTCAATTAATTGGACAGTGTCATCGCTGCCAATTATATGGTCACTCGCAGTCCAACTACTATGCCACCCCTAGATGCGTCAAGAGAGCATGGCACCGTCGACTGTACCCGCCCCAAAGATAGGGAATAATGCTTAGCACTTCTCAGCTGTGTACTCTGCCGCCAATCGGGACACCCGGCAAATTACCGGGCTGTCCTAAGGCCCCGAAGTCCTCCTCTCCCAAACTCGCGAAACGCGCGAGCGACCGCCAGCACAGGGAAAGCCCCTGGGGTAAGCTTCCATCCGCGCAGATGCCGGAACGGCTAAGTCCGCAGAGGCCCTCTCCCTGGGCTAACTTAAACCAGCAAAAAGCTCCCGCAGCTTCGGTGCCCTCCAAACCCGTCCAACCCGCCGAAATTCCAGCTTTGATGGCTACCGCCATCCCAGCGCCGTCGGTAGCCCCTGCAGCCCCAGTTGCAGTGGCTTCACCAGTTGCACCGCAAAGAGCCCCGGGCAGGGATGGCGCCCAAATTATTATTAGCACATACGCGGCCCTCTACAGCTCCGCCGCGGATAAAATGGCCGACGAAATAGTCGCTGCAAATGGCAACCCTCGTCGCCTTTTGGAAATTCTTGACGCGTATCCGGAGATCGCGTTAGTCCTGAAATCTCTTAAATTCTAAAATCCTCAATGGCTAATACGAGTTTAAACTGTACAAAACCCCGGTCCCTTAAATTAGGGTTTTCAACGCTAATGGCGTTTCAGATCAACGCGATGAGATCGCCGCTTTCTCCGCGACCACCAGCTTGACATCCTCCTCATACAGTAAACCTTCTTAAAGCCTCATCACCGCAACCCGAACATTGCCAACTATAAACTAATACACGTTCCACGAGCTTAACTCTGACCACCGCCCAGTAGTCATGCGTACACTGAGCACACATACCTAGTGCGTACTCCTACTCTTGCAGTGCTTACCTACCTAGCCAGCTGGCAGGCACATGAGTGTGCGGTGCGTGCGCTATTAGTGTGGGTACAGATCGAGTAGTGCGCTCAAACGTTTTATGTTTAGTCAGGACAACTATTTTATAAAAATTGCTAGGTGTGGTTTATCTAAATTAAATTACAGATGTTATTTTAGTCTTATAATTTAATATTCTAATTGGGGTGTATGAGCTCTTGCGTTAATTACGTTACACGTTGTATAAATTGTGTATTGTGCAAACACTTTTCGCCGACCCCGGAGAATAAAATGGTAATTACAAAAACCCAACTTTTCAGGAAAAATAATAAAATATGTATTCATCGATTGCTCCTTAAATACTGGACATAGACAGATGATTGTAAGTTTAGAAAAAAAGTTATTTTTCCTATGTTTGAAATGTTTTAGTGAAAGACGCCTAATTATTAAAAAAAAAAAAAAAAATAAGAAGTTAGTCAAAATCTATCATCCTCTAAGTTCTGTATTGTCGATTATCATTTTATACTCCATACAGCCTGATCAAAATCAAATATTGTTTTCTTTACTTCTCATTTTATTCTACGGGCTTTTAGTGTGCGACTAATGATAATACTTTCATATCGTCTAAATCTTGTAAACATTGCAAACTATTTTTCTGTGTAGGGCTTTGAATTTAGTTTCCTAATGAAACTATGATTTGGTAATCAACATAAGTTTTATTCAATTCAAATTCAGTGTTTCAAATTTACATTTGTAATAAACGTCTTCCAAAAAAATAAACTAGGTTCTCACTCCTCAAAAACAAAAACACAACATTACGAAACATAATTTATCTTGATTTACTCTTTTTGTACCTATTTGGTATTCATTAAAGTCAGTCTTATGATCACATATTACCTGAATTATTATTAATAAATAGACATTATTAATATACGAAATAAATTATTTATATAATCTATTACTTATTTTGTTTTTGTTAAAACAGCGGTCGCAATCGCTACTGCTGAGCATGAGGTCCTGGGTTCGATTCCCAGGTCGGGCAAAGTGATATTGGGTTTTTCTATCTGGAATTTCTCAGTAGCAGCCCGGAGTCTGGATTTGTGCCCGGTTGATGGCAATAGGCTCGCCCCCTATTACATGGGACTTAAACATAACTGGCGAAATGTGGGTGTACAGGTACACCTCTGCCCAACCCTTCGGGGAAACAAGGCGTGATGTTATGTTTTATGTTTAAAACAGCTTCATAATCACATTTGTCACATAAAATAAGTTTAGTATATTCTTCAAAATAAAATATAGATGGGGTTAATCGTGATGATCTTCCTCATTATCGTGATTGCTACCAGAACAGCGGTCATAAGTCAACGACTCGTAAAACCACGATAGTAACTTTGAATATCTCCTGCCTTACAGAGGGTCAAATCGTCCGTAATGAAAAAATCAAAACAATTCTTCATAAATTAAAATAAGCCGTGTCAGCTAAGTGATGACAAGTCCTTACTGACGGCGCCCGTACACAAATGTATCTCGTATGGATCAGCATATGATCAGCACCATTCAGCCCATTTTGAAGGAAACTTATTGACCCAACATACACGCCGCCACCAGCGAGACATTTGAGTCAGCATGACATACTCTCAGTCGTACCCAGTAAATGGTAGCTTTATCAAAATCAATAGTCATTTATTCGAACTACACTGAGAATCAGCACTTTTGAACGTCGAAATTACATAAGATCTTCACCACTTTTTAGTGCTTAAGCGGGGTAGAAGTGGCGCAACAAGTTCCCCAGCAGCACAGCTGTCTGTTCAGTAACAAAAACTTGATTGAAGTAATGAACATTCCGAAATACAAAACATTAAACTAAATTGCCCACGAGTACCATAATATCATAATAATAATATACTCAAGTACTACACTTATTAGGTATACCTATAGTGCTCACATACTTACAATACTAACAGATTAATGTATTTACAATGCAAAGATAGTCTTCAGCAGCTCCAACAATATTTACGAATGCTTATCAATTAGTTTCAGAAACAGAAGTAGTAGTAGACAAACAACCCCATGCAAGATGAGTCTTGCACGGGGTTCTGTTTGTCTACAACTACTTGGACGTTAGCTCGTCTGAAACCTGGTTGAACTTATTGGTCTCTATTGCTAGCGTTTTAATTGTGTCTTTCAACTGTTTTAAAAAATAAAACGAATATTCCTTACGTACAGTCTGTGATCAAGAAAACTTAACCCTCCCTTGAGGAATCATGAATTAAGACCTTAGTGCACTCGTAATTAATCACCTTTTCATTGTAAAAAGTGACAAACAGAACCTGAAATACCGAAATGCAAATAATTAGTGTATACATTAGCAGTAATACCTTTCCTAAATACTTGGGAAACCACTGTTGAATGTGTGAATGAATACCAGTTCCATGATACATTTTAATAGCGTGATTGTGCGATAATGAACTACAAGTGTTAGAATATAAGGTTTAACTTGAAAGCGTTTTGTTATTGTATATAATAAATAATTTCTAAAACAACATTAAATAGTGTTATTTTGGTTCAGAGCATAATCCTCGATCTATTCTCTGAATGTTAACACATTCCGAGAATAGATCGAGGATTGTGCAGTCTGAGTTTTGACTCAATGTGTGCAGCCTGTCTCAATAGTAAAATACCGTATGTCGTGGCTGATAGGACGTATGGCATCCAACTGTGGGGCTGTACTAAACCGACCAACATGAAGATGATGCAAACATTCCAAAATAAGGTACTCAGGAGTATTGTTAACTCGCCTTGCTATATAAGAAATGATGACCTCCATCTTGACCTTAAAATGGAAGCCGTCACCAACATAATCAAAAAGTTTGCTGAGCCCCAGGAACACCGACTCTATTGCAATATTTTATTAATATAAATTTGTTACTGGCTGCAAGTTCTGTTAGGACATCTTTCATTATTGACACAGAAATTTTCCTTCTAGATGTATCTTGTTATTATAGTAAAATTTGTATATTATGATGTACGTTCACATCTGTATATGTGCAAAATTTCCCGAAGGCTTGATGACAAAATGTCTTTACTGTTCAAAACCGTAAAAGTCATTTGACTGGTTGGTTTTGAACGCGATTAAAATCATAACTGCATGTATATTACTAGTCGAATATTTTTCACGAGAACATAATTTTATGACTATCATACTAACACGTATGAATACATTTAGATAATGTTATATTAACTATTAATTGAGCAGACGTATTACCACCCACAGATCCCAAAAATTACATAACACTAACACTAAGATAATGGCAGTTATCATTTTGTTAACCGGGAACGGCGTTTTAGATGTCAGACGTAATTCGCAACATCCCGTCGAGTCAGCTGATATGTCGTATGTCAAAATCTAGTCGAGCAAAGTGGTTTCAGCATTCCACCATCTTGATACCCTGTCCCTTAGCAACCTTAATGATTATTATTCTAATCAGTGTAGTATCACATCACGAAGGGTGCCCGTAATATACCTACTCAGGGGTGCTAACAGGTACCCATGTATATTTTCAAGGTAAGTTTTGATAGTAAGGCCGGGCCCCATTGTTATCGGTACTAAGGATTAGTTCGAATGTCATATTAAATTAAAGTTATTTGTTTTGGGTTAATGCAGTTTGACAGAACATGATTAGTAAAGACTCATTCAGACTAGCGCGACCTGCGACGCGAATCGCGTGCGACACAAAGGCAAAGATTGCCCTTGTAAGTGAAAATAACCCTTTGTTAAACACAATCGGGATAAAGATTAATTAATCATATTAGCGTAAACAAAAACAGAAGCCAACTTCGAAGACAAAGAGGATATTCGAAGTAGCTAGCTTACTTAACAAGTTTAACCAGAACGGGGAATAATTTCACTACGTTTTAGTAGTTACTCAAGAATCCGACGAATATCACCATCTTAAACAAGCTGAAATTAAAATTCTCTTAACTGATGTCTATCAAATGTTGCTGGCAACAATATTGCGCTTGTTTTGTTTATCTATCTATACATATACAAAAATCGTAGCGGATGCAATACTGTTTTTTTTAAGTAATTGCTACGAGGTCTGGGAACGATTCATAAGCGAAAATTATAGTTTTCAGAATTCCAGAATTATTTTCTGTTTGCTTGAATTTGAGTGAGCAGTGGTGGCCCAGTGCGTGAGCAGTGGTGGCCCAGTGGTAACGGCCGCGACGCGAGTCGTAGGTCGTAGGTTCGAACCCAGACAGGCGCTTTACTTTGAGTAAATTATTTCATCACCACTGATCTCAAAACGGTGAAGGAAAACATCGTGAGGAAACCGACATGTCTTAGAACCAAAAATTCGAAGACATGTGACATAAAACAACCCGCATTGGGCCCGCGTGGTGGATTACGACTCACTCCTTCTCACAGAGAGCAGGCCTGTGTCCCAGCAGTGGGAACATAATAGGCTGGTTATGCATATGCTTGAATTTATGTGCCAGCATCATGCAAAAACTACCAGATAAACTGACATTACCTATAAGTCTGGTAAGTCTGTAGGCTATCAATTATCACGCTATTTGCAATGGGGGGAAACCGTTATTACTTTATGTTCGTATTCTTCTACTGTTTACCGCAAATTCTAAAAAGACGAGCCAAACGGTTGGAATATTGCAGATGGTATTGCACAGATTTAACTTTTTAAATGATTATCACTACGCTATATCTTTATGGAGCTATCATGATATACAGAGCAGATGTTTGAGGTCAGTCAAGGTAGGTTACCCTAACCGTTGTAATTACAGGAAAACGGTCTGGGGAGACTGTTCTTATCTTTTTGAAAAATTTTGATCTGCAATCACAGATCATGAAGAAGAAAAAAAATTGCCAATTTATCCTGTTTCTAATTTAAGGACAAAAGGATCAAAAAACAAACTTTTGGTAGTCAGTTCAATACTGATATTTTTTAGATTTGTTGTTTCATATTAATATACTATTCTAAGGTCGTTCGTAGAACGTACACAGAAAAACATGAAGTTTTGGGTCTCTTCTGTTATCCATGATTATAATAAAAATAAATATCAACTTAAAACTTAGGTGACTGTAATCGAGAAATCCCGTGTGTTTACAACTACTGTTATAGTATTTTAGTGAAAACCGTTCGTCGGGAATAATCTGTAGGAGTGCAGTATTCAGTGTATCAGTGTTCTGCCATTGGGTAATATGTAAAGGTATGGAAGATACCTGTTGCACCGACACCAAATTATTTGGGATCAGGGCAAGCGAATGATGATGATGATTATAATGATGCAGGAACATCAACTATTTACTCAAAACTAAAAATGAGCGGAATGAACCAGTCAAGCAATCTAATAATGTATAGCTGTGTAAACACTGACAACGCTTTAGAAATGAATTCAGTAAAATTAATTTGTTTTAACTGCGAAAATTATGTAGGCTGCGTAAGAAGGCTATGTGCTACTGCCGACATCATAGCACTGCAGGAGACGTGGCTGTTGTCACATGACCTCACGTACCTCAGCAGTATTGACGACGGTTTTGAATGTACGGGTACATCAGCGGTCGACAGCTCGGCGGGTATATTTCGAGGTAGGCCGCAAGGTGGCGTCGCTTTGTTGTGGAAGAAGACCGTGCTGCCAGTGGTTACCGTTGTGTAGTGTGACAGTGTGCGTTTGGCAGCAATAAAAATCGAGTTGGGTAATAATCAAATTGTTCGGGAATCATATTTTCTGTTAATATGCCTACCGATTCAAGAAACTATTTAATTGAGTTTATAGAATGTATTTGCAAGGTGATTTCAACGCCCACCCTAGTGAGTTGTTTGCATCTCAATTATTAAGTTTTTGTGCCGATCAGTCTCGGTCGTGTATTGATTTGCAGTTACTACCAATTGAAACATTTACTTTTGTTAATGATGCGCACGGTAGCCAGCGATAGTTGGATCACTGCGTGTTCACTGAAGCTGCGCGTCACTCAGTATAAAGTAGCTCCGTTTTGTATTATACTGGTCTGATCATTTATCCATTCTATTTAAATGTAATTTTAATCTTTTAAAATCTAAGGCCAGATTTTAAGACGTCTAGACCGGTTCGCGAAAATAAATTTAAATGGGGTGAGCGAGACAGGGAACGGATTGGTATGTTTCATGATAGCAGTAATTCTAAGTTAAAGGACATAGACTTTCCAATGAATTTACCTACTGTGCCGATCAAATCAATCAATAATAAATAAAATGTATTACAATATCGTGTTGGTACTTTCTGGGGCCGCTGAATGTAGCTAACAATGATAGAATGAAACGAGGAAAATACGTTACGGGATGGAAAAGAAATGTGCGCGGTGCTCACGAGAGGGCGCGACTCTGTAATCACATAAGGTTATCTAACTATATACCATCCTCCAGTGGTATCTTCGATGACATGTGTGAGTCTAGACGATCTTTAAAATGCAAGTTAAAATGGTGCCAAGATAATCAACAACAAATAAAAATGTAATAAGTTACGGAAGTTGAGAAACAAGATGAATCTTATATAGACCGAGCCTTCCCGTGAGCGTGGCTGGGGCTCATGATTCTGATGAAATAGCTAATGTGTTTCAATATTTTAATGTAGAATCTCCACTGGGGCCGGCTTCACCAATGATGCCCGATGCTGGGGCCCATGACTTGGAGTTAAGCGTGAGATTTACTGCAGAGGAAGTAGCTTCCGTAATAAGGAAAATGGTGAGCGGAAAGACTCCAGGACATGATAGTCTCAGCATCGAGCATCTGCGGTACGCTGGTTTCCACCTTCCAAGAGCGCTATCGTTGATTTTTTAATTGTGTTTAAGTCATGCATTTTTACCAGAGAAATTGATCTCTTTAAATGCTTAGTTTGGCAAAAAAAAACTGCTGCCATTGGTAAGCAAAACGATTCGTTTTTGTTTATAGGAACCAAGCATTAAAGGACAATACTGACATTGAGAGAAAGCGCAGGTCTTTGTCGGTACGATGTAATATGTTAGCTCGAAGGTTTGCACGGTGTTCTAAAAAAGTAAAAGTAACGTTGTTCAGAGCATACTGTCAGTCCTTTTACACGTGCAGCCTGTGGGTTGACTATTTGCAGAAGGCGTACAGTGGCCTGAGAGTGCAGTACAACAAAGCGTTCATGTTGCTGATGAGACAGCCGCGGTATTTCAGTGCTTCTGGCATGTTTGCTGAGGCCCACATTGACAGCTTCGCTCCAGTCATACGCAAGCGTTGCACCTCGGTTCCAACCAACAGCATCCTCTGCGTGTTGTCGGATATAGTATATGCTATACTCACATCCATTCATGTCCCGTATCATATTCTTCTATTTGCTAGCATTTTAAGAATCGTTCTAATACGATTTATTTTATAATATCTTTAATAAAACATTCGTATTTTTTCTTACATTTTCCATTGTTGTGACACCTAAGTCAAATTATCAAACCAAAGAATATAACTACTCTCTACCGAGAAACTGTTATCAAACTGTCATTGTTTTTCTTTTTCTCTTTTAGTTTACGAAGATTGCTTTTTGGTTTATATAACTTGAATTATTTTTATCAATAGGTTTAGCTGAAAAATTGTATTTTCTATATAATTACCGATTGTTAACTGAATTTCGACATCTAAAATAATTAATAAGGACACGCTCAGACTCGATCATTAAGGTTTTAATACATCTTAGCTGAACACACAGGCTGGTTTTGTGACTGGCAGATGAGATGTCAGAATGAAGGAAAACACCATTTTTAAAGCTTCAAAAATCGTCTAAAATTAATTCTGGTAGGAATATTTTGCCTATAAAAGAAAAAGCTGAAGCATCTGATGGGGATTCGGCGTCCGGGTTTTGTCAACAAACCATCTGTTCATCCATCAATTCTACGTCTGCACTCTGCTATATAACCTTCTGCCTGGAGACTCGCCGAGCTTTGTCGAATGGATACGGGCACTCTAAAGTGTCCCTTCGACACCTGAAGACCCTTTTTCTCCACCTCCTCCTCTTCTTTCCTTCACGAAGCCAATCTACGAAGATCCTTCATCCTCCTCCTCCGGACTTCAATTCAAGCCTTCTATATTAACTTCAGTATCGCGTGAACCGTGTTTAGTGTTTTTTTTATATTACTACCTGTATTTTATATTTCATCAATTAAACAATCTGTTCCAAGTCTACTTTCATCCTATCCTTTATGTAGTTAGGATCCAGTAGTAGTTACTGATGGGATTCTCCGATGTTTGAGCGCTGGATCGAATTAATATGTTATTTTTTGTATTTAGTATATAGTTCTAAAGTATAAGTCATGTCGTTACTCACAATAGTTTCTCATAAGCATTTCTGTGTCTCTAACAATTATATGGATGTTTTTAAAATCTGAAATAAATTAATATAATAATAAAAAAGTGCGCAGGCAACGGGAAGTTGCTACTGAAGGCTCCGGACAAGCTGCTTTTCAGCAGGATTCGCTCGCTTGATCTCGCGTCACCAGTCCCGGCTCTCTGTATATTTTAAAAACAAAAATGTGGCTGTTATTTTAGTATATTGTGGTGTCTTACGACTTTCAGGCAAACGAAGTCGCGGGCAAAAGCTAATCTTGAATTGAATACAGAACGTTGCCAGCACGTTGTCAGCAGCAAAGGTCAGGTGCGTATTTATATTTTTCTCTTCTTGTTTTCACACACTATTTCTCAACATTTTATTTTTCACGTCTCCTTTCGCAGGTCTGCTGGAAGAAATTTCTTAAGAAATAAGCAGTACCTTTGTACTCCAATTTAAAGGAGGATTTTAATTACATATCCCTTTATAATTTACTGTGTGTACATAAGTAATAAAATAAAAATAAAAAGTTGGGATGTACCTCAATTTCATTATTTCTTCTTCATAACTCAATATTTCAAAAATATAGCCAATACCCGGTATTACATCTAATAATCTAAAAACTCAAAGTACTACTTACTTACTTATCGGAAAAGTAAAGTAACGTAGATTCTACAAGTTAACAAGAAGACAGTTCGTTAATCTGGAATTAACATACACATTAAACCTCCTTCATTACGTAGTGTGTAATGTAATTTTATTGAGGCGCAAAGAACAATGGCGACGAAATAATTTACTAAATTTTATGAAATCAAGATTTAGGCCTATCGAGGCAAAAGAATCGTCATTAATGAAAATTCAATTGACTATTTTATTGATGACATAAAATACTCATTGGTATTTTTCTTTTTCTGGCTTGACTGGACGTTTAATGTTGCCATGTATTAAGCATCTTGGGCAAGTAACATAAAAAGCTTTGCTTTTCGTATAGCAAAAATATACTTAGGAAATACTGAAAATGAAAATAATTGTTTGTGGTAAGAATAAAGCGGTCATAATTTTGAATACATAAATGAAATCGCAGTACAATTCCAGTATGGCAACTACGTTACCAAAAAAAAAACATGACACTTCATCAGTCAACCTACCTGCTTCCGCACAACAAAATACAACTTGTCGTTCGTTGCTTGCGCGTTTATCTCGTATTTTGTGTTCCATTCCATCGATTATCCTTGATTTTCTGCTTTACAACTGCTTCTCATGGACTCTGAGATTTACTGTTTTCTGTGTGACTAGTGCTTGCCTAAGGATTCTGATTATTTCCTTTTACGGCGACATTTTTTCTGACACTCTGGATTACGATTCTGCCTGATACCTTGGATTAAGTAAGGCCCTACACGCAACATGTGTGTCAACTGCAACATATGTGTCAATACATTGCGCCGATACCATTAACAATTTCGTCGCCATTGTTCTTTGCGCCTGAATAGAATTACATTACACACTACGTAATGAAGGAGGTTTAATGTGTATGTTAATTCCAGATTAACGAACTGTCTTCTTGTTAACTTGTAGAATCTACGTTACTTTACTTTTCCGATAAGTAAGTAAGTAGTACTTTGAGTTTTTAGATTATTAGATGTAATACCGGGTATTGGCTATATTTTTGAAATATTGAGTTATGAAGAAGAAATAATGAAATTGAGGTACATCCCAATTTATTTTTTTATTTTATTACTTCTGTACACACAGTAAATTATAAAGGAATATGTAATTAAAATCCTCCTTTAAATTGGAGTACAAAGGTACTGCTTATTTCTTAAGAAATTTCTTCCAGCAGACCTGCGAAAGGAGACGTGAAAAATAAAATGTTGAGAAATAGTGTGTGAAAACAAGAAGAGAAAAATATAAATACGGTGAAGACTAAATCTAAAATATCGCAATGCAAAATTAACATATACCTATATATATATACTCACAGTTAATAGGAAAGGTAGTGCTCTTTTAATCAAAATTTGAATAGAGAAAGAGTTTAATTAAGAAACTTATCTTCGTCATTTTCATAAAAAATGTATATCAGTCTCTCTTGCTTGAAATGGCGGCATTCCATAACACTTATGAAACCTAGCATGCAATAAAATATGCACGTGGAATCGTAGCAACATGAAATGACGATTTTATATCGACGTTTTCTCACGTTTGAAAATGTAGAAAACGTCGTACAATTTATCTGGCGCTGTCTCAGCAAAAGCTCGACTTCATCGCTAAAGCACATCTTTAAGCGCGAATGTCAGGATGTCATCGCGGCGCATTTGTTCAGGCGCTACGGCTTCTACAAAATTCACAATTCTCAATCCAAATTTATTAAAGGTATTTGTTAGAATTTGTTAAATAATTAGGATACAAAGGTGGTGTAAATAAAATAGGCAGGCATACATACACAATGTTTTACGTTTTGCTGTTAAATTGATTCAAGTATCAGAACAAAACTTAATACTAATATAGAAGCATGAGGAGCAGGGTGTAAAGTTCACTCATCCTCCATAGAAAAGGGTGGATCCAGACTATACAGGGTCAAATCAAATTTGCTAGCGAAACTAGATCGATACCAAAACTTGATAACACAATTTTTTTTTGTGGGTTCAACGATCGCTGGTGGTGTTGTGACTGAGTTGAAAAAATCAGTTTTTATGCTTTAAAGAAAGAATGTAAAAGTATTCGTTGTGACTCGTGCAGTATGCAGTAACTACGTAGTGTACACAAAATACTACTACTACTACTACACTAAACTAAACACACTCTTAAAAACTTAAAAAGTAAAATGAAAATAAATAAGTTTTGAACGAGGCCAAAAGGCCACTATCTCAGCATAGTGCTGCGGCCCGCTGTGATGTCACAGACAGACATAAACAATAAAACAAAATTAAGATATGAATAAAGTAACTTTGTATAAAGTATTAGTATGATATTTTTTATAAAGTAGGTATAAGTTGTCGCGTTTAGGTGTTTTCACCTGTCACTTCTGTGAAGTTAACACAAAGAAAACTATCATTTTAAACTGATATTTCAAGTGGGTTCACTAAATGAGGTTGATGATCCCAATAAAAATTGATCACTTTTTTTTTGTTTTGATTTGATCATGTTTAGATATCAATAGCCGTCACGTCTGCGGAGTTTTCCTAGCTAATTCAATTTGACCTTGTGTAAATATGAATACATACATACATAAACTCAAACCTTCTTCCCATGGGGGTAGGCAGAAACCAAACCAGGCTACGATCATAACATACCTTGACTCGTTTACGTTTAGCTTTTGCCCGCGACTTCGTTTACCTGAAAGTCGTAAGACACCACAATATACTAAAATAACAGCCACATTTTTGTTTTTAAAATATACAGAGAGTCGGGACTGGTGACGCGAGATCAAGCGAGCGAATCCTGCTGAAAATCAGCTTGTCCGGAGCCTTCAGTAGCAATTTCCCGTTGCCTGCGAACTTTTTTTTTATTATATTAATTTATTTCAGATTTTAAAAACATCCATATAATTGTTAGTAACACAGAAATGCTTATGAGAAACTATTGTTAGTAACGACATGACTTATACTTTAGAACTATATACTAAATACAAAAAATAACATATTAATTCGATCCAGCGCTCAAACATTGGAGAATCCCATCAGTAACTACTACTGGATCCTAACTACATAAAGGATAGGATGAAAGTAGACTTGGAACAGATTGTTTAATTGATGAAATATAAAATACAGGTAGTAATATAAAAACACACAAAACACGGTTCACGCGATACTGAAGTTAATATAGAAGGCTTGAATTGAAGTCCGGAGGAGGAGGATAAAGGATCTTCTCAGATTGGCTTCGTGAAGGAAATAAGAGGAGGATGTCAGGTGTCGAAGGGACACTTTAGAGTGCCCGTATCCATTCGACAAAGCTCGGCGAGTCTCCAGGCAGAAGGTTATATAGCAGAGTGCAGACGTAGAATTGATGGATGAACAGATGGTTTGTTGACAAAACCCGGACGCCGAATCCCCATCAGATGCTTCAGCTTTTTCTGTTATAGGCAAAATATTCCTACCAGAATTAATTTTAGACGATTTTTGAAGCTATAAAAATTGTGTTTTCCTTCATTCTGACATCTCATCTGCCAGTCACAAAACCAGCCTGCGTGTTCAGCTAACCTTAATGATCGAGTCTGAGCGTGTCCTTATTAATTATTTTAGATGTCGAAATTCAGTTAACAATCGGTAATTATATAGAAAATACAATTTTTCAGCTAAACCTATTGATAAAAATAATTCAAGTTATATAAACCAAAAAGCAATCTTCGTAAACTAAAAGAGAAAAAGAAAAACAATGACAGTTTGATAATTTGACTTAGGTGTCACAACAATGGAAAATGTAAGAAAAAATACGAATGTTTTATTAAAGATATTATAAAATAAATCGTTTTAGAACGATTCGTAAAACGCTAGCAAATAAAAGAATATGCTACGGGACATGAATGGATGAATGATGACTAATGGTGTATGTATAGCATACACTATATCCGACAATACGCACAGGATGCTGTTGGTTGGAACCGAGGTGCAACGCCTGCGTATGACTGGAGCGAAGCTGTCAATGTGGGCCTCAGCAAACATGCCAGAGGCACTGAAATTCCGCGGCTTCATTTTTTTCATCATTTTCAAATTCCCATCAGCAACATGAACGCTTTGTTGTACTGCACTCTCAGGCCACTGTACGCCTGCTGCAAATAGTCAACCCACAGGATGCACGTGTAGAAGGACTGACGGTATGCTCTGAACAACGTTACTTTTACTTTTTTAGAACACCGTGCAAACCTTCGAGCTAACATATTACATCGTACCGACAAAGACCTGCGCTTTCTCTCAATGTCAGTATTGTCCTTTAATGCTTGGTTCTTATAAACAAAAACGAATCGTTTTGCTTACCAATGGTAGCAGGTTTTTTGTCAAACTAAGCATTTAAAGAGATCAATTTCTCTGGTAAAAAGGCATGACTTAAACACAAATTAAAAAACAACGATAGCGCTCTTGGAAGGTGAAAACCAGCGTACTGCAGATGCTCGATGCTGAGACTATCATATCATGTCCTGGAGTCTTTCCGCTCACCATTTTCCTTATTACGGAAGCTACTTCCTCTGCAGTAAATCTCACGCTACAACCAAGTCATGGGCCCCAGCATCGGGCATCATTGGTGAAGCCGGCACATTAGCTATTTCATCAGACTCATGAGCCCCAGCCACGCTCACGGGAAGGCTCGTTCTATATAATATTCATCTTGTTTCTCAACTTCCGTAACTTATTAAAATCATTATTTGCGTAGTGTTCAGCAATTATATTAATTTTTATTTGTTGTGATTATCTTGGCACCATTTCAACTTGCATTTTAAAGATCGTCTAGACTCACACATGTCATCGAAGATACCACTGGAGGATAGTATATAGTTAGATAACCGTATGCGGTTACAGAGTAGCGCCCTCTCGTGAGCACCGCGCACATTTCTATTCCATCTCGTAACGTATTTTCCTCGTTTCATTCTATCATTGTTAGCTACATTCAGCGGCCCCAGAAAGTACCAACACGATATTGTTATAAATTTTATTTATTATTGATTGATTTGATCGGCACAGTAGGTAAATTCACTGGGAAAGTCTATGTCCTTCAACTTAGAATTACTGCTATCATGAAACATACCAATCCGTTCCCTGTCTCGCTCACCCCATTTAAATTTATTTTCGCGAACCGTGCTAGACGTCTAGACGTCATAAAATCTGACCTTAGATTTTAAAAGATTAAAAATTACATTTAAATATAATGGGTAAATGATCAGACCAGTATAATACAAAACGGGGCTACTTTATACTGAGTGACACTTAGCTTCAGTGAACACGCAGTGATCCAACTATCGCTGGCTACCGTGCGCATCATTAACAAAAGTAAATGTTTCAATTGGTAGTAACTACAAATCAATACACGACCGAGACTGATCGGCACAAAAATTTAATAATTCAGATGCAAACAACTCACTAGGGTGGGCGTTGAAATCACCTTGCAAATACATTCTGTAAACTCAATTAAATTGTTTCTTGAATCGGTAGGCATATAAACAGAAAATGTGATTCCCGAACAATTATTACCCAACTCGATTTTTATTGCTGCCAAACGCACACTGTCACACTACACAACGGTAACCACTGGGAACACGGTCTTCTTCCACAACAAAGCGACGCGCGACGCCACCTTGCGGCCTACCTCGAAATGTACCCGCCGAGCTGTCGACCGCTGATGTACCCGAACATTCAAAACCGTCGTCAATACTGCTGAGGTACGTGAGGTCATGTGACAACAGCCACGTCTCCTGCAGTGCTATGATGTCGGCAGTAGCACATAGCCTTCTTACGCAGCCTACATAATTTTCGCAGTTAAAACAAATTAATTTTACTGAATTCATTTCTAAAGCGTTGTCAGTGTTTACACAGCTATACATTATTAGATTGCTTGACTGGTTCATTCCGCTCATTTTTAGTTTTGAGTAAATAGTTGATGTTCCTGCATCATTATAATAATCATCATCATTCGCTTGCCCTGATCCCAAATAATTTGGTGTCGGTGCAACAGGTATCTTCCATACCTTTACATATTACCCAATGGCAGAACACTGATACACTGAATACTGCACTCCTACAGATTATTCCCGACGAACGGTTATCACTAAAATACTATAACAGTAGTTGTAAACACACGGGATTTCTCGATTACAGTCACCTAAGTTTTAAGTTGATATTTATTTTTATTATAATCATGGATAACAGAAGAGACCCAAAACTTCATGTTTTTCTGTGTACGTTCTACGAACGACCTTAGCATAGTATATTAATATGAAACAACAAATCTAAAGAATATCAGTATTGAACTGACTACCAAAAGTTTGTTTTTGATCCTTTTGTCCTTATATTAGAAACAGGATAAATTGGCAATTTTTTTTCTTCTTCATGATCTGTGATTGCAGATCAAAATTTCTCAAAAAGATAAGAACAGTCTCCCCAGACCGTTTTCCTGTAATTACAACGGTTAGGGTAACCTACCTTGACTGACCTTAAACATCTGCTCTGTATATCATGATAGCTCCATAAAGATATAGCGTAGTGGTAATCATTTAAAAAGTTAAATCTGTGCAATACCACCTGCAATATTCCAACCATTTGGCTCGTCTTTTTAGAATTTGCGGTAAACAGTAGAAGAATACGAACATAAAGTAATAACGGTTTCCCCCCATTGCAAATAGCATGATAATTGATAGCCTACAGACTTACCAGACTTATAGGTAATATCAGTTTATCTGGTAGTTTTTGCATGATGCTGGCACATAAATTCAAGCTTAAGCATAACCAGCCTATTATGTTCCCACTGCTGGGACACAGGCCTGCTCTCTGTGAGAAGGAGTGGGTCGTAATCTACACGCGGACCCAATGCGGGTTGGTTTATGTCACATGTCTTCGAATTTTTGGTTCTAAGACATGTCGGTTTCCTCACGATGTTTTCCTTCATCGTTTTGAGATCAGTGGTGATGAAATAATTTACTCAAAGTAAAGCGCCTGTCTGGGTTCGAACCTACGACCTACAACTCGTAAGTCGCGGCCGTTACCACTGGGCAACCACTGCTCACGCACTGGGCCACCACTGCTCACTCAAATTCAAGCAAACAGAAAATAATTCTGAAATGCTGAAAACTATAATTTTCGCTTATGAATCGTTCCCAGACCTCGTAGCAATTACTAAAAAAAAACAGTATTGCATCCGCTACGATTTTTGTATATGTATAGATAGATAAACAAAACAAGCGCATTATTGTTGCCAGCAACATTTGATAGACATCAGTTAAGCGAATTTTAATATCAGCTTGTTTAAGATGGTGAAATTCGTCGGATTCTTGAGTAACTACTAAAGCGTAGTGAAATTATTCCCCGTTCTGGTTAAACTTGTTAAGTAAGCTAGCTACTTAGAATATCCTCTTTGTCTTCGAAGTTGGCTTCTGTTTTTGTTTACGCTAATATGATTAATTAATCTTTATCCCGATTGTGTTCAACAAAGGCTTATTTTCACTTACAAGGGCAATCTTTGCCTTTGTGTCGCACGCGATTCGCATCGCAGGTCGCGCTAGTCTGAATGAGTCTTTACTAATCATGTTCTGTCAAACTGCATTAACCCAAAACAAATAACTTTAATTTAATATGACATCCGAACTAATCCTTAGTACCGATAACAATGGGGCCCGGCCTTACTATCAAAACTTACCTTGAAAATATACATGGGTACCTGTTAGCACCCCTGAGTAGGTATATTACGGGCACCCTTCGTGATGTGATACTACACTGATTAGAATAATAATCATTAAGGTTGCTAAGGGACAGGGTATCAAGATGGTGGAATGCTGAAACCACTTTGCTCGACTAGATTTTGACATACGACATATCAGCTGACTCGACGGGATGTTGCGAATTACGTCTGACATCTAAAACGCCGTTCCTGGAGAACAAAATGATAACTGCCATTAACTTAGTGTTAATGTTATGTCATTTTTGGGATCTGTGGGTGGTAATACGTCTGCGCAATTAATAGTTAATATTACATTATCTAAATGTATTCATACGTGTTAGTATGATAGTCATAAAATTATGTTCTCGTGAAAAATATTCGACTAGTAATATACATGCAGTTATGATTTTAATCGCGTTCAAAACCAACCAGTCAAATGACTTTTACGGTTTTGAACAGTTAAGACATTTTGTCATCAAGCCTTCGGGAAATTTTGCACATCTACTGATGTGAACGTACATCATAACATACAAACTTTAATATAATAACAAGATACATCTAGAAGGAGAATTTCTGTGTCAATAATGAAAGATGTCCTAGCAGAACTTGCAGCCAGTAACAAAATTATATTAATAAAATTTTGCAATAGAGTCGATGTTCCTGGGGCTCAGCAAACTTTTTGATTATGTTGGTGACGGGTTCCATTTTAAGGTCAAGATGGAGGTCATCATTTCTTATACCTATAGCAAGGCGAGTTAACAATACTCCTGAGTACCTTATTTTGGAATGTTTGTATCATTTTGATGTTGGCCGGTTTAGTACAACCCCACAGGGCTACACTGATGTTTGTGTTTTGAAGTGAAAAATAATAATTATTATTACAGGACGATGTATTTTACTATTGAGACAGGCTGCACACATTGAGTCAAAACTCAAACTACACAATCCTCGATCTATTCTCGGAATGTTAACCACTGAACCAAATTAAGTCTATTAAATGTTGTTTTAGAAATTATTTATTATATACAATAACAAAACACTTTCAAGTTAAAACCTTATATTCTAACACTTGTAGTTAATTATCGCACAACCACGCTATTAAAATGTATCATGGAACTGGTATTCATTTATTTATTAAAGAACATCAACATCATATACATTCAACAGTGGTTTCCCAAGTATTTAGGAAAGGTATTACTGCTAATGTACACACTAATTATTTGCATTTCGGTATTTCAGGTTCTGTTTGTCACTTTTTACAATGAAAAGGTGATTAATTACGAGTGCACTAAGGTCTTAATGCATGATTCCTCAAGGGAGGGTTAAGTTTTCTTGATCACAGACTGTACGTAAGGAATATTCGAAATCTTTTTAAAAACAGTTGAAAGACACAATTATTACGTTAGCAATAGAGACCAATAAGTTCAACCAGGTTTCAGACGAGCTAACGTCCAAGTAGTTGTAGACAAACATAACCCCATGCAAGACTCATCTTGCATGGGGTTCTGTTTGTCTACCACTACTTCTGTTTCTGAAACTAATTGATAAGCATTCGTTAATATTGTTGGAGCAACTATCTTTGCATTGTAAATACATTAATCTCTTAGTATTGTAAGTATGTGAGCACTATATACCTAATAAGTGTAGTACTTGAGTATATTATTATTATGATATTATGGTACTCGTGGGCAATTTAGTTTAATGTTTTGTATTTCGGAATGTTCATTACTTCAATCAAGTTTTTGAAAATGAACAGACAGCTGTGCTGCTGGGGAGCTTGTTGCGCCACGTCATCCCAGCTTAAGCACTAAAAAGTGGTGAAGTACTATCTTATTTAATTTCGACTTTCAAAAGTTCTGATTCTCATTGTAGTTCAAATAAATGACTATTGATTTTGATAAAGCTACCATTTAGTGGGTACGACTGAGAGTATGTCATGCTGAATCAAATGTCTCGCTGGTGGCGGCGTGTATGTTGGGTCAATAAGTTTCCTTCAAAATAGGTTGAATGGTGCTGATCATATGCTGATCCATACGCGATACGTTCGTGTACGGGAGCCGTCAGTAAGGACTTGTCATCTCTTAGCCGACACAGTTTATTTTAATTTTTGAAGAATTGTTTTGATTTTTTTCATTACGGACGCTTTTACCTGCAAACGTTACACACTGAGGCTATTCCAATAAGCTAGGCTTTATATGATGATTCTAAGAGCCTCTGTAAGGCAGGAGATATTCAAAGTTACTATCGTGGTTTTACGAGTCGTTGACTTATGACAGCTACTCTGGTAGCAATAACGAAAATGAGGAAGATTATCACGATTAACCCCATCTTTATTTTATTTTTGAAGATTAATAATATACTAAACTGATTTTATGTGACAAATGTGATTATGAAGCTGTTTTAACAAATACAAAATAAGTAGTATTATTATTATTATGTCGTTTATTTATTCTTATCCTTATTCTAATACATTTTTAAATATTTTTTACATTTTTAAATATTTTTATAAAATAACTTTAAAAAAAAACATTTAAAAATATAAAAAATAGTGGTCCGCCAGTAGCGGGAGCAGGGTCCAAGCTACTGGTGGTTAGGGCTCCAGACACAGGAACCTCCTCACAATGCGAGCCGTATCGAGGAGTACTGCCTTCTGAATCAGGCCCTTGATCCAACCGCCTAACGAAAGCCTCGAGAGATGTTGGTCGAGGCTTTTTGCCATCAGGCCATTGGCCGATACAACAATCGGCACTCTGACAGCCGAGGTCACATTCCACATGTCAACAACCTCGTGTGCTAAGTCGAGATATTTAATTTGTTTCTCTTTCTCAGCTTTCACGAGGTTCTCATCATGTGGAATGGTAACATCGATAATCATTGTGCGGCGCGCTAATCGATATATCACTACTATGTCAGGCTTATTAGCGATAATAGTCCTGTCAGTAATGATAGACCGATCCCAGTACAACGTGACAAGGTCATTTTCGAGAACTGGGTCGGGCACATACTTGTAATACGGTACCTCAGAATCCACAAGTTTGTATTGCAAAGCAAGTTGCTGGTGAATAATCCTGGCTACTTGGTTATGCCTGTGCAAGTACTCGCCGTTAGCCAGACGAGAGCAACCAGAGATAATATGTCTGATGGACTCACCTGGACGGTGGCATGCCCGACACACGTCAACCGTCCCGTCCTTCATAATATGTCTCCGGTAGTTATTCGTCAAGATAACTTCGTCCATAATTGCACAGCCGAAACCTTCAGTTCCCCGAAAAGGTCACCAAAACGTAGCCAGGATACGGACGCTAGGAAATCTACACCAGGCTCATGAAGAGCCCGATAGAAGCGCCCGTGAAGCTCCTTGCTTTGCCATACCGCCTTGCGATCATCGGTAGTAAGTACTACAGGTTTGTGCCAGTTCTCTTTATCCATGGAGAGCGGGGTAAGCCCCTTGTCCATTGCGACCACATCACGGTGCATACCCACTTCGGCTTTTAAAAAATATTCCCTGAGACTGCACACCTCGCGGTTGTGGAGGGTTTTCGCATTTAAAAAGCCTCGACCCCCGCACTTTCGCGGGATGTACAGTCTCATCACCGATGATCGTGGGTGATGTATCCGGTTTGCGGGCAGAAGTGTACGGACCCGCCTATCCAGGGCGTCAAGTTCGGTTTGGGTCCATTTGAGTATGCCGAAAGAGTACATCAAAATCGGCATGACCCAACCGTTGAAGGCGCGCACCTTGTTTCCGCCCGAAAGAAGACTAATTAATACCTTCCTTAGGCGGCCAAAGAAGCGCTCCTTCAACGATTGCTTCATGTTAATAACGTTGATGCCTAACGCTTCCGGCATACCCAAATACTTGTAGCTTTCGGATGAAGAGAGGGATCTAAGGTGTATGGAATCCGAAAGTTGAATACCTTCGGATTCCATAATCTCACCTCGCTTAACATGCATGATTGCACATTTGTCCACACCAAATTCCATCCTGATGGCTCTACTGAATGTTTCAGTAACCTTCAGTAGCTCCATCAGTTGCAATTTGTTTTGGGCAAAGATTTTCAAGTCATCCATGAACAGAAGGTGAGATATGACCTCACCACCTCTCTTCAACCGATAGCCTAGACCTGAATCCTCCAGCAGTGTGATTAGAGGATTCAGAGCCAAGCAGAACCAAAGTGGACTCAAACTGTCGCCCTGAAATATTCCCCGTTTAATCCAAACAGGCTCGTCATTCCCCTGGATCTGTTGACACCCCGGATAGCGAAGGACCGTCCTCCATTGCCCCATACAGGAACTAAGGAAGGTGCGTAGAGTTGCATCTATCTTGTACAACTCCAGCACCCTCACAAGCCATGTATGTGGGACCGAGTCGTAGGCCTTCTTATAATCTATCCAGCATGTCGACAGATCCTTGCGGGAGCGACGAACCTGTTGGCTAATGGCCATGTCGATGAGGAGTAGCTCCTTAGTACCTCGGGACCCGTTCCTACATCCACTTTGAGAGGCAGACATAATCGAGTTACTGTCAATGTGTGTATTAATTTTCGCTCTCAAAATGGATGTAAGAAGTTTATAGATCGTCGAAAAACACGTGATAAGTCTATAATTCTTGGGTTCCGTGGGACTACCTGACTTATGGAGTAGGTGGGTAACGCCTGTTGATAGAAACTGCGGTAGCGACCCAGACTCTAAGGCTGACTGGAAATGAGATGCCAGGCTAGTGTGCGAACTAATTAGCCATTTCAACCAAAAGTTGTGCAATCCATCCGGCCCTGGTGATTTCCAGTTTGGTAACGGACGGACTGCTCTGGCAACGTCTGATGGCGTAATTAGGACTGTTTCCATTTCTGGTATAGTTTCACACACTCGCTCGACATCCTGCATCCAGTCAGCCTCAATGTGACAGACAAGCCCAAGCTCTATATACCCACCTTTCATCGCTCTGGAACATGCGGTTCTGCGTGTATCGATCAACCCGCCGCTTATACCGCCGAATACGGCTCGCCCATGCACAAACTTTCTGCTTCAGGAAGTCGATGCGCTCTGTGACACGTGACATGTATTCTCGAGGGCTTATTTCAGTCCCCGAAAATGCCCGCCTCACAAAGCGCATCACTCGTGGTCTTATATTGCCCTCCCTGAAACAGTATAGTTATGCTATGCCTATGAGTACCCTGGCTTCATCGATACGACGCTCGATCCTGTATTGCCAGGCTGGTACGGATTGTTTTGGTCGAGCAGCTCCGTCACAGTTTGGAAATTTGACGTTAGCTAAACGACATGCCGCAACAGCCGCGCAATACAGGATCGAGTGTGTATCAACGAGATCCTCGCTGCTCTCGAACACATTCTTAAGTTGCGAGTCCAGGGTACACACCAGCGCCCTATTTTTTTTGTGCATAGGTAGGCGTGGTAACCGCGGTCTAAGTTCGGTTGGAGTGGATCTATACTCGCGAAACGCATCCTCCAGTGCGCTCCTCGGTACGCAGTGAGGTGAGTTCCCCCCTCTGTAGACCTATAATATGCGCGCATGACGTTCTCGTTCATAGACTTAGTCCATCTCATGCGCTGCACACAACCACCGGCAGCGGGGACCCGGAAGAAGACAAACTTAAAAAAAAAAAGTAACGTAACGATTAGCCAACCGGCTAAACGTGGTGACAAGTTATTATAATTTTTAGATTATAAAATACAAAATTACGTAGAAAAAGATATTAAGGAATAGGAATCGATTAGTAGTATAGGACGATCCTCTTGCCCGCTGTCTGTCGAGTTGAAGCTCGCAGCAGCCTCTCCGTGCTCACAGTCGCGAAGCAGCTCACGAATAAATAAGCTCGCGTCGGCCGCTCCTCCGTCCTGCAGTCCGTCGGGTGGTAGCTCGCAGCAGCCTCTCCATCAGCCCGCAGCCCGTTGCGAGAGAGCTCGCGCAGGCTGCTCCACCGGCCTGTATTCCGTCACAAGGGAGCTCGCGTCGTATCTCTCGTTCCTGTGTATTAGCGGCGGCGTCGCACGTCACTTTATTTAATTTCTATTGTATTTCTCAAAGACGTCTCGAACTGGCGGACTCGAGCGGGAGGGTCGGAGGTGATCGAATGAGTCCAACACATTTACGCACACAAGATATTTGTAATAAATTCACTGAGCATAACATCTAGAAAGGTTTATATTTAAATAGCTTTTTAGAAAAACAAACTGAAGAGTAAGAAAAATTGCAAAACGAAAGAAGTCTTAGACCCGGACCCCTTATTATTATTTATTAGTACATAAGAACAACACAGTACATACATAGCATATGGAAACAGAGGGTTGTACTACCAAGTTTAAAATTATAGTCAGTTTTCCGGGCTCCTAAACTAGGTACGCAGACCTGTATCTTAGGAGTCGGAGATTTTGCTACTTCAATTTATAAAATACAACCGTGACTTTTCTGATTGTTAACAATGATTGTTAATACAGCAAATGGAGTGTATGTGTATCTAGGAGTGTGTGTACAAGTGTAGAGTGTGTTTAGTGTGTATGTGAAGTGAGTGTTTAATAAGCTTTCTTACAAGCTAGGTTTGACAAAGTTATGATTGTATAGCCAATATATCTTCTGTTTCATCATAACTTAAGTATACAAGCCATTTTTTTAATTTATTTTTAATTTCATTTAAGGTGTGTTTGTACATTGGAATAATTTTATTTACTTTATTGTACATGCGTGAACTTTGAGCCAATAATTGTCGACTTGTGAATGCAAAACGACAGGGATTTGTGTTACAAATAGGGAAACCGTGGCGCCTTAGAAGCAGCTTTTTATCTAATGGAAGGCTGGCGTGCCTCCGCAGGACTGAACGAAGTACATATATTTGCCTCACTGTTAGAACTTCGGCCTCAGAATATAATTGATCAGTGGGGTAGTCTCTAGGTTTGAAAAGCATAACTTTAAGAACCGCTCGTTGTGCACGTTCTGCAGGTAGCATTACGGTTTTGTAAGTCCCGTCCCACACTGGGATGCAGTACATAATAATAGACTGACAAAGGCTGAGGTACACAAGAGTCAGAGTTTCAGAATTGGCGGAATGCCTGAGTTCTTTAAAAAAATATATTAGTCTTCTGACTCTGGTGCAGAGAGCCTCTATATGCGCGTGCCAGTTAGGTTTTTCGTCAATAATCACTCCCAGGTACTTAATATTGGGGACTGTGTTAAGAGTAAGACAGTTACAACCCACTGACTGATGAGGGGGACAAGTGTGAGCTTTGATTTTACGAGAAAAAGAGGATGGGGCGGTGGAACCTGATTAGTTTCGTCTTATCCAAATTTAACGTTAGCAAGTTAGTTGACAGCCATTCCATTATCAACCGAAGCGAGTATTCTGCTCTACCTCTGGTTTGTTTCCAGTCTTTGTCAAACACTAAAAGTGCCGTATCGTCTGCATAAGAGAAAATTTCGGAATTAGGGATGGAGAGCTTGCATAAATCATTGATGTATATTTAGAAAAGCGTCGGTCCTAATATATTACCTTGTGGGATGCCATAGGTGAGCTTCTCATATGAACTGGAGACTGAATCAATGAGAACACACTGAAATCTATCGCAGAGGTAGTCTTTTAATAATTTGAGAGTTATTCCACGCACTCCTAAGCTTTCCATCTTTGAAATAAGTCGAGGGACAGAGACCGTGTCAAAAGCCTTGGTTAAGTCTAAGAAAATGCCATAGCAGCTTTGTTTATTATCTTGCTTGCTTACCAGACTGTTAGTGAAGGCAGCAACGGCATCCTCCGTACAAATTCCAGATCTAAAGCCGTACTGGTTTTGAGCTATTAATTTATGTTTTTCCAGAAAGCTGACTAAGCAATTGTTCAGAATTCTTTCCAGAATTTTTGACAGCGTGCTCAGAACCGAAATAGGTCTATAGTTTGAGACTTTTTCTCTGCCCCCGCTTTTATAAATAGGATGCACGACAGCTCTCTTAAAAGCTTCAGGAAAGATTCCAGAGTCCATGGACAGTTTACAAATATGAGTGACTACGGGTGTTAAGGTAGTACGCGAACTTTTGATAACTCTGGCTGGAATATTATCCCACCCTGAAGCGCAGTCACCGCGGAGGTCATGGATAATTCTACCTACTTGTTCTTCATTAATAGGGAGGATCACAAGCGAGTTAGATAATTGACTTGTTGGTGATGTTACAGCAGTGGTGATGGTGCTGGCTCCAATTTTTGACGCTAGGTTTGTACCAATATTCACAAAGAACTCATTGACTTTGTTTGTCGATGTTTCAGCGTCAACTGAATCACGCAGAAGTTCACGAGGGGATCGGGATGAACATTAGTGTTCGTGATTGATTTAGTTTCAGGGAGGGCAATATATGCCCTCCCTGAAACAGTATAGTTATGCTATGCCTATGAGTACCCTGGCTTCATCGATACGACGCTCGATCCTGTATTGCCAGGCTGGTACGGATTGTTTTGGTCGAGCTGCTCCGTGACAGTTTGGAAATTTGACGTTAGCTAAACGACATGCCGCAACAGCCGCCCAATACAGGATCGAGTGTGTATCAACGAGATCCTCGCTGCTCTCGAACACATTCTTAAGTTGCGAGTCCAGGGTACACACCAGCGCCCTATTTTTTTTGTGCATAGGTAGGCGTGGTAACCGCGGTCTAAGTTCGGTTGGAGTGGATCTATACTCGCGAAACGCATCCTCCAGTGCGCTCCTCGGTACGCAGTGAGGTGAGTTCCCCCCTCTGTAGACCTATAATATGCGCGCATGACGTTCTCGTTCATAGACTTAGTCCATCTCATGCGCTGCACACAACCACCGGCAGCGGGGACCCGGAAGAAGACAAACTTAAAAAAAAAAAGTAACATAACGATTAGCCAACCGGCTAAACGTGGTGACAAGTTATTATAATTTTTAGATTATAAAATACAAAATTACGTAGAAAAAGATATTAAGGAATAGGAATCGATTAGTAGTATAGGACGATCCTCTTGCCCGCTGTCTGTCGAGTTGAAGCTCGCAGCAGCCTCTCCGTGCTCACAGTCGCGAAACAGCTCACGAATAAATAAGCTCGCGTCGGCCGCTCCTCCGTCCTGCAGTCCGTCGGGTGGTAGCTCGCAGCAGCCTCTCCATCAGCCCGCAGCCCGTTGCGAGAGAGCTCGCGCAGGCTGCCCACCGGCCTGTATTCCGTCACAAGGGAGCTCGCGTCGTATCTCTCGTTCCTGTGTATTAGCGGCGGCGTCGCACGTCACTTTATTTAATTTCTATTGTATTTCTCAAAGACGTCTCGAACTGGCGGACTCGAGCGGGAGGGTCGGAGGTGATCGAGTGAGTCCAACACATTTACGCACACAAGATATTTGTAATAAATTCACTGAGCATAACATCTAGAAAGGTTTATATTTAAATAGCTTTTTAGAAAAACAAACTGAAGAGTAAGAAAAATTGCAAAACGAAAGAAGTCTTAGACCCGGACCCCTTATTATTATTTATTAGTACATAAGAACAACACAGTACATACATAGCATATGGAAACAGAGGGTTGTACTACCAAGTTTAAAATTATAGTCAGTTTTCCGGGCTCCTAAACTAGGTACGCAGACCTGTATCTTAGGAGTCGGAGATTTTGCTACTTCAATTTATAAAATACAACCGTGACTTTTCTGATTGTTAACAATGATTGTTAATACAGCAAATGGAGTGTATGTGTATCTAGGAGTGTGTGTACAAGTGTGGAGTGTGTTTAGTGTGTATGTGAAGTGAGTGTTTAATAAGCTTTCTTACAAGCTAGGTTTGACAAAGTTATGATTGTATAGCCAATATATCTTCTGTTTCATCATAACTTAAGTATATGTCGGCGTCACCGTTAGCGGTAGGTACAGCGGGCCGAGTAACGCTGTGCAAAGCGGGTCATTCACCTCCCCACTCTCCCCAATTCTCAAGCAACTTAATGTAAGCTAGTGCGCAGCGAAGAGGGGGATCATTCTTGTGGCAGGCTCGGCCCGGTGCGCCTGCCGTAGCGCCTAGAGCTATTATCGCGATCTATTTAATTAATTAACAAGCTGTTGGAATAAAAGAGTTGGTTACTGCTATATCTCATACTTTCATTTAATATGTCGGACTTCTGCCTTCCGGTTATTTCATGGTGATTATTTTATTAGACATTGTGAGTGAAATAAAGTGATTGTGCTGTAACTAGTATCTCTATTTTCTTCGCCCGACAATCCACGCCTACTTACAAAGTGCAAGTGTAATATCGCTGATGAGGGCCTATCCCGATATCAGAATTGGGATTCGAAGGGCAAAAACCTGAAGAAAATAATGACTACAGTGAAGTGTGGGCTAACGTCTAATCTATTCAAAATATGGAGTTTTTGCTATGACGACTTCCGGCAACCACTTAACCGCAAACGTCAAATTTCACCGCAACTGCGCGACTGATACGGTTTGATCCTGATAATGACAATCGCTTCATTGGCACATGCCATCGTTAAAGCACAACAGTCCAAAAATCAAGTGATTGAAGCAAGTGGCAGTACGAACCTTTGACCGAAGTGAAAAATTCGAATCGAGCACCAGCACCGAAGAGTCGTGATACGAACCGTCTCACCTGCTACGTGTATGGACAACCACATCATCCGGTGAGCTCGTTCCTTTTCTTTTTAATAGATAATCTGGTAGTTCGTTTGTAGCTTTTAGCTTTGTCAAAAAATCCAGGGTACTATGCGCTGTGATTTAGTTTACCTTACAGGTATACCTGTGTAAAGAAAACGTTAAATATGAATCGCAAAATAACTGAGCCGTGGTGAAATTCAACACGTCAGTGTCCTTTTTGTTTCATGTTGTGCCTGTTAACTCAATTACAGAACCAGTTATTATAGGTAGGGATCTATTAGATAGTAGATCCATGTACGTACGGATATTGCAAAATTACATTCTATTTGGGGTAAGAAAGTTAACGTTACTAAAGAGTTTCATTATCATATACCACAACATCAAAACTGACCTACATGGTGAAGATAAACTCGCATTAGTTCAGTGCGAAAGGCTAATTGATTCTTTATTGGTGGTATGGTGTTTATGGTTTAAGAAATTTATTTCTCGATAAGAAATTACAAAGATTTCACTTACTTGAGAACGTTTTTAAACTTAAAATATAACTTGGACACACAAACTAAGCAGCTATTGTTTGAATTTATATTAAATCATCTAAGTTGTAATACCATTTCTTTTCGTACGCAAATAACATTATTAACTAACACAAAACTTAAAACTTTTCGATCCACCCGCAAAAGAAATAATTACCGTAGATAAGGAATGCGATCCCGGTGCCACAATAAAGCAATGCAGTAGTAGGTCAAGTCTGTTTAATGGAGTAGTGTTTGATCACTTAGAAAGTGATTAAAAAAAAACCAAACGTTTAGTTTGCATTCTTTACTTCTACAGGTAGCTTATTACATTGTTGCACTCCCGCAAAAAAATAAAAATTGTTCTCTCGCCATTTACTGTCCACACTCGCGGTAGTAAAATGTGATCCTTCCTACTATTGCTGCGATTGTGTACCTGATGTATTTTTGTGTGAATGAACTTACTTAGAATTTTTAAGTATTCTGGTGGAATATGCAGGAAGTTGTTTAAGTTTCGTTTCCCTGTAAATTTTAACTGTAGGTGTAAGGTAATCATAGTGAAATTATTGTTTAATAATTTTATTTTGAGCGATGTGTAGGTCCTTTAGATTAGTTTTTGGCGGTTTGCCCCATATTTCACGTGTTTTACGTTAAGAATCTTGAATCAAATTAAAAGGGCCTATCAAATGGACAGACAAGATATTTACAAGAAAGTGATCGAAATACTAACATCAGAACGGGTTCTGACTAAAATGATTTGACTGGAACGCACTGATTGAACTTCACACTTGTGTGCTGGGCCTCAAGGGATTGCTCGGGGCTCACTCCATCCTATGCTTAGGGTTTCTGCACAATGTTATACTGTACATTTAGACATCGCGGAGAAGTTGTGTGAAGAAATCGATGGTAGGGAGTATTCTTGTCATTGTTGACTCTTTCACTAAATGAGTCCTTCTCGAGTGCACTTCTTAGTTTGATGCAGCAGGTGCAGATGAAGCACTAAAATAGGCTCTGTCTTTTCGGTGCGACTTCGCGGATCATTTCGGATCGGGGTGGGTATTGTATTGGCGCAGACAGAGCAATTTTATGGTGAACATGGTGTAGAGTTGCACCTTGTTTCTAACGGTTCTGGCAGGGCATGTGTTCGGGTAGAGAGAGTCATGAGGACATTGAGGTGCTTACTTGTTATAATCGAAAGTGAATCTGGTGGGACCTGGCGCGGCGAGCTTCTCGAAGTGCAGCTAGCGACGGATGGTGCAAGGTCTAGGGTAACACAAACAGAACTTGTGTTTGGGACTCGGGTGCGGTTTTTAAGTGTGGCTTCATATTCTGAGTCTGGGTTTCGGTTAGATTTGGGTGAAATTCGTAAGATAGCATCGGAGAATATTGGGAGAGTTGCTGCGTCACAGTAGGAAAAATGAGACCGTTCTACAGTGGTGATTCCTACTTCATTGTATGTGACGCCCCTCTGGGTTCGATTGGGCTTCGCAGGGAGTACAGACTTCCCTTTGTTGTGTGTCTAATAGAGAATGCAAATATGGTCGTAAGCATTTTCGTGCAATGTCCGGGGGAAGTGAGGGCTTGGTGCATTTAGCTACCACTTTGACAGGTAGCTTGAAGGAGGCCGAGGTGGCGGCAGTCCGCGATTGACGAATGGAGTGGGCGTCATCAGGTGGTTTTAGTGTCGCTTTGTCTATTTGTAGTTCACGTACGTTATCCGCCAGCTCTGAAAACCTCTCGGCCTCTGAGAGTGAAGAAACGTAATTAAACGTAAAATTGGTACTAATCTGTGAGATAAAGTAAGGGTCCGACTCATGCGGGTTGACGTCCTATGGTGTGTGTTATTGGGTAGTCTAAAGAACTGGCTTATGCAGGCCGATGTTCTGGGTCATATTATAAAGTGATCGTCTAGTCTGAGAGGCTATGAGATCAATGGAGATATGTATGGTACTAGTGAGTGATCGGAGAGACGCTGATTAGCTGCCTGGTCCATGCTATCTGGAGAGATAACTAGTTCAAGGGAGGCCTATTTAAGTTGTCCGGCTCAGCTCCTAAAGGTTGATTTTGTGGGTTATAAAACGTTGTAATGTATGTCACCGATGGACGAGCGTACAAAGTAATGTATCTACCAGTTTTATTCTTTTTACAGAAAAATGGGCCCGCAGTGACTTTAAGGGGATGGAGATGCACAAGGACGTGCGAATGTCAGTCTGGCCGTGACGGCGCTTCAATACTTAAATAAGTGTTATTTAGTTTTCATAGATGTCGTTTGTTAGTTTAGAGTGTTATGTGTGTGTGAACATGAATTATGTGTGTGCTGCGACACATTCAATGACATGACACTCTGACACAACACAGAACGCTTATGCACCTTGAAGTGACATTTTGCTGGCCGTATGACATGAGACTCGGTCGGCATCGCACAGGCGTGCTACGCATTCGGTGGAGTGTCTAAGTCAAGTCTATTCTTAAGATTAAAATAGTTTGTTTCTGTTATAGGCTCTAAAGTAAATGACTTTGGTGGTAGTGAAACTACCAATGAACATAGCATGTGTGGATTGTTGAGACAAGTACTTTAATACATTTGATTATATAATCTACAGGGACCATTTTAGTCCGGACAAAAAAAAAGAGACGAGACAAAAAAAAGAGACAAAAAAAAGAGCCAAAAAAAGAGACAAAAAAAAAGAGACAAAATAAAAAAGACAAAAAAAGAGACTAAAAAGGAGACAAAAGAGAGACAAAAAGAGCAAAAAAAAGAGAAAAAAAAACTGTGTAAACTGGAATGATCTTGAAGGGTCATTCATGACCGGACCAAGCAGTAACAATCCTGAAGGGTTTGTTATAACCGGACCAGGAGATTATAACTCTGTAGGGTCGTAAGACCGGACCAGGAGGTTATAATTCTGAAGGGTCATTTGACCGGACCAGGCGGTTATAATTCTGAAGGGTCGCTGGACCGGGCCAGAAGATTATAACTCTGAAGGGGTAAACCGGACCAGATTGCTAAATTTCTGAAGGCTCAATAACGAGCGGTCCCGAATTAGTAGTAAACTCTGCAGGGCTGAACCGGACCAGATTACTAGTATAAGTTCTGAAGGCTCAATATTGAGCGGTCCAGAGTTGGATGCAGTCTGTAGGGATGACCTGCATTTTTTGCTCATCGAGATTGCTAGTCAGGATGAACGAACATTAATAATAACGTTATGTCTTCTCGTTGCTCGTTATGTTAGACAATGCTTGATGAGTCTACGCGTACGAGGACGTCCGCACGTCAGTATGGCCGTGTCGGCGTCACCGTTAGCGGTAGGTACAGCGGGCCGAGTAACGCTGTGCAAAGCGGGTCATTCACCTCCCCACTCTCCCCAATTCTCAAGCAACTTAATGTAAGCTAGTGCGCAGCGAAGAGGGGGATCATTCTTGTGGCAGGCTCGGCCCGGTGCGCCTGCCGTAGCGCCTAGAGCTATTATCGCGATCTATTTAATTAATTAACAAGCTGTTGGAATAAAAGAGTTGGTTACTGCTATATCTCATACTTTCATTTAATATGTCGGACTTCTGCCTTCCGGTTATTTCATGGTGATTATTTTATTAGACATTGTGAGTGAAATAAAGTGATTGTGCTGTAACTAGTATCTCTATTTTCTTCGCCCGACAATCCACGCCTACTTACAAAGTGCAAGTGTAATATCGCTGATGAGGGCCTATCCCGATATATACAAGCCATGTTTTTAATTTATTTTTAATTTCATTTAAGGTGTGTTTGTACATTGGAATAATTTTATTTACTTTATTGTACATGCGTGAACTTTGAGCCAATAATTGTCGACTTGTGAATGCAAAACGACAGGGATTTGTGTTACAAATAGGGAAACCGTGGCGCCTTAGAAGCAGCTTTTTATCTAATGGAAGGCTGGCGTGCCTCCGCAGGACTGAACGAAGTACATATATTTGCCTCACTGTTAGAACTTCGGCCTCAGAATATAATTGATCAGTGGGGTAGTCTCTAGGTTTGAAAAGCATAACTTTAAGAACCGCTCGTTGTGCACGTTCTGCAGGTAGCATTACGGTTTTGTAAGTCCCGTCCCACACTGGGATGCAGTACATAATAATAGACTGACAAAGGCTGAGGTACACAAGAGTCAGAGTTTCAGAATTGGCGGAATGCCTGAGTTCTTTAAAAAAATATATTAGTCTTCTGACTCTGGTGCAGAGAGCCTCTATATGCGCGTGCCAGTTAGGTTTTTCGTCAATAATCACTCCCAGGTACTTAATATTGGGGACTGTGTTAAGAGTAAGACAGTTACAACCCACTGACTGATGAGGGGGACAAGTGTGAGCTTTGATTTTACGAGAAAAAGAGGATGGGGCGGTGGAACCTGATTAGTTTCGTCTTATCCAAATTTAACGTTAGCAAGTTAGTTGACAGCCATTCCATTATCAACCGAAGCGAGTATTCTGCTCTACCTCTGGTTTGTTTCCAGTCTTTGTCAAACACTAAAAGTGCCGTATCGTCTGCATAAGAGAAAATTTCGGAATTAGGGATGGAGAGCTTGCATAAATCATTGATGTATATTTGGAAAAGCGTCGGTCCTAATATATTACCTTGTGGGATGCCATAGGTGAGCTTCTCATATGAACTGGAGACTGAATCAATGAGAACACACTGAAATCTATCGCAGAGGTAGTCTTTTAATAATTTGAGAGTTATTCCACGCACTCCTAAGCTTTCCATCTTTGAAATAAGTCGAGGGACAGAGACCGTGTCAAAAGCCTTGGTTAAGTCTAAGAAAATGCCATAGCAGCTTTGTTTATTATCTTGCTTGCTTACCAGACTGTTAGTGAAGGCAGCAACGGCATCCTCCGTACAAATTCCAGATCTAAAGCCGTACTGGTTTTGAGCTATTAATTTATGTTTTTCCAGAAAGCTGACTAAGCAATTGTTCAGAATTCTTTCCAGAATTTTTGACAGCGTGCTCAGAACCGAAATAGGTCTATAGTTTGAGACTTTTTCTCTGCCCCCGCTTTTATAAATAGGATGCACGACAGCTCTCTTAAAAGCTTCAGGAAAGATTCCAGAGTCCATGGACAGTTTACAAATATGAGTGACTACGGGTGTTAAGGTAGTACGCGAACTTTTGATAACTCTGGCTGGAATATTATCCCACCCTGAAGCGCAGTCACCGCGGAGGTCATGGATAATTCTACCTACTTGTTCTTCATTAATAGGGAGGATCACAAGCGAGTTAGATAATTGACTTGTTGGTGATGTTACAGCAGTGGTGATGGTGCTGGCTCCAATTTTTGACGCTAGGTTTGTACCAATATTCACAAAGAACTCATTGACTTTGTTTGTCGATGTTTTAGCGTCAACTGAATCACGCAGAAGTTCACGAGGGGATCGGGATGAACATTAGTGTTCGTGATTGATTTAGTAGATTATAAAAATAATTTATTTCGTATAATAATAATGTCTATTTATTAATAATAATTTAGGTAATATGTGATCATAAGACTGACTTTAATGAATACCAAATAGGTACAAAAAGAGTAAATTAAGAAAAATGATGTTGTTTTCTATTTCGTAATGTTGTATGTTGTTATGTTTTTTGTGGAGTGAGAACCTAGTTTTTTTTATGGAAGACGTTTGTTACAAAGGTAAATTTGAAACACTTGAATTGAGTAAAACTTATGTTGATTACCATATCATAGTTTCATTAGGAAACTACCAGTAAATTCAAAGTCCTTCACAGAACAATAGTTTTGCAATGTTTACGAGAATAAGATGATTTGAAAGTATTATCATCATAAGTAGCACACTAAAAACCCTTAGAACAAAATGAGAAGTAAAGAGTACAATATTTGATTTTGGTCAGGCCGTATGGAGAATAAAATGATAATCGACAATACAGAACTTAGAGGATGATAGATTTTGACTAACTTCTTATTTTTTTTTTTTAATAATTAGGCGTCTTTCACTAAAACATTTCAAACATAGGAAAAATAACTTTTTTCCTAAACTTACAATCATCTGTCTATGTCCAGTATTTAAGGAGCAATCGATGAATACATGTTTTTTAAATTTTCCAGAAAAATTGGGTTTTTGTAATTACCATTTTATTCTCCGGGGACGGCGAAAAGTGTTTGCAGAATACCCAATTTATACAACGTGTCACGGAATTAACGCAAGAGCTCAAACACCCCAATTAGAATATTAAATTATAAGACTAAAATAACATCTGTAATTTAATTTAGATAAACCACACCTAGCATTTTTTTTTAAATAGTTGTCCTGACTAAACATAAAACGTTTGAGTGCACTACTCGATCTGTAACCACACTAATAGCGCACGCACCGCACACTCATGTGCCTGCCAGCTGGCTAGGTAGGTAAGCACTGCAAGAGTAGGAGTACGCACTAGGTATGTGTGTACGTTAGTTCAATGACCGAACATTACGTACAGATCACACGTAAAGTCTCGTACACACTGGCGCGACGCCGCAGCGCGACATAAAGGCACCGCGTGTCGCGCGACGAGTGGTGCCTCTGTGTCATGCTGTGGCGTCGCGCCTGTTTGTGGGAGCCTTAATAAATAAGCTTTGGATTATTTTGTTCTAAGTTATTAGGTTTAGTAAAGGGAAGCATTTTCAAATCGAGCAACTTTTCGCCCGTCTGCGATAGGGTGTTACCTCCGGCGTGCGCCCGCGCCCTTTCGCCGCACGGTGGTCCCGGAGACTGACTCATTTAAGGTGCGTTCCCACGGTCCCGTCGTGCCTGTTTGTGCGAGCCTTTATCTCTGATGCGTACTTAACTGTTGCGATATCATATTCTGAGTCGGCGTGTATGAATGATTTGAATCATAAATATGTACACTAGTTAAATTCGGTAAGATAAAAGTAATTACTTACAGGTTTGAGCTATTTACACTACACTATTTCTTCGTCTTCTGTAAGTAAACTTTCAAAATGTCCACCGCCTTGCTCGATGCACTTTATTGCACGCTTTCTAATGTAAAATTTTAGTTTATTTAGTACTTCAGTGTCACTTTTCACAATACCAAAGGCGAGTTCAATTTTTTGTCTGAGGTCTTCTACACTCGTTGCCTCGTTTACGTAAACGAGCGATTTTATTCGACCCCACAAATAAAAGTCTAAAGGCGTTAGATCAGTCTATCTGGGAGGCCACTGCACTGGCCCTCCACGACCAATCCAACGGGGCCCATATTCCGCATCAAGATGCTTCCGAACGTTCCATGAGAAATGCGCGGGAGCACCGTCGTGTTGGTAAAATACGTCTCTTAAAAAGAAGAGCGGGACGTCCTCCAATAACTCGGGCAATGTTTCCCGCAAGTACAGTAGGTAGGTATCTCCAGTTAACCTCGGCAGAAAAACAGGGCCGAGTACGCGTGTACCTATGACGCCCGCCCACATTTTCACGGAGAACCTGTGCTGAAACGAATCAACACGGCATGCATGTGGATTATCATGTCTCCACAAATGCTGGTTATGCTGGTTGTAAATGACAACTCGCGTGAAGGTGCTCTCGTCCGTCCAGATGATGTTTCCTTGCCAGTTCTCTAACAACCATCAACTAAACTCCAGACGTGGCAAGTTGTCGTTCGGCGTCAGCTCCTGACAACGTCGCAGGTGATACGGGAGTTCACCATCAGCGCGTAACGTTCGCCACACGTACATGTGGCTGCAGTCGAATAATGGCGCTGCTTCTCTTGGGCTCTTCTCTGGGTTTTCGTCAAAATAGTTTAATATTGTTGCTTGTAAGCGAGTAGTGCGCACATTTGCCCCTCTATCTAAGGCCGTGTTAGGACGAAAGGTACCGGAGTCCCTCAGACGCTGAGTTGCACTTAACATTGTCCTGGCGCTCACTCTAGTATCATATCGTTCGTTGAACTCTCGACACGCTAACTCGACATTATCGTTGCAACGAGCCAGTGTCCTCACCATCTCCGTGTACTGAATATTGGTGTACTGGAATGCCATCGCGCGCGTTAACAAATAAATGTGACAGCAACAAAAATTTAATTCGTGAACACTTGTCGCTGCCGGAGAATAACTAAACCTTTGATGTGAGGCGGGCAGTGGCGGCGCGTGCGTCTGCATGTCAAACGTCAAAGCTGTAAGTCGGCAAATTAATACATCTCGCTCTTTCACATTAATCTTTCATTTGTAAAAGAAGTACTACTCGTACAAATGTTCTAATATTTTGGCTTTTCTAAACAAACGAATGTGTAAAACGATCTACAAATTTGGTCGCGCAATTAAAAAAGCTTTATTTCTTTGAGATAAGATCTAAATTGCCTTAAATTAACTTCTTTTTTTAACAGGACAAGATTAAATGTAATAAAAAGTAAAAAGCAATGCTTATGTGTGTAAGAACGCTATGATCGGACTACAAATTCGGTTTTGCATTTAAATAAGACGTACTGCTTTGGAACAAGGTTTAAGTTTCCTTAAATTGACTTTTTTTACGCGCTTTACACATAGGATAACTATGAGTGAGTTGCAAATTCGGTCGTGCATTTGAAAAGGCATTATTCCTTTGTGATAAGGCTTAAATTTTCTTAAATCAAATACTGTATTACCTTGTTACGACGCGGTGGTACTAATTTCAGGTAAATTAAAGATTTTTCCGGGAAAAATTAACACATATAAATAATGACGGAAATGGATTCAGAAGCTGATTCTGAGCAAACTACAAATTCAGGTCTTGCGCTTATTCTGTTACACGTTGTATATTTAATTTAACCTATAAATGTATATTGCGTAATACACAATCAATCGGAATCTTAATCGTTTTGAAACAGATTGCTAATACATTGCTTATAAGTTCGATAAAAAATTGTGCTTTTCAATGTAAATAACGCAATGAATGTTGCTGAACTGTCAAAATCAAACAGATTAGTCGTAATGGTTTACGAAAATGTGTTACGCAATTAGGCTGCACGTCATAGGTTCTGTCTTTTTAACTCGGTTTCAATATAATGTCCGAAAAACGGTTAAAATAACAAAAATAAAGTGTAAACCATTAATAAAAACATTGCTTAATCAATCAAGCATATATTTTGTTAAACATAGGTGTGGTTACAGATAATAGGACGTTTAAAATATGTGCACTATGTTTTGCCAATGTATGGCGTACAAAAATAACATAAACAATCAATTACAATTAAGGTGGCATGTCAATAGATTACATTAAAAAAAATATTGTATAATTAATGCTTTAAACAATTTAATTTCAATTTCCTAATATCGATTTCTGACATTTGTCATATACATAATTACAGGAGTCGATTGAAATTTAAAAAAAACCGTGTGGCATAATCAGTCGTCGTAATCAGTCGTCGTGTGCGCGCGACATAGTGTAGACGTGTCAATCCGTTGACCAGTGACTCGCAGCGGAGGACAATGACCTCGGTTATAGTCAAGTGTGTGAACTGCAACATTGTTATCAACGAACTATTGGCGTTCCTTAACAATGTTCTCGGTTTTATGGATGAACAGAGTATTCATCAACTGTGCACTACGGCCTTTTCGGCTGAGGATGTCATGAAAGCCAAGTCATTGCTTTCTGATTCATTACCCAATGCGAAGAAGATGACGATACGACGTAAAGAAGGAAAGAAAAAAATGCTGCGAGATCTAGAGGACATAATCTGCCTTATGAAGACAACAAACCCTGAGGAATTTCCGATATTCGTGGCTAAGGAGTTACATAAGCTGCCTCCTGTTACGTTTGATCACGTTGATGTGACCAGGCTTCTTAAGGACATTTTGAATATGCAAAATCGACTCAGTGCAATGGAAGAGAAAGTTGTAACAACGGATAAGTTTGACTTACTTAAGAGCGAGGTAGAAAACATGAAACATGCTTCTATAATTGATAACTTCTCCTCCAACGTGAACAGAAGAAGAGGGGCTTGTTTACAAACCAGCCCTCTTGATAGTGGTCCCATAGGTCTACAATATGTCCCTATAAAATCAACGCAATTATCAGTGTAAATAACCGTCTGGCATCTATGAGTCACTCATCACTAACAAGTAATGGCGAAGATGATTTTGTCTCTTTTCTTCGCAAGCAAAATGATGTGGCAGAGACTCGAGGACACGTGGAGGCGCAGGTAACCACTGTGGTTTCGAAAAGTGCGAGCGAGAGTAGCGGTCAACCCACCCAAGGACACGGCGGCGGCGGCGGCGCTGTAAGAACGAGCGAGACAGACAAGTTAATGAGGCGCGTGGAGGCCACTGAGAGCACTGCGGTTTCGTCAGAACCAGTTAGCACACCGGCCGCATGCGCTCACGCATCGGTGGGGATGGCTACTAGTGTCGATCGAACGTTGGCTCCCGCTGCATTGTTACAGAAAAATAATGGCGGTATGAGTACAAATAATCTCAACACGGAATGGACTGTGGTGCAGAGGAAATCGTCTAAACGGTATAAACTGATTGGTCAGAAAGGATGTGCGGCCACTTCCCCGAACGGTAAATTCAAAGCAGCGGATGTTAAAGTGCCTTTGTTTATCTCTAATGTAAGTACTGAAACGAGTGAACAGGACATAATTAGCTACATAAAAGAGAAAACCAGTGAGAGTGTTACCTTAAAAATGATAAATATGAAAGTAACGAAGAAATACAATCCTTATAAACTGTTTGTTTCTAAAAACAAACTGGACCTGTTTTTGAACGACCAATTGTGGCCAGATGGCATAACTTTTAGGCGTTTCGTACGGTTTACGTACCGAAAACAGACGGAAGTTTAGGTATAAGTTATAGTATCGTATAAACTTTTATTATGAATAGTACGCAAAACAAATATTGCAAGTTTACCAGTTTTAACTGTAAACCATTGAAACGCTCAATAGATAGCGTTAGGGATGTGTGCGAGATGTCAGACATTGTAGCCCTCCAAGAGACGTGGCTTCTGCCCCATGATATTCCTTTCTTAGGTACTATAAGTGACAAGTTTGAGTATACGGGTAAGTCAGCTGTTGACACATCCGCAGGTCTGCTAGTAGGAAGACCTTATGGAGGAGTGGCCATCCTCTGGAGAAGGGGCATTTTTGAAGATGTATCAGTAGTAACATGCACAAGCTCTCGTTTAGCTGCTATCAGAGCTACAATAGGTGATCGTTCTATTTTAGTGCTATCGGTGTACATGCCAACTGATTCGCCCGATAACTTGCCTATTTTTACAGATGTTCTAGGTGAGATTGGTGCCATAGTGGCAAGCTTAGATATTGAGAGTGTTTTTGTATTAGGAGATTTTAATGCGCATCCCTACGAATAGTTTTTTAGGAAATTAAATAATTTCTGTGATGACCATTCTTGGGTTTGTGCCGATGTAGAAAAATTGGGTTCCGGGACAGATAACTACACTTTTGTAAGCGAAGCTCACGGATGTAGAAGGTGGCTAGACCACTGTGTTGTGTCTTTTTCTGCTTGGCAGACAATTATTAAGGTGGGTATAGAGGAAGACGTATATATGTCGGATCACTTACCGATATACATTGAGTGTGACCTGAATATAGTGAGGCCTAAAGTAGTAACGCATAATGCACCGCGCTCTAGGGTTATATGGGGGGAAAGGGACGGATGTCAGGTCAAACGTTATCATGACTTGTGTACCAATAGGTTGCGTGACATTGATTTTCCCAAAGAGTTTGCGGAGTGTAGTTATGGGTCTTGCAGCTCGGTAGCACACAAAGGTATATTAGATAATCTGTACAAGGATATTATAGGTATTTTATGTAATGCTGCGGAGTTGACCAATACTGCGGGAGAGTGCAGGCCAAGGAGAGGTAAAGTGTTGTGTGGATGGAACAGTAATGTACGAGACGCTCACCGGGAGGCCAGACACAAGTTCAAATTATGGGTAGCACTTAACAGGCCGACAAGTGGAACAGTATTTGACGAAATGACCGAGTCGCGTAAAGTATTTAAGGGGCGCCTGAAATGGTGTCAAAAGAACAAAGAACAAATCAAAATGGACATCATAGCAAAGCAAAGAGCCACAAATAACTTTGGTGAATTTTGGAAATCCACTACTAGGTTGGATGCTGGGCCTGGGCTACCGGTGAGAGTAGGAGGAATCAGTGATCCAGTGGGGATTGCAAATATGTTTATGGAACATTTTAAGGTGCAGTCGCCTCTGGGCCCCTCTGTTGCAGTGGGTGATGCTGAGGCCGACCGTAAGACGGGGCAACCACTGATACATTTTTCGGCAAAACAAATAAAAGCCACCATTCAAAACATGAGCAGAGGTAAGTCCCCCGGCCACGACGGACTCAGCATTGAACATTTCAAATTTGCGGGTGTGCACCTGCCGAGAATTCTTTCCTGGTTCTATGCAATGTGCATTAGTCATTCGTTCTTGCCAGCCGAACTAATGCGAACTATAGTTGTACCTATTGTTAAAAATAGGATAGGGGACATCTCGGACAGAGGAAACTACCGTCCAATTTCCCTGGCGACTACCTTGGCTAAAATACTGGACAGTATCCTTAACTCATATTTGAAAAAATATTTAAGTTTGCACGACGCACAGTTTGGGTTTCAGCCTGAACTGTCGACCGAAAGTGCCATGCTGAGTCTAAAGAATACTATCCAGTATTACACAGAACGCAAAACGCCAGTGTACGCCTGTTTCCTGGATCTTTCCAGAGCCTTCGACCTGGTGTCATATGATGTGCTTTGGAGAAAGCTAGGGGACAGAAATGTACCAGAGGAAGTTCTGAAAATCCTGCGGTATTGGTATGCGAATCAGACAAATAGTGTCAAGTGGTCTGGAGCTTTCTCTGAGTTATTATATGGGTTGGAGTGTGGTGTGAGGCAGGGGGGGTTGACGTCTCCCGGACTCTTCAACCTATATGTCAATGATCTCCTAGAGGAGCTCAGCGGTATGCGTGTCGGCTGCCGAGTTGGTGGTGTTAATATTAACAACATCAGCTACGCGGACGACATGGTACTGCTGGGCCCGACTGAGGGATCTATCAGAGATATGCTGAAGGTGTGTGAAAGGTACGCTGAAGCGCATGGACTTGTCTACAATGTCAAGAAATGTGAGTACATGGTCTTTAGGGCCGCCGGTAAGTGCTCTGATCATACACCTAATTTCACCCTAAATGGCATGAACATAACTAAAGTCAACCAATTTAAATACTTGGGGCACATGCTTACCGACGACCTTAAGGATAATGTAGACATCGAGAGGGAACGTAGGGTACTAGCGGTCCGAGGTAATATGTTGGCCCGTAGATTCACCCGTTGTACCGACCAAGTCAAAATCACCCTATTCAAGGCGTATTGTCAAGGTTTGTATGCGGGGGGTCTATGGGTTTGCTATGCCAAAAGATCGCTAGATGCCTTGCGAGTCCAATATAATAATGTTTTTAGGATGCTGTTGAGACTGCCCCGGTTCTGTAGTGCATCAGAGATGTTCTCACAGAACCGAACCGACGGATTTAACGCAGTCATGCGCAAAAAAGTTGCATCACTGATGTTTCGAACACGGGTCAGTAACAATAGCATCCTGAAAACAGTGGCGGAGAGTCCTTACTCCCCCATTCTGAGGCATTTTGTGGGGATGATGGTCAATCAGGGTTTACCACCGTGAAGTGATCGTTCTCTGCGCAACCTGCTTCGGACTCAAAAATTGTGACTGTGTTTTTTGTTTTATGTTATCTTATTTTCTAACACTAGTTTTAAGGAGTTTTACTAACAAAATGGACCATATTGTTGTCTGAAATCAATAAATAATAATAATAATAATAATCGCTTTCGCACATAACTACAATAAAAAAACAATAATGGTCGGCGATTTATAACACAAATTGAGTAGTTTAAATGAATTTTTCGTGTAACAACACTAAACATTCGTAATAGACACAAGTCCTATTGGAGTTGTGTTTATTTTTTAGAGTTTTTAGATCTGGGCATTTTATAGTTGTTTATAATATTTGAAATAATATTTGTCACATTTTAAATCACATCTACATGTGTGAGTGTGTTATTTGTGAAAAGTAAAAATGTAAACACGCACGATTGGCGCAAAACTTCGACTTAGGATATCAAAAAACTTCATTACCACTGCTTATTTAACTTAAACAATGGATGAATTCCTCAAATAATTAAATGATTTATTATGCACTGCCCCTGTGGTGGAGTTCGGGTGATGCGAAATCACCAATTTTTATGTTTTTAGCCTCGACCACCACTGTCGTCAAATTGGCGATTATCGCATTTACAGACTTGGATTTTTTAAATGTAGATAAGTTAACTTGCTCGCTAAATATGAAAGATTGAATGGCGTTAACAAAAGAGTTTTTTTTTATCTAACTCTCATAACTAACGCACATTCACAAGATTTGATAAAAAACATGATACCGATTTACATGATCAATTTAGGGTGTCGTGTGTCGTCATTCTGGGGTCGTGGTGGTTCGTGTGTTTGGGTCCAAACGGATGCACTTCCGAGCTTTACGGTTAAAAATGGTTAATTTCTACTTTGTAATTTTACTGTATATTTTAAATTATATTTTCAGTTTCCGCATGCATATAAAAACATTTTATATTGTGCTCATTTTACAGAAATTATTTTAACATATTACTCTTACTATGTGTAGTTTCCACGTGAAACATATTTACGTAAAGAGCTATGGCGACTTTTATTAGAAAATAAAATAATTTTAAATTGTGCTCATTTGTCAGTAATCGTTTGAAAATATTACACATAACATGTTAGTTACCACGTGGAGCGTTTCGACACTATAATTCTTGTTTATATTCTGTTATCTGTGTATCTGTCCCTGCTGCAAATCTGCAGTTTGTTACTGTTCTGTCGCTGCACAACACGATGTTATTTGACTAGCGTCTGCCCGTGACTTCGTCCGCGTAGAATTTTCTTGGTCCCCCGACCCGCCCCACATCACATAACCCGCGCTATCACATCGTCCTCGCCTAGCTTTCTTTCTGACTTCTTTTCTTTTTACTCGGCTCCTAAGCGTCATAGCGTGTTGTTACATATGTATATTATAATATATATCATAAATCAACAAATGGGCTTCCAAATGCAAAAAGATTGTTTCAAATCCGACCGGGTGTTCCAGAGATTACCACTACATACGAACTTACAAATAAACAACTTTTATTAATAATATAGATATATAGATAATAATTATGAACGTTTTTACAATGAAAGATGTAAATAGGTACCTAGATATTAAAGGGTTCGATGTGGCTACTCACTACGCATCGATTCAGACTAAAATAGCTCTATACCGGACCTGCCCATCCTATAATATCCTTTGCCGAAGTACGGTCAAGGATAAAATAAGTACATCTACACATCTACACATATCTTATACATTGATAAATAGAGTCAAATAGAGTGATCGCAATAGGGTTGCTTCCTATTACATGGGACCTAAGCATAACTGGTACAATCTGGGTGTACTATAGGTACACCTCTGCCTAAATCTTCGGGGATAACAGGCGTGATGTTATGTTATGTTAAATAGAGTCTAAATGATTGAGAGAGCGTGTCTATTGAATAAATGACATACCAACTTTATTGTAAGATAAGTGAAATTGTGTGCCGTGTGGTATCCAGCAAGTAAAAAGAATTGACCACCCCATCTCTTCCCGTGGGAACACAAGAGAGTGGCGAGTCGAAAGTAGGTACACTCGGCTATGGGCGAAGAAATCACTGCACGAAACTGCCCTGAGGCTCAGGGGCTTTTTCAGATGAACTCTTTTTCTCTTTGTAGAAAGTAGTGCTCGGCGCTATGGTGACCTAGCACCCCTTTTTCGTATTGGTTGAAGTGGTTTGGTTTGGTAAAAGTTAGTCTTGAATTATAAGGGAAATAACAATATTTGATCACTATAACACTTATTTGGTAAAATGGTAAACTATATTTTTTGCAATCGGAAGTGAAAAACAAATAAAAAAAAACAATAACGGATTTACCTAAAACTAATTTATTTACAAACAGACTTATTTTTAAGAATTATTCAAGGAATCATCAATACTTGAGAAATCACAAACAAACAACCGTTAATAATCAAAATAATTATCACCAACACAAAATATAACACAAAGTAAAATACGAAATAAAAATTATGTAGCGTGGGTACCAACAACCTTACCGACCGGCGACTCAGCAACAAAAGGAGGGTTTTTTATTTTTTTTGTTTTTTTGAGTATGGCATCTCGTAGTTGACCTTGAGAGGTCGTGACTACTTAACCGGACTATCCTGTGGCTGCCTTAAGCGGACTCAAAGCCTCCAGCCAGGGGCGTAAAACTACTTACATTACTAAGCGAACGCTCGCTAAGGGCACCCCCTGTGGGGTACGGACCTCGGCTTAGGGCGTCGCTGACGGGAGGACAGCAAGATGGGACAGGCTGGATCAGATTTTGTTGATTATTATTATTCGGGGAATTTAAAGCTACAGGCTCAGCTACGGCGCGGGCTGGCACTTCATCGAGCAAGGGTCGGGGGGGACAATTACGTCGGGATCTTCGCGAGGAACCTCGGCGGCGAGGTCGGAAAGTCGGTCTGTGTTTGTGCACTGTACTGGTGGCCCTACTGCTCTCCTGAATGAGAGTTATGTGGTCATCGGGATCGGTGAGGACATGCTTGGGACGGCGGACATGACTAATGGAGGAGGGAATATAGCTAGCGGCTTTCACAACCAGAGGGTTGCGGTGATTCGCGGCGGTCTCGAAGAAACGCTTTGAAATGCGTTTCATGAACTGATGGATAGTGGGAATCCTGAGGTCTACGTGGAGGATTTCGTTGCGAACGTACCAGGGGGAGCCTGTTATCCTACGGAGGAACTTGTTCTGGAGGGTCTGCATTCTATTGAAGCGAACGGGCTTGGCGTGTGCGAAGACTGCACTAGCATAGGTCATGATCGGGCGGATGCACGCTGTGTAGATACGCATTTTGCACTTTAGTGACAATTTGCTACGTGCATTGAGGACAAAGTGAAGTCTACCTAGAGCGAAGGCGGCGCGCGAACGAGCCGCCTTAATGTGCTCTGAAAAAGAGAGGTGTTCGCCTAGTACGACACCCAGGTATTTGGCTCGCTTCTCCCAAGGGATCGGCTTGCCGAACATGGTGATCGGTCGAGGGGGGCAGGGGTTGCGACGCGGTTTTGAGAAAAGAACCGCTTGACTTTTGTCGGGATTGACTTCGATTCGCCATTTTCTAACCCAAGCGCCAAGCTTGTTCACTTGGGTTTGGAGAATGCGAGCTATCGAATTTTCATCACGGCCGGTGTAGTAGATGGCCGTGTCGTCTGCGAACAGGGCCAACTGCGCCATATCGCTGGTGAATAGCGTGAAAGCTAAAGGAGAGATCACAGAGCCCTGAGGGACTCCTGCGCGAATAGGGTGGGGGGAGGATAGCGCTCCTTCGATGCGATAACGGAAGGTGCGGTTCGACAAAAAGTCCCGTAAGATGAGCACGAGACGATCTGGCACGCCGAGTTGGTACAGCTTATATAAAAAGCCGTTGTGCCCGACTTTGTCTAACGCTTTTGCTATGTCGAAGAAGACAGCACCGGTCATCAAACCTCGTTGGAAACCGAAGTTGATGTGTTCGACTATACGGTGGACCTGTTGTACGCACGAGTGTTGGGTTCTAAAACCAAACTGAGATGAGGCCCTTTGTCTCGGCGTAGTCTCTGAGACGCTTATAAATAAGCCTCTCATAGATCTTGCCGAGGACATTGAGCAGACTGATGGGGCGGTAACTACTAGGCTCCGACTTTGGCTTGCCGAGCTTCGGGATACCGATGACGGTGGCTTCTTTGAATGCCTGTGGGAAGATGTTATTGCTCAGAGCACCATTGAAGATGGTGGTCAGTAGCATTATCAGCTGGGCAGGGAATAGTTGGAATACCCTATTGGTGATTCCATCTGAGCCGGGGGCTTTACGAGCCTTAAGACCTTTGATGAGGTCGTGCACTTCGTCTGGCGTGACGGGGGGCAGTGGATATTCTGGGTCTTCGACGGGAGGGAGGGAGGCTCTATGTTCGATTTCAGCGTCGACCTCAGAGAGGTGAGCTTGGTCTACTGGTTGAGAGCTAGGCGAGCATTGGGCTTCTAGACTGTCGGCTAGAAGCTCAGCCTTGTCGACATCATCGAAGGCGATGGTCTTGTCGGGGCGGATCAGTGGGGGCATGGAGACTATTTCTCCGGATCTGAGTTTCCTCTGGAGTTGCCAGAAGGCTAGGTGAGTGGGCTCTAGTTCGCTCAGCATCTTGTCCCAGCCGGCGGTACACAGCTCCTCTATGCGTGTTCTTACAGTACGCTGTAAGTAACGCATATGGGCTTTGTTCGCGTCGCAGGGGAAGTTGCTGTAGGCACGGACAGCCGCGTTCTTCTCATTCAACAGTTCGCGTACATCGTCCGGCAACTTCCAGCGACGGTCCTCCGTCGCTGGAATTTCCCTTGAACAATCGTTCAGCACTGATTGTACGTGAGCTGTAAATGAGTCGATCGCGGCCGTCGTGTCAGCGATAGAGTCAAAATGATCGGGGATTGGGTCCAAGTGGGGGGACGTGGTGGATTTTAAGCGATCGCTTACTTTCCTCCAGTCCGTTACCACTTTGTTGGGAAGGGGTTGGGTGGAATCGGGCAGACATATGCGGGGGACCAGTTTCATGACTACTGGACGGTGATCGGAAGCGAGATCTTGTACCTCTTCTATAGAGTCCAACCGTAGGTTGACGTTCTGTAGGAGCGCCACGTCGAGAACATCGGCGGTGTGATTGGGATCGGGGGGAAAATGAGTGGGAGTCATCGGCGCGATGACATCGAAATTCTGAGAGGAGGAGAGGTTGAACAAGTGTCTCCCTCTGGAAGAGGTCCTGGTGCTATTCCAGGAGGGATGTTTTGCGTTGAGATCACCCGCTATGATAACGGAGTCACTCAGGCTAAATAGGACAGAAAGATCTTCAGTGAGGAGTTGGAAATTCTCCGAAGTATTAATGGGGGGGAGGTAGGCCGATACTATGGTGATCGGCTGATGACCTGTCATGCCAAGCCGACAGCAAGACACTTCCAATCGTGAAAGTGTGGGGGGGTCGATGGGAATGCAGTAAAGCTCTTTTTTATAGTAGACAAGGGTACCGCCCTTATGGCAACGCGTCCTGTCATTGCGAACTGTACGATAGTTTGCAATTGACGGATTTCGGTAACTCGGTTTAAGGAACGTTTCCTGAACAAGGAGGATGTCGATGTGGTGGTCGCGGAGGAACTCGCTGATTTCAGCGCGTTGTCGCAGGATGCCATTGGCATTGAAATAAGCTAACTTTAGGGATCGGGGTTTGGTTCGCGCGAGGATTACTTTATCCATGATTACGGTTGGGTTGATTGTTAAAGGACATCAGGGCTTGCGTAATGTCCGGGTACGCATTGTAAATATTCTGAATCGTATAAATGTTGCCGGCATTTCTGGCGGCAACAATTTCACTGGCCATTTTCCTGGCACGGGGTGAGGAAGGCCGTAAAAGTGCTAGAGATGACGTTAAAGGCGTCCATCGGGTTCTGACCGACCACCCGGGTGGCTGCGGGTGGAGCTGACGCGGCCGGAGCGGCTTTGTTGAGAGGCACAGGAATGCCTGGAGGCGCGTTGACGCGGATGCGGGGGTCCATAAGTGGAGGGATGGCCGCAGGAACGGGTCTAGGAGCTAAGGCTGGAAAAGCCTGCTGATGGTAGAGGTAATTCCAGGGCGAGGGCCTCTGAGGACTGAGTCGCTCCTGGTGATGTGTGGTAGGCCACGCGTGGGCGTAGCGGGGGCTTTCCCTTTGCTGACGGGCGTCCGCACGCTTCGTCAGTTTGGGAGATGAGGTTTTGGGAGCCTTGGGGCACCCACGATAGTTGGCCGGATGACCTGAATCTCCGCAAAGCACACAGCTTGGTGGCTCTGTGCACAAGGTGCGGTCCTTAGGACGAGTGCATTCTGCAGTGCCGTGATCGCCCAGCGTTGACGCACCTGGGTTTCGCGTGGCAGTGCATCTGCGAATGTCCGTAAAGCTGGCAGCGGTGACACTGCCCTATGACACCGGTCTTAAACGGTTTTTCGATCTGCAAGCCGGTGAGGTTGCAGATGGAACGGACGTTGAATATGGGGTGGTGACCCTCAGTGGGAGGGCAGACAACGAGGACCATATCGAAAGGCACCCTGCCTCGGGCGCGGTGCATGCGGTGGACTTCCGCAACGGGGACGTTTTGCGACAGAAGGTCGGCTTTTATATCCTCCGCGGGTATCTCCTTCGGGATCCTACGGATCACGACTCGGATTTGACGGTCTTCGGGGAGGGCGTAGGTGTGGAAGGACACACCTCTAAGACGGAGAGTCTTCGTGAGCTCTCTGTAGTCGTTTGACGTCGGGACAAGTACCTTAATACCCTGTTGGGTTGATTTCGCGCTGGTGTAGCCGATACGCAGGTCGGTGCACCATTTGGACACATCTGTCCACTTCCCTTTGTCCTGGATGTACACAGGGGGAGGGGGCCGATTTTCTTTGCCGCAGAAGGCTGGGCAGCGGGCTTGGCAGCACTGTGGCTGAGGGAAGAGGTTGAGGCCGAGGCGGCCTGGGAGGGGGCAGTGGCGGATGAAGCCACGGGAGCGGAGGTGGCTACGATAGCCGGTTTCTTGGTCCTTGTGTCAGGACTCGCTTTGAGGCTCCTCTTTTTGGAGCCGACCGTTTTGAATACACCCTTGTCGGAAGAGGGGGAGGAGCTTTGTGATTCGCTCTCGTCTAAGTAAGGCGAGGTCGGGCGAGGGGACGGCTCGCTGGTGTCCATGTGGACAGCCGGCGGCGAGCAACCTGAAAGTTGCGATGGTGAGGGCTCGAGGGCATCGCTAAATGTAGCGATGTCCGAGCTGACGGTGCCTACTTGATCAGAGGGACCGGGGGCGGACTGCTGCAGTGTAGCGAATTTGGCGCCATACTTGGCGAGGAAGTCGGGGTCCTTAAATAGGACCTCCTTGAAGAACGCCACTATCAGGGCGTCCTCCATGGTCGGAGTGGGGGGAAAGCTTAAGGGAGGGAATAGTGGAAATTAAGTTTCCACTTAGAGCCTATTAACCCTATACCTAACTCCCCGGGTGGATTGGCCCGGGGATGAGTTCCCTCCCTGTCGGGTGCAGACAGGGAGGTGTGTACCTATTGGTGAGCCCTAAGCTTGTATACCCGTCGCCAGTCTTATTGTGCGAACGGGGCCCTGACCAGTCTAGCGCGAAGGGTGTAGACACACCCTAGAGACACTAGGTGAGTAGCTGGAAAGCAAAACTGTCACCAGAGCCGACTAGGAGATCCCCCAAGGCCGGTTATCTGGGACCCGTCCAATGGATTGCCTCGCCCTGAAGGGGTTCGGCGGGTGTGATTGGGTCACCACCCCACTCGGCTTCGTTGGCACCGTAAGGTTTCCACCGGTTTTCTGTCAAGCGCTCGCTTTTATAAGAATCGACGGGTACCCATACTAGCAACACTAAGTTCTGCTTATACGGCCTATCCTGATAGTACGCCGTCCTCGGCAGCACCAGGAACTTCTTCGGAAGTGCTGGCAGGTACGGCGAGAGTTTCATCGGTGTCCTCGTCTGAATCGGCACCGTCGGAACTCGGAGCACCAGCAGGACCAGCGGGAGCGCCAGCAGGGTGACCTGATGGCTCATCAGCATCGTCAGGGCTGTCATCATTGCAATCTATATATGAGAAACAATTGGTTAATTATACGTGACAACATGCACCTTTGCCTATTCTGTCATCCATCACGCATACAAGGCACTCATACAAAAATACACTTTCACAACCCAAAATTAAAACACTTCGCTTTCAAATGTATGAATACATCTTCACGCATCATGTCTCACTCATACTCATACTTGAACTTATACAAGTTCACACATTGAAAAAAAAGTATCAACCAGGACTGCGCCTGCCAGGACAACGCCTAATGCGCATACATGGTACATGACTTCCAAAACCAGGCACTCCAGGACGCTACCCTCGGGAGCGCGCTGCATCTAGGCTGCACCAGCCACTCGTTCCAACCAGCAAGGCAAGCACACGCCTCACACGCACGCATACACGACAAACGTGCTACCAGAACATAAAGAAAAACATTAAAGGGTTCAGTTGAAACTTACTTAAAAAAAATGCAGCACAACTCTCAGGACACCACTCGCCTTTCCAGGGTACCATATACTGAGCTGCGGCCTGAGTTGTCTTGCCTCTGGCTCCACTTAACAGTTTCAGCTTGGAACGATCACTTCGTAACACTTTAGTCACGCGGTATGGACCCCTCATGCCAGGGTCAAGTTTCCCCGCGGACTGAGAATACTTTATCACGAACACCAGATCGTTTACCTGAAAAACTCTTGGCGGGTGTCTTAGACGATTTACCCGAACGTCTTGACTACTTTGATTTTTGTCAAGAGATGCTTTAGCTGAGCTCCTTCTGAGTTCCCTCATGGCTTCTCGATTTGGACTTGTGTTTTCGACGGCAACGTCACGATTCAGTGCACGAATCACAGGGGTGGTCGCATTAGTACCAATTAACAAATACAAAGCCGAGTACTGGGTGGTTTTTTGTTTTGTAACATTTAAAACTAACTGAATTTTACATAAACTATCAGACCAAGGGAAATTTGTATTATTACTCTCGACACGAATCATATTAAGGACAGACCTTACATAGCGCTCGACCTGTCCATTGGAATGATGCATTTCGGGAGTTACATGATGGATTTCACAACCCATTTCAATTACCCAACTGGTAAAGGCTGACGCTTCAAATATGCGACCACGGTCACAAACTAACAGTTTGGGTGTCCCAAACAAAGATATAGCGCTATTGAAAACTCGGTTTAATTCGCTAGCATCATATATGTATATAGGATAGATTAAACAAAATTTGGTAAAAGAATCGACTAAAACAAGTACAAACTTATATCCGTTGGACTCTGTTAAAGGACCTAATACATCAACATGAACCGTGTTGAAGGGAAAGTCTTATTTTTCCCATGACGTAATATGCTGACGAGGAGCTCTTGGAACACGTTTCCTGGTAATGCAAATTAAACAATGGGAAGTATACTTTTTTACAAATTGTTTCAGGCCAGGGAACCAGAAATGTTTTAAAATAAGGTCATAAGTTTTATCAGCCCCGATGTGCTCGTGCTCATCATGAAAAACTCGTAACAAACTAAGTCGGTGTCCTTTCGGGATAAAACATAATAAGCGCGACTCCTCACCAAAAGGTGAATAGCGATAATAGAGCACATCGCCCTGATACATATACCGACTAGAGTCCAAGAGACCATCCCTCAGTTTTTGGATGAGATCAACGGTCTCGAAATCAGCTGACTGGGCCATTTGTGCCCAATTCGAAGGTTTATCGATGGTATTGACTTGTAACGCTGGTGGGTTCCTACTTAGATAATCGGCGTGACCCATCATCACGCCCTTTCGATATTCAATCTCAAAATTGAAATCCTGCATATAAATCCACCAGCGAGCAACCCGCGGAAGGAGATCTTTCTTACGTTCGGTGGCCTTCAAAGCGTTGCACACGGTTATGATTTTGAAAGATATCCCGATCAAATAGTGACGAAAGTGTTGCAGTGCTTTGACGACCGCCAACGTTTCCAGTTCATACGAATGGTATTTTGTCTCCGCGCCTTGAGTGACTTTACTAAAGTAGGCTATCAACCGTTTACCACTGTCCGTGTGTACTTGGATCAGTACAGCGCCGTACCCTACACTGCTGGCGTCAGTGTGCTGCTCTGTAGGAAGGTTGTGGTATTTTGTTACACCAAAAACACATCTTATCTATTTATGTATTTAACACCTGAGGAGCTGTTGTGCACAGCAATTCTTTCTATGATTCAGTAGGGAAAGATAAACTACTATAACATGGCGCGCCCCTCCAAAATTCAAAACGTTTGAAAGTATTTGTGAAAGTATTTACAATGCACCACCAAGATTCACAACGCATGTGTGCGTAATGAGACGGCCGTCAAACAAAAACAAATACACGGATTTGTTGCTCGACTAGTCACGTCATTAATCGCTCATTATTATTAGTAATGGCGCTGCACTGACGTACTCTATGAAAACGACACGTGCGTTGTCTTGCGCGTTCGGCAATTTATGATTAGTTGACCAACAAATCTGGTAATAAGTGAGATATTACGAGTACTGATTGCAAAAAAACTATGAATTAATTTTATTGTGTTCAAATATTGAAATGTAATTTACTCTATATCTTGCATGTTTAATGTTTTCAATCAAATGAAACCTTTATAATGTATTTATAACACATTTATTTTTAGTGACTAAGACATCAAAATCATTTACAAAAATACGTAATCATAATTAATATAAGAAAGTTTATAATATGTTACGAGCCAAGTGATAACAAAGGCATTATTCATGCTGCCCGGGCATTAATAATAATACCCTCATTAATCACTTGGCCCACAACATTAATAAAACATAAATCAAACAAACTTAAATCTTAATGATCTCTATTGGCACTGGAACTAAAATTTTCTTCATCGCTGTTTGAGAAGCTTGATGTGTCATTTTCAGAATCAGATTCTCCTACGTGAATAATAAATTCTTGCTCGTCGTCATAGTTTTTCCAGTATTTGGATTCAGTCTCCTCCACATGTCTGCAAGTGTTGGTCCACATCGTGCAATCGATCATGTCTAGACGTTCATGAAGTAATTTCATGATGGATGTGTAGTTTTGGTCTACATTTTTGTTTGCGACATAATTTTTTAACACTTCCCAAATTTTCTCAATCGGGTTTAAGTCGGGATGATATGGAGGAAGTCTTAAAATATCGCAATTATATTTTTTTGCTTCGCCATCAACGACGTAATTTGTAGAATTATCTTTATTCTTTAGAATGAGATCATAGAGTTCGATTTTCTTCATGTCTTCCTCGAAGTCGATTTGTTTATTCACCAGCAGATATTTCATGGCTGCTTTGTTGCTGTTGGAGGTGGGAACTTTTTCTGTAAATGTGTTATGGTAGGAGGCGTTATCCATAACAATTACGGACTTTTCTGGTATGTTAGGCAGTAGTTGTGTTATGAACCACTTCTTGTAATTGTCATGGTTCATATTGTCGTGGTAGTCGTCTGTCTTCGAACTGGCCTTGTAAATTAAACAAGCATTGGGGACAAAACCATTTCTTCCACCAGCGTGGACTATTATGACGCGTAACCCTTTAGAATTTTTTTTCTTTGCTACAGTTCCTTGTTGAGTACCCCATGACTTATTTTGTACATGTGTGGTATGAATGTAGCTTTCGTCAGTATAAACAATATTCCTCCCTTCTTCTCTATATTTCTTCAATTGTTTTAAATATTTATAGCGGAGGAACTGCACATCATGTTTTTCAACAAGTGCTTGACGATTGTCTTCAGTAGTTTTCCACTCATAACCTAAATCAAGAAGTATACGCCGTAATGTCTCCAAACATCCGTCAAAATTTATCTTTTCAGTAAGTACCCTTTTCAGAGCTTTTAGTGTTGGATATTGTTTATACTCTCTATGAAAGTTACTGACAGTACGCCTTATTACTCCCTTGTCAAATTCATCAATGTTACGCTTTAAACTTTTGCGAGGTTTTTTGTTTTTATGCGGTGAACTCATTTGTGTGCCAGTTGCATCACATTTTGCTTTTTCTTTGAGAATTCTTGTTACAGTCCTTTCACTAACCCCCACAGCTCTTGAAGTTCTCCATCTAGCGTCTGTCAAGCGCTCCACTCCATTTTCAGCCTCGTACTTCATATGTTGGTATACTGTAGCTATCACTTCTCGTGCCTAAAATATATAGAAAAGATTTTACATTAATTAATTAATAGACATAAAGGTCAATCAAAACATTAGGTACATAAACTTATTTCACAAACATACAAAATTACCTGACTCCGCATCATTTTTTTTCTTGAATTTTCCATGACTAACTTGTTTGGCAATCAGTACTTTTGTATTACTGAGCGACGTAGTATTAATAACTCGACTGTCTCAGACCGCTGTCGGCCTGCTACTGAAGAATACTTACAACTACATACAAACTCCTTCGTAAGGGTGTCACTACACACATTGAAACAGTAATTTGGAGGGGCGCGCCATGTTATCGTAGTTTATCTTCTACTAAAGTCTTTATGAAAATTGTATGACACTCATTTAACTTACATTTGTTTATCCGATATTGTTGTATTGCTGAAAAGCAAACCTTTAGCTACCTCTGTCTATTTTCCACATCCATTTATCTCATTTCATGTGATCTCGTATTATTTTCCTTTTATTGAATGTTGTGACATTTTGTATCTAACATTGTCATCTGTCAGTTTTTATTTTTCTATGGTATAGAGCTAAGAGGTCGTCTATTTTATTGTAAAGGTATCGTAAAACTAGTTTTAAGCCGGGTTCTCACTGTAAGCCATCTTTATAGTTCCTGGCCGATAAATTATCGGTAAGCCATCTTTATAGTTCCTGGCCGATAAATTATCGGCCAGGAACTATAAAGATGGCTTACAGTGAGAACCCGGCTTAACACTAGTTTTACGATACTAGAAGTATTTGGATCAAAAACTAAAAAAGTCACTTCTAGAACGATCGGCCAGAGGCTATATAAACCATCCGATACTTTTCACCAGGTTCTTTTGATTCCGTCTTTTGACTCGGTCTTTTGGCTTCTTTCGTTTTGCAATTTTTCTTACTCATCAGTTTATGTTTTTCTAAAAAGCTATTTAAATATAAACCTTTCTAGAAGTTATTCTCAGTGAATTTATTACAAATATCTTGTGTGTGTAAATGTGTTGGACTCACTCGATCACCTCCGACCCTCCCACTTGCGTCTACGGGAGGAGTTCGAGACGGTTTGCATAGAACTAATAAACGTGGCGTGAGACACCGCCGCCGGAAGAAATACCAACCGACGCGAGCTCCCTCGCAACGGGCTGAGGGCTGATGGAGAGGCTGCTGCCAGCTCCCACTCGACGGACTGCGGGACGGAGGAGCGGCCGACGCGAGCTTGTTTTATTCGTGAGCTGCTTCGCGACTGTGAGCACGGAGAGGCTGCTGCGAGCTTCAACTCAACAGACTGCGGGCCAGAGGAGCGGCCGACGCCTCGAGCTGCTGCATGACCGTGAGCTCCCTCGTGTTAGACTGCGGACCAGAGGATCGTCCTACGCGAGCTTCGACTAACTCTTATTTTAATATCTTCTTCTACATACCTATGTATTTTATAATCTAAAAATTACATTAACTTGTAACCACGTTTGGCCAGTCGGCTAAACGTTACGTTACAAGGTTCGGGTCAAAGATCGCAAGTATAGGCTTGTTAGTTAGCCGCTTTATAAGGTCTTGCTGGACTTGACTTTGATCAGGTCCCCATACAAATTTTACTTCATTTTTTGTGAGACGCGAAATACATGCGGTTTTTGTCGCGTAACTTTCGATGTAACGGCGGAAGTAACCCGCAAGGCCTAAGAACTGGCGTACTTGGTTTACGTTACTAGGGATAGGCGCGTTAACTAGTGCCTCAATTTTGCGCGGACTCGGCATAACCTGACCGTGACTAATGATGCGACCTAGGTACTCTATGGTGGTGGTAAGGAAGAAACACTTGCGCACGTTAATTGAAAATGCGGCGTATGTCAAAGTTCCCAAGACATCGCGTAACAAGGTGATGCCATCATTGACTGTCAAACTCAGAATCAACACATCGTCAATATATACCAGGACACTCCCTGCTTCTATAAAACTTGCGCAAGGTATTATTGATGATACGTTGATACACAGTGGGAGAATTGCATAAACCGTAAGGCATTTTTAAATACTCATAGTGAGCTTCTGGAGTTACAAAGCCTGTCTTACGGATCGAGTCCTCATCAATAGGAATCTGATGGAAACCTGACGCCATATCTAAAGACGTAAAGAATTTCGAACCCCCAAGCCGATCAATGTGGTCATCAATCAAGGGTAGGGGGTACCTATCCTTCAAATTCAAATTCAGATTCAGACAGTGATACGATTTAGTGCACGAAAGTCTACGCACATTCTGTCTGAGCCAACCTTTTTCTTGACCAGAATGACCGGGCTTGCGTACTCCGAATCTGATTCTCTAATAATCTTTTTGTCTAAAAGATCCTGACATATCTCGCGAACCTTAAGTTTCTCTTGATATGACAAACGCCACTTGTTACGTTGATGTGCATTTTGCCAGTATTTACAGTAGTGGTAGCTGTACCAGTTATTAAAAACGGCGAGAATTCGTCAATAACAGCCATCAACGTAAGAAGTTCCGCACCTTCGAGAGGCGTATTTATTTCGTTGGACTCACTAATACTCACAGCGTTTACTGTTAGTACCTTATTCGGCGTATGAGTCAGGTACTGTCCGTGTTTGGTGCGAATAAACGTAACACTATCGCGATTTAGCACGTCAGTCCCTATGATAATTGGTGTATTCATACACGATGCGGTACTATGACAAAGTCTATTTCGAGTGTAATATTACTAAACTCGACAGTTAAAGTGATGTATTCGCGAGCAACAATCTATTTATCGCTTATTCCTTTCAAAGAACATTTAATTTGTTTACGCGATCCGGAAAAGTAATTTACCACCGCATCGTCTGCGGTCAATGATACATCAATGATACATTAAGTGCACCACTATCTATAAGAACGTCAACCGGTATACCCTGAATCACTGCTGTACTTATATCGTTATTACTCTTCGCGTTTGAAGGTTCGCTACACAAGTTAACTTTACGTTGATTGCTATTGTTACTTTGAGACTCAGATCGAGCCTTAGCGAAACAGTCGTTCTCTTTATGCCCTACCTTCTTACAGATACATTACTATTACTATCGGTTTTATCGTTAACATTACGTTTCTTGGGGCACTTAGCTTATTAATGCTCTGTTTGGCCGCAATTTAAGCATTTGTTTTCAGATCTACTAGCACCGTTAAAATTACGTCTTTTATTTGTATTACTGGATGACGCAGATTTGTCGGCGTTACGATTATCAAATTTACGAATAGGCTTTACATATGTAGCTAAAACGGAAACTAGATTATCCGTTGTTAAGTCAGCATTAGTAGCTGCTGCTTGTACCTGTACGTCACTGATACCGTGAATCACTATTTGGGTCATAAGCTCTTCGGTTAACCCTTTTATTATGCGTAACTTTAATAATGAACGCCACGCATATTCTGCGTATGACGAGAACTTGTCGGACGTGGTGTTTATAACGTGATGGAGAGTCTGGGCATAATTAATCTTTTTATGACACAATGACGTAAACTCCTTAATGAAATTGTACCATGAGCGATCATTTGTAGCCCACTCATTTAACCAGGTTTTCGCGTCACCTTTCAAACAGTGAGCCACACGCGAGAAACACTCGAGATCGTCCCAATGGTTCACACGCCCAGCCCTGTGCACTTCGTTACACCACACCTCAAAATGATTAATCGCTGGGTCAAAATTTGAAACATAGTAGTTGCTAGACTTACTTTTTGTTAACTGTCCTAACGCATTAACAAGTGCTTGGGTCGTAGAATCATTAATTTTGTCTAACGGAGGTGTGCTATCAATAATTAAGCGCTGTAAATAATTGGCGGCACAATATGCGATTTATTAGCTGTGTTTTCTTCAATAGCAGTCAGTCGCGACATAATACTGCCTAACGCACTTTTCACAGAAACATCGTGAGGTTAGGATCGAGATTTACTACGACTATGATTAGAGTTAATTCGTACGAGACCTACGCGACCGCGTATTACGCGAACGACTGCGACGTGATCGTGAGCGAGTTCTATCACGGTGCGAACGTGTTGTATCGTGAGGCGATTGTGATCTACGCCTACGGTCTTGTCGCGATTCCCTATGATGGCTACGGCCAACCCCAGAGCGAGGCGGCGGTGTCCTAGTTAGCTTCCCGCATAACCTTGACGAACGTGGCATTCTTATTTGAAATTAACGGCTGTTGGTGTAGGTATCAAGGCAATCAATGTGAGCAAATAAGTTCTATCCCACTTCTGATTTTAGCAATCGGAAGTGAAAAATAAATTAAAAAAAACAATAACGGATTTACCTGAAACTAATTTATTTACAAACAGACTTATTTTTAACAATTATTCAAGGAATCATCAATACTTGAGAAATCACAAACAAACAACCGTTAATAATCAAAATATTTATCACCAACACAAAATATAACACAAAGTAAAATACGAAATTAAAATTATGTAGCGTGTGTACAAACAACCTTACCGACCGGCGACTCAGCAACAAAAGGACGGTTCTCTTTTTTTTTTTTTTTTGTGTATGGCATCTCGTAGTTGACCTTGAGAGGTCGTGACTACTTAACCGGACTATCCTGTGGCTGCCTTTTTTTTTTTTTGTTGCCGGGGTGGAAAATCCTTATGGATGTCCTCCGCCCTGGGGCGGGCGGAGGGGTCTGTCAGACTCTTACTGACTAAAAACCACCCCGGTGTTCCATCTCACACCTACGCCGGGGTCGCGGGAACACATAATTCGTCCGCATCCCCGGCTGGTGCCGGCCCGCTTGCGCGGGCCCCGTCTCGGGCGGGCCGCCTGCGCCCGGTGCGCCTGCTGCGGATCGGGAGAGTGGACGAGATCTCTCTCTCCCTTTCCGCAGCCTCCTTCTGCGAGATGACTGTTTCGCAGAAGGAAACCACCGCGTCCCAGGACTCGGCGCTGCCGACCATCGAACTCACTACGGTCGGCAGCGACAGGTCACTGCCTACTTCTGAGATGAGGGCACGGCGCGGCTCCTCCCAAGCGGCACACTCTGCCAGCGTATGCCACGCCGTGTCCTCCCGACAGTCGACGCAGTGGTGACACCGAGCGTCCGGCTCCCTGTTTATGCGACACAGGTACTTCCCGAAGCAACCATGCCCCGAGAGCACCTGCGTCGCCCGAAACGACAGGGAGCCGTGCCTCCTCCCGAGCCAGAGGTCGAGCACTGGCCGGATCCTGTGGCTGCCTAAGCCGACTCAAAGCCTCCAGCCAGGGGCGTAAAACTGCTTACATTACTAAGCGAACGCTCGCTAAGGGCACCCCCTGTGGGGTACGGACCTCGGCTTAGGGCGTCGCTGACGGGAGGACAGCAAGATGGGACAGGCTGGATCTGGATTATATTATTATTATCAGGGGAATTTAAAGCTATAGGCTCAGCTACGGCGCGGGCTGGCACTTCGTCGAGCAAGGGTCGGGGGGGACAGTTACGTCGGGATCTTCGCGAGGAACCTCGGCGGCGAGGTCGGAATGTCGGTCTGTGTTTGTGCACTGTACTGGTGGCCCTACTGCTCTCTTGAATGAGAGATATGTGGTCGTCGGGATCGGTGAGGACATGCTTGGGACGGCGGACATGACTAATGGAGGAGGGAATATAGCTAGCGGCCTTGACAACCACAGGGTTGCGGTGATTCGCGGCGGTCTCGAAGAAACGCTTTGAAATGCGTTTCATGAACTGGCTGATAGTGGGAATCTTGAGGTCAACGTGAAGGATCTCGTTGCGAACGTACCAGGGGGAGCCTGTAATCCTACGGAGGAACTTGTTCTAGAGGGTCTGCATTCTATTGAAGCGATGGGGCTTGGCGTGTGCAAAGACTGCACTGGCATATGTCATGATCGGGCGGATGCACGCTGTGTAGATACGCATTTTGCACTTTAGTGACAATTTTCTACGTGCATTTAGGACAAAGTGAAGTCTACCTAGAGCGAAGGCGGCGCGCGAACGAGCTGCCTTAATGTGCTTTGAAAAAGAGAGGTGTTCATCGAGCACTACACCCAGATATTTGGCTCGCTTCTCCCAAGGGATCGGCTTGCCGAACATGGTGATCGGTCGAGGGGGGCAGGGATTGCGACGCGGCTTTGAGAAAAGAACCGCTTGGCTTTTGTCGGGATTGACTTCGATTTGCCATTTTCTAAACCAAGCGTCAAGCTTGTTCACTTGGGTTTGGAGAATGCGAGCTATCGAATTTTCATCACGGCCGGTGTAGTAGATGGCCGTGTCGTCTGCGAACAGGGCCAACTGCGCCTTACTGCACTTGGGCATGTCGCTGGTGAATAGCGTGAATGCTAGAGGAGAGATCACAGAGTCCTGAGGGACTCCTGCGCGAATGGGGTGAGGGGAGGATAGCGCTCCTTCGATGCGATAACGGAAGGTGCGGTTCGATAAAAAGTCCCGTAAGATGAGTACGAGACGATCTGGCACACCAAGTTGGTACAGCTTATATAATAAGCCGTTGTGCCAGACTTTGTCGAACGCTTTCGCTATGTCGAAGAAGACAGCACCGGTCATCAAACCTCGTTGGAAACCGAAGTTGATGTGTTCGACCATACGGTGGTCCTGTTGTACGCACGAGTGTTGGGTTCTAAAACCAAACTGTTCGTTGGGGATGAGGCTGTTTTGTCTCGGCGTATTCTCTGAGACGCTTATAAATAAGCCTCTCATAGATTTTGCCGAGGACATTGAGCAGACTGATGGGGGAACGGTTCTCTGTCAAGCGCTCGCTTTTATAAGAATCGATGGGTACCCATACTAGAAACACTAAGTTCTGCTTATAATATCACTAACTTATTGGTAAAATGTATTTTAAAATGGTAATGCTTATGGTTATGAGTACGAGGTGTCTCTGCTGAGATCTAAACGCGAACTGGCCCACATTTTGGTGGACGAGCGAATGTGCATACTTGCGTTCGCTGCACTTATGCATTTTCGCTGAGTGTTCGATTGAAACTCGAACAAGCCTCAAAGGAAGTGGACCTGGCGAAGCATTTAGAGGCACTCTAAATAAAAATGTAAAAAATGAAAGAGAGCGCTTGACGAGGTGGACTGTCAGATCAACGCTGCCCCAGGTCTAAGCTGGTTGCAAAAGTTTCCAGTTAGAACTACATAACCGTTTTGCCATGTGGGAAACCACTGAGGACATTAACGATGCCACCGAAGGCCTGTTACGGGTCATCTGCGAGGGCTATAAACACTTTCGACCAATGAGTAATGGACGCAAGTCGGTACTTACCAGCGACACTCTGGAATTGATGAGGAAACGACGACAACTCCCGACGGCCACACCGTCTGAGCGTCAAGTACTTAACAGGGATGTCAAGAAGTTGAATAGACGCGACATTCGGATCGCAAATACCCAGCGTGGAACAAAGGCTCGAAGGTATTTGCCAAGTCTCATACCCCATACATACAGCCCGTTGTCACCTGACAAAACTCAAAACGTCATCGCCACAGTCTCAGCAAGAGATACTCGCTGAAGTCGAAAAGTTCTACGGAGACTTATATGCAAAAAAAACATGCCCACCTTAGGCCCACGGCGTGGGTGTTCCACGGGCCAGGCATACACGCCATCTCACAGACGAGCTCCCCGACATTGACATGGGTGAGATTAGAATAGCTCTCGGACAACTTCATGACAACAAAGCTCCGGGGGATGACGGGATAACCACAGAGCTGCCCAAAGCAGGATTAGCACCTGCCTTGACAGAGCTTGTATAAATTTTCAACTCCGATGAAATTGTCATAATGGCGGAAACTCTGCGGGAGCTGGAAGTGATGCTGAACAGCCTGAGCGATTCTTCAAAGCTCTTTGAGGAGGCTTACGTTCAGCAGTGGACGGCAATTGGCTGATGGGATTGTTTTTTGACATATTTGTCAAAAAAGTTCTAAATTGTCACATTTTTATATGACTCATGCACTAAAACTATGAAAGAAACCTGAAATGTAAAAGGGGTCTATTTATTATAACCGACAGGTTGACACCCTGAAAGTTGTTTTTAAATGAAGAATAATAATTGAGTGCAAAAATGTACGTGAACAACACGGGAACGCCCGGAACGCCAAAGTACCTTTGCGCCATTCAGTACAATGCTCGTTTTGCGTGACAAGGATAGAAGAATCATTTCAAATGTGGATGACTTCTCCATTTTTCCACCGATGTTATATTTTTCTTTGCAAACCCTCTTTTTTTTTGTAACAATTTAAAACTGTAGTTATAATTAATGTTTATTTTTGGTAGTAGTTAAATACTCTATCATTTTGTAACGTTGTATCGTTACGATAATTAAAACAACAAATCACAACAATAAAATGTGAAGTTAAACCACAGACTGTAACGAGTTTTTTTGACACCGTTACATGTATTGATAATTATAGTCGATTTCGGAACGATTTCTAAATTGTATTTTTATCTGTGATACATTCGTATGACATTTTCGACGTTGGCATAAAGGCCTCGTAGCCATGCCATATACATTCAAAAAAAAAAAAAAAACATTTTCGACGTCATAATTTGACAGGTCACTTTTGCGATCTTTGTTGGTGAAGGTGACGGGTCTCCTGATTTTCCCTAATGGAATCATTGTAAATCCGGTAGATTTTGGGGCCTAGATACCATTATCCTAAACGGAAGGACCCGTGGAATGGTCCCAGACTATATTTCGTTCGGATTTTTTGGTAAGTTAGACTCTTTTTCGAGAGAAAATTTCCTTCCACCATGGGGAATCGGTTCGTTTGTGACCATATTACCGTTTTTCGCAGATTTCCAAGTCGCCTCCCTCCGGTTTTTTATACCAGCTATCTTCACGGTACACCGAGGGAGACGCGAGTTTTAAATACCTGGAATAAGCGGTAAGTTTTTCGTTGGTCAATGCGTCCCCGCGTGTCCGAGTTCGGAGTGAAACCACATCTCAGAGTCCGTTTTTGTCCACAGCCTACAATTGTGGGTGCTTATTCCACCCTAGCATCTACCGAGGAATTTTACTGGCCTTCCACGGGGGCTGATTACCTGAGAGGTAACACCTAGCGGCTCTCGGGGTTCACCTTCAAGTTTATTTTCTTTTTTATATATTTTTTTCTATCATAGCAAAACAGCCTTCAGCTGCGAATCTAAAATTACTTAAAAGATGCAATGAGGAGATAGCAACTAAAATTTATAATAGTATAATTGTATTATTAGGCTAAAGGTAAACAATAAACTGGGAACGTTCAAGGTAGTGAGACTTTTAATCACCATTGACATCCACAGGCCCCCATCCTAAGATTAATTGTTCAATCTCTCCGACTTTATCTGCATATCCATAAATAGTGTGTCACTTCACGGCGCCCGAAATTTAATTTCTTACATTAACATACCCTTTTTTTTTAGGAGATCACACACTCAGAAACACACTTATTTTTCAATTTTTTTTTAATTATTACATTTGGCTTCCCAATAAGGGACTTTTGTAATTTTTAATATTACATTTGTCGCTCAAGCGAACAGGGACTTGAATTTAGCTTACTTATTTTGTTATTTATTCATTGCGTCTTGATATTTTGTAGTAACACATTATTGTACAATGTTGTAATTTAAAACTTAATTTCTTTGGATGTTTGCTTTTAAGTAAACAGTATTTTCTACTAACATTATTGTACTTTGTGCTATTGTGTATGTTTAATGTTTATGGTTACAGCATTACTTCTTGTTTTCTCTTACAAAATCAACATTTTGTATGGTAAGACAGTTTGTTTTATATAAGTGTCTCAACAGTATAAAATAAATGCGGTGAAACTTTGTTTCATATTTAATCTTATGTAAACTTAGGTTTAACTTGGTAATCTTACTTTAAGTAGTTTAAACTTATCCTGTAAATTGTAATTGCATCTTTTCACTTTGATAGTAACAATAACTCAGAAAATATTTTACACTTACCCTCAAATATTTCACATTTTAAGAAATTTTACATCTTGCTTTGCTCTTCAATTTTCGTTTAGTTTATTCATGATGGATAAAGAAGACCAGTCTTTTCCGCCTATTGCTAAATACCACACAGAATCTGATGGCGCTTGGTCGGATCCTAATGTTGCACAAACTGCTCCCGACATTTTCCTCCTTTTGATCATAATGAAAGGATTGCACACTCTTCTTCAGCTTTTGCTTTGCACGCTCTGCCTTCTTTTATTTCTATGAATGCTTTGGTTATCTTGTGTTGGAGAATTTATTACTGAAGTTGAAAAATATTTTTATACAAAATTTTGAGGAAATTTTGTTGGTTGGTTCAAATAGTTGTGCTTTGGGTTCAAATAGACAGACAATTTTTACAGTTGGGTTATAAAATAAATTCCGTTTCTAGTGCTGCTTATATTTATTGGTATCATTGAATTACCTGTTACTTGTGATAATTCAACTAAAAATATTTATTTTCTAATTATCCCTTCTTTTCGTTGAATCTCATGCACCTACTTATTTTTCGGCAAAACTTGCTCCTAAGTTTATTAAATGTAAAATTATTGAAAAGATTTCTGATAATGTTTATATTCTGAAAGACCTTAACAAGGGAACGACTGGTCGTTATCATGTTAAGGATATAATTAAATTTTAATTTGGTTTCCCATTATTAATCTTGATTTTGATGATTTTGTTTGAAGGTCACTTTTGATAGTGTGATGCACGATGAGATGGATGATAGGTTATCGGTGATTTGAATGAAGATGTATGTTAGGTAACTTCTTATAAAATTTATTAAATCTTGATTTAACATTCTAAATTACAACTTATACAGGATATTTTTTATAAACTTCTTCAACCTACACAGATACATTTTCCATATCGAAAGATCTTATTATTATACTATTATTTTCATGTTTTTTTTTTTAAACAGTAGTAGTGTATAATTGGGGAGTCAGATCGCCCCAATTATACATCGGTTAGTAAGTGACTTCTCACCATCAGAACATAACCTAGACTGAGATATTCTAGTATTTGTTTCCATGTTTTTGATATTATATTGACGAGATCCACTCTGAATCCGATCTATTTAAATACTGTCTACTATGATTTGAAATGCAGATACCATCATCACTTTATTTAGATAGCGGTTGTAAATTAAGTTCATGAAAGTCGTATTTTGAATGTGAATCATACAAAATTCGAAGCGCTCTTGAACTTCATAATAACTTTACAATTGCAAGAATTAAATGCATAAAATCATACTAAGCTATTTATAAGTACTCCGAATCCGTTGATCTCATTATTCGGATTGGTATGTGCTTGCAAAAACGCAAGGTGAAGTTCAGATGACATCTACGCGTGTGTTTGTGATTGTTTTTTTTAAGGTATTTGTGTGTAGTCGTGTCCGAATCTGTTACTAGATACTTACAAACTTAATTTTATTGAAAAGGAATTTAAATAAAAAGCAATTTTACAGTTATAAATATGCATTTATTTATAGCAATTCAATTTTAACTATGATTTAATAACGTCTATTGAAGACAACACAATTACGCAGTTTTTATACATTATTGCAAAAATACACTGCATACAATATATAAGTCCGTGTATTATGAGAATACAACATTCTTCTAATTACTTACAATTAAACAGAAAGGGCTAGAGTACTAAGTAGGTATTCCCAGTAGTTCCAAACAGATAGTCACATAACATCGTTTTTATTTACAGCGTTTGATTGGCTTACAAACTAACCACATTAAAACTTTAACTATTCACATTAATATTTATCTATACTAACTAAATAGTATGAAACTATTTAGTAATAATAACTTTTATTTAAGTATAGTATTGATAGGCTTACATACTAACTACAATAAAACATATTTACTTAAGAGTTCTCCATGTTTTCCTGAATTTTATTTATTAGTTCCTTAGTGCTAGACAATATGTCATCCATTAAAGTACTTTTAACGACGTGTTGAGCACAAACCTCTGCTTCACAATAATGATTACAGATTGAACTATCCTTCTGATCGAAGTTTTCTGCATCAATAATTTGTATTCTTATGATTTTCGAAGGTCTTGTAACAGGTTTTTTTATATAGGAATATGCCATCCGTTTATTCTTCGATATTTTGCGAGATGCTTCAGCAAGACCCAAATATTTTTGATTTACTGCGTGTATTTGAGCAGGACCCTTTTCTAAAGGTATGAAGTTAAATAGCTCTTCTGAATCCTGAAATTATAAAACATTATGATTAAAATAATTATTATGAATGGTGACATTTGTCTTGAATTAGTAAAAAAAAAAAAAAAACTTACCGACATTGTAGACTGCACCGTTACGTACGTACTGAACACTGCAGTTTTGAAAAACGAATGTTGTTTCTAATAAGTGTGAGCAATTTATATAAAAATTGTGTTAAAAAAAAAGTGTTTATAAGGTTGAAAATAATACTCGTAGTTTCGTTGTGGATATTTCTTCTACTATCCAAAAATGGTTAGATGAAATTTAACCCTTGCGATGACACCTACGGTTGCATTGTTTACGTTGCATTCCTAATAATACATTAAGTCTAATATGAATGTCTGTTTGTTCTATTATGCTCATTTACTGATACACTTACCCAATGTTAAAAAACACGAATCAAATTTTTATTGTTAGACTAATGAAATCGGGGTATGTGGGTTATCATACGGACTTATTTTCTAATCTAAGCATTGTTATAGAGCAACTAATATTAATACAGAATTTCTGATTCTTGTTCGTTGTAAAAGTATTTTAATAATTAGATACTTCATTACTAACTTAGTTTTTGTTTTCGTGACTCATTCTGTTTTACACCATACTTATTGTATAAAGCATAAATCAAATGAGTCTGTAATAAAGTAACAAAATCGAGAGGCAACATCGGGTTATTTAATTAATATATCAATTTAGTTTGTCTTCGCAATATTTTTACATGTGCTTGCGTTTACCATTTTTGTGAATGCATCATTGATGCATGCGCATTAGGAAAAAGTATTTAAATCATCGATAGAAGTTCTGGAGCACTACTGCACCCTCATCTTTCGACGAAGATCATCGCAAGGTTTTTAACTACGAGGAATCATCGGATTTATCTACAAAAAAAATGTAAGTGTGTTTTTTTTTTCTTCTGTTTTAATAATAATACCTGTATACCTTTAAGGGTAGGTAGAAGCGTGCTTTTGTATGAAATAGATCACGGTTGTCACACATTGTTTTTTTTTAATGTATCGATCTCTGAGCTCATCGTATTGATATTATTTATCTTATTATCTATCAATAAGTTATGCAAGCTTAATACATTATGATTTATCAAATATTTTTATAATTTCAGGTCTAAGACATCCCAGCTCGCTGACGACCTTTTCCTATCAGAGGACGAGTCTCCAAGCGTAGGGGTCCCTGACACGGTTCCTGAGACCGCTTCAGTTGAGGCACCTAAGAAAAAGCGAAGCAAGATGTCAGCAGCGGCTCCATCCACACCCAAACCGTCTAAGAAACCACGAATAAACCCCATAAAGTTGTCGAACCTACCTACAGCTGCTGATTTATTTGGGAGCGATGGCAGCGAAGATGACGAGCAACCTAGCACTTCATCGGCATCAAGGGGAGGTAAAAAAACACCCATATATTCCTATATTAGCAGTAGGATTGCGAACGGTTATAGCAGACAAGCACACACTGCTAAAACTGGTTCACACTATGTGGAAGTAAAGGTGTATAAGTGTAACGATATTGATAAAGTGTAACCAGTTAATAGATGGCAGCATTCTGTAATAACAGTGAAAAATCAAACCGATGTAGACACTGAGGCATGGGCGCACTTGTCTAAATTTATTAGCGCCAGACGCAAGGAATTTAGAGAAATTCCGAAAACTTTTATTAGTACTCATTATTTTTAAATGAAATTGTTTAATTAAAATAAAATATAACAATAAATGTAATCAATGTAATCTTATGTTTAATCAATAGAAATAACAGTAAAAACATAAATTTAATTATCATATGAGAACTAACGTACACAAATCAAACTGTTTATTGAGAACTGAATTTGATCATATTAAAATAATAGCGACTGCTTTTAAAAACAGAATTGTTACATATCGCTTAAGTCCCGCTCAGGAAATAGATTATCTGACACCTGAAGCGTTCTTGAACGACTCTCAAAGTGATATTAGAAAACTCATTGAAATATCGTTAGAAAAACATAATTGTATTAAAATCAATTTCGAATTATTTGCTTACTTCTTATTAACAAAGACAAATGAACAGTTACTGAAATCTTTTAACACAATATTGAAAGTAATTTATAAAAACTCTGATCTAAATGATTTTTACAAGAATACTTTAGAAGTGTTTAAGAGGAAACGAAGCGAGTTTGAACAGCGGGACTCTGGCTGGTCCTTTTTTACACTAAGCCATTTAGAAATTAATATAAATAAATACAATCCGATGAGAGGAGGTACCTTTATAGAATTACCACCAGTAATAAAAAATAAAAAATGCTGTTTAAATATTCAGAATAATGATGATCAATGTTTTTTGTGGAGCATTGTTGCTGCGTTACACCCTGTTAAATATAATCAATGTAGAATTTCTTCCTACCCACACTATTCAACAGTTCTGAATACACAGGGTATGTCATTTCCGCCGTCAATGAATGATATAAAATTATTTGAGAAATACAATCCTAGTATTAGTATTAATATTTATGTTTTAGATAGTAAATGCACTATAACTGGACCTCTATACTTAACAAATGCTAAGAAAAAATATCACATTAACTTACTTTACATTGAGCGTTACGATAAAGGACAATATTGTCTGATTAAAGATCTTGTGCGACTAGTTCGACATCAAATAAGTCATCATAAGGGTAAAATTCACTTTTGTGATTCAAGTTTTTGATTCATGTCATTCATTCATTAATTGTAAACATGAACTAATTCTTAACAGAAGTAGTTCCAGTCTTAATAGTGTTAATCTTGATAATAATGACACGATTGAAGTAAATATAGAGAGATTGCAATGGCATGTCCCTCATATAAAAGTTTCAGATCGGGAAAGATTAACTTTACTGAAGTATTTAGAAAAAGATCGCCCTATTCAAATAGCTTTTCGAAACTGGGACTTGTATGAATACCCTTTATTACCTAAAACTATAAAACATTATTGGGTTGTTAAAACTGCTTCACAACTAGAGAAACCGAGGTATGTGATCTTTGGGTTACAGACAAATAGAAAAAACATGAAATCTAGAGACAGTTCAATATTTGATCATTGCAAATTAATTAATGTTACTCTTTTTTTAAATTCGCATTATTATCCATACGAATCCGTTAATTAAAAATTTTCTAAAGATAAGTATTGTATATTATATGAAATGTATACAAAGTTTCGTCAGTCTTATTATAACACTCGATGTGAACCAATGCTTGATTGGCTTGAATTTAAAGAAAAGGCACCTTTATTTGTAATTGATTGCTCAAGACAGAACGAGGCTTTGAAGACTGGGGCTATAGATGTTAGACTGGAACTAGAAAGTTCTGAAGATATTCCAGAAAATACATCTGCTTATTGTTTAATTATCAACGATCGCCTGATTGAATATAAACCTCTGAGTAGCATTGTAAGGAAATTATCATGAATGTTGTAACGGACGCCGAGCCCGCGTTATAATATTAAGGACTAATACGTGTATTAAAATAGTAACTAGTAAGGTGTTATCTTTAAGTGTGTATATTGTTAGTTAAGTTAAGTAAGGTCAGATCACATATTTGCTTTGTAAAGATTTGCCGCGTGTTATTTTTAAATAACACGCATCGGTATTAGTAATATAAAAGATTCCTCGCCCGCATGTTAACTAGTAAGGTGTTATCTTTAAGACTGTAATAAGTTATGTTAGGTTAGATCATTTTCGTTTATGTATATTTTTCTCGCGTGGTATTTTTAATAACACGCAGCGGTTCTAGGAAGGAAAACTTTCACCGCTCACACGAGTAACGTTGCCGGCCAAAATCCCGGCCCCTGATTGGCCAGCCAATCAGAGCAGTGTTCACTAGTTTTTTGACAACACATCGTATTTCCATTGGCGGAGATACCGGCCTCTGATTGGTCAGCCAATCGGAGACCTTGCCTCCATTTTTCGAGATAGACTCGTGCGCTTTGTTGGAGGGAGTATTGGTGGAGGTTGTATTTAAGAGAGAGCATGGGATTAAAGCAGTGAGGAGGCCTCGACGCTCGACTCTCGCCGCGGACGGACGTGTTTGTGCGCTCTCCCGCTCCAGTGTTGTGTTTCGTGTTATTATTCGTCGCTGCCACGTGACGTCATCGTAGTCGCCCCGACTACTCCGATTTAAAATCAAATCAAGAAATTGCTTTGATTTTAATAAATCAAAAAACTGCCTTTTTCAAGGCATCCCTGTTTCATTAATAGACGTTTGTGAGTAGCTTCACTAGGCCCCTTCTGGGTAAAACCACAGTTTCGTGGTCCTCGGTTGAAACCTTACGGTGTCAACGAAGCCGAGTGGGGTGTTGACCCAATTCACACCCGCCGAACCCCTTCAGGGCGAGGCAATCCATTGGACGGGTCCCAGATAACCGGCCTTGGGGGATCTCCTAGTCGGCTCTGGTGACAGTTTTGCTTTTCAGCTACTCACCTAGTGTCTTTAGGGTGTGTCTACACCCTTCGCGCTAGACTGGTCAGGGCCCCGTTCGCACATTAAGACTGGCGACGGGTTACAAGCTTAAGGCTCACAAATAGGTACTCACCTCTCTGTCTACACCCGACAGAGAGGGTCACACATCCCCGGGCCCATCCACCCGGGGAGATAGGTTGTTAGGTGTAGGAAATTAGGCACAAATGAGTCAATATCTCATTTGAATAGATTTCCCGTTACCATGACGGACGCTAGCATCCTGCTAGCATTCGTCAGGAATGTCCTCCTAAAGGACCCCGACATCCTCGCCAAATATGGCAAGGAAATTGTTGGTCTACGCCAACACGCTACTCCGTCTCAAGGCGCACTCGGCGATTTCAGCGACGCGCTTGAAAGCCCGCTATCGCCACCTGCATGCGAAAAAGGCATTCCGCCTTTTGTTCCGGCCGAAAATTCGGCCCCCATTGTTTCACCCGCCTTTGTCTCGGCAGATAATACTCCGGCCGCTAATCCGGCCCCTATTGTCTCGCCCGCTACTGCCCCGGCAGTAATTAAGTCGGCCGCTAATCCGGCTCCCTTTGTCGCGCCCGCCATTGTCCCGGCCGCCATTGTCTCGGAGACAATAAACCCGACGCAGCTGCGCTCCGAAACTGACTCGACTCGCCCAGAGAGTATGGACACGTCAGTCCCACTCGCCGCGGACGAAGCCCGCACCTCCTCCTCCAGCGACGAAAACTTCCAAGTCGTCGTCAAAGGAGGCAAGAGGAAGGCTAAATCCTCCGCCCCCGCTGGCCCGGCCTCAAAGAAACAGGTCACGAATACATCGTCCAGCACTACTTCCGCCCCAAGTCCGCGGGCCAGTCGCCCCGCCAGCCCTATGGCTTGCCCACCCGCTCCTACCGCGAGGAAGCAGAAGCCCCCTCCCCCGATATACGTCCAGGAAAAGTCCAAATGGACTGAAATTTCCAAGATGTGTGTTGATCGCAAGATCAACTACACCAACGCCCGATCCACCCTCCAGGGGATCAAAGTTACCGTCCCCACGTCTACGGACTTTAGGGATCTCTCCCGCGCCCTACGTGAAAGGAACTACTCCTTTCACACTTACTCCCTTCCGGAGGAAACACCTACTCGCGTCGTAATAAGGCGCGTTCCTCAAGAAATCTCCACCGAGGAGATTTAGAGCGACCTCATCGCTCAAGGAATCCCAGTGTCCGCCGTCCATCGCTTTCACAAAGCGAGGCAGGGCCTTGTCTATGACATGGTCCTAGTCATCTGTGACCCTACTGAAGGGCACCACCCGATATTTAAAGTGAAATCGGTATGTTCACTCTCGGGCATTTCCATTGAGAAGCCCTACCGAGCAAACTTGATTGGCCAGTGTCATCGCTGCCAACTGTATGGTCACTCGCAGTCCAACTGCTATGCGACCCCTAGATGCGTCAAGTGTCTAGGAGAGCATGGTACCGTCGACTGTACCCGCCCTAAAGATAGGGAACTATGCTCAGAGCCTCCCAGCTGCGTACTCTGCGGCCAAGCGACCGCCAGCACAGGGAATGCCCCTGGGGTAAGCCTCCTTCCGCGCTGATGCCGGAACGGCTTAGCCCGCAGAGGCCGTCTCCCTGGGCTAACCTTAACCACCTGAAGGCTCCCGCAGCTTCGGTGCCATCAAAACCCGGGCAACCAGCGCAATCCGCGCAACTTCCAGCGCTGATGGCTACCGCCATCCCAGCGCCTTTGGTAGCCCCCGCGGCCCCTACGGCCGCTCCAGTGGCACCTCAGGGAACCCAGGGCCGAAACAGCGCCCAAATCATATTAAGTACATACGCGGCTCTCTTCACCACCGCCGCGGATAAAATGGCGGAAGAAATCGTTGCTGCAAACGGCAACGCAATCCGCCTCATGGAAATTCTCAGCGCGTATCCCGAGATCGCGCAAGTTCTACACTCACTCAAATATTAATTCTCAATGGATAATACGAGAGTAAATAGTAACAAACCCTGATCCCTTAAATTAGGCTTTTTCAACGCAAATGGCGTTTCAGGTCAATGCGATGAGATCGCCACTTTCCTCCGCGACCATCAGCTTGACATCCTCCTCATACAGGAAACCTTTTTAAAACCACATCACCGAAACCCGAATATTGCCAACTTTAAACTAGTTCGCAATGACAGGTCTCGATGTCACAAGGGTGGCACACTCATATACTTTAGGAAATCTTTGTATTGTATCCCTATAGACCCACCTCCTCTCTTCTCCCATCTGGAGACCTCTATCTGTCGGCTCGGCATGACCGGCCACCAACCGATCACCATCATCTCCGCTTATATCCCACCCGACAATGGTCCGGAGGATCCCATCTCGCTCCAAAAGGACTTCACTGCCCTCTTCGGTATGCGTGACTCCGTCATCTTGGCGGGGGATCTTAATGCCAAGCACCCGGCGTGGAATAGTAGCACAACCTCAACCAGAGGTAGGTTAGTTTTCAAGTTAGGCGAATCCCTTAACTTTGACGTCATCGCTCCAATGAGCCCGACTCACTTCCCAGGTAATCCTAATCACCTTCCCGATGTTCTCGATGTAGCGCTGCTCAAGAATGTGAACCTCCGTTTGCAATCGATTGAGACGTTCCACGAGCTAAATTCTGACCACCGCCCTGTAGTCATGCATCTCGCACCCTACTCGGGCCCGATCGACCCCAACCGCCCCCCTCAGACCCAGACGATAACCGACTGGAGGAAAGTAAGCGAAAGACTGAAATCCACCACGTCGCCTCACTTAGACACCATCCCCGATCACTTAGTGTCAGTCGCCGACACGACGGCCGCAATCGACTCGTTTACAGAGCACGTACAATCCGTATTGACGGATTGTTCACGGGAAGTTCCGGTGATGGAAGACCATCGCTGGAAACTACCTACTGACGTACGTGACCTGATAACCGAGAAGAACGCGGCCATCCGTGACTACGACTCCTTCCCTTGTGACGCGAACAAAGCCCACATGCGCCATTTACAGCGTGCTGTAAAGAAACGCATAGGGGAGGTTCGCTCTGAGGGCTGGAACAAGATGCTCAGTGAACTCGAGCCCACTCATCAAGCCTTCTGGCAATTACAGAGGAAATTGCGTTCCTCAGAAGAGGTCTCTATGCCTCCTCTCATCCGCCCCGACAATAGTGTCGCTTTCGACAGTCCCGATAAGGCTGAATGTCTTGCCGACAGCCTATAGTCCCAATGTTCTCCCAGCTCCCAACCAGTAGACCAAGCTCACCTGAACAAGGTCGACGCTGAAGTCGAACGAAGAGCCTCCCTCCCTCCCGTCGAAGACCCTGATGATCCTCTGCCTCCCGTCACTCCAGACGAAGTGCACGACATCATTAAAGGGCTCCACGCTCGTAAGGCCCCCGGTTCGGATGGTATTACCAATAAGGTATACAAACTCCTTCCTGCCCCGCTAATAATGCTTATGACCGCCATCTTCAATGGCGCCTTGAGCAACAACATCTTCCCACAAGCATGGAAAGAAGCCACCGTCATCGGTATCCCAAAGCCAGGCAAGCCAAAGTCTGAGCCCTCCAGCTACCGCCCTATTAGCTTACTCAATGTCCTCGGCAAAATCTACGAGAGGCTTATTTATAAGCGTCTCAAAGACTACGCCGAAGCAAAGAGCCTCATACCCAACGAGCAGTTTGGATTCCGTAGCCAACACTCGGGCACCCAACAGGTCCACCGTATCGTAGAGCACTTATGCGCTGGTCTGCAGCGTAACGCGACGACGGGTGTGCTATTCTTCGACATAGCGAAAGCCTTCGACAAAGTCTGGCACAACGGCTTGATATACAAGCTCTACCAACTAGGAGTGCCAGATCGTCTCGTGCTCATCTTACGAGACTTTTTGTCGAACCGGACCTTTCGCTATCGCGTCGAGGGAGCACTCTCGTCCCCTCATCCTATTCGCGCCGGTGTCCCTCAGGGTTCCGTACTATCTCCTCTCGCCTTCACGCTGTTCACTAGCGATATCCCAAAAAGTAAAAAGGCTCAGTTGGCTCTCTTCGCCGACGACACTGCCGTTTACTATACCGGTCACTGTCCCAACGCTATAGCTCGTACACTCCAAACCTCCGCAAACGTCTTAGGCGCTTGGTTCCGGAAATGGAGAATCGAGGTCAACCCCGATAAGAGTCAGGCGGTTCTCTTCTCGAGACGTCGTCGACTCCCTCCCCTACTTCCCAGCCCGATCACTATGTACGGCAAGCCCATCCCTTGGGAGAAGCAAGCCAAATACCTAGGCGTGATCCTCGATGAGAACCTTACCTTTAAGGCTCATATTAAGGCGGTTCGCGCGCGCGCCTCCTTCGCTCTTAGCCGGCTGCAATTCGTACTGACAGCCCGTTGTAAACTGTCTCTCAAATGCAAGCTCCGCATCTATACCGCAGTCATCCGTCCCATCATGACCTATGCCTGCGTTGTATTTGCGCACGCTCACCCACGTCATCTCCATAAGATGCAGACCCTCCAAAACCGTTTCCTCAGAAGGGTCACGGGTGCCCCCTTCTATGTCCGTAATATTGATCTTCACGTCGACCTCAAAATGCCAACCATAAAACAGTTCATGAAACGCTTATCAAAGCGTTTCTTCGACTGCGGCATCAAACATTCTAACCCCCTGATTACAGCGGCCGCCCGCTACACTCCCTCTCGCATTAGCAGTATTCGCCGACCAAGGCATACTTTAATCGACCCCGACGACGCCACTACCCTCCTCCAGGAGAGTAGTAAGGCCACTAGCACGCTACATAAGCCCAAAACCCGATCGCCGTCCTACCGTCCTCGCCGCCGAGGCCCGCCGCGACGCCCAAATCGACGCCCCTCCCGACCCTTGCTCGAGCCAGCCCGCGCCGCTGAGCCTGTAGCTTTAAATTCGTCCCTAATTAATACCAATCCTGATCCAGCTAGTCATTTGCTGCCCTCTTCCAGCGACGCCCTAAGCCGAGGTCCGTAACCCACAGGGGGTGCCCTTAGCGTTGTCGCTTAGTTTTAGTTAGTATATAAGTTTAAGTCCTGGCTGGAGGCCTTAATTTATTAGGGAATCCACAGGCAAGTCCGCTTAAGCAGACGACAACCGCATAGGTTGACCTGCGAGATGCCAAAAAAACAAACAAAAATTAAAGCAGTGACGTCCTGGCTGGAGGCCTTAATTTATTAGGGAATCCACAGGCAAGTCCGTCTAAGCAGACGACAACCGCATAGGTTGACCTGCGAGATGCCAAACAAACAAACAAAACAAATTAAAGCAGTGAGTTCACCACAGTTTACGTCAGCTCGCTACAGACGACAGTTCAAGACAGTTAGCTACAGTTCGACACGGATCGCCACCAGTACTCCCGCTCTAAAAATAACTGAGGAATAAATCAAGAAACAAGAAGCCTCTTTTATTGGAAGCGACCCTTCCCCGAAACAACAACAAGTCAACAATCTACATACAGTCCACAATAAATGTCATAGTCGACCTGCAAGGGTTTAAGATGGAAAATAACGAGTTTATTGTTAAAGAAATAGCAATCGCATGCAATAATCGAATCTTGGTATTGTTAATCAAACCACCATACCCATTTTACAATTTAACAAAAAAAGAAAGATTACAAGTAAGTTGGATAGAGAGAAACAGAAACATTTTTTGGAACGATGGTTATATACCATACTTAAACTTACACCAATACATTGTGCCTTATTTGAAAGATAAAATCATATAAGTTAAAGGTAGTGAAAAAGTTATGTGATTAAAACACATAGTAAAACATGACAAAATATATAATTTAGAAAATAAAAACTGTCCTAGTTTAAAAAAAAAATTTAATGATTATGGAACGTCTAGTATTATATTTAGCTGTGTATTTCATTCTAATGTTTGTGCTTTAAAAAATGTTACATGTTTAAAGCAATGGATGGAGAATAAAGATATTTTTAACTAAATTAATGACTTTTTTTTATTTATTTACCAAGACACAACCTTATTACTGCGAGAATTAACCCATTGGCATAGTATGTGGTAGGGAGTAAAGTGGTCCATTATTTTAACAAACCTTTGACGACACGTTTGACGTATTGGTTAAGAGCATATCTCGCTACATCACAATGTAAATAGCAGGTTAAACTGATGCTGCTACTTACAAATGTGTCAACTATGGCGGGTTCGATTGATGCATGGAACAAATAAGTATTTGTTCCAGCCTATTTTTACCTTATTAAACTATATACTCGGAGTTATATTCATTATCTCAGACCAGATTACGTTCTGAATAGATGCTGAGAAGTCAGTTACTAACTGAAGTGTATAATTGGGGAGTCTGGATCACTTCGCTTCAGATCGCCCCAATTATACACTACTAACAGTCTTGTATGCAATTTTCCTCTGTAAATTTTTGCATGCAATTCCTGAATTGGTGCCTACTACCTTTGTACGTTTTGTTTACACTTGTAGAGGTTTACCTATTTTTTTTTATCATTGTGGTACTCCTATAGTGACTCTGTCACCCGGAATGTTTCGCGGTGCACTTAGGAAGAACACAGTGATTTCTTTTTGTTTGTGCCCGGAAAGTTGGTGGAGTTGAGCCGATCACAACATTTTTTTGTTTGTGCCCGGAAAGTTGGTGGAGTTGAGCCGATCACAACTTTTTTTTTTGTTTGTGCCCGGAAAGTTGGTGGAGTTGAGTCAATCACAACATGTTTTTTTCTTTGCATCTTTAGAGATGTGAAGGTTCTTATACTGTTTCTCACAGTTATATTTTGTTCCTGCTAGTCAGTGGCGATGGTGCCTAACTGCACTCACATATAATTTTTTGGATTAATCTCGTTAAACAGCGGCCTTTGCGCTTAAATGTAATCGAATTAATATTCTTTTTATCCTGTTACATTAAACATATACTTGCTAGTCGGCGGCTATGGTGCCTAACCGAACTCTTATTAGTATTTTTTTGTTTGTTTGTAAAGCTTTATACTTGCTAGTCGGCGGCTATAGTGCCTAACCGAATTCGTATTGGTATTTTTTGTGTCTTTTTAGAATTTTATACTTGTTAGTCGGTGGCGATGGTGCCCAACCGCACTCAATTGGGTATAGTTCTGTTGTATTGTTTTACAGTGTTAAGCGACTGCTGCACTTAACTGATTCTATAATATTTCTTGGATTTAACTTGTTAGTCAGTGGCGAAGGTGCTTAACTGTACTCTTGTGGTTCTTTTGATATTATGGGTCGGTTGTGCTAGTATCTAGTTTGCAGCTGTAAGTGTTGTTTGTATACACGTTGTTGTTTATATTTCCTGTTTTTTGGGAAACTGTTCGTTTACCTTGATCGTTGTTTTTTAGGCATACAAAAAATTGCTTTCTTTTATTTTTTTTGGGGAGGGATGTAATGTAACGAGTTTTTTTACACCGTTACATGTATTGATAATTTTAGTCGATTTCGGAACGATTTCTAAATTGTATTTTTATCTGTGATACATTCGTATGACATTTTCGACGTCAAAATTTGACAGGTCACTTTTGCGATCTTTGTTGGTGAATGTGACGGGTCTCCTGATTTTCCCTAATGGAATCATTGTGAATCCGGTATATTTTGGGGCCTAGATACCATTATCCTAAACCGAAGGACCCGTGGAATGGTCCCAGACTATATTTCGTTCGGATTTTTTGGTAAGTTACTCTTTTTCGAGAGAAAATTTCCTTCCACCATGGCGGTTCGTTTGTGACCATATTACCGTTTTTCGCGGATTTCCTCGTCGCCTCCCTCCGGTTTTTTATACCAGCTATCTTCACGGTACACCGAGGGAGACGCGAGTTTTGAATACCTGGAATAAGCGGTAAGTTTTTCGTTGGTTGATGCGTCCCCGCGTGTCCGAGTTCGGAGTGAAACCACATCTCAGAGTCCGTTTTTGTCCACAGCCTACAATTGTGGGTGCTTATTCCACATTCATCGTCACACCAGGCTGAGCCAGGAGAGTACTGTGCTACTTCCAAGGGAAATTAAGGAACTTTTGTGACTATAATATTAAATAATAATAATAAAATCGTTTATTTATATACAAGGGACACATTTACAATCGATACCATAACAATTAAAAAGAACACAGTTACTAATATGCCTGAACTAGGTTGAACCTGTGTTTCAGGCTAGAAAGTGCAAAATTACTTAATATAATAAATTAACAATGAGTACAAACTAAAAACTAAATTAAAACTTAGGTAGATAACAGTATAATAGCATGTTGGTGGATCTATTTGCAGACAACAAGTAGATCTTCTGTGTGTGCATAATCAATGGTTAGTAAATATTTATGTATAATTTGTTTACAGCTACAATTATTTAATTTATAGATACTTAGTTTTCTATTTAATTTATTGTACAGAAATGGGCCTAAGAATGTAAAAAATCTTTCTACAAAGACATGTTTCGAGGTTGCATTAGATAAGCATACTATGTCATTCCGTCTCTTGTTAGTATTGGTAGCATTGAAGGTAAGCATAGTGTGCTGTTTTAATACTAAGTGCATAATGAAAAGCTGGCGAACCGTTAGTACCTTGCAGGATTTATATAACAGATCTGTAGGAAAGAAAAAGGGATGGAAGTTTGCCACCTTTAAAATAGCTCTCTGAGCTCTTTCAAGAGGAAGAAAATTAGTTTTTGGTGCGCCACCCCAAGAAGTGATACAGTATTGTATTATAGATTGACATAGGGCCAAATAAACTTGTGTTATTAATTTTGGATCTGAGATTGTTCTCATTTTTTTAAAAACATATATTAGTTTGCGCACTCTATTAGCTAGGCTTTCAATATGTTTTTTAAAAGAGAGTGTATCGTCCATTATTACCCCCAGGTATTTTAAGTTGCTCATTTTGACGATAAAGGGACATTTACACATGTTGACAGTACGGTTTCCACATTGATGGACATATAAATGAGGGTTGGTAATGAGTTGAGGCTTGCGCATGGAGAAGTGAATATATTTAGTCTTGTCGGCATTTAATGTTAGTAAATTGCTTTGGAGCCAATTAGTCACAGTATTAAAACCTAGTTGAGCGATTTCGAACAGTTCGCTACTGGTTTTAGCGGTAAAAATTACCGCCGTGTCGTCGGCATATGATATAATTTTGCCATCTTTAATATGTAGATTACACAGGTCGTTAATATAAATAAGGAATAGCGTGGGGCCCAAAATACTCCCCTGAGGAACACCAAAACCAGTATTTTTCTGCTCATCGCTCGTAATATTATCTATTCTAACACATTGGTACCGGCCGTATAAATAATCAGTAAAAAGTTTCAGCGGCGTTCCCCTTATTCCTATTGTCTCTAATTTATTCAGAAGGATAGAAACAGACACAGTGTCGAAGGCCTTGGCTAAATCGAGAAAGACACCCAGGGTCTGGTTTCCTTTGCCGTGTTCTTCTGAAATATAATCAGTCATGCTATGTACCGCATCGGCTGTCGATAGTTTGGCTCTAAAACCAAATTGCGCAGGGGATAAGATGTTGTTTTTTTCTAGGTAATTAACTAGTCTACTGTTTATAATTTTCTCTAGTATTTTTGAAATAGAGGGGAGTAAGGATATTGGCCTATAATTATTAACTACGCCTTTATTTCCCGATTTAAAAATAGGGATTACAACTGCCTTTTTTAGACAACTAGGGAAAATTCCTTTGGAAAGACAGATTCGAAATATATATGTTAAGGGAGGTACCAAAATCTGCTTAAAGTTTTTAAGGATCTTATTGCTTATATTATCCCATCCAACTGCACAGTCATCTTTTAGCCCAGAAATAATTTGGATTACTTCATCTTCATCAATGTCTAACATAGCAAAAGATTTCGTGTTACGGCTACTGCATGATTTTTTTAAATCTGGTAGGTCGCAATATTTCGGAATCTGTTCGGCAAGAGTTTTCCCAACATTTACAAAAAAGTTATTAACATTGTTAGCTGATAAGAGTGGTGAAGGATTAGTAAGCAGAAGACTCGAATTTGATTCACGATGTTTAGACGTTTGTTTGTGGTGACGTTTTTAATATGTTTCCAAAGTTGCTTGCTGTTTTTACCTGCTTTAATTCGTCTTAATTCGTTTTTATCGTAATTATTTTTTTAAATTCCTTAGGAGATTGTTGCAATAGTTCCTGTATCTTTTATATACTATTTTTATTATTAGATTATCAGGGTATCTCTTAGTTCTCTGATGAAGTTTATCTCTGTGTCTTATACACCGAATTAGTCCAGGAGTAGTAATCCATGGTTTAATATTGTAAAATTTCTTATTTACTGTAGAAACTGTCGTGTTACGTAAAATTGCTTGTTGGACATGTTTTATTAAGTACGATAAAGCCAAATTAGCGTCAGCAGTATTGTAAACTAGGCTAAAATCAAGGTTGCATAAATCACATTCCAGTTTCTTTGTGTTTAGTTTGCTAATAGTCTGAGGACGATTTAGCTTAGGCAGCGTAAAATTTACGTTTAGTAGGACAGCGTAATGGTCGGTAATATTTGAGTTAGTAACAAGCGTTATATATGATAGGCTGGTTTTGATCATCACATGATCGAGGCAGGAACCGCTCTGATGAGTAGGCAATGTGTGAGCGGGAAGAAAACCATGGTATAAGCAGATATTAAGGTAATCTAGGGTCCCTGCATAGCAGGTTTCGGAGGCAATATTTATATTTAAATCACCTGTTAGTATAACATTCTTAAATGGGCTTAGTGCTTGAAAAATATGGTTTAAGGAATTGTTAAAAGGATCTAAGTTTCTAGCGGAAGGAGATCTATACACAGCGATTATCGCTGTAGTTGTACTAATTTTGGTGACCAAACAGTTACTCATACAGTCTTGCAGAGTATGTTCCTCGACTGTGACCTTTAATGATTCTCTAGCGAAAACTACCACACCATCATTTTGATTGTGGTTTTTTGTTGTATGTTGTACCCCGGCATTACTGGGAGGTTATCGTAGCGATTTGATAGCCAGCACTCGGTAAGAACCATTACATCACAATCAAAGTTAAGTCTATGAAGAAATATGTTAAAGCTATCTATGTTCTTATAAATACTACGAATGTTTTGGGTCAGTACGGTTAGTGAATTGTGGTAGTCGGAAAGATATTTTCTGCAGTCCTCAACGTCACATGTCTTTGCTACAGTTTTAAACGTGTTATCTATATCGGTAAATAAGTTATCATCCGTACTAAAGAAAAAAATAAAATATAAAAAAATAACAACAATAAATTAAGTCTAAAATATAACTTAGTATGTGGCGCTCTTAGGCGCCTTCATAATCTATCGAATTAATGTACCTGAATTCGACAGCTTTCTTAGCAGGGCAATCCGTGTCTCCCGTCTTATGGTTGGCTTGGTTTTTAAAGCGTGAACATGTAGCACATTTTGGCGGATTGTCTTTCTTTGCGCAGTCTTGCATTGCGTGCCCTCTTCACCGCAGTGTCCACATGTGGGGGCAGCAACTTTACATGTTTTGGCTGCATGGCCGTACTGCTGGCACTTATAACATCTAGTTACCAGGGTAAAGTCTCGTACCGGGCAGGACGTCCAATTTATGAATAATCTGTCCTGTGTGATGAGGGCCTTACGAATGATGGCTGGAACTTCTAGAATATAGTTGCAATTCTCGGCATCTTTCCTGCCAGATTTGTGACTCAATTTTATTGATGTCAAAAATGTGTCTTGGGACATAGTCGGCAGCTTCTCTGTCAAGTTTTGTTCATAAATACATTTGTAAACCTCATTTTCAGCCATTGATGTGGGTACTCCTATAACTATAATGCGAGGCTTGCGCTTTTGAGGTTCGTCGACAGTAAGCACTGACGACGCGCGTTGGACTGTTTGCTTGAGCCTATCTAGGTCATCTTTGGTCTCGGTGCTGATAATCAGTCCTCCTTTTCCAATTTTGCGAACGTCTCGTACTTTCAGTTTCATTTCTCCAGGGCTTATGATTTTTTGGACCATGTTCTTGGTTTCGTCACTAGTCTTTGAGTTATCACAGGGATAAATCGCCACAGAGCTAAAAGTATTAGGACGAACAAAGCTGTTAGAGCCCTTCTTCACCATATCTGCAAACGATGTAGTCGCCGCACCCTGCTTCGCACAGGACTCCTGAATCGTCCGGTTCATCTCCGTTAGACAGTCCGATAGGTCCCGATCTTCGGTCATGGTTTTAAGGGAGGTATGGGCTTGGATTGCTTTTTGCTTAAGCGATTGGTATTGGACAGCCATTTGGGAAACTCCATGTCCAACTTTTCGGCAAAGAGTGCTTATTTTTAACTGCTGCTCAGCATTTAGCTTACCTTCGGAAGTTATAGAACAGACCTCATTGAGGCACTGCTCAATAGATCCCATCCAGTTCTGGATCTCCGGAGTGGACACTACTTCAACAGTTTCATCTTGGTCTGGTCTTGGTTGTCGGGGTGGTGTCGGTGCCGGGGTTGGTGCCGGGGCCGGTGTCGGTGGAGGGCTGCGCCGCATCATCGCGCTCCGATTAAATGGGCTGCCTTCCATAAAAACAGAAATATTTTCACAAAAAAAACCCGTCAGTTCATTATTTCAACTTGTCACTTATTATTATATTTCAACTTGTCACTTATTTCTCCGAATCGCACGCTACCCTAAAACTAGGTCACTTATTTTGCAAACGTTAATTTATTTATTTTTATATGCATTGATGTGCACGTCTGTATGCTTTAAACGCCTACTCGTGAATCTATAAACCAACTTACCCCCTTGACTAATTTTTTTAATAAAAAAAAAATTATGTTGGCAAGGTTTCGTGGTACCACTTATCTCCCCACGAAAACCTTATCCATCACATTCATAAAAAATGAACATATTTTTTTAAACTGTTTTCCCTTAAAACATGAAAAGCCAAGCTTTCAGGCGTAATGAGCAGATTAACACCCTCGACGACTTTACAATGGATGCCGTCTCTGACCTACTTTCATGTCCAAATTTTTTTAATTTAGCATGTTGGCGAATGCTAAAGGTAGAGGTTAAAAGTGTTTTCAGGGGCTGCACTCATGCATGGATGTTGGAGAAAAAAGTAAACGAAACTCCGAAATCTCAGTACTTTCAACAGATTTGGAGTCAAGGTTATTTTTTGTTACATGCCTTTCGGAATATGGACTTTATTTTTTAAGTAAATGCAGAATTTTGTTGGAGCATAGCTAACCTAACCTAAGCCGAGGCCGCGTCTGTGTGCGATTTTCACAGGGCTGGAAGCAGCTGTATGAGAGTAGCCGAAGGGGGCCCAGCAGTGGACTGCTGTTAGTTGATAATGATGATAAAAATAAGCTACTGCGATTACTTCTGACCTTAATGCGTCCTCTCTGATTACCATACATCCCTAAAATTGCCACGACACGAATGTCGAACGCTATTAAAGAGAGCGTGTACATTACGTTGTAATGGGAATTACACAAAAAAACTTTCCCGATCGAATCCGATCCGATGCCCTGTCATGTCGAGTGCGAGGTGCCAGTAGCATGCATTGTGTACCACTTGTGAGCTTTGTGGGGTTACAATCACTAACCCTTAAACCAAGATGAGGGATTCGGTTTAATTTACAAATATAATATGAATTCTTACTCTCAAGCTACAAAGAATGGTACCAGGGGGTCTACTTTCTTAGCCCGAAGTCCGTGGTTTCGGCCTTCGTTACGGACGTTTCCTACTCTGTATCACCTACGGACTTACGATTAGTCCCGAACTCGAACTAAGAATGAATGACAACACGATTTGACAGTTGTCCCTACTCCCAATGCGTTTTTGCCCGTCCGAAAAGTTGGATTTGACACTTGTTTTAACGGAACGTTATGTCATTTGATACGACATCAAAATAGTTATCGTGCTGCTGACGAAAGTTAATTAATTGAAAATATGGCTGCTTTTTTAATGCTCGAAGACGCTATACAGGTAGAAAGGAGGCGTCGCCGATTGCCTCTAAACATGTCAATAAATAGGGTATTTGTATTTATAGCATTGATTAGGTTATATAATTTGCAAACTTGATATTTTGCTTACAGGACATAATGGGTGTTAGGACAGGCGGAAGATACTGTTAAAAAACAAATTTTACGCAATAAAAGTATTGTTTTTTTGGCAACAAATTTTTATTTAGCATCAATCAACACAACTTGGCTTCTTGCTGAATCGGCAGGTAGGTGTCGCCGAACTCGAGGACGTGCACGACGAGAATGTAATGCTGTAAACAAATCAAAAAAAAAAATAGTCAGTATTAGCTTAGTATTTTATAAACATGATTTATGTCATCTATTTACTAGTGATCAATTATACTTACTTCGCTGATTACGAATTAGCAGTTCCTTTTACCAGTGCCTCAGTGATCACTGCAGGTTGCTTCTGGGAAACTGGGTTGGCAGGTGTAGCAGTAGATCTTTGTGTGGGTGTGTTGACTGCTTATTCTTGTCTTACAGGTGGACCCTGTACAACAAAAACTGAATATCATTGACGGATACAAGAAATGTATAATTATGTATCTGTTAAGTATAGTTATTTAATTTAAAAGTCACGGGTAAGACGCCATGCAAAATAATTATAAGTACATGAATGCTGTTGTTTCTTGTTTTTTTTTACCATCAGAACAAATTTACTATCTATGTTCAATTATATTTTAATTATTACCGATGGAAAAGCTGGCACTCTTGCCTCAGTTTGCGGCTCTCTAAAACCCTCTCCCATAATTGACAGTATCCTCAATTCGTATCGATGGGTCTCCACCTGTAGCACATGCTGAACGTCTGGCAGATCCAGCAGCTTTTTCGGCCCAAATGTTTTTTTTTTAAATCATTGTATGCACTTTAATAATGGCAAGACCTTAAAATCATAATAATACGAGTAATGTATTAAACTTACCCTTTGCCAATCCTCCACGGACTTTGTGCAACTCCCCATTGAATTAAGGGAGTTGCACAGGCTTTCCCACAGCCGTTTTGATCAGATTCTCCCGTTGGCACCACTCAATAGTCCGCGAGCCAACTCATTATGCTCACTCATAAAATCGAGGAAGGCCTCAATTTTTGCATGAATTGCTGCTGGAGCAGTTGGGGCCATTTTACTAAACTAGCGAAAACATCCCGCGTCGTATAAATAATATTATGAAAGTACACTTAATTAATGTAAATAACTATTTTGAAAAAAACTGACATTTCATTTGAAAGTTGCCGTCAGAAAGAAAAAGGGCAAAGGTATTAACAGGATAAGGCCACGATACGGATTTAAATGGCAAAAATAGTTCAATTCTTTAACTAAAGACATAACAAAAACTATATTGTTCGAAATGTGGTCTTTTTCTTAGAAAACCAATATTATTTTTTATTTAATAAGCTAGAAAACTTCAAAGTAAGTAAACCGGTAATCGACCGGTAAAATAGCGCGGCTCTATCGTCATGCGTCATTCGTTCACAAATATTGTCTATGATTCCGTAAGAAACTCATGAATCCGAAATCAACCGGGAGTAGGGTTTAGTGCTTAGTTTCGAACTACCTTCGAACGGACCCGTATCGTCGTTGACGGAGTAAGAGTGTAGACCCCCAGGCGTCTTTAATAACATTTTGAACTACGGAAACAGGTCATTGCAAAGGCATTGTGGAAGTGTTAGGTAAGTTAGTAGATAGCTAGAGATATAGATGTGCGACCTGCACACGAGCACGACCACCTTAAAAAAGAGTTGTCATATTCTATTGTCTATTCCATTTGTCATTTTGTCTATTCATCCGTCAATAAAACCTGGTCATGCTACGCATCGCGTCGTGCAAATAAACAGCCTGTTACCGACGGCCGTGTATTATTTATCAGCGGCGACGAGCTACGGGTACCCACGCACGCTCATAACAATAAAAATATGTCTAATTTTATCGGATCTGTTCCTACGTTAGAGCTCAGCCAACACTGGAACATCTTAAAATAAAGGCTTTTTTTCTAAACCGCAAATACGTTGTTAATAAAAGCAAAAGGAAAGAAAGATAACCAGCGAAAGGCGGTATAAGCGCACTCAACAATGATGCGTATAAGTTGTTATGCGAGGTAACTGCGCCAAAGATAGCTGAGGAGATATCTTACAAAGAGTTAAATACAGAGTTAGATAAGCAGTTCGTACCAAAGAAGTCAGTGTTAGCTGAAAGATATATATTTCATACGGCGGCGCAAGATGCAGGCGAAGATTTGGCGCAGTGGGCGGCCCGAGTGCGGCGCCTGGCAGTAGTCTGCAAGTTCGCAACAGCAATGGACTAAATGTTGCGCAATCGGTTCACCATTGGGATGCTGCCGGGGCCGGAACGGGTCAAATTTTCTTTTTTTTGCCCAAGGCGTTGGAAATTGCAGTGCCTGTAAAAAGTGCAAAGAGGGCACCGCATCGGCAGCGTCCAGCACGGACGTGCTTGCGGCCGGACTGATAACTGTCGGTTTTCTACGTATTAATGTAAAAAACTACGTAATAATGACAGGTCATTTAAAAAAAAATTGTTACATAAAACGTGGACAAGTTAATTGCCTACAAGTGTCAAATGACAAGTGACAAGTGCTGACGACGGTAAAAATATTCTGGTTTGTAATATCCGTAGTTTCTGCGGCGAGCCGATGACGCTGTTTGTCGATGTAAGCGGCCAATGCGCGACGAGCGGTGCCATTGTGTCGTGCTGTGACTTCGCGCCAGTTTGTGGGAGCCTTTACTGCCATACCACTGAATACTTACCAGAAACATTTTAACAACGTGTTATTAGGAAGTAAATTGCGTTGCAGGTTTGATCTATTAGACACTTCGGCGCCCGCGCTTAAGGTGTCAGCGTGGTCCTCATTATTGTCACAAGGGACAATAATGAGGAACGAAGGAAAATTGCAATATAATAATAATAATAAATAATAATAATAACAATAATCCTCCAACTGTCCATCATATTCTGCCTCTACACGAACGAAGGAAAATTGCAGATCTTGCTTTCTTATTTAGCGCTATGAACGGTTCTGCTGACGTCCCTGAGTTGGTCGGCAAGATCGGGCTTCGTGTACCAGGTGCATTTCTTCGGAGACCACGTCTTCTCCATGTGCCGCAGACCAGAACTATCTACAGACAGAACTCGTATGTGATAAGAGCTTGTCGGACTTTTAATATTGTGTGTCAGGATGTCGATTTAGATTTATTTACCAGTAGCGTTAAGGAAGTAAATAAATGTTTAAACAATTGTTTTTTTGATGTATAAGCTTATTTTTTTCTCTTTATTATTGTATTTTTAAGCGTGAGATAATTAATTTGCGTATCTCTTACGTCGCTGTTTTCGCGTATTTGTTAATTATATGCACTTTAGTCGTTGGTGGAAGCTTGTAATTGGCCATCGTTTACACATTGTACTTGTTATTAAAATGTATTAGCTGTAAGTTTTCCTAAAATTAATAAAATAAAATAAATAAAATAAAATAAGACTTACAAACTAAAGAACGCGAGAAGCAACGTACAGGCCAAATATGTATTTTAAAGGCAGTATAAAACTAACTTAGAAATAAATGATGCAGTACTAGTAAAAGGAAGTAAAAATAATAAATGGACACGGGGTACAGTTCAAAATAAAATTAGCAAACGTTTATACGACGATTATATACAATTAAAAAGCATAAAAACAAATTGTATAAATTAAAATTGCAAGAGGCACAGCAGGACATTGACTTGAATTGGGCTTTCGCGGACTCCAGGACAGGCGTAGAACAATATTTGCTACAAGGTGCTCATTCGTCAGATCAGCAACAGTCACCAAGGAAAGAGGAAGAGTGGAGCGAGGCAAGCTCGGAGCTCCAAGAAGTAATTAGGGAGCCAGCAGCTGAAATAGTAGCTTAGCCAACAGCAGAGCTAGTATCTAAGGCAGCTGATCCTGGGGTCGCATGTTGAAGAGCCTTCACGCGGCGCACCCTGGGAAACGTCAGCTCCAACTGTCCACCTGCTTTTGGTGGACATTTGGGGTTGGCGGCCAATCTTCAACAAACGGGGAAGGGTCATGGTTCCAATCATCGATCATTTATAATGGTCGATGAAGGGAACCGGGCTAGGGTTGGGGCGGCCGGTCCCTCGTCGGGATAGGTCTGGTGGCTATCTCCGTCCACACCCCCTCTGTTTGCAGAGGGTGAGTTTTGTGGGCGTCGAGTGGGGAGGGGAGAGGAAGACAACCTCTATAAAAAATTACCTCAATCCCAAGGTCGAGCGTGCCGAGGGGATGAATGGCCAGAGGGAATTCGGTCACTAGCGCTGGGGAGGGTTAACAGGGGAAAAAAAGGGACCACACCCTTCAAAGGGAAAAAAACAAAAAATGGAACAGACAAATGAGAAAAAACTACCCCAAGGCGGTACCGGCTGCTCAACAGCCGGAGAATCCGCCACGTTCCCTTTGGGAACGTCAAGCCCCCATTCGTATTCTGGGGGGGGGGCAACAAATGTCTGCCGAGCCAAGGAGGCTCATCGCGCTCTCGGTTATCCGAGGACGAGGAGAGGAAGAGGAGAAGGAGGGGAGTGATGCGCGGTCGGAGTCCGACGCTGCATCTGACCCGGAGGGCTCCTTTAAGAGCCCGGAGCGCGAAGTGGTGGGGGCTGCTGGGAAGGACAAAAGGTTCTTCCTGAAGCGGCCCAAACCGAGGGTAGGCCAGGGGTCACTCTCGGATGGCGGGATGGCCTCGGCCCGAAAAATCGGTCGGCGGGGTGGGGTCCGAGGAAGAGGCGGAGGGCACACCACTAAGGGGGACAGAGAGCCAGGCAGAGCAAGTCCAGCAGAGCCAGCCCAGCAAGCCGGGAGGCTCACTGCGAAGGGTCGCCGTTCTGCAGGGCTAACATGCCAGACGCGACAATTACTCACTCTCGTATTTTCTCGTCGCGTCTATACCGTCACTTTACTCGTTTTCTGACAGCACTTCCATACAAAATAGTTGACTTGTTCTGTCAAACTTGATGTTTTCTCGTTAAACCCTAACATGACCACCTAATTTATCTCGCATTTTGACAATTCAACATGAGAAAATCGTGATTTTGTCGTCCTCGATTTTGACGACGAGAAGAGAAGACAAAATTATTTTACAAAAAAAAATAGAATATCCAAAATAACATGGCAAATTCTAGTTCTATTAGACAACATGAAAAAACTTAATTGAAATAATGAATCGACATAATTGATTTGATTGAATTGAATGAAAATATGTACTTAGTTTTAAATAGCCTACTATACACATTGGAATGAAGTTCCTTTCGGCGGCCGCGAGAGAAAGTTTGGCTCAGGGAAGCACTATTACGTAGATGTGCATCAAGTGCAGTAATAATCAGTCAAGTTTGTCAATTATGGTGATTATCGAAATCTAGGGAGTTATGGCTGTACCTGCCTACGCAACATAATTACGAAAATCGCCAGTTAAGTCCGCAAAGTTGGTGAGTAAAAGCAATTTCATGTGTTTTATGGTGATTGTTACAATATCAACCTTCGCTTTGTCGAATAGTGACCTTCGGCCGATTTATCAATTGTGGTGGATTATCTAGTGAGTATAATAAGTGCCACTAATTGTATATTTTAATTTTCGCATGCCAAAGAAAAACAGTTAAAAAAAGTCTGTTTATGGAACGCTCAAGTCCCGCTGGTCCCATTTGGGATCCAACCGTTTCGCGCGGTTTTATCTCTAACAGTAAAATAAATAAAGGTTATATTAGTCTGTGGTTTGTGTCAGGGTCGAGCCAGATAGTTACTCTATTCAAATCAGTCGTTTGAAACCATAAATTTTGTCGGAATATTTAAAAAAAAATGTTAAAGTCGCGTAGTTTGTCGCCGTGGATTGTCTGTCAATGACGCATGTTCGTTTTTTAGTGAACTTAAGTGTTTTTGTGTTTAAATTGACTGTGAGTGGATTGATATTTACTTGTGAATAGTTATTTCATTGTTGTGGATAGTTATTTGTGCGGAAAAATCATAAAAAAAAGTTTTTGTGTGCAAAAATGTTTTACGTAAGCAAACCATTTTTGAAAATTGTAAGTATTATTTCGTCATTTATTTACAATATTCAACTCTCGTATTACGAATACTGTTTTTATTTTGTAATATGGTATGTTTATTCAAGAACCCAAAATAATTTACTTATAGTGGGTGGAATCTACCAAAAATTGATGAAAAAGTTTTTTTTTAAATCAAAACCGCGTAAACGGCGAATTTCCGCGATATCGCGAAATTTCGCGAGCGTATTACCACATTACGTACGCCGTTTCCGGGGACGTGAAAGGTTCCCATGACTCCGCCTATTGCGGTGCCGGATGCGGACCACTCTGCCGACGACGACGACGATGCTTCGGAGGTGACCGAGGTAGAGCTGAGAGTGGCGGTACATAGGCTTAGTGCCAAAAATACCGCCCCAGGACCCGACGGCATACCTGGAAGAGCCTGGGTTCTGGCCATGGAGGCTCTCGGGCCTCGACTTATGGGGCTCCTAAGCGCATGCTTGGAGGAGGGCCAGTTCCGACTTCGCTGGAAGACGGGGAAACTGGTCCTCATTAAGAAGCCGGGGCGCCCTGCGGACTCTCCGTCCGCTTACCGGCCCATCGTGCTGCTCGACGAGGTGGGCAAGCTCTTTGAAAGAGTTATTGCAAACCGCCTCGTCGGGCGGCTGGTGCGGGTGGGGCCGGATTTGGCGGAGAGCCAGTTTGGTTTCCGCAGGGGGCGCTCTACGGTGGACGCCATCATGCGCGTGCGAGCCCTCACGACGGGGGATGCTGTTGCCCGGGGTGGGGTCGTCTTGGCGGTGTCTCTAGACATCGCCAATGCCTTCAACACCCTGCCCTGGGGTTGCATCAGGGAGGCATTGCGGTATCACCGGATGCCGACCTACCTCTGTCGCGTGGTCGAGGCCTATTTGACGGACAGGGCCGTCATCTACCCCGGTCACCGGGGAGAGTGGAACCGGCGAGAGATGTCGTGCGGTGTCCCACAGGGATCGGTCCAGGGGCCGCTTCTGTGGGATATCGGTTACGACTGGGTGCTGCGCGCCGACCTCCCGAATGGCGTCAGCGTGGTGTGCTACGCTGACGACACGCTGGTCCTGGCACAGGGGAGGTCGCACCAGGAGGCGGCCGAACAAGCGACACTCGGGGTTGCGACAATCGTCGAGAGGATCCGTTAGTTGGGACTCGAAGTGGCCCTGCACAAGTCCGAGGCCATGTGTTTTCATGGTCCTCGGAACGCGCCACTGTCGGGTTCCCAGATAACGACGGGAGGGGTTCAAATCGGCGTCGAGTCGACGATGAAGTACCTGGGACTCGTCCTCGACAGCCGGTGGAACTTCGTGGAGCATTTCCGACGTTTGGCTCCCAGACTGGAGTGGGCTGGGGCTGCCTTGAGGCGGCTCCTGCCCAATCTAGGGGGTCCAAACGCCTCCTACCGGAGGCTCTACGCGGGAGTCGTGCGGTCCATGGCCCTTTATGGGGCACCGGTGTGGGCGCGTTCTTTGGGGCGCCGACCGGCCCGCCGGTTGAACGCGTCCCAAAGGGTCATGGCCATCCGGCTGGTCCGGGGATACCGCACGGTCTCATGCGAGGCGGCGAGCCTCCTTGCCGGATTGCCGCCATGGGATCTGGAGGCAAAAGCCCTCGCGCACGTACGGGAGTGGCGCGAGGAGGCAAAACGCCGGGGTGTAACTCCGCTGCCGCGAGAAATCACGGTACAGCGGACAGAGCTCCGGCGGGATCTCATGGCGACATGGAGGGTGCGATTGTCGCAACCCAGTGCAGGGCACGCCACAATAGCGGCGGTAAGTCCCCTCTTTGAGGAATGGTTGGAGAGGCGCCACGGCGTCCTCACCGGACACGGTTGTTTCGGGAGGTTCCTGTTTCGCATAAGGCGGGAGGAAACGCCCGGGTGTCACCATTGTGTGGATCGCCCGGAGGACACGGTGGAGCATACGGTATGCCCAGCTTGCGCGGAGCACCGCAGTGTCCTCGCGGAGGCGATTGGCGGCGGCGATCTCTTGCGTCCGGCCCTGGTCCAGGCCATGGTACGGAGCGAGAGGGAATGGAAAGCCGTCACCTCCTTCTGCGAAGCAGTAATGCTCGCGAAGGAGGAGGCGGAGCGCGTGAGGGAGAGAGCCTTGCGCCCTCACGCCCCTAGTCGCCGCAGGAGACGCCCTGGGCGTCGGGAATCGCAAGCAGATTCCCGGCCACCGTAGGCGCGGGCTTGCGGACGGCGAGCCATGGGTAGCTCGCCGTCCTGTAAGGACCAGGCCCGGGTCGACGGCGCGTTGTGTTCCACGCGCGCCTCCAAGAGATGTCAGCACAAAATGACGGGGTCCGATAGGGCCGACGCCTCAGGGTCATGGGTTATTCTAAAGAGAAAACCGTGGCCCTGGCACAGGCAACTGAAGGAACACGGGTGGGTTTTAGTCAGTAAAAGTCTGACACGCCCTCCCGCTCCACCCTGAGCGGGAGAAGTCATTTGATGATTTCCCACATAACGGTTTATAGATGTACGACTTGCGTGTCGTGTGCGTACTCCTCTACGCGCACTGCAAATAAACAGCTTGATACCGACGGCCGTGTCTTATTTAACAGGAAGATATTTTGTTTCGCTTTTAATATAAAAAGGAAATGAAGAAATACAGGACGTAAGAATAGCGCTATCCCTTTTTTGCACTGAAATAATGATGACTCCCCAGGTCCTTGATTAGACAAACTAAAAATATAAACGAGCGCACAGCTCACTCAGTTGTTATTCTGGTAAATTTACTTATTACCGGCTAGGTAAGGATGGACACCTCGACAAAGGCAAGTTAAAGCCTTACACAATGAAATGTCTGTTACGCTGAAAACACAGACGATCTAAAATCAGAATTTTAGATAAGTTACCTAGCAAAATATTGTTTTCACAAAAAAAAAAAAAACGGAACAAAAACATGTGCGTGCAGCAACAAAGAAGAAGTTTCACTTCTATCACGTGTGTAGATACCTACACGTGATAGAAGTGAAAGTTCCTCTATACTAAATAGTATAGAAAAAGTTTCACTTCTTCGTTAGTATAAATATACTAATATTATAAAGAGGAAAGATTTGATTGTTTGTTTGAATATTTCATCTATACCCTTGTGCCAAGGGGCATCAAAATCTGAAGTAACAATATTTTTTGCTGACCGTACCATTTTTACGAAATCTGTGAATGAAATCCTACGTAGGCTCTTATGAAACGTCAGAAGCTAGTTGCACGGTTCCAATTGGTCGTTTCCTATGGAGAAGAGCCGGCAAGAAACTCCATGGTCACTCTTTTAAAAGTAATTGGCTTTTACAATATTTTTAAATTACAGTGTCGTAGTTGTGTGTATTAAGTATACCTCATCTTTACCTTTGTGTAAAGTGCATCGATCGGTGTTCACTGCATCGGTCTACCACCTCGCACCCGCACCTTCTCGCGCCAACGGTACAGTGACGCGAGGGCTCCCGCCTCTGGGTCCCATGGCGGAGATCCGGCCAGCGCACAAGCCGCCTCGTGGGACATTGTACGATACCCCTTAATATTACGACACAAATATCAAAACCGTATCGCTATTGGTCTAAAGACAACTTCACAAACACATTAGCCCAGTCTCCTTTCACTCTCAAGTCTCGTCCAATTATCGAATCGCCGCATATGAAGTTTCACATAAATGTTATGTTGACTAAACTAACCACGTGAAATAAATACTACCGGTCTTTTCGATATGTCTATCGAAAAAGAAGGCAATCTCCCGGAAAACACAAAGGAGCTGACTTAAAGATACCGCCAAATTAATGGTCGATTTCATGATCTAATTTATAAAACACCGACGGCTTGAGCGGAGACAACATTATTTCCCGCCATTACCTCCCATTGATTTCCCGCACGACGACTGATGGCCGACGCAGCCCTCCAATTAGCCGATTGCCTTTTCCTCTCTCGGATTTCTCGGTTCGATCGCATTTCAAGCGAAGTAACATCCGGCTTACGATGCAAACTTGATTTACAGATTCTGTTTTCAATAATTATCATCGAATGTATCAAAGGTTCAAACATATTTATTCATTAGCACGGCTGGTTTATTTTTTTTATTTAGGATAAAACATAACATAAAATCAAGCCTTGTTTCCCCGAAGGGTTGGGCAGAGGTGCACCTATAGTGCACCCACATTATTTTCGCCAACATGGCAGACATTATTTAGGATCTCCAAGAAAATATGTACACAATACATGACAAATAAATAAAGGGCAACACCAAGTATTAAGTAGGCGAACTTCCCTAATAGGTGACCACAGCATGTGCAGTAAAGTTAACAACTAAGCTAACAAAGTCAAAATATAAATATTGTTATTGGTCTAGTGGTCGCAAGAGCTACTGCTGAGCATGAGGTCCTGGGTTCGATTCTCAGATCGGACAATGTGTTATTGGGTTTTTCTGTCTAGAATTTCTCAGTAGCAGGATTTGTGCGCGGTTGATGGCAATAGTCTCGCCCGCTATTACATGGGACTTAAACATAACTGGCGAATTGTGGGTGTACAATAGGTGCACCTCTGCCTAACCCTTCTGGGATTACAGGCGATATGTTATGTGTTAACGTTTACGAATACTAGCTATTGTCCGCGTCATCGTCTGCTGTTCAGGATGAAAAGTCCTTACCCAGGTCATGGTCTATCGGTGTGCCAAATTTTATCCGAATACGTGCAGCCGTTTTGGCGTGAAAGCGTAACAAAAAACCAACCTTACTGTCGCATTTATATAATTAGTTACGACTTCGATTTTTCCCGTTTTCTCAATTTTTTGTGTGCATCCACAAAGGTCTAAACGGTCACTAAAGAACGAGAAAGTTACATCCGAAATACAATCCGTCACGATATGAAACAGGATAATTTCGGAATTGCTTTTGTTTTCGGACAAAACGATCGACCATGTTACTAAGATATCGACCATGTAACAATATTTGTAATAATATTTGTTACATAGTTCCTGCTAGTCTAGTAAACACAAATATAATTATTTGTTCAAATAACAAGGTACCAAAACTGCCCAACTAGCGAAAACTAAATTCTATTCTGAGACGGGGAACGTTAAAGTTTATGTCCTGAAAATAAGCGCTCTCTGAGAATAACGATATTTGAACCAGTCTGCCATTTAAAGTATTTTAAGGAGTAGCAAGAAAATACTAATAAAATAATATTTTTCACTAACTATTTAAGTCAATTTCAACATGCCCCGCATGCCACGATTTATTCTCATATCGGTGTTTTTTTTTAGAATGTGTTTTACCGAATGAAAACGGGTGCCACGAAGTAGTAATTTGAGTTGAGGGAAAAGAAAGACGTCGGCTGGAGACATATCTGTTGAATAGGGTAGGTGCTTGCTCGATGGTATTTGTTGAGTTTTTGGTCAAAAATTCGTTCACAATTATTAACTTGTGCGAAGGTGCATTATAGTGATGCAAATCCAAGAATTTTCTTTCCACAAATCTGACCTTTTTGTTGAATTTGCTTTCGTAAACGCCGCATAACGCTCAAATAATATTCTTTATTTATCGTTTGACCTTCCGGCTAGAATTCCGACTCACTTTTGGTCGACTTTGGCGTGGTTTTTTAGGTTTCGGTTCAGTTGGAAGGTGCCACTCCGAAGCTTGTTGACTAATTTGCATGTCAAAGTCGTATACCCACGTCTCGTCACCATTGACAATGCGTTACTTGAATGTTGGGTCGGAACGACTCGTTCTAGCATGACCTCAGCGACTTTTATGCGACTGAGTTTTTGGAGAAAATTCAGATTTTTGGGCCTAACCTAGCAACATGTTTCATATCCAAGTGATTATTTAAGATCCGTACCACGGATCGACTCGTGAGAGACAGAGAGTTCAGCGGCTTTCTCTCTCAAACTTGAATGAGGATCTTAAATCACTATTTCCTTAATTTTGCGATGTTATCTTCAGTTGAAGACGTGGACGATGGCCTACCAGACCTAGGCAAATCTTCCATCACATCTCGACCGCTTTTGAACGCTTTGTACCACTCATAAGCCAGTGTTTTCGTAATGATAAAGTCGACTCACCGTAAACCTTCTGTAACATTTTCAGTGACACCGAACACGAAATTCTATTGGCGATGCGCAAAATTTAAGACAAACTCTTTGTTTAATGTTTTGTCCATTATGAAATTCGCAATACACACTAGATATGATCTAACTAAAAACAGCACTGTATTTAATCTAAATAACAGATGCAACTCAAACTCAAAATGAATTTTGAAGCATAAACAAATCACCCATTCCCGATACTTGTTTGACAAAATGTAGGAAGTTTGAACTTTATTACAACGAAACCTATTGATTCTTAAGTTTGCGTGAGCTGTAGACAAGAAATTTCAATATTTGCTTTGAGCATTATGATAATAACCGACAGATTTAGTTCTCTCGAGTGAAACGTATTCATCTCTATTTCACAAAGATAGCTTTTCGTGTCGGATTACTGTGAGATTATTTACGGTACATTTCTAACGTTTATTTTGCACGCTGTTTTGTAGTAAAGTTTGAAGGACGATGGTCTCTATTAATTTAGCTCTCGACGTTTAAATGTTACCCTTAGTTCGAGCTCAGGGCGCTCTTGTAATTACTTCCAAACTTCCGAGTTATTCGACTGTGGATTTATTATTTTCTTAGAAAATTTCTCGTGAGAATGATTTGAAGTTAAGAATAATTTGTTCATTGACTGAAAAGAAAAATGCGGTAATAGGAATTACAACACAAAAAATGACACCTTAAATATATAAAAAGCAGAAACCAAAGATAGTAATGCCAAAAGGGCCTCAGCTCAGCATTATGTCAGATGACAACACAAGGTGTACCATTTGACTCTGATTTTCAGCTGCAACCCACGAGTGCCATACGCTAGAATATTAAACACATAGAAGTGTGTCCGTTTTAATAAATTAAGAGAGAAAAAAAAACAAGCTTATACAAAATCAAATAAAACTTTGTGCGTGTTCTGTTTGTGTTGTGATTAATGAAACACTAAAATAAATACCCAGTTTCTGCGTATTTCCAACATACATAAAAATATGAAATCTTAAACAAGTTCCCCACGACGACAAAAATAACTCCTAAGTCCCTGATGCGTACCAGCTTCATGACTTTCTGTTTTATTTATAATTCTTTACAACATAGTTGGTACTAATGCAGCCATAATGAATTCCTGAAATTCAGCAGATTAACTAGTCCATAACAAGTTCATTTAATGTCACGTTACAGGAAATTTGCCGCCATTAATTATTCCGGAGTATAATGATATCTGCGAACAAAGCTGTCCCGTCACTGATTATTCAATGAACTGGCAACTCCAAATGACCATTCGCTGTCCGAAAATTTAAATTATGAATACCGACTCTGAACAAACAGGCAGTTCAATTTACTGGTGCGATTCAGCGGCTCGTTTTTAGTAGAAACGAGGTATGGGTTTCCCGGTATTTTGCCTGAAATATTGTCTATTAATCTACCGAGCCTTTTCCAAACAATTTTGCGTAAAGCAACTGCCTATTTGACCTCCACAGCACACTTATTAGTAACACGATACCCATTGGTAAGATTGGTTGTCAGGTTTTCGGGCTTCTGACGACCCGTAACGACTGTCAAACAACTACGAATTACAGCCGAGACCAACGGTTAAAGGTCCGTGGCACGGAGGGGTATGGATGGATTGCCTTCCGACAAAGAAATAACTCGGAATTTGGTCACCATTCTGTTCTTACTTTGTATTTTGCTGATTTTCTACGATACTAAAGAAAAAACAGCCAGTGCTCGGTAAAAAAAACATTGCCATTAAAAATACAAAGATATAAAGCGTTAAAAGAATATCTGCTTTATAACATTACTAAGAACTAAGTGAAAGAGCAGTAGCCGAAGTAATGTGGCGTGTAAAATCACGTGAAATGTTATTTCATGGAGTGAAGTGCTGTGACCAATGGCCGGGTAACGTAGTTAGGTACCCTCGTCTCGGCTGGCAACTCCCTTAAAAGCTCCTAAGGAGGCAACGATGAAGTTATAGATGTACATCGGCTGAAGTAGGGAATTGGAAAATAGGCTGTGATATAAAATGCATCGAGACTGTTAATACATCCTGTATTTCTCTAAGTAGGCTAAGCTTGTATGTAGGACTACCACATTATGTTAACTCCCTTGAAATAGGGGCAAGCCTATTGTCATGAACCGTATTTAATTGTGTGTAATCGTCATTAGATGACCACACATGGTTGTTAAAAGGACTGCTTCTCCAATTCTCTACCATCCTTTTCCTTTAGTGTCATCATAATTTTATATTTCTCCCATTATCTGTTTTTTTTCGTATCATTGTACGTATCTCGTGGGTTTTATTTTTGTGTTCAATCACGGGGAAATATGTAAAAACGGAAGGTGGAAAAGGGTAAACGAAAACATCCGATTCGCAAAACCTCGAGAACTTTTGACGAGATTTTCAGTCTACATGATTGAATGAATATTCCATGTTTTAATTGTGTACACAAATATCCAAGATTACATAAATTAATTGGTTTCCATTATGCTCGCTTTAAGCTAAAACCTAAACGTTTGCTAGTTACAGATCGTTGGACAATTACTCGCAAGTCTGTCAGCTTTAACCAGGATTTGAGACCACAAGCAGCTTGTGCTCAAACCGCTTACCTCGTAGACACAGGATCGCTTTGCGCGCTTTATCTGCTTCATCACTGATAAACCTATCTGTCCAGTTAAGTTATCGACCAAAATAATATGGTTACCTCATTCCGAACCGTTCAGCGAAATAGCGCTTTTATCGGCAAACACGATGCTGCCGAATAGCTTTTAGATTTTGTTGAGCTCAAGGGTAAAGTAAACTGACTGATGTATCTTTTAGGTGGGACGGGATTATGATTTGGTGTTTAGGATTGAATCGTATTGGAAAGATGTAAAAGAAGAAGTGTTTACTTGCAATTGTCAAATATTTTTTTTCAAACAAAATTATGCTATATTACTGTTTTTTACCTTCATATCTACATATAATAAAATAGTAACAAAGTCAAAACGACCAATGGGAAGAAAAACAATTTTTGCTACGACTCTGGTGTCGATTTTTTAAGAATGTTTGTCCGTTTGTCTGTTTGTCTGGATGAATGTTCCGGATTGGCTCAAAAACAGCTTTACGGATTTGGATGAAACTTGACACATAAATAGTTTATGGCCTGGATTAACACATAGAAAGAAAGTAGGAAAAAATTAAATGTATTTGACCCAGGTTAAGGCACACAATATTCACACAAAAGAAAACAAAACAGAAGAAAATAGTATTGTGTGCCTCACGGCTGCGCCAAATAGTTCAGCATAAATGCAAGACAACTAAGTGCCTGACGCTGGTTTTCAACTAGACCCAACGAGGACGTCTTACGGATGTAAATCAGTTTTTAACGTGTGTTTAAATATTTAAATAATAAACGGTAGATATGTGTAATAACTAATCAAAAACAGATGATTGTTTAAAAATAACTATACATAATAATATGGTGTTTATGAAAAGAAAGAAAAAATGGTATGTTTACACAAGAAACAAAAGGACTGTTATTAATAATTAATTATTAAGGATCATATTTTTGAAGTATTAAAGTTGATCATGTCTAGCTTCCGTTGTGCTTCAATGAGAAAATGTCGTATGCGTCTTCTAAAGTGTCGATCGTGGTAATTGCTCGAATAGGTGGTGGCAGGTTATTCCACACTTTCGAAGCCGCATGGTATATACATATGGTACTTTTAATCCTGGAAGCACGATCCCGTGGAATATTTTCCGAAATCCACGCGGGCGATGTCGCGTGCAAAAGCTAGCGTATAAAATTGTAACACCCAGTAAAATTAATATTGTAATGTAAAAGTGTGATTGTGTGTATTTTAAAGCAAAATAAAAAAAACATAATTTTATGCGTATCGCAATTGTTAATATGGAAGCGTCGGAGGAAGTATATTAACTAAATTGTTTATAACAAATTGGATTTGTGTGTGAATTGTGATCTTAAATAAAACAAAGTCGGGTTAGCTACACCATTTGAACGGCTGGACCGAATTTGATGGTCTTTGATTTGTTGGATTTTTCTCCACCCCAAATAGCAGAATAACTATTAAAACATGGGAAATAAATGAAGATAATTTTCTGAGGCGGTACGAAGTTAGTTACGATCAGCTAGTGTTTTCATCTACACCGCCACATGCGAACAACGCACCACACAAATCCTGCATCACGCAATCAAAGTTTACCGCGCAGCTAGCATATATACAACTTCCCGACAACAATCATCGGGCAGTTGCCCACCAGATACGACATCCATCTGGTCGGAGGATCCTCCCTTTTCTGAGAGTATGAGTGAACTTTACACCCAGTTCCTCATATCCCTAAATGTTTATAAATATTTCATAGCGAATATATTACACTGAAAGTGACAAACGAAAACAATCAAAAGTCCATATTCATTAAAATTCAATGTTTTTCATTTTCCATTCGATCCATCAACGGATACTTTGTAAAAAAGCTAGAATTTTAAAAGTTTTTTTCAAATCATCACATTCAACAAAATCCTGCAGTTTGAAAATAGATAATAAACTTAATTCGTATGTAGCGACGCCGACGTTTTTATCGGATTCACTCAGTTAAACCTTTATTTAGTCAGATTGAAAACATTTTCTACCAACGAGAAAAAGGGGCAGCGGAAATTAAAGCCGAAATACAGATACACTGCGTCATTGAGATTGGTCTGACGTATGTCCGAGATATTAGGACAAGTCTGGGGGTCTACTCTCTAACTCCGTCAACGACGATACGCGTCCATCCGAAGGTAGTTCGAAACTAAGCACTAAACCCTACTCCCGATTGATTTCGGCTAAATGAGTTTCAAACGGAATCATAGACAATATTTGTGAACGAATGACGCATGACGATAGAGCTGCGCTATTTTACCGGTCGATTAGCGGTTTACTTTGAAGTTTTCTAGCTTATTAAACAAAAAATGATATTGGTATTCTTAGGAAAAGACCATATTTCTAACAATATAGTTTTTATTACGTCTTTAATTAAATAATTGAATATTTTTGCCATTTTAATCCGTATTGTGTCCTTATCCTGTTAATACCTTTGCCCTTTTTCTTTCTGACGGCAACTTTCAAATGAAATGTCAGTTTTTTTTTCAAAATATTAATTTTCAATATGTGTACTTTCATAATATTATTTATATGACGCGGGAAGTTTTCGCTAGTTTAGTAAAATGGCCCCAACCGCTCCAGCAGCAATTCATGCACAAATTCAGGCCCTCCTCGATTTTATGAGTGAGCATAATGAGTTGGCTCGCGGACTATTGAGCGGTGCCGACGGGAGAATCCGAACAAAACGGCTGTGGGAAAGCCTGTGCAACTCCCTTATTCAATGGGGAGTTGCACAAAGTCCGTGGAGCAGTGGCAAAGGGTAAGTTTAATACATTACTCGTATTTAGTAAAGTGCATACAATGATAAAAAAACAATTGGCCGAAAAAGCTGCTGGATCTGCCAGACGTTCAGCATGTGCTACAGGTGGAGGTCCCATCGGTAGCACCAACCCTCTCGCAAGTTGAATTGAGGATACTGTCAATTATGGGAGAGGGTTTTAGAGAGCCGCAAACTGAGGCAAGAGTGCCAGCTTTTCCATCGGTAATAATTAAATTTATAATTGAACATAGGTAGTAAATTTGTTTTGTAGCATTAATGTATTTATAATTATTTTGCATGGAGTCTTTCCCGTGACTTTTAAATGTAATAATTATACTTAACAGATAGGTACATAATTATACATTTCTTGTATCCGTCAATGATATTCAGTTTTTGTTGTACAGGGTCCACCTGTAAGACAAGACCTAGCAGTCATCACACCCACACAAATATCTGCTGCTACACCTGCCAACCCACTTTACCAGGAACAACCCGCAGTGATCACTGAGGCACTGGTAAAAGGAACTGCCAATTCATAATCAGCGAAGTAAGTATTATTGATCACTAGTAAATAGATCACATAAATCATGTTTATAAAATACTAAGCTAATACTGAGTTTTTTTTCATTTGTTTACAGCATTACATTCTCGTCGTTCACGTCCACGAGTTCGGCGACACCTACCTGCCGATTCAGCAAGAAGCCGAGTTGTGTTGATTGATGCTAAATAAAAAATTGTAACCAAAAACAATACTTTTATTGTGTAAAATTTGTTTTCTAACAGTATCTGCCGCCTGTCCTAACACTCATTATGTCCTGTAAGCAAAATATCAAGTTGAAAATGTTATAACCTAATCAATAATATAAATAGAAATACCCTATTTATTGACATGTTTTACTAAGAGGCAATCGGCGACGTCTTCATTTTATTTTATTTATTTAGGGACAAAAAACAGATACAATATGTGTCTGAACAATGAAAAGATAAAACAAAATATTAACAATATTGCAGCCCACTACATTATCCGCATATTTACAAAGAAATTAAGATAATGAGTGCCACTAGATAGGTAATAAATAACTAATAAAAAATTACATCACATTCATAATAATTAATTACATCATGCAAAATAGAAATTCCCATTGATTGGCAACTGAGTAATAATTAACACTAAAAACAAATCTAATATATAAAATTCTCGTGTCACAGTTTTCGTTGCCATACTCCTCCGAAACGGCTTGACCGATTTTGATGAAATTTTGTGTGCATATCGGGTAGGTCTGAGAATCGGCCAACATCTATTTTTCAAAAAAAAAAATTTTGCAAAACAACGTTTGCGGGTTCAGCTAGTAAATAATAAAATCTTTATTAGCTTACATTCATAACATTATTGGTTCATAATAATTTTCATTACATACATTTAAATTTGGATTTTGAGCATACAAAAATATCAATATTAGCAAAATTAGAATTATAAGATTCAACCATTCCACGGATAGGGCAGCGTAAACCAGAATTAGTAGTATTGACAGCAAATAGGGTGCCTGCACGAATACTACGCATATGAACAGTGCGTGGAACCACATAGCACAGTTTGCTCGTGAGATCGATGCAATCAAAATCATACAGTACAGAAGCCTCTAGATATTTACGTCTAGATTCCAGGTTGACCAGCTTTGGGCACGCCACAATAGCGGCGGTAAGTCCCCTCTTTGAGGAGTGGTTGGAGAGGCGCCACGGCGTCCTCACCTTCCGCCTGACACAGGTCCTCACCGGACACGGTTGTTTCGGAAGGTTCCTGTTTCGCATAAGGCGGGAGGCAACGCCCGGGTGTCACCATTGTGTGGATCGCCCGGAGGACACGGTGGAGCATACGGTGGAGGTATGCCCAGCTTGGGCAGAGCACCGCAGTGTCCTCGCGGAGGCGATTGGCGGCGGCGATCTCTCGCGTCCGGCCCTGGTCCAGGCCATGGTACGGAGCGAGAGGGAATGGCAAGCCGTCACCTCCTTCTGCGAAGCAGTAATGCTCGCGAAGGAGGAGGCGGAGCGGGTGAGGGAGAGAGCCTTGCGCCCTCACGCCCCCACTAGCCGCCGCAGGAGACGCCCTGGGCGTCGGGAGTCGCCTGCAGATTCCCGGCCACCGTAGGCGCGGGCTTGCGGACGGCGAGCAATGGGTAGCTCGCCGTCCGGTAAGGACCAGGGGCCCTATTATGAACTCTTATTTCCAGGCAGTTTACGGCGTAAACAGAACTGCCTTGCAATTTCGTATTATGAACTCGTCAAACAAGCCAGTCAGCGATCACGTGACACCCTGGCCGACTTCTGGCCGAATATTGCCTGGAAATACCGTATTACGAACGTTCGTTTGACATTTCGTTCCGTATTAGAACTGTCAAAAAGTAACCTCACAATCCATTCAATTTACGCTGCTTCAGAGGAGCTTTTATTGAATTGTTTGGGTTTATTTGGAAATTATTGGAGTGTTTTCTATATAACATAAGAAAATAGAATCCTGTGTGACGAAAATGAACTGTTTGAGTTCCTGGAAAGTGATTCTTCTCGCAAACTTGTGAATCAACTAATAAAAGGAAACGACTTCGTGACCAATCTAATGCGTTCGACATGGATGATGTGCAGTTCACGACTTGGGACTGAATCTCTGTGAGCAGCTGCCTCACATGTCATGAGACGTGTGATCGCACGCAAGGCTAAGAATAGTAAAATACACTTTCCACTAAATAAATAAAAGGATAATAAACGTATTATTGAAATCCTAACAACGGCCTTTCCTTTTGTTTTTCACCTTTAACCCTTAACGGGCTTCCAAAACCCACGGATTTATCCGTGAAGACTAAGGTAGTTGTTTTTATTAAGTATGAACTTTACGTAAAGTTTTAACTAAACATTATTCTCATTTTAGGTTTTGGTTGCATTATCATAGTATGCTACTGGCTCCTACCAACGCCCCACTGGTGATATAGGCTCTCGTTCAATGTCCCAGCCAACATTTTCTATAGTAGATGCAAATCACTGAGTTTTCTTCAGACTTCTTGGAAGTAGTATATCTTTCCAGCTGAACATAAGTTAGGTAACGCGCCGACGAGGCGAGGGCGAGAACGCTCATCCACTATTAAAATAAAACTTACATTGTATTAATATTATATCATGTAAAAAAGACGAATATTATTTGAAATACTCAATAACACTTTCGCCATCTTTTTGTTCATACTCGTACTCCATAAATCTTAGAATGGATCCTTCCATTAAACAAACAATACGATAGTGTTCTTTCATAATGTTATTGTTATTAACTAATGTTTGTCAAACAATACTTTCATTGAAGTTGTCGAATTCCCCGCTGACCTTCAAGTGGAATACGTTCGGAAACCTCGCGTTACAATTTGCAAACAGGAAATATTATGTAAATTATTATAATCTAGAATAGCACAATATAAATTGCGTTCATATTTTCACCTACTATACTAGACTAACTAGTTTAATATATGGTATTTATTATTTTTATTATAAAATATGTGATTTAAAAAAAACCGTAACTTCCCTATAAATAAATAATTGAGTTTCTGAACGTTACGTCAGAGAATTACAAGCCAGCCATAGACAAACTACCCAGCGTGAAGTCGCTCAGAACTAGGAATGTCATAATACGAAATTTAAACAGCCCGTGAAATGAATTGCCTGGAACTTGCCTGGTTTTTTAAAAGTTCGTAATAGGCCCGCAGGCCCGGGTCGACGGCGCGCTGTGTTCCACGCGCGCCTCAAAGAGATGTCAGCACAAAGTGACGGGGTCCGATAGGGCCGACGCCTCAGGGTCGCGGGTTATTCTACAGAGAAAACCGTGGCCCTGGCACAGGCAACTGAAGGAACACGGGTGGGTTTTAGTCAGTAAAAGTCTGACACGCCCTCCCGCTCCACCTAGAGCGGGAGAAATCATTTGATGATTTCCCACCCAAAAAAAAAAAAAAAAAGGTTGACCAGCTTATATTTATCAAGTAATTGTGAGTACGACAAATACGTTTTGTGGCATCTGTAATGCATGGCTCGCAGAAACTTACGCTGGACTTTTTGAATCTCGTCTATATATTTCTGGAAAAACGGGTTCCAAATAGGGAAATATATTCTAATTGTGACCGTACAAGGGTCTTATATAGGTAAAGGTATATGGAGACCCGCTTGAACTCAGTGGACGATCTCATAACGAACCCATACATCTTAAATGCTTTATTAATAATGTTTCCTACGTGTTGGTTTAGGGACAACTTATCATCAATTAACACACCAAGATCTCTCACAGTAGATACATTACTGAGTGTTGTGTCGTGCAACGAGTACTTAAAGTAGATAACTACTTTTATTCTTTGTGAAATTTATGCAATTGCACTTAGAGAGATGAAGATGTAGTTCTTTCTACCTGTAAAGCTTCTTCGAGCATAAAAAAGCAGCCATATTTTCAATTTATTAACTTTCGTGAGCAGCACGATAACTATTTTGATGTCGTATCGAATGACATAATGTTCCGTCTAAACAAGTGTCAAATCCAACTTTTCGGATGGGCAAAAACGCATCGGGAGTAGGGACAACTGTCAAATCGTGTTGTCATTCATTCTTAGTTCGAGTTTGTGACTAATCGTAGGTCTGTAGGTGATGCGGAGTAGGAAACGGCCGTAACGAAGGCCGAAACTACGGGCTAAGAGAATAGACCCAATGAATAGACTAAATAGATAAAATAAAAAAAACTCAACTAAGCTTTATTGCGATCTTACTTTCAAATAATAATAAAATTTATTGAATCGATGCCTCTAGACCGGTTTCTATGGCAAGGACGAGACTTAATGGTATGTATATTAATTCGGTTTGCGTAGGTACTTAAATAATTGTAGTGTTTCTTAGATGACAGCACTAGTAGTTATTTAGTCTCATTATTATGTACCTAGGTTATTTTTCTTGTTATCTAACAGTTTGATTGTTTTTTTTTTTGTGATTTTTTTTTCTAGATCCTACCTACCTAAAACTTGATTTTTTCTCTGCTTTATCTTAGTAGGTTTTTAATTGAAATCACCATGCTTTCGCTAGTTTTGCAAGGATGAAAAAATTTAACTAATTAACTAACTAGCCTGTATTGTCCCACTTCAGGGCAAGGTCCTTCCTCTCCCTTTTGCCCACAATTCTTTGTTTTGTCTTTGCCAGTCCTTTCGGTATGTGTGAAGCTCGTCCTGCCATCTTCGTCTCGGCCTGATGCAATGGCGTCGTGCGTTCAGTGGGACCCAACCGGTGGTGATGAAAAAATTACCACATGAAAAATAAACATGTAAGTTCATCCCTTAAAACGACACGCAGAGAGGGGGTGTTTCAGTAGGGACCTTCCCTACTGAAACACCCCCTCTCTGCGTGTCGTAAGAGCAAATTACTTTTAATTACTTCTTTAATGATTGCATTATTCACGTTGATTATATCTGGCGAGCACTAACTGTACGAAATATTAAGGGCCAATTAAAAAAACAAATGCTCCCAATTACAAAGAAGACATAAAAGTGCAAACGTTTAATGAACACTGAAGCAAATTGAGAAAACTTTGCTACCGTTTGTTTTAAATGGTATTTTGTTTTTTTCTTAACTTCGATAGGTACTTTTGCAGATTGAGTTGGGGACAAAGGCAGCGAACGTCCCGTTTTCTCATTTCGGCCCGGAACACTGAGATTACAGGCAGCTTCACAGACGGTACCCTAAATACACTCGTTATTAACGAATCTTTTATCCAAGTGCTTTTGAAACGATTTAGACTCTTTTGACTTTGAAATGGCGGTTTTAAGGGTTCTGCAGTGGAACATTTTTCATTTATAAAACGGTATTTAAATAAAATTATGTTATAAGGATCTTCTGCATACTTACGTTATGATCCCATCAGTATTGAAAAGTTTAAATCTATGGCATCATGACTATCTATAAAATACCCATACAAAACCTCAGTAATTTTAAAGTGTTTGGCTTTTTATACCATTATCGAAGAATAATTATCGTAAAATATTCATCGAACTATGAAAGGCACTCTTAATAGCGAAACCGTTTATTGCAATAAATTATACACAGTAATATTAATTTATACAGAAACGTTCCGCTCATAGCTACCTAATAATGGAAAACCGAGTTCCGTCATAAGTTTCACGAGCTTCATAACGCAGCTACGATATGAGATTATACATAATATTATTATGTACCAACGACTCGCCCCTACTTCAACCGGTTTTCAGAATTTGTCAAAATACGAGATTTCAAGAGGTCTTCCATTTCGACAATGAGTATAAAATATATAATGACGTTCATCATTGGTTTCATTCATTCGTTCATCTTTCATTCACGACTAAAGAAAATCGCGCTTTGTCACTTTTGACAGGTGCTTTTATTTGTCACTATCCATTTTTTTTTTGTTAGCAAGCGACTTCTGTTACGCTTAATTAATAATCCCCGCGTAGTTTTTTAATCAGAAACATCGTCCTCAAGTTGGTTTTTAACTCCGATCAGGTAATTCCTGTAGTACGCCTACAGTCTTCACCAAATATAAACTTCAAGTTAACGAACACAAGATAACCTATAAATTCTATAACGTATTAATTAACGCATCAATGAATTGTCTTTTCCACTAAACCTGCTTTTTACCCGTGGTAGACGCTTCTCTTTTCCTTAACTCGTCTTATAATAGTGCTACACTCCAAGTCTCATACAGGTTAGTCTAGTTTTCGTTTAATTTGTGATCGACACAAAAGTAATATAAACAAAACAATGGCGGTTTCTAGACGTTGAACTGTGCTGCCACCTATGGATCTTTCAGTTTTTAACCCCGTTGAAGTAAAAAACAAACAGGCTATAGTTACCGTTCACGACTGTTGTGGTTTTAGTTGACCAAGATTATGTCTGTTTTCCGTGTTTTGTTCTCACAGTAGTCAGATAGGAAACGCCGACTTCAAATAGTTTTTCAAATATAAATTGACGTGTAAAAGTGTTTGTGCAAACCTACTTACACAGAAATAAAATCTTTTACCATTATCACACCGTCCAATAAAGTGGTGTAACTGTAAATCAATTTCTGTTTCATATATCAGCAGCCATAGAACCTCGATGGTGTAGGTAGTCGGCGGTATTGATCTCGTCGACTACGATTACTTTCGCTCTGACAGCGCAGTCAGTGGTATTCGCGCCAAAATGGAGCTTCCAATTTTTTTCAGGTACCAATTACAATTTTGTCTTTCTGTGACAGATTTTGCAGCTACACCACGTTTTTTAAGCTTTGATAGCATTGTATGCTACTAGTTTTAAATAAGGAGCATGTAGCATATAAACTGTTTAGAATGTTAGGGTAGTGCAGTCAAAAAAATCTGACTCTACGTCTGACGTCTAGATTTCAATATATTTAGTGCAAGCTAGGGTTCGTAAATATCTATAGAGCTTTGAATATTCAACTAAATGGTTTTTACCATTAAATGACATGGCCGGGTTCTGCCTGCAGAATCCATTCAGAATACATAAATGTACTGTAATTATTAATTTACGAAAATAACTTTTAAAATATACTAAAATAAATCGCTACAATTGCATTTCTCTAGAACAGGCGACAAAAATGTCAATAAAAATATGTGTGTTCTTTGATTTTGTCCGGTTTTTATTTCGACATAATTTGCAAATCAATACAATTTAATTTGCGCTTGGATACACGCATATGACAAGCACTGTGTCTGTTGCACGCCTAAACGTCAGACTAAAATATCAAACAATCACAACTGCCAGAATAGTACGGTCTAAGGTAAATACCTATATAAGTCAAAGATTTCACAATAATCGCAGACAAAATCGATTACTGGAATATTTGCATCAAGGGCGTGGTATCGCACTGAGTGACGCCTTCCCATAACAGAGCATCCACAACCAATATACACCATTGGATAGCAGTACTCTGCTATGTGCCTTATTCCGAGCGTTGGTTTAACAGTACATAACATGCATTGCAAATCAATCCATCTACATGAAGCTGAAAAACATACAATATTGTACTCAGTAAAGTAATACGCTCTTTTTATATTGTGATGGCACTCTTTCGGATTTTGGAATTCAACTGTTTAGAATAATAGCAGATGAAGTAATTACTACGTGAGTACACACCTTTTGTATAGATACCATTCAGTCACTGTATTTTATAACTGCTGTGTTAGAGTGGTTATTATATGCCTTCGCATTCGATTAGTGGCCACACTACAATTCAGGCACCTTGACATAATGAGCGTCAGAATCTAAATCGAAAACAAACACGTCCAATATGTATAGCAGGATATTATTATTAGAAGCGTAAACAAAAGTCCGTTAAATGCGCTATATTTTTTTAATTTGTGTCAAGTTGAAATATCCAACAGAGTAACAACACAGTAATACGTGAGAAGATCAACGCAAGACTGCACAGAGTGACAGGTGACAGACATGTACATGGACAGACAGAGCAGCGGGAGCACGCGCAGTTCAGAAACGTCAAAATAACTAGGACGTTCAGATACACACTCTTGAATATATTGTCGATTCATAATACGTAACGTGATCGGCATCATGACGCACGGTAGCTCGAAAAATGGTGTCTGCGATTATCGTGAAATCTTTGACCTTAGACCAAACTATTCTGGCAGTCGTGGTTGTTTTATATTTTAGTCTGACGTTTAGGCGTGCAACAGACACAGTGCTTGTCATATGCGTGTATCCAAGCGCAAATGCAATTGTATCGATTTGCAAATTATGTCGAAATAAAACCGGACAAAAACAAATAACACACATATTTTATTGACATTTTTGTCGCCTGTTCCAGAGAATTGCAATAGTTGCGATTTATTTTAGTAAATTGGAAAAGCTATTTTCGTTTATTAATAATTACTCTCACAAAGCAATTGATTGACGCTTCGGTTTCACTTACAACCTTCTTCTATAAGTTGTTTCTATACTATAGACACGCACACACACTTTGTCTGTAATTGATAGTAGTTCATAATTTCAACTAACTTAAAGCTCCAATTTCTCGCCCTCGCTAAGCACTCTTATTTTAAACGACGCGAAGTTTTTGTGCAATGTTCATCGTACTGCCTGTTTTAACAGCTGACCTACAAAAAGTTGAGTCCAGCATTTGCATTTAGAAGTTCAATTCAGCGTCGTTATCCCTGATTTGTTAGTTGGAAATCAGCTTAATTGGACCACTTCTAAGTTGAAGATGAGACTGTCAATTATTGTTGAGTAGAATAAATAAATAGAATGAATAAATGTAGATTTCAGATTTCAATCCTTTTGTGTTTGTTCTGGAGTACTCTTGAACCTGTTTTGGACAATCTTGAGACAAAAGGGATAGTACAGATTAAGGGGAGTGTACAGATTACATATCGTTTTTTTAGTATGTGAGTGTGTATAGGCATGTATGTGATAAAGTACTGGTATATAGGTATTTTAATTAAAATGAATTCAGTTTAAAAAACACTACTTTCTGAGTTTATCTTGGACATTACTGACATCGGTGAAGGAAAACATCGTGAGGAAACCTGGACTTTATACGTCTGCAATCGCCAACCCGTCTTGAGCAAGCGTGGTGATCAATGTTCATGTCTATAAGAACTACTTAATGTAATGTCTGGTCTGTTAAAGTGGATTGTGCGATCGGTAAGTATGGCTCGATCGATGTATAATTTGGTTGTTCGGTTCGGGGTTGACTTTATAGTATGGTAAAATACTGTCTATGAGTTTGTGTTTATGATCTAGTTTCTGGTGTATCACGTTGGCTACTTGATCGTGTCGATGTTTGTAGTCTGTCTGGGCTATTAATTTGCAGGCGCCTAGGGAGTGGGCCGTAATCCACAATGCAGGCTCAGTGCGGGTTGGCAGGTGTCACATGTTTTCGAATTTTTGGTTCTAAGACATTCAAGGTTACCTTATGTCATGGTTTCCTCACGATGTTTTCCTTCACCGTTTTGAGAGCAGTGGTGATTAAATCATTTACACAAAGTAAAGCGCCTGTCTGGGTTCGAACCCGACCTACAACTCGTAAGTCGCGGCCGTTATCACTGGGCCACCACTGCTTTCAAACCTGGAAAAGCAAAATAAATTAGATGGAATGAAGAATTGCTGGCTTTTGGAGTGAAAGATTACAAGTGGAGACGATAACTGTCATACGTGCATCGTTTTTCAGACATTATTGCATTTTCTACATATGTCGGTTGCTAAATTCTTTAAAATATGATTTTATTATTAGACGTCAAAAAGAAATAATAATATTTTAAAACCAGATGTGGTCGGTGTTTCCTAACCGGCTATTCTGAGGAGAAAAACCGAAACAAACTCTGAGATGAGATGTATGTGATGTACGACTTGAGAGGGCACGTGCATTATCAACAACATCCGAACTCAAGTTCAACAGATATGGCGTCTCACAAGGAAGTGTGTTAGGCCCAATTTTATTCCTTTTATACATAAATTCTATAATTAATATAACCCACCATAAATGTATATTATTTGCTGATGATATTTCTATTATTGTAACTACTGATAGGAAAAATAATACGATTGATGATCATGAGACTGATATTAATAACACAATTGAAATACTAATTGATTATCTAAATAGAAATAATTTATCCATAAATCTTAAAAAATCGGTTTATATTCAATTTAATAAATCTAATAATGCTAAATACAATGTTAAAATGAATATACATAAAATTGATGAAGTGATGCAAACTAAATTTCTAGGCATAACTTTAGATCAAGACATAAACTGGAAAGCACATATTGATACCGTCTCCAAACGAATAAATAAGTTCGTATATGCTCTTAAAAAAGTCAGAAATATAACAAACGTTAAAACGGCAATAACGTCCTACCATGCATACGTCAAATCGGTGCTCCGCTATGGCTTGATAATGTGGGGTAATAGCACAGAACAAAATAGAGCATTTATTGCAAAAAAAAAATGCATTAGAGCAATACACGGTCTTCGACCTGATGAATCCTGTAGGCCGATATTTAAAAAGGTTGGGTTGTTGCCGCTACCGTCTCTTTACATATATGAAACATGTATGTTTGTAAGGAAGCTTATGGAATTATTTAATAATGCAGAAGATTTATATCCTCGTAACCGACGAGACCCCCACAGGCTCGTACTGGATATACTTCCGAGACTAGCTAAATATAACAAAAGTTGTTTAGCTATGTGTGTACGTATATACAATAAGATACCAAGTAGTCTCAAAACATTAAATATAAGATTTTTCAAAAATAAATTGCATGAATGGTTGTGTAGTCATAGTTTTTATAGTGTCAAAGACTTCCTTGACAGTAAATGTTAAATGTGCTTTAAAATTTGTACGCTTATAACTGTTAAGCAGAAACATGTATGCGCTTGTTATTTTGTATTTTACCATCTTTTTATACCATGTTTTTTAGCAAATAAATATTATTATTCTGATTCTTACACACTCACACTCACTTGGTTTTCAAGTTGCTCAAGTTTATATATAAAACTTCCTTAAAATGTCGGCAAATATCGAAAAAATAGGAACGTAATGTAGTCACGCTGACATTATTATAATGTGTACGCCCTATAAATTATAGCAGTGAATGTGAATAGCAACGGTATTATTGCGTTCCAGTTATTATCTATATATATAAAAATAAATGCCACTTTTCGTTCCAATTTTATAACTCAAGAACGGGCTCACCTATCCAAACCAAATGTTTAGGCTTTGTTCGGACTATTTAGTAGATGGTTTATGTGACGTTTGCACAAAATCGGTGGAGCGGTTCTTCATTTATCACATTTTTTGTAACAAATGAATTCAATAAATGGTGGATTATTTTGTTAATGGGGTTTTTGCTGTCAAATAGTTATTTTTTTTTAAATAGGGATGGTGCTGTCAAATTGAACCTTTTTTTCATTTTTGACATTAAAATAATGTTATTATGTCATTCATGCAGTCATTTCATTTTGGATGTGCTTCGATTAAAGCAAATTGTCAGAGATAATTATTGCTTTGTGTTTATATTTTTAAAATATTGTTGAGTGCTTGCATTCTTATAAAAGGTGAGTCTTGAATTGTTCAAATTTACTATGCATATGTGTGCGTGTACTTTTCTCAGTTTTTTAAGCGAGCCGTGTCGGTGTTTCATATCGTTTACATGCTTTATTTGAATTGAATTGCCAAACGCATTCACACAAAAGGTAAGTTTTGAACTGTTGAAGTGAATTACATGTATGTATGTTTGTTTCTTTATTTGAAAAAACATATTGCGTGCATATGGGTGTTTTATTCTTTTGTAACAGATGGAAGCAAGTAGATTTGAAAATGAATTATTTAATGACATTTTTATATACATTGAAATATGCAGTCATATATATTTCCATGCACATATACGCACATGTATAAATACTGATACACCACTATTAATGTAGCAATTTGTTTTTAATTTCATTTATTCTTTTTTTACGAGGGAAAAATGCTACGAGCCAGACGAGTAAATATAGGTCGGCGAACGCGTAATGCAAATGATGTGTCATTACTAAGACGATCACAGACTGCAGATGAACACGCACAAGCTAATGCATCACAACGTGAACATAATGCACGAAATAGATCTGTGGACCCTGTACCTGTACTGAATCTTGCACGGCGATCAAGAATACGTCGTGCTGGTTTGGCTGAAATGATGCGTGCTTCTTTTAATTACAACAGTCAGATTGATTATAGTATGTACGGATACATTGGAATGATGGACGCAATACGTATTTTTGGGACATCTCAAACGTCGAAGCACTTTTTGAGTCATATTCAACAAAACAATTCGTCATTTCAAATGACTTCGTTTGGTGCTACTAAAATTATTAGCGGTAATTTTATGCCGACGCACAGTATTTCGCCTAGAACATGCTAGGTGGACAAAATTCAAGTTATCATTTCCAGGAAATCTTAATTGCATAACACAAACAACACCCCCTAACTCCAAATTCCGAGAAAAAGTTGTTTTTCAAATGCTTAACTGATGAGTCATAGAGTTCAGAAGTCAGGTAATGAGTTTAATGCAAGCGTTCCGGTCAATCAGTTGCAATTTAGCGACACTTTTGTGCACATCTCATAGTGGTTTATAGTGATATTGTGAAAGTTTTTTGTGATGGATATTAATACTGAGGGTATGTACTATTATTTAATATATTATTTTTATCAGAATCTATTAAAATGAATTTTTAGCATTTTTTTAACTTAATGCTAAAATTTTATATATAAATTTTTGCGTAATTTTTTTCATAAACAAAACTTTGAACGTTCAGGAAATACATTGATTCGCCTCTATTCGGGCTAGTTTTTAGATATATTGTACGTATAACTGTGTAGTTTGTAAAAATACACATATTGTTCAGCACACTTCAGTACAACATATTTTTTTATATTTTTTTTCAGAACACGTTTACTCTATTTCAAGGGTAGCTTTTTTTGAAGAGTGGTTGAAACACACGAAGAATGATAAAAGATCGCGTATTTATGACTATCTTTCTTCAAAATTTCACTTTGGTGACATTACTGAAAGCAGCCAAAGAGAAATAAAGTTGAAAATATCCAACTTTTCTACTAAGATTGAAGCCAAATGGTTGGCTTCGGGAAAATCGAAGGAGCGTTTTTTAATTAGAAATAAGACTTGGCTGGATGAAGGAGACATACAGTTTACTGTGAGTTCTTTAGCCCCACAACCTTCAACATCGAGTGAGGTTGTGACATCTGCAGGAAGACCTCGCAAAGATTTCGAGGAATCGTCGTTTAAGACGAAGAAACGTCGAGTCGTGGATCTCTTAGAATCTCGAAGTGCCAGTGAATTAGTGACTGCTGCCGAAATTGCTATGCGTTCAACAGGGCAAAGATAAGTTGCCCATGTGATTAGAGACATTAGTGAAAGGCCAGATAATATTATTAAGTCAAAAGAAAATACCAGTTCCGTTAATCCTAGGCAGTTAAGTAGTGACGAAGCCTTAGCATACTATATAGATTCTAAGTCAACAACACATGGTTACAAACAAACTAGGAAGTGGTCCATAATGGCAGGACATAATGTGTTTCCGTCATATTTTAGTGTAGTAAAATCTAAAAAGGCCTGTTACCCTGCAGAGGATCACATTTCTATAACAGAAACTCGTGCTGAAATAAATTTGCAAGCAAAACAGCGGAACGTCCAGTAATAGCACAGAATGAAGTTATCAGTAGTGTCCTCCCAACAAGTCCAACGTTTACACTTGTTAGTAAATGGGGATGTGATGGAACTAGTAAGTGAAGAACTAGTAAATGGGGATGTACAACACCCGCAAGTGCTCACGAATAGAGACTTGCTGTCCATGTTAATAATAACATCTGACCCTTTGATCAATGGCCTTCGTGAGATTCCCCGAAAAAAGCCGGAAAAAATATGTGCAGAAGTATTAAAGTTAATCGTAAGCCCGACCATAGTAGCATCAAGACCGGAAACGTCATCATATTGTCGCACATTACCACAAAATGATGACGATTCACCAGAAGATTTTGATGATGATTCTGATGATTAGGTTTAGGTTAAGTTAGTTTGTACAGTAGGTATTTATTTATTTAATGCATTTTTGTTGTTTGTTTATTATTTTTAATTATTTTTCTGTTTTTACATATTTTTTTTTGTTTTTTATTACAAAATCATACCAAAAACTATTAATAATGCCTCAACATGACTACTTATATATAAAAGCATCGTTAAATCTCATAAAATAATATTGTCCACCTAGCATGTTCTACGCGGTACACTGTGCGACGTTTAAGGTAAATACTTAAACAGGATTGTCCCATGTTTATATCAATCTGAATCATAAAGTATTCGATAGTTTTAAAAATTATGATCCAACAGCTACCTAAAATTGCATACATGCTACAGATTCAGGGCCAGATTTATCATCAAGCTGGTTCGTTATTGCCATACACCGACGCTGATCATACATTTTTGCAAATTCATTTTATTGGTGATGAAAAACAAACAACAAAATTGGATCAACGTTGTGCAATTATTTCGAATACAAGATGAGAAATTATTCGTGAGCTACAAGGTTTTTCGATCAGCATAACGCATTAAGTAGTTCAATTGTTCAAAATTACTTTCGATCGTATGCCATCTGATAATCACAAAATCGTAATAAGGGCTGATAGAACACCTTTTGGAGAGCATGCATGGTGATTCAATGCACCGACAATTGATGAGGTTGCAATTGTAATTCTTGATGATCAGTTTCAATCCCGTGATATTGAAGTTCATCGCAGAAATGAGCAATAGCAACGTGTTTCGGAACTTCATCGTAGTTACGATGCATTACAATACCCAATATTGCATTGGAAAGGTGACGATGGCTACCATATCAATATACCAATGATTGATCCACGAACAGGTAAATAATTGACCTATTTTCAGTATGAAGTGTCATCATTTGTATAATTTTCTAAAATCACATTTTGCATTTATTTTCAGGATGTAGACCTGTACAGAAAAATAGCTAGCAATTAATAAAATATTTTTTTGTTACAATAAATTAATTTGATGTTCCATTTTTTTATTATTATTTTACTTTATACGTAGCGAAGCACGTACCGGGCCGCTAGTGGTTATATAAATACGGGAGAAACGAGGCATCTTCATAACACAGTTACCGGCGTGAATATAGCCGTAATAAATCTCAAATTCAGGACGTGATGTCTCGATGGGCGTTTCATTATATTTGTATACCTAACTTCGATTTCCGGTGGGGATAGACTGCTAAATATTGTGCTGTGTTCATTAGTGGCAGTTATTTAGAATTAAATACACTTTGGCTTCAGGAAGTGCGGTGTAATTGCGTAAATCAATAACAGTAGGAATGGCTTTCATTTTGACAGTTCAACAACATAATTGCGATGGTTACGTTGTTGACCAGATTTTTTTTTCGAACGAATGAAGCAGTGGATTAGCAGTTGACCTTTTTTTTTTTTTTTTTTGGGTGGGAAATCATCAAATGACTTCTCCCGCTCTGGGTGGAGCGGGAGGTCGTGTCAGACTTTTACTGACTAAAACCCACCCGTGTTCCTTCAGTTGCCTGTGCCAGGGCCACGGTTTTCTCTGTAGAATAACCCGCGACCCTGAGGCATCGGCCCTATCGGACCCCGTCACTATGTGCTGACATCTCTTTGAGGCGCGCGTGGAACACAACGCGCCGTCGACCCGGGCCTGATCCTTACCGGACGGCGAGCTACCCATTACTCGCCGTCCGCAAGCCCGCGCCTACGGTGGCCGGGAATCTGCAGGCGACTCCCGACGCCCAGGGCGTCTCCTGCGGCGGTTAGTGGGGGCATGAGGGCGCAAGGCTCTCTCCCTCACCCGCTCCGCCTCCTCCTTCGCGAGCATTACTGCTTCGCAGAAGGAGGTGACGGCTTGCCATTCCCTCTCGCTCCGTACCATAGCCTGGACCAGGGCCGGACGCGAGAGATCGCCGCCGCCAATCGCCTCCGCGAGGACACTGCGGTGCTCCGCCCAAGCTGGGCATACCTCCACCGTATGCTCCACCGTGTCCTCCGGGCGATCCACACAATGGTGACACCCGGGCGTTTCCTCCCGCCTTATACGAAACAGGAACCTCCCGAAACAACCGTGTCCGGTGAGGACCTGTGTCAGGCGGAAGGTGAGGACGCCGTGGCGCCTCTCCAACCACTCCTCAAAGAGGGGACTTACCGCCGCTATTGTGGCGTGCCCAGCACTGGGTTGCGACAATCGCACCCTCCATGTCGCCATGAGATCCCGCCGGAGCTCTGTCCGCTGTACCGTGATTTGTCGCGGCAGCGGAGTTACACCCCGGCGTTTTGCCTCCTCGCGCCAATCCCATACGTGCGCGAGGGCTTTTGCCTCCAGATCCCATGGCGGCAATCCGGCAAGGAGGCTCGCCGCCTCGCATGAGACCGTGCGGTATCCCCGGACCAGCCGGATGGCCATGACCCTTTGGGACGCGTTCAACCTGCGGGCCGGTCGGCGCCTCAAAGAACGCGCCCACACCGGTGCCCCGTAAAGGGCCATGGACCGCACGATCCCCGCGTAGAGCCTCCGGCAGGAGGCGTTTGGACCCCCTAGATTGGGCAGGAGCCGCCTCAAGGCAGCCCCAGCCCGCTCCAGTCTGGGAGCCAAACGTCGGAAATGCTCAACGAAGTTCCACCGGCTGTCGAGGACGAGTCCCAGGTACTTCATCGTCGACTCGACGCCGATGTGAACCCCTCCCGCCGTTATCTGGGAACCCGACAGTGGCGCGTTCCGAGGACCATGAAAACACATGGCCTCGGACTTGTGCAGGGCCACTTCGAGTCCCAACTGCCGGATCCTCTCGACGATTGTCGCAACCCCGAGTGTCGCTTGTTCGGCCGCCTCCTGGTGCGACCTCCCCTGTGCCAGGACCAGCGTGTCGTCAGCGTAGCACACCACGCTGACGCCATTCGGGAGGTCGGCGCGCAGCACCCAGTCGTAACCGATATCCCACAGAAGCGGCCCCAGGACCGATCCCTGTGGGACACCGCACGACATCTCTCGCCGGTTCCACTCTCCCCGGTGACCGGGGTAGATGACGGCCCTGTCCGTCAAATAGGCCTCGACCACGCGACAGAGGTAGGTCGGCATCCGGTGATACCGCAATGCCTCCCTGATGCAACTCCAGGGCAGGGTGTTGAAGGCATTGGCGATGTCTAGAGACACCGCCTAGACGACCCCACCCCGGGCAACAGCATCCCCCGTCGTGAGGGCTCGCACGCGCATGATGGCGTCCACCGTAGAGCGCCCCCTGCGGAAACCAAACTGGCTCTCCGCCAAATCCGGCCCCACCCGCACCAGCCGCCCGACGAGGCGGTTTGCAATTACTCTTTCAAAGAGCTTGCCCACCTCGTCGAGCAGCACGATGGGCCGGTACGCGGACGGAGAGTCCGCAGGGCGCCCAGGCTTCTTAATGAGGACCAGTTTCCCCGTCTTCCAGCGAAGTGGGAACTGGCCCTCCTCCAAGCATGCGCTTAGGAGCCCCATAAGTCGAGGCCCGAGAGCCTCCATGGCCAGAACCCAGGCTCTTCCAGGTAAGCCGTCGGGTCCTGGGGCGGTATTTTTGGCACTAAGCCTATGTACCGCCACTCTCAGCTCTACCTCGGTCACCTCCGAAGCATCGTCGTCGTCGTCGGCGGTGTGGTCCGCATCCGGCACCGCAGTAGGCGGAGTCATGGGCGGGGGAGTATGCTCGCCCCGCGAAGGGAACAAAGTGCTCACCACCTCCTCCATGAGCTGGGGCCGGAGACTCTGCGTCAGTGGGGGAGCCCATGGGCGGAGTTTATACCGCACCATTTTGTAGGGGCGTCCCCACGGGTCCCTGTTCAGAGTCTCCAGCGACTCCTCGCGGGCCTGGGCCCTGGCCCGCAGGATCTCCGCTTGGAGGGCGGTCTTCGCCGCTCTGTACCCCTCGTACAGCTCCGCCTGAATGGCTTCCGTATTCGGAGGGCGAATACGTAGCCTGCGGTGCCTGGTGTAAAGGTGTCGCGCAGCCACGCACGCCTTGCGCAAAGCCGTCAGCTCCGGCGACCACCAGCACACCTGGCGCCAAGCACGTCCGGGCTGGACCCGGGGCATTGCCACGTCACATATTTCGGACATGGCCTCCCGGAACCACTCCGCCTCGTCGTTGATGTCAGCAGGCCTGTCCGGTGGTGACACCCAGGCCTGCACGATCGAGGCTTCCAGGAGGAGCTCCCGGTTCAGCTGCTTCAGCGCCCACCGCGGACCACTCGGGGCCTGTCGGACCGGCGCGCTCGAGGTCTGGGCGGAGACGTCGAACCGGATGTACCGGTGGTCGGAATAGGTCTCCACCCCCTCCATGACGCGCCAGTCAATGACGTGCGGCGACAGAGCGGGGCTGGCGAACGAAATGTCCACCACTGATTCACCCCGCATACGCACACACGTTGGGACAGAACCCCGGTTTAGGACGACCAGGCCTGTCTCCAGAGCCCAGTCCTCCACCATCCTGCCCCGCGTGTCCGTGAGCCGGGAACCCCAAGCCAAGTTCTTGGCATTGAAGTCCCCGAGGACGAGCACGGGGAGGGAACGAAACCCGACGACGACGACTCTCAACTCCGCTAGGGAGTTGTGGAACTCGGCGAGAGTTCGGTTCGGAGAGAAGTACACCCCTACCACGACTATCTCCCCGAACCGTGCTGCCACGCAACCCCGTCCCCTCTTGACGGCCTCGAGGGACAGGGTACCGGCGGCGGCCGACGAAATTAGGGCCACTGAGCCGCTCAGGTCCTCCACCCAGTCATCCCTGGGCGGGACAAAGTACGGCTCAGCGACCACGGCGATGTTAATCGACCACTGCGCCATGCTCTGGAGCAACAGATCCTGAGCAGAGGCGCAGTGGTTGATGTTCGCCTGGAGGAGGCGTAATGGGGCCATTACTGACACTCCATATCAGCCCCCTCCCGAGCCTCCTGTGGAGGCCCTGCCACGATGGTTGCGGTGTCGACGACGGTGGAGGCGGCAACGGCGGCGGCAGTAGCGGCGGATGCAGCCTTGACGGCGGTGGCAGTGGGCTTTCCCCTGTCCCTGCCCCTGGCTTTGGCGGGTGGAGCGCAGACCTTACTCCCAACCCGGTGATCGGCCGGCTTGCCAGCTGCCGCACATATAAAGCAGTGCGGCGCGGCATTGCACGAGCCGGCCTTGTGACCGGGCTGACCACAGCGGAAGCAGTGACCGCTGCGGTCCACCTCCGAGGCGCATTGCACTCCCACGTGGTTTCCCACTTGGCAGCGGAAGCACCTCAAAGGTCTGGGTTCCAGCAGTTTGACCTGCGCGGAGACCCAGCCCACCAGGAGCCTTCGGCCCTCCCCGGCAATTTTTTGGGCCGCCGTTACGGGGCAGCTCACCGTAATGGATTGCATCCCCGTGAAGTCAGGACGGATGGTGCCTGCCCTTACCTGCTGGGCAGAGCACCCCCCCGTCCTAACAACGGCAGCCACGACCTCTTCCTCCGTCACGGAGTCGTCCAGGCCCAGTATACGCATGTCAGCGCACTTGGTGGGCCTGGATACTCGGACCTCGTCCGCATTCAGGGACGCCCTAAGCTTTTCAGCTAGAGCGTCTGCGGTCGGGCCGCTGGCCGCACCGGGGACCTCCAGCATCCGGGCCCCAGTCGCAGTGACCCTTAGCCGAAGGCCATTGGTGACGCCGATCTCCTGGAGGTTCACCGCCGTCCTCGCCTTGCCGAGCACCTCGCGGTAGGTCATGCCCTTCTTTTCCGCTTCCGGCTGTAGTGTGATAACTACAGCTGCGGACTTCGGGGCACGGAGCCTAGCCGCGACGTTTCGCTCCTTGCGCCGCCGCCGCCTCTCTTTTCTTTTTGCCGCCCTTGCTGCCTTGCCCGCCTTCCCCTTCTCCCCGACCATTTGCCATTCGGCGTCGGTCGGAGGAGATTTAGAAGGCGGTTTGGAAGACGGGGGCGGCCGTCTCGCCGTCAGGGCTGGGGCCCTTGCCGTCTGCACAGACGCCGATTTCGCCAGGGGCGGGCCCGTAGGTTCCACCACGGCCCCACTTTGGGTCCGCCCCGAGGACCTTGGTTTGGCAGCGGTGGCAGCATACGATGCCGCCTTTCGCTGGGCCGAAGCCGGCTGGCTCGCCGCTAGCGGGGGGCGCAGGACAATGGCCTCCAGAGCGGAAAACCTACTATGGAAGGCAGCCAGCTCCTGCCGCACCAGGGTCAGAACCCGGTCCTCGGCTGGCACGGGCTGGCCTTGCCCGTGCGCCCTTCTTTGTGGCAACTCCCGATGGTCGGCTCCTTGGACCTTAGCCAGGTCTGCCCGCAGCTCCTCGTTCTCCTTTCGGAGAAGCTCCATGGCGGTAGTCAGGCGGGCGACCTCCGCCCGCATCTCAGAGATACCGTCCTGTGGAGGCCCGAAATGAATTGCCTCCGCTGCCTCCACAATGGAGGCCGTGGCTGCGGATATGGCCTTGTCTTTAGAGGACTGAACCCTCTTCAAGGCCACACCCTTGATCGCGGCAACCACGACCTCCGCAAACCTAGCCGATCTCTCCGATTTGGAGCCGCCAGCAGCATCCGGCTCACCACCTGACGACTCTGAACGAGCCGCACTGCGGCTGGCCACTTCAGAACGGCGACCCTTCGCAACGAGCCTCCCGGCTTGCTGGGCTGGCTCTGCTGGACTTGCTCTGCCTGGCTCTCTGTCCCCCTGAGTGGTGTGCCCTCCGCCTCTTCCTCGGACCCCACCCCGCCGAACGATTTTTCGGGCCGAGGCCATCCCGCCATCCGAGAGTGACCCCTGGCCATCCCTCGGTTTGGGCCGCTTCAGGAAGAACCTTTTGTCCTTCCCAGCAGCCCCCACCACTTCGCGCTCCGGGCTCTTAAAGGAGCCCTCCGCGCCAGATGCAGCGTCGGACTCCGACCGCGCATCACTCCCCTCCTTCTCGCGACTCTTCCTCTCCTCGTCCTCGGATGACCGAGAGCGCGATGAGCCTCCTTGGCTCGGCAGACATTTGTTGCCCCCCCCAGAATACGAATGGGGGCTTGACGTTCCCAAAGGGAACGTGGCGGATTCTCCGGCTGCTGAGCAGCCGGTACCGCCCTGGGGTAGTTTTTTTTCATTTGTCTGATCCATTTTTTTTTTTGTTTTTCCTTTGAAGGGTGTGGTCCCTTTTTCCCCTGAATACCCTCCCCAGCGCTAGTGACCGGATTCCCTCCGGCCATTCATCCCCTCGGCACGCTCGACCTTGGGATTGAGGTAATTTTTTATAGAGGTTGTCTTCCTCTCGCCTCCCCACTCGACGCCCACAAAACTCACCCTCTGCAAACAGAGGGGGTGTGGACGGAGATGGCCACCAGACCTGTCTCGAAGACGGACTGGCCGCCCCAACCCTAGCCCGGTTCCCTTCATCGACCATAATAAATGATCGATGATTGGAACCATGACCCTTCCCCGTTTGTTGAAGATTGGCCGCCAACCCCAACTGTCCACCAAAAGCAGGTGGACAGTTGGAGCTGACGTTGCCCAGGGTGCGCCGCGTGGAGGCTCTTCAACATGCGACCCCATTAGCAGTTGACCTAAAGAATGATTCAGATTGTGATTTAAAGTTTATTACGTAATTAGTTTGCTGGCTTCAAACCGCGGTTCGAGAAATGTGTTCTTAATTTTTTTATCAGTAATTTCTCAGTATCTTGTATGGTATAATGAAACGTTTAGCCGACTGGCCGAACGTGGTTACAAGTTAATGTAATTTTAAAATATAAAATACAAAAATATGTAGAAAAATATATTATGAATAAGAAATTAAGTCCATTAGTAGTAGCTTGAGTAGGCCACTCCTCCAGCCCGCAGTCTGACACGAGGGAGCTCACGGTCGTGCAGCAGCTCGAGGTTGAAGCAGCATGCGTCGGCCGCTCCTCCGGCCCGCAGTCTGTCGAGTGGGAGCTCGCAGCAGCCTCTCCATCAGACCGCAGTCTGTTGCCAGGGAGCTCGTGTCAGTTGTTGTTTCTTCAGGCGGCGGCGTCTCACGCCACGTTTTAGATCTCGCCAACACGTCTCGAATTCCTCTCGAAGACGCAAGTGGGAAGGTCGGAGGTGATCGATTGTGTTGAACACCTTTACGCAGACAAGATGTTAATAATAAATTCATTGAGATTCACTTTTTAAATGTTTATTTTTAAGGAGCTTTTAGAAAAACATAGACTGGTGTGTAAGAAAACGTACGAAAGGAAAGAAGCCAACAGAGCGAGCCAAAAGGGCGAGTCAAAAGAACGGACTCAAAAGAACGGAGTTAAAAGAACCGGGTGAAAAGTAACGGTTTCCTTTTATGGCCCCTAGCAGACCTTCTAGAAGTGACTTTTTTAGTTTCAAATCCAAATACTTCTTAATTGGTTATCGGCCAGGAACAATAAAGATGGCTTCCAGTGAGAACCTGGCTTTACACTAGTTTTACGTTACCTTTACAATAAATAGACGACCTCTTAGCTCTATACCATAGAAAAAGAAAAACTGTCAGATGACAATGTTAGATACAAAATGTCACAACATTCAATAAAAGGAAAACAATAAGAGATCACATGAAATGAGATAATTGGATTTCAGCATTACAACAATTATCAGGTAAATAAATGTAAGTTAAACGAGTGTCACACAATTTTCATAAAGACTTAAGTACCTACTGAATCATAGAAAAAATTGCTGTGTACAACAGCTCCTCAGGTGTTAAATAGATAAATAGATGTGATGTGATTTTGGTGTAACAAAATACCACAGTGTCTGGATTGGTCCTCCAAATGTGGAATTGTAGATGTTCTATGTACGCACTTTTTTTCTACCTCTTCGGAGAAAATATGCGTGACGTTATTTTGTAAGCTTTAAACTGAAATGAAAAGGAACTTCAGCATTAGTAAGAACACACAGAAAAGTGTCGTAAAATTTTAATACCATTACGCAGTAAAAGCTCTTGAAATAACAACTGCATTTACCCAATTCGTGTTTCTTTTATGATAGAAACAGAACGTTTAACCGATAAAATAAAGCCCTGTTTCTAAGTAATAAAATAACTGACACAATTACCACTGTGTAAAGTGTTGATCATCAAAAAAGGGAATGAAACAACAATTTCGGCCCAAAAAAAAAGGTGGTCAAACGAATTGTTTGTCAAGGGAAAATTCTATTGTCCAATCTGTTAATTCGTAGCTGCCGTCACAATGTGAAAAGGAAAGGAGAATGGCGAGCTTGCATGTGATTTGGGACCCATTGATAGGGGTTGCGTATGTTGTAGAAATCTATGAATAGCTAAAGAACGACATAAGACTAACAAAAAAGCAAATGGTAAGTAGGTTACAGAAGTTGGGAGAGAAAAGATGATAACCTAAAATAATCCGATAGTAGTTTGGGCATGGACCTATTGTTTATTATTTATTAGCAGAATGGCTTATTTATACATATTTACTTAAACTCACACATATGTTACACTTATGTTGGCCCACTAAGACGCTGGCAACACTGTCGGCGTGCCCTCACCACTGTCAAGCCCCTCCACGCACTCCAAGACGCCATGAGGGGGAAATTGTGCATAAATGAGCTTGTACGTCTCATTATCGCTCTCCCCCCGATCCCAACCACATCACCGATGTTCTGGACGTGGCGCTTCCACAGAATATCAATGTACGGTTGGACTCTATAGAAGTGATACAAGAGCTCTCTTCTGACCACCGTCAAGTAGTCATGAAACTGGTTTCCCGCATAGGTCTGCCCGATTCCACTCAACCCCCTCCCACCAAAGTGGTGACGGACTGGAGGAAAGTAAGCGATCGCCTGAAATCCAACACGTCCCCCCACTTGGATCCCCGATCATTTTGACTTTATCGCTGACACGACGGCCGCGATCGACTCATTCAAAGAACACGTACAATCAGTCCTGAACGATTGTTCAAGGGAAATTCCGAACATGAAGTTGAAGTTTAAGTGAATTCTGAAGTTGCTGGACAATGTACGTGAACTGTTGAATGAGAGGAAAGCGCTCGTATTATATGCAGACTAGATTAGATGGTTCAGTTAGACGTTGGTATAATAGGCTAGATAATTACAATCTAACATGGTGCGAGTGGCAGGAACTTTTGAAACGTACGTTTCCTAGGATGTTTGAATTTGCGGAATTAATAGAAGAGTTAGTCGTTCGTAAGAAAGAACCAAAAGAGACTATGAGTAAATACTGCTACGATAAATTAGCATTGTGCCGTAGATGTAAGTTTGATGATAGTGCCGCGGTCTCGTGTATAGCTCGCGGCCTACCTGCTAGATTACAAGCTAGTGCTAAGGTTATGAAAAGAGAAACCCAGAAGAATTGTATTGTCAGTTTTTGGTATCAATGGAAAATTACCAGTCGCAATCATCGCGATTTCGTGAGAATGATCAACGTGCTTCTAGAAATTCTTCTAACGCTGTCATTACATCGAAGCCGTATGAAAGAAAATCATATAATTCCCCTTCTAGTCCAATTAAATGCTATCGCACTAACCCTGACACTCGGTTATGTAAAAACTCTGGGAAGACCGGGCATATTGCAAGATTTTGTAGGCAGAATGTTCATATTGACTCAAATAAAATAAAAGAAGTGAATGTTACACAAAGCTATAACGATTTATACTTTTAGTAAAGATGTAACGGTTAATGGGTTTAAGGTCATTGCATACTTGGACACTGGAGTACAAAGTAATGTCATAAGTTATAGTTTTGCGAAGTTATTACAGTGTATTATCAAACCAAGTGATCCAATTTTAAAAGGTTTTACTGGCAGTCCAATACTTGGCGAAATAAAAATCAATATTTCCTTGGATGTCAGTAAAAACGAGTGCTTTAGTTACTCATGTCGATCTGATGAAAATCGATATATTGTTAGGGCAGCTTGTCATTAATAGAGAGGATGTATCCCTCGTTATAAATGGGAATTCTATTCACAATGGTATCCAAGGCATTGTCGTATAAAATACTGAACACAGAACAGACCTCGTTTCTAAAAATAGTTTGACAATTCTACCCAACGAAGCAGCAATGGTTCCGGTGCAAATTAATGTTGGACCAAAGGGAGTTGTAAATACTAATCCTCATTATTTCAACCTCGCAGATCAGGAGTACATTATCCCAGCGTCTGTGGTGGAGGGCTCCGAGGGTTTGCTCAGAGGTTACAACCTGGGTTCGAAAGTTGTGGAGTTTGCAACTGGCCAGGTGGTGGCAAGAGGGCAATGCTGTGCGAAATATTGCAAGAAGCTGAAGCTGGCTTGGGAGTAAAATCTTTCTTTGTTGTTGGTCCAATTCTGATGCTGGGCTTCGAAGCCGAAATAATGTAGCTGTTGGTGGTTTCGTACCGAATTTTGCTGATGCAGATGCGACAAAATTGGACCAAAAGGATATAATTTTAGTTGATGATGGTTTGTGTGCCGATAATATGTGTATTGGTGGTGCTAATTTTGCAAACATATACGTGGGTAATATAAGCAACGACTATATGCTACGTTTGTTTACTATTTTGTCTCAATATAGTTCTTGTTTTGCGTTTAATACTTTGGAATTAGGACTTACAGACCTAGCAGAAATGGAAATCAAATTGAACACGGATAAGCCTGTGTATCATCGCCCGTATATAATTTCAATACCAGAACTTTCAACTGTTCGTGAAAAAGTTAAAGATCCTTTAGAAGCCGGCATTATTAGGGAATCGAATTCAGATTTTGCATCACCCGTTGTATTAGTTAAAAAGAAAAATTAAGATATATGGTTATGCGTAGATTATCGGGCTTTGAATGCAGTAACGATTAAAGATAGATTTCCTTTGCCTATAATTGATGAAGAAATTTCTAAATTATCAGGAAAAAACTTCTTCCCTAACATAGATTTGTCGCAATCTTATCATCAATTGCCACTTACCGAAAATTCGATTCACAAAACTGCTTTCATTACACCGGACGGGCAATATGAATACGTTCGGGTTCCGTTTGGTTTAGCCATTTCACCTGCGGTTTTTCAACGTTTAATGAATAAAATTATTAATAAGGTTAACAAAATGGGTGACGGTGACCATATTTTGGCATTCTAGTCCATCCAACAAAGAGATTGTAGAGTGCGTGAGCAGGGCCCTAAGCAATTACTTCAGAAAATTGTTCAGGGTGCTTAGAGAGTTAACATACTAAAAGTCCTGACATCTAGGGGGTGAGTCGGGGTGAGGGGAGGGGGTTAAAGTTCCCATTTTTCAGTTTTTCGCTAATATCTTTTAAACGGTGCGTCATGGAGATAAGAAGTCTTCTACGCAACGAAAGCTTATAAAATTATGTACAACTTTTATTTTATACACTTTTTCACATTCCTACCTATTTTCGAACTACATATTCCGGAAAAGTGAAAATTAAAAAAAAAAAACTTGAACTTGACACTACCTTTTGTATACTACTCGTACGAGTACTTCCTACACGTTATTTGTTGATAAAAAGTATATATATCTTAAATCAACTCCTACTATATCAATTTACTAAATTTTATCCAAATCTGTACAGCCGTTGGGATATCAAAACTTTTATCTACACTTGTCTTATACACTTTTCCAAATTTTCACCAGTGTTCGAGTATCGTGCTCCGAAGAAAGTGAAAATGGAGTTAATTTAGTGTGATGTGACAAGCATTACCGAATGTTAAATATGAGCTAGTATATAAATTAGGTATTTTATTGATAACATAAGCTGGGAGTACCTCCAAGCGGTGAAGGCGGTAACAGTTTGAGATCTCGTTTTCTACTAGTGGTAATGGAGCAGAAGCGGGTCGTCACTTTTCATTCCATGTTTCCTGTCGTAGAAAACGAGATCTCACTGGCTAAAACTCCCATAATCATCCATGCCTTCAGGCTTATGTTATTGTTATCGTTTATGATTTCAACCTCTTTGGCACGGTAGCCTACCCGGTAACGCAGGAGAGCAGCCAGAACAGTTCTTTGATTTGTAATCGTATGACGAGTTACGCAATTGGATTATCCATCATGAGTGCTAATAATAATACGTGTCCTGTGTGTGATAAGGACATCGTTAAAGGGAGTAAGGATGTTTCTGAGGTGAAACAAAAAGGAATACTCGGCCTTATCAAAGCTAGTAAAGATCGGAACGATGATAAGAACCAAATTTTCCGCGCCTTGACATCCGTTTTAATTCACACTAATTGTCGTAAAAACTACACTCGAGCCAGAGATGCAACAAACACTTACATCTTTTTTAATTGTATATTAAAAAAGATGTAAGTGTTTGTTGCATCTACATCTCAAAAAGAGGCAGGCCCGTCTCAGCTCAGGTCTTCAGCTCCCCAATTCGACTTCATGACTAATTGTTTATTATGCGCACATAATTTAAAGAAGAAACCAGAACGCCTTTGAGCAGAAGAAGAATAGTACATTCAGTTGAAACTCTTTCTATTCAGTATCGTATCAGGGAAGCATGTTCTATGAGGAAGGATTTTTGGGGTTGCCACGATTTGTGATGGATATATCACCTACATCAACCGCCACTGTCCCGGGATGAGTCGTACTGTGGTATTCAATGGGTACTTAAACTCAGGTAACTCTACAAAGTCACAAGAACAGAGGCGACGATATAAATTGAGGAGGTCGGCTGATATGAATTTGTCTTTGAACACAGCAATGAAGCAAGAAGATTTTTTGTCTAATCTTACCAACAAAAGTCAGCTCATTTCTTTACTACAGGTAAAGCTTCAGGAAAATGGTATAAAAACTCTCCAAGCCACTGATGATGCTGACGTTCTTATCGTGAAGACTGCTGTGGAACAATCGACTCATAGTTCTGTCGCTGTCGTTGGTAAGGATGTGGACCTTGCTGTCCTTTTGATAGCTTTAACTCGGGAGGAGTTAAAGCTATCAAAAGGACAGCATTATTCTGCTGAAACCCGGCCGAGGAAAAACCAAAACGGTTGGTTTTTCCTCGGCCGGGTCCACCCCAAAGATGCAGCAACATGGATTTGAGCACATCCTTTTCCTTCATTCATTTACAGGTTGTGACACAACATCTGCAACTTTCAGAAGAAGCAAAGTGGGTTTCTTAAAACTGTACTTGAAGTCAGATATTATCAAGGAAGCGGCTGCAATCTTTTACAAGCCCACCTCCACGCACATTGAGGTTGAAGAGGCTGGGAAGATGTGCTTCCTCAAATGGTATGGCGCACCAGCAAGACTGACCTCCCTCAATGAGTACCGATACCAGTCATTCGTGAGATCAGTGGCAAATATTAAGCCTGATTTCAGCTCCCTCCCACCAACTGAAAACGCAGCTAAACAGCATTCGCGGCGCACCTACCACCAAGTACAGCTGTGGCTCGGAAATGAGCGGCCTCCTCAAGAGTGGGGATGGAAACATGACGAGGACAGCCTGATGCCAATAACAACCGAAGATTCGCCAGCACCAGAGATACTATTAAAACAATATTTTACGGCTGCAGGACTGTGGTAGTAGAAAATGTGGATGTCGGAAAGCAATGTTGTACTGTTCCGCGGCGTGCCTCCACTGCCATGGGAATTGCCTCAACGGCGTGTCTGTTGACGTTGACGATGATGAAGACGACGTAGAGCCTCTTCAGCAAGTACCATCTACTGCGGATGAGGGAGCTTTGGAAAAAGAACCATTGTCATGACCCTCACAGCCTAAACGAATTAAAAGATAAAAGATAATATGTATCAAAGATACAAGTTTTCATTACTCAACGGCTGAACCGATTTGGATGAAATTCGTTATGATTAAAGATTTGGATTTTTAGGCTACTATTATCCCGAAAAAACGCAAACAACAGGCAACAGGTAGAGATTCATAAAATTAGTTTTTTCGAAAATTTTCACTATTTCAGAATGTATATGTAAAAAATGAGAAGTAATTCGAAAAAGTGTATCAGACTAAAGTTGTAGGAAATTTTATAAGCTTTCATTGCGCAGAACACTTTTTTTCTCTAAAACATATCGTTTTACAGATATTAGCAAAAAAACTAAAAAAAATGAACTTTTATCCCCTCCCCCCACTCCGCCTCACCCCCTAGACGTCAGGATTTTTAGTATGTTTATTCCCTAAGTACCCTTAACAATTTTCTGAAGAAATCACTTAGGGCCTAACTCACGCACTCTACAACTCCTTATGGGTGATTTATTGGGTGAACTATTCATGGACGATGTTTTATTACCCAGCAGTGATATTCCACGTGGTTTAGAGCTACTAGAACTTCTCTTGAAAGTATTACGTGAGGCCAATCTAAAACTTAATATGAAAAAGTGTTCTTTTCTTCTAACTGAATTAAATTACCTTGGTGATGATGTTTCTAAGTATGGCATTAAGCCAGGTGATCATAAAATAGAAGCTGTGCGAATAAAAAAAAAGAATTTTCCTACCCCATCTAATGTTCACCAAATCAGGCAATTCATAATCATTTATTTATTTGCAAACATGGGTCAGAGATACACAGATATTTTCCCTTATAATTAAGTTCTCCATATTTTACCATCAAATGGGTATGCAAATAGAGTTATACAATTTAAAATATCAATAATGTCAACTAAATTCACTAAATCACAATTCAAAAAATCAATAAAAATTCATCTTTAGAAAGTTTATACGTAACTTTTCCCTTATTGGTAACCCCCTTAGAGACCTTAAAAAGAAAAATATCACCTGGTCATGGGGAGAAGCCCAAGATAAAGCTTTTAAAGATCTGAAGTCTAGTTTAGTCTCGCAACCAGTTTTAGCGATATATGATAGAGATTTGAACACAGAACTCCATACGGATGCGAGTAAGTTCGGTGTTTCAGGAATTTCTTTCAGAAGGAAGGAAGCATATAACTCTTTAAAACCTGTAATGTACTTAAGCCGCACAACCACCCGTGAAGAACAGAATTATCACAGTTACGAATTGGAGACACTAGCAGTCATTGAGTCGTTAAAAAGGTTCAAAATTTATTTGTTACGTATTAAAGTAATAATATTAACGGATGGTGTTGCTATTCGTCACACATTTGTCAAAAAAGATTTAGTTCTGAGAATTGCCCGCTGGTGGCTGCAGATTCAAGAGCTCGATTTAGAAATAGAATATAGGGCTGGAGACAAAATGAGGCACGTTGATGCGCTGAGCCGTAACCCAGTAGATGCCGCACGTTTATGCTCTGTCTGCTGATTATTGGTTTCTTACTGTCCAAATGCAGGATCCTAAGCTGTGTAACATTATCAACCAATTACGAGGACCTAATGTCAATCCAAACATATTGAATAATTACACAAAAAGTAATGAACGTTTGCATAAGAAAACTTTATATGGGGATCATTTGGTAATCCCTTGTTATGCTCGTTGGAAGCTTTTGAAAAAATACCACGATAATATGGGGCATAGTGGATTAAATAAATGCCACAGCGCAATAAAAGAAAAATTTTGGTGCCCTAAAATGACTAAGTTCATTAAAAAATATGTCAATTCGTGTCTGGATTGCGCTTTTCGGAAAGGACATTATGGAAAACTGGAAGGAATGTCCAAACATTAGAGTAAAGTATCAAATTTAGAAATTGGCGAAAGCAATTTAAATTTAGACAATAGAAGAGCAAAGGCCACTGCTAACATTAAACGTAAACAACAATTAATGAAACGTCAATTTGATAAGAAACTTAAAAAGGGTCGTATCTACAAGAAAGGGGACTTGGTCTTATGGCGTAATCCAAAAGCATGTGGTCAGTCTGGAGTAAATATGAATCTCGATGCTACGTATGCTGGGCCGTATAAAATAACTAAGTCGCTTTGTCATGACCGGTATCCACAGCGTAAAAGGGATTAGAGGGTACAATAAATTTAGCACAGTGGTGGCTGTAGATTCTTTGAGGCCGTATGTAGCTGTTGTTGGTTCTGATAGTGATGACGCTGACAGTCAATTAGATACAGAAGATCTTATAGATCTATTACAAAGTTAACTAATTCACACCGTGTGGACACTTTGTTTCAGGACGGCCGAGCTGTTACACCTATATTGGCCCGTTAAGACGCTGGCAACACTGTCGGCGTGCCCTCACTACTGTCAAGCCCCTCCACGCACTCCAAGACGCCATGACGGGGAAATTGTGCATAAATGAGCTTGCACGTCTCATCATCGCTTAGGCTCAGATGGAATCACCAACAGGGTATTCCAACTTTTCCCTGCCCACCTGATAATGCTACTGACCACCATCTTCAATGGTGGTCTGAGCAATAACATCTTCCCACAGGCATTCAAAGAAGCCACCGTCATCGGTATCCCGAAGCTCGGCAAGCCAAAGTCGGAGCCTACTAGTTACCGCAGCCCATCAGTCTGCTCAATGTCCTCGGCAAAATCTATGAGAGGCTTATTTATAAGCGTCTCAGAGACTACGCCGAAACAAAGGGCCTTATCCCCAACGAACAGTTTAGTTTTAGAACCCAACACTCGTGCGTACAACAGGTCCACCGTATAGTCGAACACATCAACTTCGGTTTCCAACAAGGTTTGATGACCGGTGCTGTCTTCTTCGACATAGCGAAAGCGTTCGACAAAGTCTGGCACAACGGCTTATTATATAAGCTGTACCAACTCGGTGTGCCAGATCGTCTCGTGCTCATCTTACGGGACTTTTTGTCGAACCGCACCTTCCGTTATCGCATCGAAGGAGCGCTATGCTCCCCCCACCCTATTCGCGCAGGAGTCCCTCAGGGCTCTGTGATCTCTCCTCTAGCTTTCACGCTATTCACCAGCGATATGCCCAAGTGCAGTAAGGCGCAGTTGGCCCTGTTCGCAGACGACACGGCCATCTACTACACCGGCCGTGATGAAAATTCGATAGCTCGCATTCTCCAAACCCAAGTGAACAAGCTTGGCGCTTGGTTTAGAAAATGGCGAATCGAAGTCAATCCCGACAAAAGTCAAGCGGTTCTTTTCTCAAA